>VMYD01000281.1:180878-1562107 GCA_007663325.1 Eucalyptus pauciflora
GAACTGGGCACGGCGAAGTTGATGGACTGCGAGCGAGCCGTCAATGGCATTGAGGAAGGAGGCGCATCGATAGATGGGGATGAGCAGCGAGAGAATTTTCACTCTCCCTGTGGAGAACGTCGGTTCTTTTTTTTGTGGCCGTATGTGTCTATTGTGTGGCCCCCCTCAAAAACCCTATGCGTTTTACTTTATATAGGCCATCGATTAGGGTTTTTAATTTTTCAAAAATCAATATCCACGAAGTTCTTTTTTTCAAACGCAATATTCACTTTTCTGAACGCAATATTTTGTTTCATATCTGCCCTATCCAAAAAAGTTCATATCTCGGAAAAATTTTGAAATCAATTTTCCTACGAGATAATTTTCTATTATTAAAAATCGAGCTTGGGCCAATTTGTTCACTTCGCGGGCCTGATCCATCTAATTTGAACTCATCCGCCACTGGTCCAATAAGATGCAAAAAATGCAAAAAACAAAATAAATGCAACCTAAATCTATATGCTATGCAATTAATAAAATTAACCCCTAAGTTTTTAAATGGGCCGCCAAAATTTAGGTGTCAACAGCTGCCCCTCTTTGGAGGTGAGCTCGAAGAGGTTGCCTTCAAAGATAAATTGAAACCTAAATTTGACTAGGCATATGCATTGAATGATTTTTTTGGTTGATTTTTTCTGATTTTTGTTTTTTTTGCTGGAAAATGAATCCCACTTTAAAATGCAATTTATATGATGCATGGAAATGCTAATGCAAATGCATGATGCGAAAGGAAAGAACATACCTGCAATTACTTACCAGTCAGTGCGGTAAAGCATCTTGAGGTACATGATAAATCCCTATTTACTTCACAAGTACCCAACTCTCACTCAGGCTCCTTGAAGAGTCAAACAGGTAATAGATTGAAACATTGAGATCGAGAAGAACATTCACATCCAAAGTGAAATGTTCAACGACAAGAATTAAGACATCCAGATCCAGACTGAGATGTCAAAAGAACCTACCCGAAATATCTTACCTTCAAGGAGGGTAAAATGAATCAAGATAGATTGGTGTTATACGTCCAGGACCCGTACCATTCTACTGTTGCCTAGAATAATAACATGACTTTATAAAGAAAACTGCTTTCCCAGGACCCGTACCATTCTACGGTCGCCCAGTATGACAGTGTTTGGTTGTGTCTAGGACCCGTACCATTCTACGGTCGCCTAAACGGGGATTTACCTTCCAAGACCCGTACCATTACTTTACGGTCGCTTGAATAGGGAAATAAAGTTTTGTCTAGAACCCGTACCATTCTACAGTCGCCTAAACGGGGATTTACCTTCCAAGACCCGTACCATTACTTTACGATCGCCTGAATAGGGAAATAAAGTTTTGTCTAGGACCCGTACCATTCTACGGTCGCCTAAACGGGGATTTACCTTCCAGGACCCGTACCATTATTCTACGGTCGCCTGAATAGGGAAATAAGTTTTGTCTAGGACCCGTACCATTCTACGGTCGCCTAAACGGGGGTTTACCTTCCAGGACCCGTACATTACTCTACGGTCGCCTGAATAGGGAAATAAAGTTTTGTCAAGGACCCGTACCATTCTACGGTCGCCTAAACGGGGTTTTGCTTGGCTAGGACCCGAACCATTCTTCGGTTGCCCGGCGTCGCAATCTGGAGAAAAATCTTTAGGGACAACTTCATCGAGTGTCAAATTACTTAAAGTGAAAATACCTGTATAATGACAAGTATTTAAGGTATAGATAGAGATATACTTACCTGGTGACATCTCTGCTCATTAGGGATATGTCTCCTGGGCCTTGGGCTACGAAGGCACGCCAGGATAATATAAAAGGACTCTGGGTTACGAAAGCACGCCGGGTCAATTTAAAAGGAGGGACTCTGGGCTACGAAAGCATGCCAGGTCAATTTTAAAGGAACAGCTTGACCGAGTCAAGTGTCGAGAATGGGCAGAGATATACTTACCTGATGATATCTCTGATTCTTTGGGATATGTCTTCTGGAACTTAGATATCCTGTGGAGGCCTCTCATCTCCTGGTAGAAATAAATTTTGGAGCATTAAGGATGCACCTTGAATACTCATGATGGTTTCTCATCTCCTCATATCATGAGGCATCTTGAAAAGAACCTGAATGTTAGGAGCTCTTGGGTCTTTGAGAAAACATTATCTGTAAGACATGATTAGAGCAAAAATGCATTCACCAAAGATATAAGCAATTAAGGCTATTCTGGAATGCAAACTTCAAAATCTACTGAAGCTTTTATCAATTCAATCAAGATTCATGCATAATGACTTTTGCATCATCCGAATTTCCACTAGAGAGAAATATCATTCAAGACAATTTTCACTCATGACATGGATTTCTTAAGAATACTAAATGAGAGACTTTCGGTTAGAAATGACTTTCACTCAGTCTCATTTAGAATGTCTATTTTATGAGAATCATTCAATTTCATCATATCGACATGGGTCCAAGTATTCTCGCAAGCGGTACGATCTTACCAATCTGAGAGGTCTTTAACAGGGACCATAATGTAGGCTTGGCGAACGGCTTAATAAATGGACTCTTTGAGTCAAGGCTATTGAATGAACAGTCTTGTAATCATTTCCGGGTTTATAAGTCAAGAACCCTGCAAAAATGAGAAAGAAATAATCTTGCTCGCACTTCTTCGAGCGATGCTTATAAACATATGAATTCCTACGTTAATTCAAGTGCCATAATCTGAAGAGACTTTGTAAGGGACGTAACGTATTGGGTTCATGGGTTGAGAAATGAAAGGATCATTAGGCTCAAAAAGTGTGTAAAAGGTGGGAGTTGATGATCATCTTGGCATTGCCACCACTTTTCTTTTTCACGCTCAGGGATTGTCTTCATGAAGTGCCCCATTGATTGTAGAAACTCGACATTTGAGTTCTTTGAGTATTGCTCCATTAGGATTCAATTCTTGCAATTGACAGTCACCTATTTTGACTTTCTTTTTTCATCTATGGGCATTGGCCTTACTTTTACCAAGCACACTGTTTTTTATGCCCCTAGTTCTCATGCATTTTTTCTTCACTTCTTTTTTCATGGGCATCGGCCTTGCTTTTACCAGGCACACTGCTTTTTCATGCCCCTTAGTTCTATTTTGAATTCAATTATTGCGCATAATGTATGCGTCAAGCAATTACACTTTAACTAACACTAGAATTTTTCAAGAGCCTTCATCTGCCTTTTGCCTTGCCCCAGTGTGGGGGTTGATCATCAACTGGTTTTGCCTTTCCCCAGTGTGGGGGATGATCATCAACTGGGTTTAAAAGAAAAAAAACTGCAGGCTCAAGTGGGCTATGCAAAGGATATAAGTGTATAGGATAGAGAAAAAGATGCTCTTCGTCATCCTAAGGCACTTAAATTAACACATGAATTCAATGTAATAGCATAACTTGAAGGTTGATGCAAGTGAGAGCAAGAAAATTTCAATTCATTTTCCTTACCTCATGATACCATTTGATCTCTTAGTTGCCCCAATGTGGGGTGATTCTTGACAGGGGTAATTTGAAAAGAACATCCATAAGTGTATGGGCTCAAAAGGGTTAAGCAATGGATCACTTGTAGTGTTTGGGATAGAGAAATGAATTGCCTCTCATCATTTCAGTCATCGTACCTTTTGCGAGAGAACTCTTTACCTTGTAAATATGGAACTTTCTCATCTCACAAGTGTATAAGTATGGGACTGTGTATAGAATAGGGCTTGCCTTTCATCATCCTGACACATCTCATTTCGCATTCTTAAGCATTGATGTCACTCTATTGAATTGTCTATCTTGACAAATCTCCACATGAAATTGGTGAGCTAAATCAATATGAAAATTCCCTTTTCAAAAGAGTCTAGCAACTTTAAGCATGAAAAGAGTTTGTTACTTCAAAACAAACAATTTATTGCACTCAAAACATGGTTTTAAGCACTCATTCAAGGGAATTGCTCCACAAAAGAATTGCCTCAGCAATGGATGTCCTTGGATCGTCTCTATCCATCAAAAGTGGAGACCCGCTTTTGCCCCTGCACAAGAGAACGTGCATGAATAGGATACTATGCAACATTAGAGTAAATTCAAATTGCACAATCATTTTGGCTCGGATCGAGATTTTGTCTCAGTCATGTCATTACTAGAATCTGTAGTGCCCCAATTCTTCATCTGCAAGAAAAAGAACAAAAGTGTCAATTCCGAAATTAATTATATTCATGAACGCAATGTATCCATTTCATCCAAGACGGATGATCTTCTTTTGACTTGTTTCATCATTTTCTCATGGAAATGAGAAACTTCATTTGGCCTTCGAAAATGACATCTGACACCAATTATTATGAGAGGTGTCACATATCACACTTTGGAATCAAGATGATTTTCTTCAATCTTGGGAGATGTCATCACAATCGGCTAGGAAATGATCATTTGCTTTCATGTCTATTTTCCTTCGGATGTATGTTCCAAAATCAACGGGCGAACTATCACTGGAAATTGACGCATTATTTTCAAATGCCTCTCTGTTATGCTCTAAGACATGAAGTAAATGAGTTAGAAAAACAAACAAGAGTAACCTAATGCATGCTTTTGGAAATTGCTTCGAAAATGATTTTCTTTTTTAAGGAATATTTTGGATGAGGAAGCATGAAGAAGCCCGGTCCTCAGATTTTCTCCATGGATGATATTTTCTTTTCATTGTTGGATATCGTCATCGGGCTGGTTTGGTGTACCCCATCATGTCCTTAAAACAAACTTGTAATTTTATTGATATTTATCAATCAAATTACATTTATTGGAATGAAAAATGTGATGTTCAAGCACAGAAGAAATTGAAACCAATCCCTAAAGAACGATAAAAATTCTCACGCAGGGGAAGGTACATGCCCCTAATTAAATGAGGAGATCGAACTACTTAGGACCATGAATCATGTGTACTTGGATTTTTCACCCTCATTGATCTTGTAATGCGAACCCTTCAGGTGAGATATTTCTCCCTCTAGATATGTCATTAGTCTCTTCATGATGACATTAAATTCGGCTATCTCGGGAAAATGAGACAATTCAAAAAGTCTTCTTGGCTCTCTCCTTGGAGTCGCAATTTCTCATCGAATATAGATCGCAGCACTATTGCTTGACGAGATTAGCTCTTTTTATTCGTCATTTTAGCTCTTGATCATGAACGGATGGGTGAGCGAGATCGCCCCATAATCACCTAATTCAAATGAATGGGAACATGTAAGCATGAGGGTAAATAGAAAGTCAATCCATGACAATGATCTAATTGATTTTTCCATTTTTTTTCTATTCATGAAAAGTTCGTACAAGAAGGGCATTTCCTAAAGAGAGTTGGAAAAATAGACACCCTAGTGAGATCAAATGTCCTAGGCATGAATTGCAGACAAATTCTCCAAAGTTTTTTTGTTATTTTCTAAATGATTCATTGCATGGCAATTTCCTCATTTCATTTCTAATTGACAAATGAATTAAATCAATGATTGACCTAGATTGTCATGGACGAACCGAGAGTAGGACAAAGTAAGTAAATTGCATTAGTATAGGGATAGAAGACTTACTTCACCAAGATAAATCGACGGCAATCACACAGACATGCGCATGGTAAGTGGCTCGATTTCTACTCTATAAGGCTTATCAAGGTGAAGCCACAAGGATGATCGGACTAGCCACGGGCTTGTGGACTATGTCAGGTCCTCATGACTCCGGCTTGGTCAAAGAGCCGACCCGGGTCGCGGGCATGCGGACCGAGGTGGGTACTCTTGACACCATGAAAGAAATTTCGGGATTGATATGGGCGACTCGTACCGCGAGCATGCGGTCGGAGTGGTATCCATCTCAACACCATCCTAAATGATCCTATACGGCCCAGGTTCGGCGGCAGGTTGTGTGTGCAAAAGTGTAGTGCAAGATGCAAGGCATGCACAACAGTTTAAATCAAACAGCACTTCAATAACTTGAATTTAAAACATTCATCCTCAACTCCAGCCTGCAAGACAAGGGTTAACAATCACTACTCCCCTTATACCTCCCAATCTGCAAAAACATTTAACACCTAAATGTTAGGGACGTACCTGGAATCGTCGCTGCCAAACAAAAACATTTTTTTTATCAAATTGAAGAGAAAATTGGTCTAAGTCCACTAAGAGTTTCAACTCAAGTCCCCAGTGGAGTCGCCAAGCTGTCGCAACCCAATTTTTCGGGTGTGAACCACCTATGATTTGGCTAATGGATTACTAAGCCTAGACTTAGCTCGGGCTCTCCCAAGCCCATACCAATTCGCGACTTAGGTTTGAGTTCTTAACATGCAAATGATTTTCAATTAGGAGTCGCCACTAATCTATTTTTGGTGGGTCGATTAGAAACCTAAGTAAAGTAACGGGAGTTTTACTTTACTCCTACGAACCAGAGATTTTGGATACGGGGACTTGATTACGTTAGATTTTCCTAACGCCCTTTCGGTACCTTTCTCTTTTGTTTTTGAAAAATGTTTGGCAAGCAGCTTGAATTGATTTCGATTTATTTTCCTAACATGTGAGGTGTTCATGCGGGTGCGCAAACCATCAATTTAACACCCAAATAAAGCACTTAAATAATGCAGAACTTACCTCAAAGCAACGAAAGCATCTGCGTTGTTAGATCAAAATTCACATCAACAATCCTAGATATGATTTCTAATTAACAAGCAATCACTCAATTTTTTTGTTTTCATTTATTCAATGAGAATCATGCGATGCAATGTTACTAATATAACATGAGTTGATATGACATGGTAACATGACCTAAACTATATGACATGAGTAAAGGTAATTTCTAAAGAAATGCAATAATTAAATATGCAATCTAAATTAATCAAATGACCTAACTCTAATGACAGGCAATTTCTAATTAAATGAACTTAATAATAATCACTAAATGACGTGCATTTCATGAACCTAATTCTATATGACGTGCACATGAATTTTCTATTCTAGAAAAATGCAACATGTTCTAGAAATTGAAACTAATTTATCCTAAAACAATTTTTTATGAAATTCGAAATTAAGGAAAATGCAAAATATAATTATCTAGATTAAGATTCTATCTAGTTTATATTAAGGATCGGGTCAGACTAAATCCTAATTTAAACTAAGATCTTATCTTAACCTAGCAAGTTCTATCCTAAGATGCAAAAATCAATCTAGACTTAAAATAAAACACGTAATTTATTCTAAAATGCCATGACGTGCAAGTGATGCCTTAATTCCTAATTTTTTATGAAATTCGAAATTAAAATTAAACATGCAATTTAGATAATAATAACTAACATCCTAAAAGAGTGCACTTTTTCTTTTTCCTTTTCATGACTCAAAATAAAATTCTTAATCTAAACATGCAAGATAATAAAAACCTAATCTAACTCAGATTTGATTTGATTTTTTTTTACGAAAACAAAGTCGATTCAAATAACACGATAGCACATCCAACAAGATAAGATCGATATCCATAAATTGACGAATCATATCCCGTGCATGGAATCGGATTGGTCAATTTCAAATAAACCGCAAATCGAATCTCGAGCATGAGAACGGATTGGCGATTTTTCGTGCGATTGCGAGTCATATTTCGGGCATGAAATTGGGCTGTCAATCGTATGCACGTTATGAAATTAGGGATTAATCCCTAATTTAAAAGGCTACTCGAGATTACGGATCCGATAGCATATCGAAAATTTAAATAATGTGCATCAATGATATTTCAAATAAGGAAACGGAATATTCGAAAATCGAAATAGATAAAGTTTTCACCTAGTTCGAATATCGGCCTTCAAAATTCGGATCTTCGTGACTCGACGTGGTGACTTGAGCGGCGATGGGTCACATGGTGGTTCATAATGATGCTGGCCGATGGGTCTCTTGATGATGCTTACGGTGACGTAGCCAGTTCACGTCGTTGCTCAACAAGGATATCAGGATGATGCTGGGTCTTTTCAACTTGGTGGTAGCAAGTTGCCAGACTTCATGCACCATGCAATAACATGGGAAAGTGGACAAACACTCTGAGAGAAAAAAAAAAGCAGAACAACACGTGGTGTTCCATTAGTGTGAACCAAGATCAAAGGATAAGCCAACTCTCTCGAGCGATGGAGCACCGCGAGACATGCTGTCGTGATGTCGCCGAGGCTTGTCAAATATGCGACTGTACTCGTCGTCAGGAAAGAGATTAGCCGCGGCGGTCAATCGCGGAGCAGCAGAAACGATGGTTGATAAATAGCAACAGCGCCGTCGTGGGGGTTAGGTTCGGCAGCTTTGTCGTCAACGAGGAGACGTGGCCATGGGTCACCGTCTCATGGCGGCATATGATGTGAAATTTAACCACAAGGACGTCACGGCCGCAAGGGGATCAACCACGTGATGCTGGTCGAACGCTTTCCCCCTCTCTTTTCTATCAAGTGTGTCTCTCTCAAATTGTTCCCCCCTTTGTCTTCTTCTGGCCGCCCTTCTCTCTGTTTCTCTCTATGTGTGCTTTGGAATTGTGGATTTTTTAATGTGACCGCCAGCTATTCTTTTCACTTGCAGTCTGGTGTCTTTTACTTTGACCGAGTCTCAAGCTTCGCTCAATCTCTTGAAGACCTCGTCATAGCCTCCCTTCGGCGTCCGAGACGTGCGTTGCCAACAATGTCTCAATTGCAGGTTTGTGGACACCTGGGGAGGCACGGCTGCAATTTCGAAACTTCCATAATCGTCGCCAATCGTCAAGCGAGAACTGGGCACGGCGAAGTTGATGGACTGCGAGCGAGCCGTCAATGGCATTGAGGAAGGAGGCGCATCGATAGATGGGGATGAGCAGCGAGAGAATTTTCACTCTCCCTGTGGAGAACGTCGGTTCTTTTTTTTGTGGCCGTATGTGTCTATTGTGTGGCCCCCCTCAAAAACCCTATGCGTTTTACTTTATATAGGCCATCGATTAGGGTTTTTAATTTTTCAAAAATCAATATCCACGAAGTTCTTTTTTTCAAACGCAATATTCACTTTTCTGAACGCAATATTTGTTTCATATCTGCCCTATCCAAAAAAGTTCATATCTCGGAAAAATTTTGAAATCAATTTTCCTACGAGATAATTTTCTATTATTAAAAATCGAGCTTGGGCCAATTTGTTCACTTCGCGGGCCTGATCCATCTAATTTGAACTCATCCGCCACTGGTCCAATAAGATGCAAAAAATGCAAATAACAAAATAAATGCAACCTAAATCTATATGCTATGCAATTAATAAAATTAACCCCTAATTTTTTAAATGGGCCGCCAAAATTTAGGTGTCAACACTAGATCAAGAACCGATCACCCCCTACTATGTTGGATATTTTAGTTTCTGACATAAACAAACATACTTCAAGTTAATGAAACCTCAACTTTCTCGACCTTAAAAAAAGAAAAGACTTTCATCACATTGTCCTTTTAGCTCTACCTGGAATTTGCATGTTATATTTGTAATGATGGTGCTGCCGGTGCCTCTATCAATATAATACTTGTCCTTGTAGGTTTGATATATGTAAGCACTTGAGTTTCAATAAAACTTCCCTCCTCCCACAAGTTTAGCGTAAAACAGTAACGCGCACAATATTGTTAGCGCCAAAAATCAACCTAATAGGCCATGGGCAGATAACGAAGCCCACCAAGCCTAATACACAAGAAAACAGGCCCGCAATAGTTTGGGTGAGACTTGCTATTAAAAATAACGACGGTTCGGTACCAAGTATCGTCCATGAGCAAAAGAATAAATATGAAAACAGTTTCTAAAGATTTCAGTACCGAAGACGCGGTGGATAAGACAATGTAGTT
The DNA here is from genome assembly GCA_007663325.1 of Eucalyptus pauciflora. Lineage (NCBI taxonomy): Eukaryota > Viridiplantae > Streptophyta > Magnoliopsida > Myrtales > Myrtaceae > Eucalyptus > Eucalyptus pauciflora. The sequence continues at coordinate 190,729 of VMYD01000281.1, forward strand.
ATTAACGCGATACCAAAGATTCCAAAATATTTAAAATTGAAGTTATAAATGGCAGAAGACAATTATTCACAACATTATATTATAAATAACTGAAAAAACATCATTGTAAGAAAGGACACATTCACATGACAAACCTGAATATACTTAGTTTCGGCTATTTTTACTAATCCATATTTCGCATTTACTTTCAATTGCTTTAGATTTATCCTTTATATTTATCGTAGTTACATTAGAATCCGTAACTTCCTTTTAGAAATGGCACGGGATCTAATACAAATAATAAATCTGAAGAAATATGTTCTTCGGTAAAGATGTTTGGTTCAAGAACCATCTTGGCGAAATAAATATACATGTCACTAACATATTTTGTATATATTCTTAAGTCAATTAATTAAGTGACATGTTAATTATATAGTTCCTATACGAAAAAAGGTTATCAAATGAATGTGAATTGATATATCTTGAGATGGCAGATTAGTAACAAATTCAATTATTAGTTTTTGTAATAATAATTTTTTTTAAATAGTTCTAATACTATATTCTAGATCTTGTCAATGATAATATGATTGGTGTAACCTCGCGATGGCATTGGAGGGTTTTCTTTCACATAATCTTAAAGAAGATTATATAAACCCCTCCATATCTCACACAACGTGTATAAATACCAACAGAGCTTAATGCCACGTCGTGGAGACCTTGTCCTTGGGCAAAATATATATCACACCGGAGAAATATTTTACGCTACTTACTTTTAAAGATTAATATCACTAAAAATTTCAAACTGTCATATATGTAACAGATTTATTAAAAATTAATTTTTTGACACAACAAACCCCAAACTAATATACGTGTGACAAATTTATCCCAAACTAATCTTTTTACTATAGATTACTCCAAACTTATACATATGTGATAAATTTATCCCAAACTAACTATTTGATCACGAAAAACCCCAAATTGGAACACCAATAACAAATTTACCATTGTTAATTTCCATCAAATTTTATGATTAAATTTGCTGATGTAAATGACACATTACGACATGGTATACATGGAAATTTATAGAGTTAATGCCACAAAAAATCTCAAATTTGTACATTTAATGGTACACTTCTAAAATTTTTGGTTTTTTTTTTTTTTTTTGGGAATTTACCTCATGGATTTTCACGTGGATTTGCCATGTCACCATCCCACGTCACCATATGTCATTAACGTTGGTAAATTTAACAATAAAATTTTATGGAAGCCAACGGAGCGTAAATTTATCGCAGATGTATCAATTTATGATTTTTTTTTGTCAAAAAATTAATTTGGGATAAATTTGTCACAGATATATTAGTTTGGAGTTTTCTATGGTCAAACAAGTTAATTTTGAGTAAATTATCATATGTATACTAGTTTAGAGTTTTTCATGATAAAAAAAGTAATTTATGATAAATTTGTCAAATGCGTACCAGTTTAAGGTTTTTCGTGATATTAATCCTATTTTTAAAATCCATTATGAGTGATCTAGGAAATAAAGATTGACCCACTAATGACCCATTTAAACAAACATGTGTTGTGTCAATTTGAGTGAATGGTGCTGATATATGGAGAGACAACCTTCATAAGGACTCAAAGCCTGAACGGTGTCCATGATTCTTCCCCTTTGTATATTTAAATAACGTAGTTTAGCTTCTCTGTTGCAAATCAAATTGCAACAGCGTTGGATCGTCGATTCAAATTAAATTGGCTAGTTAGTTTTATAGTAGTCCTGATTGGATGAGGCGATCAAGATACTCAGATATATTATGCAGGCAGGTGCGGGTCATCTGCCAATCTTGCACTTTGTAGGATTGGTTTTTTCTTTTACACGCAAAACCATTTGTAGGGTTGTTAATTTCATTTATATCTCAACAATTTTTTTTCTTTTTGGGTCAAAAAAAGTTCCTAAAGTGATTCCAGAACTACAGCCAACATAGACCTCCGAACATAAGAGGTCCCATAAAATGTGTCAAAGATTAGTAGTTCAATTACAAGGTACAACCTTAACCTTAAGAAACCGGGGGTGGTATGTGAATCCTTGGTGGTGGAAATTTCACTTTATATCTCAACAAATTTTATTTTTGAAAGCTCCTTTCATTACTTCATGTGATTCCAGAATTACAGCCAACATAGGCCTCCCAACATAAGAGATCGAGTAAAACTTGAGCAAGATTAGTAGTCTAATTAGAACGTAAATTCTTTCAATCATGGGCCTTAACAACTCAATTCGCTACTCAGCTATCTTCTCTTCCACAATGAGCCACTCAGAGAATGCTTATACTGGCCCATTAAACTAAGGTGCTCGGTGATGAGAGGAGCTATACATCCCACGAGCACCGTATCATGATCTGCGAGTGTGTACACAGGTCACAATCTGACCCCAACGAGGGGGGGTAGTGCAGATCGATCCTTAAACAAGCGGAGCGCTTCGAGGCACGTGTTAGTCCTGGGGGTTCCACTTCTCAAAATTCTTCTGTGCAGCCATGGCCGCGTCCACCACTCTCCTCGGGTCAGGTTTCTGGTGCCGGAAAATGGAAGTGGTTTGGCGCCTTCCGTAAGTTCCGGAGGAACGCTGCTATCGGATACACGGAAGGTGAGTTTCCTTCGGTCTTTTCTCTCTGTAAAAGGCACTCCTCTAAGCAGAAATATACGCTCAATCGTTTCAGGGCATTTACGACAGATAAGGCAGGTGGGTTCTGGTATAATTTTCCGCTTGAACAGATTCTCTGACGTTGGTAGTGCGTTCTGACACACATTCCATATGAAAAAGTTTGATTTTTGGGCTAGTATTCATGTTCCACGCCAGTCGCATAGTTGTTTGGGCGTTTGGTAAGATGTAGAAGGCTGTTTTTCTTGCTGAATCTCTTCGGTTAATGTGATATGGTGATATGGGCTTTTCACTGAAAATGTGCCTGAAAGTGTGCGTGTCCAAACCACTGTCTTTCTCCACCCTTTCACTGATTGGGATAGCTAAAACTTCGTTTGCTACTCTTGCTTCGAACAACTCAGTAATCAGCTGTTCTTTCCATCTAAAATTCTCCTCGTCGATGAGGTCAGTCAATAGATTTGGCTCACCCTGGCTATTCTCTCCTCCAATGACTCCAGTTCTCAGCCAATTGTCTTGTCTAATTTTGATTTCTGCACCATCACCCACTGTCCACCGCACTGCCTTTGACATGCTGTCCCTTTCTGCCACAATACTTTGCCAATCCCAGGAAGAGTGAGAGCCTTTTGTTGCACTCCAGAAGTTTTGATTCGGAAAATACATGCCTTTCAGAACCTCAGTCCACAAACTCTAAAGTGCTTGGGATAACCCCCAAGCTTGCTTGTTCAACATTGCATTGTCAAAATTTATGAAGTCCCTAAATCCCATCCTACCACATTCCTTCCTCTTCGTGGTTACATCCCATTTCTTCCAATGAAGGCTAGGTTTGGCTCACTCTTTCTCCACCAAAAGGAGGCAATTTTCTTCTCTATCGCTCAACAAATGGAGATTAGATCTTTGAAGATCAATACTGCGTATTGCAGGATTGCTTGTACCACTGCTTTAGTGAGAATCTTGTTTTCTGCTTTCAAGATTACATTTTCCTTCCATCCTTCTAGCTTCATGTTAACTCTCCCAATATTAACATGAACATTTGCTTTTTGGTTTGTCCCCAATCTGATGGAATCTATAGGTACTTTCCAATTTTTTCTATTTCTAGGACATGTATCTCTTGCACCATGTTCCTTCGTAGGCTTAGGAGGCAGCCACTAAAGAAGAAAATTCCAGATTTGTCTAAATTAATGGCTTGCCCTGTTGTGAAACAATACTGGTGCAAGACCTCAGCAGCACTCTGGCATTCTTGAATCTTTCCATCTAGGAAGAAAATAGAGCCCGTTTGCAAACACAAGGTGAGATAGCGTAGGACAATGTCTATTTTATTTAATCCCCATTACTCGTCCTTCTTTTACAGCTTTATTCAGCAGGATAGATAGCACATTTGCCATAATAATGAAAAGATACGGGGATGGGGGGTCTCCTTGTCACATCCCTTTAGAAGGATGGAAGAAAGGTAGCAGCTCCCCATTAAACTTTATGCTAAGAGACACGGATATGACACAGTACATGATCTACATAACCCATTTATTGTCAAAACACATTTTAGCAAACATCCCTCAAGAAAATCACATTCCACTCTATCATGAGCTTCTTTCATATCTAGTTTCAGCACCACTTGGAACTTCTTTTTCCTCTTTCTGATTCACAACTAATGTAAAATTTCCTGCACTATCAAAATTCATTCTTGTAGATGTCTCCCACTTACAAAAGCACTTTATTCCATTGCTACTAGTTCAGGTAAAAGAGGTTTAAGGTGATTAGCCAAAACCTTTGAGACTATTTTATAACTGAAATTAGACAAACTGATGGGATGGAATTGAACTAGACTTTCTGGGTTATGAACTCTAGGGACAAAGGAGATTAGGTTCTGTTGATCGATCAACATGGATTCCTCCTTACTGCCCAGAGGAGAAGGTTTAGGTAGGGATGACAGGATTGGAACCCGTGACATTTTTTACCCAAGGCATGCTGCTTAGCAAAGCAAACAGTAGGTCATAGACTGGAGCAGACAGACCTTGCGACATAGTGATCGTGAGAACTCTCTTCAAGCAGATCAGCAAAGGCGAGATCAGCTCACTTGCCCACTGACTCAATCAATCGGGAGAGGTGTCCATGGAGCTAATCTGAATAGAGAAAGTCTGAAATCAACTGAGTTACATCGTGTTGAATCTCATTCCAGTGGTGACGATGGAAAAGCTTGTTCAGCCCATAGGAGCTGGGAGCCTTGGAGGCTCCCAATTAAAAATTGCATCTCGCACTTCTTTCAAAGTCACTTCCCTGGTTAGAGACTGGTTCATTTCATCCGTTACCTTAGGGGAACATTGACCCAGCACTGGTTCAAAGTTACATGCGCCCTCCATTGTGTATAGTGAATGCAAAAAGTCCACGGTCATCTCTCTTAACTTCCCTGTCTCTCGGTACCACCCTCCACTTTCATCTTCCAATGCTGAAAAATGCTGAAATTTTATTTTGCTGTCTACGCCGAATAGTGTTTGCACGGAAAAATTGAGAATTTTGTCCCCCCTTCTCATCCAGTTGATGCTGGATTTTTTTTCTTGGTGCATCTCCTCTTGCCGCCATAGAAATTCTATTTTCTCTTTTGTCCGCTGGATTCTGTCTCTGTTATGGTCAAAACTAGGGCTGCTAGTTATTACCAGAAACTCCTTCAAGGGGTTTATCTCTTGTATGGCGTTCGAGAACTTTTTCCGCCTCCAATCAGCAAGGACCTCCGATAACTCAGTTTCAAAATATTCTCCTGTTTGCCCTGTATCCTGTTTGCCACATCGACATTACTTTGCCTAATTTTCTGCAGGGAGACACTAGTCTCGCTAAGGCCCCTTCGGCGTCCTCCATCCTCATTTCATCTCTGTTCTGAATGCAGAAGCCGGCAAGACCTCCCACATGCCAGGCACCAGAGAAGGGTAAATGGGTAAGCACCGGAATACCTTGAATTTGGGTTATAATGGTGGATTGACAGGGGGGAGCATTAAGACAACAGAGATCGAAGGCGAAGCTGGATTGGGTCGAGGGAACGGTCGAATTGAGTTGAAATGTGTTCCCTAGTTTAATGCAGCAGCAGATATAAACCGCGGATACCACATAGCAGTCCCCATGTGGTCCATTACTAGTAATTGAAGGGTGCGCTAGTCATATAAAAAGCTGCAGTGATCGTTTCAAAATTTCCGAGATGGAATCAATCTCCATATTGCTTATACTTGTCTTTTCCACTTTTACCTTTTGTGTATTTCCTTAATTTTGGATACAATGAAATTGTGGAACTTGTGATTAATTGTCTTCAAGTCTAATGTTGACTTTATTGTCCAATCTTTTTCTAATTTTCTATTTTTGGAACAGAAACGAAAAATGAAAACTTTTCTTACCGCCCGCCCGTCCACACCCGCTTGCTCGCCATGATCCATCACTTCTAGCCGTTCGCCACCTAGTAGGAAGATATTTAAGAAAGTTTATCAAATGAATTTTTATTTTGCGAGTTGAAATTTTATATCCGTTATCAAATACATATTTTTCTCAAAACCTCTTCCATAAAATAAAAAAAGAAAAAAAAATTGACTAGAAATAGGGCTTAAAAAGAGAATGGTTATCATTTATGCCCTTAATTAATTGAATTGAACACGTCAATGTAGAATGTGGGAATAGTACATCAATGGGTGGGCGGTGGGTGAAACAAGTAATTAGTGAGAAGAGTTTTTACGAACAGAAATAAAAAAGTAGAAAATTTCTTGTTCTCATTTTTGTTCAAATTTATTTTTGGCTAAAACTTTATCTCGAAAAAAAATGAAATTACATTATCAAATAGATTTTTTTTTTCAAATATGTTCTTAGAACAGAAATATAGAGAAACAAGTTTTTGTGTGCACCCCTATTAAAACAGAGCAAAAGGGAAAAAAAAAAAAAAAGGAAATTTGAAGTGGAGTGCGTGAGCCTAGAAAGAGACCTACAGTGGTTGCCGGAAAAATTATCCAAAAAGTCATAAACCTATTGCACTTCTGCCAATTCAGTCATAAACCTTTTAACTTTGCCAATTTAGTCATAAACCTTTTAACTTTGCCAATTCAGTCTTGAACCTTTTCACTTCTTGCTAATTCAGTCAATCCGGCCAATTTTGCCGAAAAATGCTGACGTGGACGCCGGCAGTGCCACGTAGGACCGCCGGCGTTGACGTGAACAATTATTAATAATATTTTAATAATTTTTTGATATTTTTTGAATTTTTATTTTATTTTTCTGTTTTTTTTTCCTTTTCTTTTCTTTTTGGTTTTTTTCTTCTCTTTTCAGGTGGTCGGCCAACCAACGCCCCGGCCGGTCAGGGGCGAGGGCTGGCCTTGCCAGATCTGGTCTGGGCGAGGCTGACGCTCGCCCAGGCTAGGGCGGCCTCTCTCGGCGTCGCCGTCGCTCGACCGACGCCCGGCGAGGCCGGCCTGGCTTGGGCGAGGGTCAGCCTCGCCCAGGCGACCCTCGCCAGGCCGCGCTTGGGCGAGGGTTCCCCTCGCCGGGGCTCCTCCTCGCCCAACCGGGCCTCGCCTTTGGCAGGCGAGGCCAGCCAGCTGGCTGTGGCCGGAGGTCGGCCACCGGAAAAGGGAAGAAAAAAGCCAAAAAGAAAAGGAAAAAAAAAAGGGAAAAACAGAAAAAAAAAATAATAATTCAAAAATATTCAAAAAAATATTAAAATATTATTAAAAATTGTTCACGTCAGCGCCAGCAGTCCTACTTGGCACCGCCAGCGTCCCACGTCAGCATTTTCCGGCCAAAATTGGCTGGATAGACTAAATCGGCAAGAAATAAAAATGTTTAAAACTGAATTAGCAAAGTTAAAAGGTTTATGACTGAATTGACAGAAGTGCAATATGTTTAGGACTTTTTGGACAATCTCCCATGGTTGCCACCACCGATGCCGGAGGGGGAGACTTGTCGCGGTGCTACCACTCCATCTCCTCCATCTCTGGCTGGTGGATAAACAATGACCAGATGGGTGCGATTGTGATGACGGGTAATGGACAGTCTTCGGATTGAGAGGGCCCCCAATCCCGAATTCCACATTGTTTTTTCCCCGATTGAGAGTCTAGGACCCAGCTTTGAGTACAATGCACCAAGAAAGAGGTTCAAACTATTGTATGGTGGCGAGTATGTTTACCAAGCCCGATGGGATCAAAAGGATACTCTGTGGCGGCGGCTTTACATGGTGGGCAATTGGAGGAGTTGATTAAGCTGGACCATGAAAACCAAATGCTGCTGGCATTTGCTATTGATGAAGTTATGGTGAATCACGTGAAAAGTTTCAGCGATTGATCAATCCTTTCTGCATAGTCGTCATCGTGTGTTCTAGCATTCCAGGCAAAGTCAAGTGTCCGTGGACGAAAGAGGTTGACTCTGGTGGTGGCAGCAGTAGGATGCATTGCAGTGTCCATCGTAGAGATGGCGATGCCTGTCCGGCTGCATTATCACCGTCTCTCTCTTTCTCCCTTCAACTTCGTTCTTGCGGTCTTTCTTTTTATCGTTTTGCTATTTTTATTTTTTATTAAATTCTTGAAAAACATTGTGTTGGCTACCACGTTGACACACAACGCATGCAAGTTAGAAGACTCAATTGCACCAATTAAAATTTTGAGGACATAATTGCTAAAATTGGGCAAGTTAGAGTGCTCAATGTGGCCTCATCTCTATAATTCATTTTTATAGTGCACTTTATGTTCAACTTCTGATTTCATCACGGGTTACTTTTGAATCTCGCTGATCTACTTCTACAAATTAATTGGTGAAAGAAAACTAATGGATGCTCTTGCTCTATCCAATCGTTTTCTATGTAGTGGTACCTCAAATCGCTTAGTTCAGTTATTAATTGAGCATAACGAAGAAAATCACTCAATATCTTATCAAACGCAAAATTATAGAGGCCACAATATCTGGAGTAATAGTTGGCATTGTTGCATGCAGTTAAAGGATGAATAATTGGCAGCTAAACTTGCTCTTAAGTATGTTTAGGGTCAATAAGACTTTGTAATGCAGATGAGCTGATTGATAATGTTGAGTTCTTGATATGGCAAAATAGCCGTACATATTCACCATCAAATCTTCTCTATTTAGTCATTCGATTTTGAATATTTACTATCAAGTATATGCACGGATGGGAACTCGATGCCGCCTTGAATGTGTCCGCTGGGTCCACCTCTTATGGGGTCCAATGACATTAAACAAAAGAAAAAAATGGAAGAAAAGTCAAAGAAAGGCAAACAAAAGAAAAAGGTAGGCTTCCGGCAAGTGGTGTGCCCAAGAGAGGAGAGAGAAGTGCAAAGGTGAGCCCCCCTCACCCAAGGGTACCAAAGAAACGGAGGACAGAGAAGAAGAAGAGGGCTGCAATTTTATAATCTCCGTTCGAAAGCCAAACGTCGACGGAATGGACTTAAATTTGAGTATATCGTCTGTGAGACCGAGAGCTATGAATTAATGATTTTCATTCGTTGAGAACAACTTCTAAATTCTCCAATTGCGGTTAGGATTTTTCTAGCCCCGTTTATGTTTATCCACCATTGTGGTGAAAAATTGAGCTTGTATTGTTGATATTGAACCTCTAGTGTGTGACTAGAGAAGACTATTTTCTGTATCTTACTATTCTTAGTGATTCATGAAAGTTTTTGGACGGTTTGTGATTTTTTCCGCATCGAATTTCCATATTAAATCCTTGGTGTTATTGTTGGCTTTATTTCCTTATTGATTTGATGTTATATTGCTTATTCGGAGGTTATATTGGCTAGTAGTTGTTAGGGCTAAGTTGAATTTCGGTTGATTTAGTTTTAGGGAAGAAACTGATCCTAAATTGTGTTTGGTTCGTTGTGAATTGTTGTTCCGGGTTCTCCCAACAAGATGTTCTCACCACGTGCAGCTGCCATCTGCCTCATAGTGATCCAGTCAGAAATGAGGTGGAATTGGACTTAGTTCAATCTTCTACCATAGGCAGAAACTTTTTTTATTTTTATTTTTTACTTAAGAATTGGTTTTCGTAATTCTTCATCAGCATATTCTTGTCAGCCTTGAGTTCTTCTCGGGTAACAAGTTTGTTTTGATTCAGATTTTGCAAATAGAGCTTTGCAGAAGTACAGTCATATATTGAGCGCCGACGACCATTATTGCAGATGACAAAAAGGTCATTTGTCCCAGACTAATTCACTCAGATTATTAAGAGTAATCAAAGTGAACATATAGCTTGAGTGATAATTGTATTTGAATAGATGCTTAGACTTTCAGATTACTCTGGCTAGGTTGAAGCTGCATGTAAAGCAGATCCAGAGGGTTTGCTTCTTAGATTGGCTGAAAAGGGGGCTGTATCTGCCGCTTTAAAAGTGGCTGAAATTGCTGGTTTATCGGTAGATATGCGGAGAGACCTTCAGGGTCAACAACTTGTGAAACTTCTTCTGACAGCAGATCCTCTGAATGGTAAAGGCCCAGCAGAAGCCTCGCCATTTCTCTCGTCCCTACGTGACTCTGAAGATGCTTTACCAGTTGCAATGGGTGTCATGCAGGTGCTACCCATCTTGCTGTCCAAGCAGCTTTTGGTAATCACTCTTGTTTCTTTCTTGCTTGTAATTTTTATAATTCCATGTCGTCCCTTAGGTTACTTTTTTTGTTTGTTGATACTATGAAGGTTCACTTCTTCCTGAAGCGGAGAGATGGGAAATTGTCAGATGTTGAGGTCTCTAGGCTTAACTCTCAGGCCGTAAGTCTTCTTGCTTCCCTGCCACTGCCATGGCAGCAAAGATGTTCTTCTCTGCACGAGCACCCTCATCTAATTCTTGAGGTTCTCCTTGTGGGGAAGCAGCTGCAATCTGCATTGTTGGTATTTTACTTCTCAAGAAGATGATTTCCAGTATGATACTTCTTTATAGTCTGCATTGCAAATAAAATGCCTAACGTTAGGGTGTAAAATTCCTCATCTAGCATTAAGAAAGAGTTCACCATGGACAAATGCAACTAATGATTACTAGATTATTTTTACCTCGAAGAATGTCCTTTCTTGAGAGACAATTCTATGATTGTCACATATGCTGCTTAAGCTACTGTGGTCAGCATAAGATCTCCCTCCAGGAAACCTCATATATCAGTTTCTGGAACAAGGTCAACCGAAAACAAGAGCAGGTGCTTCAACCAAGTCATCCTTTTCAAACAGTTTGAGTAACTTGTGGAAAGAGGCCCGACAAGCTTTTCCTTGGGGCCCTCAAAATGCTGGAGAAAAGAATCCCTCGAAAGATGTTCAACAGAAAAGAAAGAATTCGGGATTATCGCCTTTTGAAAGAGTTGCTTGGGAGGCAGTGGCAGGTATTCAAGAAGATTCAATGACATCTTTTTTTGCTGAGGGGCAAGGCCTAATTCCACCTGTTTCCGTAGTAAGGATGAAGCTGTCAGATCGTCACCGGTATGAAAGCACCCCTAATGTTATTCTCTTCAAGGTAAGTGTCTTCGGTAGATCAGTTGATGAGTTTGTGGATCCAGGTTACTAAAGTTGCTTTTCATGAATATGGGGCTTCTTTCATTATTGAAATGGCTTAAAGCCTTAGTAAATAGGCCTCATTTTGCCTGTGCCAACAAGCTGAAAATTAGAAATCAGGAAGATCTGGTTGAGGCAGGAGCTTTTCAAATGCATCCAGATTACCTGTTAAGTGAGCTTGAAAGGAGATCAATCAATCTATCCACGTTAGTAAAGTTCAGGTTTTGAGGATTAGAATTTAATGGGATCATCACCAACTAATCTAGAGACTTAAGCTGCTAAATAAAGACGTGAATTAAGATTTTTAGATGTTCTAAGACTCCTATAAATTGGCCTATTTGTGGAGAAAAATGTGTTTGAGGGTTTTTATTTCTCTACATGCACAGAAATTCTTCAAATTATGACTGTATAGATGCTTCGACCATAAACGTCCACGGAAAAGCCACTGTAAGCTGGTGTTTCTAATTTGTAATTTAACCTGGAGGATAACTATTTTCCATCCTCTAGCTTCTATGATGATAAGTTCCTTCACTTGGTACACCAATTCTTGAGTTTCATTTGACTAGACAGCTACCACGCACGTCTTAAACCAGAAGATAAGATGGATTTCACATGTTGTGAACTCGTCTTGTTAAATAGACATCTTGACTAATCCTATAGAATTACAACATCTTCCATAGATGTGGTTAAAGGCCTATTTGATAATCGGTCAAATAGTATCTAATTCTATTCTTTTATTTCTCGGAACAAAAAAAGAACATAAATTAGTTTGGTAACTTTTATTGTTCTTGTGAACAAATTTTTTTCCGAGAATAGATTTGAAACAAAATCAAGAAATGGAAAAAAATTGCTTCTTTGGTCCTGAGAATAACTTCAGAATCAAGTCGATTTTCTTTTTTTTTCCCCTCTTTTCTTTTCTTCTTTTCTTTTTTCCTTTTCTTCTTCTCATTTTTCCTCTTTGGTCAATTGCCGGCCTAGCCATCGCCAACAACCTTGTCGAAGCGTTGCTGGCCCTCGGTAGTTGGGCAAGGCTTGACCTCACCTTGGCTAGGTGAAATCGACCTTGCTCATATCTGGCGAGGCCAAGCTCGCCCAGTTGCCGACGAGGCTCAACCTCACCAAGCCACTACAAGGTCGGCCTCGCCAAGGCCAAGTGACACCACTCTCGCGATGGCTCGGTTGGTCATGCTCCAACGAGGTCGCCAACCCTCGTCTGGCCAGTCGCCAAAGAAGAAGAAGAAAAGAAAAAAAAAAGAAAAAAAATATAATAAAATTATCAAAAAATTTAAAAGAAATTGTAAATCACAAAAGAATTTGAGGACTTATTAAATGCATTTCTATTTTTTATCTTGCAAATAGAAATTTTGGACAATTACCAAATGCCGTCAAATGCTAGAAACCCATTTGGGGAACAAAAAAAAAAATCATTTCTTAGCAGAAATTATTTTCAGGAACATAATGGTTACCAAACAGACCCTAAGAATAGAGTATATTGGAGGGTTTTCTTTTTGTGATTCTTCTTTAGTGCATTGATTGTTTGGTATTGCTAATACATATAAAATTGTTTTATAATGTGGAGTTGCACTTTTGCTTAGCTATGTTGGAATTGTGGAGTACTTCTATACTTTGAATTGACGCATGTTGCGAACATACACGTTTATGTTTCTTTTTTATCCCAACATGTAACTGCCTTGCTATGCATTAACAAATGTTGGCTGTCTTCATTGGCATGTATATATGTATTACACGATCGGTCTTTCATCAAAATTATGCTTCAATGATCTCTTGGATTTACACATGTTAAGCAAGTCTGAAGCATTCTAGAATTGTATTTCCTTGTTGGAACCAAAAGAATAATGACGACTTTGGAAATTCACAACCGAGTGCACAAGTTGCAGGAAGAAATTGTTCTTAGTATGCTTTCTTGTAGCTTCGATCAATATACTACACTCACCATTACATTCTTATATAATAGCACAATACCTACATTACATTTATGACGAAGACAAACATCCCACACACTTACTATTCTAATGATAAGATGTGAACAACAAAAAAAACATAAACATAAACCGTATGCCATTGACCCTCTTTGACAAAACACCAAACAAGAGCTCTTCTTTTCCTTATGAAAGAATTTGACGGTGGAGGGGCTACCCAAACATAGCCCATCATAAATCATACTGATTTCCTTTTGTATTCCTTACGCTTTGTTTGTGATAATCAACGTTTTATAGAAATTTGTGGTTGGATTTGCAAGGAACAGCTTATACTCTTAACCCTAATCAAAGATAGAATGGCGATACATGTATGACGAAATTGAAGAACATACGCAGTTGAACACAAAATCAGTGCTAAAGCCCTAATTTGGAAGCTAATGTCCAATGCCAGGGCTATGCCCAGGAAGTTTGGGCGTGAAGCCCTCCCCACCACCGGAAGATGGCAGCAGCGTTGACGGCAATGGCGATTGCGGCGGTGGAGTCGGCGAAAGCGGCAGCAGTGATGGTAAAGTGGAAGGCACCAACAACCTAGCATGAGGGGTGTTGAGATTTGCAGAGGAGGCTACAAAGAGAAAGAAAAAGGATAAAAGAAACTTGTTTTGGGCCATGGGGCGAGAGGAAGAGAGATAACCCAAAGAGAGAGCGATGGAGTAAACGTCGAGAGCAGCTGACTAGGGGTATTTATTAATTGAAGTAATTCGAAGGTGAAAGGCTCACAACTCACACAAAGAAGAGAAGAAGATAGATATGCTTGTAAATTTATTTCACCTTAACAAAAATACAATTACAAGACTCTTATTTATAGGTTTGTTACATAACCTTTGCTATATTCTTCATAAAAATAGCTAGTATTCCAGATAAGATCTAGAAACTAACAAGATAATTATTATATCTCATCATTATCCTCATATCTCACCATGTCTCTAGAAACAATCCCTTCATCTAGAAATATGAATAGATTCATTAATGATAACACGGCAATTATGACTTTTCTTCGATACGGAACCGAACAATCTTCAGTATCAATTCTGGGATCCGTGGGATCTCAACGTTGAAGTATCAGCATCAATATTTATGAAGGAAAAAGCCGACCATTTGCAAATCCAAGGTCAGATAGTTTAGTCCGCTACGAACTACTCCAGTTGAATGATGAGGTGGTGGAGATAAAACCACGCCGGCATAAAGTTTATGAGTTCAAAGCATATTGTGCAGCTTTTGTTTAAATGGTTGGCGATTGGACAACGCCAGGGAGGTTACTCTCTCTCTTTCTCTACAAGTATGCCTTATGCACAGCTGAGTCCATGCCAACCCTCTTTCCCTAAATTCCTACGCCGTCGCCAAGCACACTCAAACGTGGAATTAGATTGGCCAATAGATAAGGCCCAAATCTCGGATGTTGGAGACATGCGGATATGCGGAGACATTTGAAAATCATTTGAAATCATAATTAGAACCGTAATTGATCTATGATGTCGTTCCGTGAATCAATTCAAGATTAGATTCTGATTTCATATGTCATCATTTATTCTTTCCCAATTTTACATTTATTGTATTACAAATAAGAGTACATACTTGTAAAGCCCTAAACTGACACCACTCGTGGGACTTGCTGGCATACTCATTCGTAAAATACAGAATACAATTTTCCTTCCAATTCTTCTTCCTTTTGACTTTGTGACATCTAATGTCTTTTATCAGGTGCTACCCTGCCTATATATTAAGATGCAGACACTTCCGACCTTTCTTTCGAATTAGTAGTTGCAACAATTTGCTATACATGTGCCATGTTCAAACGATAAAGGTTACAACGTGCACACATATACGTTCATTGTTAATCGTGGGTGGCGTTTAGTTGGGCAAATCAGTGCTCGGTGGAATTAATGACACTTGGGAAAGGATGCCTTTTTAATTTTTCAAAGGCGGGCTTGGGGAGAGGCAAAAGGCATTAGCATCTGGTCAGGCAAGAAAATATTAGTGACACAAGCAAGGTCAACTCCGCAAATTCGAAGTTCAGGCCATACCTGTCATCTCGAGCCCACCTTACATTAACTTTCCTCTCTCCTCTCTCCTCTCTCTCCGTTACTTTCACCTCCTCTCCGCTCTTTCTCGCTCTTCCTTTTACTTCATCTTCTTTATTGCTTTTTCTCGTATCCTTAGCCCCACCCCTGAAGCTCCAACGGCCATGGCTTCCACGACGGCCGCCGCCCTGTGCACCACGTGCGATGCAGATGTGCACTCTGCCAACCCCTCACCGGCTGCCACGTGAGGGTCCCTTCTTCGATGTGGCCGCTGCTGCCGCTGAGCTCATCGCGATGGGCTCCGTTCCTGACTTCCTCAACGGCGAGTGCTGCAGCGCATGGTGATGGCAGGAGGAGGCGAGTCTTGGCTCTTCCCCTCCCCAATGGGCACTTTTATCTATTTAATATATGTTGGATATATACCCTAAAGCTACTATGTAATAGTTACATACTAGGGATTTTAGTTGTACTATCATTATTATTATTTAATTAATAGCAATGACGTATTCATTTATATGTCCAATTATTTTATATTTATGAATGATTCCATAAGATAAGATCAATTGCAACTAAACCTATTTTTGAGACGTCAAGAATATATGTAACGGGTTCACAGTTAAACTGAATCTTTAAATCGTTCCCGGTCGATGGATTATTGAGTGGATATTAATAATCCTGTTGAGACCAGTGTGTTCATAACTTCATCATTAAGTATTGGATACTTAAGGGAATGATAAGTCACAAGTCATTGGGTATTGTGATGCCTGAATTAAGAACACAAGTGTTTGTATTAGACAAGTTCACTAAACGTGACACATATGAAACGATTAGCGACATTGAAGCTTTTAGTGTGATCAATGTTTAATTGTTCATGCTTTGGTCTTGTGTAAATAATCCTTAGACCTGAGGTATAGTGTTAACTTGTGTGTCGAACAATTATGGTTCATGGGTGCATGTAATGCCAGGTCTTTGATCCGTCCTTATACCTTATAGTCATAGTTTGTTCATAAACGAAGTTGCACGTATGTGAAATATGGAATTTGTCTCCTTGTTAAATGCAAGGTATAATAATGATGTCATATGCGATCTAATGTGACACTGCATTGAAATCCTCGGCCGGGGTTGTAACTGAGAATAAATTGTTTGTCTCGAATAAAATGCATGTCAATTAGATTTGTGCAAATAATCGAATTGGTGACTTGACAAATATTGCATGGTCTTTGTTTGATCGGGACATAGTAAGACAAAGGGATTAAATTACATTGTAGCCAAAACTGACAGGTTCATTATGTTCTTAAAATATTCACACTCTCTGAGTAGCCATGACATATTGCTAGATGTCAATCATGGCTTGTAGGACCCAAAGATTAATTAGGAAAATTAATTCTTTTGGGAGTACTAATGTGTTAGTACGAGTCTTGCTACCAGCTTAGTGATGAACCTAGGGATGTCATACATCATAAACAATTAGGATAACGTGGAACATGAGAGAAATATTATTGCAAATGTGTTTGCAATTATTACAATCGAATTGAGTCGATTTGAAATTAAATTAAATGAGATTTAATTTAATTTGTATTATAGTCACAAGCCTACTTGCATATGATGCACACACATGCCCAAAGTGGATACACAAAGATTATGTCCTCTTTATAAATGGATTGATTAATTATTTTATTTAATTAATCAATGTGCGTTTCTTTTAATTAAAAAAAGAAAAATAATAATAAATAAAGAGGGTGCATCGTGCATGAATGGTCAGCAATGGTCAGCAATTGCTGACCTTGCTCATGCACGACCGAGCAACCGCTCATGCACGATGGTTGTGCATGAGTGGTTATATAATTTTTATTTAAATTCTGTTTTTAGAGGACAGAAGAAAGGGCCGCTGAAAATAGAGAAAAACGTGTGCGTGTGTTCTTGTGGTTTGTGCGTGTTCTTGTGTTCTTCGAGAGACATGGGAAAGAAGAGTGTTCTCTTGTTCGGGTCATGACTATAATACATCAGGGATACGACGGGATGGTTGTGCATGAGTGGTTATATAATTTTTATTTAAATTATGTTTTTAGAGGACAGAAGAAAGGGCCGCTGAAAATAGAGAAAAACGTGTGCATGTGTTCTTGTGGGATTGCTAGCACGATCATAGTGGTGATTATCCGAAAGTTCTCTCTTCCGGTCGACGTCCATTGTTGGTGTGTCTGAACTAGAGGTCCAAGATCTTGGAAGGGGGAGGTTGAGGGTTCAAATCTCCGCCTTTTCAGGGGGGATTGGGGTGAGGACGATTTCATTTCAGGAGTGGGTTTCGACTCCCACGCCCTGCAAGGAGGCAGGACAAAAGTCTGAGAGTGAGTGTTAGAGTATGAATAGCGTAGGACTGACCAAAAAAAAAAAAAAAGAACTAGAGGTCCAACATTTGTGGGGCTCGAACTGTAGAACATCCGAACTAATTCGTATAAAGCACGCTTCGAGATGTAATTCGTTTAACTCTCTTTTACATTCAGATTTTTGATTAAAACGCACGAACAACATTTTCGGAGAATCATGTAAAATATATATCATCTTTATTTCCGCTGCGTACTTTTGTAAAATTTTACCTATACATGATTCATGAAACCCAACAGAACTCCAAGCCGTCTTATTGTTTCATTCCATTTCTATCTCTCTCTCTCTCTGAGTAAAAGTTAAAGTCGACCTCAAAATTTGGATAGATTTGACTTTTCTTTTAATCCTTTTCCTTTTAAAATAATGACGAACTACTTGTAAAATTTATTGTGGATCTTTATACTTTCATGATCACGTCACTTGTAATCATTTTCTCTCTCATATTTAGTTCCAGTCGCGACTAATTAAGTTGCTCACTTTAACTATCATATCCCAAAAAAATGGTTCAGTTCAATCAGGATTTTCTGCTAATTCCGTCATTAATGTTTTCTGAATTTGTAGTGGAGATGATAAAGTAAAGCCGAAAGACGTAGCAACTTGTTCCAGTCTCATCTTGGCGTTCTCGAAATTGACGATCATGCGAATCTTTTGCTTTTCGTTTGCGATTTTATTCAATGTCAATCCGGTTTTGTGCAATCCCACTCCAAAAGGTGCATACGCTGATAGGTCTGGTCCCCCTCCCCAAAAAGGCACCTTTACTTTTTAATATGGACTCCAAGCTGTCTTCTTGTTTCATTCCAATTCCGCGTTTGAGTGGATGAACGGATAGCGTTGACAAGAAGCGTCATTGCTCTATTTGGATACAATAAAAAACAATCGAATTTCGAGGAGTTCACATTAAACTCACCATCATAGTAAATCAAGACAAGTAATTCACGCCCTACTCTCCGCATATTCCGTCATCCGTTCTCATCCTTCTTATTTTCCACTTGTATCACTTCATTACGAGGTCATGCACGTAATCCACCAAACATAGGACTAGTTGGAGGAATTAGGGACAAGCAGTTCCAAATTCCTTAGGAGTTAAACCTGGAATCTAAAATCTATCTGTTGATACAAGTTCCTCAGTTTTACCTTTTAGGGTCGGTTCTAGAGTCTAACATGTGTGTGTGTATATGTATATATATATATATATTTGGTTAATTTTTAGTTAAGTAAAACAAAAGTGAACACAACAACAAAAATGAAGGTTTCTCATTTGTTAAAAGCAACGATTTATAAAAGATAAACACGTAAAACGAAATAAATAATAAAAAAAACATGTAACATAAAACATAAATTATAGAACTTCGGTCCTTAATCATCCATGAAATTTTTTTCAAATTCTAACAGCCTAAAAAAAAACAACAATCATACTTAGTAACTTAACAATAATTTTAAATAAAATTACCATTAACTAAACTTAAATGATTATTAGAAAGCCTCACCACATATATTCATTCTGCTTCAATTGGTAAACTTTATCTGTTGATGATAATCTCCTCATTAAGACAATCCCTATATAAAAAAATAAAAATAAAGAGATTAAATAAAACATTCACTCATTAGATATATATAAATAGATAAACATTACTTTTGGTTTCAATTCAGGAGAAAAATTAGGGATTTAGTTAATTATTGAATAATAGTTTTAAATAAAATTACCATTAAATAAACTTAAATAATTATTAGAAAGCCTCACCACATATATTCATTCTACTTCAATTGGTAAACTTTATTAGTTGATGATAATCTCCTCATTAAGACAATCCATATAAAAAAAAATAGAGAGACTAAATAAAACATTCACTCATTATATATATATATATATATATATATATATATATATATATATATATAAACATTACTTTTTATTTCAATTCGGGAGCAAAATTAGGGATTTTACTTTAGGTTCCCAATCCAATTCAGTTCTTGGATCGTGATCCTAGTTGCGATTTCGGTTCAGTTTCTATGGGAATCGAGAACCGGCGGTTTCTAAAAAGTGGAATCAGGAACCAAACCGTCTCTTCCTACAACCTGGAACCCAACCGATTCCTATTGGTTCGATTCTCCAGTTTTTTATTCTATTATGAATCCATGCTTACTCTTGAGAGTAATCACTCTAATTTGAATGGAAGCATGGCCCAATAATATCGTCCACAGACTATGCTTATGCGCATATGGACTCTTGCAAAGGTTTCTTAAATATTTTTTCCATTTGTAAGCTACATTTAATTGTTCAAATTTCTGGATAAGATAGAATAAGTAATCATTATTGGGTTTATTACATCTCATACTTTTTTGGGAAAATGACCTGTTTTTAATATTTAATATATTATGGAGAAATACTGTCCTAATTTGTGTTTGTTGAAACTCACACTGTACTAGAGTTAAGAAATCAAAAGAAATAATAGGCCTACCCTAGTAGTGAGGGAAGACAGTCGTATCATGTATACAAATTTACATGTGATCCATCTGATTCAACTCTATAGTATAATAATGCCACGTGTACAAGAAACTTTGTATTTTTCTCTTCAGTGCTCTTATTCTTGCCCTCCTTTTTCATCTGAAATTGGGATTCTGCAGGGGATACATTGACTCGAGCCTAATGCCATGATAAATCACACAAATGCATGTTTATTAATATCCTGAGGTATGATCCTGAAATAAGAACTTGAAGGGTATATTTTTTTAACTGTGGTTTAGAGTATACTTCAATCAGGAGTAAAGGAAACTCCCTCGAACATGACTTTTAATTTGTGCAGTATAAATATGGACATCACTCACATCCAAAGCTAAGGAAAAATATTGAGGAAAAATTATTAAAAAAAATTCGAAATTTATTATACTTTTATCAATTCAGTCCTCAACATTATCATTGTGCCAATTGAATCTTAGATATTTTCACATTTTGCCAAATCCAAGCAATCAATTTTGACTAGAAATTGCTGACATGGACATCGATTGTGCACAACCAACACTAATGTTGACATTTTTAATAATATTATACTAATTTTTTTAATTAACTTTTTTTTTTTCATTTTCTTTACTTCTTTGTGATTTTTGGAGTCAGGGTCAGCCTCGCGACCCTCTCAAACTTTAGGCAAGGGCGCGGTACCCTCACCAGATTTAGGCCAAGTGAGGGCTTGGCGACCCTCGCTAGGTCTAGGCAAGGGCTTGTGTGGCCTAGCTTTGGCTGGTAAGGGCCACCAAGCCCTCACCTATGGCTGGTTAAGTGTCACAGCTCTCTCCAGCTTTGGGCAAGAGTCACCAACCCTCAATCCAAAACCTTAAAAAAAAAAAAAAGTTAAAAAAAAAAAGATAATAAGAAAAAAAACTATAAACAACATGCAAAAAATTTCTAAAATATTACTAAATGTTCATGTCAACACCAACCGAAGTCCATGTCACCACTTTCCAGTCAAAATTGATCGGATGGACACAATAGGCAAATTATTAAAAAGTTTAAGACTTTATTGATATAATTAAAAAAATTTAAAACTGAATTGGCAAAAATGTAATAGGTTGAAGACTTTTTTTGATAATTTTCCCTAAATAATGATGATGTGTTTGTAACCAATCAATTAGAACATTCGTTAAAGGGAGTTTCGCTAGTCAGAAATAAATTAAAATATGACCCTTATTTGTTTGAACGTCTAAATAGGAAGATATCAGTTCTTTTTTTTTTTTCGAAAGGAAATATTGTATTCATTAAGTCGGAAACTTACAACCAGACACTAAGGCGTCCGCATAAACGAGGTCAAGCAAAAGATAGGGTGGAGATATGTTCCAATGATGGGCCGAGTTATGTAATCACTGGGCCTTTGCGGCCCAGTCGGCTATTGTGTTGGCCTCTCGCCTACAGAACTGCACACTCAGATTAGGGAAAAGAGGAAGCGTCTGCCTCCGTAAAGAGAGCTCGGAGTTCCCACGGCGGCGATCTCCTTCCCATGTTTAAGTGCTAGTTATATATATATATATATTGTTGGGCGAAATGGGCGTCCATTTCATGAAACTCTACTCAATTAATGGACATCGGCTTGGTGCATTGGCCATGAGATTAGGCCTTAACATCGAATGTCTTTTCTCATGCGCTTCCCAGCCCTTACACTAAGACGCAGACATTTCGACCTATCTTTTAAATTTGTACCAGCACCAGTTCGCTCTACATGCGTGTATGCGCTTGCGTTCATGACGTGATAGTAGTTACAATATAAGTAACAACTTTCACTCATTTATTGAATTAGGAAGTGTTGGGTGGTGATTATCAAGGCTTAATGAAAAATCGAATAAAACACAAATAATGAATTAAGAGCAAGAGACATAAATGGTTGACATCTCCCTTGATATTAGTAATTAGTGATCGAGCATGTGCAATCGAATAATTATATCAAGGAAAGAAAATGAGAAGTTATATAAGGGAGTGGGCGAAGCGGGAGTCAGGGGAGATATGTTAATTATCTACTTTGTTGTCTTTTCGTTATTAAGTGTTAGGGTAATTTTGTAAAGAAAAAAGTAAAATAACACCTTCGACCCAAATATATAGATAGAGGTAGATATAATTAATTAAAAAAATTGAGAAAAACATTTTACATTTTCATCTCACATAATGAACATGGATTAAATTGGAGATACATCAAAATTTATAAGGGTGAACAAATTTGACAAGTTGTTGCTGCAACATAAGCAATGTGACATCCCGAACATATCATGTACTATTGTGACCTTTTTTGTGTTGAAGTACCAAAAGGAAAGTCAATGGATTACTAAGCTAGAGACTTAGCGCACACTTTTTCAAGTTCATACCAATTGCAACTTTAGGGTTTTGATTTAGTTAATTTAACATGCAAATTATTTCATTTAGGAGTTATCACTAATCATTTGTGGATATAGAAACTTGGTTATACTAGATAAATCTCACCATTTCAGTATTTTTTCTCCTTATTTTCAAAAATATTTTGTAAACAATCTTGGTTTTAATGCATACCCTAAACATGATTTTTAAATGCAATGATATTTAATATTCTTTTTGGGCTTTTCTTCTTGTAG
Organism: Eucalyptus pauciflora; assembly: GCA_007663325.1. NCBI lineage: Eukaryota > Viridiplantae > Streptophyta > Magnoliopsida > Myrtales > Myrtaceae > Eucalyptus > Eucalyptus pauciflora. The sequence continues at coordinate 213,340 of VMYD01000281.1, forward strand.
GTGCCATTTTAATCTAAATTCTATGATTACATGAATTCTAATTAAACATGCATGAATTATATTAGCCTATTGACACGTGACATAGATTATCTAATTTTAATGACAAACAAAAATTATGAACTAATCTAACATGATATGCAATCTAATTTATATGAGCCTAAACATGCAATCACTAGATGACATTGTTATGATGACATGACAATGATGGCATGGCAATGCGATGATGTGGCAATGATGCCACTAATTCTATATGACATGTGCATTTTGTGTTTTATGATTTTTTTGAAACTAAAATGGGAAATTACCTAAAATTTGCGCTTACCTAATTTTAACTAAGAAATCATTTATATTAAATCCTATTGTAAAATTGGTAATTACAACATGCTTCCTAGATATGCAATTTTAAATTAGAAAATGAATATGAATGCAATCAATCCTAAATGCAATGCATTTTTTTTTTGTATTTTTTATAGAAAGAATGTTTACTAAATTAATGATATGAAAAATATAAACCCACATAATTAGATATTAACCATATCCAAAATAGGAAATTAAGGTAATTGGGGATCTGATCTTAGTCTTAAAGATTGAAACCCCAATTATCATATATATGCAGGACCTGAAAAAAAATTAATCCTATTTGGACGATGCTTATAATCTCATACGAAATCAATTAGAATAACATCATCCAAATTAAGTTATCAAATATTGGAATTGAATTTAGTTTAAGAAATTACCTAAATTGGACTATGCTTCAACAACAATCGACGAGCAAAGTTTGACGACACAACAGGCGGAGGGCAGGCGGCTATATAGCAGTGAGGGAACAACAGTAAAGGCAATGATGGTGAGGAGATCACAACAATAGTTGGGCATGTCAAAAGACTGATCGCTGGAGTTGGCATGAATAGGGAGTGAGCGGTTCCAGTTTCTTTAGAGGTTCCACTTGGAACCCGAAATCTTCCCTTGGGTATAGGTTCCTCATTTTTTGGAACTTGAAATCTACCCATCGAAATCTAGAACTTGGAACCTACCCTGTCACAGGTTTTAGGGTTGATTCTAAGTTCTAACAGATTCTTTTTTTTTTCTTTTCATATTTAGTTAACAAAATAAAATAAACACAACAATACTGAATAAGTTTGCCATTCACCAAAAAGAAGACAAAATGAACAAAATTATCAATAGAGGAAACGGATTTGGCTGCTGCTTGGCAAGAAAATGTCATTATAGACATTGCCATGCTCTAATGAAGTACTTTCAGAAAGTTGATGCAGTGAACTACTTTCACATGACCTATGTAGGTTCATCGTCCGCCACTCCAGGCTTATGCAGAGAAGAAGAAAATCTGTCATAAAGTGTCCCAGCTAAGAAATCGGCAGCATCACGCCCATTAAATCCATCATATATTCCACAAAAGAGCCACCCATTTTTTTTCTGAGCGCACAAACTCTAGCCTCACCTCAGCCCCTCTTTTGAGTTCTCTCAACAACATTCCCCAAGTTAAATACGCCAAGCAAACAAGCCAAGCAATGCTCTACACTTTCGATGTGGCAACAACAAGAACAATCATATCCAGTATCCACGAACTCCACACCGAATTAGACAAGACAGAAAATAAAAAGAAAAAAGAAAAAAAACAATATCACCAAATCAACACACGAAGAAGATCATTGACGTTCGCGAGTTTCACCAAAACAAAAAAAGAAGAGGCAAAACGAAAGCCAAGCAATTCCGAAGTAGATGTGACTATTTGGAACTCACGGACGAGACGCGTTTGCAGCACTGAAGATCCGGAGAAGGACTTGCGGCAACAGAGTCCCAAGTCGCGATCGCCCGAACTCGCCGACGGGGAAATGGAAGAAGAAGAACAATTGCCGCAATCCGTAGAGAGAGAAAAATGAGGACCTAACGAGATGTGCAAAGCAACAGGAATGCAAAAGCAGAGGATTCTATTTTTATTTTTATGGTTTTATGTTTTAGGAATCCCGGTTCCTGATTCCTGGTTTCGGTTCCTATAGGAACCGGGAAATGAACTGGAAACCGGCGGCTCCTAAAAATTCAGAACCTCTGTTTTCAGAACTGAGAACTGAACCAGATCTATCAGTCCGGTTCTCCGATTCTCGGTTCTATTTAAGAATTGCGCTCACCCCTAGTATAAATCACAACCAAGGATTGGCTTTGGTGAGAATTGCTAGCTCTTGGTCGAATCCCAAGTATCTAAATCTTTGGTGCTCGATTCCTTTGATGGGATTGCAGAATTATGTGGCGTGGAGATCTCTTCAAAATATCAATGCATTCCGATCAAGAACAAACATATTCTTACCGTTTTCGCGAGGCTGCGCATTGAGCTCCCTTGTCTTGATCCAGCATATGTCAAAGACAATCCCACCGGACAAACTCAAAAACTGTAGGAACCAAAATAATTTGGAGGGAGAGAGTAAACACACAAATAGAGAATATATTACTCAATATGCCTTGCAGAGGCTTAATAGAGTACACACACAAGCTTTGCTAAGCTTAAAACTCTCTCTAGCTTCCTATATGCTTCTGAAGCTATCTCACTCTCACACACTCTCTCGTGTGGCCCTCTACTCTGCACGTTTGCACTCCCAAGCTTATTTATAAGCATCTTCACCGCCTGGACTTCACCGCCTCACTCTACCGCCTTTGACTTCAACATGCAAGACAACTCATTTTCTTCTTCTCTAAGTATTCTTGCTGCCCACGTACAAGTTTCTTCTTCAGCCACTATTGTTGACTTTCTTCAAGTTTCTCTTCTTCTCTCTAGAATTCTCACGTGTAGAGTGGAGAATTCTTTCTTTGTTTTCTTCATGCTTTTGGCTTCTCATTATTATAATGTGTGCCCCTTCCTTTTGATGAGCTTGAGGCTTCTTCACGTGTTTCCCATGCACGTAGATTTCTCTAGCTTATTCTAGGATTTTCTTTGATGCTTGGCTTCTTCACAGAGTCTTTAAGTTCAACTTGGACTCTTCATCTTTTCTTGCATGGACGTGCAATGTTGCCGACTCATTCCTTCTCCATTAAGTTAGTAGCTTCTAGATTTTGGCTGCTTATTATTATATTAGGTGTTGACTCCAACACTCTCCCTCAACACCTAATACTCTTCTTCTTATAGCATTTGATATTCATCTTCTTCAGTTGCCTCCGCAACTGTGACTTCCAACTGAGCTTTGCGAAGCTCGGATTTCATCAATGCTATTTCACTTTGCGTATCAGTCTCTTTTTCCTTTTCATGGAACTTCTTCTCTACAATCTTCCATTTGTTTTTGCCCTTGGGAATCTTTTTCTCTGGGCAACATTTCTTGAGCTTTTGCAATTCCTTGAGCTCGTGTCGGAGCTTCTCCTGCTCCCTTTCTTTGAGCTTGAGTTCCTTGTCCTTTTGCCTCAGCATTTCATCCTTCTCTTTCAACATCTCCCGCATCTCTTGCAGTTCCTTCTCATGACTGCTTGTCGAAGCTACTACTTGCTTCTTCGAGCTTGCCCATGGCTTGCTCTTCTTCGGGGATGTCTCAATGGCTATCACATCATCTGCCTTGATGATACCGGTGGCTACGGGCTCTTCTTGCTCCTCTGCTGCAACAATCGCTTGGAGACTCCATTCTTTTTTTCTATGGTTCTTCTTCTTGGTAAAAGTTGTAGCATCTCCTTTTACCTGTTTGAACCAACAAACTCTGGCAAAATGACCTATTTTGCCACAAATGTAGCACCGCTTGCTATACCTTTTGTTGTCCTTATCACAGTCTCGGTGTGCTCTCCCTGGTTGAGTGCTTCTCGCTCTTGGTCGCCTCTGCCATTCACTATGACTTTTCCACCGTTTGCCATTCCTAATGCCAGCATCATTTCTCCATTGGCTCTTGAAACCTCTTTTATTTCTAAAGGGGGTACGTGCATCATCCACGGTACATGCTAGCACCATATCTTCGTCATCATTGACGATATGTGCATGTTCCGTCATCTCTTCTTGACATTCGGATTTGTAATGTCCGAATTTATTGCACTTGAAACACCTGACTTTTGATTTGTCACGTGTTCTATATCTTCCGGTGAAATTTGAATTTCCACCTCTACCTCGGGCACCTCCACGACCTTGTCCACCTTGATAATCTCCTCGATTTGACTGAACAACCCGAGTCTGCAATGCTTGCTCGGGATACGAATCGATGGACTTCTGATTCATTCTTTGCTCATGCGAGCATAATGAACCCATCAACCTCTCCAATGTCATGGTTGATATATCTTGGCCTTCTTCGATCGCCGCAACAACGTAGTCAAACCTTTCAGTCAAAGACCTCAAGATTTTTTCTACGACTCGTACATCTTGGAGCTCTTCACCATTAACCCTCAGTTGGTTAACGATGGTTTGTACACGATCAAAGTAAGCCGAGATAGATTCAGAGTCCTTCATGCGTAAAGACTCAAAATCTCCTCGAAGTGTTTGGAGCCGCACCCGCCTAACACGATCATCGCCTTTGTAGGATTTTTGCAATATATCCCACGCTTCTTTCGCTGTCTCCGCACTCGATATTTTTTCAAATATCGTCTCCTCCACGGCTTGAAAGATCGTAAATAATGCTTTCTGATCTTTCTTCCGAGTTTCCACCAATAAATCTTTCTCCGTCTTTCTTAAAGCATTGAATGCTTCGGCATCGGCCACTTCGGTGTAGCCGTTCTCCACAAGGTTCCACAAATCTTGGGACTTGAATAGAACCTTCATCTGGACGGACCAATTGTTGTAATTTTTTCCATTCAACTTTGGAAGTAGTAGTTGAACTGAATTGGTGGATGCCATTGCTAGCTTTGAGTTCACGATCCTTGATCGACTCCTCTAGGTTCTCGGTCTCCGGCCACTGATTTTGATACTCCGGTTCCTGACCTCCTAGGCTCTGACACTCCGATCCTTGGCCTGCTCTGGATTCACGATCCCTGACCGCTAGCTTTGATACGGTCCCTGGCCGACTAGCTCTGATACCAATTGTAGGAACCAAAATAATTTGGAGGGAGAGAGTAAACACACAAATAGAGAATATATTACTCAATATGCCTTGCAGAGGCTTAATAGAGTACACACACAAGCTTTGCTAAGCTTAAAACTCTCTCTAGCTTCCTATATGCTTCTGAAGCTATCTCACTCTCACACACTCTCTCGTGTGGCCCTCTACTCTGCACGTTTGCACTCCCAAGCTTATTTATAAGCATCTTCACCGCCTGGACTTCACCGCCTCACTCTACCGCCTTTGACTTCAACATGCAAGACAACTCATTTTCTTCTTCATTAAGTAAGTAGCTTCTAGATTTTGGCTGCTTATTATTATATTAGGTGTTGACTCCAACAAAAACAATGTCTTACGTACTCTCCACAAATTTTGAGCATGATCCGATGGTTAACAAATGCACACTTGTCGTTTCCGTGAAACTGCACACCGGAATTTTTCTGCTTCCAAGGAAAAGAGCTTCGTCGTTTCCTTGAAAATTTTCTGCACATCCCTCCTCTTTCTTAGTTGGCCAAGAGGGGCAATATTAGATCGAGTTTGAATGAAGATCAAGGTTTATTGGATAAGAGTTTGATTGGATTTAAGAACCACTTCAAAGCTCGATCGGTTTTGGTCATTATCTCTTCCGCGGATTAATGTGATTAAATCACGTTTGAAACGACATGGATAGGATAAAATATCCTTCAAACAACCGCCCCCTTCCTTTTCGATGAAACATGGGTTTGAAACAATGCAAAGCTGGATAGGAAAAGAATTGACTGCACAACCGTTGAATCGAGTAACCACCGGAGATCAAATCTCATCAACAAAGTAGTTGAGTGTGGTGTTTAAACTCCTCCTATAACTATGGCTGGCCATAGCTCCCGATTGTGTAGCACAATAATCCGTGGTAATATCGTGTTAAGACCATGTCACTCACATGTGATGCATAACTTAGATGAAATGCAAATATGAATTATATTAATTGTATACTTGTTTAGGGGTTAGGAACAATGCCTAATTTTCTTATATAATAAATGACTAAATGGATTGATGAAATTGAGGTATCAACATGCACCAAAGTCATATTGATAATTAATCATGATGCATAATTAATTCATAAAAAAACTGATTCGGTACTTTCTAATCAAGTTTCTTAGTTTTGATTATTACCATGTATCTTATTCATGCTTAAAAGCAAAATGCATTTAAGCTTACCAACATACCCCTGGGTCCCTCGAGATTTAGAGGTAAGATCCAGCCCTATAAACGAGTTTCAAGAGCACTTGTTAAACATATTTGTTTTTGGAATAATCCAATTGTCAAAATATCCCTTACATATGACTTAAAAATAGTCAGTGCATTAACTCTTGCAAGGTTTTCTTAATTTGTTACTTAAGAAGTGCCAATGGGGCACTAGTTAATGAAATCTTCATGCAATTAATCTATGTATCTAAATGAAGGTTTGGTTAAGAATTTAGAGGTAGGCTTAATCTATGTATATAAATGAAGGTTTGGCTAAAAATTCAGAGGTGGGCTAAGATAGGTACATTAAAATAGGACAAGACACTTGGTGAAATAAGAAATATAGAGGAAAGTCTTAACAGTGACAAGACGTCCTATAATAGGCACAATGTATATATTATGGGCGAGTGACGTGCTTCATAACCCCCTTTTTTGGTCTTGTAGAGAGAAGTTATGATGCTTTGGTGCTTACATCAATTTACAAAAAAAAAAAACCTAAATACGAATGTCACATGTTTATGCAAATTGCTAATGCTTTTGCTTTGGTTAATATACCATTTGAAAGAGTCAAAAAATGCTGATGCAACATTTGATATGATAAGTTTTTTTTATGCTTTTCTATTTTGCTTTCGTAGCTTTTCTTACACTGTAAACTTCAAGAGGTCAGTTATAAATGACATAAGAAGCATAGTTAATTAGGCGCTAATTTTAAAAGTTTGGACCAAATATGGAGATACACAAAACAAAATTCTATGGTTATTTAAGGGTTGGGCCACACTTGAAAAAAGGATCAAACTGTGGGCCTTCTAACTTGTAAGCATTAAAACCTATTTCAACATATCCAGAGAATCGCTGCCAGAATTTCAAAAAATACTAAAAAATCAAAGGTCAACTTACCTCAAGTAAAATGTAATTAGCCCATACTCGCCGGACGGATTTGCCCTTCATAAAATAAGGGGATTAGTCACGTGAGATACGCACGCCGAAGTCGACACAAGAGGAGCACATGGCAAACGATATGTAGAGTTCAGACATCATATGACAGAGAACACAAGAGTCAAGGGGGCAATTTAAAAAGGGAGGGTGGGGCATTTGTATTTGGTGTTAAAATCTCATTCGTTCATCACGTCACATCAACTAGGTCGGCGATGACTGCTGGCCAAGCTAGAGCTTTATTGCTGGACTAGAAAAAGTTTCAAGGACGAGATGAACGAATGACATTCGTAACGAAAATCTTTCGTCCGACCGTACACAATCAACAACAGATCAGATTTCGTGGGGTTCACATAAAAACACACCATTATAAAATATCAGGACAAGTAAATCACGCTGTATCGTTTGCAAATTCCGTCAAACATTCTGAATCTTGTGTCTTATTTTCCACTTGTACCCCTCCAACTCCTATGTTCCGTAAACCTTGGTGGATAAACCATCTACCCGAGCGAAAGACACACGAAAATGGAGGAGAAACGAGAATGGCACGTACCGTACCTCTTCTATTGACAGAACACACAAGTACATATCATATCCCAAAGACCGGCAATAAAAGTGCCGAGAAATCAAACCCGTTATAAAAGACAATCGAAGGGCCTTCTTGTTAATGATAGCTAGCAATTGCTCTTTGATTAAGTCACCTGCAGTCCTGCGGCAATCTGGGTTGGTGATTCGAGTCTCGGGAATGGCAAAAAATGAAAAGGCTACTCTTAATTAGCAGGTGCAACAGATCTAGTGGGTAAAAAATCAAGAATGACAACCTTTTAAAACTGAACAAGGAATAGAATCACTGTAAGATTCAACTATGTGTTGAATGAGGAGGAAGAAACAAAACCAAAGCCCAAAAGGGGGCAGTGTGAGAGAGCACGATTTTCGTGGCTCAAGCCGTTAGCTTCTGCACCCAATAAGATGACTAACTTGAACTTGCTATGTACATAATTCCTAAATGCTGCCAATGAAGCACGGTTCAATAGTCGGCATCGATGAAGCGCTCATAACTTGTCCCATTAAGGGTCTTCAAGACTTCATCCCAATTCTTGATATGGTCCGACAACAGCCCACTATGTATCTTGATCTGGCGGCTTGTCAAATCCATCGTCGGCAGGCTGAGGAACTCTTGTACTTCTTTTACCTTCTGCACAAGAGCAGAAAATGAATATCAATCTAATGAAGGAGATAAACCGGTGATTATAAAAGTGAATTAGCAACAGCAGCTCTAAAATGAGACATGATCGCACCCAATTAATAAATCACTTCAGCTCATCATAATAAACTGGATTTAGAGTAGAAAGTTACAGATTTCGAGTTATATATGCAGGATGTGGCAGCATAAATACTGTGCTGTGTAAGTGGTCAGTTCAAATTAAGGTGCTTGCTAGATGTCATGGTCCAAGGCACTTACAGTCCAATTCTTCATGAGATCCTCGTAGTAGAGCACAATGTGCCTTGTGGTATTGTAGTATGTCAAAACCTTTGAAACTTTCTTCTCCATCTCCTTGAAATCATTGATCAACGATGAGGAATTGATCATAGGCTTATATCCCGAGAGTATCGCAGCCTGCAGTCAGTATCAGGGGAATATGTTAATGTATCACGTATCAGTATGTGAAGATGAGTTAGGGCTGGCATGTGCATGTGGTCGTATGCCCTTTTTTTTGGGGAGGAGAGTGTTGGGAGAGGGGGAGAGAGAGAGAGAGAGAGGGAGAGAGAGAGAGAGAGACCTCTTGAGGAGAATGTACGTGGGACTTGTGGGTTCCATTCAACAGTTTAGCATATCGGTCATAGGAATTTGCTAGCACTGAAACCATGTGGCGCAGAAGATTTCTGCGGAAGAGGAAAATTACAGAAACACGTCTACGGGTGAAGTACTGCGCAATTTCTACATGATGATCCATCACTCCCTGCATGAATTGGATGCAAGAAATGCTTAATTTTCTTGAATTATCATCCAACAATATGACAAGAAGCCAAGTTGTGCTAGATCGATAGTCTCCAAATAAGAAAATATATACTTGCCCAACACTGTCTTGAGCTTAGGTAATATGCATTCACAAATTTTTCTTCTAAGGCTTATCTGCACCATACAATTTGAATAAAAGGATATCTTTTTACAACTATTAATCTAGATAATGATTTGATGCATGCACAACCTTATTACTCCTTTTTTTTGGTTGGCCAAAGTGGTACACAGCTTCTACACCAGGAAGTTCTTGAACAAAAAGTCTCCTTTGACATGTAAATCCTAGGGTTTCCAGAAAATTCTGCAATTTTCAAGGTTGCATCACCTTTCATGCATTTGCTATAAGTAGCACATTAGAGGTTTCAGCAGAACTGCACATATCAAATACTCTTGTCACCGATTCATTGTGTCTTTGCTAAAGTATTCACCTTATAGAGTTCAACACTCTTAAGGACTAAGGGGTGCTCTTTGATCATGTAATAACACAATACTCCATCTCTTGCTTCTTCATATACTCAATTTTCAGTGACACATAACCCTATAGTAGTTTCATTGACCCGTTTAGATCGAAAATTTGAATCCAATTGTATAAATTTGCAAATGATGTCCTGATATTTACCTGATTAAGCATCCACTTGAAGCCAACTGCAGCAGAGCACTCATTCTTCGAAGCGCTGCTAAACCAATCCAAGTTGTAAACTTTGTCAAGAGTCTGTAAAATCGAGGAAACATTCTTCCTCCGATTTAAGAGCGAGAAAATCTCCCCATTAGAGCTCACATTGGCATGGCTATTTAGGAGTGTCTCAAACCACCCACTTCCCGATCTCTGTGTTGATATGATAACAAAATATCGAACTGGATTATCTGCACATTCAGCCCTGGTATCAATTAAAAACAAAAATCAGGCAAAACCCAGTGAATCATCATTCCATCAAAAACGAAATCCTAGTTTTGTTTTGTCATCCATTACCTGCTAAAAGTTTCGGGTTTAGGATAATATATTGAAGGTTTATTGGATTGTTTCACACCATGAAGCTCTCTAGGTTCCTCGGTGATTTGGATGTCCATGAGATTTGGCTTGGTGTGGCGGCTTATTTGCTTCAGACAGACTGAGCATATGTACACCCCACAGAACATTGAGAATGCCAAAACTATCATCCTATATACTAGAGGCGATTTCTTGGGAGGTTTAACAATCAAAGTGTCCTGTCAAGCATTAAAAGAAAAAAAGAAGAAGAGTAAATGCCATCGTATAAAAATTGATCATTAATCAAACAGAAACATGATAATCTCCTCACAATCTGGTGTTAGCAACAGCCACCACAAAACTATGCAGAGAAATTAACTAGAGGAAATCAATGCATGTGAAGTTACTGCAATCTATTAGGCAGTGAAGGGCGAGAATCGACGGAGTGGGTTTTAAATTTTGCCCCAAAATCAGCGACCTGCCCCAAGAACTGTAACAGGGCAATAAATTGATTAGCACAGCAAGATCGCTATAATCCGAGATTCAAAATTTCTGACCACAAGTTGAGTTATTCTTCTCGTCCCCGCTCAAAAACATGAAGATAACAAAAATGAATCAGCTGCTTCCAAAGATGAATGCTTTTTCGCGCACACCCCCCGCCGCCCCCCGCCCGCCCCCGCCGCACACCCCCCAAACAAAGCAACAAATTTTCAGCAAAGCACAGGGCAAAAGATGACTTCTTTAAGAACACCCATCTCTCTTCGGCCAAAAAAAAGGGCAACACCCGTCTCTCCTTCGGTCCAGAAAAGGAAGAATCTGATCACATTCAACAGCGCAAGCAGAAACAAGCGAATACATTACCACACAAAAACAGAACAGGGAGAGGAAAAAATCCCACCTTGTTTAACAAATATATGACTTCCGCCATCGCTAGGAACCTGAGATACAAGACGGGACGGGAAGAAAGAAGGGTATGGACAAAAAGGATGGAAAATCTTCACTCGTAAAGCAGGGAACTTCTCTTTAGTTGAGCTCAACTTGAGCCTCTTCTCCACCGTAGACAGCGATTTCTGAGAAGACAGAGTAGAGAGAGAGAGAGAGAGAGAGAGAGAGAAGGGAGAGGGTGACTCAGCAGTAGGCCAGGAGCAGCAGGAGTGCGTTTTTCATATGTTCGTGCCTCGTGGAAATCAAAGCCATCTGTACGCCCTCACCTTTCTTTTCCGGCTGGATCCCTGAATATATTTGATTATCTGGTGAGTGTATACTGGCCGAAAAAGATAAATAGCAATCATTGTTTTTTTCAAATTATTGCATGATCTTACTTCTTACGTTCAGCTGTCTTTTTTTTTCCCCTTTTTAAACATTGTTAAGTGCCGATGGTTTATAGATGCTCGGCCATGATTGAGGTTGTACCTCACCACCAATCAAGAATCCGGGAACTCCATTAAGAGTCGTCCTGTCTATTAAAATTATACTCGCACGTTTCAACCCTCAATCAAAGAGTTATTTTTTCTCCCCCTTCTAAGAAAATGCCATCAAATTTTTATGTTTTAGAATTAAGACGAAACAATTTAAGATCATGCTCATAACCAATCTTACTTCTTTGCTCAACTATTCTTTTTCAAATTCTCAAGTGTTAGTGGTTTCTAGATTCTCGACGGTGATTAATGTTGTGCCTCGCCACAAATCAAGAATTTGAGAGCTCCGTTGAGAGCCGTTTTACTTATCAGGATTATACCTACATGCCTCAACCCCCAATTAAGGAGAGCTATTTTTTCATCCTCTCCCAAGGCAATGATTAAGTTGTACCTCACCATGAATCAAGAGCCCGAGAGCTCCATTAAGAGTCGTCCTGCCTATCAGGATTATACCCGCACGCCTCAACCTCCAATTAAGGAGGGCTATTTTTTCTTCCACTCCCAAAAAGAAAAAACCTTTTAATTTTTATGGTAGTTTAAGGTCATACTCGAGACCAATCTTACTTTTTATACTCAGTTGTTGTTGTCTTTTTTTCAAATTTTCAAGTGCCGATGGTTTATAGATTTTCAACAGTGATTAAAATTGTACTTCACTACAAATCAAGAGGTTGGGAGCTCCGTCAAGAGCTATCCCACCTCCAAATTAAAGATAGCTGTTTTTTCTCTTTGCCAAGAGAATACCTTCGAATTTTCACTTGTCAGAATTCAGATAAAGCAATCTAGGTCATACTCAAGACCAATGTTACTTCTTATGCTCAGCTTTTTTTCAACAAAAAAAAAAACCTTTTTTTCAACAAAAAAAAAAACCTTTTTTTCAACAAAAAAAAAAACCTTTTTTTCAACAAAAAAAAAAACCTTTTTTTCGAATTCTCAACTGTTAAAACTAACAAGTTGGGCTGTTTTGGTCTGTTTTGGACTAGGCCGGTCCAGGCGCCGTACGCTCGAATCTGCCACAACTGAAGCTCTCTTTCTCTATTTCACCGAATTCAAAGATAAATAATAAATAATAAAAAGGGAATTCTTTTGAAATTGTTTCCCATATAAAAACATATGTTAAAAAGGCTCGGGACTCTGGCGTGTGTTGGGGGCTGTGGTTGCTAACAGCCGTGTCGCACTTGGCAGCGAGATTTTGACTTTTGTTGGGTTCCCCCGGGAAAAGGAATATGGGAAAACGTTATACATATAATATATATATTTAAAGGGTGAAGTAAATGCTCATGTAAGTTTTCTAAGATTTAATTGAATTGCGATAGAACCCAACTATTCACTAGATTTCAATTGATTAATAATAATTTCCCTTACCGGCAAAGAAGGAAAACTAATAATTTCAATATGCTTTGTTGTCGGATCATCAATTGTCGGGACTCGCCTATTGACTACTTGATAAGGTGTAATTTTTTATTCAATAGATATGTATTATAATTTTATAAAACCTTTTATACAATTTTATGTATTTGCGCCCTCGAGTTTTTTTTTTTTTTTTGTCGTAATCCCTTGAGTTAAGTAGTTAATTATTTTCCCTTCCCTTTGTAGGTTTCTATCTCCACAATGTTTGCTAATGTTTGAAATTGAGTAAGATAGAAAACGTAATTAGTTAAGATAGAATTGATGAGAAATCATCAGATTTTTGTTTATGCTATTCTTTACATAGAAACACTGAATATAATATGGGTGTAGGTAATTATTCTCTAATATGAACAACTAAAATCTAACGGACAAATAAGATCTATCGCATTTCAATATAACATTAAAAACTCATATGAGCATGGTCATTGAAGTTGTTAAATACAGTTGCACTACACTTATCCCAGCTTATTCTTAAAGAGATTCGAACCACAACACCATCTGTAAAGTGATTGATAATCATGCGGTTGCACAATATTTATCCAAGATTACCCTATATATTCAAAGTGTGCACCTAAACAGCTAAACTTCAAACAAAATATATATATGTTCCTATCTGGTTTTGTATATGAATATCAAATGCAACTCTAGATATGGTTAGGAAGAATATAAAATCCTGAATACTTTTGGGAAATGAAAGGACTAACCCTAATATTTCGGATGCGAATAGGGCAAGCTGCCGACAATGGTTTTATGAATCCTTGAGGAGGTTCTCGAGGGTTAAAGTCTTAACTTGTAAGAAAGATTCAATCAATTAACTAATAAATAGTTTTACATATTTCCACGTAAGGTCTTCCTTGTAAGATACAAACGCTCTTGGGACACTCTAGCTACCTGATGGAGCAGACGAGATGGGCTATGCCTGATCATGCATTTCTTTACTAAAATAACATAAATAATTTCACCGTTGTGACGTTTACTCAACGAAGGGATGCCTAGTGCTTTGTGAAGGAGAGCTAGAAAATTAATTACGTTCCTAGCAACTACTTGTGACACGTTGGTTGCAACTTGCTTATCTCTTCGCTACGTCAATTGCCTAGTGTGTGTCGAGATTTGCTCTCTCTTGTTAGAGTCCCAGAAGATACAAGATTTCCTCTCCCTTCGTTAGGAACGAAGAAATCATAAAAAAAAAAAAAAATTAAAAAAATCCTAAATCCATTACATTTATATTAATTCGATCATAAACTTTTTAATTTGGCCAATTTAATTCTACATCTTTTCACAATTTTCAATTAAGTCATGTTAGTCAATTTTGATTAAAAATCACTGATTTAGACACTATTTGTCCAATGTAGCATTAGCACTAATGTGAATAGTTTTTGTAATTATTTTTAAAAAATTGAAAATTTCATTTACTTTTTGAATTTCTTTTCTCTTTGTTTTCTTTTCGTTGTGCCGGCAACCCTTACTAGCTGCGAAGATCCTCACACATTTCTAGCAAGGGCCTTCGTAGCCTTGATGGTCACAGGCAAGGTAGTCCTCATGTAGATCTGGGTGAGGCCTTCACGGCTTGTAAGGGCCTCGCCAACGGCTCCAATAGGGTCATCGACTACAAAAAAAAAAAATTATATAAAAAATTTATGTTAGTGCAGGTTGTGTCACATAGGACGATGGGTGTTTATGTTAGTATATTCCGGTCAAAATTGCTCACAAATACTCAATTGATAAATTGTCAAAAGATTTATAACTAAATTGATTAAATTGAAATGTTCATGATTGAATTTGTACGAGTGCAAATGGATTTATGTTTTTATGTTTTTTGTTTTTTTTCGGGGCAATCTTTTTATCATAACCGAGTTGTAATTACATGCATTTTATCATATCTCATACAAAGTGATTCAAAACGAATCAGCGATCGAGATATATCATTGCATTCCTCAACACATTTGGAGTTGCTCCCTTCTCGATTCAACCGGAAAACTGGCAGTTGAACTTGTTGCGAAGAGGAAAGAAGAATATTGCCAGTTTTTTAACGATGCTTGGAAATGCCGCATCAGCATCCTATAGTTTTGGCTCCCGTTGTGTTGACTAGGTTTTAGAAATAGTTGAAAAGGCCCATGAAGTGCAAGTGACAACAACATGCGAGCCGTCTTGAATTAGCACCTCAACGATGCAAAATTGACAAACGAAAGTCGTCCGAAGCTATTAGTTTCACCGTCTGGTAAACGGACTCGAATGGCCCTCTTTTAGAGACGGAGACAGAGAAAGAGACAAATTGCGTACGAGGTCGTAGTCTTCGGAATGAAGCATGATGAACTAATTGAAATTGCACCAGGGAAAATCAGTTTGATTCGACACCCGCAAAGACAAGAATGACCTTAGCGACTAAAGAGGTGCGCAATTAAATCGTGAATGCTTATGCTCATTTCTTGGTTTTTTCGCTACCAATTCAATTGCCACCACATGTCCAATTATCATTTTGTAGTTATCTCTAGTTTCTTAAAAAAGATTTAGCCATTCACAAAAAATAAAATAAAAAAATCGATCATAAATTAACGGAGTGGTTATTGAGAGAAAGAGACTAGTCTATGTCAACGATGGGTGACTTTATTTTGAATTATAAAGTCAATTATTAACGTAAATAGGCTCAACATGGAATGATCCTCCAAATATAGGTAAATTGCAATATACCTTTCCTTTTATTTTACATGACCAACAATCCCTTGACAAAGTTCAAATAAGAAGATTGGCTCTTAACTCAAGATGACCCTCGAAACAAAATTCTCTGAGTACGACCCCAAATTTATTAAAAGACAAACACTCATTTTTTTATAAATTGAACAGCGTTTAATATTTCGAGTATAGCATCCTCTAGAAGACTCCAAATAGCATGAGACTAGATGCATTGGAAACTCGACACGTAGAGTTTTTCAACCATGTATTGTGAGACCAGATTGTAGCACGAAATCCTCATCAAACTGCCGATTCTGCCCAATAGAGTTGAACTTATTCCCCAAGCAATTTTACATTTATTGCTGGATAAGACTTTATTCTCTTAAGATAATTCTTCATCACAAACCAAAAACTTGAAAATGTCCTCACAATTTTTTATTTTTTATTTTGTTGAAAAAAGGTAGTCTGATAAACTCACTTGACGCAGATCCATAGATTTGCAATAACCTGCTGTGTGGTGTCTCATGTTGACATGAGGACTTGGTTCTAAGAGATGTTAGGCAATTTCTCATTTTCAAAAGCTTAAATTATAAAAAAATTGGACTTACGGTACATTGTAGCACATGTCTTAAATTTTTTACCTATTCATAATCCGGTCATACACCTAAAATCTAGGAAGCGCAAATACTTTTCGAGAGCTTTCATGTCACGTTGGAGTGTCCGACACTCGGACACTCTTCGACACTCTTTGACATACTCTTTGATATTCGGTCAACACATGTCGAAAAATCCATCACCTAGTCAACTCTCCTAACACTCTCCGACATGCAAATTCGGAATTTTGACATGTGATTTTGATATGCACTGAGTCAATTTTAAAAATTTTCAATAAATAAAGGGTTAAAATGTAAATCTGTAAGAAAATAAAAAATAATAGAAATAATAAACGGGGAAAGAAGAAAAACCTATCATTTTTTTCTCTTTCGACTCTCACTTCTCATGACATATAATTCACCTCAAGTTTATGTTTTTCTCTTCTCTTCCGACAAGCTCTGACATGCAAGTCTAGAATATGAATTGCTTATTTTTTTCCCCCAAGTTTTATGGATTATTGGAGAGAGGTTGAATTTATCAAATTGAAATAATAAATATAAAAATATACATTTAATATATAACGTATCCTAACGTGTTGGAATTATCTATTTTTTTGTAAACGACATTTCGGCGTTGCATGTTGTGTCGTGTCCTAAAACCTAGGATGCCCACATAATAATAACATATAGACCATCAAAAAGAGGAAGAGTAAGCATAAATTAATTAATAAGACTTTTTAGAGTTGGCTAGAGGAAGAAAATTCCTCCACATATTCTACCTTTATGCAAGAAGACCTTTTAGAGGCATGAATTAAATAATGAAGACCCATCGGATTTGACTTTTCACAAAATTCGATATGTGACTAGACGATCGACTATGCTTGTTCTGTTGAATCTAGCTACACAGGACGATGGAAAAGGAAAGGTAAAGCTCGAGTATAGTTATGTATTTAATGGGCCCAGTCAGTCTTGTCCAAGAAACTTTCACTTCCTAGGTAAAAACCGTCAATGAGATACAACTTCTCCTTGAGCAAAGATTTTTCTTCAGAGATAACCATTTTCATATAGAAACAAGTATCCCCACACAGCAGCATCTTGATACTCCAGGAACTGGAAAGACAAATTCTAATGAACCAAAGAAGGTCAAACAGAATAAATATAAGAGAAAGTTTCAAAATTTAGATAAGTGACTTGTACGTTTATACCATATAAGAAAATCATTATCGCCATGTAAGATTTTGAGGCGAGCAAAGTCGCCAATCAATGGTCAGTTTTTAGTTGTTATGACACTTAAATGATCGTTTGGGAAATTACGACTTCAGAGTGATAGTTGTAGGAATGTTATGATATTATTAGTATTATTATCTTAAATTAAACAATCAAACTTGATCAGCCCATGGATGAGGAAAGCCCTTTGAAGAAAGTTTTAAGATGGTTGGGCTTGAGAAGGTTGAGAATCTTTGTCAAGGCCCAATATTTTCAGAACCATCTTTGACTTTGGGTCTGTTCAAACTACAATATAATCCATGTAATTGGGCTAATAAGCCCAAAATTTTGACACAAATGGAACAGAATTTCTAGAAAATACGGTTATATATAATTTAAGTCCATCCTAACTCTCAAAGATTAGTCATGATTAGAGAAAACCGATTGGCGACTAATCACGAAAATGATTAGAAGTTCCAACAGAAAATGAAGAAAAGCATGGCTCATATCTTAACATGATACTAAAGATTAGTGCACCGGTTGTTTTGGACTACCATTGTACCATTTGCCTCGTGCTATCTATTTATTGTATATATTTCCGTATTTTGTGTTTTACGTCATGTATATGTTGATTTATACATGAAGATGATTGTCATAAAAAAAAATGCACTATATAAAATGTGAACTCGTTTGACAATAACTCTGTCAGGACTAAATTTAACTTTTAGTTGTTATATTATACTTTTACTATATCAGGTTTTTGAGATTAGATATAAGTTTGTTGTTAACGAATTATTGATATACTCAAATTCATATTAACGCATGCAGAAAAGTTTTATTATCTTACTAGAACCAAATTTATTGATATCGTTACCATGATAATCAACATAAAAAAAATTTACGTGGAATGATACTATACTTGACAAATGACTATATTGAGTGTATTTTTGAAAGTTCAACAATTAAATTAAATGAATTTTTTTTTTTAAGGATCACATTGTATATTGAAGGTTCAAGGATCATCTATGTCATCATTTTACAGTTTTATGACAAAAATTGTGTAGAAAGAGAATTTGAAAAGACAAAATAAGCATGAAACATTAAAAAAAGGACGATAATAGAAACGGGAAGAAATATGTGGCTCCTTAATCGTTTGCTTTTTGGGCGCCCGAAGGAGCATTCTCTTAGTTTATGCCTAACATGATAAGCGAAGTAGCCAAAAATGTACGTATAATAAGGTTAATGTGTCTTCAAAGTATCAAATAAGTAGCTCGTGGTCATAAATCTTCCAGCTCCATGCACGTGTAAGCAAACTTGAGTATTCGAATGCGCATTCATCTTCTTCAAGTTAGCAAGTTTGGAATTTTGAACAAACTCGAGAAGTTACATGATCATAACATAACTGAGCAAGACATCATGCACTTGAATAAGATGGGCTGTCATAATGAAATAAATCAGCCACGCACATAGTATTTCTACAGAATTCTTCAGTATCCAACATATATATAGCTAAGATATGAAAACCTAATTGGGGAGTCCCGAATCCTGCACATGCACAGAAGTGGGACGCAAGGAACCATGCACATAAACATATGGATATTATGTCACCCTTTTGTGTGGATCGATGATGTTATCCTATGAGGAGTCGTGGCAAGGGCCTGAAGTTCTAAACATCTTATGTTACTAGGATTCGCCCTAGTGGCCACCCTTTCAACATGGAAGGGGGAGGTGAGGGGTTCAAATCCCCACATTCTCAGGAAGGATGGGGTGGGGACGCGTAAGTTTCAAGAGTGGGTTTCAACTCCCACGCCCTGTAAGAGGCAGGGCAAAAATTTGAGAGTGAGTGTAGAATAGGATTAGAGTAGGACTGACAAAAAAAAAAAAAACATTCAACTCATGTTGAAACGTAAAATTAAATTAAATTTCTCTGCGACAAAATAGTGACATGAAACCTACCTGAAGTTAAAAGGAGGAGACATAAAGGCTGTCCTAACACAATTGGCCATACAAATGTTTCTTTAAGGCGGCGATTGTCTTATTAAAAACTGTAGGTGTAGAATAAGATTAAAGTCAATGTTTCTGTAGTGGGTACTTATTGAAGCTGAAGTGTACCCAAAGTTGGTGCATCGATCAATTCTTGCCCATGAAAGCGAGTGATTTAAGGTGTGGCCAATTGTAATTCGATGCCCAATCTTTTAGTCATCAAAAGGGTTGTTCACTTGTCGTTGATACCCTATTGTTTGGTCATTCATCATAAGATCAGAGCTACTTTTGCATTAGTTATGAGATTGGACCGCGTCTTTGGCTTGTGTTACGAGACCAAGTAATTGACCGTTCAAGATCGCATGGACTCGTCACGAGGAAATCGGGCTACACTGTTGATGTGGTGAAACGGTAAGTTATTGACCTCAATTAGACGGTGAACAGGACATTTTCAGTAGATAGTCGCACCTACTAGGTGAAGCCCACTTTATATTTAATTAACAAAAAAGTCTTGCTTCACTTGTCACCTTACCCCCTTGAAGCCGAATAGCCATTGTAGAAGATCATCAAACAACAAAGGAAATCAACCATAACAACCTCCAATTGCTGGGTGTTGATTGGGAACCTTGAAGTTGACGACAAACTTGTAAATCATATTATGGTAGTCGATCGGCGTCCATGAAATCTACAACTAGTCCATTGAATCGACAACTTCCCTATATCATTACCGATCCCATCGAACCATATTGTAGTTGAAATTGGCATTTCCTTATAGAAGTGAGGATTGTGATGGATCAATTAATGAGATCTGAGTTGAACTTGAGAGCTAATCAATAGAATTTGATGTTTCCGCATCACCTTTGTCCTATGTAGCTAGTATTGCCTAGAATTTACACGCGGTTGGCGGGATTTGGATAGGCGAGTTTTAATTCCTAAACCAGAACTTTCCTCAATGCCAAAGCCAACTGAGCCAACATTAAACCATTGATTAAGAAAAAAGAAAGTTTATGTTGGTTGGAGTCATTACTATAGTCATGCTTCTAGAGTTCCAACTTGGTGTCACAAATTCTACCATTGACTAAAACCGAAAAAGCCAATACATACATACATATATATATATATATATATATATATATATATATATATATATATATATCAAGTCAGCTAAAACTGTAACCCTAAATGCTTTGCGCTCCAACTTCAATCAAGACAATATCTTATGCAAAATTAATAATGTCGTGTGCACTTTTACTAGTTATATAGAAAGCAGACTCAAAAGGATTTCTACCTCGAATTTTTGTCCAGAATTCCATGAAAGCCCAATTGATTTGCTGAAATTTATGTTTATCATATAAATAAAGTACAACAAGTGGTAAGAATTGAAATCCAAACTAGTCAGGATAATTGTTAAATAATCTCAGAAATATCTCAGTTTCCAAAATTAAATTGAATTTTCTACGATTACTCCTTCAAGAAACCGCATCTCTGAACATCCATGTCTCTCCGCGCACATATAGCTTTTCCAATCCGAATCCACCTACACGATGTTACTAATATTCAATTCCTTCATTTTTTTTAATCATTCCGCGAAGCATAAGCATGAACCTTTGAATTTCCAAAAATTAGGATGTGTCTTGGACCAATTGAACAAATTAATAGAAAGAGATACACCATCACTCTTACGTTGGGACCCTAGACATTGACACAACCAGTAGCTTGCAAACATAGTATTAGGTTATTTAGCTAGGAATTGTCTGAGACTAGTTGCCTATCTTTACTAGGCTAGAGATAAGACTTTGCATAAATCGTATTCTAAAAAATAATGCGGACTCTGGATGAGACTTTTGACAAAAGATTGCCGCAAGAATTGAACAAGCACATGAATAGTTAAGATCGACAGGCATATGAATCTCTTGCCAATTGATGGCCATGTTATAACAAGAACTTATTACCTACCCTCTTCTCTTCCCTTGGCCTCAGTTATCACCCAAAATGCAAGCTATTACATAAACCGAGAGGCTTCACAAATCATATTTTTGCCTTTGTGCAAACCTCTTAATAGAACTCCCAAAAAGTTATTTCTTTAGCCAACATATTGCAATTCTTTGTTTTATTTCAGTATTTTAGGATAATAATTAGAATGACTTGAATTTATTTAATTAGTCTGTGGAACTTAAAATATTATTCTCGTATGGACATGAATTAGGATTTGCTTTTGACAGCTATCGAAGGATCTAATCTAAACTAGGTTAGTTGCTTCCGAAAATTACGAAGATATCACATGAATATAAGACTCATTCAAACCTCATAGGCAAGCAATGTGGTTTATATTAACCAGTTATTTGTAGTTTCACAAAACACTTATTTAAATAAAACCCCAATAGTTACAACAAATTTTTCCGTTTAACGATTATCCATCACTATATTATTCTACTCAATTACTGATTATTTATCTTTTCTAAAATTATAGTGTTTATATAGTCAACTTTCGAATGTTAATATCTACACGTTAAATTACTATTATACCCTCACATCCAACATTTAAGTCTAATTTAGTGAATTAATTGACAGTAATGGTGACTTTTGCAATATTACGAATGCAGCTCCATAATTTTCGGACAACAGAGGTCGAGAAAAGAGCAGGAGATGGATGACAGCATTTCCAAACCTCATTCGGACGTGTGGACGCAGCCGTTCTCCCCTTAATTCTCTCGTTGATTGGTGTTTGAGGCTCGTGCTGATAAAGTTAAAGAAAGGACATGAGCCCGTTCATCTCCCATTGGTTAGCCGTCGAAGTCCTTTTCAGTGAGGGGCGGGGCGGCGGCGGTGTTGGGTCGTTTTCTGTTGTAAATTAAATGTGGGACAGCGAATTAGATCATAGACAGCAGGAAGGAAATAATCCGTCTGATACCAGTTCCATAGGTTATGTATGTAAATCTACGTCCACGAGAGCAGCACGGAATTCCACATAAAAAAACGACTGATACAATGGAGATTATAATTATTTGAGCACTTAAGCACTCTCTTGTGTATCCTAGCCCTTAATTCAATAACTTTATTAGCGTTTAGCTCCTCATAATTTCTAGTGAAATCTTACTTGAGAAATTACAGAAATTTTCCCGACAAAAATTTAACTGGTTAAATTACTACATGATATAATTACAACAAGAAAACCACTTTGAAATCCCTTGGGAAGAACCCTACACATTTTCTTCATTCTCGTGTAGTTCCAAAGCTCTCTCTCTCTATCTTCAAGCTTCCTCCTCGTGAGTTGTGATTTATATTGGAAGCTCAACGAGGGAAAGAGAAGGAAAGAAGACAAGTAATGGCCATGACCATTGCGTGGTCGTCATTGCACCTCATCTTCCCTTCCTCTCTCTTCACATTGACCCTTTCATTTCTCTTTCTATCTGTCCCATGTAATTAGGTGTGAGCATTGATTTAGAGTTAACCCTAAATTGACCTTGGACTTGTCCAACCCTATCGATTCTGGTCTGGTTCTTAGGGAGACTGGGTTAGTCTTTGGTCCTAGGATTCCTTAACTAGCACTGTACGGGTTAGTCCTTGGTCCTAAGAGTGGTTAATTCAACATAAACTCTATTATATATAAATATATATAATATTATTTATAAATTTTTTTTATGGAGAAAACCCTAAACGGCGTCAACAATATTAAATAATTATTTAGTGAGGAGTTTAAGTAATTTTACACTGTTCTTTAATAACTCTAAATAGCTATAATTTATAAAGGAGAAAAATGTTTTTGTGAGGAGTCCTCACAGCATTCAAAAAGGTATAAACAACTCCTCATTGCATCTTCCTCTAGTACGTGTTCTCTTCTGTCTTATTTGTCTTATTAGTCTTCAATTTGCTAAAATCGAAAGAAATAATTTCTCCACTCGCCACTTGACACTCGCCTTACTTGCTTTGTGCCACTCGCCCTGCTTATTGCTTCCCGCTTGACCCTCTACGCTCACCCCACTCAACATTTGCTGCTCGCCTTTCTTAGCACCTTGCTCATCACCAAACCCATTGAGTTGGTCCAGTGCTCAGTCACTTTTTGAAGGAGTATACAAAATGAATTAAAAAAATTATCGGTTGGTCCTGAATTGACCTGGAACTGGACTGAACCCATTGGGTTAGTTCGGTCCTCGGTCGCCTTTTTAGGGAGTAGAAAAAATGAATTAAAATTTTTTTTGGTTAGTCCTAGGTTGACCTGGAATCGAACCGAACCCATTAGGTCAGTCTGGTCCTTGGTTGCCTTTTCAGGGAGTACAAAAAATGAAATAAAAAAATTATCGATTGGTCTTGGGTTAACCTTAAAACTGAATTTAACCTATTGGGTCGGTTTGGTTCTCGGTCCCAAAAATTGAAGATCAGCACTGTGCGGGTTGGTCTTAGGGTTAGGGGATGGACTGGCCCAACCCAGACCATACTCTCCCCTATCTATAATGAATGCCCATCAGTGCAACATTGCCCTATGAAGCTTTATACCGGTCAACTTTCCGAGGCTTTGCTCGGAGAAGTCCAAATCGCTCCATTAAAAAATGAAAAGGACTTGAGGACAATCCCCATATTTAGATGGTAGTGTTTGGCAACTTTTTACACCGGCCGACTTTCCCACGCTTTTTTTTTCTGTTTCGCATGCAAAGCACTTAATGTATGAATTATGGTTAGTGTACTGAGCAAAATCAAACACGATCACAAAAGTTTATTGATTGAAATAGACTTGCACGCATTAATTTTGGTATTTATTCAACGGGCTTAAACTTGAGACATATTTTAACAATTTTCTAAAGTCAAACTCCTAGAGTGCATTGTATACTTCCATTTCTTGTTTCTCTTGTTGATCTTGTTAATACATTTATACTGTTTAGGATTATTTAAAAAGATAAATTCCCGCAATTCATAAAACATTACATGGCATGACGCATTTATCAATCAACTTTTGTGCACTTGGAGAGTTAAGGAATCAATTGCACCGTTTTTCTCTTTATCGAAGTATTATCTATATTAAAGCTCAAGTATCATGACAAGTCAATTACTTGAGTCAAGTATATGTAAGTTTGAGATGGGGTTAATTTCCGCTCGAATTACTCCATCTTAGCTTAATTTTGATTGAGGTCGGAATCATTATAATCCAGTTCCACTCCTGACGCGGCTAAAGTATTACTTACGTTCCTAAGAATTAAAGAGAAATGCTAGACAAGTTCACAAAAAAAATCCATTCGTTAAATAAAGCGCTAGGCTCTATTGGATCTTCAAGTGTGTATATATACACTCAACTAACCTTGTCTATTAGGTCCGTTCCATGTCGAGAAATTAAAAACCCTCACTCAACCAAAAGTCATGCAAGTGTTGTCTATGTCTAGGTCTCTAATAACCACTCAAGCGTTGAACAAGCTCCTCTCGCACGTGCATCATATTTGCTCTCGTGAATGATCAAAACCAGCCTTCCTTCCACCTGCCCCTTATCTCTCCTTTCCTCGAGAACACTCCAAAATGTGTAACCAATAGTGACTTTCGCCCATCGTGGACCAACCACCTTTTGCCTATGAGAAGACCTTGTCAGTTCAAACAAGCGATTCGGTCTTAATCCCGTTTTCGTACTCACTTAAGAGGAACACGCAAATTGACTAAGCAAGAGCTGAATCAAAGCCACACGGCCATATGTATTTATGTTCATATTCAGCAGTTGATGATTGTCCATATTGAACCTCTATGTACACATATGTTGTGAAAATTGTTAAAAAAAGTTCTAAACTTATTACACTTTTATTAATTGAGTTTTAAACACTTTTACGTTATACCAATGTAGTCCATCTGGCCAATTTTGACCTGAAATAGATGACGTAAATGTTGGCCGTCCTATATGACATAATCGACGCTGACGTTGATACTTTTTTTTTTTATATTTTTATTGTCTTTTTTTTTTTCTTTTTTTTTTCTCCGTCAGTGCCTTGGCAATGGTCAATGGGCCTTTGCGATGATGGTTAGCGATCGTCCAAAGGCAACCAATAGCGAGGCTTGATCTCACCAAGGTTGGCAAGGTCGACCCTTGTTGCCATTTGATGAGGGCAAGCTTCACCAAAGCTGGCGAGGCCGACCCTCACTAGCCACTAGGGAGGCGACCTTGCCAGCCTTGGGTGAAGGTCACCCTTGCTAGAGGCTAGCAAGGGCGATCATCATCGGTCGTTGCCTTTGGTTGATTGTTCGCCATTGCCAAGGCCTGTATGACTGGTGGAGAAAAATGAAAAAAAAAAAGAAAAGAAAGAAAAGAAAAAAAGACAATAAGACATAACAACTTCGAAAAATATTAAAAATTTTCAAAAAAATTGTCTATATCAATGCTAACCATTTCACTTCAAATAGCTAATATTCATGTTAGCGATTTTTTACCAACAACGGTTAGGTGGATTATATTGGCAAATTGTGAAAAGTTTTACGACTCAAATGGCAAAATTGAAAAGTTGATCTTAAATTAGTAAAAAGTGCAATAGGTTTAAATTTTTTTTGACAATTGTCCCCACATATGTTTAGTCTAGCAAGTAATTAGTTGCATCCATCTTTAAATGCTCATGAACTTCACAACCATGGAGACACCACAACTTCATTCATCTCTCTATCTACCACACGTTCATTCATCTGTCTTTCACCGACCCAAAAGGAAAAAAAAAAAAAAAATTCATCTGTCTCTCTCTGTCTCTCCGTCTCTCTCAGTTCTTGCATTAACGAGTAAAAAGAAATGGAGAGCGAACATCTGTCCTTGAAAATTCAGCCTCCGAGGTACGGAAAACTCATCACGATTCTTAGTATTGATGGCGGGGGAGTCCGAGGAATCATTCCAGGGGTCATTCTCGGTTACCTCGAAGCCCAACTTCAGGTAATAACATGAACAGACCACACGAACAAAGTGGAGGCAAGAGTTACATTCTTGTGGAACGATGATTAGGGTTGGAGTCCTGGAAGATTTTGAGAAGGCTTTCTTTTTCTTTTCTTCTTCGTTTCTTCTTTCCTGTGTGGGAGGAAGGAAGCCAAACCAAACATTCTGCTCTTTCGTTCTGCACTTTCATCCAAATTTTGATTATGGTGTTCGATGAGTCATGCAACTCTCTGACTTACCTATTTCTTTTTCATTTTTCACAACACGGGGCATCGCCGGTGTGCAAACCATCTCTTGATTATTTAATGAGTATTTTGGGTGAAGGAGCTGGATGGCGAAGGTGCGAGGCTTGCAGATTATTTCGATGTAATAGCGGGAACAAGCACCGGAGGTCTCATCACGGCCATGTTGTCTGCGCCTGATGCTAACAACCGTCCTCTCTTCGCCGCGAAAGAATTAGTCCCATTTTACATGGAGAATTGTCCTAAGATCTTCCCTCAAGGATGGTAATCGATTATTGACATACCACTTGTGTTGCTAGTTTGAATGATCGAACTGATTTGAGTCTTTTTCGTTTCTTTTATGCGTGCTCCCGCTGCCTCTGTCGATACAAAAAAGTGGGTGTCTGGGTTCGGTCGTGAGCACGCTTAGATCTCTGGTGGGACCCAAGTACAACGGAGTGTATCTTCACAAATTAATAAGGAAGTTACTTGGAACCACGAGGCTGCACGATAGCCTTACCGGCTTGGTTATCCCCACCTTCGATATCAAAAAGCTCCAACCAGTTTTATTTTCTTCATATGAGGTGAGTTTCCTGTATGTTTTTGGGACAGCGCTGGCTTCTATTTTGTGTACAAGTCATATGAGAAATGTTTTTCATGAGAAAATTGTCCAAAAAATCATAAACTTTTTAATTGTGTTGATTGAGTCCAGTTGGCTAATCTTAGCTAGAAATCGTTGATGTGAATGTCAACTTTCTTACGTGGCACGACCGGCACTACTGTAGATATTTTTTAAATAACATTTTAATATTTTTTGAATTTTTTTTAAATATTTTTTGTTTCTTCTCTCTCTCTCTCCCTCTCTCCTTTTTACCTTTTTTGGATTTAGGCCGGTGAGGGCGTCGTGGTCCTCTCCTAGAGCCAATGAGTGTCACATTAGCCTCGCCACATCTAGGCCAGGTGAGGGTTCCACGGTCCTTGCCGGCCCAGGGTCAGAAAAGTAAAGAAAAGCAAAACCCAAAAAAATTATACAAAATAAGAAAAATATTAAAATATTATTAAAAAACATCTACGTCAGAATTGGTCGTCCCACGTAAGATAGCTATTGTGCACGTCAATGATTTCTAGCCATAATTGGCCAAATATAATTAATTGGTTACATTTGAAAATGTTTACTATTCCATTGGCACAATTGAATAATTTATGACTAACTTGACAAAAGTGCAATAGGTTTAAAACTTTTTGTGTAATTTTCCCTATTTTTCTCCCTCTCAAGGTGAAGAAGGTTGTAGCGAACTTCCTTCAACTAATCTTTTGATTGATGAGAGTTGAAAACATAGATGTCAACCATATTTATGTTTAGTTAAATTTGCACGTGGATGGTCCAATTGGAGATAACTTGTTTTTAATTAGGGCTGGAGGAAAATATACAACCCAACTCCTATTTATCTGATAAAAACTTTACTCAATTTCATAATTTTTTTCATTGGGGTGACACATTAGTATTAGTGTGCATATGTCCGATTGAGGGAGACATGATCCAATCACACGTTACTGGGACCATTGCGGATTGTTAAATTTGATCAATATCAATCCACTATTCCTATAGGAACTACACCGTGTGAGTACACGCTTGCCGTGAAAATATTCAAAAACCATTTTTCGAAACATGCCGTGTAAGTGCACGCATGCCGGTCTGAGTCCAAAGCAAATAAATTATAAAAAAATCCAAAAAGTATTATTTAAAAATATTCATGTCAGCATTGGTCATCGCATTTAAGATGGCCTACGTCTGCATTAGTGATTTCTAGCAGATATTTATTGAATGGACGCAATTGGTGACATGTGAAAAAAATGTTTAAGTTTCAATTGGTATAATTGAAAGGTTTTTGACTAAATTGGTAAAAGTGCAATAGATTTATAACTTTTTGGGTAATTTTTTCCTTTTTTCTCCATCTCAAGGTGAAGAATGTTGTAGCAAACTTCCTTCAACTAATCTTTTGACTGATAAGAGTTGAACATAGACGTCAACCATATTTGTGTTTGGTTAAATCTGTATATGGATGGGCCAAATTCGAGATAAATTGTTTTTAATTAAGGATTTATGAAAATATATAACTCAACTCCTGTTTATCTGATAAAATCCTTTAAGCAATTTCATCATTTTTTTTTTCATTGGAGTGACACATTAGTGTTAGTGTGTATATGACCGATCGAGGGAGACATGAGCCAATCACAGAGTACTTGGACCATCGCGAATTGTTGAATTTGATCTATATCAATCCCCTATTCATATTGGAACTACCCCATGTGAGTGCACGCATGCGTGAAAATATTCAAATCATTATAGCCTTGTGTAGAAGTTTTGGAGGGTGAAAGGTCTCAGTGCAGCTTCTGACTTCCAATTGAAAAAAGGGATTACTGATAATGCCAGTTTGACAAAGACTATTATAATCAATTATAAAGTTTTCTGTAAGGGAAACAACGATACATATAAATATTAATCTATCCAAGATAATGTATCATATTTGACGTTTTTCAATGGATTTGTATCTCGTGTAGGTGTCGAAACATTCATTCTTGGACGCTCAACTATCCGACATATGCATTGGCACATCGGCCGCTCCGACTTACTTCCCTGCACATTATTTCAGGACGGAAGAGACCCATGAATTTAATCTCATCGATGGTGGTATGGCTGCTAACAATCCGGTATGTATGATCGGTTAAGTGGTCTAAGTGCGTGTTTGATTAGAATGTGCAAAATCTTATATGCGAGTCAAATCATCTCTTTCTCACAGTGAGAAGGTATCTTATACACGAGGTTCACGATGCTGAAGTAGAAAAATGCTATCCAATAAATCAATTTCTATCATAAAGTGATTGAGCGGTAGAGATGAGAATCGATATTTTGATTCATAAAGCTTAAATACCCTGGGGTTTTTTTTTTTTTTTTGGGTCAAAATTATTACACTCATTTTTCACAAAAAAAAGGGAGGAGAGAAACAATGCAATCTAATTCAAAACAAATTCTAGACAGCTAGCTAATCTCCAAGTAACAAGATGAATTATTAGAATGGGATTAAGAGTTATATTCTCAAAGAGTAAATCTGTAACTTCTTCAAACCAAAATCAGTGATCAATTACCGAATCCGTCTTTATTAATAAGTGTACACCGAGATCTCCATACGTCACGCTTTGGTTTGGCGTCCAAGCAACATCACCCTTCGGAGTAAAAAAGGTTGAGTTAGCACAGATTTGACGGTGAGAGCGATACCTTCATGAAATTCCTCCGATCTCCTTTGAAATTTACTTGAACATCGGAGAAAACCTAAGAAAAGCAAAATCCTGAAAATATACACGCAAAAAAGCCAAATATAGACTATATCGGATATGAACCTCCCGGAAACGAGAGAGAAGCTTACAAATCTAGACTAGATCATTACTTCATTATTTATTTTGTTCAATGTATTGGCATATTTCAACATCCCCTTTTTCCAGACATTGATCGCCATCAGTGAAGTGACCAAGCAGATCTTGAGGGAAGAAGCAGATTTCTTCGACATCAAACCGCCAATCGACTACACTCGATTGTTGGTGATCTCGCTCGGGACTGGCTCGGACACGTCGGAGCTCATGTTCGATGCCAAGAAGGCCTCGAAGTGGGGGTTGTTCAGCTGGTTGTACCAGGACGGCACGAGCCCTTTGATAGACGTCTACTCTCAAGGGAGTTCCGATATTGTCGATTACCACAATTCCGTGGTCTTCCAGACCTACCAGTCCGAGAACAATTACCTCCGTATTAATGTAAGATCTTCGCTAAGTACTCCCTCTTGGTGTGGTCCCGAAATGTCTTCTTCTTGTGCCGGCTATAGGTGGAAAATATCGTTTTCATGTAGGCCTGCTGTTCGGTGATTGACACTAACGCGGTTAAAAAGTAGAAACCATCAAGATTTTTATGGATTGCCCCCTTGGAAGATCTTAGCATCGATTAAGAAATACTTTTGCCGTTGACAGTGTATGGATAAAGACAAATCTATTAGATAGGTGACAACATATGAAAGTATAGATATGTAAGAAAAGTTAAAAGTGTCTAGTTAGTAGTTAGCATAAGGGATAATGACATAAATAGTTCCTAAATTTCGAGTCAATATGTAATGTGATTCTTGAATTTTGAATCTGTTAAACATGTTCACTTAATTTTTATACATGTTCAATTTAATTCATGAATGTCATGAAAATGTTCAATATTGTCATTGAACTTTGAATTAATAGAAGGACAACATTGAACTTCTTCACATAGTTTACGGACTAAGTTGAGCATGTACCAAATGTTCAGAAACTATATTCAACAAATTAAAAGTTTATATTGAGTTATAGTTCAAGGATCATATTGAATAAATTAAAAGTTCGGAGATCAATATGTCATTTTTTCTTAGCGTAATGGATGAAGAGGGAAATGATCATCTTTGCCTTTCTCTTGACCATCAGGTAGTTATACTAGTGGGATCGTAGATTAACACAACTCCTCTCTCATGCATCATGATATGTTGGAATGGAAAAAGAAGAATAACGAGAGATGTGTATTTAGTTAAAATTTCAACTCAAAAACTTAAATTAATAGGTGGCGGGAGAATACACATATGAAGAACATAAAAATAATGATGGATGTATAAATTTGGGATAAGTGCAAAAAAAAGTCATAAAACTTGTAATGAAAATGCAATTGAGTCCTAAAATTTATAAAAAGTGCAATCAAGTCTTAAAATTTGTCAAATCGGTTTAATTGAGTCCTAAAGTTAACATCGTCAACCTTTTTAACGGAAAATGCTGACACGTGGCATTTAAAATGAATTTTTATTTTCCATGTGGCTTTTTTAAGATTATTTTTTTTTATTAAAATTAGATTTTAAAACTAGAAAAGAAAAGCTATTTTTTTTTTTAAACAAAACAGTTCAAAAAAAAAAGAAAAAAGAAAATGGCAGGCGCTTCCTTCGCTGCCGCCCATCGCTGGAGGGGCCGGGCAAGCGAGGGCTGGTGACCCTCGCCAAGCTCGGCGAGGGTGCCTAGATTTGGGCACGTCGGCCCTCCTGGGGGCCTGGCGACCGTCGCCCGCCCTAGGCGAGGCCTCGTCGGCCCTTGCGGGGGGTTGGCGAGGGTCATCAGCCCTCGCTTGGGGCCGGCAAGGCCTCGCCTGGGGCCAAGCGAGGGCTGGCCACCCTCGCCCAGGGCTGGCAACCATCGCCGTCCCCTCTGGCGATGGGCGGCGGCGGAAGTGGCGGCCATTTTTTTTTTTGAACTTTTTTTTTTATTATAAAAAATTAGCTTTTCTTTTCTAGTTTTTAAATCTAATTTGAATAAAAATAATTTTAAAAAAGCCACATGGAAAAAAAAAATTAATTTTAAATGCCACGTCAGCATTTTCTGTTAAAAAATTAGATGGTGTTAATTTTAGGTTTCGATTAAACCAATTTGATGAGTTTTATGACTTAATTACACTTTTTACAAGTTTTAGGATTCAATTGCATTTTCATTACAAGTTTTAAGACTTCTATTGCACTTATCCCTATAAATTTTATATAGACATGTAGTATCACAAATTTTAACACTCATTCTCATGTGCAAGCAGATTTAGGGATGACATGCGATTATGATATCATGTTAGGAAATCCAGCTCAAAAACCTAAACTAGTCGGTAGAAGAAGATCATATATATATAAAGAATATGTAAAGTCCGTACACAAGCGATGTGGAAAATGTCATAAATGTTGAAAGCATGAAATGCAAACTATCCCAAACAACTTTGAATTCTTTTGTTGTGATTTCTATTAATCTACACTTGGTACCAACTCAAGCTACGAAAATTGAATGCATTACTATAGGATGACAGTCTAAAGGGGACTTTATCTTCGGTGGACACATCCACGAAGGAGAACTTGGAAGGTCTGGTGAAAGTTGGCGAGAACTTGTTGAAGAAGCCGGTCTCGCGAGTTGGTCTCGACACTGGCCTCTACGAACCCATTCCAAATGCCGGCACCAACGAGGAAGCCCTCAAAAGGTAAAGCTTTTTTCGCGTAAATATTTCTCATACAATAAAGTCCTTAGGGAAAATTGTTGCACTTTGAGATTTATTTTCTTCAATAAGCATTGAAATGGCTAATTAATTTTAGTATAAACTCTTCCAGGTTCGCTAAGCAACTCTCCGATGAGAAGAAACTCCGTGAGTCGAGATCTCCGCGTGACGCACGTCGGGAATAGTTTCCTCAATCATACTCTTGCTTTATTAACTTGCAAAATGATGATATAAACCATCTGTTGTTGAATTGGAATAAGCATAGCCCTATGTGCTTGCGAATAAAGGGGCTACAGCATACGTTGTTTCTGTGTGGATAGCTAGGCTAGGATTGAAACTCTTTTGCGATGCACCCCTAATTAGGCATTTATAGGATGCGGTAGGTTGAAGGAAATTTCCTCTAATCACCCTATTGGTTGGCAATGGTCAAATTTAACCCATCAATCAGATGGATGGGTTCGAGAAAATTTCTTTCAATCGGGGTTGGAGGAAAACATTACCCTTACGGGATTGCATCTCTCTCTCCCCCATCCTCTCTCCTTCCCCTGAAAGTAGCAAGTTATGAACCTCTATTACCCTAAATTGCTCACTTGTAACGAGAAAATACTTATCGTCTTTAAGTGATCGCCAATCTCTCTTTTTTATAAGTGATTCTTTGTAAGGAAGCACCAGTCCAACGCATGGTAAATTGGTTAAAAATTCTTCCGCTACTTACATTTGAAATTCAAGGCAATCACAAGTACAAAAGGTACAATGTAAAGCTATTACTTTTAATGGCCCGTAAATATACTTTGGGAAAGCTGAATTGAACATCTTGTCTAAGAAAAAAGTTTTTTGTAATTTAATTTTTCAATCGGAAAAATCTACCTGATCAGTGAGGGTTTTTGGGTAATTTTTTAAGGTCAGACTCACTAGAATGCATACGCCCATTTCTTGTTTTCTCTTGTTACTTTTTGAATATTTTGTTCTGTTTAGGATTATTTTTAGATTTTGTCAGGTTTCCTATGATTAATAGTCTACTGAATGTTACGAAATATTTTTGTTAAACAACTTTTGCTCTGTTGACACATAATTTTTAGTCGACGTGTCTTTAAAAGGTAAAAATCAAGATTAGGATTTTCAATTGTAATGGAGCCCATTTCTTGACCAAAAAAATGTCATTTTTCATTTTTTTTTCTTTTGTTTTGTCATTATAAATGATTTCCTATTTATTTCCAATGAAAAGCCAAAAAGTCAAACGGTTGATTTCAATTTAGGTAAGTAAATTTTCAAAATTTTTAAAGATTTGACACAAACATCAACTTTTTAGGAAAAATCAACTAAATGGCTGACAGATCAAAACTTTTTATAAAAAAATTGAAAAAAAAAAAATACATAAGAGGCTTCATTTTAGTGTCAATTTGACTTTAGTGTTGAAAAATTTTCGAAAATCGATTAAGAACCTTGTTTTCCAAATTTTTCGGTTTTAGATTCGAAATCAACCAAAAATAAAATTACTTTCATTTTTGTCATAATTAGATCTAGTTCCTTTTACGACATTTGGTCTGAGGATTATTTCTCATTCACTCGTTCACTCAATTTCGAGAACGGTCATGTCAAAAGGTGAATTGCCATTTTCGACCTTAATTAGGAGGTTCGATCCAATTCTTCATGAGTTGCGAATAGTTACTTTTATTCTACTAATTTTCCCGAGATAAATCCAAATCCAAGGTGCATTTTGAGAATTTCACATGAAAATTTTCCAACTTGCGGAATCTCGCTTTCTTGAATATAGGAATATCGAGATAATAAGCTTTAATTAAGGAAATTCAAGTTGGCCCATTCGAGATTAAAGTTTAATTTCGTGAATCAATGTTCAATTTCGATATTAGACGTCGATTCATTTTTCGGCATAAGAGTCATGACATTAATTCAAGGTCAATTTGGATGCAATAGGTTATCCTAAGCATGTGCAATTAGTCGAATAGGTGTATCGCAATATTAATTGAATTCAATTTCAATTAACTTGTGATTTTGAGTGAGGAATTGCAAAATTGTCTATTTTGGTCTATAATGTTCAATTGTGTGTACCCATGGTATAGGTCCACTAATTTTTCACAATAATCAAGCAATTAGGTTAATATAAAAGAATGGATCGCATTTACATGGTTCAATTGGCCTAATCCCATCAGAATTGCACCGTTTCTCCTCAAATTAGGTGAGTTTTCTTTTCAATCTAGTCCTCGAGGGACCTGATTGCACAAAACTTCCAGGCTTAAGGATTGCTTGGGCCAGAATCGGTCAAGAACAGGTGAATGGGTTTGACCGGTTCGACTGGCTGCTGGTGAGATAGGCCGGTTTGGCCTCTTGTCGGTCAGTTCTTGATCATCAGCGACTGCCCATCAACTTCTTGTCATGTGTATTTCATCTTCACGTCCTTACATTTTCCAAATTTTGCGAAGTTACTCCTAGATTTCGTGAATTTGCAAAATCACCCTTAATTAGGCCCTAATCAAAATTTGCGTTTTAACTTCTTATTTGCAAATCAAAACGATCCAATTGATCACGGGACTTGTTTTAAGTAGGATTACTCTTTAATGAGCTTAATTTGGTCATTAGATCAAATTTCAACCGTCAGATTGAATCGACGATCGAGATTTGACATTAAATCAACAATATATAAGGTTTTTTCCCTCCAAAACATTAGGGGGTTCATTTGTGAAATTTAGAGATCAAAGTTACAGAAAATGCTTTGGAATTCCCTCCATTTTCCTCACTTTTCCTGCCCAAACTTCCTCTATGCACCCACGCACCCTCTGTCGGTCCACCACCGCACATCGGCTGGCTTGCCGTCGCTGATCCCCCCTCGGTGGCCATCCTCACTTGCTTCCTGACGTGCTAGCGTCCAGCAATCCCTCCGACGGCCTTTGCATCCTCCCGTCCGAGCTTGAGCTTGGTTCAAGATCATCATCATTGGCGATCGAGTCGGTGATTCGAGTTGATTTGCTTCTTGGTTGAATCGGGCGGTCCAGCGGTCCCCTGACATCCTGAAGCACATCGATCACCTTCCTTGGTCCATCCTCGGAGTCCTGGTGGTTGATGCCTAGCCAAACAACTACCGAAGGACTTCCGACGGCTTGATCTTCACCGGCGTTCCAAAATCGATCCATTTTGGACCGGTTCTATCTAGGCTAGGTGGGTGGTCCGACCTCCGATCTAACCTCCTGGTGAGTCCACGAGGTCGATTCGGTGTCCTTGAAGTTCAAGTTGTGTTCTAGCGGTTTGAGTTTCGTCCGATTGTGTTAGATTTCAACAAAATCGCAAAAGGTAACCCTTGAATTATGAATCCAATGAAGTGAGATCGAACTAGCTGGTCGGGGCTAGGATTCAACCCTAGGATTATGATTTAAGCTTAGATATGAGGTCTAGGATATTAAATGATGATTTGTGATTAGTTAATGATGATTGATGATGAACTTGAATTTGGACTTGTTTGATCTGATAATGCCTTTGGTCTCGGGTTGACATGGGACCTGCCTGGTCGTGAAAGGTTCACCTCGAAGGGTATCTTATCTATTGATAGAGGAAATGGCAAAGTTAGCTTTTCATCGCCCTGTCTACTTTGCAAATTTAAATTAATGATGATAGCTTCTGCATAAAAGTATTTTTTTTTTCACGGTGGCCACTATGGTATCTATTACGTGCATGACTTGAACTTAAAAGTGTAAGCACATTAGTGAGAATCAAGTTAATCCAGAATATTTCGAGTTTTTAGCAGGTTGAGCTAAAAAGTGACAGCAAGCCTCGATTATGCTCGACTGACAATCTTAGTATCAATATTTTAAGGAGAGTCTAGGCAGATTGTTGTCCGGGCTCAACTTGATTATTGCCTTATGACTGTTGAAGTTGAGGAGATCATTGGTAGGTGTGATCAAAACATGCTCGGAAAAAGGCTCGCCTTAAAAACATTGTAGGCCAAATGGTCATATTGGGTGGCAGGGCTTCAATCAGGCCTAAATGCCCAACCATTCCAAACAATCAAACAAAAAGTTTCAAAAATAATTTAAAGCACTTTTCTGAAAATAGTTGAGCGACATCGAAGATTGGATGGAAGGGTGATCATATCGCCTCCCCCTGCCTGCATTTTAAATTAGACACAACCTCAGCCAACTGGACTCGACAGATAAAAAGTTATGTATGTGCCCTGGTTAGATAGCCCAGATGCATCGCTTGGTCTATGATCAAGTCTATGGTTTAGTCTTTTTAATAAGAAGCATGCACTTTCAGTAATGCTTTCGGCATATTTTTAGCTCATATGTTCCTGTACAGGTGAATTTTTTCAACTGCTCAAAGATCTAAGTGATATAATCACCGAATTTGCCTTGATCTGCAAAATCGTGTTCTTCCATGTGACTTTGTGTTTTGGCTAAAACGAGGTGGTGAATGACGTTTTCTAGCCTCAAGCCCTTCTAAATGTGTAATCTAGACTCATCAAGCTTTGATTTGATAGGTTGTACGTTTTGAACGGACGTCGTTTGATACCTGAATAACGCCTCTGAAGTTCATTGATTCTACTGCGATCTATGCTTTGATTTGCTATTCTGACTTGATGTGAATTGCTATTTTGCCATTTTTATACTGATTTTTGTGTTTGGATTTTAGAAGTGCTTCCTTCTTTTTAATTTTTTTGGAGATGTTTTGATTTGGTAAAATCACCAAAAATCGTCATTAGGTTAGTCTGCCCTACAATAAGTCCAACCTATGTTTGCTTAAAATTAGGGCCTTAAATGAGTCCATTTGGTTCGCATCCTTCATAAGAGTCATAGTACTCTCTGTAAGTGTCCTAATGAGGTACTATTTGCACAAATTGATCGTCCTTTACTATGTTAATTGATGCGCAAAGTGTTTTGTGAAATCCCTTGCATTATCATGTTTTGCCATTTTCATTTATGCTCATGTGGA
Source organism: Eucalyptus pauciflora (assembly GCA_007663325.1). Taxonomy (NCBI): domain Eukaryota; kingdom Viridiplantae; phylum Streptophyta; class Magnoliopsida; order Myrtales; family Myrtaceae; genus Eucalyptus; species Eucalyptus pauciflora. The sequence continues at coordinate 250,891 of VMYD01000281.1, forward strand.
TCAAATTGGGTTTAACTACCTTGATTAAAAATGTTTGTAATGTTGCATTCTACATTTAGGATTTTTCTTAAAATTTTTGCAAGTCATTAGATCACCAAAAATTACTTATATTCTGTGTTAAGCAAATTGAGTTAGAGGCTGATCACGAACCTACTAAAACCTCTTTGTTTGAGTTCTGTAAAGGCCAAAGTAGGTCTCGATATCTTCTAGATATTTCAAGTTCATGTTACAAGCTTCGCATTGATGTGTCGCAAGTCACATTTGAACTTCATTTATTATGTGAAAATCATGCATCAATTCAGCAAACCATAACTGAAATTTGTCAAGTATGTTGTTCTTAGCAATAAGTCACCTCTCAATGTTAATGATTTGTGTGACTTCTTTGCACTTCGATTTAGGGTTCAATGTATAAACCAAACCTTCGTTACATTCAATTTTATGTCTTATGCGAGTTTCACATTTTTTGTGCATTGCCTAGATGGTTTTATAAATCATTAATCATGGATTACGTTCTAATTTACTTGTGGCTGATTTGCATGCCCTCACGATTATCATTTTTCGACTATAAATTTGATCTCAATTGGACTAAACTTCTCTTAGGAAGTGGGTTCGTTTTAATCTTTCCAATGACGCTGATTTCGCATGATTTGCACATCATTTGATCCATTTTCCATTTTTGTTGAGATATGATAGAAATCTGTCATAAAGTGAGATTCAGAACCCCTGTTTTTCCCTCGTCGAAGATGACCTCTTGTCATTTTTCTATGATTTCCTTGTTAAGGATTCTAAGATTGGGTCCTTAACAAAGTTTGTTCATCTTTCTTTTGTTCACGCTGTGGTAAAATTTCATATTCTTTAGACTTTGTTTACTAGGTCAAATCACTATTAATGTGTCATGATACCCTGCTATTTTGCTGCATTTCTGACGTGGTATTGTGCATTCTTGAATTTTCATAAATTCCTATGTAGCTCACATTTGAAAACTTTTGCCTTGAAAGTTGTTCCCCATGGTATCGTTGATGTTGTGTAATTTTCTTGGAACAAATTGTCCATAGGTTCCCTTCCAATTGTATTGGATTTTTTTAACCTATTCTGTGATATTTGTTGCAATTCTCTGCTGTGATTCTCTGCTAGAAATTTTTAGGACAACTTGCATGCTAAATTGAACTTACATGTCTTCACGGACTTTAATCCTCACTTTTTAAACTTTATGTCTTGAAAAATAAAAAGTATTTCATCATGCTTTTCAGATTCTTCTAATGTCATGAATCGGTCTGAAATTTCACATTCTTGTTGATTTGAGCGTAATTTTAGTTTGAGTGATGCTCGTGCATAAAATTTCCAAGTTTTCATGTTGTCTTTCCAAATTTTCGAATTATGCTCTTGGTTTGACATCAATGTTATCTAAGGTTTGGAACATATTTAGGGCGTTTATGAAGCTCAATCGGAGTGTACAGGATGCATCTGATTTGGCCTTGATGATTAAATGTGTTCCATAGCAGCGACACATCTTTGTCATCCTATTAGCATATTTTCTCACAATTCCCTATTAATTGTTCTTCAAATGACTTTTGAGCATCATTTGAACCTCAATAATCTTTGGTTTGTTTACCTTTCTTAAATGCTCGTGATTGTGTTTGGCACTTGTTGACTGAATAAGTGATTCAGTGTTAGCTCATTGAAATTGTCTAACTAATTGAGAACCAAGGCTCGAGGGTTTGCCTACATGTTTATTTTCCGCTATGCATGTGCTTTTCTAGATGGATGCATAGGTGTGATGCATGATTCCGTGGGATATCATTGGGATACATTTAGAACTTGTCTTAGGGGCTTATAAGCGTTGATTGTCATGCGAGAATACAAATGGAACCAATGGTTGTAAGCCATAAAAATGAATTGGGGTAGACTTCTTAGACGGATTGTCGCATGAATTGCAAATGCCGACCACGCGGCTAATTTTGTTTAAATTGTGCATATTATCTTCATTCCAAGATTGTTCTTGATTGTCTTGTATTTGTTTTTTTTTTTTTGCTATGAATGATTGTTTCTTTCTTATTGTAGGTGTGAAGTAAAATTTTCGCAAAGTTCAGTATAAGTAAGTTGCTTTTTAGAAAATGATAGACTTTGAACGAATTCAAACTATGAACAAAATAAAGGAGTTTAGGGAAGAGAATAAGAACACAGAGTTTATAGTGGTTCGGCTTAGATCAAGCTTACGTCCACTCTCCACGCTGACAGCTTACTGGCTGGATTTCACTAAGAATCAAAAGAGAAATTATAGCCTTATGATCTTGACTTCACAGTGAAAAGTCTTTACTGTTCTCTCACAAAGTCTCACTATGAGTTTCTCTCTTTTGTATACAACTTCGAGCTTAGTATTTGGAGTAACAAGGAAATGGAAAGCTTCAGACTTTGAAATTTCTCTTTCACGCACACCCTCGAACAACTGGAGAGTCATCCTTAAATACTCCTTCATGCCTTCTCGACTGTTGGCACTTTCCAAAGGAATTCTTCCAATCAATCCGTTGGACAGAATCAATCAAGGAGATCTCGAGTCGTATGATGATTGAGATGAAAGCCTGTCAATCCTGTTCGCCCATACAATCAGGATCTTGGTTTCCATAAGTAGATACTTTGCAAGTTTACTTGCCTTCCAAAAGATTTGAATATTGAAATTGATTCCAATAAAGATAGTAAATCATTTAGGTGCTATATCCAACCAGAAAGCCATCGTTAAGTCATACGAGCCGAACATTTGAAGAAATAAAGATAATCTTGTGTCTGGAAAAGACTTCATTCTTCAATAGTATTCAGTCTAGAATATGTCAGTGTGGGTAGACTTTGAACCTAAAGTCTGGCGGTCTTCAGACTTTGACACAAAAGTCTGGAAATCTTCAGAATAGACTTTGGATAAGTTTTGTCAACTTCAAAACATTAAAAGAGTTTTCTCCAACAACATCCACAAAAAACATATTAGTAATGACAATTTAGAGTTCAAGGATTCAAAAACTTCAAAAGTTCAATCCAAATACACAGCCAAAAAATTCAATTACAGAACACAAACATTCAATCCAAATCCAATCCAAATACTGCCAAACACACACAATAAATTTTAAATCTGCTCACATCTCACATTCTCCCCCTTTTTGTCAACAATAAAAAGAAAGAGAAAGTAAAAAAGATGTGATTAAAAATGAGATAAGAAAATGGAGTCAATTAGGATTGTCTTGGAACGTGAATGAGTCGAAAATCCTCCAGCGACTACACTGCCTCCTCAAGCTTCTCTTGGCACTGATGATAGAAATTCTTGACTTTGGCTACAGTTTGCGAAACCTGTTGATTCAAAGTCTGAACTTGAGTATCGAGAGACTGTAACTTGCCATTTAGAAAATCTGAGGTAGACTTTAAGGGAGTCTGTACCTTATGAATCTCCACCTCCATTCCATACTACTGAGCTTTAACCTCCAAAAAGAGTTCTACTATCCTTGGATAGTTTGCATCAGATTCTGTTTGAGCACTAGCTTCAGCGAAGTGAATCTGTGGAATGTTCAGAAGTGGAGGAACATCAACTTGAGCACGTGCAGTTTGTTCCTTGTCCTGACTCTAGGTTTCTTCTTCAACATCAATCTCAGGGAAATGAGATGCAAAGACATCTTCAGGATCTGTAGGAGATCTGCTAATGCCATCATTAGTAGTTGGTGCTATCAACGGAGTTTTCTCATGAGCTCCCCCTGATTTGCTGCCTTCAAGTTGAGATGAGACTTCAAGTTCTTGTTCCTTCTCCTTTCCAACACTAGATCTCATTTCTTGCTCGGTCTCCTTTCTTGTAGACACAACATCTTCCCTGTCTTCTTGAGAATCTATTTTCTCAGTTTCATCTCATAGTAATATTGCTCCACTGCCTCCTTCAGAATCTTCATCTTCATTGTCCTTCTCTACTGATTTTTTAGCATCACTCTCTTCTTCTTGTTCACCTTCTTCTTCTGCTTCGGCTTCAACTTCATCTTCTTTTGTCTCTTTAGAATCAGGATATCCTTGAAGATTTCGCAAGGCGAGTGCGGAAATGATCAAATCATCTTCATCTTCGTCTTTGTCCACCAGAAGAATAGACTTCTTTTTCTTTGAAGTTGTTTGGGCAATATCCTTTCCTTTTCGCTTCCTTACAGCAGCAGATCCTTTCTTGATTTTTCTTGAGGATTCCTTCTTCAAAAGCTCAATGGCCTTAGTCAGATCCTTCAGCCTCATTTTGGAGATCATCTTCATTCCTATCTCCATAGGAACAACAATTCTTGAACAAAGCGAAGAGGGAATCTGGATCTGAAAATGCTTGAAGAGTCTTGTGATCAAGGCGGAGTAGGGAAATTGTCCTTTTCCTTTCATAACAATCTTGTACATATGCAAAAAAATAGTGTGTGGCAGAGAAAAAGGAATTCCATTGTAGATAGCCCACATAATTTTCACCTCAAATCTCGAGACGTCAGTCTTTGAGGCAGCCTTCGGTCTGATGCAATTGATGACAATTTTGTGTAGCATAATGTGTGAGGCTGAAATGTGAGAGTAAGTGATTGTTCCACTTGGTAGTCTGTCCTTCACTAGAAATCTAATGGCTTGATTGATAGAGACATTGATTGGTAGAAAAACACTACGTTCTACTCCAAGAATATTAGCCAGAGTGTTTACATCCATAACAAACACTTTGTCACAAACAGTAAATTGAATGTGAGTTCGATCCAGGAAAGACAGATTAGAATAAAAATATGGTGTCAATTCAGGATAAGCCACAATCGTCTCAGCACAAAACTTTTCAAGTTGAAGACTTGTTAACTTGTCTCTCAAGTTAACTTGTATGGAGTCCAGAAAATCAAAATCGACAGTGCGAGTGTTCATCACCCCTCTATTTAGCATCTAAGCATACACCTTCTTATGCTCTTTTGAACGAAATAACTTTGTTCTTTCTCCTGGAGTTTCAGCGGCCACACCCATCCAGAGTTGGAAATTCGTAAAAATTCTCCCATCATCATCCTTATTTTCAGGCTGACTCTTTGAATTGAATCGAGGATCAGAAGGAAAATGTAGAAAAGCCTTTTCTATTGAACCTTTCGGAGCCACTCCTAATCTTTCCATGGCTCTTAAGAACAGAGTTTCGTTTCCATGCCCATGACCTTTTAGAAAACTAGTGACAAAGGACATTGGAGAACCACCATGTTTTAGATAACAATAATGCTTGTAAAGAACTGGGGTGTCAAAACTCTAAGAGGAACTGCTTCTTGATCAACTTCTTCATCTACAGGTTGACGAGGAGAGCTTTGTGGAGAGTCTTCAGAGAGATCGAAGTGAGTCGGTCCTTCTGGCATGTTTCGAGGACCCTGGCTTGCAATGCGAGAGGATTTCCGCTAGTACGCCATAGATGCAAACTTGGAGGATTTTGATGACATGTTCGAGAGAAATAAAGATGAAAACTTGCAGAGATTTTGAGAGTAGAAATCGAGAGTGAAAGAGAGATATGGTATTAGGGTTTTAAAATCCTGTGCTCGAATGAAATACTGTGTGGTATTTAAAGAAATAGAGCAGAGGCAAATGAAGCGTCACGAATAAAAATGCCTTTTCAAAACAATTTTTAAAAAGGTAACTGCTAAAAATTTAAAATCAGAAATTTAGCAATAAAATAGTAATTTCTAAAAATAAAATAGGCAAGCGACGATTCAGATAAAAACATACATGTTCAGAATTTACATTCTAAACGTAAAATACCTGGATTGGAGAAAATGTACATACTGAAGTAAATTCCTCAAGTTGAAGTTTTGAGTCTAAACATCTTCAGACTTTAGTCGAGAAGAGAGATGATATTCAATTTGTTGCGAATGGACTCAAATAAGCTTTTCTCCAACGGTTTTGTGAATATATCTGCCAGTTGATTCTTTGAATCAATGAATTGAACCATTATCTGCCCATTCTGGACATGATCCCTTATATAATGATGACAGATCTCAATATGCTTTGCTCTTGAATGAAGAATTGAGTTTCTGGTGAGATTGATAGCGCTTGTGTTGTCGCATCTAATCTTAGTACATGATTCTTCTATTCCAAAGTCTCTTAGTTCTTATCCAGAGAATTTGAGAACAACTTTCAAAAGCAACATATTTTGCTTATGCTGTAGATAATGCCACAGTACTTTGTTTCCTTGAGAACCAAGATACTAGCATTTGTCCCAACAGTTGACATGTGCCAGATGTGCTCTTTTTATCGATTCTACAACCGGTTAAATCAGCGTCAAAATAACCAAGTAGAGTGAAGTCTCCTTCTTTTGGATACCATAGACCCGGCTTTAGAAAAGTCGTAACATATTTAATGATGTGTTTAATATTATTAAGATGAGATTCCTTTGGGTCGGACTGAAATTTAGCACAGATACACACTTTAACCTATCATACCGAGCTCGTGGTGCCTGCTTCAGACCATACAATGCCTTTTTTAGTCTGTAGACAGGGTCTGGTTTTCTTGGATCTTCAAATCCTGGTGGTTGTTCCACATAAACTTCTTCTTGAATGAATCCATTAAGGAAAGCACTTTTGACGTCCATCTGGAATAATTTAAAATTTTAATAACAAACAAAAACAAGTAATAATCTAATCGCTTCTAACTTTGCTACTGGTGCATAAGTCTCGTCATAGTCTATCCCTTCTTCCTGAGTGTAGCCTTTCGCCACAAGCCTTGCTTTGTTTCTGACCACTTTACCTTTTTCATTCATCTTATTTCTGAAAACCCATTTTGTTCCAATAACAGATTTGCCTTTAGGTTTTGGAATCAGCTCCCAAACATCATTGATGCTAAATTGTCTAAGTTCTTCTTGCATAGCTTCTATCCAACTTTCATCAGACAATGCTTCTTCTATACCTTTTGGTTCTATCTCAAAAACAAGTGCTATTGCACTGGAGTCTTCTCTTCCATTGGATCTAGTGCGGATTCCTTCATCAATCTTGCCAATGATGAGTTCTTTGGGATGGCTTGACTTGTGCTTTTAGTTGCTGTTTGATTTAAGAGACTGTTGATCTTTGTTCTGTTTTATTCTTCTTGTTCTATATAATGCTGTACTCCAGAAGTTTGAACTTCGCTGGGGAGAACGGACTTTGTTAAGTCTGGAACTGGTTCAGTCTCTTCAGGTTGAATCTGCATATTTTCCTGAAACCTGACGTTCATAGATTCTTCTATAGATTGAGTCTTTTTGTTAAAGACCCTGTAAGCTTTGCTTGACATTGAGTAGCCAAGAAAAATTCCTTCATCTGATCTTTCCTCGAACTTTCTAGATCAATCATTCGCATTCTTCAAAATAAAACACTTATAGCCAAAAACATGAAAGTATGAAACATTTGGCTTCTTTCATTTATATACTTCATAGGGAGTCTTCTCTAGGATAGGCCTTAAAAACACCTTGTTGATAATACAACGGACAGTGGAAACTTCTTCTGCCAAAAAATGAGAGGGTATTTTGCTTTCAATCAATAGAGTTCTTGCCATCTCTTGTAAAGATCTGTTTTTCCTTTCCACAACCCCATTTTGTTCTAGAGTATATGGAGAGGAGAAAACATGCTAAAAGCCAGATTCATTACAGAAGTCTGTAAAATTCTGATTCTCAAATTCACCTCCATGGTTTGTTCTTATGCTTGAAATAACATATCCTTTCTCATTCTGAACTTTCTTGGCAAAGTTTGAGAAGTATGCAAAAGTCTCGGACTTGTTTGCTAAAAAGAATACCCATGTGAAACATGAAAAATCATCCACAATCACTAGACAATATATCTTTCTACCAAGACTCTGAGTTCTTGTTGGCCCAAAAAGATCCATATGGAGAAGCTGCAATACTCGACTGATGGAAACCTGATTTACTAGTTTAAAAGAACTTTTGACTTGCTTTCCCAAGACACAAGGAGTGCATAATTCAGTCTTTTGATACGCCAGATTAGGAAGCCCTCGAACCAGCTTCTTAGAAGAAATTTTGGCAATCTACTTTTTATTTACGTGACTGAGCTTTTGATGCCAAATACTTGCTTCATCTTGAATAGAAATAAGACATTGTGTATCTTTTGGATTTACATCTAGAAGGTATATATTGCCATGTCTTCGCCCAGTAAAGGATTGAGATAAATCCTGACTTTTTCCATAACAGATGCCTTCTTGAAAGTTAATTCTGAACCCTGTATCACAAATCTGACTTATACTCAGCAGATTATAATTTAGACATTTCACTAAGGAAACATTGTTGATAGTCAGACTTCCAATCTTCACAGTTCCGCAACCTATAATCTTCCTTTTGCTGTTGCCACCAAAAGAAACTTTTCCTCCTTTTAGTCTGTCAAGCTTTACGAAACAGCTTGAGTCGCCTGTCATATGCCTAGAGCAACCACTATCCAAATACTATTTGATTTTTCTTTTAATAGTGACCTTGATTTCTTTGTCAGAGTCTGAATCAGTGATTATTTATGATTTTGAGTCTGACTCTGAGTGAGCCATCAGACATATGTTTGCAAATTCTTCTTCGCTTTCTTCACATTTGGTGTCACTCCAAGTTTATGCTTTGATAACTTTTTTGTATTTCTCAGACTTCCCTTTCTTCTTTTACAACAAGAGACAGTTTGATCAGATATGCCTATTTTTCTTACACTCGAAGCAAATTACATTCCTGTTAGTTTCAGCTTCTTCTGTAGGTTTCTTCTGGGAATTTTGCGAGCCTTGCTTCTTCCAATTGAACCTTCTACCTTTTCTGTTTAGTCTTTTGAATTTCTTTATCATAAGGGCTAGTTCTTCATCATCCATATCATCTTCCGAATCTGTATCATTAGAATCAATGTTAGATTTTAAGGTAATTGATTTCTTATATTTTGGATCTTCCTCATCATTGATTTGCTCCACTTCATACGACTGAAGTGTGCCTATTTGTTCATCTACTGATATAGGCATAATCCTTTGAGTCTATATGATTGAAGTCTTCACATGATTCCAGTCCTTTGAAAGTTCATATAGTAGTTTATTGACTTTCATTGGTCCAGAAATTGGTTGTCCTTGATAAGCCAGGCCATTTACAATTTCTGTAAAGCGACTAAACATATCAGAGATAGATTCTCCAGACTTCATTCTGAATGCTTCATATTGTCCAAGCAGAATGTTTATTTTTGTTTCCTTCACACGGTCAGTCCCCTCATTGGTAACACGAAGTTTGTCCCAAACTTCTTTTGTTGTTTCACAAGAAGAAACTCGATTATATTCAGTGGGAGACAAAGCACAATATAATTGCTTTTGCATCAAAAGCTTGTCTCTTGGTAATTTTAGATTGTGTTGTTTCATCAGCATAAATCACTTCTTTCCCTGAGGTTGTTGTTGCCTTTGGATTGATTCCTTTTTAAACAACATCCCACTCCAGAGGATCTCTGGATCTGAGAAATGCCTGCATCTTGTTCTTCCAAACATTGGGTGCATTTGGGAAGGCTTTTAAGGAAAGTCTTTCGGAAAATGCAAAGACCTTTGAGTTAAAGGTGTTTTTTAAAATGCAAATTGTGTTTGGTAAATTGTAGTTTGAAAGCCCTTTGTAAAATACCTTTGAGTAAAATAGTGTTTAGAAAGATTACATTTACAAAGGACTTTGGTGATTAATAAAAAAAAGAAAAAATTATAAATAAATAAATTTATATATAAAAGAGTTCGCCGGCAAGGCAGGCGGCCTTAGGCAGCCCCCAGAGACGATCGGCGAGGGCTGCCTAGGGTTGGGCAACCTCCGGCAAGGGTGGCCTGGGGTTGGGCGACCCTCGGCGGCCCTTCACGAAGGTCGCTCGACCCAGATCTGGGTCTGCCAGAGGTCGCAGGACCTTGCGGAGATCGGCATGATCCAGATCTGGTCACTGGAGGTCGCGACGACCAGATCTGGGTTGCACCTGAGGTCGCGCGACCTCGTGGTGACCAGATTTGGGTCGCGTTGGTCGTCGCGAGATTACGCGACCTCTGGAGACCTAGATCTGGGTTGTGCCTGAGGTCGCGCGACCTCCGGTGACCTAGATCTGGGTCGCGCTTGAGGTCGCACGACCCAGAGCTGGGTCGTGGCGACGCGACTCGCGGGCGGTCGCCGCGACTCGCCGAGGTCATGCGACTGACCGGCGATGGTCGCCGCGACCTCACTGACCTTAGCCGTGACCTCGCTAGCCTCTCGAGCTCGTCTCTGATCAGCCACCGCTGGAGAAGAAGATGAATAGTAAATATGAACAGTGACATGAGGCATTCCGAGAATGCTGAAAGCCCAAGGCAACCTAGGACCTGCCTTGGGCTTTCAGCCTTGCAAATGCCAGCTTTGTCTTAATGCCCCTTGGAAAGTAGTTCCCAAACACATTCATTTTGGCCCAAAGGCCTTTAGCCCCCCTAAAGCCCCTTGGAAAGCATTTCCCAAACGCACCCATTATACTCATTTCCATCGAAATAAGGAGGTCTGGTGTTGCTTTGTCCCTCAACCAATCCTAGAGCCAAAATACTAGCCATAGAAGATCTTTAACTTATAAGTAAAAACACTTCAATAAAGTAAGCACACGGGCTTTGATACCAATTGAAAGGGCTAGAATAAACACCTAAAGGGGGGTGAATAGGTGTGAAAACAACTTTTTTCTAAAATGCAGTAGAAATGCTTTGTTTTTTAAACTGAGTCTGATGAACTATAGACTTTGCAGACGGATTCAGACTTTAACAACTATTTCAAAGCATTAAAATATATCGCAATAAATAAAGGAGTTCAGGGAAGAGAAAATAAACACAAGATTTATAGTGGCTCGGCTTAGATCAAACCTACGTTCACTCTCCATGTTGACAACCTTCTAGTTGGTTTCCATTATGAATCGAATGAGAATATTACAACCTTGTGATCTCAACTTTTCAGTGAGGTGATTCTACTACTCTCACAAAGTCACTCTTTAGAGTTTCTCTCTTTCGAATACAAGTTTAAGCACTAAAGGATGAAGGACAAGTGATTTTGGAAGCTTTAGACTTTGGAGTTCTACTTTCACGCTCTTTGTCGAATGACTTGAAGAACCTTCTTAAATACTCCTCTATGCATTTTCGACCGTTGACACATTCCAGAGGAATTCTTCCAATCAACCCGTTGGACAGAATCAATCAAGGAGATCTCGAGCCATTTGAAGATTGAGATGAAAGTCCGTCAATCCTAGTCATCCATACAATCAGGATCTTGGTTTCCATAAGTAGATTCTTTCCAAATAAGATTGCCTTCTGAAATGATTTGCTTCTTTGAAATTGATTCCAATTAAGATAACCAATATGGTAAGTGATATTTCCAACTAGAAAGCCTGATATATCTTGTACGTATTGAAGCCTTGAAGAAAGAAAAATAGTCCTGAGTCTGATTAAGTCTTCATTCTTCACTTGTGTTCAGTCTGGAACTTGTTAGAGTGGACAGATTTCTGATGTAAGATAGATTTTGATATACTTACACAGAAGTCTGGTATTCTTCAGAATCAAAGTTTTGTCAGCTTCAAAATCTGATAGGAGTTTTCTCCAACACACGGCACATTGGTTCGATGACTTATGCCTTTGCTATTACCATGTCAACCCAAACAAATAATAGATATTTCATTATCTAAATCAAACAACTAAGTGTTAGAAAGTCCAACAAAAAAGCCTAAATTGATAGGTGGAGAAAAATCACATGAATATAAAAATCATTTAGACCTGTCAAATAATATGAGATAATATTTCAACACTCCCTTCTCATGTGTAAATTGGACACACGTTCGAAATGATATGATATTATGCTAAAAAGTGTAGCCCAAAAGTTTAAGCTATTAAATGAATGAGAACTTATTGTTAAATAATGTGGGACAGTAAGAGCTATTATAACCAATATAGAACATCCCAGGAGGGCCAATGGCGACTCTCACCCTTGGGACCCGAAAGATCCTTTGATATTACTAAAGGAAATTCAGGAGAAAGAAAATTGTTAACTTGAGAAAATTTCAGTCTCGCCCTCCAACCTATAACTCTAGAGGTCTATCATTGTCTGTTCATTTTAACTCTGATGGCTATAACAGTGCAGCTTTAATCGTAATTGCAACGAAAGTGGCGGTTAGAAGAAAAAGTCGTTCTTAATACACAATCAACATCTACTAAAAAGAAAATGGAAATTGTCAAAAGGGCGTGGCACGATAATTTCCTCTAACCATCAACCTAGAGTAAAATAATGCAGTCTACGCATCCATCAATTCATGAGCTTTTCTTCTCCATCTGAACTTCTGGGAAATTGGTCCCTCATCATCCCAACTTTCTATAAGATGTCTAATTTAGAAATATGGTCAGGCCATTAACACTGATTGGCAGAGTGCGAATTTGTTCGGTGAGTCCCGAGGAATGGACGGGAAAATCATTAGCTCAGAGTTTGACTTGGTGATAAAAATAATAACTTCAGAAGCACTTTAAGCTGTGGTATCTGATCGGGGCAATGTATCACTCGAGGGAATGCGCGAGAATAGATTGAAAACGTCTTTCAGAGTAAAGAAAGGGAAAATAAAAAGATTTACACGGTGAGCCAAAGTTGACCAAAAAGGTAACATCGATTTTTTTTTTTTTTCGCATGTGGGATGTGACGAAAACGTTTTGATCGTCTGTCAATCACTCCTAACGTAATTACCACTTTTCACCAGAAGAAAAATATACATAAGCAATACTCGCTGAAGCCGTCTAAGATAGAGTGAAAAAAGACATCATTCCTAGTTGACGACTTTTTTCTTCGCGGAATTTGCAGAGATTTCACTTTCATTCATGGAAATAAGAAGGATTATCGCTAAAACATGGAAAATTTACCCATTACTGATGATGTTTGTTGACACATCAAAACTTAAATTTTCCACCTCTAAAGAAAGACAAGTGTGCTTCGTACAAGGCATGACTGCTTCGTCGTTGATGGAAGGACTCGTGGTACTGGAACCTCTCGGTTTGGAATGGACAAGCTCGAGCTTGGACAGCGGCTCACCGTCGTTGCTGGGGATTCTGCGGATGGCTTACCAGGCTGCATGGATGCGGCTCATGTCAGGGATGGCAGCTTGGACTCGTTGCGGCTGCAACTTGTTGGGACGGTGCTGAGCAGTGGCGGGCTCTTCAGGCCAGCAAGCAGTGGAGAGTGGGCTCACAGGTTGATGGGCGACGGCTAGTTGTGATGGTTCACGGATGAGCAGAAAGATCACATCGGGGACGCGACTTGGGACAGCGGCTGGTTGTCACGAGTAACAGATGAAACGATGAGGGACTCGAGAGTGGCGTGAGAGATCGTCTAGATCTGATAGACTATCTTCGGGACGCTCGATTGCGTCAATTGATCAGGATTTGACTTGGCAATCCTGAAATGCGATGGACTGAGGCGGTGGGAGGCGCGACGTGGAGCAAGACGGTCAAACTCAGCTGCTGTTAGTGGTGCTCTGCCTGTCTTGGAACCAAGACTGATGATGGCGTGTCAAGCAAGGTTGAAGCAACGTGGAAGCAAGGTCCAGCAGCCACAATTCGTGAGCGATGGGCAATCCTGAAACGCGATGGACTGAGGCGGTGGGAGGCGCGACGTGGAGCAAGACAGGTCAAACTCAGCTGCTGTTAGTGGTGCTCTGCCTGTCTTGGAACCAAGACTGATGATGGCGTGTCAAGCAAGGTTGAAGCAACGTGGAAGCAAGGTCCAGCAGCCACAATTCGTGAGCGATGGGCTTCCTTCTTCACGTTCTTCTTCCTTGCACCATCTCTCTCTCCACGCTTTAGAATATTTTTCCTTTGATTGAAGCGCTCTATGATTTCTCCTCTCTATTCTCTCCGGTCGAGTCTCTAAATGTGTCCCCCCACCGCCCCCGGCCCCCGCCCCCCCCACACACACACAATGTGGCCGCGTGTTTTTCAATTGTCTAGCCCCAAGAGAGAGCCAGAAGAGAACCCACACTCACGATTTTCAACGAGCGAACCTCCCTCCTTTGTCTTCTTCTAGCCACCCTTCTCTCTTTCTTCCTTGACCTTTCTACATGCGGATCATGGAAACCGAGCGACAAGACTCTTTCATCTAGCGAACTCCTTTCCTTCACGTTTTTTCTCTCTTTCTCTCGTGTATCTCTCTCTATGCGTGTATTTCTCAATTTTGTCCGAGAGCTCGCTTCCCCACGATCCCCTGTTATTCAGTGTATGGCCCCACTTTTTTTTATATGCAAAGTAGCAAGGCCCCCACCATGGAAAGAAAATGCCATAAAAAATTATATAATTTTTGTCTTTTCCTTTTCGGCTCATGCACGAAATCTCCATTGACCATGCAATCTTTCTTGTTTTGAGACGAAAAATATATCGCTCAATATATCCCCCACGTGCAATATTCCCTCTTATTCTTTTGATATTTACTCCAAAATCTTTCAATTTTCTGTAAAATATATCACTCAATGTATATAGCGCATGAATATATAAAAGATTCACCGAATATTGGACGAATATTATGAATCTTTTCCGAAAATATCAAGTCGCCAATCCTCATAAGTCAATTTTTGGTCATCGAAAAACAATGGAATTCCCTCTCTTGGTAGGCATAGTCCGACTCGTCAAATTAAAGCTCATAACTATTAATTTAAACAAATCCATCACTAGTCCAATGCAAATGCAATAATAATATAAATGCTTCTAAAAATACATGCTATGCTATTTAATTTTATTATTTTTGTTAGGGTTTAAACATTAATCTCTAATTTTCTATGCAATTAATAAATGATCAGGTCGCCAAGATTTATGTGTCAACAAATCCAAAGGCTACTTCTGTTTTGACAAAAGCAAAGAAGTCATAGACAATGATGCTGAAGAAATTAATCAAGTAAAAATTATCAAGAGACAGGCTCTTAATGCAAAAGCCATTTATTCCTTATATTGTGCTCTGTCTCCCGCTAAGTATAGTAGAATTTCTTCATATGAAATAGTTAAAGAAGTCTATGATAGACTCCGTGTTACTTATGAAGGTACAGATCATGTTAAGGAGACAAATGTGAACATTCTGCTTGGTCAATATGAGTTTTTCAAAATGAAGCTTGGAGAATCTATTAGAGATATGTTTAGTTGATTTACAAAAATTGTGAGCAGTGTAGCATAATAAGGATAGCCAATTCCAACCTTAATGAATGTCAACAAACTTCTGCAAGGACTCTCAACAGAATAGAATCTTGTCAAGACCTCAATTCGAGAAATGCAAAGAATTATGCTACTCCCTGTTGATGAACTTATTGGCACTCTTCAATTCTATGAAATGGAACATATCAATGATGAAGACGACTCAAAATGTAAGAAGTCTATTGTACTTAAATCTAATGTTGATTCTAATTATATAGACTCAGAAGATGACTTGGACAATGAAGAACTCGCTCTTTTGATCAAGAAATTTAGAAAGCTAAATAAAAGGGTAAAAGGTTTAATTGGAAGAAGCAATATAAGCAAAATTCCCAGAGAAGATCGATGGAAGAAGATGAAAAGGATATGATATGCTTTGAGTACAAGAAAAATGGACATATCAAGCCAAATTATCCTTTGCTAAAAAAAGAAGAAAGGAAAGTATGAGAAGTACAAGAAGGCACTAAAAGTAGAAACCTAAAGCGATACAAACAATGAAGAAAGTGATAAGGAGTACAAACATCATGCCCAGACTCAGACTTAGATTCAGACTCAGACTCAGATAGAAAATCTGACTCAGACATAGAATTTGAATCGGACAAGGAGATTGAGGTTAGTTGTTCAGAGATTCCTATTAAAGTGTCCAAATATATCAATGAGCTTTGTTTGAATCTTGAATCCACTCCTAAAAGGATCTTCAAACTAAAGAGGGAAAATTCTAAACTTATATAGTAGAAAATTTCTTAGAAAGAAAAGTTTGAGAATTTGAAAAAGAAATTTTAAGATATTACTACAAAATTTTCAAAAGGCTTGAAAACTTTAGAATCCATTCTTTCCATTCAAATTCCCTATTACAACAAATCTTATTTGGGTCTCAGTAAAGAAAGTGATATTTGATTGATTTTCCAAAAATCAAGGAGAGACTCAGACAGAAACCTCCCAGACTTGCTTACAAAAATCATTTTCAAAACATTTTTGAAAAATCTATTGGTCGAAGTGCTCTTAAATATTCTAAGTGTGGAGACTTAGAACATTTTGAGGATGAATGTCTTAAAATTTGGATACCTGCTAAGAAGGATTGGACAAAAACAATTTTTACCACTAAGTCTTCAGGATCCAAGAAAATTTGGGTACCAAAGAAAATTTGACATTTCTTTTTAATTGTAGGTTACCATTAATGTGACATCCAGAATTTCAGGTTCTGTTTTCAATTGAATGAATCGGGCTTTTCATCGACGCACCTATAGTTCTATTCTCTAAGCTGATCAGTCACAAGATAACTAGTCTATCTAGTGAAGCCGTTAAAGGATTTTAACGAAATAGATTTTAGAATTCGAACAGAACTCGATTGCTCGATTGTGCTAGTCTGCAAGGGTCATTACGACACAGTTAAAAATCGATCAAAGATCAGAAATAGGTCGGTTTGACTGAGATATGTGATTAAAGTGTGGGTGATTCCACCAAAGTTGCAAAATTCTTGTCGAACGGCACTAATCGATTTTTTTGTTGTTTTGGTACCCTGTGCCCGTATTTGAAACCTCAAGATTTTCACAACAACCGATAGTCGCCAATGTGTCGAAAATGTACATTGTGGCTCGAAAATAATTGACCATGAGTTAATTGCACAAAAAATTCCTAAAAGCTACCTGGTAGGTTAGGTCACGCTAAAATCGCGCCAGATTGAAATTAACCGTGAATTTGAACCCAAATTCAGAAATTGAAAGTTCTGTCAAGTCACGATTCATTTTAAGACCGTCAACTCATTCTCCAAAGATTTTTCTACAAATCGAGATTTTTGGCGGAAATTACAAATAGGGTCGTTTTCGACCAGAAAAATCAAGGGACCGTTTTTTATCGTGTTTTTGAGATGCAAGTTGGTTATATTGGTGTGGAAAAATGTCAATTGAAGTGTGGACATCTTGGTGGTATTTATGGACTCCAATTTAGGTCCAATTGGAGAGGATTTGAACTCAAATTGGGGAAAATGGTACCAAATTCGTAGGCCCCCTTGGTGTGCAACTTTTGGACCACTTGGAGGCTTGTTGAGGAAGCCTTGATGGCTGCAAAGTGGCCATGGAAGACAGCCCAAGTTGTGGGGGCATGCCATGAGTGTTTAGAGGATCAAAGGTGGACTTTTGTGACCATTTGGAGCTCCCAAAAACCAAAGGAAACCGCCAGCCACCTCCCCTTGGTCGTTGACCGCCCGCCAAGCTCCCTACCACTGCTGCTCGCACAACGTCGCGCCCTTGCGTGAGCCTGCGTTCATCCACCGCCCATCCCGCTTGTCCCGTGAGCCCAGCTCGTCCCCCGTGCCGTCCCTGGTTGTCGTTGGAGCCCTTTGGTCGCCGTCTAGCCGCTGTTCGCCTTCGCGATTCACCGTTGCAGCCCGTCCACTCGTCCCTCGCCGTTCCCGCGCCAACCGACCTCTGTTCTAGCCCTTTCGGCCCAAGGACAGAGCTGAAAGTCCTCAGCCCAGCCGTGGACTTCAAGGCCCATTTTCAGGCCCGTCCCATCCTTGCTTGGCTCCACCTCTAGGAGGTTTGTCGCCCTCTCCGCATTGGTGTCGCCATGGACTCACCGGATTGCAAAACCGATAAGTTTACTCACTAAACTCTACTTAGGGAGTTAATGGTGCTTAAGGGTTGATTATTTTAGACTAAGTATGGTTTATGTGGTTAATTTGAACATATTAGCGATTTAATTATTCATTTTTGCATGTTAGGTGGTTAGATCAGCTTAATTAGAGATTATATAAGTTGGACTATTTATCTAGATAGGTTCGGAAATTTTCTAGGCCAGTTTCGGTGTTTAATTAGGCGTTTCTAGCCTAAGTTTCTATTTTTGGCATTTAATTGCATTTATTTAATTATTTTTGGTATTTATATAATTATTTATTATTTTCCGAAAATTATACCGGGATAGACGGTGACTAATTATTTTTGATTGCAATGATATGCTTGGTTTATTTAATTGAGTGCTAATTTGTGCAAATTGAGTAGAATTTGTAATTATGGGTATTTATTCCAAAATTGTGGAATTTCGGTATTTTAATTAGAAAATATCGGGCGTCGGTTTACAACACCAAAAATGTGTTTATGCGCTATGTAATTAGTGGGATTTTATAAAAGAAAGATATTGTAGTTTTGGCTCAGGCCAATCGTGTACCCACACATAATTATTTTTATTGGGTATTTTTAACACGGTGAAACGTCAGCTTGTGAGAGCCTTATTGCATGTTAGCTTGTGAGAGCATATATCGTCAGCTTGTGAGAGCTCTTTTGCACGTTAGCTTGTGAGAGCATATTTGCATGTTAGCTTGTGAGAGCAGTATACTATATCAGCCTATGAGCTCGATATGTCAGCTTGTGAGAGCATGATACCTTATCAACTTATGTGAGCTATGATCGTTTATTAGATTGTGGGAGCAAGATCTATATATCAGCTTGTGTGAGCTACTATCTATCTACATCAGCTTGTGAGAGTTATGACCACCTATTTCAGCTTGTGTGAGTAGTGATCGTATCGATTGAATAGATAGATGGTATTGAATTGATAGATACTACGGATTATATCAATTGTGTCGAATTGAGTTGATTGACTGAGTGGATCGATGGATCGATGATTTGAATTGAATTGATTGGTTGAGTATATGAATTATACTAACGTGCAGGAAGGAATTGCGGCAAGGTAAGTCATCTGTCTTGTGTGTGTAAAGACTGTCTTTAGGTGTATCTCCTTCCTAGTTGGAGTTTAGGGGGCAGACTTTCTGAGACATTGTCTCACCTCGTCATGGGCTTAACATTTTCAGGTCCTTAGATGGTGAATCTTCCTGAGCATTTTGGCTAGCCCAAGAAGATCACTGAACAGGTCTCCCAGATTCCTCTTCCTAAGGGCCAAGGAGCCTGGGTCAATAAACTCGTGAGGATCATTGTCTACGTTGATGCGGGTCTACCTCAGAGGGTTCCCCATCAATTCTGAGCATAGTATCGTCGCAGGCGAAATGGACCCAGAGAAGGTCCCCTACATGAGTATGAGGTTCCAATGTCGGTGTTAGAGATTGCTTTTGGCGAGGGTACAGCTGACCCTCCTGGTGGTGCAGTGGTGGACCAAGTTCCCAGGAGACCTCGGAGTTTTTAGTTGAGGGTTCGAACGCCTAGAGGACTTGTAGCCTTTCTGCTTTTGTAGACTCCTGTCCTTAGACTAGTATTGTAAAGAATCTAGTCAGCTGTGTATAAAGGTGTGTGGTTTGGTTGTGCAATTGTGGTCGTGCTTTTCTATCCCATCTTTATGTTGTCTAGGGATTTATTTATTTGCTTTTGCATGTGCATTAAAATGAATGAGTCGGAGACGCGTCCTGGGATGTCGCAATTTAATCGACCACCGAGAGATGGGCACACGCTCGTGGATCGGGGCATGACATCCCTGCCCAGAGTGGTATCAGAGTTGGTCGATAGTTGAAGTGATAAAGTGCAATGGTTTATGGGATAGTTAATAGGAATGTCCTTTATTTCTTGCTGGTGCATGTCAGTGATAGCTGTTTGGTAAATTGTTTGTGGGGATCGCTCAGCTTCTAATTTTGTGTGGAATTGGAAAGCATGTTCCTTTAAAGAATCTACATAATGAGCGATTAGGAGCAGAGGACTACTAGAAAGCGTACCATTGAACCTACTACTCGGGGTAGGACGCTGACAAGGGTCGGTACCTGAGGAGGTCGTGGTAGAGCGCCAGCTCAGGCTAGCGCTAGTGGAGTATCACCATCTTATGTTGGTGCTAGGGTAGCAGCCCCTGGTGATCCTAGGATCAAAGGGATCATGCAGGCACTTGAAGTAATGGGAACACTGATGGGGCAGTAGGCCCAGAATCAAGCCGTCGCCATTACCGCCATCGTTATAGCTGCTGCTTTTGCTGCCATTGCCGCCGCTACTGATGCTGCTGCCACTGTCGCACCTGCCGAAGTTCTAGCTGGGAATGTAGTTGTGGAGAGGGAGAGATCGATTCATAAGTTGGTAGAGTAGTTTTTGAAGTTGAACCCGCCGAGGTTCACCAGTGCAGGAGATCCCGAGATTGCATCGCTTTGGATTCAGGACCTGGAGAAGGCATTTGCACTTCTGATGTGCAATGAGAAAGAAAAGGTTGTCCTGGCAGTATACCAGCTGCAGGGTAATGTGAATACCTGGTGGAGGGCCATAGGAACGGTATTTCCAGAAGGCGTAGTCCCAGTGTGGAACGCTTTCCTCAGAGCCTTTAACAGTAAGTACTTTTCGGGTAGCGCTCGAGAGCAAAAGATGGAGGAATTTCAGTATCTCCGCCAAAGGATAATGACCGTGGATCAGTATGAGGTCATGTTTGCGAAGCTATCTCAGTATTCTCCAAGATTGGTGGAGGATCTCGAAGACAAAGCTCAGAGGTTCAGGAATGGCCTTCGACTAGAGCTGAAGAAGCCGCTGATGCCGCTTGATCTAAAGGACTATAATGAGGTGTATAATCGAGCTCAGCTGATAGAGAGAAGTTTGAGTAAACAGGCCACCTCGTCTGGGTCGAGGTTCAGTTTCAATTGAGATGGGAACCAATATGGGAAGAAGCCCATGACCAGAGGAAGGTTCCCTGTTTTGCCCAACAGGAAGGATGAAATTGGCAAGTCAGCGCCGCATCAGAATGGCGCGTGTCGCTTCTGTGGAAGGCAACATGGTTTGGCCCCATGCCATCTTAGGATGGGTGCGTGTTATGAGTGTGGTCAGTAGGGTCATTTGGCAAGAGACTATCCCAGAAGACCGAGAGGATTTCAGCACTTACCGCCACCACCACCGATGGGTTAGAATAGAAGGTTTGTGCCGCAGATTGCATAGCAGGGAGGACAGAATAGACCCCCAACGCAAGGACAAGTGTACGCCATTACGAAAGGACAGGCAGAGAACTCGCCTGACGTGGTTACAGGTACAGTTTCGCTGAACGACCATGCTGCATATGCTTTATTTGATCCCGGTGTGACTCATTCGTTTATAGCTGAACAGTTTGTTAAGCTGATAGGATTGAGTCCTTAGTTATTGGAGTCAGTGGAGCATATCTACACCGTTAAAGGATAAGGTGTTAGCTGCATTGGGTTGTCCTGGTTGCAAGTTAGTGATTGGTGAGCGAGAGGGGAAGATAGACTTGTTAGTTCTAGCCATGTATGATTTCAATGTGATAATTGGTATGGACTGGCTCACCAAGCAATGAGCTAAGATGGACTGCTATCGTAAAGCAATTCAGTTTAACTCGTTAGCGGGTGAAAGTTTCGAGTTTATTGGGAGTCGAGGAGGACCCTCGATTACCTTAATCTCGTCACTTGAGGCAACCCATTTATTAGACGGGGGTTGTCAATGTTACCTGGCAACTGTCGTGGATACAACAGTTGATGAGTTGAGGATTGAAGATATCTCAGTAGTTCAAGAATTTCTAGACGTGTTTCCGAAAGAATTGCCAAGCCTACCGCCAAAGAGAGAGATAGAGTTCGTGATCGAGTTAGCACCTAGGACAGAGCCAATCTTTAAGGCTCCTTATCAGATGTTGTTATCTAAGTTGAAAGAACTGAAGATGCAGATGCAAGAATTGTTGGATAAGGGATTTATATGTCCCAGTGCATCACCTTGGGGAGCACTAGTTCTATTCGTGAAGAAGAAAGATGGTACGTTATGTCTATGCATCGACTATCGTCAACTCAATCAAGTGACAATCAAGAATAAATATCCACTACCGAGGATCGACGACTTATTTCACCAGTTACAAGGAGCGTCGATATTTTCAAAGATCGACTTGAGGACAGGGTATCATCAGTTGAGGATAAGAAAGGAGGACATACCGAAGTCAGCATTTCGTACTCGATATGGCCATTATGAGTTTACTGTAATGCTGTTCGGTTTGATGAACGCCCCAGTTGCTTTTATGGATTTGATGAACTGAGTGTTTAAAGAATATTTAGATTAGTTTGTGATCGTGTTCATCGACCGTATTCTGGTGTGTTCGAGCAGTTCTGAAGAGCATGAGAGGCATTTCAGGATGGTACTCCAGACCCTGAGGATTCATGGATTGTATGCCAAGTTTAGTAAGTGCGAGTTTTGGTTGACTCGTGTAGCATTCCTAGGTCACATGATTTCAAGCGAAGGAATCTCCGTGGACTTGTCCAAGATTGAAGTAGTGATCAATTCGCCAAGACCGACAACAGTGACAGAGATCCAAAACTTTTTGGGTTTGGCAGGTTACTACAGAAGGTTCATGGAAGGGTATTCAGCATTGGCATCGCCGTTGACTCGACTACTGAAGAAGGAAGAGAAGTTCGTGTGGACGAACAAATGCGAGCAAAGTTTCCAAGAGCTTAAGCAGAAGTTGACTACCGCACCTATGCTAACCATACCATATGGTCTTGGAGGATACGAGATCTATAGTGACGCGTTGTTTAGAGGATTGGGTTGCGTGTTGATGCAACATGGAGGGTGGTCGCATACACGTCCCGTCAGTTGAGACCTCATGAGTTGAATTACCCGACGCATGACTTAGAACTCGTAGCAATCATTTTTGCTTTGAAGATTTGGAGACATTATTTGTGTAGAGAAAGATTCCAAATCTTCACTGACAATCAAAGTCTTAAGTACCCATTCTCTCAGAAGAAGTTGAATATGAGACAATGTCACTGGATGGAACTTCTGAAGGACTATGATTGTGATATTTTGTATTACCCTGGAAAGGCGAATAAGGTCACGGATGCTTTGAGTCGGAAGTCTTCAATTGCGCATATGATTGATAAGGAATGGGTTTTACTCGAGTGAGCTCAAGATTCGGTTTTCAAATTGGAGGTAGGCCACCTTTCGAATCTTATGGCCATCCTCAGAATTGAGTTGGAAGTGCAAATCAGAATCAAGACTCTTCAACTGACAAACCCTGATGTTCAAAAAATCCTGCAAGAGGATATCGATAAGAGAAAGGCTGATTTTCAGATTTCTAAGGACAAAACACTAAGGTTCCGAGAACGATTGTGTGTACCTAACTATGCAAAGCTTAAAGAGGAGATCTTATTAGAAGCTCATCGTAGCAGTTATAGCATTCATCCTAGCAGTACGAAGATGTATCAGAATCTACGTCAACACTATTGGTGGTCCGGTATGAAGGCGGACATCACCAAGCATGTTGTCAAGTGTTTGACGTGTCAACAAGTGAAGGCACAACATTGTAAGCTAGGAGGACTTCTGCGACCTCTCGAGATTCCCGAGTGGAAATGAGAACACATCACAATGGACTTTGTGATAGGCTTACCAATGAGTCAGAGGAGTAATGATTCCATTTGGGTAGTGGTCGACAGACTGACGAAGTCGGCTCACTTCATTGTAGTACGGAAGGACCTTGATTCGGCTGCATGGAATGCCAGTGACGATTACTTCAGACTGAGACCCGAGATTTACAGCTGTATTTTGGAAAAGTTTGCAAATTGCCTTAGGAACGAGGCTGTAGTACAGTACGGCCTATCATCCTCAGACGGATGGCCAGTTTAAGAGGACGATTCAAACCCTCGAAGACATGTTGCGAGCTTGCGTGCTGGATTTCAAGGGAAGCTGGGAGGAATAGCTTCATCTTGTCGAGTTTGCCTATAACAATAGCTACCAGCAAAGCATTCAGATGGCTCCTTTCGAAGCGTTGTATGGCAAAGCATACAGAACGCCAGTGTGTTGGGATGAGGTCGGAGAATGAAAGATCACAAGCCCAGAGTTAGTTAAGCAATCAGTGGATGCAGTTGCCGTCATTAGAGACAGATTAAAGACTGCTCAGAGCCGCCAAAAAAGCTACGCAGATAAGTGTTGGAGACCATTGGAGTTCCAAGTTGGTGAGTACGTCTTTCTGAAGGTGTTAGCAATAAGGGGTACTTTGTGCTTCGGCAAGAAAGGGAAATTGAGTCCAAGGTACATAGATCCCTTTTAGATTTTGGAAAAGATAGGGACTCCAGTGTATCGTCTTGCATTGCCACCAAGGTTGGCGCAAGTGCATGACCTTTTTCACGTGTTGATGTTAAGGAAGTATGAGCTTAACTTGACCCATGTACTGAACTTTGAAGAGTTAGACGTGGACGACAGGGTGTCGTACGTGGAAAGATTGGTTCAGATTGTAGATCGCAAGGAACGGGTTCTGCACACTAAGACAATTCCGTTGGTGAAAGTGGTCTCGTAACACCATGGCACAGAAGTAGCAACTTGGGAAAGTGAAGATTCGATGAGACAACTGTACCCCCACCTTTTTATTTAAAGATTTGAAATGGTTTAAATTTTGAGGACGAAAATTTTATAAGAGGGGAAGAGTTGTGACATCTTGAATTTCAGGTTCTGTTTTCAATTGACTGAATTGGGCTTTTGATGCGCCTATAGTTCTATTCTCTGAGCTAATCACTCACAAGATAACTAGTCTATCTGGTGAAGCCATTAAGGGATTTTAACGCAATAGATTTGAGAATTCGATCAGAAATCGACTGTTCAACCATGCTAGTCTGCAAGGGTCATTACGACACAGTTAAAAATTGATCAAAGATCAAAGATAGCTCAATTCGACTGAGATATTTGATTAAAGTGTGGGTGATTCCACTAGATTACAAAATTCTTGTCGAACTGCACTAGACCGATTTTTCTGTCGTTTTAGTACTATATTTGAAACCTCAAGATTTTCATGACAACTGAGAGTCGCCAATGTGTCAAAGATGTACATTGTGGCTCGAAAATAATTGACCACGGGTCAATTGCACAAAAAATTCCTAAAAACTACCCGGTAGGCTAGGTCACGCTAAAATTGCGCCAAATTGCAATTAACCATGAATTTAAACCCGATTTCAGAAATTGAAAGTTTTATCATGTCACGATTCATTTTAGGACCATCGACTCATCCTCCGAAGATTTTTCTGCAAACCGAGATTTTTGGCGGAAATTACAAATAGGGCCGTTTTCGACCAGAAAAATCAGGTTTTATCGCATTTATGGGATGCAAGTTGGTTCCATTGGTGGGGAAAAATGAGAATTGAAGTGTGGACATCTTGGTGGTATTTATGGACTCCAATTTAGGTCCAATTGGAGAGGATTTGAACTCAAATTGGGGAAAATGGTACCAAATTCGTAGGTCCCCCTGTTGAGGAAGCCTTGAGGGCTGAAAAGTGGCCATGGAAGACAGCCCAAGGGGTGAAGGCATGCCATGAGTGTTTAGAGGATAGAAGGTGAACTTTTGTCGCCATTTGGCCCCCCCCCCCATCTCTTCAGCCACTTCTTATTCCTCATCCACTTACTTTCTCCATTGTAGACCATTTAGAGCTCCCAAAAACCAGAGGAAACCGCCCACCAAGCTCCCTACCACCACCGCTCGCCGCTCGCATAATGTCGCGCCCCTACGCGAGCCTGTGCTCATCCGCCGCCTATCCTACCTGTCCCGTGAGCCTAACCCGTCCCACGAGTCGTCCTTGGTCACCGTCGGAGCCCCTTGGCCGTCGTCTAGCTGTTGTCCATCTCCACCGTTCACCGCTGTAGCCCGTCCACCTGTCCCTCGCTGTTCCCGCGCCAATCGGCCTTCGTTCCACCCTTTTGGCCCAAGGACAGAGCCAAAAGTCCTCAGCCCAATTGTGGACTTCAAGGCCTGTTTTCAGGCCCATCCCGTCCTTGCTTGGCTCTGCCACTAGGAGGTTTGTCGCTCGTCTCTGCATCGCTATCGCCATGTATGCACCGGATCACAAAACCGGTGAGTTTACTCACTAAACTCTGCTTATGGAGTTAATGATGCTTAGGTGTTGATTAGTTTAGGCTAAGTATGGTTTAGGTGGTTAGTTAGAACAGATTAGCGATTTAAATAATCATTTTTGCATGTTAGGTTGTTAGATCGGCTTAATTAGAGACTAGGTAAGTTGTACTATTTATCTAGATAGACTTTGATTTTTTAGAGACAATCAAAGTGCCTTTGAGGGAAAAGTTTGTCAAACTTCAAATGAAAATTTTTTATTTGGAAATGTATGATGCTTATCCAGAATTAACTACTTATTTCTATTAGAACTTGTCTGTTTTGGTTGCCACACATATTCAATTCACCATATGTGAAACGGCTTTTGAAGTGGATGTTAACTTGCTATCCAACATTCTAGGAGTCGAAAGAAGTGATTTCATGCCTATTGACGTCTTGAATGAAGAAGTGATCAAGTTTATGGTGACGAATAGGATCCCAAGGGATAATATAACCTACTCTAGGTTGTCTACTTCTAATATTCTACTTCATAAATTTTTCATAAATTGCATCAGACCCAAGGCTACTTTGAAGATAGAAGTTTGCAAGTTTGAGGCCAAAATGATGTGGGCTATTTGTAATAGTTTGCCTTCTCTCTTCCACACACCATTCTACTACTCATGTATAGAACGATGGTGAAGGAGAAAAGCCAACTTCCTTATGGTGCCTTGGTGACTAGACTCTTCCAGTATTTTCAGATTTAATTTCTTTCTAGCTTTTGCTCCGAAATCCTTCCTTCTATGTAGATTGGTTCTCTAATATGAGATTAAAGGATATCTCCAGTGTTTAGGAGCTTATGAAGAAGGGGTTTGTTAGTTCAACCAAGACATGGTTTGTGACTAAGAAAAAGAGAAAAGGAAAAAGTATAGCCTCCAAAACCCCCAAAAAGAAAAAGACATGTCATGTTATTACGAGATGAGGACTAGAAAGAAGATGAAGAGGAGACTCTCTCTGATATTGTAGCAAACATTATTATGAGAGAACCTATCACAGGTGTGGTAGAATCTAAAAAAGAAGCTAAAGCAAGTAAGAAAGACCAAGAAGAAGAGAGTGAAGAAGAAGCAGGAGAAAAGGAAAGAGTGGAGAAAGACAAAACACAATAAGAGGAAGAAGGTGACCGGAATGAGGAAGAGTCTGATAAAGAAGGAGATGACGAAGGTGAAAATGCTAAAAATGCTGTAGGAAATGAGACAGAGGAATGATCAAGAAGAATGATCAAGAAAAAGGTATTGAGGATGCTAAAAAAGAAAGTGATATAGAAGGTGAAAATTTCATTGCTCTAAGTAAAGCCATAGAAATGGGGGGGGGGGGGAGTTGTTGAGAAAACTCCTCTTCAGGAGTAGGATGCGAAACCAATTTTAAGTGATGATATCAGCCGTTCTCCACTAGACACAGAGGACATCTATGTTTCTCATTTCCCTGAGGATTCCATTGGCAATAAGGAACAACGGACTGATGTTTAGGGGGATCAAAGTACTTCCAAGGTACAAACTGACCTTCCTTCAAGTTTTGATATCCCTCCAATTCATTTTGTAAAGGCCAGTGCTTAGACTGAGCTAGATCCAAACTATCCTCAAATAGGTGAGCTTCTTCTGGAGATTAAAGCACAACAGTATGATATGGAGGTTGAAATTCAAAACTGCACGTCTCTCTTGATACTATAGCACAATCTCTTAATGGAAAGGTACAGTATCTTGATGAAAATTTTTAGAACATCAACCAGCAAACTGTTTAGAATTTAGCTAAGGTTGAGAATGCCTTTGGTTAGCGCATGACTAAGCCTGAGGAGATCGTGCAGAAGTTGAAGGATTTTCGTCTTGTTTGAGTTCCAAGAAACTCTTGATTTTTTAAAAATCTTCATCTTTTAGTGTCTTTTGTGTGTTTAAATCATTTTGGTATGTTTTTGTGTTGGTTTGATCTTCTATCTTGCTATTGACAAAAAAGGGAGACTATATGCAGACTTTTTGAGTTGGTGATTGCTTTTAATAAATATTATGCTTATCTAATGTCTGCTTATTCACAAATTATGTAAATTATGCTGCCTAAGTGTTGTTTTGCAAGTTAATATAGCCCTTATGTTCAAATCTGCATGAAGGTTTAGTCATCATAAGAAAAAGGGGAGCTTGTTGAGAAAACTCCTATCAACATTTTGAAGTTGAAAAAATTTTCTATTTCTAATGACTATCTTAACTACAAGTACAAAATGTTTATAAGTTAATTCTGAGGAATCATCAAAGACTTTTGTCAAAGTCTATTCCATCCCAAAAGTATTTCCCACTCTGACGAGTCCAGAACGAGATAGTGTCCAGAATGAGAAAGAGTCCAAGGCCAGACTCATGATGTTGCAACACAAATCCAGAATGAACTTTACTTGAAAACAATTCTTCAATGACTATCTTCCAACCAAGGATTTTACTTACCTTATTTTGAGTCAATTATATATTGACAAAATCAATCTTGAAGATAAGTTCCATATGAGGAAGCATCACTTATAGAAACCAAGATTCTGATTGTATAACGACCATAATTAAATAATAGTTCCAATCCTATCTTGAGTAGCCATAATATCTCCTTAAAAGATTTAGTCCAACGATTTGATTAGAGAATTTCCTCCAGAGAATGTCAACGGCTAGTGTTACATGGAGGAATATTTAAAGGAGCTCATTCGGTGGAGTTAAATAAGAATGAGAATTTAGAATTCTAAAGTCTAAAGCTTATCCAAACTACTCATCTTAGTCTATGAGCATTACAAATTGTGATCAAGAGAGAAAAGCACAAAAAGAGTCTTAATGGGTTAGAGAGTTCTACCACTAAATGTTTGCACTCATAAGTAGTAATTTTCTATTGATTCTATAGTGAAATCCAGCTAGTAGGCTATTAGCGTGAAAGAGTGAACGTAAGCTTAGGGTGCGTTTGGTAACATTTCTGTTAAAAAATTGTTCCTAAGAACATAAATATAAAAAACTATTTCTATTCCGGGGAACAATGTTTTAATAGAAGAACGTGTTTGGTAACCGCACAAATTTTCTATTCCTGGAATAGAAAAAAAACATAAACATGTTTGGTAAACTTGTATAATTTTTTTGTTTCTTTTAATTTTTTAATAATTTTATTATATTTTTCTTTTTTTTTGTTTTTTCTTTTTCTTTTTTTCTTTTTCTCTTTGGTCGGTTGTCGGCTGGCGATGTTCGGCGAGCTCGCTGGAGGCCAACTTGGCCTTTGGCTAGCGGCAATCTTGCTAGGGCCAGGCTGGCCTTCGGCAAGGCTTAGCCTCGCCCAGGCAACGCAAGGTCGGCCTCACCAGGCCACTACTAGGTGACACCATCCTGGAGGTGGCCCGGTGAGGCTGAGCCTCGACCAGCCCAGGCGAGGCCGAGGCTCGGGCTGACGAGCCTCGCCGTGGCTCAATCTCTCCAGGGGCCAGCGACGCTCTGGCGAGGACGCTAGCCCTCGTCTGGCCGGTTGCCGGTGCCGGCCATGGCAAGGTCAGTGACCAGCAAAAGGAAGAAGAAAAGAAAGAGAAAAAGAAGAAGGAAAAAAAGTGTTTCTCGGAAGTGTTCCCAAGAACAAGAAACAAGTTTTTTCCACTTTTTGTTTATGTTCCAAATTTGTTCCTAGGAACAAAAGTGTAAACAAACGTGTTTCTGTTCTTTTTTTGTTCCCCGGAACAAAAGAACAAAAATTGTGTTCCGGGGAACAGAAACAAAAATTTGCCAAACACCCCCTTAATCTAAGTTGAACCACTATAAAATTTGGGTGCAATTTTCTCTTCTTTTAACTCTTTCATTTAAAGTCTATTGCACACTTTTTGGTTATTGTAGAAGTTTGGTATTTCACGATTATGTTCATCTTTCAAACTTTGCTAACAACTTATTGTTTTCCGCATTTATTTGTCAAGAATTATTTCAAACACCTATCCACCCCCTCCATGCATTAGTTCTAGCTACATCACATCTTTGCCTTTCTCTTGACCATAAGGTAGTTATACTAGTGGGATCGTGGCCTAACAAAACTCCTCTCTCATGCATCAGGATAATGGAAAAATAAGAAGAATAATAAGAGATGTGTATTCGGTTAAAATTTAAATCCAAAAACTTAAATTCATAGGTGGTGGGAGACCACATGTATATCAATAGCATATAAATAATGATGGATATATAAATTCCGTGTAGACAAGCGATGTCCCATATTTCAACACTCTCTCTCACATGCAAGCTGAATTAGGGATGATATGCAATTAAGATATCATATTGGGAAATCCAAGTCAAAAACCTAAACTAGTAGGTGGAATAAGACCAACGTATATAAAGAGTATACAAATTCCGTACTCAAGCAATTTGAAATATCTCATATATGTTAAAAAACATAAAATACAAACTATCACAAATAACGTTTGAATTCTTTTGTTGTGATTTTCTATTAATCTACACTCGGTACCGACTCAAGCTACGAAAATTGAATGCATTGCTATAGGATGACAGTCTAAAGGAGACTTTATCTTCGGTGGACACATCCACGAAGGAGAACTTGGAAGGTCTGGTTAAGGTTGGTGAGCACTTGTTGAAGAAGCCGATCTCACGACTTGATCTCGACACCGGCGGCTACGAAGCCATTCCAAATGCCGGCACCGACGAGGAAGCCCTCAAAAGGTAAAGCTTTTGTGTGTAAATATTTCTCATACAATAAAGTCCTTAGGAAAATTGTTGGACTTTGAGATTTATTTTCTTCAATCGACATTGAAATGGTTGATTAATTTTAGTATGAACTCTTCCAGATTGGCTAAGCTACTCTCCGACAAGAAGAAACTCCATAAATCGAGATCACCACGGGACGCTCATCAAGAATAGTTCGCTCAATCATATTCTTGCCATATTAACATGTGAAATGATAATATAAATCATTTGTTGTTGAATTAGAATAAGCATAGCCTTTTGTACTTGTGAATAAAGGGGCTACGGTCTACATTGTTTTTGTGTGGATAGCTAGGTTAGGATTGAAACTCTTTGTGATGCACCCCTAATTAGGCATTGATGGATTTAATAATGGGCCTAAGTTGGCCCGGCCACGATGGGCCTAAAGGCCCGGCCCGCGGGAATAAGGCCTGTGGAAATGGGAACCTATAAAAGGGATGAGAGAGGGAAAGAACGCACCTCTTGGCATTTACTACGAACATTCTCATTCTCTCCAAAAAGTTCTCTCTCCCAGAAAAGCCAAGAAGCGACGCCATCTTCACTTCACGGCGATATTTCGACATCGGATCGAACGGGACTGAAATCTCTTCCTCTTTACGACATCGGTGTCTAATCTGTGGCCAACAAGGTACGCTCGAATCCGTGGTGTGCTTTACGATCGGTGATACGTGACAATTCCCGGGCTCATCTTCCGCATATGATTAGGGGTTCGGTTTAAGTGCCGAATCCGGTTTTTTGGGGATCCGACGATCCCAACATTGGTATCAGAGCATCGATTCACGTTTTTCTCGATCTGTTTGTTGTTTATGATTGATTTTTTCGCAAATGCATTTCGGCCGTACGGATCGGGGCCATGAATCCCGACACCCGAGCATGTTCGCCCATTTTTCCGATTTTTTTGTAGGGAGGAAGACGACGTCGAGACGAGTCCGGCGACATGTCTCATGTTGCCGGACGACGCCGCACGCGCCCCCACGCGCGGCCAGAAGGCTCTGCGCGTGGGCGTGACGCGCCCAGACGCGCTGGTTCGTCCAACGCGTGTGGGACACGCGCCGGTGGCGAACCCCGCCGGCGCCCACGCCCGTCCGCGTCGCCACACGTGGGTCTCAGATGGGGTCATCGCCATCACCTCGTGGATCGCCGTCAAGTTCGGCCCCCGCAGCAAACGTTAGCCTACGCACGCGCGCGGCACGTGCGATCGGTCTGTCCGACCCGGGCGACCGGTTCGACCGCTCGACCGGTCCGACGACCCTGACCGTTGACCGTTGACCGTTGACTGTTGACTGTTGACCGTTGACCGACGACCGTTGACCCAAAAAAAAAAGGAATTTGTTTCTTTTTTCAATTATGTCTATGTGGATTATATGTAATCGATTTTTTGTTCTGCATTTGTTGCAGGAACAATGCCTCCCCGTAAGCCGCGCACATCTGTGCGCACAATGTCAGATGAACAAAAGGAAAGGCTTACAAGGTTGATAGCCGATTTGAATGGTTATCGATGGGAGAGTGACGACATAATTGATCATGTCATAGAGGTCAACAACAAAATTCAGGAAGTCATTTGGAACGGTTGTCCCATGCCAGATATTCAGATGATGCGATTCTTTATGAACACTCTTCCACTAGAATGTCAAGGAGTGTTGAATCGCCTACGGGAGGTCAAAGGATTTAATAGCTATAAGGAGCTAGTAATGGCATTTGTAGATGAATATCATCGGGTAGGAGCCACAAAGACTGCGACCCAAGGAATGACTTCGATTGGGCCAGGACTGAATGTGCGTAGGAGAAATCCTAAGGGATATCCGTCTGTTTTTCCGTGGCTGTCAAGAATGCCTGAGAATTTTACAGAGAAAAAGAAAAAGAAATTGGACCATGTAGCAGCTTTCCCTATTAGTTGTAATATGCCTTGTTTTTAAATGTTATGGCTATTTTTTTTTGTGTTCTTTGTGAACATCTTATGTAATGTTAACTACCTGATTGTTGTTGATATAGCAACCTATTTGTTAGCAATATTGAGTGAAAGCATTATTATTATATTGTATGTCAATTATCTGCTGCTTTCTGTGATTGCTGGTTGCTGTGGGTAGTTAGCTGTGGGTAGTAATAGAAGTTTTTGTAGCTTCATAGAATTGATTTTGCATATGACAATCATATTAATGATAGTTTTAAATTAGGATTTTTGGAGGATGATTGGAAACATAGTGACCTTTTGATTATGAAAGCTTACTTAAAATTATTAATTAATATGATGGGTTTTGTGCAAAATAGATGCATAAGTGATAGGCATTAATAACTCGTGCATGTATGTCTGATGTGTTCAGATCAATGGCTTCAGCCACAAAGAGCATAGTTGTCGAGCTGAACAAAGGTGAAAAGCTCAAAGGTGACAACTATGAAATTTGGCAAATGAAAATTCAATATGTGCTGGAAAAGCAAAAAGCACTAAAAGCTCTTGACCATGTTATGGAAGATCTAGAGGATGCTGTGCGCCACCTTGAGCTAGCCGATCATCGCCTCAAGGCATTAGAGCAAGAAACAGATATTTTTCTGTGTTGCTGTTAGCTCAAAAGGGGCTTCATGCTCTAAGCGCAAGCGCATTGATTCGTTCAATATGTGAAAATGCAAGGGATCAAGTCCTTCTTGCAAGAAACCAAGAATTAACCAACAAAAGAGAGGAAAACGTCCCTATGTGAAGAATATCTCAAGGGTGAAGTGTTACAACTGTGACCAGAAGGGTCACTATGCCCGCAATTGTTACGAGCCAAAGAAGGTACACACCCTTGGTACAATTGGGAACTTTGCATATGTGTCAAGTTTTGTATTCTTGACTGAATCTAATCCTCTGTGGACTGTGGATTTAGGAGCGGCAGACCATGTAGCGAAGGATAGAGGATCCTTCGTGGAATTCCGACGAGTACCTACTGGAACTAAGTGGATCTACGTGGGAAACAACTCCAGAGCTGAAGTGAAAGGAATTGGCACATGCCAACTGAATATGCGTGATGGACGCACTTTGTTCCTTCATGATGTGTTGTATGCTCCGGAGATTCGTCGGAATTTAGTGTCTGTTTTAGTGTTGGTTAAATTAGGTTTTAATATGAACTTCCATAATAAAGGTGTAGATTTGTATTTGGATACAAACTATTATGGTCATGGTTATTTTCTGGATGGTTTCATTGTATTGGATATTGATTATGTTAATGCAAATGTTTGTTATTCCCTTCTCACGTCTCACAATACATATGATAATGATGTGAATGTATGGCATGCTAGACTTGGTCATATTGGCCAACATCGTATGAATAGACTAGCCAAAGAGGGCTTGTTGGGCAATATTGAAAAAGTCGATTTGCCCATCTGTAAGCATTGCCTAGAAGGGAAAACGACAAGGAAACCATTTGGAAAATGTAAAAGAGCTGAATTTCCTCTGCACTTAATCCATTCTGATGTCTGTGGTCCAATGAATGTGAGAGGAAGGCATGGGGCTGTTTATTTCATCACTTTTATAGATGATTATACTCGATTCGGATATGTCTATTTGATTTCTCATAAATCTGAAGCAATAAGTTGTTTCAAAAGGTTTATGAACCTGGTAGAGAATCAATTAGACAAGAAAATAAAAGCATTGAGATCCGATCGAGGTCGAGAATATTTATCTGACGAGTTCAGAAAATTATGTGATGAAAAAGGAATAGAAAGACAGTTATCTATTCCTTATACTCCTCAACAAAATGGTGTTGCGGAGAGAAGAAATAGAACCCTACTGGAAATGGTTAGGTCCATGATGGCGCATTCTAACTTACCTATCACCTTTTGGAGTGATGCGTTGTTAACTGCTGCCTATATACTTAACCGAGTGCCTTCCAAATCAGTTACTCCCACTCCATATGAGTTATGGACAGGTAGAAAACCGGACTTAAGTTTTCTTAAGCCATGGCGTTGTCCTGCCTATACACATGAGTCCTCTCACAAGTTTGGGAAATTGGGTCCCAGAGGAAAGAAGAGTATTTTCATAAGATACTCGGAACACTCAAAAGGGTATGTGTTCATAGGTGAGCAGGAAAGTGGGAGTATAACTGAATTTGAATCACGGGATGTCACATTCTTAGAGGATGAATTTCCTAAAAAGGGCGAAATAGGGGAAGACAACTCCCTATTTGAAACCTCGAATCAAGATAATGATCTTGGTGGAGTTCGTCCAAATGGGAGTAATATGAGAAGTGATGAATTGAATTCAACTCATTCTCAATTGCAACCACATAATGAGACGACATCATCATTATCTAATCCTAGTGGGAGCATAATGGGGAATGATGTGCAAAGTGTACAAACTCCCATACGGCGAACAAGTCGCCAAAGTATTCCCCGTCGACGTTTTGACATTGAAGGGGAAACTTTTATGGTTGCTCCACAAGATGAGGATGAGCCAAGAAATATTAATGAGGCTCTGAATTGCCCTAGTAAGGAAAAATGGATTCATGCAATGGAAGAGGAAATGGAGTCAATGAAATCAAATCAAGTCTGGGAACTGGTTGATCTTCCAAAAGGACGCAGAGCTATTGGGAACAAGTGGGTTCTCAAAATAAAGCGAAAGGTTGATGGCTCGATAGAAAGGCATAAGGCTCGCCTTGTTGCGAAGGGGTATAATCAATAGGAAGGAATTGATTATGAAGATACGTTTTCTCCTGTAGTGAGATTTACCTCGATTCGCATTATTTTGACAATAGTATCTAGTATGGATCTTGAGTTACATCAGATGGATGTAAAGACTGCTTTCCTCAATGGAGAATTAGAGGAAGAAATATACATGGAACAACCTACTGGTTTCATAGTGAAAGGCCAAGAAGAAAAGGTATGTCAACTTTTGAGATCGATATACGGCCTTAAGCAGTCATCGAGACAATGGTATATACGTTTTCATAATGCCATAATGGCATATGATTTTACAATGATTGATGAGGATCATTGCGTATATATCAAAAGATCCAAGGATCATTTTGTGATCATATCATTATATGTTGATGATATACTGATTGCCGGAAGCAATATGGAGTTTGTTCATACTGTCAAGAGTTGGTTATCTTCCAACTTTGAGATGAAGGATATGGGTGAGGCTGCATACCTTCTTGGAGTTAAGATTTCAAGAGATCGTTCGAAGAGATCGTTGTCTCTTTCGCAAGAAACATATATGAATAAAGTTCTTGAACGATTTCGTAT
Source organism: Eucalyptus pauciflora (assembly GCA_007663325.1). Taxonomy (NCBI): domain Eukaryota; kingdom Viridiplantae; phylum Streptophyta; class Magnoliopsida; order Myrtales; family Myrtaceae; genus Eucalyptus; species Eucalyptus pauciflora. The sequence continues at coordinate 286,722 of VMYD01000281.1, forward strand.
GCAATATTGTAAACCCATAGACACTCCTATTGCAAAAGGTGAAGGATTGAGCCATAGACTGTGTCCGAGGACTCCACAAGAAAAGGAACAAATGAAACATGTTCCTTATGCTAGTGCAGTTGGGAGCTTGATGTACGCTATGATGTGTACAAGACCCGACATATGTTTTGCAGTTGGAATGGTGAGTAGATACCAATCCAATTCAGGTCCAGCACATTCGAAAGCCGTTAAGACAATACTGAGGTATCTAAAGGGAACTGCTGATTATACGATGAGTTATTAAGGAAAGGATCTGCGACTCACAAGCTATTCTGAAACTGATTAGGGAGGAGGTGTAGACAAAAGGAGATCTACCTCTAGGTTTGTTTTCTTATTGAATACTGGCACCATATGTTGGAGCAGTAAGAAACAAACGTGTATAGCCTTGTCCACGATGGAAGCTGAGTTCGTGGCATTATCAGCAGCAATATAAGAAATAGTTTGGCTTAAGAGATTTTTTGGATCATTTAGTTGTTATTGAGAAAGCTGCAAATCCATTATTAGTTAATTGTGATAGCCAAGCAGCTATAGCGTACACTAAAGATCCAAAATATCATGGCAAGACCAAACATATAGATACCAAGTATAATTTTGTCAAAGATATGGTTGCACGAAAGGATGTGAACTTACAGTACATATCTACGCATAGAATGGTAGCAGATCATATGACAAAGCCAATACCTAGAGATATGTTTTGTGGTCATGTAAAATCTCTAGGATTGCGTAGAGTCTGATGTACTGGATATTGTAATTTCCCTGAGTTGTTCACATTGAATGAATTTGTGTTTTCATCATTAATGCCTATGAATCTTTTGTTTGATCTTTATGCATCTTAATGCTTAGTGCATTATATTATGTTGAGAAAATATGTCGGACAGATAAGAGATTAGCCCACTCACACGGGTAATCGCCTCTATTTACTTTGTGATAGATAGAGATGAGACTGTTTTTAAGCTTATTATCTAGGTGATAATCGAGAGCTCAAGCTTAAAATAAATATGTCGCCTTAACTGAGTGTTAAGATGAGGACATAATACTTACGATGTCCGAAAGTAAAATAACCCACACATTTTACTTTATCTGTCTAAGATGCCAGATGTGAGTTATGATGAATTTTGTGAATGAGTAAATACGTGAACTCAAGTTAGACATTGGGTATGTCTGAACTATCATCTGTACGGTATTGATTGTGTAGACATACGCTCCATGGGAAAGGAGTTAATACCGTAATACGTATTTCATACTACGTATGCATGAGACGACCTATAAGAGTGACAAAAGTTTGATCTCAACTTTTATGACGTGTGAGACTCTTGAGGAAAAGAGTTCCTCAATTTTTAGTGCCCTCATGACTCTTACTTATTCTCAAGATTTCTATTTAGTGTTTGCTATCTTAGAATGTTGCCAATGGTCATGAGTTGATTCGATCTAATGGGACATTTCTAGAAAAGCAAGTTGAACTGAAATTGAGAGTCTGAAGGAAAGAGGAAGATCGGTTTTGTAGGATCACATTGTGGTTTTGTATTCACAGGTCGACCAATTATGACTGTCTTTGGGATAATCATAATTGTGAATACAATATATATATATATATATATATATATATATATAATTATTTGAATGAGATTAAGAGAGATATAAATGTGATCGATCGATTTAGGGTACTGCATACTAAATTTACTCGGAAAATGATGCCCAATTTGAGCTGCTATATATTCCTAACAGATGTATAGCAACGAGCTCTCAAAGTATGCTGGTCGCACGGATTATTCACCGGTATGAATGTTGAAAGAGGAAAAGAGGGATTTTCAATTGATGGGCCTAAGTTGGGCCTATCCGCCCATGTTGGTTTATGACCCACCATGTGCGAGTGGGAGATGATGGATTTAATAATGGGCCTAAGTTGGCCCGGCCACGATGGGCCTAAAGGCCCGGCCCACGGGAATAAGGCCCGTGGAAATGGGAACCTATAAAAGGGATGAGAGAGGGAAAGAACGCACCTCTTGGCATTTACTACGAACATTCTCATTCTCTCCAAAAGGTTCTCTCTTCCAGAAAAGCCAAGAAGCGACGCCATCTTCACTTCACGGCGATATTTCGACATCGGATCGAACGGGACTGAAATCTCTTCCTCTTTATGGCATCAGTGTCTAATCTGTGGCCAACAAGGTACGCTCGAATCCGTGGTGTGCTTTACGATCGGTGATACGTGACAATTCCCGGGCTCATCTTCCGCATATGATTAGGGGTTCGGTTTAAGTGCCGAATCCGGTTTTTTGGGGATCTGACGATCCCAATAGGCATTTACCGGATGGGCTAGGTTGGAGGAAATTTCATCCAATCAACCTCTTGGTTGGCAACTGTCAAATTTAACCCATCAATTAGATGGATGGGTTCGAGAAAATTTCCTTCAATCAGGGTTGGAGGAAAATATTACCCTTATAGGATTGTATCTCTCTCTCTCTCTCCCCTTTCCTCTCTCCCTCCCCCGAAAGTAGCAAGTTATGAACCTCTATTACCCTACATTGTTCACTTGTAAAGAGAAAATACTTATCGTCTTTGAGTGATCACCAATCTCTCCTTTCTATAAGTGATTATCTGTAAGGAAGCACTAGTCCGATGCATGGTAAATTGGTTAAAAATCCTCTCGCCACTTACATTTCAAATTCAAGCCAATCACAAGTACAAAAGGCACAATGTAAAGCTATTACTTTTAATGGACCGTAAATACACTCTAGGATAGCTGAACTGAACATCTTGTCTAAGAAAAATGTGTTTTTTTTTTTTTTTTTTTGTAATTTAATTTTTCAATCGGAAAATCTTGTTCTCTTGTTACTTTTTGAATATCTTAGGATTATATTCAGATTCTGTGAAATTTCCTACAATCAATAGTCTACTGTATGTTACGACATATTTTTGTCGAACAACTTTTGTTCATATTTGATTTTAGATAATTTGTCGCATAGTTTTCTCTTGATTTAGCATTTATCTATATTCAACCTTAAGTAGCAATTTGAGCTCGAATTTAAGCCTTTCAACACATACATGGAAAATCAGCTAAAATTTTATGGCCGTTGATTGTGTTTAATTATGTTCATAGTTTGATAATGTGTACGAAATCCAATCCAAATTAGAGGATGTAAATCGGTCCATAATATATAAACAATTTTGAAAGTGTCGCGGTTACGGGAAGAAGTCGTGTAAGCTGGTCAGAATTCTTTTGACCAAACTTGTTTGGAAAGAAATCGCAACACCTCACTTTCTTACTTGGATTAAAATTCTTCTAGAAGGCTACTTCTGGGTGATATATTACATATATACATATATGTATATAAATATATAGGGAGATGTGGTTTTTGGTCCTTTTATGACTCCTTGTAGCTGCACAACAGTAGCTTGAACACGGTGGTTTTGTGTGAGCAGTTTTTTAAATCCAAATTAGGCATTTTCTTCATGCAGATGTGAGTATTTCAAACGACGAGATAATTTTCCGTGACTTGTTTTATAGAGCAATTATGTGAGACCAGACAATGTGGATTTGGATGTAACATAAGACTAGGAAACACTTGAGCATTTGAGTGATTATAGTTATGTGATTTTCTAATTAATTAGTGAATTATTTGCAGATAACTCTTGCTATGGAGTAAGTATCAACGTTCAAACCAAACCAAGTATATGTCTTGTATGCTTCATTGTTCCTCGTTAATTTCTATGGTAATTTTGTTCTTAGGTGCTTGACTTGAATTGCATGATTGTTAGCTTTCGCATTATTTTACAACAATTGGTGCCAAAGTTAAGGCTAGGATTTTTTGGATTTGGTTTGGGGCTTTTGGTTGTTGGATCATTGTTTGGAAATTTTGTTGTTGCAATTATGTCCTCCACTAATGAAGAAATGGAGAAGTTTAATGAAAAGAACTACTTTGGTTGAGGAGCATTAAGATAGCATGTGCCATTAACAACCAAAGGTTTTGCCAAGACAATGGATGGCAAGGATAAGTTGCCGGAAACACTGAAAGATGCCTATAAGGATGAGCTAATGGAGAGAGGAAATAATATACTCTTGTTGAACCAATTGGATGGAGTATTAATAGAAGTGGCTGAGGAGAATGTTGTTGTAAAGTTGTGGGCAAAACTTGTCGCTTGTTACATTTTGAATAATCACATATACATGTTGAAGAGCATGTTTCAATTTCGATTTACTAAAGTTACTTCAAGGTGTGGACACCTACCATGCCAAAACTTGGCAGGGGAGACATTTAAGTGCTAGAATTTTAGAATGGTACACTTAAGTGTCAAAATCGGAGTTAAATAGATCACTTAAGTGCCAATGGCGAGAGATTTTGGCCAAAATGCCAACATGGCATTTTTCCGACGAGACAAGTACAAAACGACATTGTTTTGCACATTGACATGGCTAGATAAACTGAAAACAATGTCGTTTTGCAAGTTGACGTGGCTAGTAAGCTGAAAACGATGTTTTTTTGCCTTAGATTTGAATTTAATATAAATATAAATTAAATTAAATTTAGAACTAAATTATCTTTATTTTATTTATTTTTTTAAAGGAGATTCCAAAACACCATCGCCAAGAAGGGTCAGGGACGGTGAGGAGTCGGCAATGACAGCTTGCACAACCCTCACCGTTTTGCAATCTTTTTTTTTTAATTAGTTTTAAATTTAATTTAATTAGTGTTTATATTAAAATTCAAATAAGAGGCAAAACGACGTCGTTTTGCCTCTTATTTACTGACTCGGCTTTCCAAAGAGCTATGTAGATGATTTATATTATTAAAAATAAGCCACATTTTATTTCCAACACTCTTCACCGGAGTTCGCACTTGAATGTCTCATTTCTCAAAGAAAGTAGCATTTAAGTGTACCTTTCGGAACTTTTGGTACTTAAATGTCTACTCGTGCTAAGTTTTGGCATTTGCGCTATACTTTTGTCAAGTTACTTCCATTAGAGCCCACTTAGATGAGTTCCAAAAACACATAATGGATTTGAAAAACATTGATGAGGTCCTAATTGATGAAAAACACAGCATAATGTTATTGGATTCTCTGCTAAAGTCATGGGAGCACTTGTTTGATGTTATGGAGGCATACCGCTAGTATCTTGGAAGAGGCAAAATCTATCTTGCTCTTTAAGGAAGGGTAGAGGAAGTTACAAGATAATGATTAGGCATAAATATAGCACAAGGACTAGAGATTGGAGGTAAAGATGAACATTCGAGGTCTTTTAGCAAGTGAAAGTAGGTCAAAGCTGTGCAATAGAAAGCCCAAAGATCGCATGAAGTGCTTGAGTATCACGAAGAGGGGTACACGGGAAAGATTGTCGAAAGCTGAGAAATAGGGTGGATATGCAGAATGCCATAAGTAATGTGGAAAACGTTGCCGAGAAGAGCACAAATGATGTGAAAACCATATTGCGTTGGAATATTGCCTTGTCAAGAAACGAATAAGTGCTAGATTCGAGGTGTTCTTTACCATGATCCCTTGTAGGAATTAGTTTACTACTTAGCAAACTAAAAATGGTGGTAGAGTTCTAAGGCAGCCTCCAAGGTTGTAGAGATATGGACAATTTGGATTTGAAAGCACAAAAAGATAGAGTGCACATTGATAGATGTGAGGCACGTATCGAAGCTCCACAAGAATCTTATTTCTTAAGGGATATCAATGACACCAAATGTAAGTACATGACTGAAGGTGTAGTAGATTTCTCATAGTGCCATGACACTAATGAAGGGGAAGGTGAATTCTCTCTATCATCTATTGGGCGAGACCATGGCAAGAGTTGAAGGGTCAAAAGATAGAAAGATAAGTGAGGCATAGGTGGTTAAGGTACATGAGTGAGGTAAGTATAGAGATACTAAGTAGAAGACGATTGTTAAAGGGTCAGAAGTCAAGAAGCTGGATTTGTGTGAGCACTAAATCTTTAAAAAGCAATGTTAGATTAAATTTAGTATTGTTGTGCATTTGAACATGTAACTAGTTCATTAAATTCATTCAAATGTCTGAGGCCTATCTCCACTTACTTAAGAGGTGCCTGATAGTTGCTGATATTCATCGACAAGTATATGAGGAAATCATAGGTATACCTTTTGAAGCACAAATCCAGAGTGTTCAATTGGTTCAAAAAGTTTAAAGTGTTGATTGAGAAGTAGTTAGGTAAATAAGTCAAGTGCCTTCCACAATGGCATAGAGTTATATAACACAATTTTACCACGTTTTGCTAAATAGAAAGGATTATGAGACATGGCACAGTGTCTGGTACACCATAGCTGATGGTGTCGAAGAACATAAGATAAGAACTCTTCTTGAGTGAGTGTGGTGCATGCTTTCACATGCAAGTATATGCAAGCAATTTTGGGCCAAAACTATAAACATGGTTTATTTCTTGAACATCTCCATCATATGTTATCTAGTGAAAGACTCCTGAAGAATCCTGATCGAGGAAACCTATTGACTCCTCTAGATTAAGAGTATTCAGATGTTCTACATATACTCATTGGAGTGATAATAAGCTTGAGTTGAGGACGAAGAATTTTTGTATTATGTACATCGGGTGAAAGGCTACCAACCATAGTACACTGATCCTAGATTACCAATTTCTAGTTAGTAATGACATGATCTTTGATGAGACTACTATGCTTCGATAGATAAGTCTTAAGACATGACCAACAAAACAAATGGATCATGGTGACAATACTCAAGTAGAGGTTTAGGTGGAGAAATTGAAAACCTTAGGTATTAAAAGTTAAGACTACATATGAGGCTATAGTTTGTGAAGTTGATGATACAAAACAACCAACAAAACCGTAGCATGGTATAGCTATGGACAGATAAAGGCAAATCAAACCACTAATACATTATGATTATACATATATTCCTTATGTGTTAGCTGTAGATGACAAGGTTGAGAAAACTAGGCCTTCACCTTGCTCTGAGATGATGGCTAGTGTTGAGTCAATGTGGTGGATAGTGGTCATGAATGAAAAGATGTAATCACTCCATCAAAATAAGATATAGGAGCTGGTCAAAGTACCCAAGAGCCAAAAGATTATTGCGTACAAATGGATATAAATGGAAGGAGAGCATCCCTAATGTCAAGATAACAAGGTAATAGGCAAGACATTTTGTGAACCCATATGCTTAGTGGGAGGGCATTAACTATAACAAGGTGTTCTCTCATATGGTATACCATACTTTTAATCTTGTATTACTTGTCTTAGTTGCTACACAAGATCTTGAGCTGAAGTGTCTAGATGTGAAAACGGCATTTCTTTATATTGGAAAGAGTGAATCTACATGAGACAACTAAATGGATTTATTATTTCAAGGAAAATCATATTTGCTTATTAATGAAATCTTTATATTGGCTGAAATAGTCTCCTAGGTAGTGTATAAGAGTTTCAATACTTACATGGCTAGTTAGAAATATTCGAAAAGTTAGTCAGATAACTATGTTTTCTTTAGAGTATTGGATTGTTGGTCTTTGATTTATCTGTTATTATATTAATGACATCTTAATAGTAGCTGAATATATGTATGATATTATTGAGCTAAAGTGACAGTTGAGCAATAAGATTAAAATGAAAGGTATAGGTGCTACAAAGAAATATTGAGTGGGGATATTTCGTGAGATAGGGTTGCACGAATTTTGTGTCTATCTGAGAAGAAATATATTGAGAAGATTGTGATATGTTCTAACATGTAGTCAACAAAATCTATTGGTATACCTTTAACAATGCACTTTAAACTTTCTATTACGTTATCACCATGGATTGAGGAGATGATGAGCATATATATCCTATGTTCCTTACTCTAGTGCAACTATTAGTATTACACACACCATTGTATACACTAGGCCCAATATTTCACAAGTTATGTGCGTGGTTAATCGTTACGTGAAATATCCTAATAATGTTTAGGAAAATTCTCTTACTAGTTTTGATGATTAACAAAACTTTCTTTGATTCTGATGACAAGATTTTCTAGGCGGGAACTCTGATGAGCACCTTCAAACATTAGTCATCAGACTCAAAGAATAAGACTATAAGTCATGAAGTAATTCATATCTTTGATATTTGATTATCAGGATATTGTTCTAGAAGAAAATCCTCGTGCAATAGCCAGCAAATTGATGGATTTCTTGCTATAATCAAGAGACCTATCCAAGAAGGAAAAAATTATTAAATCCAATCTCTTAAAATGGTTTTTAGCGAATCCTGGATAAATTAATCTACAAAAGGCAAAATACTCTTTCCAAGTGAAGCATTCTTCTTATGGAAACTATATGTTGTATAGGTGGCAAAATCAACGAAGACTTCAATCTCGGCAACCTTGAAACTATCAAATCTTCTAACAACATTCAAGTCCAATGGGAAGATTGGTTAAGTGATCCGTTAATGAAATGTCCAACGGTTAGCTTGGATATAGAGGATTATATAAGAAGGTCGAAACGCTAAAAGGAATAGAAAGATGAAAATCTGAAGTCTATGATTCCTAAGTTTTGAGTGTTCTTAAATCATAAAAATTCATTTATGAGAGATATACTTTGTAATTTTTTAGAGGTTGAGAGTGAGAAATTTGTCACACCAGCTTGAGTATTTATTACTCAAATCTTGTAACCTCTAACAAATTGATCTAGTGAAATCCAAGCAATCGGTTGTCAGTGCGGGAGAATGGACATAGGCTTCTTAAAACAAAACCACTATAATCGTTTGTGCGCAATTCTCTATCTCCTACTCTCTTTATTTAATATGTTTTAAGGGTTATTTGCACACTGGTGAGATTTGATAGTTACTCGAGTCGTGATCAAAAGCGGTTACGTTGCAAAATCATTTAAATATATTTTATTCCGCATATTCACCTATTCACCCCCCTAAGTAATCCATTTAGCCCTAACAAATGGTATCATAGCAAGGTTACTCTTTATTGAAGTGCTTTATTACTTCTGAGTTAATGATCTCTTGATGGCTAGTATTACTACACTAGGACTTATGGAAGGACAAAGTGACACAAGGCCTCCATACTTCGATGGAAAGGACTGCAACATTTGGAAGAACAAGATGAAAGCATTAATCAAATCTAAGGATCCCTTGGAATGGGATGTTGTTCTAAGAGGTGTTAGGCCTAAAGGCTCTTCCTCCAAAAAGGACGCGGACAACAAAAAAACCTCAAGTGGAAGCCATGTCTAAAACAAAATTATCCAAAAGAGAAGCTTTAGATGCTAAAGTAGCTTATTCCTTATATTGTGCTTTATCTCCCATTGAATATAATTGTATATCCTCTTGTGAATTTGCTAAAGAAATTTGGGACAGGTTGCAAGTGATATATAAAGGAATTGATCGAGTAAATGAAATCAAGATAAACATCTTACTTGGACAATATGAATCCTTCAAAATGAAGATGGATGAATTGATGACTGATATGTTCAATAGATTCACCAATATCATCAATTGCTTGGCGTAACAAGGATAACCAATACTTGACTCTATGAAAGTGAACAAAATCCTTCATTGGTTATCTAATGAATGGAACGACATTAAGACATCCTTTCGAGAAACTCAGAGGATCTTGCCACTTTCCTTAGATGAACTTGTAGGAACACTACAATCAAATGAAGTAGAGCGTCAGAATGAGGAAGGAGAATCTAGAGTTAAAAAAAATGATTGTGTTAAAATCTAACTATGATTATGATGATACAAATTTGAGGATGAGAATGAAGATGATGAGGAGATGGCTCTCACGGTAAAGAAATTTCCCAAGATGGCTGGGAAAGGAAGAAAATTTAAAGGGAAAAGATTCTTCAGACCACTTGATCAAAAGAAAAACTTTAGTGAAAGAGAAGACAGCAAAGATGCGATATGCTTTGAATGCAAGAACAAGCCAAACTGTCTGTTACTGAAGAAAATAAAAATAAACTTGAAAAAGATAAGAAAGCACTGAAGGCTAAGATTTAGAGTGACACAGAATGTGAAGAAAGTGACGAAGAACATGCCAACATATGTCTGATGGTAAATTCAAATTCAAAAGATGAAATCGAGGAAAACAATTTCAATATACCTAAAGAAGTTTTGAATTATAAAGATGAATTATGTTCTGATTACAAAGCTACACTTAGTAAGATTTTCAATTTGAAAAACGAAAATTCGAAATTGAAGCAATAGGATCTTTTTCAAAAGGAAAGGATTGAAACTCTTGAGAAAAATCTTTCCAAATCTCAACATAAGCGAGACCTTGTTTTGAAGGAAAACAAGTCTTGGGAAAGGAAATTTTTGATGTTTCAAAGAAATTTTCTATTGGTTCAAAAACCCTGGAACATTTTCTTTCGATTCAAATACCTTATTATAATTAGTCTGGTCTTGGTTGTAGAGTATTAAATGATCTTCAAAATGATTTCCCAAGATTCAAGGAAAGAATAAAACAAAGAAGTCTTAGGCAAATATGGGTACCAAAGAAGTCTTGAATCTATTTTTTTTTTATTGCAGGTACCAAAGAAAAAGGCAAATAAATGGTACCTTGATGATGGATGCTCGAGGCACATGATAGGAGATCCATCCAAGTTTGTTGAAATCTTAAAATTCAGTGGTGGAAATGTATCTTTTGGTGGCAACAACAAAGAAAGGAAAGATGATTGGCAATAACATAATCAAAATAGGAAGTCTTACAATTAAAGATGTTTCACTAATCAAAGGGCTGAATTATAATCTTCTTAGCATCAGTCAACTGTGTGACGTCAGCTTCAGAATTTGTTTATAAGAAGACACATGCTCTAGAACAAGTCAAGACAACAAGGAATCCTTTACAGGGAGAAGGCATGGAAATATATAACTATTACACATAAAATTTGATGACATACATTGCCAGGTATCTATCAAAGACGAGTCAGATTTTTTGCATAGGAAACTTGGTCACATCAGTACCAAGCAAAGACGCATGTATGAGGGTTACCAAACGTTAGATTTTAAAAGTCTAAGACTTGCTCGATGTGTGCTCTTGGAAATAGGTAAGGAGTACTTTTAAACCCATTAATTATATTGCCACTAAACATGCTTTGCAACTTCTTCATGAGGACATCTTCAAATCAACAAGAACTCAAAGCCTTGGAGGGAAAAAGTATTGTCTAGTCATTGTTGATGACTACACTGGGTATATTTGGGTTTTCTTTCTCGCACACAGGTGTTGACACCTAAATTTTGGCTAGGTATTTTAAATTAAATTGCATAAGAAAATTAGGGACTGATTCGGCCCTAACAAAAATGATTTTCGCATCATTTAGGTCCTAATTTTTATTTGCATCCATTATCTTTATTTTTTATTTTTATCTTTATTTTCACTTTTTTCGAATAATACTAATAATAAAAATAAATAATTAATTAATAAATAAAAGAAAAGAGAGAAGTAGCAGCTGCTGGGGCTGGGCCTTCACGCCCAGCCCCCTTTCTCTCTTTCTCCCCCCCCCCACGAGCCCGGGGGCCCGCTCCCTTTCTTCGTGGCCTAGCCGTTTTCTTCTTGTCTTCTTCCTCAACTTCTGCAACTAGCACAAGACCTACGGCCGAGGGGGAGTAGGCCAACGTTGGTCGAAGAAGACGTTTCTCAGGCGCCATCAATGCTCACCTTCAATGCTGAGTGCGCCTCGGTGGAGGAGAAGGGATGGGACACTGGTTCAGCCGAGAGAGTTCGATCAGTAAGCCAAGGACCGGCGGCCGAGGCTCTTTGTCTATCGGACCCTCCTCACCTATAAATAGGAAGGTTGCAATCTCCGTCGACGGCAAGCAAGCGAGCTTGGAGAATTTCCCTAGAGAGACTTCAGAGGACGCTCAAAGTGTAAGCGCGAGAGAGAAAGGGGTCGCAAGCTCAAATGACCTCCCTGGAGACATTAGGGGAGGCTAGCGGCAAGTGAACCCGAGAGAGAATGGCTCTACGACTTGAGAGACCGTGAGTGAGGAGAGGAGCAACCTAGATCTGCTGGGTTGCGAGGAGAAGGGGCACAAACGCCGCCAACAGCTGTGCCTGCTTCGTGACCAGCCGCCCACCTATGCACCCCCTTTTGCGATGAGCTAGGGGTTGCTTTGCTTTTTCAGTTTTTTTTTTTTTTTTGGGTCATCAGGCCGGGACTCGCGGCCGTCATCCTCATGCGAGTTTTAGCCCTAGATCGTCCATCATCCGCCTCCCCCAGTCCCTATTGGTTGTGTACCCTGAAGCCCCTCGCGATCCCGACCTCGAATGACTCAACCTTGCCCCTCTCAGCCGATGTCCACTAGGCATTTGACGAAAATCCCGAGTGAGTGCAATAAGCGCGGCTAGATCTGTGGTGGTTGGCTACAATGAGCAACATGATCGGTAACAATGGCCGGCTGAGCGTAGGTTGAGGCAGTGCTGGCGGAGGCCCGAGCTTAGACCGAGATGAGCTCGGCCGCCTCCACCGCAAATTGTCGAAAACAAGGGCACAAGGAAGCCGGGTCTGCGAAGGGGATGCCGGGTCGGAATTGGGTCGGGCGTGGGTCATCGTTCGGGTAGGGTTTTTGTCGGAATTGGGTCGCGGCTGTAGAATCAGATTGGATGAGAGTCGTCACTCGAGCAAGGTTCCATTCAATCTAGGCCTACGCATGTGGGCCGGCTGACGCCTGGGCCGGACTCTTTTGGAAAATGGGCTAAATTGGTTTGGGCTAGGTTTGTTTAAAAAAAAAAAAAAAGAAAGGAGAAAAGGGGATTCAAGCCAGGCCCGCACTTCGGGCCCATCTAGGCCAACCGCCGGCAATCCGGGTTAGTCCCAACCCGGGGATCCAACCCGTGTCATTTTAATGTTATATTATTATAATAAAATAAATAAATAATTTTTTTAATATAAAATCAAAAAATCAAAAAATAATTTATTTTTCAAAAAATCAGAAAAAAAATCCAAAAATATCCCATGTTTTCCCAATTTTCCAAAAAAAAATCATAAAAATCCAAAAAAAAATCTTTTTATGTTAAAAAAGAACCAAAAATGTTTTTTTCTCCACAAATGCATGGAAAATCCCTTGAAAATCCAAAGAGCCTTAAGGTTTAAACAAGATTAGGTATTGGAAGGGCATTAGTGATTAACTAGTGTAATCAAGTCTCCGATCCTAGTTTCTCTGGTTGCGCAGGAGTGAAATATTTCTCATAGTATTTCGCCTGGATTTCTAATCAACCTATCTCAAATTAATTAGTGGCGACTCATTTTTAAAGTTAACTTATAAGTTAGAAAATCAAACCGTTAAGTCGTGTATTGGTGGGCTTGGGAGAGCCCGGGTTAAGCCTAGTAGACTTAGCCGAGCCATTAGCCTCCGTAAGCGCGCCCAAATCGGGTGCAAAAGAAAAAGGTCGCGACAGCTTGGCGACTCCGCTAGGGACATTTTATGGACTTAGGCCTTTTTTTTTATCTAGTTTAAAACATTGTACTAACTTGGTTTTTTTTTTTTTCCTTTTTTATGTAGGGTTAGTAGCTTAGGGACTATTTTAATTTTGTTAAAATAAAATGTTTATGATTGTAAATTGTTATGCATGTTTTAATGTTTTAAGCATTACATGGGGCATACACAACCCAGTCGCCAAACCTGGGCTGCCATAATATATTTAGGATGGTGTTAAGAAAGATATGACCTTGAACGCGAGACTACGGTGTAGAGGTTGCCTTTCTTTTCCCCGAATTTCTTTAGGTAGAGTCGAGGTTATGAGGGTAAGATGCCAATGCAAGATTGCAAAGGGCAGACACCCTCTTAATTTCTTTAAACATTCTTAGTTAGACATCGAGCCATACGTATCATACGCATGTCTATGTGCTTGCCATTTTCTTTAAAAGTAAAATATTTTCTTTTACTTAGTTTTCTTATTGGCTCATGGCGAAATAGGTCGGCCATGTAACTCCCAGTTTTATATGCGATGGGAAGAGTCGATATTCAGTTCATTCCCACTCCCAAGGAAGAGCTCCTTAGATGATAAGATCAGTTAAATCAGCTTAACTAAGAGCGTGTCGAAATAAGGATCAGTCATCTCCTCCCATTGCTCCGAATCAATGTCCACTCTGGGGTCATGCAAGCACTACCACATTTCTGGTGCCCTGAAATATCGGTTAAATTAGCTTAACCAAGAGTACAATCTTGCCATAGGAGTGCCCCTGGGAAGGGAACTTCTTAAACCACCGATGAGCATCAATCCTGTGATTAGTCTGTCACGGTTTTTAAAAAATCATTTAGTAAGAAGAATTGTTAAAGTCAACAACAATGCCTTCCCACTATCATCTTTGACTGAATGTTTTGAAAAACAACCAATGTCCCAGAAAAGAAAAATCTTCCTTTTAGTGTTCTTTGGATTCATTATCTTTCCCCGTCGAAAAAATGCCATAAATCCTTCAATCACATGGGTGGTAAATCAAGTTGGTGTTGGGATATGATATGTAAGCATGGTTTTAGCCGAAACATTTTTGTTTCTTAACCGATTCAAAGAAAACAAAGAAAAAATCATGAGAGCTACCTCGGAAGTTTTACAAATGTGGTTCTTTTCCCATATCAAAGGGTTTGGGCACCTCATGCAAATATTTGAAATCAACAAATTCAAGCACCCACTGCAAAAGTTTTCAAAGCTTGAAAAAATACTCCCCCAACGGGGAATACTCTAGTTGGATTAACTTATTAAGGAACCATATCCCTGAGACATTCTTATGGCGAGCTAAATGGTTCAATGCAGAATAAACACGCTTTGCGCTTGAATATTACGACCCCATCCCACTACTAGGTCTCACCGGAATCACCTCCAAGAAATCCTGCCATCGCTCAAACCAGGATTGTTCTGAATCCTCTTCACCCATACAAGCTAGGACTACTTAGATGAAATCCATATAATCCAAAATGCATGGAGTAAATGCCACACCGAAAGGACTGTCGTACCCAGAAAATTAAAGGGATAAGAAAAAGCCCATCGCACATCCATGTTCTACATCCTTAACCATAGGATTCCTGAGGAGCTACAACTAATGATCCCTGACGTAGTTGATAAACTCACTCAACAAGGACGGATTGAATCTCTAGAAGGAAGTTTGGAGACAAGCAGGAGATATGTATCGAAGCTAGTTCAAAAGAACAAGCGCCTTCACAAGACTAGGACTTCCCATTGCATATAAAAATGGGCGAATTGATTTTCTATTGTGAATATTTAGGATCGTTCTATCTACTTTATATCTTGTATGCCTTGTTTAAAGAGTCCTTTTAGCGTTATGTAATCCCCTGTTGATAAATAAAAACGACTCGACCCTTGCCATGGGCCAATGTTCTATATACTTCCCTCGCTTACGTTCTTTTAATTGTGTGCAGTGAAGGTAATTATGGCATAGCCGCATTTGCCAAATCCAAAAGCAAGAATGGCTAAAGAGAACATACCAAGCTGTGTTGTGGTTGTGGAAAGTGAAATGAAGCAAGTCTTCAATGTGCTTCAACAACTCTCAAAGCAAATAGATTCCATTCAGGGCAAACTTGTTTCTACTCCTGCCTCAATCGAGGTATTGTTACCTCAATCATCCACCAAGGGTGATTAAGGAAGAGATACCGATGATAACATGCCTGAATTGGAGGATGATCCGCACCAAATCATGATTGAAAAAGCTAGGCCTAACAGTTTGTCTGAAACTGAGCATGACGAATGCCTCGAGAAGCTTGAAGAGAGGCTGAGACAACTGCAAGGCCTCCAAGATCCTACTCCAACAGACCTCTCCATCTATTCAAAGGTCAAAATACTAGAAAAATTCAAAATGCCTGAGTTTGAGAAGTATGACGGCACGACTTGCCCAATGGCTCATTTGCAAATGTACTTGGTTCGAATGACCTAATACGTTAATAATGCACCATTAATGATCTAGTTGTTCCAATTAAGTCTAGTAGGTCCTGCCCTGAGGTGGTAAATCATGAAGAACATGAACCTCCTCGAAACATGGAGCGAAGTGAGTGAGGCATTCCTCAAGCAATACAAGTTCATAATGGACATTACCCATTTTCGTGAGGATCTTGAGCATATTGAAAAGAAAAAGTACGAATCGTTCAAAGAATATGCTATTAGATGGAGGAATCTAGCCGCCTAGATCAGTCCTGAACCAACGAATTCCGAGCTAAGAAAAACGTTTATCGAAACCCTACCCTACGAGTACCACAATCGAATGGTAACCACGATCGCCGAATCATTTAATCAACTCATTCCAATAGGGGAGCAGATCGAGATAGGGTTGAGGGAGGGTTGGTTCACTGAACGTGCACCCACGAGGAGGAGGCTCAACATGAAAAAAAGATGAAGAACCCCTAGTGGATGTTAATGCGACCTACACCACAAACACTAGTCATCCCCTGACCATTCAAACAAGCGCGGGACAACAACATACCACTAGCCGTCAACCGCCCCAGCGCTACAACAACAAGAGATAGTTCACTCCCCTTCCTAGATCTCCATTACAGGTATTGGCAATCCTCCAGAAGAATGACCTCCTCTCAATTGAGCCGAAACGACCCAAACCCGAAAACTTCTCCAGCTATAACCCATCCAAAAAATGTGACTATCACATGGGAGAAGTAGACCACTCAACTGATGAGTGCTTCACCCTTAAGCATCAGATCCAAAACCTGCTGGATACTAAGGCCTTCTCATTCCAAACTATAAAACCAAATGTCCAAAGCAATCCACTCCTCGATCAAGCCGACAAAGTAAATGCGATATTTAGTTCTGAAGCCAACCAAATTAGAAATATCAAAGCACAAACTGTTGACATCTATCGGGGGTTGGTAAAGGCTGGGTATTATTCGGGCAATGAAGTATCACCCTTAGCAACAATGAAAGAAAGGGTATTAAGAATCATGGAGGCTGGAATAATTGTATATGCTGGCCACACTAGCATAGTCTCTACCATATCACAAGTTCTTATCAATTGGGATGAAGATTTTGTTGCACTAAACTTAAAGAAGGAAAAGATGGATCCCACCCCACCTGAAGGCGTCTTTGAAGGAAAAGGATCTATAGCCCAAGCGTCAACAGCAGAGACACATATAGTTATCGAGATCCCCCAAGCTTTTAAATATGAATGCAACAACGCAGTTCCTTGGTCCTATGACCTCGACATTGGCTTAGTCATGAGGTTTGGGGGAACCTATGCTCAAGTCGACAAGCAACCTACCAAGCCTGTCACCGACGAATAAGCCAAGGAGTTTTTGGCTGTAGTCAAAGCCAGTGAATACAATGTGGTGGAGCAATTGCGGAAATTACCGACACAAATCTCTCTACTGGAATTACTTCAGACGTCTGTCAAGCACTAGAAATCCATTATGAAGGTATTGAGTGAAGTACATGTCCCTAAAACAATCGAGCATGCCAAACTCGAGGAGTTTGTCGGGGACATCCTTCTAAAGGACCGAATGGTGTTTTCCGATGAAGAGATCCCCGAGAAAGGTAGAGGACACACTAAGGGCCTTTACATATCAGTCAAGTGCAATGCCTCCCAAGTCGCTCAAGTACTAATTGACAATGGATCTATTCTAAACATATGTCCACTAGCGATGCTCCGTCATCTTCAAATAGAAACGTCCTAGATTCGGGTAACCAAGACTTCCGTTCGAGCATTCGACGGGACAATGAAGGAAACAATGGGAGAAATCGAGCTTGACGTTCAAATAGGCCTAACCATATTCAAAATTTTGTTTCAAGTGATGGATATCCCCACTATGTTCAATTTCCTCTCAAGTCACCTATGGATCCACATCGCTGGAGCAGTACCCTTAAGCCTCCACCAAAATGTAAAGTTCATGGTTGAAGGAAAACTAGTCATAGTCCACGAAGAAGAAGACCACCGCATCTACTACGAGACGGCCATCATTTATGTCGAACCTAGTGGCAAAAATGAATCCAGCTACCAATCATTCAAACTCGTGTTTGTTATACATGGGACTCGAGGGACTCCCCCCCTTGTCCCCAAAATGTCAAACGCTGCAATCATGGTAGGGAAAATCATGACTAGATACAGTTTTATACCAGGTCAAGGGCTCGGTAAGGGAAGCCAAGGCATCCGCGAGCCTATCAAAGCCCTAAGGAGACCCCACACCATCGGTTTAGGATATTACAAAGGGAAAAAAAAAAAACACCGGGAGGGGAAGGCAAACAAGAAGGCCAACCTTGCATACCCCCACCTCAAGGAAACCTTCCTAGGCCCTGCAAGGATGATGCATGAGGAGAAAGAAATGATTGGTGCTCCAAAGCAATTTAGCCATGAAAACTCAAAGTTTCCCATTTACTCGAGCATGGGTTAGGATAACATAATTCAACCAGCAATTACAAAGAAAGAAGGGCCAGATGACATGACCACTATGTTTGGAGATTTTTTTATAGGTGCCATTGAGGAGGAACAACTAGAAGGAACAGGCGATAACTTCTTGTTCAGCCAGCTTTAATGTCAAGTCGACAAACTACACGAGACAGTACACCACTTGATAGAAAATTTCGTTCAAGCTACCCGTGCATTCCCTTCTCGTCACAATGAGGAGTTTGCAACCGAAATAAATGAAGAAGAACCTACTGATACGACCTAGCAAGGGGCTCGGCTACCCCAATCCTCAATCAACACATGACCATATTCGTCATTACCTAAATTGATGGCCGTTATTTTCCCCATCCTCCTAAAGTAAGGAATGATCTCTAAAAACCTAAGACGTCATGCTCCTGAGTACTTCCCTGATTATGATCCATCCAAGTACTGTGACTATCATTCAGGGTAGTTAGGACACTCGCTAGACAATTGTACTATCATGAAAGACAAGGTTTAGGATCTTTTGGATGCCGGGGTATTCACATTCAGCTCTCTATGGCTATGTTATGGCAAAGACGACCTCCTCGTGGTACCTAGCACCCACACCATGTTCCCCAAACATGCTAGGAGACGCATGGAGGAAAGGCAATCATGGACACTTTGGGTCAACCGAGTGGTACATTCAAATACTATGTTAACTACTTAGTCCCCCAAGGCTTCTATGACCATCATTAGAACATTGTCCCTGATGGATGGGGAGGCATAGATAATCTAAAATTCGTGAAACTGGGAGCACAAGAAGGTGTGACTGGTGACTGGTATGAAGATTTCTTCGTGGGCTCTAGCGACAAAGGACCGTCAGAGGACATGGGTGCAAGCCCGCTTGAGTATAATCCCTTTCAATTTCCTTGCATATTCCCCTACGTGGGAACCTGTCTTAAGTCTGGCTTGTTTTGTTTTTAACATCAGTTCCACTTGTGGAACTAACTTTTAAAATCACTCTTACAAAATGTAAATCCACCTAGTGCGAAATAAATTTGAAAATATTTTGAGGGCATGAGGAGACACACCAAACTAGCCCGCTGATGATATCCAGCTGTAAAATGAAAGAAGAAATATGAGGCCCGAGTTTCCTCATGCTTCCTCAACTTAGACCTTCAAAAACAATTCATCACCTTTTCAAAAGAAAAAGAAGCATACATATTGTTAACATTATTTGTTTCATTAACCTATTTGCTTTGTGACATAGGCGTAATCTAGCGGTAAGCAAAGGTACGAGAACGGTCCAAACTAACACCGTAGGTAGGCAAGATAGTAATTCTGATAACTCAGATGATTATTTCGATGAAATCCAACGGAATTGGGAGCGACACGAAGAAGTAAGGCCCCCTACTACCGAAGACATTGTCACTGTCAACTTGGGCAACACAGAAAGCCCAAGGGAGATAAAGATTGGCGCAAACCTTCCTAAAGAAGAAGCGACAAGCCTAATTGCTCTCCTAAAGAAGTATCAAGATGTATTCGCATGGTCATGTGCCGACATGTTAGGCCTTGATCCAATGATTGTGGAACGTTGCTTGCCAACCAACTCTGACGCCACTCCTAAGAAGCAACGACTAAGGAGAACCAAGCCAAAATTGTCAAAAAAGATTGAAGATGAGGTCATGAAACTCCTAGAAGTGGGCTTCATCGAAGTCTCACAATACCCTAGTTGGGTAGCAAACATCATACTAGTGAAGAAGAAGGACAGCCGAATTGAGGTCTGTGTCGACTACCATGATCTGAACAAAGCAAGCCCAAAGAATGATTTCTCACTACCACACAGACATTCTCGTGGATAGCACTGCTGGATTCAAACTATTCTCTTTCATGGATGGATTCTCGAGATACAGCCAAATAAAGATTAAAGAGAAAGACAAGGAAAAAACGACATTCATCACTCCATAGGGAACCTTTCACTATAAGGTCATGCCTTTTGGCCTGAAAAATGCTGGAGCAACTTACCAGCGGGCCATGGTAACCCTTTTTCATGACATGATGCATAAAGAAATTGAAGTATATGTTGATGAAATGATCGCCAAAACCAAGCATGGAGAAGACCATGTGAAGACCCTGGAGACGTTATTCAATCGACTTTGCTAGTTCAAGTTGCACTTGAACCCAACAAAATGTGTGTTCGGGCAACTTCTGGCAAATTATTTAGGTTCATCATGAGCTGTGAAGGGATAGAAGTGGACTCGTAAAAAACCATGGCGATATTTGAGATGCCTCCTCCCTCGACTGTAAAAGAAGTCCAGAGCCTTCTAGGGAGATTAAATTACATTGCACGATTCATATCCCAACTTTCTAAAACCGCAAAACCTTACTTTAAACTTCTCAAGAAGAATGCACAAATTAAATGGGATGACAACTGCCAATTGGCATTCGAAAATATAAAGCAGTACCTGATGAAACCCCTGGTTCTAGTACCCCCAACCCCAGGGTACCCTTTGATCCTTTACCTTACCATCAACAATGAATCCCTAGGTGCAATGCTAGCACAGAAGGGGCCTCGCGATGGAAAAGAGCAAGTCATCTATTATTTGAGTAAAAAGTTCACCACGTCGAAACAAAACTACTCCAAATAAGAAAAAACATGCGCTGCATTAGTATGGGTGTTGTACAGACTCCGGCAGTATACCTTGCATTACCAAACATTTCTCGTAAGTAAGAATGACCCGATCAAGTATTTGCTCGGTCGCCCGACCTTATAGGGAAAATTGGCCAAATGGCAAATCTTGATCTCAGAATTGGACATTCAAGCGATGTCGCACAAATCAGTTAAAGGTTGGGTGATTGCTGATATGTTAGTAGATTACCCTAGGGAGATATGTAAGGATAATCCCCTAGACGACCGGATTTCACCGGTAAAGGAAGACACATGGACCATGTTCTTTGACAGAGCCATAAACTTGTCGGGTTTCGGCACCAGGGCAGTTTTGATATCCCCAAATGGGCAACATTTGGCCACAAAATTGATGTTTCCATGCACTAACAATATAGCCGACTACAAAGCATACATCCTTAGCCTGCAAGTAGTTATTAGAATGGAAGTGACAAAACTAAAAGTGTTCGGTGACTCTGCCTTAATTATCCTCCAGACTTTAGGTGAATGGAAGACAAGAGACGCCAAACTTGTGCCCTATCACAATTACTTGGACGAATTGGTGGAAGAATTGCAGGACATCTCATTTGAATACCTACTGAGATCTCGTAACTAGTTCATCGATGCACTAGCAACGTTATCATCTATGTTGCAAGTAACAGAAGGGTTAGAGGTGGAGCCTTTGAAGATTGAAGTCCTAGCAAGACATGAGCACTATTCCACTATTCTTGAACACATACAATATCATGAAATACGTCCAGAAGCAGGAGTTTCCTAAAGGAAGCACTCCCGCTGATCGAAAATGCCTAATGAAAATGGCTTCGAAGTTTTTCATTAGTAGTGAAAATTTGTATAAGAGATCCTATGACTCAATCTTGTTGACGTGTGTGGATACAACTGAAGCCACACGAATAATGCAAGAACTGTACAAGGGAGTATGTGGCCCTCACATGAATGGACATATGTTAGCTAAGAAAATAATGAGATTGGGGTTATTACATGCCCCCCTTAGAAAGCGATTGTGCCCAACATGTGCGAAGCCGTCATCGTTGTTAGATTCATAGGGACAAGATAAATGTCCCTCCAATCGAACTGCACCAGTTATCTAAGCCATGGCCATTTTCAATGTGGGGCATCGACATAATTCACCCAATCAATCCAAAGGCATCAAACAGGCACCGGTCCATCTTGGTTGCAATCGATTACTTCTCAAAATGGATTGAGGCCACGTCCTATGCAAGCGTAACTACACGAAACGTTATGAAGTTCATCAGTTATGACATAATCACCCGTTATGGCATACCAGAAACTATCGTCACTGACAATGGGTCGAACTTGAACAACAAATCGATCGATCAATTGTTTTTTTAGTTCAAAATCCAACATCCGAACTTGTCCCCCTACCATCCACAAATGAGTGAAGCTGTAGAGGCAGCCAACAAGAACATCAAAAAAATCATAGCCAAGACAGCTGAAAATTATTGTGATTGGCATGAGAAGTTGCCCTTCACACCAATAGCATATTGAACCTCGATTCGAACCTCCACTATGGCAACCCATTTTTCCCTAGTCTATAACATGGAAGCGATCTTGCCTGTGGAAGTATAAATTCCTTTCTTGCGAATTTTATCCCAGGTAGGGTTGTCCAAGAGAGAATGGACGCAACAAAGGCTCGAGCAACTGAATATGATTGACGAAAAACAACTGAAAACCCTTTATCATGATCAGTGTTACCATCAGAGGGTAGCCTAGTCGTTCAATCAAAAGGTGTGACCTAGGCACTTTAAGGTAAACGCGCTAGTCTTGAGAAAGACACTACCGATCTTTCCAGAGCTCGAAGGCAAGTTCGCCCCAAACTACAAGGGTCCCTATGTGATAAAAAAGATATTCCCCAGAGGAGCCTTGATTCGAACTAAAATAGATGGTCGGGAATTCTCCAAACTAGTCAATTTTGACACTGTAAAAAAGTACTACCCTTGAAAGACCTTCTCTTGGAAGGGCATAAATGCTCATTGTCTAGCATTGCCGAGCATTTCCCTATCTAAATGAAAATGCCTATGCACTCCTCATATGAGTGATGTATTTACACCATCATTTGGCTGATTCGACAAGGAAGAATGACAAGATAAAACGGTAATCACCAACATTTGAGGAAGCGTTGGAATTCAAGCAACAGACTCAATAAGTTAATTTGAGTAAATCAATACTGGTCAAGCAAATATATGGAAGTCACCTATATCAAATTCACCCAACTTGGTATGAAAGGACGTGTTGTCTATGAGCTGGTTCGGCTAGACAAAATATAAACGCACCATGAATACTACCAGTGTCGCTGTTAGGTGATATGGGGAATGAAATGATCCAGAGGCATCTGAGGTTCGATCCTCAGAAACGACAACTAGTTGCCATGTGCAATAACTAATAAAAAGTTTTGCTTCCTCTCCAATTGCAAAAACGGGAGAATAATTGATGTAGGGCTTCGTGTCATTCTCGTATTTCAGGTCTATTCAATCATTAACAAACCAAGAAAGGGTAATGTTGTATCACTCCCAATTGTTCAACTCCTCAGAGAGCCGTGACTAACATGTTCCCTCTTATCTATTATAGGATGACCTAACCGTCAAAGATACGGATAACAAGTCAATAAAAGGCGTGTCAGACTCTGATAAGCTCTCCTAAGTGAAATGATGTCCTGAGTATCGCCAAAGCAAATGATATAAACCTTCAAACCTTAACTCACGTTTGATTTTGCCCTACTGATGAATCTATTTTTACATCTTCTCTTCTGCAGGGGCAAAAGTAAAGAAGCTCGTCAAATCAATGATCAAATTCCCAACCCCGGCTGATCATTCATGTGTCATCTCCCTATTGAATAGGGATAGTTCATCAACACCCATTTGTGAACAACCCCTTTGATGTTCAAAATTTAAAATATTTGCAAATGCACTTCTGTTGAATAAATACCTTTAAAGCTGTTAATAAAGTTTTTTGAGTAAAACCATTAATTGTTTTAAGAGTACAAACTCCCTCATATTTAAAATACTCCATGCCTTTTCCAAACAGATTTTGCATGATGATTTTGTCTATCTAAATCATTGATTCCACTGAGGATTATCAAAATAGACAGCTAAATGAAGGGTACAAGATTGATCGAACATGCTGGATGAGGCGCATCATGATTATGAAAGGCAAACCATATTCTACACACAGTCCCCTATCTATACACTTATGAGATGAGTGTAGAAAATTCCATGTCCGCAGGGTAAAGAGTTCTCTCGCAAATGGTACGATAACCAAAGGTGTGTGTGGCATTTCATTTCTCTACCCTAAACACTACAGGTTATCCATCGCTTACCCCCTTTAAGCCCCATACACTTGTGAAGTTTCTTTCATACCCCTTGTTGACACATAAATTTTCTCATTTTCATTTAGGATTTAATTGTGTACAGAATTAGGAATTAGTCGCTAAAAAAAAGAAAAAAAAAACAACAACAAAACAAAAAGAAAAAAAAACAACAAAAAAAAAAAACTAGAGGGCAAGGGACAAAGAAACGAAGGGGGAGAGAGAGAAGAGAGAAGAGAGTAGAGAGAGAGAGACTTCGAGGTGAAGCGGCGGCACTGCCGCCACTGGCGCTGCTGCCGGCAGCAGCGCTCGACCCGACGCTGCTCCCCCTTTGCTGGTCACCACGGCACCACGGCCTTGAAATCACAACGCTGTTTCTACCGGCCGTCCGCGACCGCCCAGCGTCAACCCACATCTGCTCCGCCAACACCCCTACCCAGCCGTGACGCCGCCATCGTTGCCATCATCTCTGCTCGATACGCTGCTGTCACTGTCGTCCACCGCCCACCATGCCGTCGCCGCCAAGTCGCCGGCGTCTCGAACACCCTTCTCCGGCACCGCAAAATAGCAAGGAACAGAAGAGGTGAACTGGGTCTTGGCCAGATCGGGTGAAAGTGAAACGGGTAGGGTTTTTGAGCATTTTGGACCGGTTTTGGGTCTTTGGGCTTTTGGGCTTGTGAGCCTGTGGGCTTCATTTTAAAAAAATAGAAGATTAAACCAGATTGGGCTACTGGTTGGGCCCAATCCGAACCAACGAAAGGCCCGACCAGCTTGGTCGAGCCTTGTCCTTCGGGCGGGCTGATCGGCCCGGCCATCCCCCAATCGAACCCGATCTGTGCCGATCGGGTCGGGTCAGACCGGACCCAACCCGGTTCGCCCTTATATATATATAATTTAAAAATTAATTTAAAATTAATTTTAAAAAAAATTAAAAATTTAAAAAAATTTCGAAAATCCAAAATTGTAGAGTTTGGGTTAGGAATTACTATGTATTGCCATTTTAGTGTAATTATGCCTTTATTCGCTTATATGTTGACTATATTGCACATTTGATTCGCATATCTAATTATGTTTGATTGCACGTATATAATTTTACTACAATTGGGATCTTGGTAGCTGTGATTGTTATTTTAATAATTGTTCACCTGCATGATCACCTCATATGTTAGTCGATAGGTATAAAATCAATCCAAACTGCCTGCAAAAAAAAAAAAAAATCCCTTTTTGAAAATGAACAAGACTAGGTACCGAAATGGCACTAATTGGTCAATTAGTGTAATCAAGTCCCCGACCCTAGATTCTCCGGTTTCGTAGGAAGTGTGGCATACTCCCGTGCCTCACTTGGTTCTAGCCAACCCCAATAAGCTAGTGGCGACTCCTTATTGCAAAATTGTAAAAATATCCCAATGTCACGCGAGGTATGGGCTTGGGAGAGCGATGCGCCTAATCATAGGCCTTAGGCCCGTCATTTAGGTAATACCCCTAAACCTACTCCCTCCCCTGAGGGGTAGGTCATGACACCCCTGTCAAGAACCACCCCACACTGGGGCTGATTGGAGACAAGGCGGCATCACAATGTGAGAAAGGGGATAGAAATTTTCTTACTCACACTTGCATCAATCTTTGGGTGTCTTTATTGCATATTGAACACTCGCGATAAATTAAGTGCCCTAGAATGACGAAGAACAATTCTTTCTTTACCCTATGCACTTTTATTCATTGGACAACCCAATTAATTCTGTAATTTCACCCTCACATTGAGGCAAAGCAAATAGTTACTGCCATTCAAGCAGCATAACCTAAAGCACCAGCTGAAGATAAAGACTCAAGAGTCTAATAATAGTGTTTTGTTTGAACTTGCTTAGGCCAGTCCCTCAAACAATAAGAATGAAAAACTTAGGGTATAAAAAAACAATGTGCCTGGTAAAAGCAATGCCAATGCCCTCAAACAAAAAGTGAATTTTAGCATTGGTACTCCCAAACAAAGTGGCTATTGTGGTTCGATTAATGGAGCCTCCATGGAGAAAATTCCTGACAATGAAAAGAAAGACTGGTGACAATGTCAAGGCGATCACAAACTCTCACCCTTTTACACATGAGTCAAGTCTTCATTACGTTCCATTGTAAAAGTCTCTTCAAACTAGGGCACTTCAATTAACGTAAGATTTCATATGTTTATAAGCATCGCTCGAAGAAGTACAAGCAAGATTATTCTATCTTTTTTCGCAAGGCTCTTGACTTGCAAACCCGGAGATGATCGTGCGGCACTTCTTTCATAAGCTTTGACCTTGATGGTCCCCTTTGATAAGCCATTGACCAAGCCTACATTACGGTCCCGACAAAGACCTCTCATATTGGTAAAGTCGTACTACTCGCGAGAATACTTAGACCTCTGTTGACATGATGACAATGAGATAGTGTGGTCCTTATAAATTCTGCATCAATGGTCAGGATAAAACAGTCATTTTCCATGAGAGTGAGCGAAAAGTTATTTCAGACTGAAAGTCCATCATCTTGCATGTTCATGACATTTACATTATGAGTTAAGATTGTCTTTAAAAATTTTCCCCAGTGGAACTCAAATGATGCAAAACTGACAAAATTATCATGCATGAATCCCATTTGAACTCATGAATTTACAGCATATACAATCATGTGTGCATATTGTACAAATAACAGACATACTCTCAGAGATCAGAGATATTACCAGGTAAGCATATACCTATCCCCATTTGTCTTTGAGTACCTACCACTATCCAAGTACTATCTCTTCTTGACACTCGACCTATTCGAGTTGTCTTCTGAGTTTGGATACTTGCGACTATCAAGTATCCATGTGTCCCCGAGTACCTACCATTGTCTACGTACTCTCTTTTGACACTCGACCTATTCGAGTTGTCCTCAGAGTATTGATACTTGCGATTGTCCAACTATCCATTTGTTTTAGGTACCTACCACTGTCTAAGTACTCTCTTATCGACACTCAACATGCTCGAGTTGTCTTCAAAGTTTGGATGTTTGCGACTATCTAGGTATCCCCTTTTCTTCGAGTACTTATCACTATTTAGGTGCTCCCTCTTACCGACACTCCACCTGTTCGAATTGTCCCCATAGTATGGGTATCGGCAACTGATCAAGTATCCCATTGTCTTCAAGTACCTACCACCATCCAAGTACTCCCTTTCAATGACACTCAACCTACCCGAGTTATCCTCAAATTATATCATTGAATACTAATAGATGTTCAAGTATTCCACTACTTTATGTACCTACGATTACCTAGGTATGCTCTCTTATCATCATGACACTTGGACCTACCTGAGTGGTCCCAGATCGTATCATTAAATATTTGTGATTATCCAAGTATTATACTACTTTGTATACCTATGGCTATCTAGGTGTTCCAGCCCTTTTGAGTGCTTGCAGCCATCTAGGTAAGCCTTGTGCTACATTCAAATTTATATTACGAGGAGGTGAGAGATCTTCACGAATAGCCGAGGCGCGTCCTCGATGTTCATATACCAGGAGGCAAGAGACCTTCACAAACATTCGAGGCACGTCCTCGATGTTCCACATACCAGGAGGCGAGAGATCTTCACAAATATCATAGGTATGTCCTTGATGTTCCCATTACCAAGAGGCGAGAGACCTTCATGAATATCACAAGTATGCACTCAATGTTCCCATAACCAGGAAGTAAGAGACCTTCATGAATATCCAAAATACGTCCTCAGTATTCCATCTACCAAGAGACCTTCACGGATATCCCAAGTATCCTCTAGGGTTCATGCTTGTGATCATTCAAGTACCCCATCGATGCCTATGGATGACCAAGTATCCTCCAAAGTTCGTACTTGTGATCATCCAAGTACTCTTTCAAAGCCTGTGAATGACAAGTACTCCTTCGACGCCTGCAAAGGCCCAAATATCCTCCAAGTTAGTACTTGTGAATGTCCAAATACTCTTTCAATGCCTACAAATGTCCAGGTATCCTCCGAAACAGATGCCATGAGAAAGGTCAACGCATCTCTCAAGAAGGGTCAGGTAATCAACCGATGTCCTTGATAAAGATGGGGCACCAAACAAATAGATGCCCTAAAAAAGGTCAGCGCATCCCCCGAGGAAGGTCGGATAATCAACCGGTGTCCTTGACAAAGGTCAGGCACCCAACAAACAGATGCCTTGAGAAAGGTCGGCGCATCCCCCGAGAAAGGTCGAGTAATCAATCGATGTCCTGGACAAAGGTCAAGCACCCAACAAACATATGCCCGAGAAAGGTCGGCGCATCCCCCGAGAAAGGTCGGGTGACGAACCGGTGTTCTTGATAAGGATCAGGCACCCAACAAACAGATGACCCAAGAAAGATCGGCACATCCCCCGAGAAAGGTCGAGTAAACAACTTATTACTCTAACAGGCGATTGAAGAATGGTTCGGGTCCTGGAAAGACAATTTCCTGTCAAGGTGACTGAAGAAAGATTCGAATCCTAAATAAACAACTTATTGCTCTAACTAGCGACCGAAGAATGGTTCGGGTCCTGGAAAAGCAATTTCCCAATCAAGGCAACCAAAGAAAGGTTTGGGTATTGGAAAAACAATTTCCTCACATCATCAAGTAAGATGGTACCCTGATACTTGCCAAACTCAAGGTTTGCGCCCTATCTCACTCATTCCCGATAAGTAACTACAGGTATTTTCTTATCTGTCTTAGTATGTATAATATTATATTGCTCTTTTTTGCATAAGACACCTGGTCCCATACAAGATATAATTTATTGCATATGCATGGACAAAATTTAGGTATTAGTTTGTCTTTGAATGCAACCTCTGCAAGCTCACCTTCAAAGAGAGGCAGCTATTGACACATAAATTTTGGCTAAGTATTTTAAATTAAATTGCATAAGAAAATTAGGGACAGATTCACCCCTAACAAAAACGATTTTCGCATCATTTAGGTCCTAATTTTTATTTGCATCCATCTATCTTTATTTTTTCTTTTCACTTTTTTTTCACTTTTTTTTTCGGATAATAATAATAATAACAACAATAAATAAATAAATAAATAAGAAAAGAGAGAAGTAGCAGCCTCTGGGGTGGGGCTTCACACCTAGCCCCCTTTCCCTCTTTCTCCCCCCCCCCCGCATGGGCCCACTCCCTTTCTTCCTGGCCCGGCCCTTTTCTTCTTATCTTCTTCCTCAACTTTTGCAACCAGCATAGGACTTACGGTCGAGGAGTAGGCCGATGTCGGCCAAAGAAGACATTTCTTAGGCACCGTCAATGCTCGCCTTCAATGCCGAGCGCGCCCCGATGGAGGAGAAGGGATTGAACACTAATTCAACTGAGAGAGTCCGGTCGACAAGCCGAGGACCAGCAGCCAAGGCTCTTTGTAGACCGAAACCTCCTCGCCTATAAATAGGAAGGTTGCGATCTCTGTCGACAGTGAACGAACGAGCTTGGAGAACTTCCCTAGAGAAACTTCAGGAGAGGCTCGAAGAGTAAGCATGAGAGAGAGAGGGATTACAAGCTCAAACGACCTCCCCCAAGAGACATTAGGGGAGGCCGGCGGTGAGCAAACCCGAGAGAGGACTTTGTGACTTGAGAGACCGCGAGTGAGGAGAGGAGAAACCCAGATCTACTAGGTTGCGGGGAGAAGGGGCACAAACGCCATCGACGGCCGCGCCTACTTCGTGACCAACCGCCCGCCTCTACACCCCCTTTTGCAATGAGCTAGGGTTTGCTTTGTTTTTTTAGTTATTTTTTGCGTTTTGGGTCGTTGAGCCGAGACTCGCAGCCGTCAGCCTCATGCGAGTTCTTGCCCCAAACCGCCCGTCGTCCGCCTCCCCCAGTCCTTGCTAGTTGTCTACCCCAGAGCCCCGTCGCAATCCCAACCTTGAATGGCTCGACCTTGCCCCTCTCAACCTGTGTCCTCCAGGAGTTCAATGAAAATCCCAAGTGAGCGCAGTAACCGCAGCTGGATTTACGGTGGCCGGCGGTGATGAGTGACATGATCGACAACGATGGCCAACCAAGTGGAGGCTGAGGCGGTACCGACAAAGGCCTAAGCTCAAATTAAGACGAGCTCGGCCGCTTTTGCCACAGATCATCGAAAACAAGGGCACAAGAAAGCCGGGTCTGCGGAAGGGATGCCGAGTCGAAATCGGGTCGAGCGTGGGTCATCATTTGGGTAGGGTTTTATCGGAATTGGGTCACGGCTGCATAATCGAGTTAGATGCAGGTCGTTGCTCGGTTAGGGTTCCATTCAATTTGGGCCTACGCATGTGGGCTGGCTGACACCTTGGCCGAACTCTTCTGGAAAATGGGCTAAATTGGTTTGGGCTGGGTTTGTTTTAATTTATTTAAAAAAAAAGGGAAAAAAGAGGATTCGGGCCGAGCCAACCATCGGCCATCCGAGTTAGTCCGAACCTGGGGATCTGACCCGGTTCGTTTTAATATTATATTATTATAATGAATAAAAAAATCAAAAACTAATATTTTAAAAATCAAAAAATCAAAACATAATTTATTTTTCAGAAAATAAAAAAAAAAAATCTTAAAATATCCTATGTTTTCCCAATTTTCCAAAAAAATCAGAAAAAGCAAAAAAATGATTAATATTTTCAAAAAGATCAAAAATCTAAAAAAATACTTTTTATGTTAAAAAAAAAAGACCAAAAATGTTTTTTCTCCACAAATGCATGGAAAGTCCCTCGAAAATCCAAAGAGCCTTAGGGTTTAAACAAGATTAGGTACCGAAAGGGTATTAATGATTAACTAGTGTAATCAAGTCATCGATCCTAGTTTCTCTAGTTGCGCAGGAGTGAAATATTTCTCACAGTATTTCGCCTGGGTTTCTAATCAACCCACCCCAAATTGATTAATAGCGACTCCTTTTTAAAGTTAACTTATAGGTTAGAAAATTAAACCATTAAGTGATGAATCGGTGAGCTTAGAAGAGCCCAAGCTAAGCCTAATAGACCTAGCCAAGCCATTAGCCTCTGCAGGTGCGCCCTAAACAAGTGCCGAAAAAAGAGGTCGCGACAACAAGCATGAAGCTTTTTCATATTTCTCAAAATTCTCAAAAAGAGTTCAAAACGAAAATGGTTATACTATTTCTTGCATCAAACAAATTATGAGGTAAGTTTGAAAATCAAAGTTTTTCCAACTTTCATGACAAAATTGACTTTGAGGATCAACTTTTGACCCTACACCGCTAAACAAAATGGTGTTGTAGAGAGCAAAAACCATTCTTTGCAAGAAATGGCAAGAACTCTTTTAATCAAAAGCAAAAATGCATCATATTTTGGATAGAAGCTATTTCTACTACTTGTCATATTATGAGTTGTGTTTTTTTTCAAACCTTCTTTAGAGAAAACCCCTTATGAAATTTTTAAAGGCCAAAAACCAAGCATAGCATATTTCGAGTATTTGGCTGTAAGTATTTTATCCTTAAAAATGCTAACGAATGACCTTAAAGGTTCAATGAGAAGTCAAATGAAGGAATTTCCTTAGGATGTTCATCCACCAGCAAAGCCTTCAAATGTGAAATCCGATGAGAACAATCATGGTCCTATGGAGGAACATGAAACATCTCAACACAGGAATCCTTCAGCAATTACAAGAGCTTTAGAAGTTATTAGTATCAAACGTTCCAATATTTGATGAGTGTAAGAAGCAATCTGACAAAGAAGAAATTCCAAGATCTTATGACAAGTACAGCAAAAATGGAAGCACAAATTTAGTCATCCAAAAGATCTCATCATTAGAAATATCGAGGATAAGATCAGAAATAGATCAATAGTAAAAGATACTATCATCATTTTAGCACTTATTTCGGAAGTTGAACCGAAAGGGATTAAGGAAACTCTCTCAGATGAAAGCTGGATAGGAGTCATGCAAGAAGAGCTTCATCTATTTAAATTGAATGAAGTTTGGGAGTTGGTACCAAGGCCAAAAGATCATCCAGTGATTGGAACGAAATGGGTATTTAGAAATAAACTGGATGACTAAGGCAAAGTCACAAGAAACAAAGCAAGGCTTGTGGCTAAAAGCTACTCTCAAGAGGAAAGAATTTATTACAAGGAGGCATACATTCCAATAGCAACATTAGAGGCTTTCAAACTTTTACTCGCTTACGTGTATTTCATGATTTCAAACTTTTCCAAATGGACGTCAACAAAAGTACGTTCTTAAACGGATTCATCAAAGAAAATGTGTTCATAAAACAACCTCCTAGATTTGAAGAACCCAAAAAGTCTACTCATGTCTTCAGATCGAAGAAAGCGTTGTATGGTCTAAAACAAGCCCCCAGAGCTTGGTACAAAAGACTTAGCAATTTCCTTATCCAAAATGATTTTGTCAAAGGTAATGTGGACACTACACTCTTCATAAGAAGAGAGAGTAAATTTATGTTGATGATATTATTTTTGGATCATCTAATGAAAGTCTTTGTAAGAAGTTCTCAAGACTAATGTAGGATGAGTTCGAGATAAGCATGATGGGTGAACTAACTTTCTTTCTTGGACGTCAAATAAAACTATAAAAGAATGGCACCTTTATCTTTCAAGAAAAGTACGCCAAAGAACTTGTGAAGAAGTTCAAGATGGAAAACTCGAAGAAGATAGAAACACCAATGTCTCACTCATCGAAGCTTGACAAGGATGAGAATGGTAACAAGGTTGATCAGAAGTTGTATAGAAGCATGATAGGATCCTTATTATATCTTACTGCTTCTAGGCCTAACATTCTATTTAGTGTTTGCATGTGAGCTAATCTTCAATCAGATCCTAAGGAGTCTCACTAATCTACTGTAAAGAGAATTATTAAATATGTGAATACTTACCCCTCTCTTGGACTTTGGTATCCAAAGAGGTCAAAGTTTGTTTTGTCCGAATATTCTTATGCAGATTATGCAGGGTGCAACATAGATAGAAAAAGTACATCTGGAACCTGTCAGATGTTGGGTAATATGTTGATATCCCGGTGCTCCAAGAACCAGAGTACAATGGTTCTATCAATGGCTGAAACTAAATACAAGGCGCTTTGAAGCTATTGTACTTAGATTCTCTAGACGAAGCAATAGCTAAAAGATTTTGGTATTGAAGACTCAAATACAACTATAAAATGTGACAACACCAGTGCCATTAATCTTATGAAGAACCCAATCTTGCATACTAGAGCCAAGCATATTGAGATCAAGCATCATTTCATCAGAGATCACGTTCAAAGCGGTGATGCTAATATTCAATTCATTGATTTGAAAAATTAGTTAGTTGATATATCTATTAAACCTTTGGAAAAGAAAGCTTTTGATTTTTTCTACAATGAACTAGGGATTATTCACCCGTTTGATCATAGTGTATAAGACAGGAATCCTTGGACAATTTCATAAGATTCTATTTCCTTCGGTAGGTAAGTTCTATGTTTGGCAGGAAATAAGGTAAGAATTATTCTTTCAATATTTAGGAATTAATATACGGCTATTCCTTGAAAATTGGACTTTTATTCAAAAAATAATAATAATAATAATTTGAAACTGCTCTTTGAATAATCTTCTCTTCAGTTTCTTTTATTCAATTTCCACAATTTTGTTATTTATACTTTTGCTTCTTTCCCGAGACTCATCCCTCAAACCATCCTCTCCAGAAACCCTCATTCTTCAAAACTCTTTTCTTCTTCTTCCTTTCAAAGATCAAAACTTTCTCTGATAAAACCAACCATGGCACCAAAATCTGCTCAAGGAACGAAGTCTAGGTCCTCTGGTTCACGAAGATCTAGACATTTAGTACAAATGGCATCGCAAGCAAAGGGAACTGTCGAGCACTTCGAATTGTCTGATTCATTAGACAATTTCGATGGCACAACAAGCAAGTCTCCTAAGAGCAACTCTTGAGCTAAGCAGCACAAGTTAAAGGAAGCCATTACTTTGCTCCGAAGTCTAGGAAATAAGTAGGAGGTAATCTCTACTCTATTAGCTACGAATGGGTTTGACAGTAAGGTGACCCTAGAATTGATGTTTGTAGATTCTATTCATATTTTACCGAATGGTTAGAACATCCGGTGGAATTAGTTCTATTGCTAGAAGGGGGAAGGAAAAAGTGGCTTTAACCCTTATGTCTAGGAGGAAGGGAAAATCTTCAAAGGATCTGGATAATGGTAGGAAAGGTGATAATGATGAGAAGTTATTTATGAACTTTAAACGAAAACTTGTTGGTTTTGTTGCTATTGGGAGCAGAGTTGGCAAATTGCTCAAATCGACAAGTCATGCTCAATATTTGCAAAAGTTGTTGAGAAGAGGAGTGAAAAATCAAAGAGTTGTTGACTTTGATTTCTTTGAATCTTCTGACATTAAGATAAAGCGTATTTTCGACAAACTTCCGATGACAAATTTGTGCGCTGAGAGTTTTCCAAATATCCTTCTTTAACAGCATACTTTTACTCAAGCTTGTCATTTTACTCTCCTGACACCATTGAATTCACTATTTTTGATAAATATGTTCTTATTTCATTTTACTAATTTAGAAAGAATTCTCAATGTCAATCACTTAGAGTTTTTTCCAATTGATATTGATCCTGACACAACTTATCAATCTCTCTCAAGTATCTCAGATTTCTCACGAGATACTCTATCTCATGTTTCACATCATAACTTCCCCCTGAAACAGATTGTTTTGCACAAAATAATAATTAACTGTCTTCAACCAAAAGGTTCCTCAAGAACAGATGTCTCTCGGTATGAAGCCAAGATCATCTAGGCTCTTTTGAACAATCATCATTTTTCACTTGCACACATGATCATTCTTCATATGTATCGAACTGTTTTAAAATTAAAATGACAGTTGCTCTATGGATCTTTGATTACAAAAATTTGTATGCATTATGATATTGAGATCCCAGCAAGTTTCAAGAAGAAGCAACTCCTTTTGCTATTAGTGGATGAAAAAAATGATGAAGAAGATGGGATTTAGATTTGTTCAAGGACAATGGCAATACAAACATGGCAAGCCCATTTGAACTAGTCTCACCTCCTACAAAGAGAAGAAGAACTCAGGCTGATAGAAGTGGATCTCAGTCATTCTTGTAGAGATTGGCTGAAGAATCATCTGAGGATTTCGATTTGATAGAAGACAAGGAGGATGATATGGATAGGCTGATTGATAGAATTGGAGATAGCCTACTAGATGAGGACTTTGATCTGGATGAAGATCTTGAGGAGGATAAGATTGCATATGACACTGAACTAGATAGGCTAGAAGTTGAGGAAAATCCCCAGCAACAGCAAGAAAGAGATCTCCTGGCAATTATGCCAAAAAAAAAAAAAAACAAGAAGTGGCTGATACTCTTGCATCGATTAAGGATGTGTTGCACAAAGCGATGGCCAGTGTCAATGACCCAATGCCTACTGTGATGGACAAAACCACATTATCTGAACATCCTGTAATTGAGGAAGTGCAGGATCAGCTACAAGGAGAACAAGTGCTAGAAGAAGTACCCCATAATCTAGATGACAACCTAGAGGCTCTTACAGAACAAGTTCAAACTGCTACTTCTATTGCAAATGAGAATGTTGTGGTTGTGGACAAGGAAGATTATGCAAAAGGAGAACCAGAAGCTGACAAAGATGCTTCGATTGAGGGGGAGTACGTTTAGGCTATAAGGGGTAAGGAAACAAAGTAGGGTGGAAAAGAAGGGGAGCATGATCCATCTGTTGAGATCATTCCTGAACCAGAGGTTGTTGTAGATTTGAATGAAAATATTCTTAGCGCACTGAAGGAACTCAAAGATGAGATCAAGGAGATGAACTATTAGATCAAAAGGTTTATGCAAGATGGGGATAGGAGATTTAAGAAACTTAAGATTGCCATCAACCACATGAGTCACTACGTCCTTGTATTTGTGCCTCTGGATGATATCCCTCCTTCAAGTCCTCAAGCTTAAGGGTGTACCGAACCGAAATGTTCAATTTTTTCCGATTTGATTCTCATTAAAATAAAAAAACAAAAATAATAATAAGCAGTTTGGTTTTTATTGATTCGGTTAACCGAACCAAACCGATAAAAAAAATTTAAAAAAATTCCTTCTATTTTTTTAAAAAATCATTTTTTATTCTTTTATTTTCTTTCTTTTTCTTTTTATTTTTTTCTTTTTCTTTCTTCTTCTTCTTCTTCTTCATTGGTTGGTCACCGACCATAGTGGCAGCCAACAATCAGCCAGAAGCAAGCTAGAGCCATGCCACAAGTCGGCAAGACTTAAGCTCACCAAGCGATCGGCCAATAAAGAAGAAAAAGAAAAAGAAAGAAAAAATAATTAAAAATTTGATATTTTAAAAAAGAATTATTGAAAAGAGTGCATGTAGGGAAAAAAAAAACAAAAACAAAAATAAAGTAAAAACATAAAAATTGAACCGAACTGAACCAAAATGAATTGAACCGAGATTTCGATTTGGTTCAGTTTTGGTTCGGATCAAGTGTCAATTCAGTTTAATAAATTTTCTTATTAGTTCGGTTTGGTTTGATTTTCCAAAAAATCTGAACCGAATCGAACCACTTAGGGTACGTTTAGCAGTCAGGATCAAATTCGAGCTAGGATATGATTTATCCTATCCTGTGTTTGGTGCTCGCTCAGGACAGGATAAAGTCAGATATAATGGGGATATAGGCAGGATAAAATTATCCAATGGGGGAGGTGGGATAAAGATGGATAGGATTACTAATGTCCATAATAGGAAAGTTATTTTCCTCGAATAACAAACTTATTAAATTAACAAAATTGAAATTATATTTCAATATAAATAATATTTGAATTCTAATTTAAGAAATTAAAAATAAAAAATAGAAATTTTTTTATAATTAATCTTATTTTAATTTATATATTCAACTTTAATTCTCTTATAATAAACATTCAATCTATAAATTAAATATTTATTTTTATTATATATTTTAGGTATTTTTGTATTTTAGGTATGTTAGTACAGTTTACTATTTGATAAAATTTTATTAAAGAATAATGAAAGGGGAAAAATGAAATAATAAAGAAAATATATAAAAAATAGGAAAATAAAAATAAAAATAAATTAAGAATAGTGTTACGGGAGATTTTCACCATCTCCGTTTATGAACATTTAGGTTCATTTATAATGATATGCCATTTATAAATAAATTGTACATGATATGATGTGAATATATCTGACTTTAATACTGCGATTCACCGAACAATGGACATGATATAAAAAATCTCAGGATTTCATATCATATCCTATCCAGTCCTATCCCGATTAGAAATCCGGACGACCAAACATAGCCTTACACCTTTACTCAAGCTAAAGACCCTAACCAACCCTCAACCTCAAAATAATCCTTTCAATTTCTTTTCAAAATTTCTAAGATAATTTCATTTTGTGTTGGCTTGTTTTTATGTTTCACTTATCAGCTTGCTTTAGGTTTTTTTTGGATTTTTCTACAACTAGATGTTACTAAGTATTGAACTTATTGGTTTGCTATTATGGTTTGGTTCCTACTAAGGCTTTTTACTATTGCCATTATTATCTTTTGTGATGTTAACAAAAAGGGGGAGAATTGGAAGACGCGGAACTTCAAGGATATTTTTTGAAGATTTTGATGCGATGCGATTCTTATTCTGAAAATATTTTTTTGCAAGACTAGTTAAATCTTTCCTACCCTTATTTAAAATATCTATAAAAATCTCAATTACAATATCTTTCATTCTTATAGATCAAATTTGCACTAAATACAAATTATGCTATTTTCAAAGCTTCATCAAAATAAATTCATTTTTAAATCGGTTTTGCTATAATAAGTTTTGTCATCATAAAAAATGTGGAGATTGTTGAGGAGAATTCTTTTACTAGTTTTGATGATTAACAAAACTTTCTTTGATTCTGATGATAAGATTTTATGGGTGGAAACTCTGATGAGAACCTTTAGACATTAGTCATTAGACTAAGAGAATCAAACTCTAAGTCTTGAAGTAATTCATATCTTTGATATTTGTTTATCATAATATTGTTCTAGAAGGCAATCCTCATGCAATGGCTAGAAAATTGGTGGATTTCTTGCTATATAATTAACAGACTTATCCAAAAAGAAAAGAATATCTAATCCAATCTCTTAAGATGGATTTTAGCGAATCTTGGATAAATAAGACCTATTAGGAAGTTATGAAGTGAATCCTCAGAGGTTCAAAAGGCCAATAGCCATTGGTATAGTGTACTAAAGGGACTATAATAACAATGAGACCATAAGTGTTGTAGATTCGGACCACACAAGTGATTTGGGTGAGTGTATGTTTTTACCTGGGTACGTTTTTACATTGGCAGGGGGTGCAGTGAGTTAGAAGGTCTTCTAATAGGAAGATGTTGCCTTATCTTCAACTAAGACAAAGTACATGACACTAGCCTTCTTTATAGCAAAGGAGGCATTATGGCTAAGGGATTTGCTCCCAAACTTTAGGTTGGAGCATAAAAGCGTTGTTAAATACTGTGACAATCAAGGCATTATATATCTAGCTTTAAATCTAATTTATCATAAGCGAGGAAAGCATATCAACATTTACCTTTTCATCCAAGATGTCATAGCAAAGGGGAAGGTTGTTGTAAAAAAGATCGTGGCAATATAGAAACCAACATAAATGGTGACAAAGCCTCATTCCTTTAGCAAGCTTGAGGTTTGCCAAAGCTCAATTGGCGTATGCAAAAATTGAGTGCTTATGGGAGTGTTGGTAGAGCCGGCATTGATGATTAGCACTATGATTTGGCAATGATCATTGAATTAAGGTGGAGAATAGATTATTATGTCTCAAATTTGAGTATGTGTATGGAATCCAAATCAACATGGTGATTTTATTTGGTCTTCTTATGACTCCTTTTAGCCATACAATAGAAGCTTGAACACGGTGATTTGATGTGTGGAGTTTTACATCAAATTGAAATTGGCTTAGGTTTTTGCTTTAATTACTCCATTTTTGCTCAATTGCGATCAAGGTGGGAATGATTGGATCCTAGTTCACCACCATTATCCTTACCGATGCTAAAATATTACTTACCTCTGTAAACTTAAAGATAAATGCAAGATAATTTTATCAAAAAACTACATGCTAAATAATGGATTTTATTAGATGTGTTGAAACATCTTGCATCACTTGACATTGGGTTTATATACTCTTTATACATGTAGTCTCCCTCTATCAATCGACTTATGCTTTTGGTTAGGCATTCTTTCATAGTGTTTTAACTAGGATCTGCCTCAATTTAGTTTTGTATGCGTCCACACTTTTGTCAAACTCCACATGTTAATATTAATTTGGCATGCACATGAGAGGGAGTATTGAAATATCCCACGTCACTTCATTATGGAATTTAGATGCTCTTTATATAAATTAGTTTCCATCGACTTTTCAATTTAAGTTCTTGAGTTAGACATTCTAACATAATATCAAAGTTAGCTTCTGCCTTGGTTTATTTCGAGTGGGTGTTTGCCTCTTATTTGTCAAATCCCACATGTCATTCATAATACGGCTTGCACATGAGATGAGATACTAAAATATTTGTTAACACCTAAATTTTGCCATTTTATTTAAGACTTAATAGCACTTAAAGTTAGGAATTAGTCAAAAAAAAAGAATTAAAAGAATTATTATTAATTAAAAATTTAATTTAAAAAAAAAAAACGAAAACAATCGGATCGGGCCGGATCTGGCCTTGGCCCAACCCGCGCCCCTTTTCTTTTCTCTTCCCCCCTCCCGCGCTGGGCTCGGCCCAGCTCATTTTCCCTTTCAACTTAGCCCGTGAACAAGGGTCTTCTCCCTCCGGTTGGTCTTCGCTACAGCACCTGCACAAACAGAAAACAAAGCAGCACAACAAAAGAGCAGCGATGGAGGAGCAGGCAGATCGGGATGGCAGGCATCCAACGTAATCCACGGGTTAGGATCAGCCTAGCCGGCAGCTGGTACGACAGGACGACGACCTGCAAAAACAAAAGAAAAGAGAAAAAGCACGGAGGGAACCGAAAGAAAAGGGAACACACAAAGGAAAGAGAGAGAGAGAGAGGAGGAGGAGGAGGAGAGGAGCAAGAGACACCCCGAAGCCGTCGATCGCTGCCTTCCAGCTACTGTCGGTGAACCGCCGATCGCCGCTGTAATCCTCGAAGCTCAGCAGCACAAAGAAAGGAAGAAACCAGGGAGAAACTGAGAGGAAGAAGGGGGGAACCAGAGGGAGGAAGGAAGCTCGAGGGAGCAGCTAGCCGTCACCAAAGGCCCGTCCGCCTGCTATTGTCCACCACAGCTCTTCCCCGGGCGAGGTAGGTCCTCGAACCCCGTTGCCCCCATTTTTGGAAACCGCCTGGTCGAAGCTCACGGCTAACCAACTCGCGCAAGCTCCGACCCTCGCCACTTTTGCATTTTGCTCCCGTATTCCTTGTACATTGTGTCTGAGACCCCCAATGCACGTTCGCGGCTTAGTTGGGCCAAAAACCTTTAAATTTGGTAGTGCACCCCAATTGTTTGACAAAATTGTGACATCCTGAATTTCCAATTCTATTTTCAATAAATTGAGACGGGCATTTCATCTGCACGTATATAGTTCTTTTCCCTAAGTTGGCCACTCATGTGAAAACCAGTCTATCAGGTGAAGCCGTTAAGAGATTCTAATGCATCGGACTCGAGAATTTGACTAGGAAGCGACCTTTCGACCGAGCTAATCTGCAAGGGTCAATATGGCACAATTAAAAATCGATTAGAGACCACAGATAGGTCGACTCAACAGAGACATGTGATCAAGTGTGGGTGATTCCACCAGATCGCACAATTCTTGTCGGTCGGCACTGAACCGACTTTTCTGTCAATTGGGTACCCTATGCCCGTATTTGAAACATTGAGATTACCCCCAACAACCGAGAGTCGTCAATGTGTCAAAGATGTACATTGTGGCTTGAATTGATCAATCACTGGTCGAATGCATGAAAATTTCTAAAAGCTACCTGGTAGGTCAGGACACGCTAGTATCGTGCCAGAGTGAAATTAATCGTGAAATTGAGATTGAATTCAGAAATCGGAAGTCATGGTGTGTCACAAATCATTTTAGGAACATTGACTCATCTTCGGCGGAATTTTCATGCAAACCGAGTTTTTCGGCAAATTAATCAAAGTAAGGTTAATTTGGCTGGAGAAATTAGTAGGCCCACTTTTGGTCGTGCTTTTGGGATCTAAGTTGATTCTATGGTCAAGTGATTATGTGAATTTAAGTGTGGTAA
Organism: Eucalyptus pauciflora; assembly: GCA_007663325.1. Taxonomy (NCBI): domain Eukaryota; kingdom Viridiplantae; phylum Streptophyta; class Magnoliopsida; order Myrtales; family Myrtaceae; genus Eucalyptus; species Eucalyptus pauciflora. Next base: position 328,308 of record VMYD01000281.1, read on the forward strand.
CATTGGATTAATTTTATGGACTACAATTTGGTTCAATTATAAGGGAATTGAAGAATTGGATGTGCAAGATTTTATGCCACGGCGGAAAATGAAATTGAACCTATTGGGAAGATTGTGGTGGAAGCTTTCAGATAGTGGATTGTGACATCACAAGTGATGTCATGGTGTGGGGGGCAAGAGTGGCTAGGATGTTGACAAGTGGAGGGTGAGGATTTGCTCTTGGAAAGTTGGGATTTCACTTCAATCAACATCATCTTCTTCATTTGGTTTTGTTCTTGAATTTTGGAGAAGGAGCTACACCGTGAGAGACCGAACCAGCGACCGAAGCCCTTTTGCCCGCACGCACGCACACCAACCAGAGCTCCTTGCCGTTCGCCCGTCGCCGCCGCCACTCCGCCCGACCCCGCGCACGCTGCTCGCTCGCCTGCTTGCTGCTTCGCCCGTGCCGTTTGCTCTTGGTCCGGCGTCCTCGTCCACCGTCCAGGAGCCCCGTCCGTCGCTGCCCTTAGCCGAGCTACAGCCGTGAGCCATCGTCCAGCTCGTTGGGAACTCGTGCAAGCCACAGCCGCCGCCGTTTCGTCGGTTTCGCGTCCGAACCGCCGCCGAGCCACCTCCGTCCAACCTCAACACAGCAGCCACGAACCAGCCCTCCACTGGATCTTCAAGGCCCATTTTAGGTGTCTTCAGGTCCTCCTTTGGCCTTGCCCCGAGGAGATTTGTCGTCGGGCTCGCCATCCTCTTCACCGGAGACTCATCGGAAATCGATTCCGGTGAGTTTAGCTCACTAAACCTCAATTAGAGGGTTAATTATGCCTTAAGTGTGCTTAGTCTAAGTTAATTAAGATTAGGTGGTTAATTTAGTTTATTTAAGCGTGATTTAGATTAAGAAGTTTAATTAGTCTAAAGTATGTTTAATTAGGGTTAAGTAGGTTTATGTTAATATAAGCCTTGATGTGACTAAAAGGAATTTTTTTTATTTAAATAAATGTTTCGAAATTATTGGATTCTTTAATAATATATTATATTACGAAAATTATTAAAATAATATTATTTAATTAATTTCGGAATAAAATTAATTATTTATTAAATTCCGAAAATTTTGTCGAGATCCTAAATTCTCATAATTTCGTACCGATTGCTGTTGTATAGTCAGATTTGGAAATTGATGATTGGAATTTATAAATTGAGTGTTGATTGTGAAAAATATGGATTTTATTTAGAAAATCCCCGGTGTCGGGTTTTGATACCAAAATTGGATTTTAACGATTATATTAAATAGTGGGGTTTGAAAGAGTGAGATGTTGGCTTTTTGGTTCGAAATTAACGTGCCCCCACTCACGTGAATAATTTATGGAATATTTTGAATATGAAGAAAAGAGGTCGAGATCACTATTTTAATTGAAGGCACTAACTGAAAGGCAAAGTGTCCTGGGCCGAGTATGATTTGGTTGTGTGATAATTAAGAGGAATTTGTCATGGGCTGTTGAGCCGGACTTGCCCCTATATGGGATGCCCACGTAGTGGTTGTGGGTCATAGTTGATTCTAGGCCCATGCTCCTTTAGGAACGCCGTCGAGGTACTGACGAAGCCGTGCTCCAAGATGGGGAGACAATGCCTGGCTATATGCCAGTAGATAGCCGAACTGCGAGTAGGCTATGTTTATGTGTGAAATTGAATAAAATGAGATCGCATGCTGTGGTTGTGGATTATGTGAAATTAATTGCATTTCATTTGTTCATATTCCTATTACTACCTGTGATTGAGTGATTTGAAATGTACTAACTTGCAGGAAGGAAATAAGACGAGGTAAGTTTTATGTGTTGTGTGGCTAGGCCACCCCTGGGCGTATTTTCTTTCTGATAGGGGTTTAGGAGGAATGAACTTGCTGAGACAATGTCTCACCCCGTTGTGGGAAAATATTACAGGGCCGTAGATGGCAGGACCTCCAGAGAAAAATGGTATTCCAGTGCAAATTGTCAAACAGGTGCATAGCTTTCCTGACCCTGGAAGTCATTGGGTGTACGAGCTGATTAGGTCCATCATCTGGATTCAAGAGACTGTGGATGTTAGGGTGCCACATAGGTTTAAGGCATGGTTCCGTTTTGGGGCCAATGGCTTTAGGATTGGTCCACTCGATAGTTTTGATATTCCACTTGCTGTGGTGGATGTCATTTTGGGTGAAGGTGTAGCTGACCTTCGTGATGGTGGAGTGGACAACCCATCGTCTCCGGAGGCCGTGCAGTCAGATGTGGAAGATGTGGGATCAACAAACGAGTCCAACTAATAGTCATAGGACTGTTCCTCTTTTTGGTGGACCAATCCCTATTATGCAGACTGACCCTTTGTTGCCTATAGACCGTAACCCATTTTTTATGTATATTAACTCTGGTGTGAGTATATATTGTTTTTCAATGATTTGGTTTCCTGCTTTCCTATCCCGCAAGTTTTGTCAGGGGTTTTGATAATACGTTCCACTTGCTCATAATAAAAATAATGGGGTCGGCGACACTATCTGGGAATGTTGTATTTGCACAACCATGGCGGGTTGTTCACGTGTCTCAGGGTCCGGGGCATGACAACATGCCTCAGAGAGATCCGAAAAGTCAGTTCATGTTTTAGCTTAGAATCGATTCGTGCTTGCATACGTAGCTATTGAATCGTGTTTTTTTGTTCGCGTGGTCACTGTGTTTTGGCGTGGTCCTCGCGAAATAATCGTGCGTCATCGAGAGAGTGAGGGTCTTCTTCGTTCCGATGAATAGATTATCGATCATCGAAAAAGGTGGCTGGCAGTGGTCGCCGCCGAACGAGAGGCATGACCAACGAGCGATGGTGGTCCAAGCACCGGTGAACTTTCGCTGGAGATGACATTCGTTGGTGCTGGTTCGGTGGAGGAAATCGTCGGACGGAAGGGGCTACACGAACATGTCGTGGGGGGCTGCACGAAGACCAGAAAAAAAAAAAAAAAGGATTAAAAGAAAATGAAGAAAAAGAGAAACGCAAAAAAGGATAAAAAAAAGAATAAAAAAGAATAAAAAAGAAAAAGAAAAAAATATAGAAATAGAAAATGGGCAGTGATTTTAGTTTGGTTAGTGGGCTGCCGAGGTTAGGAGCTCAAATGAAAAGTTGGGTTGAGAGCAAAAATTGGGAATGGGTTGTTTCTATGAAAGGATTTTCGTGGGCCTTATTTTTGTTTCTTTTCGAGTAGGACTTGGGGCCGGCCCCTTTTTTTAAAAATGACCAAGACCGATAGGGTCTAGGCCAGTTTAGCAAGGCTGGGTCTTTTGACCATGTCCAAATTTTTTTTCATTTTTTTTAAATAAAAAAATCAGAAAATAAAAAAAAAATTATTAAAAATATCAAAAAAATTTCGAAAATCCCAAAATTCCAAGTTTGTTTTAGAGTTCCCTGAAAATATTTAAAATAATTCTTGGACAATTTTCTCTAAAAGGTGTGGGGAAATCATTGACTTTAGATTGTGCTTAAAATTGAACAAGCCCGCACAGCTTCACCTTAGGGTTCTAATTATCCTCGGATACAATGGCCTTTGATTGCGCGCTTACGACGCGATGATTATGGTTCCCCCTTGGTCTAATTAGGATTGTCATTTATTTATCTCTTAATGTTAGGTGTTTATTTCTATTGCAATTCATTTAATGTTTACTTTAGTTGCTTATTGTTATTTTGATGATTGCGCACGCGCATGATCACTTCACATGTTAATGGATAGATATAAAATCAATCTAAACTGCCTGACAAAAATCCTTTCTTTTAAAATGAACAAGATTAGGTACCAAAATGGCACTAATTGATCAATTAGTATAATCAAGTCCCCGACCCTAGATTATCCGGTTGCGTAGGAAGTGAGGTACACTCACATGCCTCACTTGGTTTCTAGCTGACCCCAATAGGCTAGTGGCGACTCATTTTATGCAAAATTCTTGAAAATACCCCAACGTCATGCGAGGTATGAGCTTAGAAGAGCCCGCGCCTAATCATGGGTCTTAGGCCCGTCATTTAGGCAATACCCCTAAACCTACTCCCTCCCCCTGAGGGTAAGTCGTGACAATATTCTGCAACGCTAAACTATGAATTTATATGCTTTTTATACATAATCTCTCTCCACCTATTAACTTAAGATTTTTTGTTAGACTTTCAAGGGGGATGTTTAAATGTATATATGTACCCAATCAACCTTGTCTATTAGGTCACATTTTGACAAATTAAAAACCCACAATCAACCAAAGTCATAGGTATTTCATCTCAAAACCAACCTTCCTTGCTCCTCCCGGTATCTCTCTTCGCCTCACAAGCACTTTAAAATATGTACAATCATTAAACTTTGCCTTTTGCCTATAATAAGACCTTGTCAGTTTAAACAAGCGATTCAGTCTTAATCCCTTTTTCATGTCCACTTAGGAGGAGCCTTCACATTGACCAAGCAAGAGCTGACAAAAGCCATACGGCCGACTGTATTTATCTTTATGTTTTCCCAGATAGAACCCTTACGTGCACATACTGCATCCCTCTATATATATTCATGAGCTTCACAACAATGGAGATATCACACTTTCATTCATCTCTCTCTCTCTCTCTCTCTCTCTCTCTCTCTCTCTCTCTCTCCCCTCCCTCTCAATTCTTGCGTTAACAGTTAAAAGAAATGGAGAAAAAAGCTTCGTTGTTGAAAATTCGGCCTCCGACGTATGGAAAACTCATCACAATCCTTAGTATTGACGGTGGAGGAGTCCGAGGAATCATTCCGGGGGTCATTCTCGGTTACCTCGAAGCCCAACTCCAGGTATTAACATGAACAAACCACACGAACAAAGCGGACGCAGGATTTACATTATTGTGCTACGGCGGTCAAGAAAACAAAACTGAAAAAGAAAAAAGAAAGAAAAGAAGCCCTTTGATTAGGGTTTGAGTCGAAGCAGCTTGTGAGAAGCCTTTCTTTTATTCTAAACATGGGGCATCGCTGGTGTCCACACCATCTATTGAGTAAACATTAATCCAGAAGTCGTTGAGATTTATGGGTGCAGGAGTTGGATGGAGAAGGTGCGAGGCTTGCAGACTATTTCGATGTAATAGCAGGAACAAGTACAGGGGGTCTCATCACGGCTATGTTGTCTGCACCTGATGCTCACAACCGTCCTCTCTTCGCTGCGAAAGACATAGTCCCATTTTACTTGGAGAATTGTCCTAAAATCTTCCCTCAAGGATGGTAATCGATCATCGACATACCTCTCATGTTGCTAAATTTGAATTATCGAACTTCTTTTTATCGTTTTTAAGCTCACCAAGAATTTTCTTTAGCCTTTTCTCTCCTCGCATAGATGATATCTGAGTTGAGTCTTTTCATTTCTTTTCTGCTTGCTCCCGCTACTTTTTCCTGAAAAACAAAAAGTGGGAGCCTGGGTTCGGTCTTGAACACGATAAAATCTCTGACGGGGCCCAAGTACAATGGAGTTTATCTTCACAAATTAGTAAGGAAGTTACTTGGAAGCACGAGATTGCACGATACCCTTACCAGCTTGGTCATCCCGACTTTCGATATCAAAAAGCTTCAACCAGTTCTATTTTCTTCATATGAGGTGAGTTCTTGTATGTTTCTTTTTGAGAGAGTGCAGTTGTAGATTGGTACAAGTCCGACGGGTCATGTTTTCCTCCATCTTAATTTGGGGAACGTTAACAGGCTTTTGACCGATGAGAGTTGCAAACATAGACATCGACCATGTCCATATTTTAGTTAGATTTACATGTGCATAGACAATTCGAAAATTACTTCATCTAATTAGGGATGGAGGAAAATATATAACCCAACTCTTCTTTATCTAATAACATCATCTATGTAGTTTCACAATGTTTTATTAATCAGGATGACACATTAGCATTATTGTATATATGACCGATTAAGCGAGACTTGCCAATCCCCTTTTCATGTTGAAACTACCTCATGTGAGTGCAAGCATGTCGCAAAATATCCAAATAATTATAGCCTTGCGTAGAATTTTTGGAGGGTGAAAGGTTGTGATGGAATCATTCTTTTCTTGCAACTTCTGATTTCCCATGGAAAATGGGATTATTGACGGTGCAAGTTTGACAAAGACAGTTATAATCAACTACCCAGTCTTAATAGAGGAAAACTATACGCATATACACTAATCATAGGAGATGTTTTCTTTAATGGATTTGTATCTCGTGTAGGTGTCAAAACATTCTTTTTTAGACGCTCAAGTTTCTGACATTTGCATCGGCACCTCCGCTGCTCCGACGTACTTCCCTGCCCATTATTTCAAGACGGAAGATAAAGATGGGCGAGTCCATGAATTTAATCTCATCGACGGTGGTTTGACCGCCAACAATCCGGTACGTATGTCTAACAAACACACGTGATCGTAGCTTTACATGCATAGATGCACTAATGAATACATACATACATGGATAGATACACTTAAGAAGAGGTATAGGTACATACAAGATTATAAATTAATACTAGCCTATTTGATATCGAAGACCGTAAAGATAAACTAACGCAGCTAAAATAGGAATACCGAGTTCTAATACGGAGTGCCTTTACTGTGTCTTCTTTTGCAACAAGAAGTTCACTTTAAGTGAAGAAACCTTGACCCGAGGATCACCCGTAAATTTCACGGGTGAGGTTGGTGAAACATGAACCAAGGTATGCGATGAACGGCCAAAACATGAATTGTACCTAATAGTATGAAGAATTAAACATGTACCTAATTAAGACTAGTAAGTTCAATTCTTTAATTATCAAAGCAACCTCGCGTTACAATAGCCGAGGCCTTTTTAGACTTGGCAATGAGGTGTCGATGTGACATAAGCTACCAAATATGATTTTTTAAGTAAAGAAATAAAATAGGTAGATTCCTATGAGGTTGTTACAGATGATAGCGGATTTTATGCGGCCTAGATTATTCGGCTGCAACAGTTCTGCGTATAGTCACAATCCTTCGTCTCATCTGTGGTCCAATGATGGGATGGTTTGAATCAGGTCAAACCCACAAATAACACCTCAGAAGCTGCTCAATAACGAAGTCATAGATGCTATAGTTATTTTGAGATGACGGGCTAGCTGCCGGCAAGCCACAACCAATGTGATGATCTGTTCTATTATCTTATTTTTCTTTTTCGTTCTTGCCAAAGAAGTCTCATACAAGGACCGGTCAACTGCAAACTTGATTTGACAACCGACTCCTTTAAATAGTCATTTCTTTCTCACAGTAACGGGATCATTGTCACTGTTAGTGTGGATGGAGCCCTACATCGATGCATGTCGAAGGGAAGGGGGGAGGGGAGTATTTGCGCATATTCAATGAGAGCAACTGAACGGAAGGTTTGGATATCACAAAAGAGCACAACAAAGAGGTTCTCTTTTGTATTATTAGGGTTTGGCACTTGAGAATTGTATTCCAAGAGCGTCCTATGAAGAATCCGGTTTTGCAATATAAAAATCATTAGGTGAGGATCAACCATCAATAGAAAAGTTAAAAGCATGAGTGTTGATTTCAAGTTGATGACACATGATGACGCGGCTATAAACATCTAGTTGATTTTACTTCAAATTCTCATAAAATCTAGTTGATGACACGTGACATGGTGCCATATCTAGTACTTCGTTCCATTGAAGATTTTGGAATGTTTCACACGTTTTCCTCTTTTCCAGACATTGGTCGCCATCAGCGAAGTGACCAAGCAAATCTTGAAGGAAGACCCGGATTTCATCGACATCAAACCGCCGATAGACTACACTCGACTGCTAGTGATTTCACTGGGGGCGGGCTCGGACACGTCGGAGCTCAAGTTCAACGCCAAGAAGGCTTCGAAGTGGGGGTTGTTCTCCTGGCTGTACGAGGACGGCTCGAGCCCTTTGATAGATGTCTACACGCAAGGGAGTGCCGACCTGGTCGATTACCACAATTGCGTGGCTTTCAAAGCCTACCAGTCCGAGGACAATTACCTCCGCATCAACGTAAGATCTTTGCTGACTTCGCCGTCTTCGTGAATTCTTACTGTTGTGATTCTGTTGATCTACACTTGGTACCACCTCATGCTACTAGAATTGAATGAATTGCTGTAGGACGACACTCTCAAGGGGACTTTATCTTCGGTGGACACATCCACGAAAAAGAACATGGACGGTCTGGTGAAAGTTGGTGAGAACTTGTTGAAGAAGGCAGTCTCGCGAGTTAATCTCGACACCGGCCACTACGAACCCATTCCAAACGCTGGCACGAATGAGGAAGCCCTCAAAAGGTTAAATTTTTTGCGCATAAATATTGAACATATGTGTGGGACGATAACATCCTTGGGAAAATTATAGCAGTTGGAGATTTATCTCTTTGATTAGCATTGGGAAGGCTGATTAATTTCGGTCTCGTTCTTGTAGGTTTGCGAAGCTACTCTCTGACGAGAAGAAACTCCGTGAGTCGAGATGTCCGCATAACATGCATGGGACATAGTTTGCTCAACCATTCTCTCGCCACATTAACTTGTGAATTGATGATAAAATAATGTGTTGTTGAATTGGAATAAGCATAGCCCTATGTGTTTGCAAATAAAGGGGCTACAATCGACATTGATTTTGTGTGGATAACTAGGAATCAAACTCCTAATGCTATACCTGATTAAGGATGAATTAACCCACAAATCCAAAATGATAAGTTTTAAGGAAATCAACTTCTTAACCAAGATTGTAGGGAAACCTGACCCTTACAGTCTCTCTCTCTCTCTCTCTCTCTCTCTCTCTCTCTCTCTCTCTCTCTCTCGAAAATAGCAAGTCATGAACCTTCTATCACCTTAAATTGTTCGCTTGTGATGAGATAATGCTGGTCATCTTTGAGTCATCACCAGTCTCTTTTTTTTTATATATGATTATTATAAAGGAAGTGATCACTAGTTCAAAAGGCGTTACGTGAGAGTAATTCTTTTCTTCACCAATCCAAAAATCCCCACGTGCTTGTTTAGTTCCTATGGCTTTGTCTAAAGTCAGGAGTTGCTTAACGCAAACCCTAACTCATGACTTATATATGGCATTTAGTCAAACTGACCTTAAAAAGTTAAAATAACATCAAATGCAACTAGATTGTTGAAGTTAACCAATGTGGAAATTTACTCACGATAATTATACCTTGGGAAAAGGTCACATGCCAACTAAAGCCAAAAGTTAACGCTAAAGTCAGAAGATAATACCAAAAACCACGTGTAACCTAACACGTTATCTGGTTCAACTTTAAACAAAAGTCAAAAAAAGTTATTGTCGGCTTTTGTGAAGAAATTATTTCAATATTTTAAAATAGTTACGAGAATAACTCTACGACACGTTGGTTCGATGACTTATTCCTTTGCTATTATTGTGTCAACCCAAACAAATAGTAGATATTCCATTATCTAAATCAAACGACTAAGTATTAAAATGTCCAAACAAAAAGTTTAAATTGATAGATGGAGAAAGATTACATGAATATAAAGATCATTTAAACCAGCTGTCAAGCAATATGAGACATGTGCAAGCAGGACGCACTTTTGCAAAGGTGATAGCACTAGTTCTAATCTATGTAAGAAAGTGCAGCCCAAAAGTTTAAGGTGATAAATGAAGGGAGACCATATAAATATAAAGAGTATTTAAAACTTCTTGTCAAATAATGTGGGATAATACTCCACCGGTAAGAGCTATTATAACTAAAACGGAACATCCCGCGGCCAATGGTGGCTCTCACCCTAGAAGCCCGAAAGATCCTTTGATATTAAGAAAACAAATTCAGGAAAAAAAATTAGTTAACTGGGGAAAATTTCAGTCTCGCCCTCCAACTTATAACTCTAGGGGTCTATCATTGTCTATTCTATTTTAACTCTAATAGCTATAACAGGGCGGCTTTAATCGTCATTGCAACGAAAGTGGCAGTCAGAAGCAAAAGTCGTTCTTAATACACAGTCAATTATCTACTAAAATGAAAATGGAAATTGTCGAAAGGGCGTGGCACGATTATTTCCTCCAACCATCAACCTAGAGTAAAATAATGTAGTCTACGCTTCCATCAATTCATGAGCTTTTCTTCTCCATCTGAACTTCTGGGAAGTTGGTCCCCTCATCATCCCAACTTTCTATAAGATATCTAATTTAGAAATATGGTCAAGCCATTGACGCTGATTGGCAGTGTGCGAATTTGTTTGGTGAGTCACGAGGAATGGACTGGAGAAATATTAACTCAAAGTTTGACGTTGGGATAAAAATAATAATTTCAGAAGCACTTCAAGCTACGATAACTAATTGGTGCAACGTATCGCCGGCGGGAAAGCGCGAGAATAGATTGAAAACGTCTTTCAGAGTAAGGAAAGAACAAAAAAGATTTACACGGTGAGCCAAAGTTGACCAAAAAGGCCCGTTGACACCAAAATTTTGGCGATCCAGTTATTTGTTTATAGAAAATTTAGGGATTAATTTTTAAGCTCTATTAAAAAAAAGAAATAAAATAAAAATTGCATTAGAGCAAATAAAAGGAAAAACAAGAAAAAATCAATTATGCATGGAAGGTGGGAATTCTGACTAGCTATTCTTGCTTCGATTAGATATTCAATCTTGGTAAATGTGGAGCCAAATTTCCAGCCAAGGATTAACAAATCAAGTGAATAGAAAGTCAAAATAGAAACCAAACCCAAAATCGGTGAGAATAATGGCCAGATTGATAAATCGAATGGAAAGTATCAAATAGTTTGCACATTTTAATAATCTCATTTTTCTTTTAAAAAAATAATTTTCTAAGATAGGATAGGGTTTAAGTCAAATTAACCCCTAAAACATATTAGAAAATTATTCATTTTAGACAATTTAATTATTATTTTTTATTATGAATTTTAATAAAAAAAAATACAAAAATATTAGGTGCATATCAAATAGTTTGCATAATAGGTTCTTTTAATTAGAATTTTTTTATTAGTAAAATTAGTTCACATAGTTTAAGTGCATGCTATATGGTAAAGTTGTAATTTTAAGATAAAAGAAAACCCAAAAGAAAATTTGCTTGCTTTGTGTGTTTATTTCTTTTAGTGGAAGTCTTTTGATTGTTTAATAATGGATGAGCATTCGTGTGATCACCCATTTGCATGATAGTGATTTAGGTTAAAATTAATCCAAACTGCCTGCTAAAACTTTTTTTTTTTTTGGTAAAGGTAAGCATGTATTAACTATTGCAAAGGAGCTAGACAATAGTAGAGCAAAAGCCGGCACCAAAAGCTTACAATCAATCAGACACAGGCGTCAGATCGAGTGTAAGGGTGTCGGGCAAGAACAGCAAAGAACTAAAGAAAGCAGAAGAAGGAAGGGAGGGGGAGAAAGAAGGAGGCCACATCCGGCCAAAGAAGGAGAGGAAGAAGACACCAAACATACAAGATGCGGAGGAAAGGCCATAAATGATCTAGGATTGGGGAAGCGGGAAAGACCTACAACCCGACCTAAAACAGGCCGAACCTCCGAAGCGGTGCAAGATACGAGGGGTGTCCACACGCAAGGAAAAGAACCAACCAAAAAAGGTAGCAGCTTCAGTAGAAAATGGAGGGGTGGAGTCCCCAGCTTTGTTGAAATCTACGGTTGCATGCAGTATCAGGAACCGTTGAGAAGGATAAAGCTTTGTCCTTGACAGCTCTGAGCAGGTGTTCTTTAAGGGCCGGAAAGAAGAAACTTTGATTGCGAAAGATGATATTGTTGCGTTCCTTCCAAATAAGGTAACACAAAGCACCAAAGGCAAACCGAGCAAGGGAGTGATGAAAGCTCGAATCAGATAAATATTTCCCAAGCCATACCAGATTGTCTCTCCAAGATTGGTTCCGCCAAGGAATATTACACTTTGCCGCCCAAAAGGAGGCTAATCGGGCAGTAGTTGTGCAGGCAAAATAAAGATGGTCTACTGAGTCCAGCCTGCTAGAGCGAAAAGCACACGCTACATTGGAAATTCTTTGATATGCTAGCAAAAGTACCTGAGTAGGGAGGCGATTATGAGTAATCAACCAAAGATGCGTCTGGTACCGAGGGAGCAAGGAAGAGCTCCAAATAAATGTGGCCCAAGTCATAAGAGGTCCTCTCGGCCGAAGCACGCTCCAAGCCGACGTAGAGGAGAAGTCGCCCGATGGGTGTGCAGTCCATATGATGCAGTCGTTACCCCCATCGAGCAAGGGCAGATCATCATTCCAAGTTGCTATGGTCATAGCTACATTCAAAGGAAGAGATAGAGTTTCCAGACCTTTAGCCACATTCACATAGCGAGGGATCCGAGAGCAATAGATATCATAGTCAGAGAAAATCTTATAAAGCGGTCCCCGAGCATGCCACCACTCAAACCAAAAAGAGGTGGTCAATCCATTACCAATGAACCATTTGAAGAGGGGTTGTGCAGTCATTCGAAGCCGCAGCAATTTTTTCCAAGCCCAAGAGCAAAACGTGGGCTTTGTAACAATCCAGAAACTCTTGCGCCTGATAAAATTAGCATGAATCCATTTGCACTTGTGCGATTCTTTATCCGTAAAGAGGATCCAAATATGTTTGATCATAATCGCCAAATTACACGATCGAAGGGACCGAATCCCCAAACCACCTTCCTCCTTAGGTAGACATACCTCCTCCCAGGCTACTCTAGCTCCCCCCGAGCCAAGGTCCGGTCCGCGCCAAAGGAATTGGCGGAAAATTTGCTCAATCCGATTAATAACCGAGGAGGGGAGTATAAAAACACTAGACCAATAAACCTAAATGGAATAAAGTACTGACCTGATTAATTGGAGTCTACTAACCTGCTAAAACATTTTTGACAATAAAGAAATCTAAAAGTGTAATTAAATCTTCGTACCCAAAGTCTCTGGTTCGTAGGAGTAAAATAATTCTCCCATTATTTTACTTAGGTGTCTAATCGACCTACCATAAACTGATTAGTGGCAACTTCTAGATAAAATCCATTTGCATACTAAAAAATTGAACCTAAGTCATGAATTGATATAGGCTTGGGAGAGCCTGAGCTAAGTCTAGGCTTAGTAGTCCCTTAGCCGAACCCTTAGGTGGTCCAACCCGCTTCGGGGAGGTCGCAATAGCTTGGCAACTCCGCTAGGGATTAGTGTTAAAACTCTTCGTGGACTTAGGCCAATTTTTCTTTTTTTTAAAGAAAAATATTTTTGTTTGGTAGCAAGGATACCAAGTACGTCCCTTATATCAAATTATGGGAGGTATAAGGGGGATTAGTGTGGCATCCTAGAATTTAAGGGCATGTCCTAAGGTGCCCTAGAGCTTTTAAATAGGTAATGAATTTACCTATTTGGTTGTGCTTTAATTTTAGTTCTCTCTCAAGGCATTGTGCCTTGTGCTTTGTTTGTTTTTAATTTAAATTGAGCTATGAGTTAATTATTAAAGATAAAATTCTGTGTTGCCATGCTTATTATGAATTGTTTGTTATAGAATTAATATTATAGAATTTTAATTAGGTGAAGTTAATTGTTTGTTTTAATTAATTTAGAAAAAAGGAGTGGATTGGGCCTTAGGCCCAATAGCATGGACTTAGGCCCATGGTTGGAGGGCCTAAGGGAGGGCCGTGTGGGCCAAGCCCACGAGGCCCAATGGGCCTTGTGTGGTGCCGTGCGAAATGGAGTGAGGGAGAGGGTTTGCATGCCCCTCCCCAAGTGTCCTAGTGTGTATGCCACTTGGCATGCATGCTTAGGGGTCTTTCTTGTAATGATTAGGGGAGAAGAAGAAAAGAGAAAAGAAAGGGAGAGGAAGAGAGAGAGGGTACCGTGCGAGAGAAAGGAAAGAGAGGGAGAGAAAGAGAGAAAGAGAGGAAGAGAGAAAGGAGAAGGAGGAAGGAGGGTGTCGCGCGAGAGGAGGGGAGGGGGAACCGCCGTCCGCCGCCGCACGCCGCCGTCCGCCGCCGTCCCCGTGTGTTTTTCTTGGCTAGAGGCAAGTTAGGATCCATCTCCTTTCCTTGCTTGTGTGTTTGCATGTTGGATTTTGTTGGTTTAAAGCTACGAAAATGAAGTGAGAATGCTTGGATGTTGAGAGTGTGTGCTGTTTTCGCATGATCCAGTGAAGTCAGTAACTTGTGAGGTCTTGCATGTGTGTTTGGAGTTCGATTTTGGCTTGGATCTCTTCATGAAAGTTGTAGCTAACATCTTGAACTATAACATACTGAAATTTCGTGAAAAATGATGGAGATTTGAGGGGTCTAAACCTCATATTTCGGAGACCCCAGATCTGGAACTATTTTTCTGACCTTGAGGTGAGTTCGTGGTTTGCATGTTGGTTTTTACTAAGAATCTCTCTTCGACTTCTTCATGAAACTTGTAGATCACATCTTAAGGTTGAACATACTCAAATTTGAAGCAAAAATAACAAGTTTAGGATAGGTAACTAACCTGACCTTGAAGACGTTGAAACTGGAGTTGCGACGTTGGTGACCAGAGACTTCGTGGGACCATTTGAAGGTTTTCCTTTGGTAGTTTGGCTTAAGTCTCTTCACGAAAGTTGTAGAGGATACTTAGGAGTATAACATATCCAAAAATCAGAGAAAACGAAGAAATGTAAGTAGGTCAGATCTGCATATTTCGGACATAGTGTTCTGTGTATTTCGGTGACTTAACCAGGAGCTTCGTGGATCTGTAGAAAATTATCTAAAACGAATTTGACTTAGTTTCCTTGATGAAAAGTATAGTTTAATGTCTTAACTACATCCTGGTAAAATTTTATAATTTTCTGAGGTCATATGGGTATTTTAATCGACTTACCAAGAAAATTGTGCGTTCTGCCCTTATCCGAAAACGTGCATTGAAGTGGTGGAAAAGTGGTTTTCTATGTGGAAATTGTTTTGCCATGTGTTTTCTGCATATTTTTCCATTTTATTATATTTGGATATTATATGCCTAAATTTCATGATTTTGGGATTTATGTGATTATTTAATAAATTTCAATTTGGAATAAATTGGATTTTTGTATAATTCAAAATGCATGTGGTAAGTAAAAATCCCACAAGGATTTAATCTATATTAGCAATTGCACCTATTGCATGTATGTGTAGATGCTTAATTTATGCATGCTCAAGTGCTAAGGAAATCATGTTTTGTCATGACATCATATACATGATAAATTGAAAAGAAATTGGCAATGTGATCTATGGTAATGGTTGGAGGGGGGAAGCGTTGGCCGGGATGTATAGAGAGATACATGGCCGGATACCCTGGGAGTGTCAGGATGCCTGGAATGAGATGGGTGCCGGAAGCCTCGGAGGTCTTTGCCCGAGGGGATACCTCGTGATGCCAGTTGGGATGCGAGATGCCTGGAGCGTTGGGGTTGCCGGATGTTCGGTGGCCATGATTGGCATAATTCCGGAAGGTTTTTCTCGTGAGACCCGAGTGAGGGTGCGAGTGTGTAACATGGGATGGATGATCCCGAGGAAGGAAGATGTGATGATGACATGTGTATGCATGATGTGACATGATATGACATGGTGATGACATGTGTATGCATGATGTGACATGATATGACATGGTGATGACATGTGTATGCATGATGACATGATATGACATGGTGATGACATGTGTATGCATGATGCATGATATGACATGGTGATGACATGTGTATGCATGATGTGACATGATATGACATGGTGATGACATGTGTATACATGATATGACATGAAAATACGATGATATGTATGAATTATATGATATGATGATGTATGTTGGCATGTGCCTGGCTTTGAGGTAAGTATATTGGATTGTATATGTGGCATGTATTGTGATTGTTTAAATGCATCGATTGGTGTTTGGATTCCTTTTCTTGTTGAGTGGTTGTACTCACCCCTTCGGGGACCTAACATTTCAGATTAGTGCGATGCCTCTCCCTGTTGTTACACGGGGAGTGTTCTACGGCCTACCATCTGATGTGGAGGTCGAAGTGACCGAGATCGACTGTCCCACCCTGCCGGGACTAACCTTTTTGCGTGTTCGCGCGATCACATCGTATGACGTGGGCTTATCTGGAGGCCCAGTCATCCAGGAGTACATCTCTGTCCACATCCGCCGCAACGGTGTGATGATGGGGATGCTGCCACCTCCACCGCCCGACGCACCGGGTTGGGTGTGACGGCCTGCACACGTGGAGTGGGGGTTAGCAACTTTTTGGATGGCCGCCACTAGTAAATCGAAGGGAGATCGTTACACGTCGCATTTTTAGGGTCGTGTGTCTCTTTTTTAGGAGTGAAGGCCGAGCATAGATGAGTCTTGGCCTATCCTTTTTGTACCGACCTGTGTAGCCCTTCGTAATTATAAGTGTAAATAAAAGTGGTTCGGCCTCGTGCTTTCATTAAATCAAAGATAGTCGGTGTGTATTGTGTTGGCGTGAGAGAAGTGAAGTGTTGGTGAGACTCGCCTCATAATTTTTCCGCTGAGCTGCGCAAAATCCTTAAAACCTTTTTAAAGGAAAAGAAAAGAAAAAAAATTTACGCCTAAGCGTTGGCTTGAATCTTTCTTTTATCGTTGTATAATTTGTTTCGGTTTTGGTTTCTTTTGCTTGCGGTTTCATTTCTGTGGTGACCCTACCGGGTGTCGGGGGTGCCACAGCGGGTGGTATCAGAGCATAAGGTTTATGCTTGGAGTGATAAGGAGACCTCATTTAGAAAAAAATGAGGGAAGTTTTAACAATGCACACCATAGGATAATTGAATAACGGGTGATGAGTATTCGCCCGTAGATCCTTGGTAGTTGTTTTAGGTTGTTAGTAACATGTGTATGTTACTTTAGTAGTGGAGGCAGTGAGTCTCAGATTGTTCCTGAGGCAAATGCTTGGAACTGCAGGAAAGCTATGGTACGGTTTGGAAGTCAACGTTCACAGAGGGCTGAAGCCTCTGCTCCAAGGGCTGAACCCCGAATGGAGGATATCCTGCAAGCATTGGCCAACATTGGAAATCTGATGGAAAGGCAGGCGCAACAACAACCTGGAGCTGAACGCCGTACTCAGGGACTTGTGGAACAGTTTTTGAAGCTGAAGCCACCCAAGTTCAGTGGCATAGGAAGTCCTGAGGAGGCGGAGCATTGGATTGATGGTATGGAGAGAATTTTCCGGTTGTTGGAATGCACTGATGCTGAGAAAATAACTTTAGCAGAGTACCAGCTGGAGGGAAATGCAAAGTTTTGGTGGAGAGCTTCGAGGGATACGATCTTTCCACCAGGTATTGATATAAACTGGGATGAGTTTGTCAGGGCTTTCAATAGAAAGCATTTCTCTGACTATGCAAAGGACAAGAAGATCACAGAATTTGTTCAGCTAGAACAAAAGGAACTGACAGTGGACCAGTATGAGGCTAGATTTTCTGAATTATCTAGATATGCTCCTAGACTGATTGAGGATCAGGAGGAGAAAGCCAAGAGATTTCTGAAAGGGTTGAGAACTGATATTAGAAAGCAATTGGTGCCTTTGAATATGAGAGATTACCATGAAGTGTATGAAAGGGCACAATTGGTGGAGCAGGAGCTGATAAGAGAGCGGTCTGAGTTTAAGAAACCATGGATTTCCGATGATGTGAGAAAGGGTAAGAGACC
Organism: Eucalyptus pauciflora; assembly: GCA_007663325.1. Taxonomy (NCBI): domain Eukaryota; kingdom Viridiplantae; phylum Streptophyta; class Magnoliopsida; order Myrtales; family Myrtaceae; genus Eucalyptus; species Eucalyptus pauciflora. The sequence goes on from VMYD01000281.1 coordinate 345,891, forward strand.
CTATTCTGGTCAAAGTCAAACTTGGGATGCTAGGAAGAAAAGTAATTTTGGAAACTTTGGGGGAACAAGGAGTGGTCTGAATATAGGGAAAGCACCCTATCAGCCTAGTGTTTGTCAAAGGTGTAATGGAAGGCATGGCTCAGGACCCTGTACTGGGCAGCCAAAGTGCTTTGATTGTGGACAAGTGGGCCATCTTAGGAGAAATTGCCCACGAGCAAGATCGCAGGTGAGTGCTGGCTCAGTGCGACAGGGATATCAGAGTGCTGTCAAGACAAATTCCCAAGGAAATTCTCGGAGACCACCAGCTCAAGGAAGAGTGTATGCGGTCACTCAAGAGGAAGCGAGAGCTTCCAACAATGTCATCTCAGGTACAATCTACATAAATGGCAAGAAGGCTTATGCATTGTTTGATACAGGTGCCACGCATTCGTTTGTGTCTGACAGATATAGGTTGTTGAGTGAATTTGAAACGATTTTTCTTGGAATTCCTCTTTGTGTTTCTACGCCTTTAAAGGATGCAGTGCTGTCTACGTTGGTGTGTGAGAATTGTAAGATAACTGTAGGAGAAAGGGACACAGAAATAGACTTAGTTGTGATGGCCATGTATGACTTTGATGTTATCCTAGGAATGGATTGGCTTTGTAAGTATCAGGCTAGATTGGATTGTTATAGAAGAGTAATCCAATTCGTTTTACCCGACCAGTCCAGTTGTGAATTTTTAGGTGGCCAGACCCACCTATCAGGGGCACTTATTTCTGCAGTAGAGGCTAATGTATTGCTTGGCAAGGGATGTCAAGGGTACCTAGCAATGGTTAAGGATTATACCAAGGAAGAACTAAAACTTGATGATATTGGTGTAGTAAATGAGTTTCCAGATGTATTTCCTGAGGAATTGCCTGGATTACCTCCAGAAAGAGAAATTGAGTTTGAAATCGAACTGATGCCTGGAACAGGACCAATATCAAAAGCCCCATATAGAATGGCCTTAGTGGAATTAAAAGAATTGAAAGTACAATTACAAGAGTTGCTTGACAAAGGATTCATTAGACCAAGTGCTTCACCCTGGGGTGCACCAGTTCTATTTGTGAAAAAGAAGGATGGATCAATGCGTTTATGCATTGACTATAGGCAATTAAATCAAGTAACTGTTAAGAACAAGTACCCTCTGCCTAGAATCGATGATCTGTTTGACCAACTTCAAGGAAGTTCGGTTTTCTCAAAGATTGACTTAAGATCAGGATACCATCAGTTGAGAATTAAGAAGGAAGATATTCCTAAGACTGCATTTAGGACTCGTTATGGACATTACAAGTTCCTTGTTATGCCTTTTGGTTTGACAAATGCACCTGCAGCGTTCATGGATTTAATGAACAGAGTATTTAAGTCATATTTGGATCAGTTTGTGATTGTTTTTATCGATGATATCTTGGTGTATTCGAAAGGACCAAAAGAACATGAACAACACTTGAGGATAGTTTTGCAAACTTTGAGGAACCATCGGTTATATGCCAAATTCAGCAAGTGTGAATTTTGGTTGGACCAGATAACATTTTTAGGACATGTGGTGTCAGGAGGAGGAATTGCAGTGGATCCGTCAAAAGTGGAAATGGTAATAAATTGGCCGAGACCGACCACACCTACCGAGATACGAAGTTTCTTAGGATTGGCCGGTTATTACCGGAGGTTCATTGAAGGATTTTCCAAATTGGCAGGACCGTTAACTAAGTTAACCCGAAAGAATGCAAAGTATGAATGGAGTGAGGATTGTGAAAGGAGCTTTCAAGAACTTAAAGGGAAGTTAACCACAGCTCCAGTTTTAACCATACCCTCTGGACCGGATGGTTTTACAGTATATAGTGATGCATCTCACAAAGGATTGGGATGTGTTTTGATGCAACATGGTAAGGTCATAGCCTATGCATCTAGACAACTGAAACCCCATGAGTTAAATTACCCAACACATGATTTGGAATTGGCAGCTATAGTGTTTGCCTTGAAGATATGGAGGCATTACCTATATGGAGAAAAGTTTGAAATTTATACGGACCACAAGAGCTTGAAATATCTATTCTCGCAAAAAGAGTTGAACATGAGACAAAGAAGATGGATGGAATTGTTAAAAGATTATGATTGTGAGATACGATATCATCCAGGGAAGGCAAATAGGGTAGCAGATGCCCTTAGCCGTAAGTCAACCATGGAAATGGCCAGTTTAAGAATAGCAGAGTGGAGTTTACTAAAGTCTGTAGCAGATTCAGAGTTTAAGTTAAAGGTGGATAATCTTACTGGTATACTTAAAGCCTTAAGGATTGAGCCAGAAATTATTCAGAGGATCAAGACCCTACAAAAGTTTGATCCGGAGATTTTGAAAGTGAAGGAAGCAATGTCCCTAGGGAAAAGACCAGAGTTTCAAATTTCTGAAGATGGGACAATAAGATGTCAAGGACGACTTTGTGTGCCCGACAACGAAGAAGTAAAGAAAGAGATTTTGTCAGAGGCACATAAGAGCAAGTATAGTATTCACCCAGGTAGTACGAAAATGTACAGAAATTTGCGTCAACAATTTTGGTGGAATGGTATGAAAATGGATACAGCCAAGTATGTTTCTCAATGTTTAACGTGCCAGCAAGTAAAAGCAGAACATCGTAAGCCAGCAGGACTTTTGAGACCGTTAGATATACCAGAATGGAAGTGGGAACATGTGACAATGGATTTTGTGCAAGGATTGCCAAGGACATCAAGTGGTCACGATTCAATTTGGGTGATAGTAGACCGTTTAACTAAGTCTGCCCATTTCTTAGCTGTTCGTGTGAACTATTCATTGAGTAGACTCGCTGAAATCTATGTAAGTCAGATAGTGCGTTTGCATGGTATCCCTGTATCAATCACCTCGGATAGAGACTCTAGATTTACTTCAAATTTTTGGAGAGGTTTGCAAAGTGCTTTGGGAACGAAACTTCAATTCAGTACAGCTTATCACCCTCAGACAGATGGACAAACAGAAAGAGTGATACAAACTCTAGAGGATATGCTGAGAGCCTGCATTATTGACTTTAAAGAAAGATGGGATGAGAACCTGCATTTGATAGAATTTGCCTATAACAATAGTTTTCAGAAAAGTATAGGCATGGCCCCATACGAAGCATTATATGGGAGGAGGTGTAGAACCCCTATCTGTTGGGATGAGGTAGGTGAAAGACGATTGACAGGACCTGAATTAGTGCAAGATACCACTGAAGCTGTTGAGATTATCAGGAAAAGACTAAAGACAGCCCAGAGTAGACAAAAGGGTTATGCGGATAAGCGTAGGAGACCCTTGGAATTCGAAATAGGAGATCACGTGTTTCTTAAGGTATCTCCATTAAAAAGGAATATCTCGTTTTGGAGTGAAAGGAAAGTTGAGTCCTAGATTCGTTGGACCTTTTGAGATACTTGAGAGGATAGGAGATGCGGCTTATCGTTTGGCGCTACCTCCAAATTTGGGAAATTTGCATGATGTGTTTCATGTGTCGATGCTAAGAAAGTATCAGCCAGATCCCAGTCACATACTCGATCATGAAGCCATCAAAGTGGATGAGAAAGTGAGATATATCGAAGTACCTGTACAAATACTGGATCGGAAGGAACAAGTTCTCAGGAATAAGAAGATTCCTTTGGTGAAAGTATTGTGGCGACATCACGATATAGAGGAAGCCACTTGGGAAAGTGAAGAACAGATGAAGGAGAAGTACCCCTTCCTGTTTGAGGTCGTTAGTGGTGTTTAAATTTCGAGGACGAAATTCTCTAAGGAGGGGAGAGTTGTGGCATCCTAGAATTTAAGGGCATGTCCTAAGGTGCCCTAGAGCTTTTAAATAGGTAATGAATTTACCTATTTGGTTGTGTTTTAATTTTGTTCTCTCTTAAGGCATTGTGCCTTGTGCTTTGTTTGTTTTTAATTTAAATTGAGCTATGAGTTAATTATTAAAGATAAAATTCTGTGTTGCCATGCTTGTTATGAATTGTTTGTTATAGAATTAATATTATAGAATTTTAATTAGGTGAAGTTAATTGTTTGTTTTAATTAATTTAGAAAAGGGAATGGATTGGGCCTTAGGCCCAATAGCATGGACTTAGGCCCATGGTTGGAGGGCCTAAGGGTGGGCCGTGTGGGCCAAGCCCACGAGGCCCAATGGGCCTTGTGTGGTGCCGTGCGAAGTGGAGTGAGGGGGAGGGTTTGCATGCCCCTCCCCAAGTGTCCTAGTGTGTATGCCACTTGGCATGCATGCTTAGGGGTCTTTCTTGTAATGATTAGGGGAGAAGAAGAAAAGAGAAAAGAAAGGGAGAGGAAGAGAGAGAGAGTACCGTGCGAGAGAAAGGAAAGAGAGGGAGAGAAAGAGAGAAAGAGAGGAAGAGAGAAAGGAGAAGGAGGAAGGAGGGTGTCGCGCGAGAGGAGAGGGAGAAGGGAACCGCCGTCCGCCGTCCGCACGCCGCCGTCCGCCGCCGTCCCCGTGTGTTTTCTTGGCTAGAGGCAAGTTAGGATCCATCTCCTTTCCTTGCTTGTGTGTTTGCATGTTGGATTTTGTTGGTTTAAAGCTACGAAAATGGAGTGAGAATGCTTGGATGTTGAGAGTGTGTGCTGTTTTCGCATAATCCAGTGAAGTCAGTAACTTGTGAGGTCTTGCATGTGTGTTTGGAGTTCGATTTTGGCTTGGATCTCTTCATGAAAGTTGTAGCTAACATCTTGAACTATAACATACTGAAATTTCGTGAAAAATGATGGAGATTTGAGGGGTCTAAACCTCATATTTCGGAGACCCCAGATCTGGAACTATTTTTCTGACCTTGAGGTGAGTTCGTGGTTTGCATGTTGGTTTTTACTAAGAATCTCTCTTCGACTTCTTCATGAAACTTGTAGAGAACATCTTAAGGATGAACATACTCACATTTGAAACAAAAATAACAAGTTTAGGCTAGGTAACCAACCTGACCTTGAAGACGATGAAACTGGAGTTGCGACGTTGGTGACCAGAGACTTCGTGGGACTATTTGAAGGTCTTCCTTTGGTATTTTGGCTTAATTCTCTTCACGAAAGTTGTAGATAATCCTTAGGAGTATAACATATCCAAAAATCAGAGAGAACGAAGAAATTTAAGTAGGTCAAATCTGCATATTTCGGACATAGTGTTCTGTGTATTTCGGTGATTGAACCAGGAGCTTCGTGGGTCTGTAGAAAATTATCTAAAACGAACTTGACTTCGTTTCCTTGATGAAAAGTATAGTTTAATGTCTTAACTATGACCTGGTAAAATTTTATAATTTTCTGAGGTCATATGGGTATTTTAATCGACTTACCAAGAAAATGGTGCGTTCTGCCCTTATCCGAAAACGTGCATAGAAATTGTGGAAAAGTGGTTTACTATGTGGAAATTGTTTGGCCATGTGTTTTCTGCATATTTTTCCATTCTATTATATTTGGATATCATATGCCTTAATTTCATGATTTTAGGATTTATGTGATTATTTAATTAAATTCAATTTGGAATAAATTGGATTTTTATATAATTCAAAATGCATGTGGTAAGTAAAAATCCCACAAGGATTTAATCTATATTAGCAATTGCACCTATTGCATGTATGTGTAGATGCTTAATTTATGCATGTACAAGTGCTAAGGAAATCATGTTTTGTCATGACATCATATACATGATAAATTGAAAAGAAATTGGCAATGTGATCTATGGTAATGGTTGGAGGGGGGAAGCGTTGGCCGGGATGTATAGAGAGATACATGGCCGGATACCCTGGGAGTGTCAGGATGCCTGGAATGAGATGGGTGCCGGAAGCCTCGGAGGTCTTTGCCCGAGGGGATACCTCGTGATGCCAGTTGGGATGCGAGATGCCTGGAGCGTTGGGGTTGCCGGATGTTCGGTGGCCATGATTGGCATAATTCCGGAAGGTTTTTCTCGTGAGACCCGAGTGAGGGTGCGAGTGTGTAACATGGGATGGATGATCCCGAGGAAGGAAGATGTGATGATGACATGTGTATGCATGATGTGACATGATATGACATGGTGATGACATGTGTATGCATGATGTGACATGATATGACATGGTGATGACATGTGTATGCATGATGTGACATGATATGACATGGTGATGACATGTGTATGCATGATGTTACATGATATGACATGGTGATGACATGTGTATGCATGATGTGACATGATATGACATGGTGATGACATGTGTATACATGATATGACATGAAAATACGATGATATGTATGAATTATATGATATGATGATGTATGTTGGCATGTGCCTGGCTTTGAGGTGAGTATATTGGATTGTAATTGTGGCATGTATGATGCATCGATTGGTGTTTGGATTCCTTTTCTTGTTGAGTGGTTGTACTCACCCCTTCGGGGACCTAACATTTCAGATTAGTGCGATGCCTCTCCCTGTTGTTTCACGGGGAGTGTTCTACGGCCTACCATCTGATGTGGAGGTCGAAGTGACCGAGATCGACTGTCCCACCCTGCCGGGACTAACCTTTTTGCGTGTTCGCGCGATCACATCGTATGACGTGGGCTTATCTGGAGGCCCAGTCATCCAGGAGTACATCTCTGTCCACATCCGCCGCAACGGTGTGATGATGGGGATGCTGCCACCTCCACCGCCTGACGCACCGGGTTGGGTGTGACGACCTGCACACGTGGAGTGGGGGTTAGCAACTTTTTGGATGGCCGCCACTAGTAAATCGAAGGGAGATCGTTTCCCGTCGCACTCTTAGGGTCGTGTGTCTTTTTTGAGGAGTGAAGGCCGAGCATAGATGAGTCTTGGCCTATCCTTTTTGTACCGACCTGTGTAGCCCTTCGTAATTATAAGTGTAAATAAAAGTGGTTCGGCCTCGTGCTTTCATTAAATCAAAGATAGTCGGTGTGTATTGTGTTGGCGTGAGGGAAGCGAAGTGTTGGTGAGAACTGCCTCTTAATTTCCGCTGAGCTGCGCAAAATCCTTAAAACCTTTTTAAAGGAAAAGAAAAGAAAAAAAAAATTTTACGCCTAAGCGTTGGCTTGAATCTTTCTTTTATCGTTGTATAATTTGTTTCAGTTTTGGTTTCTTTCGCTTGCGGTTTCATTTCTGTGGCGACCCTACCGGGTGTCGGGGGTGCCACAATTAGTCTTTGCTAATCCTTGTCTTGCAGGGAGGTGTTAGGATTAATGATTTATTTTTCCTGATTAGAAGTGTTGTTTGCATTTAAACTGTTGTGCATGTTTTATTGCTTTTAGCACTACACTATTGCACACACAACCTGCTGCCGGGCCTGGGCTACGATAGGATTTTTAGGATGGTGTTGAGAAAAATACTTCCTCAAAAGTGAGACTGCTATGTAGAGGTTGACTTTCTTTTCCCCGAAAGTTTTTTCATGGTGTCGACTGTGTTTGTCCATATCCACGAGACTGCGTGACTATGGGGCATTCCATTCGACTGAGCCGGAGTTAAGAAGACCCGACATGTTGAACACGAGACTGCGGCAGTCAGATCATCCTCTTAGCTCCACTTTGTTAAGTCGTCTAGACAGAAATTGAGCCTCACACTTCATGCGTGTGATTATGTGATTATCATCCCTTCCCGGTGAAGGTAAGTTGTCTGAACTCTCACTTTGCAATTGACATACTTTATTGCAATTTTGTCAGTCGATAAAAAAAGGTTTTGTAGTCAAGTCTCGTTTTATACACGATGGGGAAAACCGCCGTACAATTCATTTCTATTCTTGAGGTTTCAGATGCTACCATATGGTCTTGGAAGAAGGAGTCAAGGCATTCGAAACCTTATTGAAACCCCTCAAAGGTCTCGTTCTGCTGGATTATGACACCATGGAAGAGGTGGAGAAAATTCTGGAGGACAAAGACAAGAAAGGCAAAACTTGCCACCTGAGCAGGGGTGAGGGAGGCAAAACTCGTTACCTCCCAACATTCGCGAGACGTTCCTTAGCCCTCCGAGAATGATGCAAGATGGAGTGAAAGTGATGGACACCCTAGGGCAGCCAAGTGGCAAATTCGACTATTATGTGAAGTACTCGGCTCCCCCTAGCTTTTACATTGAACCTCATGACATTGTCCCAAATGGATAGGGTGGCATGGACGATCCGACACCTCCAAAGACAGAGAACCCTGATGATTCACTAGAAGAAATCACGAGTCTATTCAATGACCTCCTTATAGGCGCCATTGACAAAGGACAATCTGAAGAAATGAGCACCTACCCACAAGAGTAACCCATCCGTTGTTCTTGCACATTCCCCTGCGTGGGAATTTTTATTGCTTTCTAGGAATTGTTTTCAATTTTTGCTTTCCTTTAAGAGATTGAACATTGCATTTTCCATTCAATAAATGTAATTGATTAATGAATTTCAATAAAATTACAAGTTTTGAGGACATGATGAGGTACACCAAACTAGCCCGGTGATGATATCCAACAATGAAAAGAAAATATCATCCAAGGAGAATTCTGAGGACTGGGCTTCTTCATGCTTCCTCATCCAAAAATTCCCAAAATAAATAAATAAATAAAATCATTTTTGAAGTTATTTCCAAAAGCATGCATTAGGTTAGCTCTGTTTAATTTTCTGACTCATTTACTTCATGCTTCAGAGCATTACTTTCCTGGCATGATAAGAAAGCATTTGAAAAAGGCACATCAGGTTGCAATGATAGATCAATTGGCTCAACTGTTACTCAACAAGTTTAAGAACACATTTTTAAGACTTAATATGACAAATTGGGGGCATTACAAATTCTAGTAGTGACATGACTGACATAAAATTTCAATCCGAGTCAAAATGGATGTGCAATTTGAACTTACTTTGATGTTGCATAGTATCATATTCATGCATGTTCTCTTGTGCAGGGGTAAAAGCGGATTTTCAGACTTGATTGATAGGGACAATCCAAGGACATCCATTGCTGAGGTTTTGTCATGCCCCGAATCTCGAGCGCGCACACACCCCTCAGTGGTCGACTAAATTGTGACGTTCCAAGGACGCGTCACCGACCCAATCGATCTATGCACATGCGGAAGCAAATTAAATAATCTCCAGACAACAAACAAACATGAGATAGAAAAGCAAGACAACCAAGTTCAACAAAACACACTTTATAAATAGCCAGGCCAAACCTACGGTTTATATACAGGACGACTATCTCAAAAGAAACTACCAAGCTAACCCTACCCCGGACCCTACCTACTTAGGATCTAGGTCTACTACAATACCGTCAGGGATGTCGAGGTCTAGAGGGGCAGCTACCTCCACTGCGGGCTCTTCAACCTCGGGACCCTAGTTCGCCTCGATATCAGCTATAATATCGGCATCCACAACAGGGATGAACTCCTTCACATACTCGTCATCGACGGCAGGACCGTCGAAGCCATCCAAGGGACCCTCCCGTTCCCCGTTAGGCCCATGACGAAACCACGCTTTGAATCGATGAGGTACCAACTGAGGTAGGCCCTCATTGACCCAAATGGTGGTAACGACGAGCTCACGGGTCCAGGTAGACCCGTGGATAGGGAGAACGGTACGCGCTTCCTCGGCCTCTCGTGGCCACCCAAAACGAACAGGTCATACCTCTATCTAAGGACCTATAAATTTTAAACCACAACGGGGTGAGACAATGTCTCAGCGAGTCTACACCCTAATTAGGAAGAAAATTCACCTAGAGGCAGCCTAAACATGCAACATAGAGGACTTACCTCGCCTCAGCACCTCCCTGCACGTTAGCACATCTCATATACATATGCATACAGTAAATGCACTCAATAATTGGAACACTTCACTTTCCACATATCAATCAATTACAGGGGTCCCGATTATAAGGCCAAATCGTTATGACACGTTCCATTCCATGCCACACAATTTTGTCCCATAATTAGGTGCAGTCATCTCACTCATTCAAGTGTTCCAATTAATTACAACTCAACGGCCACGGCCAACTCAACAGTCGGCAATCATCCGGCATAACCAGGCGTCGTCCAGCTTCGTCGGGCATGGCAACATTTACATCTATATGGCATTCCCAAATGAACATCGGCCCAGCCTTCACTGCGATCGGCATCCGTTGACGTAAGGCAATTCCATATAAGAGTATCGCCCACGATTTTCATCAAGTGATGGGTTCTCATAGCGATCACACGCACATCCATTCTCGGCCAAGGACATCGTGCTTTGCACTCAAATGTCTCACTTTCAAATAATGAACTTGGCCTATTTTCTTTATATTAAAAACACCCGGTAAAATAATTGTGCGTGGACACACGATCAGATTGAACCATAAAGCGTGATATTCTCCCATTTAAAAATCTCACGATTTGATATAGTACTTAAAAATATTTTTGGTGTCAAAACCCGACTCCCCAATATTTTTCTAATTAAATACCAAAAATTCCTATTTTTGAAATAATAAATTCAAAATCACCATCAAGCATCCAATTGCACAATTTAACACTCAATTGCACAAACCAATACAACCATGACGATCAGCACAAAATTCTAACGACTAGCTATCCTGGTATAATTTACGCTAATTAATAAATAATTAAATAAATTGCAAAATAATTCAATTAAAACATTAATTAATCTACATACACTAATCTAACCACCTAATTAGATTAATTAACTAATCTACCAAGCTAACTAATTTAATCTAACCAATCTAACTAATATAATCTAATAGGTTAGCTACATAAACTAATTAAACTAACTAAAACACCTAACTAACCATTCTAACTAAATTAGCCTAGGAACTAACTACTTTAACCACTTAGTCACACTAACTACTAGTTGGATTAACTAAGGATTACACTAATCTCTAATTAGCCTAACTAAACCACCCTTAAGTGTAATTAGCCTCCTAATTAGAGATTATGAGGTAAACTCACCGGTTTACCACAAAAATCGGTTCACGGCGATGGCGGCGCAACGGCAACCACAACTCAGGTCTACGGCGACACCAAAGGAGGCCAAGAGAGGGCTGAAAATAGCCACAAGGCCCAAGGCTTGAGCTGGCCTTCGGTTCTGTGAGGCTGAACCGAAGGCTGGTCAAGGGACTCGATCGAGCTGGACACAACGGGGGAACGGCGGGCTAGTTGAGCTAGGTGAAGGTAGGCAGCTGGAGCAAAGCTGGGACGGGCGGAGGTTGATCGACGGTCGACCAGCGAGTTGGACAGCGGACGCACAGGCTGGCGGACGGTCGAGCAAGGGCGGTCCGGCTTGGGCGCGAGGACGGCTGGTCGCGAAAGATAGCCGGCTTGGATGCGAGCAAGTTAGCAGCAACCAGGGTGATGGGCAGGCTCGGACGGTGGTGTGAGGGTTGGCAACTTCGGTGAGGGGCTAAGCCAGTTTGCTTGCTCTGGAAATTGAGGTTGAAGGAGGTAAAAATGAAGAAGAAGCTGAAGAAGAAGAAGTTGCTGCTGAAAGGGGGACAAGAGGCCTCCAAAGTCAAGCTTAAATATCCAAAACACTCAAGTGCAGCCCCATAAGTCCTCAGCCATAACCAGCGGCCATTTTTCCCTTCCAAAACTTCCTATGCAAGCCAAATTGAAGTTCAAATGTTGCAGCCCCCACAGCCCTACGAATTTGGTGGATTTCCATCTTCAATTTCACACCAAATAGCCTCCATTTAATAGCCCAAATTTGCCATGGTAGCAGCCCACACAAATTCCTTGCATTTCCTTCACAAAACAATCCATTTTGAAGGCCAAAATTTCACTTGAAAATGCCCCTCCGAATTTATTGAATCTAAATTGCCAAATTTTGATTTTTCCGCAAAAATTCCAAGCTCGCCGAAAATTCTTCAAAGGATGAGTGAATGTCCTAAAATTAAATCGTGACACGCTGGAACTTTCGATTCCCGAAACCGAATTCAATTTCGTGGTTAATTTCAACCGGACGCGATTTTACCATGACCTAACCTACTAGATAGCTTTTAAGGATTTTATCACATTTAACCCGTGGTCAATAATTTTCGATCCACGTTTGTGCATCTTCGACTCATCGGCGACTCTCGGTATTATAAAAATCTCAAGATTTCAATTATGGGCACCGGATACAGAATTGACAGAAAATTGGATTAGTGCCATTTGACGCTAATTTTGCAATCATGTGGAATCACCCACAATTTAATTACGCCATTTCATCGAATCAACCTATATCCAATCACTAATTGATTTTAATGGTGTCATATTGATCCTTGCTGATTATAACGGTCGAGCAGTCAATTTCTGATTGAATTCTCAAGTCTATCGCGTTTATATCTCTTAATGGCTTCACCTGATAGATTAGTTATCTCGTGAGTGATCAACTCAGAGAAAAACGACCATAGGCGCATCGATGAAAAGCCCATTTATAAAGTCGGGACAAGGTCGAAAATCAGGATGTCACGGGTTTGGTAAAAATGCCTGCCACTTGATCTCCCATCTTCACATGCAACACTTTAACCTCATTCTCTTTAACCTGTTCTCAAATGAAGTGATATCGCACATTGATATGTTTATTTTATTCATGAAAAACTGGATTTTTTGCAAATGAAATAGCAGAAACTGTAACACCCTCGATTCCAAGCCATAAGAATAAGGTATGAGGGTCAATCATAGGAATCAATGACATAAATCTTGGATGGACCAAAGCATGGCATGTTCGGCCATGGACTTGGTCCACCAGACCGAGACCCGATTAGGGCAAATAACCAAGACCAACCATAAAGTTTATTCTAAGACATCCAATGGACCAATTCTAATTGAAAATGGTCATGGACAAGTTTAAGAAGACTGTCAATTTAGTCACACTCATTTGGTTAAAGTTTAGTAAATTTTGACATGAACCTCGATTCTCATATAACCATCGATCGTGTACAAATATGAATGACTTCTCTAATTAGGTAACACCCTATGTTAGTCTTATGAATGCCTTTGATGAATTTTGGACATGAATTAATTAATGCGGGGATGAATCATTGGACAAATGTCAAGAGGCGATTAGGGTTCTAGAATCTTCCATAGTCTTTGACTTAGTCCATCCTTATCCATTTAAATGTCACATGTCCACTTCAAGAAGAATGAGAAAACTCGCATACCAAGTAGTTGGCAAAAATATCTATGCCTCATTTAATGATTTTGGACTTTAGTTCATTAATGGCATGGATAAATCACCTACTTAGGTGTCCTCTAGAATCTTAGGTAAATCTTAGGGTATGATGGCCCTAGTTTATAGCCTTGGTGAACAAGTCAAGAACTAGCCAATTAGAAGAGGACATGATACACCAAAAGGCTTATGTGTCCCTTAAGCGCCATAGGCAATAGCGAACCTAAAGTGAGCCTTGGAGAGTAACCAAATAGGTGGACCAATCACAAGCCAACACCACAGGACCTAGGCACCAACTCGAGAAGATGGGTAAGCCAACTCGTCATTTAGGCGTTATCATGAGTTTGCAATAAAAATCTACGAGGAGGAGTCCTATAAATAGGATGAGCCATCCTCACATTTTAAGGCTTGGCCTTTCTCTCTTTTCCTCTCCCTTTCTGTCCTCTCTTTCACGCCTTCCTCACCAAGCCACCTTAGGAGCCATCCGGTCACCAAAGGAGCATCTTGGAGCTAGGTTCAAAAGTAGTAAGTACACTTTCCTAACTCTTCAATAGGGTGATGTGCTATGCATATTGATTTTAGGATCATGTCATCATTTGCTTATGTTGGCTTTATATGGTTATGCTTGCTGTGTTTCTATTTGTTTGTTATTGCATCGAGTAAATTCATGGTCTCGCATGGATGTCGAGCACACCCGGATGTCAAGGAAATGTCTCGTGTGACTTTGGACGTGCCCGAGGTGGGTGCACAACCCACACTTGATTTTGAGACAACATTCAGACATATTGTTACTCGAGACAAGTCACGAGTTGATGCTGAAGCTAAAGCGAATGGTTCCAAGTGTAGACCACAAACTCAAGTCGCATCCGGCATGAGTTTAATTTAGTAAGACATAAGAGTCGTTCATTAGTTCACCTTGCATGGCATGCCTTCGGGCCTTTCATTCGGCTAATGATTTAAGAAAACAAAATGGATTAATTGATGCTTGAACGCATGGACACACAATGGACTTTCACCATCGACGTTGGGATATGCTGAGTCGTTACATGGGGTAAAGCCTCAGATGATGTCCCGATATTGAGATCGTAAACGATGCCAGCCTAGGTGAGGCCGATGCCTAGGGGTCGCCTGGATACCGACCTAATAATGAGATCAGGACGATGCCAGTTGCCAAGGGGAGGACTGATGCCCGGTTAATACCAAAAGAGTTGATGGATTTCTACTAACTGAACTGATTGAAATAAACTGGAAGTTCACGTATGGTCCATGACTGATGCATGTGTGATGCTTGAATTGATGCTTGCACCAATACCGGAATTAAGGCTTACAAAAGCTGGGTTTGTTTGATATGTATTGTTGAGTCCTTACATCAATTTGAGCATATGTTTACATTGGGTCAGTTAATGCTTGAATGAGTTTTATGTGATGCATGCATCCCTCTTAGTAACTGGAATGATCGTAAGCCACAGATCTTTGGAGGGCTTATTTGTATGCACTAACTCCTTGTCTTTGATGCTTAAAAGCACATAGCTGATTGAGAGCCCTTCATATGCATAAGCAAGGCAAGGCACGAACCTTGCTATTGATTTGCCATCAACAAGTGGATAGTGATCTTCTATTTGAGGATCGATGGTGAGACGTCCTCCTATAGGAGAATTAGGGATTTCTACTTACTGAATCATCGACTCACTTTTGTTGTTTTCACCATTTCAGGTGTGGGATGGGTGAACCAACCCTACCGCCCGTCTGTCCCAGTCTTTCAATTGATATGGTTACTACCGTAACGAATATAGTAAACTTAGAGAATAACGTCACTTACCGGAAGTATATTGCCACTACATGGGTCCAAGAAGAGGTAGACACCTTGGTTCCCCATGTGTAGGAGGCTTGGTGCCTCATTTTTTATGAGGACGTTTTAGGTCCCATCCAAGGCCTCATCCTTCCGGTGGATCCTACGGGATCATCGTAGAAGAAGGGCTTAAGATGAGGGCCATTTTGGAGGAGCTTGATAAAGGAGTTAGGCTCCCCTAGTCTTTTAATCATCGATGCTTGGTAATGAAGAAAAGTAGCCCAAGACTAAGATGGGCATGTAATCATAATAACTTTTGATGTGTGTATATATGTATGGATAAATGTTACTTTTGTTTGTTTGGCTTGTATACATGTTGTCCGACTTCCATATTTGTTTGTGTACGGGGATTGTTTTTAATTCACTTCCGCATGTGCTTAATCAAAGATAAAATATTTGGGACGATCGACGTGCCTCAGACGTCGATGCTGACCCACTGAGTCACGCTCTCATACCAGAGGTGGGGCAAGAGTGTGATAGAAACATTATCGGTAAAAATCTCAGTTGCTTTCTACTGCTCTATAAGAATACCTTTGAGTAGTCTTCTCAACCAAATTGCATGACAAACACATGAGGATGCAGCTACATATTCAGTTTCACATGTTTATAGAGTGACATTGGGTTGCTTCTTTGATGACCGCAAGAAAGCAATGTCATGCAAGAAAAATACAAAGCCTATAGTATTCTTTCGATCATCGATATCTCTACCATAATCACTATCCAAATAAGCTCTAAGTTGAAAGAATTCAGAGCGATAATAGTACGGGCCATGAGAAGTAGTACCTTTGATGTATCAAAGTATCCTTTTTGCATCTTTAAGATGAAATGACTTCAGCTTCTCCATATACCAACTCGCAATTCCAATACTATACATAAAATCATATCTCGTGTATGTCAAATATCTCAAACTCCCAATCAAGCTTCTATAATATGTTGAATCAACATCGACACTATCATCAAACTTCAAAAGCTTGGTTTTGCACTCCATTGGTGTATTGATCATAGTACAATTCTTCATGTTGAATTTTTCAACGATATTTTTTGCATATCCTTTTTGGGAAATACAAATCCCCTCGGCACTTTGCTTCACTTCAATCCCAAGGAAATAATTCATGAGACCATTATCGATCATCTCAAATTCTTTCAACATCAATGCCTTAAAAGCATCAATCATCACCGGATTATTTCCTGTAAAAACAAGGTAATTGACATATAAACAAGTGAGTAGAACATCACATTTTTCTTGCTTCAAGTAGAATGCATGCTCATATGGACATTGAGAGACTCCATTCATCTTGAAATATGCATCGATTCTAGAATTCCATGCTCTCAATGCTCATTTAAGTCAATAAAGAGCTTTCTTCAATTTCAGCACTTTATCTTCATGACCTTTCACAATAAACTCCTCGAGCTGTTCAACATAAATCTCCTCTTCAAGGATGCCATTCAAAAATGTTGATTTGACATCCATTTGATAAATTTGCCAATCACTTTGAGCAACAATAAAAAAAAAATCAATCTAATCATTATCGTGCAAATGACAAGGGCAAAAACTTCATCATAGTCAATTCTGGCTTTTTGGTTGTACCCCTTCACGACTAATTTAACCTTATATCTTGTCACTTCTCCTTTCTCATTCTTCTTGGCCTTGTACACACATTTGACTCCAATCGATTTCTTGTCCTTTGATAGACTAGCTAGATCCAATGTTTGATTCATCTCAATGGCTTCAATTTCTTCATTCATGGCTTTTCTCCATTTTTCTTCTTTGGCCGCGTCATCATAAACAAGTGGTTCACAATATGCAAGAAGTAATACAATGTGAACTTCATCAGTAGCTTCATAAATGCCAGACAATCTCCTTGATCTTGGCACTAGCAGTTCATCGGTACGATTTGAAGAGGTTGGCGATGATAAACTTGAAAATGATACTCGAGAAGAAGGTATAGAATGATCCTTCAACTCCATTCAATCGATATCACCACGAGCATTCACTTCATCTTTTGAGTTGCCTTCCCACATGCCATCTTCATCGAACTTGACATCTCTGGTTATATACACTTTCAAAGTATTAAGATCAAACAAATGATAGGCTTTGGATGAGAAGTCATACCTAATAAAGATGAGCTTTTTGCTCGTCTTCCAACTTTGATCTTTTCTGGTCCGGGATATGAGTGTAGGCAATGCTCCCAAAAATTCTCAAGTGTGAAACACTTGGTTTTCTCCTGGTCCATGTTTCCTGTGGAGTTACACCTTCAAGTATGAATGTGGGACATCTATTTTGAAGATAGATTGCATACGAAATAGCTTCAGCCCAAAGCTCCTTAGACAAATTTTTGCTCTTCAACATGCTTCGAACCATGTCAAGAATGATTCTATTTTTTGGGATAAGTGCATTGGAAGTCCTAAAATTTGTCATGAAAATGCAATTAAGTCCTAAAATTTTCAAAAAGTGTAATTAAATCCTAAAACTTGTCACAAAGTGCAATTAAGTCCTAAAACTTTCAAAAAGTGCAATCAAGTCCTAAAGCTTATCATAGTGGTTCAATTTAAGTCATTTCATTGATTACACTTTTGAAAGTTTTAGGACTCGGTTGCACTTTCGAAACAAGTTTTAGGACTTTATTGAACCTTTTGAAAGTTTTAGGACTTGATTGAATTTTCGTGACAAGTTTTAAGACTTAATTGCATTTTTTGAAAGTTTTAGGACTCAATTGCATTTTCATGATAAGTTTTAGGACTTCTAATGCACTTATCCCCTATTTTTTCGTTCAGCTATGCCATTTTGTTGAGGAAAATACAAAGTCATCCAGAAACGTCGAATACCATGATCTTCACAAAATTTGTTAAATATGGCTAAGGTGAATTCTCCACCACGATTGGTCCCCATAGCTTTGATAAAATAGCTGCTCTCATTTTCAGCTAGGTTCTTGAATTATTTGAACATATCAAATACTTCTGTTTTTTCTGTCAAAAAGTACACCCAAGTTTTTCAAGTAAAATCATCAATAAAAGTAACAAATTATTGATGATTACCATATGAGTGATGAGTGATTGGGCTACACATCAGAATCTTCTTTGCTCGATAATTCGCTTTCTTTGGAAAGCTAGTTCTGGAATGCTTACCCATAACACACCCTTCACATAATTGATCGTGATAATCAATATGTGGTAAGTCATAAACCATCTTCTTGCAAGAAAGCAAATTGAGTCCGCCGAAATAGAGATGGTCAAACCTCAAATGCCATAAACCATAAAGGATCATCCATGCACGCTTTCAGACATTGAGACATATCATTCTTTATATTGAGAGTAAATATCATGTTCTTCAACATCTTCACATTCGCAATCAATTTATTATTCCTATCTCTTAGTGTTGGATGAAATTCCTTAAAGTATTTTGAAGTTGACAAAACAGGTTTATCAGTCTAGTCTGAAGACTTACAGACTCTTTTGACAAAGTCTGAAGATCAAAGTCTGAAGATCAAAGTCTGAAGATCAAAGTCTGAAGATCAAAGTCTGAAGCTAGCAAGACTCAAGACTTATATTTCAAAGTCAACTCACATGGACAGTTTCCAGGACGACGTTTATTCTGATCATATATGATCTTTATTCTAACGACTAGTGGATATCTTTCTACTGGATTCAGCACTAAACGATCTTAGTTCTATATGGAATTTGTTTAGATTCCTTGACGACTTCGCAACTTATATTTGGAAGGATCTACTTATGGAAACCGAGATCCTGATTGTATGGGCGAGCAGGATTGATGGGCTATCAACACTTACCTTAAAGAGCTCGAGATCTCTCTAATTGATTCTGTCCAACGGGTTGATTGGAAGAACTTCTTTGGAAGGTGCCAACGGTATTGAAGGCATGAAGAAGTATATAAGAGAGATGCTCTAGTTGTTGAAGGGTGCGGATAGAAGAATTCCAAAGTCTGAAATCTCCTTTACTACTTTGCGATATCATTCTTTGAGCGTTACATGTAATCAAAAGAGATATCATATTGTAGACCTTGAGGAAGTGTAGTAGAGTAATCTACACTGTGGACTCAAGAGCGTGAGATTGTAATCACTCTTATTGATTCTTAGTGAAATCCAGCCAGAAGGGCTGTCCGTGCGGGAGAGTGGACGTAGGCTTGATCTAAGCCGAACCACTATAAATCTGAAGTCTTGATTCTCTATCCCTAATCCTTTTATTATTAACTATTTTCATTTGCTGCAATCGTTGATTTTAAATTATTTATATCTCATTCGATTTGAATTGTTAAAATCGCTTCAAACACATATTCACCCCCCTCTAGGTGCTAATTCTAGTCCTAACAATTGGTATCAGAGCTTGTGTACTTGTTTATAAGAAGTGTCTTTACTTCTAAGTAAAAGATCTATGGCTAGTATGCTGCCTACAGGGTTGGTTGAAGGTCAAAGCAATACCAGACCTCCATACTTTGATGGAAAAGATTACAGCATATGGAAAAATAAGATGAAGGCATTCCTAAGATCGAAAGATCCTTTGGAATTGGAAGTGGTTGATAAAGGAATCATTCATGTTGCTGCATCAGACTCAGAGAGAGGAAAAGAACCTGTTGTTCCTATTCTTTTGACTCAAGAAGAAATCACGAAGAGACAGACTCTCGACGCCAAAGCTATTTACTCTTTGTATTGTGCTTTATCCCCTACTGAATATAATAGAATATCTTCTTGTGATACAGCAAAAGAAGTATGGGATAGGCTTCACATTACCTATGAAGGAACTGATCGTGTGAAAGAAACAAGGATCAACATTCTCTTGGGACAATATGAAGTCTTTAAGATGAGATCAGGAGAATCAATTACTGACATGTTTAGTCGCTTTACTGAAATTGTGAATGGTCTTGAATATCAGGGACATCCAATCTCAGGACATATGAAGGTCAACAAACTTCTTCGAGGACTCTCAAAAGACTGGAATTATATAAAAAACCTCAATAAGAGAGACACAGAGGATTGCTCCACTTTCTGTAGATGAATTGGTTGGGACTCTTCAATCCTATGAAGTAGAACAGACTAACGAAGAGGAAGACTCAAAAGGTAAGAAATCTATTGCCTTAAACTCTAATGACTATTCTGATGTTACAGACTCTGAAGAAGATCTAGATGATGAAGAACTGGCACTTATGATAAAGAGATTCAGAAAGTTGAACAAAAAAGGAAGGAAATTCAATTGGAAGAAACAAAACTCTTAAAGATTTCAAAACAGGTCAACAGAGGAAGATGATACGAATAAAGAAGTGACTTGCTTTGAATGCAAAAAAAAGGGACACATCAGACCTAACTGTCCTCTGTTAAAGAAGAGAAAAGGGAAGACTGAGAAAAACAGGAAGGCACTCAAAGCAGAGACTTGGAGTGATACTGAATGTGAAGATAGTGACAATGATTATGCCAATATATGCTTAATGGCAAAATCAGACTCAGACTCAGACCTTGATTCAGACACAGACTCAGACAGCGAACTCGAGGTTACTATCAAAAAGAAGATAAAATGGCATCTTGATAGTGGATGCTCAAGACATATGACAGGAGACTCAAGCTGTTTCATAAAACTTATCCAGATAGACGGAGGAAAAGTTTCCTTTGGTGGTAACAACAGAGGAAAGATTACTGGTCGAGGAACAGTGAAGATTGGAAGTTTGTCTATCAATAATGTTTCATTAGTTGAAGGATTAAATTACAACTTGCTTAGCATAAGTCAGTTGTGTGATTCTGGTTTCAAGATCAACTTTCAGGAAGAAACGTGCTCTGGAATCAGTAAAGACCTTACTCAATCTTTTACTGGTCAAAGACATGGAAATATCTATCTTCTGGATATGAATCAAGAAAGATCACAGTGCTTAATATCAGTACAAGATGAAGCAAATCTATGGCACAAAAAGCTAGGCCATATCAACTTGAAGCAGATCAACAAGATCTCTACAAAGAAACTTGTTCGAGGATTGCCTACTCCGAATTATTCAAAGTCTGATCTATGTACACCATGCATACTGGGTAAACAGGTTAGAAATTCTTACAGATCAATAAATAGAGTTTCCACTAATCATGTATTGCAGCTTTTGCACATGGATTTGTTTGGACCTACCAGAACGAAAAGCATTGGTGGTAAAAGGTTCAGTCTGGTAATAGTGGATGACTATTCATGATTTACTTGGGTCTACTTTCTCACAAGTAAGTCAAAGACTTTCTCTCTTTTTTCAAAATTTGCTAAAAATGTGCAGAATGAGAAAGGTCATACTATTACAAGCATTCGTACAGACCATGGAGGTGAGTTTGAAAATCAAGACTTTGCTAATTTATGTAATGAATTTGGTTTTCAACACAAATTCTCTTCTCCATATACACCAGAACATAATGGGGTTGTGGAAAGGAAAAATAGATCTTTACAAGAAATGGCAAGAACGCTTTTAATTGGAAATCAAGTTTCTTCAAGGTTTTGGGCAGAAGCTGTTTCAACTGCTTGCTATATTATAAACCGAGTGTTTTTAAGACCAATTCTTGAGAAAACTCCTTATGAAATTTTTAAAGGGAAGAAACCAATAGTTTCTTATTTTCAAATATTTGGTTGCAAATGTTTTATTCTAAAGAATGCAAATGATCGTGTTGGTAAGTTTGAAGAAAAATCAGATGAAGGATTCTTTCTTGGATACTCTACAACAAGCAAAGCCTTTAGAGTGTTCAACAAAAAGACTCAGACTGTGGAAGAATCAATGAATGTCAAATTTCAAGACTCTCCACAAGTTCAGCAGATACAGACTGAAGACTCAGAATCTGCTCCAGACACTGCTAGATCTAACTCCACTGAAGCAGTTGCTAAATCAAAATCAGTACAACAAGCTACTGATGAAGAACCTACTCAAGAAGAAGATCAACAATCTATCAGACTGAACAGTAACTGGAAGCACAAGTCTAGTCATCCTGAAGAACTCATTATTGGAAACATTAATGAGGGAATTCGAACAAGATCCAAAAGGCGAGAAAAGTCTAGTGTTGTTGCTCTTATTTCTGAAATAGAACCCAAAAATATTGAAGAAGCTTTAGCTGATGAAAGCTGGATTGAAGCAATGCAAGAAGAGCTCAGACAATTCAGTATTAACGACGTATGGGAATTAACTCCCAAACCAAAAGGTAAATCAGTTATTTGAGCTAAATGGGTTTTCAGGAACAAAGTTGATGAAAAAGGCAAAGTAACGAGAAACAAAGCAAGACTCGTAGCTAAAGGATACACGCAAGAAGAAGGGATAGACTATGATGAGACTTACGCTCCAGTAGCAAGGTTAGAGGCAATCAGATTATTACTTGCTTTTGCTTGCTATAAGAATTTCAGGTTGTTTCAAATGGATGTCAAAAGTGCATTCCTGAATGGAGTTATTCAAGAAGAAGTCTACGTAGAACAACCTCCTGGTTTTGAAGATTCAAAGAAACCAGACTCTGTATTCAGATTGAAGAAAGCCTTATATGGACTAAAACAAGCTCCTCGAGCTTGGTATGAAATGCTAAGTAATTTCTTAATTCATACTGGCTTTTCTAAAGGAAAGGTAGACACTACTTTGTTCATTAAAAAGGAAGGTAAAAGCTTTCTACTTGTTCAGATTTATGTTGATGACATTATATTTGGATCATCTAATGAGACTTTGTGCAAGAAATTTTCTAAGTCTATGCAGGATGAATTCGAGATGAGCATGATGGGTGAACTATCCTTTTTCCTTGGTCTACAAGTCAAACAACTAAAGGAGGGAATATTCATTCATCAAGAGAAATATGCAAAAGAACTTGTTAAAAAGTTCGGTCTGGAGAATTGCAAAAAGACTAACATACCAATGTCAAGTTCCTTGAAGATAGACAAAGATGAAGCAGGGAAGAAAATTGACCAAAAGTTATACAGGAGTATCATTGGCTCACTTCTTTATCTTACTGCATCCAGACCTGACATATTATTTAGTGTTTGTATTTGTGCTAGGTTTCAATCTGACCCTAGAGAATCTCACTTAAGCGTTGTTAAACGTATTATTAAATATGTTGCTACTATTGCTAAGATCGGTCTTTAGTATCCCAAAGAAGGAGACTTTACTCTACTTGGCTATTCAGACGCAGATCTTGCAGTTTGTAGAGTTGAAAGAAAAAGCACTTCAGGTACTTGTCAATTGCTTGGAAACAGGGCAGTATCCTGGTTCTCGAGGAAACAAAGTACTGTGGCTCTTTCAACAGCTGAAGCAGAATACGTTGCTCTTGGAAGTTGCTGTTCTAAAATATTGTGGATAAAACAACAACTGCAAGACTTTGGCATTGAAGACTCTTGCACAGAAATTAGATGTGACAACACCAGTGCAATTAATCTTACAAAGAATCCTATTCTACACTCAAGAGCAAAACATATTGAGATTCGACATCACTTTATAAGAGATCATGTTCAGAACAAAGAAGTCTTGATACAATTCATAGACTCAAAGAATCAACTGGCAGACATCTTCACAAAGCCACTTGAGAAAAGCTTGTTTGAGTCTATTCGCTCAAGACTCAATATATTATCTCTTGAAGAATGCTGAAGTTCAGACTCAGTAACTAAAGTCTGACAGAGTATCAGACTCAAAGGTTAAAAGACTGAGAATACGAATCGACACGACTGTAAGTTTCCTTACTTAAACTGTCTTATTGATAAGGTAAGATTATCTTTCTATTTTAAGGCGGTTATTTTTTTTTTTAAAAGAGTGGTTATCGTTTTATTAAGGCAGTTATTTTTTTTAAAAGGAAAATTCAAGATTTTCAAAAGATACGACGCTTGGTTTATCCCCCGTACCTGCTATCCTTATACACCTCTTCTCCCTCGTTTTTCACTTTACTCATAAACCCTAGATCAAAAGTTTTTCACTGCTCTGCATTTTTCTCTCCAAAACTTCTTCGTTTCAAAGTTCTCAACTTTCTTGCGACACAAGTGAGAAAGTTTCTCCAAAGAAAAGCACAATGTCGTATCAGAGGAAGTCTTCCAGAATAGCAAACAGGGGACCACAGGGATTTGGTGAGGGGCCTACGCACTTTGATCTCACTGAGGAAAGCGTCATTCCTACTGAGCAAACTTCTCAACAACAGGGCCCTCAAGATGAAACGATTTATGAAGATATCGAACCAGTAAGAACTCTAAAGCCTGCCTTTGTTTACAAACTTTACTCTGCGTTAAAGGAAGGTGGTTCTGCTATGTCTTTTGTGGATGAGTTTCTGAAAGAGAAGGGTTATAGAAACGAGACGCACTTTCTTACTGTTATGGAAAGGTCTGGAGTTGTGCCTGAGGGAACGGCTGCAAGAGCATTTGCAAATTTCCCGAGTGACCCTAGGTTTAGTAGTATGAATCAGCCTGAGGGAAAGGATGATGATGAAAAGATGTTCATACACTTTAAATCATGGATGGGTGTGGCTGCAAGCCTTCGAGGGAAGAAGGATGAATTGTTCCGCTAAGACAGACACAGGAAGAGATATGAAAAATTGCTGAAGCGTGGGGTGATGAACCCACGAACTATGGATTTCGATTTTCTGGACTTGTTGAGCATAAATTTGCGAGAGAAATTCGAAAAGCTCCAACTTGATCAGTTCTGCACAGACTGTGACACGGCACATTCTGAATTGACGGCCTATTTCTACTCCAATATCAGTTTCATTGATGCAAACAGCTTTACTTTCAGCGTGAGAGATAAGGAGTATGTCATTGATAATGACATTTTGGCTGATGTGCTTGGTGTGGAAAGAGGGGCTTTCCAACCAATCGGCGTGTCTGTAAGCCATGCTACTCTTGAACTAGCAAATGACAGAATTGCAGAAGGAAGACTCTCTTATTCCAAAATGAATGCAACAAATACTTTGCTGCACAAGATTGTAATCAACTGTCTAAGACCCAAATCGACATCTAAGACAGATGTATCAATTTCTGAAGCTAAGTTGATGTTTGCCATCAAGATAGGTGTGAACTTCTCTTTGCCACATACCATCATCTTTCACATGTATAGATGCATAGTTAAGGACAAAGGAAAGCTTCCTTATGCTGCTCTCATTACTCGTCTCTTCAGACATCTACACATTCAACCTCCCCATATTCTCACAGTGAAGACTATTGATAAAATGGTCATCGGGCTGAGGATGATTACCAAGATGCGTCTGAAAGAGCTTAGTAAGAAGCTGGAGCAATTCAAGGAAAAGACTCCTATCAAACTCAGACCAGACTCATCAGCAGCGAAAAGGAAAGGGAAAGAACCTGTGGTTAGTTCTACCAAGAAGAGGAGGGCAGTCATCCTGGAAGATGAAGATGATGAGGATGCAATACCCATCTCTACTCTTATTTCTCAATTTGTTGCATCTATTCCAACTGTTCCAGAACATCAAGTTGCAGAGGAAGAGAAAGAGAAAGAGGAAGAGAAAGAGGAAGAAAAAGAGGAATAAAAGAAAGAGAAGAAAGAGGAAGAGAAGACAGAGGAAGAAAGAGAGGAAGAAGAAGAAGGAAAAGAAGAACAAGCAGATGAACCAAAACGAACAGATTCTCCAGCAGAAAAGGAGGATCTACAATAGCCTGTCACTGAGGAAACTCCTCAGAAAGAAGAGTTCTTTTCTCCACCAGAAGACATGGAGACAGGGGGAGATAAAGAAAAAGAACACACACCTCTTCGGCTGACTTTCAGAGAAGAGGATGCTCAAACAGGTGTTAGTCGATCACCTCCTGATGCTGAGGATATTCATGCTGCACAATTTCCTGAAGGAGAGGCATCATCTCCACACACTGAACCTCCTGCTGAAATTCATACTGGCTTGACTCCAGCTTCAGACCGAGCTGAAACAAGCACTCAGACCGACAACTCTGGAAATTTTCAAAGGCTGCTTGATATCATCTTGGAACTTAAAGGTCAAATTTATGCCATGGGATATGAATTTCAGACCTTGCAGAATGAAAATCATGCAATGTTCATTACTTTGCATGATCAGCTTAAAGATGTTCAGCGTCAGATTCAGGATACTGCAAAGGGCACTACTCTCACCCAAGTACAGGAAGATTTGAGGAAGTTGGAAGACACTGTCAAGTCTATGGGAGACTTTCAACTTGTTCGCATTCCTCGAGCTCCTTGATTTTTTAATGCTGACAAAAAGGGGGAGAAGACTTTGCAGATTTTTTTCTCAAACCAAACCAAATCCTATCTTTTTATTGCTTGCTATCTTGACTTTGACTTGAGTTTTTAAACGTGTGCAGTTTTTGGAATATGTGCTCTCTATGGCAATACTTTAAGATTTGTAAATTAGATAGTACTGTCTGTTTATGACTAATGAGGTTTCGGTGAATGCAGATCTGTGTACAGGGAAAGTCTGTGTACAGGATATCTGTGTACAGGATAACTTCTACTATCTTATTTAATCTTTTATGATACTTGCTTAAAAGTTGTATTGCAGGGCGATAATATTCAAATATGCAGGAAAGTTTTGTCATCATCAAAAAGGGGGAGATTGTTGGATGAAATTCCTTAAAGTATTTTGAAGTTAACAAAACAGGTTTATCAGTCTAGTCTGAAGACTTACAGACTCTTTTGACAAAGTCTGAAGATCAAAGTCTGAAGCTAGCAAGACTCAAGACTTATATTTCAAAGTCTACTCACATGGACAGTTTCCAGGACGACGTTTATTCTGATCTTATATGATCTTTATTCTAACGACTAGTGGATATCTTTCTACTGGATTCAGCACTAAACGATCTTAGTTCTATATGGAATTTGTTTAGATTCCTTGACGACTTCGCAACTTATATTTGGAAGGATCTACTTATGGAAACCGAGATCCTAATTGTATGGGCGAGCAGGATTGATGGGCTATCAACACTTACCTTAAAGAGCTCGAGATCTCTCTAATTGATTCTGTCCAACGGGTTGATTGGAAGAACTTCTTTGGAAGGTGCCAACGGTATTGAAGGCATGAAGAAGTATATAAGAGAGATGCTCTAGTTGTTGAAGGGTGCGGATAGAAGAATTCCAAAGTCTGAATCTCCTTTTCTATTTTGCGATATCATTCTTTGAGCGTTACATGTAATCAAAAGAGAGATCATATTGTAGACCTTGAGGAAGTGTAGTAGAGTAATCTACACTGTGGACTCAAGAGCGTGAGACTGTAATCACTCTTATTGATTCTTAGTGAAATCCAGCCAGAAGGGCTGTCCGTGCGGGAGAGTGGATGTAGGCTTGATCTAAGCCGAACCACTATAAATCTGAAGTCTTGATTCTCTATCCCTAATCCTTTTATTATTAACTGTTTTCATTTGCTGCAATCGTTGATTTTAAATTATTTATATCTCATTCGATTTGAATTGTTAAAATCGCTTCAAACACCTATTCACCCCCCTCTAGGTGCTAATTCTAGTCCTAACACTTAGCACAAGACTAAGATCTTTCATATGAATAGTATAGCCTTTCTCCAAAAGCTTTCGCCGCACATGTAATTGCTTGCACCGATATCCAAATACCACGTATTAGTTTGACCTCCTTCATCTTCTTTGAACACCAATAATAGAACTTGATTGGCATCATTTACCAAATTTGCCTTTTCATCTATTCTACTACTCTCCTTGTTCCAACAATTAGAAGCATAATGGCCAAATTTATTACAATGATAACATTGAATTTTAGATTTATCATACCATTGGCCTTTTGAGTCCATTTATCTTCCACGAACACCTATTTGATATTGGTATCTACCGTCACTTCGAGCAACATCACCTCTACTTTGTCCACAACCTCTTCCTTGAAAGCAACCTCGGCCTTGACCATGATCGCAATCTTGATTTGTCCCGCGAGTTTGTGCAAGTTCTCTTCTTTGCTCCTTCTCATCTCGGATGGTCAACCTCGTCTGGAAAACTTCCTCCACTGGTTCAATCTTTTTTCTTCCGAACCTTTCTTCAGGGCTTGTAATGAACCCATAAGCTCATTGATTGTCATGGCATCCAAGTCTTTGAATTATTCAATTGCATCAGCAATGTGGTCGTACTTCTTGTCTAAGAACCGAAGTATTTTCTCGACAACACGAGCATCTAGAATGTCTTCTACGTTTCTTTTAATCTAAATGACAATCGCCAAAACTCTTGTGAAATAATTAGCAATCAATTCAAATTCTTTCATATAAATTACCTCAAATTCACCTCTCAAAGTTTGAAGGTGAATCCTCTGAACTTTTGGTACTCATTGATGTGTGTTGTGAAGAATCTCCCATGCCTCTTTAGTAGTAGTAGCGTTTGAAACTTTTTCGAACATGGAATCATCTAAAACTTGATAGATGATTGATAGGGCATATTGATCTTTTGAACAAACCTTCTCCAAGGCATTCCTCTGGTTCTGGTTCAAGGTAGCTTGATATGTTGGCTCATCATAGCCAGTGTTGACAAGTTCCTACACACCATAGGTGCCAAGTAGAGCTTTCGTTCTAACAGCCCAATTACCATAGTTGTCTTTGGTAAGATGAGGGTATTGAAGAGGAAGCTGATTATTTGTTGACACCATGATCACAAATCATAAGCTCTGATACCACTTTGATGGAAGTAATTTGAAGGTGAAACGCTCAAAACTCACACAAGGAAGAGAAGAAAATAGATAATCTTGTAAATTTATTTCACCTTCACAAAAAACAATTACAAGATTCTTCTATTTATAGACTTGTTACATGACATTTACTCTTCCCAATAGATAAAGCTAGCATTCTAGATAAGATCTAGAAATTAACAAAAAAATCATCATATCTCACCTTATCTTTAAAAAACAAACACTATCTCTAAAAGCAATCACCACACCTAGAAATAGGAACAAACTCATTAAAGATGATGATGAACAGACTCATTATAAATAAGATTTTGCTCATTAAAGATAATGTGGTAATTATAACTTTTTTTCAATGTGGATATCAAATAGTTATTGGCATCAATGAATTTGGTTTAATTTCTAACAAGATCTATTAATCAAGTGACATGTCAAGTTCACAGCCTCAGCCTAGAAATCTCATGATAAACCAATGTTCGAGAGGAAACACCAAGTACTCACAAGCAAAGTTTTTTTATCTGTACTTCACCTGCATTAGAAAAAGATCTAACCCGTGATCGGGACTATAATTGGACTTTTTCATCATTGGCACCAATTATCGTCCCTAACTTTTCACCCCTCGTGCATGTCAATTAAATTTGTTTTCTCTACATAACTCATCAAACTCTTAATAGTAAAAATCTAACCCCTTGTGCATTGTAAGCCTCTCCATTGTCTTGCCTGTTTGATTTTTGTTCAAGAGCTTAAATTGCTTAAAACAAATAAAAGCCTTATTCTTATGTTTCAGAAAATAAATTCAGACTTTCCACCTAGAGTCATCACTAAAAGTTAGCGTTTCCATGGCACCTCCTTTCCATTGTACCTAAAAGGCCTCGCAAATTTAAATGGATATAGTCCATTGAACAGTTGGTCCTATGAATACTTTGTCAAACTGCATTATTTCTTGCTGATAACAAATGCCATATTCGCATAAGTTCAACTTCTTGATTTTCTGCCGACATAGAAGACTTCCCTTACTTAGAATGTTCATGCTTCTCTCAGACATGTTCTCAAGATGCATGTGTCATAACCTAAGTAGAACCGATATCGACACGTGACACGACAAAACACAACACTCTAACACGTTGTTTCTAAAAAAAATAGAGAATTGAGACATGTTGGGACACGTTGTATATTAAATATATATTTTTATATATACATGATAAATTATCATGTTTATGATTATTTTAATCAAATTAATTTGATTCAGTTTCACAAATAAATAAATAAATAAGAGTATATAATGAATTTACACTAAAAACATTAATCCACCATTTATTAATATCATTCATTGTTTCAATTTGACAAATTCAACTCCATTTCAATAATCCATAAAACTTGGAGGAAAAAAAACAAGTAATCCACATTTTGGACTCATGTGAGAGCGTGTCGGAAGAAAAGAGAAAAAAAACAAACTTGGAGGGTAAATTGTGTGTCACAGGAAATGAGAGTCAAAAGAGAGGAGAAGACTAAGTTTTTCTTCTTTCCCCAATTATTATTTTTATTATTTTTTATATATTTACATCTTGGTCTTTTATTTATTGAAAAATTTTAAAATTGACTTCGTGCGTATCAAAATTAAGTGTCGGAATTCCAGACTTGCGTATTGGAGAGTATCAAGAGAATTGATCAGGTGTCCGATTTTCTAACACCTATTAACCAAATGTCAAAGAGCATTGAAGAGTTTTGTAGAGTGTTGGACACGTGTCAAAGTGTCAAACATGACATGAAGGCTCCTGAAGAGTGTCGGTGCTTACTTGATCATAACCTTGTCGGATTTGACTCTTACAAATTTGATGCAATTGCAATTGTTGAGCCTGTAATTATATGTCCCTAAAGGTATAGCTGTGCAACCGGTTTCTAGTTTCAAGGGAAGAATCACTCGGGAACTAGATTGACCAAATCGAATTTGGAATTGGTTTAAAAACACTCTCTCTAATCTATCCGTCGGAGACTTTCAAAGACACCTAGCTAGCCATTTGGGAGTCATTGGAGACCTAAGACAAAATTGAGACTACTCTTGCAATCGCTTCATTTGACTTTTGCAAGTTTCCTTGAGTTTTTACCTTTGTTGAAGTGTCGGCAAAAAATTAGGTGTGATACAACTAATGCAAAAGCATGAACAAACAAAACGTTTTAAGTAAGAAATAAATTATAGGAATAAAACCTGAACATGGCAGATCTTTGTGGTGCCTACTCCACGGGGAGAGGAGATAGACAAGATGATTCCACTACAATCAGTAGAAACGAGATTATAATTGTTCAATCAGACTCATTTAGGAATTAACAGGAATCAATCATGAGGAGTTTTCTCGAGCGCTCATCTCTCTTGGATGACAACTCTCAACGCTCTCCGTATTTGTAGTAAGTGTTCATGCATATTAAGCACATTCTATGCACACAAGACCAAACTCCAAAACAGATTATTTCCATGCCAAATATTATGAGCCATTTCCCGAGGTCAACAAAGACTTTGTCTTCGGTAAGAAAATGAAGTCTTGTAGGAAATTAATAACCTGTTGGCAAAAATTCAATTTTGACTTTCCTAATATGGTTTGGGTCCCATGCACTTCAATTAAATGGGAATTAATTTCGAGACATAATCAACATTTCAACTGGGTATGTCGTGGACAATTTGAATATTAATTCTCATGCGGAAAATGTATTTCTTTCCCCCTCAAGATTTGTGATCTTTTTATCAAAAGAGATAAAACCTATTATCAGAGCGTTGAAAAACAAACAACGGAACAAAGAGTACGTTGCATTTCCATCATATGCACAAATTATATTTTTGGAATTTTTGATAGCTAGTATCTCGTGTAATAAACAAAACACAAATGGTGGCTTTTCCAGAAAGAAGATATTTTTATTGACAAATTTTCATGTAATAGAGCATTGATGGGTTGGTCGATCAATGAAATCGAAGAGCTGTTTAGCTTCTCTTTTTTGTCTGTTACTTGTGGTAACTATTGTCGAATATTTCAACAATTTGAAATTTTTTTTTTTGGTCGAAACAATTTGAAATATTTGAAAATAACAGTTTTGATAGAATTTATAACAGCCATAAAGCCATTATTTTGCAACGGTTTTATAACGGTTTAATAATAGTTTTATAACGGTCTTAATTTAATCATTTTTGTAATGGTTTTGCAACGGCTGTATAATTAGGGGTGTGCAATGGGAACTACCCGAACCGGTAACCACCCGAACCAGACTGGACCAACCGATTCTAGGCGGTTCCTAGAGAAGGCGGTCCGGTTCCATGTTCCCATTCTTGGAACCGGTGGCTGATTGGTCCGCTTCTCAATTCCAATGTGAGAACCAGACCAACCAAACTGACCATACCAGACCAATTAATATATATAAAGAAGCTAAGAAAAATAGCTTTGCTCTTTTGATCACTTCATTGAACTTAGAATTCGGTCCAATCGTTAGCTCACATGGAGGAATGTCTTGCATTTTGGTTGGATTGACCGATGATGACTGTCTAGATATCGAGCTCATTGGCCTTTTTCCTTTTGCTTTAAATTTATTAGGATTTAACAAAAATTGCATCTTTCATTTTAATTTAGATTAGGTTTGTCTTAGAAGCTTTTTTGTTGCATCTCTGTATGTTGTAATTCGCTCAACATTCGGTTGATTTTGTTAGGCAACTCAGGATGTTTCCGAGATGGAGCAAAGCACTTAATCAATTATCAAGGGTCAATCGAAGGAAATAAGAAGCAGTAACATTTTCCAATTTATTTTTGCCCGATTCCACCAAACCAGACCAATCGGTCTGTCCTGTTCTCGGTTCCAGGATCGATTGATCCGGTTCCAAATCCTAGAATTTGGGAACCGATCCTCCCAGTCTGGTTTTTTGTTCCACCTAGGAACCGGATTGGACCGAGAACCGATCAATCGAATGTATAACAGCTTTGTAAGATTTGATTTATTTTTTCACAAATCCCTCATTATATTACAACTGATTTATAACAACTTCTTAACGGCTCTCTCTCTCATTTGAATATAAATTAAACTTCAAATCATAATCTTTTAAGATACATAGAATTCTCATATCTTTCCTAATCTTTTTGTTGGTTATACACATCACGTTAATTTTGTTCCTACTAATATTCGGTACGAAGTATAGAAGAAGGCTAGCTATATCTTGCAAGAATAGTCACTAGAACCTTACACACCAAGTTTCGCATTTCGAGAGACAGAATTCTCCTTAAGGACAATTATTGCACGCCTCATACGTTTGATCTTATTTTCTAATCTTTTTTAGATTTCTAACAATCATTGTTATTTTTCATATTATCTAATATTTTTCCAACTACTATAACTTTAGAAAGTGCAATACCCTTTACATGTTAATCTACCAAATCTGCCATTACTATGCAAAGACGAAGAAAAAGAATTTTGTATTTAATATCCCTTTTAAAAAAGGGGTTAATACTACCAAAAAAATCCAAAACTGATATATTTGTAATAAATTTACCCCAAACTAATCTTTTAACCACCGAAAACCTCAAATTGGTACATTTGTGACAAATTTAACCTTCTTTTGTTTCCATTAGATTGGAATAATATAACAAAAAATAACAAATAACAAATAGAGGGTAAAACCCCAAACGGTATACTAGTCAAGTATCCACATGTCATCTAACTTAACAATTTGACTATAAAATTTGACAAGACTTAACGAAGAGTAAATTTCTTATAAATGTACCAGTTTAGAGTTTTTTGGTCAAAAAATTAGTTCAAGATAAATTTGTCATGGATACACCAGTTTATGATTTGCTTTTTTTTTTTTGGTAATATTAACCCTTCAAAAAAGAGCTAATTCAATCTTTTCTTGCCATCCTTTAAATTGTCCATTTAAAAGATGGGATGTAGTCGGCCATTCAAGCGAAGGAAGCCAAAGTTGACGAATTCATAAACAGTAAGCTCTCCTCGTTCCACTCTTCTCTGCTATCAACTTTCAATTTTTGGAAATAGAAGATGGGAAGTACGAAAGTGTCAAACTAATTTGCCAGACTGCAGAAGGCTTTGACATACGCTCGACACCAGGTCTGACCCAGATTGGAGATAGATTTGATCTGCCCAGCCCACTTTTAGATCTGAGGTCATTTTCAGAGGAAGTAAGAGCTGGAGATGTGTGAGAAAAGAGGCATTACGATGTTGATGATGAACGACGCGAGAGAATATCGTGTAGAACTAGTATACGAAAGGATGGGAGACAGAGAGCCAATCACCATATGAAGAATGTATGCGGCGCGTTTATAATAATCATACGTACTTTCTTTGATTTCGTGGTAACAGTTTGTTTGATATTGTATATAGAACATGGGTAAGTCTACCGAACAATGATAGAGTTGTCAGCTCTGTCGTTGTCGTTGTGAAAGGAGTTTTGGAAGTTCACCCTAAATACCATTGAGTAGTCTAAGCAAAGAGAACACAAATCGACCCAAGCTTACATTCGAAACGTAATGCAAATTCGTAACCTTCTTAAATCTTCTATTTCTGTTGCCTATAAACCGGCAAATATTTCATCAGCGCGAATAAAAGGGTTTAATAAATGAAAGAGATCGATACATGAATTGCTGCGAAAGTTCTGATCATATTTTTTCATCCATCAGCAGAGTATAGCTTATTTAAGCAAAATAAAAAGAAATCATGTTTGTGACAAGATTGGCCAGAAGGAAATAACTATATTCACCTTATCGATACAAGGTTCAATTTGGAAATACACAATTTTGAGAAAGATCCGCATCTCAAGACTACAGTACACTTGTATTTCTTCCCTCTAGCATTCCGAGGATAAACAATGAATCAACGGCACTACAATGAATCAACGCTGTAGGGGAGATGGAGATTCTCCCAATCCTTTTCGTTTAAACCTCATTGAGGCGAGAAAGACAACCCGGTGCCTCCCCACAATCATCTCAAACATGGAGAGACAAATCCAGTCAATCTCATACAGCAGGTTTCTGGTGACAAGAAACTGGTGGATACATGAGAAGAACAATTTCAGCATTGTGTCAGGATCTCAGCTCCGTCTTTGGTTATCAAAATGGTGTGCTCGAATTGCGCTGAGAGGCTTCCATCTTCTGTTACAACTGTCCAATCATCATCCCACATCACAGGATTGATGCTACCAATTGTCAACATTGGCTCTGCCCATATATAACGAATAGTGAATATGATCAGCAGTCAGGAGAAACAGAAAAAGAGAATGCAGGAGATAATGATCATCAAAAACAAAATGTGCCACAAAACAATTTAAAATAATTCTCATCAAGTTTAAGATCCATTTGACGATATATCTGTTCTGAAATAAATCCCTTTATAATCAGCATTTAAAACTTAGAAATAATTAACTGTTTTGGCCCAGTTAAGCTTTTTTTCAACCTGAATCATCAAGCTTTGTTTGTCTCTTATTTTCCTACTTTTATTTTCTCAGAGTTCTGGCAATGAACCCAAGACATAGAAGCAAAATCAATTGAATGTTGACAAGCCAACACATAACCACACCATTCATGTGTCTGGTAAATGAGACAATAAATGATAAGGTCATTGCAGAAGTAGACAGAAAGTTGAGTTCACGATCAAAAATGCATACCGATGGTGAATGTCTGGTTTAACACCATGCGTCCCCCTTCATTGTTTCCTGAAAAATATTAACAGAATCTACCTAAATACCTACGAGCAATAGAAACTTTGTACACGCAAGGGCACGGGGAAGATTTATTTTCATAAAAAAGGCACAAATGACATGACAAAGAAGTAATGACAGAAGAATAGGCTGCTCCGATATATCCCATGTCACAGATAACATCACCAAATTGTGAATAAATGTACATCAATGATACTTCTTTCTATTTTAAGCAGAAGCAGTTGTTCCCAAGAAATTACCTTACCTGTCACAAAATTGGTCGATTCTGAAGAGGAAATTACAGCTCTTCAGTCACTATTTACATAGATAACTTTCCGTCCGAAATGAGCTTCAATTGTTTGGCCAACTCCATTTTCAGAACTCTCTCAAAGTATAAAATCCTTCCCTCCACTAGCCATACTCTATCAACTTCGCAAAACTAACCCTTATGTGGAATATCTTTCTCCCTTCCAGTACTTAGCATATTCTACTTGACAAAGGGTACCAATCTAACTCCACAAGACAACAGTCTATAGAACTTTACCCAATAAATTACCCTGCTCACATCAGTGCACTACAGAGTCAGAAGTTTGAGAACACTCTTTTGAAATTATAAACCAACTTATCACATTTGATGGAAAAAGAAAAACATGAATCCCATCTAGGAATTTCACTCCCGTCACAAATCAAATCTATAAAGAACTGTCTAATCAAGACTAGCTTAGCATCAATTTCATTAGAAAAAATTGTTGCCATGAAATAGAGCACAGAAATGGATTTCTCCATATTTCTCACTCCAAACTTCTTCGATCTTCTTAGTGTGGACTCAAATCCCACTGCTAGACCACTCTATGCTTGATTAGCTACATACAACGGACATCACATTTCACAACTTAAGAAAACTGAAAGCTGCCATGAAAAAAGTAGTTCTCCATCACTTGATGCTATCTTGCAGTCTGATAAAGACATAACCCATGA
This sequence comes from Eucalyptus pauciflora, assembly GCA_007663325.1. Lineage (NCBI taxonomy): Eukaryota > Viridiplantae > Streptophyta > Magnoliopsida > Myrtales > Myrtaceae > Eucalyptus > Eucalyptus pauciflora. The sequence goes on from VMYD01000281.1 coordinate 382,092, forward strand.
ATCTTGAACTTCCTTATACTCAAGAATATCAAAGCACTCATACTACCTGGAGACATATCATAACCAAGCTAAGTACATAATTAAGTAAGGTTTTTTATCAGGTGCACATTTTCCAAATGCAAGAGTAAAAAAATGTGTATTAGGGCTAAAAATATAGATCCAGAACCCCAAAAATCCCTTAGCCCAGATAGCCCAAGCCAGGTTTTCGGGCTTTATTCTCTTTTTGATTTCACACCTGGCCAAGCTATTAGACCTCAATATATGAAGCCCTAAATAGCACGGCCCCGCCCTAAGTTTCTATATTTTCATATTCCTAGTAATATATCATTAATATTTGTTAATTCAAGATGAAATAAACGAATTTCTCCACGAACAACTTATTTTATTATACATGAAGAGATTTTTACATATATATCAACAATTGAATTGAACTTTAGAATTTAAATAGACTATTGCATCACTAACAGTACAAATTTTCAATTAAGCTAACAAATTAAGAACATAATTAATTCATTGAAATCAAATATTGCATTGAACATTAACACTCAAAAAGACAAATTTCTCTCTCAAAGAATGCAAACAATGAATCATTCCATTGAACTTACTGTTAAGTTAATGAGATAAAAAAACACATCATATTCAGTAAAAATGTTAATCTTTATGAACTTAACATTTATTTGAACTGATAAAATTTATTAAAAAAAAATTATGAGATGTGGAGAAAAAGAAAATCACCATGAAAGTGAATAATCCAAATTAAAATCAACTGAAAATAAGATTTTGTGTTGACTATTGCCATTTATATAAACAAATTTTTCATCCATATCCTGACAGAATGCAGCAGTGAGGGACAATCCAACCATGCGGCTAGTGGGATCGAGTTCCACGAGTAGACTAACAAGAGAGAAACTACAAGTAGAAAATCAATAGTCACAGTCCTCCTTGAATCACCATGTAGCATCTCGTCTTTAGTTTGGCTAGTTTTTTATGTATGTGGCATTGACTTTGCAGATAGTTTGATTGTTTAATTAGCAGGACTGTTAATGTTAATGCTCAGATGTTCTGAAGAGTTGGTTTGTCGTGGATTTGAGATTATTATGTCTTGGATTGTTTATTCTATAAGTTAATTTGGGTATCGTTAATTGTAACAACAGGTGCATTTGAATGTTTGCTCTAAGTGTTATATAATTTTATCCAGATAGAGTCCACAATTGCCCAGAATTTTGGCTTAAAGGGTTGACACTGTTTTTCATTGAGCTAAACAATTGCTCCATATGCAACTCATGGCGATCACTTTTTGGCTATTGTTAGTGGTATTTAGTCCTATGTAATTTTATATAAACACCTTCCAAGTACTATACAATTTTTTAGACGTATGATTTATTTTCCTTTTTTATCAATTTTGGCCTAGCCCAGCCCGAAATAAAACAGAGCAGGCTATTTTCTACTGTTTGGGCTAGGGAACTTTTTGGGCCCAGGATGTTCAGGCCCCAGCATATTATGCTGGGCTAATTTCTTACAAAAAGCCTAGCCTGCCCACCCATTTACAGCCATAGTTTGTATGGGCTCCAGAAACATCAAATTATCTCAGGTAAAAGCGCCTCTTAAATTAATGATTGTGCGAAAGTTAACCATAAGAGAAATCAATATATTGTGATGTAAAGATAATGATATAATGTGCAGACCCCAAACAAAAGTAAAATAAGTGAACTGTAAGAAAAAAGAACTTAGTGCTGCAACTTACTGAAGTGTAGAATGACAGGATCTGCATGAAATACACATCCAACTCCATGGCCAACAAACTGGCGGACAACACCATAACGATATTTATCTGCATGGTCACTTAGACGCAAATTACCGTCAGCATATATGTGGGACTTCACAATACAATTAAAGAAAATTAGCCATCAGGTATTATCAAGAGGAAAAGTAATGCATTTTTAAGATTTACGGATAAAAATGTACAGAAAGAAGATGTAGAAGATACATGGACAGAAATTTCAGCCAATCTATCTAGGCGTGAGATGTCACTGAAGAAGTTTATTATAACATGAAAAAGAACAACAGCGGATGCCTTACTTGATTGTTCGTCCAATTTTCTTGAACTCCACTTCTGGTGCACACACTGATATTGCTTTATCTAAGCATTCTTTTGTTACCTAAAGCATGCGTTGAAGTCTACTTAGCAACCATTCAAAGATGTCAATATATCTGAAAATAATTAGGATGTGAACTCCCTAGCATAAGAGAAAGAAGTATTCCTCAAAGGACATAAGCCTAGCAATAAATCAAATGTTCTTGTCCGAATGTGTACAGTCTGCAGTCATACTTCAGGAAAGGTTCGACACATGGAAGAGATAGATGCAAGTGCTTCTTGTCAACATTCGTGGTAATTTGATAAGTAAATATCTCAATGAGGGATTTTCACGCAGAAAACTTCAGGAGCTAAACAAAACTAAGTGGCACAACCATTTGTCAGCTTTGGATCTAGTGATTGTGTGAATTATTTTCTTAGAGATAGCTTGTCTCTATTTTATCCATCTTAGACAATAAAAGCTTCAGATATGTTAAGCTCAGACATAACAGGAAGCAACTTCCACAACCGAAGAAGAAACTACTTTCAACCCAAAAATAGTTTCTCCACACGTCACAGCAATTAAAATTTGAAAGCTACCTGAACTAGGGTTTTTGCTTCTTCATCAACTTCTCCACAGAAGAAGGTAGCAGAAGTATCACCATGATAGCCCTTCATATGACAATCAAATCAAGAAGGAAAAACTAAGCACATTTAGTCTGAAAAATGGCCCTCTAAAAACATTCTTCAGAAAGAAATTGCAATTGACCCGTGCAATATGGCCACAGCATTGCATGTGACCAATATAAGGACAATTTCTATTCTTGTTACAAAAGTGACTATCATTTAAGCATCATCATCTAGCTTATTCATCATCTCCACAAATTAAACGTAAATGCTTCATATGAAAAATGAGCTTCAAAGCCTAAGATCCAACCCCAGCGGACAAGAGCAAGTCTATCCCCATCCTCTGATGCCCTCCTGAAAATAGGATCTTAAATGGAGAAAGATCCGGATTCACCCCAGTTGAAAGTAAAAACCTTTTGAAAAGATCAAGCACTGACTCACAAAAAAAATGAAAGAAAAAAAAAAAAGCTATATAGCAGTGGGGTAAAAACAACATAGAAAAAATCAGTAAAGGATGAGACAGTCAAAGCTAAACGAACAAATGAGGCATACAGTGGACAGCATTCCTTATCACAGTGTTTATATTAACACACACAAGATGTTCTATTCACCCTTAAAAATACATATGTCCCAGCTGAAGGTCACTTACTAGTAATCACCTAAGAACACATGCATCCTGTATGCATGAGTGCAGGTGCATGCATTAGCAAGCTTTCTTACCACTTTGGCCTAGTTTTATACTTTATTTCCGGTAGAATATTTAGTTCACAGAAAAGAAGCCAAGTGTGCAACAAGCTACTTTCAAAAACAGATATAAATAAATAATTGAGGACAAGAAGCATAGGAGAGATCAAGCAATGTGCAGCATCCAAAATCAAACATATTATGATATTTTCCTCAAATATCAAGAATGCAACAAGATAACTAAAGCACTCCTTACATTGAGATAGACCGTTACATCGATATTGATTATATCCCCATCCTGCAATCGAAGACATGTTAGAACCTCCATTTTAAATTCCAGTAAATACAAAGTTGCTAGCACAATCAAAGTGAGGACCTCCAGTTCCCGTGAATCAGGTATTCCATGGCAAATGCACTCGTTTACTGATGTGCAAACACTCTTTGGAAATCCACCATAGCCAAGAGGGGAGGGATATGCTCCATTGTCAATAATCATTTGGTGAACTGCTTGATCAATTTCATCTGTCCTAATGCCTGGCTGCAAAGAGAGGCATCCATTAAATTTCCAAATGAAGATCCATTCTATCAAAAACATCTTCAAATTCAAAAAATCATGGAAACAAATAAAGGATTAGAAGTTCAGATTTTTTAATTTTCCAGAACTGAACCAAAAGAGAACCTTCATAAGAAGAAATAGATCTTTCTAAAACATTTGTGTGCAGTAAATTTCGAAATATATATATATATATATATATATATATATATATATGTAGTGTTACAGTGAGAAGGCATGGTAATTTAATGGACAAAGAATAGACAAGGGGAAAAAAGAGTTCAAAAAAATACAAAGCACATAAAAATAAAATAACAAGAAAATCAAGGAAGAGAGAAGCAAGCTTGCAACAAAAGAAGGAGGAGGAGGAGGAGGAGGAGGAGGAGATGAAGAAGAAGAAAGCTTTTTTCCCACATGTGACGTTCATTACATGGATGATCTTACATGTTATACCTCGTTCCATATTCTCATTTAGATCCAAATATTCCACAGCACTTTTCAATATTTGCTTCTGTTCTGTGTCTCCTTAGGCCTTCCTAATCCTTTTGACCTATGCCTCTACCACAGAGCCTATATTTCACAGAAGCATCTAGAAAGCTTTGTCTCACATGTCAGAACCACCCAAAGTATCTAACTCATCTTATGCTTGTCCTCACTTGGTCACCCACTGACTTTTTGTCAGATACAATCATTTCCTACCATTCGTTCTTATTTGGAGCCATGTTAACTCAGACTCTAGCAACTGAAAGATATAAAAATAAAGATAGTGTACCTTAACAAGAGTTCCAGCAAATTCAAGAACCTGCGCAGCAAGCTTTCCTGAAGCTCTCATGCATTCTATTCCTTTCTCATCATGCACTTCATGTCCACTAGCTATCCCAGGCGGTTGCCGAGAACCAACATATGGAGGCCTTAGAATGTGATCAGGAACAGGTCTATGTGGAGATATTTTTCCAGGCCTTAGACGTTTACGTTTACCATCGGCTACATCTTCATTTCTGCAAATTTCAACATGATCACTGTCAAAAAAGCAAGCCCTCCAGGAGCATTTTCTGCTCTCTATACATGTCTATCCAACCTGCCAGCACGCACGAGAATATGTAAAGAAATTCCCATCTTGAACTCAACTAGCCTTGTAGTCAACTGGAAAGGGAATATCAATAGAGCATAATTTTTCAACAACACATGCATATCTAAAGATATGTTCACCAAAGAACTTGAGGAGGGCATATATCTTGACTCAACCTATATTATAACAAGCACCTATTTAAGAAACAACATCTTGTAGATTCATAAAAACAGCTTAATAGAATTGCTTTTGATCAGCATGCCAGTACATATGACCAACCACCGGTCTCGTATATTATCTAACAAGCAAAAGTCTGATACTTTGAAACAATTCATTGTCAGATGGACAACGCAGATAGCTGATAACAGAGTTTACTCAAATTAAAAAAAAAAAAACTTCAGCATCAAAATACTGTGAGTTTTGATGGAAAAAAAAATATTATTTGAGATTGCATTGAGAAGAAAGTCATTTGAATGATCACTACATGGTAAGAAGAGAAGCACTGGAAATTAACTACACCTGCATATCTCAGCTACCGCTACACACAATGACACATAATAAGAATATAACAGGATCAGAAAAGTACAACAGTCAATGTGATGCACCATAGGAGACATACAATAGGATATTCTAACTTCAAATGCATGAAATACTAAATTTTGTCCACACTCCTATACTTCCTCATGTTGAACTGCCCAGCGTACTTTAACTTTTGTGAAATAACCCATGGTAACCCCCTCGAAGAAATTTCCGATGTTCTATGTCAGCTAACCATAAGTGGCTGTGGCATAAAACATTATTAAATTTTGGCTAGAATATCATGTCACACCCTCTTGATGTAAACAAAATAATCACAAGGTGGGTTTTACCTTCACCGCCCTCCAACCTACCCAGCGGATTTAATTTGGGAGAAAGAGAGCACAATAGGGATTTCTGGCCAAGAATTGCAGATGCTAGCCTCATAGGTATTTCCAAAGAATAAAATTTTTAAAACCTATCCAAGGATGTTATTTTGACAACGTGCATACTAAAGAAATTATTCTACAAGAAGGAAAGTACAAGAGAGAACTTCACAAGCAAGACAAAGTAGAGATGTGCTCATACATTGTACTGTTCCTGAAAATGATGTCTACTTAAAAGTTTTAGCAGTAAACAGATGGCCAAAGAACATGATCCTTGAACAAGGTACCCCTCATAAAAATCAACAATAATTCGCAAACATGCTAGATTCTGCAGTGCAGTGGATTCTTGCTCAACATACCGCCTATTAAATAACAGATCGGTTAAGCCAGAGAGAGATCTTGATAACTGCATTGACACGTGCTTGCTTCCTGCAATTGCAATGCACATAAAAGATGAAGATGGATGTTTGATGTTTAGCACATATTCATCGACAACTATTCTTTCCAGAAAAGGCAGAATTCAAGCCAAAGTTTTACGTTGATGGACCCCAACGACAACAGCTGGCCACGCAACTTGGCTCCACCCCAACAAATAATAGTGCCAATGTTGTATACATGATCACAAGATACACTTTTAAAAGGGAAGACAAGTAAAATTGAAGAGTTTTTTGGCAATACTTAAGCTTTTGTACTAAGAACAAAAACAGGCACACGAGTAAGAAAAATTAACTGCCCAGGTGATATAGCATCCAAACTGAAGTTCTACACCGAAATTTTTTTCCTTACACCATCCTATTAATGGCCTCAATTTCCATCACTTTAAATTCTGATATGTTGAACAGAGAACTCAAACTGATATTAAATGCTGTTCAAGCTAGCTTACAACTCACAGTCGCTTAACCAAGAACTTTTCTTTAATGGTCCTACTCAATGCCTCAAATTCTAACACAAAACATTCAGATATGTTGAACAGCAAATTCAAACATAGATTAAATGCTGTTCCACCCAGGGATCATTCACACAAATCACCAAAACTAGAATCTAGAGTAATCAAAAATATCTTTTAACCTTCAGCTTTTCCTACTTCATAACAGACAATTCCATTATGCAATCTGACCACTTACAGCTCCTCAAGAAACCAAGAATGCAGGGTAAAATGATTGTAATCCAGAGAATTAAATTAGGTGCATATCTTTCTCACAAACTGACCCATCATCTATAAGACTCTGTTCCAGCAAGCGACACCCTTATCACCACAAACACCGCTCTACTAGCGAGACATACTGCTAAAGGTAACGAATCAATCCTAGCCTAGAGCAAGAAAAGCCGCAGGCGACATATGCTACTCTACTCTATAGTACAAGATAAACAAACACACACATGCAACAACCAGTTTCATACATGTAACGTGTCATAATCTCGAATCCCACAAACCAAGGAACCCTCTTGTTAACAGAGGAAGCTCCCCCAGTTTCCGTTGAAGGAGCAAAAGGCGCAAATTTTCGACCTGGGTTGAAGCGAAAGAGGTGCTGCACGGGCTGAGTGGAGCGAACGAAGCGGCCCCCGACGAAAGAGGAGAGCAGTCTGGGCTGCAGGGAAGACGGGACCGCCATTTCCGATGCTCGAGTCGAGCTCTTCTCCGTACGGCGGCGGCCCTGGAGGAATCGCCGGGGGAGAGTCGGACGCGGAGGACTTTCGTCTTCTCCCCTCCTTCCGGTGTGGCTATGGACTTTTGTCCACATTCGATCAAAACGCCTGCTCTATGAGGGAAAATTCAAAATTACGCTATGCTCCCTTGCTTTTGCACGTGTTCGATTTTGGTCCCCACATTAATTTTTTGTGTTCAGTTTGACCCTCGTATGGTCTTCAAGAGATGATTCCCAGACATTTTCTAAGTTTATCATCTAAATCTCGATGAAATTTGTCGATTCAAGTGCCTGAAAATAATGTGCAGAGCCCCACGTACACTAAGATTTTATTTATTTCATGAAGAACGAATGATTTAAGAAGTTTGTTCATAAAAATAAGAAAAATTTGCAAATAAAAACCTGAAGTATCCTCATTTTATTAATTTTAAATAAGAGCTTAAAGTGGTTATGGCTATTTTAAATAAATATCTAATTTTGCTGGTTCACCAGCCAACAAAATATTCTGGCTAATCAAGGATATTTTCATCCAAACACAATTTAGATCAAAATTAAAAAATTAAATAAAAAAAAAGAGCAAAAATAGGCAAGAGGCAGCCCCCTCCCACCCGTGGCCACTGCCACATTGCCAGTGGGGTAGTGGCGATGGCCAGTGAGGTTGCCGACACCTGCGCGAGAGCCGTGACCCTCATTAGAAACAGGAGAAGGGCAACAACCCACTTCCAAATCTAGACAAGGGTTGCCGACAAGGTGAGGGGGGTGACCCTCGCCCGCCAATGAACCTATCGGCCATCGCTACCACCTCACCAGCAATAGGGTGACGGCCTTCCCGCCTATATTTTTGCTTCTTTTTTTAAAATATTTTTTTTTAGTTTTTATTAAAAAAATTTAAAAGACAAAATTGTCCTTAATCAGTTGGTGAGTTCAAATCCTTTTTTGTGACTGTTATAGCTACTTCAAACCCTTATTTGAAACAAACTCTAGTTCATGTCTTCATTTGAGAAAACAAATGCACTTTGGATCTCTATTTGAAACAATATTCGTTTCATACTCTTATTTGAGAAAATGGGAATACTTCAAACCTTTTTATTTGGAATTTTTTCTATATGCGATCGCTTCTATCGCTTATAAAAATAAATAAATAAATAATATTTTCATCATCCACAAAAATAGTTAGACTTTTGATAACGAAAAAGTTTTCGTGCATACATTTTTATAAGCGATACAAACAATTATTTTTTAGAATTATTTATTTTTTTATAACAAATAGAGTACATTTAAATTTATATATATTTTATGATAAATTAGTACTTTTACTATATTCAACCACGAGTCAAGAACCTGTGTCATACGACAACTGAATAGAGATAGAGATGATGTCTGTTCAAGTTACAGAATAAACCTATGTGAGCTAAACTAACATACAATATAAGCCAACCTAGATGCTTCGAGCAACGAAATCAAACTCATCTCCTCTTGTCTAACTCTCCAAAGAATGTATTTTATATAACAGATACATCACGTGATAATGCAGGTGATGTAATCAACCAATTAACGATGAGTTGCATATACATATAGATACAAATAAGATAAAATTCACGGCACGCGGACAATGATGATTGTATTATAATATATATGAATACACATGAAATACTTTCGAGGTCGATCTTCCCTAAATAATGGAAGGATAGGGCCGATGGAATTCTTGCTTTTTAAGATTAAACCTGAAATGATGTCACGAGATTTTTTTTTTTTTTTGGACGAAGATAATATATTAGAAATTAGAACATCTTACATCCGCTTACTACCGCATCTGCAAACACAAGGTCAAGAAGAGAAGCAGGGGGAAAAAGGTTCCAGTTACGGGCTTGATCAGTTCGGCCATGGGCCTTCGCGGCCCAGTCCGCGGCCAGATTTGCTGCCCTCCTGCAGTATCGAAGCTCCAGATTAGGGCACGAACGAAGCAGGGAGATGGCCTCCGCGAAGAGTGGACGCTCCTCCCATGGCGGCCGCCGGTTATTAGTCAAAATATCAACCACAGTCCAGCAATCCGATTCATTGACGACCCGAGCATGTTGAAGACCGAGCTGTAAGAGATGGCGAAGAGCACCGCTGAGAGCTTGGATCTCCGTCTGAAGCGCCGAAGTCGCCGGAAAATCAGCTGTGAAAACCTCTGTAAGTGTACCCCTATGATCCCGACTAACACACGCCATAGTACCGATCTGGTTACCCTCCGTATAAGCCCCGTCTATGTTACATTTCAGCACCCCCGCTGGAGGAGGTTGCCAGATAACACCTGCGGACAATGCATCTGAGCGGCCCATCTGGTCAACACGAGATTAGAGTCAGCAAAATTATGGCAAGCTTTCGACATAAAATGCGAAAAATGTCCTTAAAGCTAAAATAGTAATTGAAAAATAGCACGTGGACGGTTTGTCATGAAAATTGTATCGGGACCAGAATCGAAATTGTTCAAAGCCCTTGGAGCATAGGTGTAACTACTGAAAAATTATCAAAAAAGTCCTCAATTTATTAAATTTTTACAAATTCAATTCTAATCTTTTCAATTTTATTAATCGAATCATAAACATTTTTCCTTTTTGTTAATTTGAACTAAAAATCACTAACGTGGATAGCGGTCGTCTTACGTGACACACTGTCTTACGTGATAAGGTTGGGGCTAACATAGATTATTTTTAATAATAATTTAATTTTTTTTATTTTTTAAAAGTTTTCAATTTTATAATATTCTTTTTTTCCTTAGGTTTTTTTTTTTTTCCCTTTTCATACAAGGTCACCACAAAGGCCTCACTAGTCATAGCGAGGGTGCAAAGGCTCTTGTCGCACCCTCGCTCACGCCAATAGGGTCATGATAGCCATAGGCGAGGGCTTTCCAATCCCATTGGCTGTAGACAAGGGCTGTCGATGACCCTCACTGGCATAGAAAAAAAGCAAATAAAAAAGACAAAAATTGAAAAATTATTAAAATATTAATAAAAATTATTTACATTAACGTTGATTATAATACGTAGGATAAATAGCTTTCATGTCAATGATTTTCCTACCTAACTTGGTAGGATATATTTAATTCGCCAAAAGTGAAAATATTTAAAACTCGATTAGCAAGATTGAATAAGTGCAATAGGTCTATAATTTTTTTGACAATTTTCGCTTGTAACTTTATATGCTTGGTAAGCAACTTATACACACATAGGCATCGCATCTTATTTCGTAGTGTCCAGTAAATTCAAATTTAGATGTGGGCGGGTGAAAGACGTGTTCAAATCCTCTTTGGTTCACAATGTATTCTTTGAAATCCTTGTTTTCATACACCATATAGATCAAATTTGAGCAAGCGCAACAGTAGGAGGACCTAACACAGAACGAGAAAGGGAATGACATCAAAAAAAAAATTTCGACAGGCGTCAAGGTTAATTAGGGATCGAGCCCTAACGCAGAAAAATTTGTCAATGGATGGCCGGGTAAGAAGCCCAACAAGAAGCCTGTGAAAAAGGGCCATGTACATTCTCGGAAGGCCCAAGCCCACCAAGAAACTGGCCCTAATTAGAAAGCCATGAACGACCTCAACACCACGTGGTCCCCGGTCTTCTGCGAAATCTCGAACCACGTCCGAACACCGGGCCACCCACTATGTAACGCGCCAGTCGTCAAAACATTGCAGGACGAAAAATGTTGGAGACTATAACTTGAGCAACGCCACCAGGAACGACAAATATGAATGTAATTCAATTTCTTCTTTATGAAGTAAGCGGAATTTTCATCTTTGAGGTGAAAATTGTCCAAAGTTATCCAAAATATCATAAACTTATTGTGTAACATTTAATTCAATTATAAACCTTTCAATTATGCCAATACAGTCTTAAACTTATTGTATAACGACCAATTCAATTATAAATATTTCAATTGTGCCATAAACCTTTTGATAATTTGTCAATTTATTCCTAAACATTTTTATGATTTATTAATGTAGTGCTTTAGTGATTTCTAGCTAAAATTATCTAGAATGACTACGGAATCTCTTTGTCCCTAAAAGCGAAAGAGTCGATTCTTCCTCAAGTCCGAACCCTCATTTTTGAATCTTGGACATCAGCTTCCGAATTCGGGAGGCATTTGGTTACATCAATTTTCAAGATTTTTTTTTCTCGTGATTTTGCTTTTAGCATTTGGCAATCAGCTATCACTTTTGGTGCTTATGCTTTTATTGATTGGCATACTAGTCCTTAAACTGATCTCCAAGGATAATTTAAATTCTATTTTCATTGTGAAAATTAGGAAAAAGCATGATCTAGGTTGGGCTGATCTAGCACCTAACTCAGGGATTGACTTGGACAATGTTGGTCCCCCAATGTTTGGGACTGAGGGTCGGAGATCCAATCTAATTCTAGGGTCAACCCAAGACCAACTGATTATGTTTTCATTTCATTTTTTGTACTTCTCCAAAGGACAAACGTACCATTGCAAATTACATATTCATTAACAATGAGATATTAAGCAACCAAATTATGAACATTAGTATATATCAAATATAAATATGAGATAAGGTAATAATAAAAATTTAACACTTACTAAAAGAAACAAACTATAAAAATGAACATGTGAGGTAAGCAAGGAGAGACCGGAGGCGAGTGGACAGATGCGAGCGGCAAGGTGAGCCAAGCAAGCGAGGAGTAGCAAGTGAACAAGGAGAGCAAGATCGAGGTGAATGAAAGAGGGTTTCTATTTATTTATTTTTCGGTTTAATTAGGGTGGGTTTCTTTTTATTTTCTAATTTACATAACAAACTGAATTGTAAAGAGAACAAAGGAGGGGTGCTAGGATTTACAGTAAACAAAATCTTATAATATATAAGTATATAACATATATAGGGTTGGTCTGGACCAGGACCAACCCTAAAGGATCGAAAAACAACCCATATAGTGTAAGGTCCAGAGATCTCGGAACCAAGGACCGACCTAGGACCGGCTGAAGGGTTAATTTTGGACCAATACTCAGTCCTAGCGAAATTTGCTAAGTCAGCACCAGTTATTAATACATGGGGCATCCTATCCAGGCCGCTAGAGCAAATTCTGCTCTTTTGGTCCTCGTGCGTACGGAGCCTTCAAATTTAGTCCCTTTGCTTAATGGTGGTCGTTGCGCGGCCGTCCGAGAATTTCCCACCTCCCGGTAGCAGCGGATGGCCTTCGGCGCTGGGGAGTGGCCAGTTATCGATTTATTCCGACTTTTTTTTCTTTTTTTTCTTTTTTTGAATGTTTCTGCTCTAGAACGGCATTAAATAACCAGTGTACGCGAGACTTGTCGAAAGTAGGAAACACCAGCTGAGGCTGAGGGGAGACGAATCCCTCCCAGCTTATTGCACGTGAAGCAAAATTGATGAGCCCCTCTCTCTGTATTTAACGCCTGCTACGGTCTTTTTAAAAATTCGAATTTCAAAAGGGTGAAAAATAGAAAGAAAAACGGAGGCCCCTTCGTTCAAATTTTCCTTTTTGCCCGTTTCGAAATCTGATTGCGTTGCGAGCTGGTGAAACTATATATTCTAACGTATCAACAGCATTTTCAAATTCTCTTGACTCCACCCTTCGAGAGCTGCAGGTGCTGGCGGAAGATATGGAAGTTCACCGCAGAAAAACGGAGGAGGAGGCAGGCCATGGGAAGCCGAGGGCGGCGGTCGCGCCGGTGCTGGCGGCAGCGGAGATCGAAGAGTTCTTCGTGGCCGTGGAGGGGAAGCTCCTGCGATATTACAAGGACAAGTAAGTCACACTGAGAAACAACTCTCATTGTTATTATTATTTTGGGTATAAAAATGCTCAAATTTTAAATTAGTTGTTTTTTCTTTGTGGGTATTTAGGTATAATTATGATTTTGTCAAGGACGAGCCGGTGGGCGGGCGGTATGAGTGGATTAGATTGAAGCCTTGAAGGTTGCTGAGTGATGAGTGAAAGGATAATTAAGCAAGCAAGGGTTTGGTGATATTCTAATTTGGTTTACTTTTGGTTAATTTGGGAATAATTTGACTGGCATTTTGGGAATTATCTCTCTTATGATTGGCTAGGGCTTTCTCTGTTTGTTTTCCTTTGTTCATGTACAGTCTTCATGTGTTTAGGATTCCATCATTATTATGGTGAAGGGTGTTGCTAAACACAAAATGGAAGAATTATTCTTAATATTTCCTAGTGTGTGTATATATTCTTAATACATATACATATATATTGGCAAGATAGCAAAACATAAAGAATTATTCTTAATAATTTTGGTTCATTCAGGAAGAAACGCGATGGATTTGTTGGTGTAAGATAAGAATCGTTTGATAAATAGACTAAATCATGAAAAAGAAAGTGCTCGAGAATGAGAGTTTTTGGTAGCCTAGCTCTAAGTGTGCTGTTGTTTTTATATATGATTGGTCAAATGTATTTGGAAACATGCATCTCTGCATTTATATTTACTAATAAGGTGATTACCACAATTTGCCACAAAGTAGAAAATGGGTGTGAAGTCTCCTTTATCTTGAGTGTGAATTTTCTTCAAGATTTTTTTCTCTTCGTTGGATTATTTTCCAACACCAAACACTAGAAGTTAATGAAATTACTTTTCTGAAATTTATCTTCTCTCAAACAAATGAAGCCTAAGTGTCCATATACATCCCAAAATATGAGTTTAAGAAATTAGTTCTTGACCAACATTGCCATCACTGGATGGGAGAGTTGGAGGAGTTTGAAAGCCACTACTACCGAAAAGAAAAAATGTATATGGAAAATAAAATTGGTAGATATTTTCTTGAATGCATCTTATTAATGGCACTTTTATGGCCATTCAAAATAAGAAAAAGGAACATTTATCAAGTTGCTTTGAACATGGAAAAAATTTACACATTCAAGAAAATTCGCCTAATTTAAATAAAAGTATAGGTAAATAAGGTAGATTTCACATATATTCCAAGTTATTTATGACCCTTTATCAGCGCGAGGCCCCTGCAAATGTAACTCAAGAAGGGAAAAAAAGAGTTGAATTTTCATTGTACAAATCTAGGACAGTTGTATGCACCATGATGCCCTTGGGTTCATGTTCTGAAGTACTTTGTAGTCACCAGCTGAACGTGACCAACATGTTCATCTGCAAGACTTTCATTAACATCTGCATAGGTTGCTGTTTTGCTATCTTCAATAAAAATCAAAATGGTGCACCTTTAATTTACACTTAAGGCGTACTCAAGGCGGACACCGGATCCAGCTGAAATATCGCTACCGGAACCTTCCTTCTCTGTAGAATGTAGCCTTGACCATGTGACGGTATGTCCTTCTGTAGGTTGGTAACTTCGATTTACTTCTTACGATACCTATCATCCTGCCAAAAGTTTGTGTAAAACGCAAGCATCGATATGGTAAGTCAGTCCACGGTCAACTGTAAATGCGACGTTTTTTGGTGCAAAGTGAATATGATAGTGCTTCACTATCCTTAGGTGGTCATTTAGGTGAGCATGATAAAATTTTTAGAACAGAAATAAATTTCTATTCCTCATAAGAGTTTCTGAACAAATAAATGCGTTTAATAACGATTCAAAATTTTTATTTTTGGAATAAAAGTTCATTTGACGACATAATAAAATTTCTATTTCTAGGGACGGCAACGGCCGGCCGACAACGGGCGTCCGACGTCCAGCGGCAAGCGGCCGACATTCAGTGGCGAGGGTCTGGCGTTTAGTGGCTGACGTCTGGTGTTCGGTGGCAAGTGTCCAGCAGTAGGCGGTTGACGTTTGGTGGCGAGTGGCCGATGACCAGCAGCAGGCGACAGGTGTCTGGTAGCCAACAACCGACGATGGGTGGCCAAAGTCCGACGTTCGACGATGAGTGGCTAGTTAGCGATGTTCAACATACGATGTCCGCATCCGATAGAGAGTATCTAACGGTCAGCAGCCAATGACCGGCGGCCAGCGGCCGGAGGTCAATGGTCAACGATCAGCGATGGGTGACTGAAGTCTGATGTCCAGCATTCAACGGCCGGTCGACTATGGGCGGCCGACGTCCGACGGCTGGTGGCGGGTCCGACGACCGATTGTGGGCAGCTGACGGCGGGCGACAAGCAGTGGGCGTCCAGCATCCCATGGGCGGCAAGTGGGTGATGAGAGATAACGAGAGTGAACAATGAAAAGAGTTTTGATTTCTCACTTGTGTTCCAAAAATTGAAAAAATTAAAAATTCTAGCTTCTAATTTTTGCTCCAAATCTATTTCTAGAATATAAATATGTTCTAGAAATAGAAAAATGAAATTGCATTACCACATGGATTTCTATTCCAAACTTGTTCCGAGGAACAGAGAAATAAAGAAACAGAAAAATAGAAATTTTATCATGCGTGTCCTTAGGTAAAGGATTACATGAGAAAGGTTGATCAGTTCGCTAAATCTCCAAGCATGTACTTCAATGTCATTGGATTTGGAATGGAAGTATCTTCATGTTTTTTGACAATCAAGATATGGAATCCTCAGGGGATATAAGAAGACACCCGGAGAAATTCTGGTTCTTAAAAGAGGATTTGGTCAGATAACATCGAACTCACAGTTCATGCTGTTGACAGTCAGCGACGTGTACGACGAAGAAGATGCATGAAAAATAATATCTCAACTGAAAAATTTAAAGAAACATCGATTGTTCTTCAAACTATTAGCAGGAAATATACTGGTTTATTAAAGGAGTACCTTCTGCTATCCGGAGGCTCAACTTCGCCATTCTTCCACCTATCCATAAGCGCTTTATTGCTCCAAAAAGAACTACTTTCTCTAAAAATCTCACCTCACTCTTTTCCAATCTTATGACCTTGATCTGTTCATTCACACCGGAAGAGGACCAAAGAACAAGTCTTAACACTTTGTCCTGCAGTCTGTTCAGTTGGTTCAGTTCAAAGCCATCGAACATCGGGAAACCATCCAAACCAGCTTGGATAGAGCGGAGGATGGTCTGCACGAGTGAAAAACAAGGCAGGCCAAAGCCTATATGAGTCGCTTCACTGCTGTTCTTTGCTTTCAGCCATTCATACAGATCGTCGGGTGTCATTACGTTAGCATCCAAAAGTTCTATTGCCTGTCGTTTCATGGGACTCGATCATTTCCATCCAAAAGCTGTCAAAAAGTGGGAAAGTTGTGTGGACTAGTGATTTTCAGCAAGTTCATAATGATCTAAAATTCATCTTACTGGTCACCACTAATAGGACCCCGAAGAACCTAATTTACCTGCACCATCTGGATTTCTTGTATTGTCTCCCTCACTGATCTTGACTGAGCTAAGCTATGCACAAGCAGTCAACGGTGCGTCTTCAGATGCAGAGGTGGTTTTGCCTCTATTTACATGATTTCCTCCAACCGACAGCTCGGATGGTTGAGAAGCCTTTTGCTTTCTGTATGAAGGCCTGGCTGTGGGAAACGTTTTTGTTTTGTCAAAACCTCCAAAATTAAGTGGTCGACAAAGAAATTGCTACAGCGTTGCATTTGTGCTAGTCATAGTGACATTAGGACTGAAGGGTACGACTTACTTACTTTGGAAGTATAGTTCGCTCCTGATGTCTGAAGATACAGACAGTGGTTCGTGTACTAAACGAATTCAGCAACCATCGCAATGACATAAGCTACGCCACTCCAAAAAGATCTTTCCTGCCTCCACAAAATTCCACAGGGTTGGAGTCTAGTATTTCACAAAAATGGTACCGATGAAAAAGAAAATGAACAGTGAATTTGGGGGCAAACTTGATACACGATGCCTGATCCATATAGTCTTATAAAGCAGCTCAAAAGTGCAGCTGCTAAAATGCTTGAAGCTACGGCAATGGGCCACATGAGAATTGTCAAACCGGCAATCGGAGTGCAGGCAGTTTCAAGAAAGGGGCCCTCTTAGACTGATAAGATCGTGTATTAATCGCTCTCAGCCCCTAAATAGCTTGTACGGAGTCTTGATGACCATAATAGTGGTGTAAATGGGGACATGCACGAGTAGCCCCATCAGTCCCACCAGGATACATCCGGCAAATTGCACTAATCTACAAAACCAAAAGAGAGAGAGAACGATAGAAGTTGGTAAATTTAGTTGCTTCATAAATGACTGCTTCCAGACTGAAGTCGGTGAACCTACAACTTTCCTGACTTCAATTATTTCCATAATCATTAACTAAACATGTCACTGTGGTTCATTGAGCTGCCTGGATCATCACCCCCGTATTTCATCAACTTAAATCGTTAAATTGAACTATAGGAAAAAGAAGTTTATTTTAACGTTCATTGCTAATGTTCGGTGCACATATTACTATGATTAATGAACATTAAAACCGACAATCTTTCAGAAACAAAGCAACAAAAAGCACAAAATGAATATTCACTGTAAATCTACCTAAAAGTCTGCACTTCATGTGTTGCCGCAGATTCATGTAGCACCTTCAAGTAAGTCGGGTAGTGCAAGAAATCTCGAACCACAGTACAACTTCCTTTTATCGTATCCCATGTCCCATCCTAGGATATCGAAAGAGATGAGAGGAAAGGAAAGAACCAAGAGTGTGTTATCAGAGTTGGCATTAGCATTAAATTCCTAATTCCAGACAAGATTAAGCTCCTAGTAAAAGTTTCAGTTTAACACAGTGGAGGAATTTCTTCGATTCATCCTCGCGTCTAAACGCCTCGAAAGACAAGATCCAGCGTACCAAAAAACCATATCTAACACCAACAAGAACAGTCCTGACCAAACTCAAAACCAATCATTTCCTTACCAGCATGTTTTCACAGGTCAGTTTTTTGAGAAAAACCTACCAATGAGGGGCTGGAAGGATATTTATCCATTCCAACCTGAATTGGAGGAAACTATGGTTGCCAACTTGGACCCTTAATACCAACTTAACAGTGTTAACCCTCACGTCAGCAAATACCGCTAGTTTTTTTTTTTTTTTTTGGAAGAAAACGGCTTGATTGAGCTGATTCTAGACCCAAAAAAAAAAAAAAAAAGACCACATTCAACATTAATATATATTCAAAGACAATGCTGAATAATTAGAAAAAATTTAAGGACGGTCTATATCATTACTCCCCGTACCGACAGACTTCTATTTCATATATAAACAGTGTGGAAAAATAAGCCCCCAACGGGACAAAAACATTCAAATATAAATAGAATAACTTGCGTACGTGTTCTCTTTTTGGCGATGTTCGCAATATAATTTTCCGGATGAATCCAAAATTGCAGGGCTCCATGATTACACAGCTTGTATGATTGCTTCATGACAAACCGATACGGAATAAACGGCAGAAATGGGGGCAGGATCAAGGGTGATTATTTATTTTGGACTAGACTTGGAGTCGGGGGGGCATCAAGCACTTTGTTGACCATAAGATAAAAGAGAGCATGTGCTCCTCCTCCTTTGGTTTCTAAACTAAGCAAGCTTCGTGGCTCAGCTGTCATATCGAATTTCAATCCCTTCACTGAATCAGAAACCGGATTTGAAATTGATCCTCTTGATCTGCAACTTGGTATCGTTAACACAACGCAAAGGATTTTTTTTCTTTTTCTTTTTTCATATGGATTTTACTTCACGTCCATGATCTTCCCCGACCCCCCAAGACAGCTACTTAGGTAGATCTATCCCAACGTTCATATAAATATACTTTTGGTTTCTTTTTACGATGACCGGTGAATATCAGAGATTTGGAATATCAACAGAAAAAATAAAATGCGAGTCAACACTTAGATGGATTATTAGATATGAAATTATTTACATTTACTGGGGCATGGGAAATGAAATCTATTTCATTGTACTTAATCCCATTTCCGATATCTTAATTCCAAAAGTAAACAATGGTGAATATTTATTTGACTCTCTCATTTTTCTTTCTTAGTTTTTACTCCATTTCGTGTTTTTCTCGCTACTTTCTTTACATATTAATCTTTTCGTGTCATATTTTCCTCTGTCCTGGGCAAGTCCCAGCTTGTTGGGTTTTATAGAAATGTACATTCCCTATATGCGAAAAGTACAATGCAAGATGTTGATTTTTTGGTAATTCGAAAATCTTTCCTCTAATCAGAAGCGGAACCAAATGGTAGTCCTTCTATTTTTAATAGCCTTTGCTTTTCACGGTAATCAGATTTGCACATTCATTGACAAAATAAAGAGATAATTTACATTGGCACATCTCCACTCAATTCGAAGAGGAAAACTAAAGGCCCCCCCCCCATACAAAAGGAGAAAAAAGAAGGAAAAGAAAAGACAGCCTCAAAGTGCTAATGCGACATTGACATCTCCAATCTTGTCCAAACGTGACTTACACTAACTTCAGAACGAGCAGTGAATCGCACCACCGAAACACAAGGCAACCCAACCACACCAGCTGAATCTCCTATAATACCATCTTCGTGTCTCTGCGGCCCGAGCCTCCATGATTCATCGCTCCCTGCATCGAGTTCGGAAGACCATTAATTAGACATGACTCTCGATCGGTAATTAGTCTGTTTTCAAGAGGGCTCGACCAAGAGTCGCAATATGTAAAACTTCTAATAAATATTTTTCCTTATTTTACCCAGAAAATTGTACTCACCGGTGATGCCTTGCCAGGAGTGACAATCTTCTGATCATCTGAGGCCAGATCACACTTATCACTGTTGAATTCAAACTCAACAAATTTCTCTTCGCCGATCGTCTCGACTGATCTCTTGGACGCAGTGTGGCTCGTCTTCTTCAGGCCCAGGATCCCCTTCCACCTTGCGCTTGCCCCCTTTGGGGGTTTCACAAACATGCCATCATCATCTTCATCCTCATTCATCAGAAGCTCATCTCTCAGAGTCGTCTTTGGGAATATCGCGTCCTTAAGAGGCAACAGCCTTCCCTTGAAGAAGAGCTCGTCGGCGCTCATCATGGAGAAGCCTGCAACCGACGGTGAAGACGACTGTGAGAAGAACTCAAAGTCTGCGGATGCGGCTGCTGCGGCTTCTGATCTGGGACCCCTCGTTGCATCTTGCTTCGTCGAGTGGTTCAGGTCGACGAAGTCGTTGGAGAAGGAGATCCTCGGGCTCATCGGTACGCCCTTGTACTGCGGCTGGTCGGAATTGTACGTGTCTATGCATGCCATTGGATGGGTAATGAGGGTGGACAGGAGGAAGGATGTGTGAGAGAAATGGAGAGAATGGGATTGTTTCTTTGCCTAGTAATTATGGACAGTGTTTCAAAGTGGCAATGAAGTGGGAGTGCCTATTTATATCTAATTAAATGGAGGATGAGGTGTTGGACGTATTTGTTATGATATTCTAGCCATGTTATTTCTTTTGGCTATGTTCTAATATGATGCCGTATACAAAAAACTTATGAGAAAAAACAGAATTTACAATATTTTACTGATTGTGAATTTATTTAAGGAGGTAAATTTCCATTTTAACTGTAAAATCGAATTGGGGTAGGGTCATATTTTCCCTTAGTTATGATAAAGAGCAAGAGGACGAATAAATCTAGATACCAATGGCAAATAGACTCTCTTGCCACACATTACATCAAATGACCATATTAAAAGACTACTTACCTCGTAATTAAGTCAAACTCAGATTAAGCCTAGCGAAAGATCTATACTTTTAAGTTATTTGCGTGGAAAGATCCATATATGGATATACCATCTCGGGATTATCTTACTCTCACATATCACAATTATATTATGCTTCTCTTTGGAGTCCTATTAAAAAGTACCTCGAGTACTTCTTAATTTGAACTAACTTAAAGTTCAAAATATTCATTGTGCAAAACACTAGGTAAAATATGACAACCAATGCATTATAAATTGTAAAGTTCCTTTAGTTAGTTATTTAACCAGTGTCTTTGAGGCACTCTTTCAACAAATTCTTCTCATAATTAGAAAGAGAGGTCCTTTTCTTTTCCAAAATAAACCCCTTGGAACTTAGTACCTTTGTTAAGCATATTCGAACCATCATAATAATGGTCGCTCCGATTTGAATAATCACACATGCTCTAACCCTAGAGTGACCTTCCACTACTTCCCCACAATGTCCAACGAAACAAAAGCATGTTACTTCGAGGGGCAACAAAAGTTCCCGAAAGCAAACTTGGAAACCACGTGTTCCTCCGATCTATGGCCACAGCCAGCTCATTGACTCCTGATTACGTTCCAAGTCAAAATGCCATTCAAACTGATCCATGATCAATTAGCGCAGAGAACTGAACTTAATGGATCGAGCTCACTTCGCACAATATGTTTTTCCACATCGAACGTGGTGGTTGCCGTCACATACATCCATGAAATGTATTCTTTTCCAAGGAGACAAATGAGATTCCCCTTTCCTAACACTACCTCATGCTCTACCCCCCACATGGTTTTCTCTTCCATGTTCATAGCAAGGGGAAAGCCATGGCTATCCCACATGCATCTCTCTCTCTCTCTTTTCCTTTTGCCTCTGCCTTAATAATTCCCTTAAAATCTTCAGGTTTTGTTCCTTATTTACTCTTATTTTCTTTTTGGTTTTATAATGCACGGACGTATGCATTGAGACCTTATTATATAGAGCATGAAACATCCTATAAGCCGTCGCATAAACCGATTAAATTCGGACATTTGGCTTTTGTAGGCAATCCTGATCCAAAGCACTTTGCACGCCCAATTAATTGTGCTCCCTTGAGGATTATCCTTTGCATCCAATTTTTTTTCTTTTTATACGTTTGTTGTTTTAGATGAGTATACATATGGATGTGTTCATTAGGAAAAGCTATTTCATTGAACTTAAATATATTGAATTAAATTTGAATTGTTGAATATGGTGAAACTCACGAAAGACTGATATCAAGCCTATCATATTTAATGTTCCAGATTCAGTTTAGTACATGAATCGCATCAAATGGCTGACATTCAGATCGGATGGCTTATGACACCCACAATAACTTTGTCGTCCATTGGGGCACAAAAATGTAGAAGTTCCCCTTGTATAAATCATCTAGATCCAATTACCATGTGGAATTGATTTTTTGATGTATCTAAATTAAGCTAGACGAGGGAGATGCTGGTATTCTCTTAGAAATTGGGATTTCAATTGACTATATAAACGATTTTCGATTATGTCATGGTGGCACGCCACCATGCCCGATGATACCATTTACGTACCACTGCAGTGTAAGAATTAATGTGGCCCACATGATATGATTTATGTTATATAGTTTAATAATTATTGTTATGTTATAAAATAATTAATTATTGGTTACGAGGAGTTACGACTCTAATAAAATGAAGAGGTACGACTAAATTGAAAAGGTATATCGCTTTGATGGAAGGCACATTTTCAACGGACGTACAAATAGAGTTCGGTCCCCTCTCCACCCACAATAACGAACGACAATAACCTAAAGGCATTTGGTATTCTCTCATCCATCGATTGAATACATCAAGTATAATGGGTTAAGGGAGAGAAATCGGATTTCTTCTTTGGTTCGTGTTCTTCTGGACTTTCTACGACGATAATCAAGTGCAACGCTATGGATAAAGGTATGTCTTCATCTATTTGTGAGAATAATGAAGATCAAAAGATCACTGCGTTTAGTATGAGTTTCCGCGTTACAGATTTATGATGTTTAATGACTTACAGTTGGTATCAGAGCGTGGTTTATGATCTCATGATTTTTCCGTTTGAAGAAATATTATGATTTATGTTTGATGATTCGTAGAACGATCCTATTTGTACTATTTGTTGTTGTTAAAATGTTTTCGGATGATTTTGTTGATGAAAATCCGAATGATGGAAGTTCTCATGGAGAATAATGTCGAAAAATGGAAGAATTCGGGCGAAAGGGGACGAAACGGTGAAAAATTGGCGAAGAAAAGTTACTGTGCACGAAGGGGAAGAAGGCGCGTGGGTCCACGCGCGCGCTGCAGTCGCTGGCACGTGGAACCCACGCGCCACGCGCCGTTTCGCGCGCGCCAACCGCAGGCGCGTGGGGAGCACGCGCGCGTGAAACGGCGCGGCGCTTGACAGGCGCGTGCGTTGCACGCGTCTGCGCGCTGCACGCACGCGTGCCGAGCACGCGCCCGCCGAGGACGAAGGCACGTGCTCGGCACGTGCCTGACGTCCCGCGGGGCCCTTTTTACGCTTTTGCCCCTCCCGAAGCTTCTAATTACTATTTTGCTCTTCTTTTGATGGTTATTTACAGTTATGCCCCTATTTAATTTATAATTACAGTTCTGCCCTTACTGTTTATTTACCATTTTGCTCCTGGATTATAAATTTATAATTCTGCCCTTATGGAATTATGATTTTACGATTTTACCCTTATGCTTTTATTACGGTTTTGTCTTTTTGTGCAATTTGGTAAATATTTGTATTTTACAATATTAAAAATTCATATTATGAAAGGTTTGTTAGTCACCAAAGTGGCCAAACTTTGAAGTCTTTTGAATTTTTTTTTTTTATATTGTAAATTATTTTATTCAATTACCCATAATTAATTGATGTTATTTATGAAATTGATATATTGCATATCATTATTTATGTTATGGGTATATTGAAGTTCATTTATTATAAGAACTTAAGGATTAACCCAAAGGTTAATTATTTTCTATAATTCATGAACGTTATAGTTGATAATTAATATGACTTATTACTTTTGTTTGTATATCCAAAGATAGCAAATAAATTTTAATAAGATATATTTACAATTATCAAATAAAAGTTATTAGCATCATTATGGTTTTTTATATATTTGTATATCATAGGATCGCCCAAAGGAGAACTATGATGTACATGTGTAGTTTAGTTTGAATCTGATTAGGTGATATTCTCAAGGCATTAATGTATGAGTATTTTCTTGCATATGTTTGCAGTATCTGTACATGTTTCACTCCATTCGCACGCCTCATCTGTTCCCTTATTCAATGGGATAAATTTTCCTGATTGGAGTGAACAAGTCCAGTTTCACTTAGGTGTCCTGGATCTTGATTTAGCACTTCAAGCTGAGAAACCAGCTGCTATTACTGATGAAAGTAGCAATGATGAAAAGTCTTTCTATAAAGTTTGGGAAAGATCGAACAGACTGAGCTTAATGTTCATGCGAATGACAGTTGCAAACAATTTAAAAACTTCTCTTCCCAAAACTGACAATGCTAAGGAATTTATGAAATTTGTGAAAGAGCGTTCTCAAACTGCTGATAAGTCACTTGCTGGTACATTGATGAGTACACTGACCACCATGAAATATGATGGTTCGCGTACCATGCATGAGCATATACTTGAGATGACGAATTTAGCAGCAAAGTTAAGGACTCTGGGAATGAACGTGGATGAGTACTTTTTAGTACAATTTATACTTAATTCCTTGCCTCATGAGCAATATAGGCCATTTCAAATGAATTACAACACTATAAAGGATAAGTGGAATGTAAATGAATTGGCCAGTATGCTAGTTCAAGAGGAAACAAGGATAAAGAATCAAAAAGCTCATTCTGTTCATCTCTCAAGTCATCAAGATGTTCGAAAGAATTTCAAGAGGAAAGGTGGAAGGAGCAAGAAGAAAGGACTACACGTCCTGAATAACTCTTCAAAGGTTTCTCAAATCCACAAGAAGGAACACAATCTTATTAAGTGTCATTTTGCAACAAAATTGGACACTTGAAGAAAGATTGTCTGAAATGTAAAGCTTGGTTCGAAAAGAAAGGTAAGCATTGTGCTTTAGTATGTTTTGAATCAAACTTTACTGAAGTTCCTCATAATACTTGGTGGATTGATTCTGGTGCCACCACTCATGTGTCAAATACGATGCAGGGATTCCTTACGATCCAAACTATAAAGCCAAATGAAAGTTATGTGATTACGGGGAACAGAAACAAAGCTCCAGTTGAAGGCATTGGCACTTATCGTTTGATCTTAGATACTGGGCATTATTTTGATTTGTTTCGAACCCTTTATGTACCTACATTTTCTCGCAATTTAGTTTCTTTGCCAAGACTTGATGTGGCTGGATTTTATTGTAAGTTTGGTTATGAATCTTTCAGTCTATTTAAGAGTGATACTCTTATTGGAACTGGAACTTTATGTGATGGTCTCTACAAATTTAGACTTATTAATACTTTTGTTGAGACATTAATGACCTTGCATCATAATGTTGGCACTAAACGAAGTTTGGTGGATGAAAATTCTGCTTACTTGTGGCATAAACGTTTGGGTCATATATCCAAAGAAAGAATGCAAAGATTAGTGAAGAATGAAATTCTTCCAAATTTGGATTTTACTGACCTTGGAGTGTGCATTGATTGTATTAAAGGTAAACAAACAAAGCACACTAAGAAAGGTGCCACAAGAAGCACAGAACTTCTTGAAATTATACATACTGACATATGTGGTCCATTCGATGTTCCATCTTTTGGTAAGGAAAGTTACTTCATTACCTTTATTGATGATTTTTCACGTTATGGTTATATTTATCTATTGCATGATAAGTCCCAATCAATAAATGCACTTGAAGTGTATATTAAAGAGGTTGAGAGGCAATTAGATAGAAATGTGAAAATAGTAAGATCAGATAGAGGTGGTGAATATTATGGAAAGTATTATGAATCGGGACAATGTCCAGGTCCATTTGCTAAATTCCTTGAAAGACATGGCATTTGTGCTCAATACACAATGCCAGGTACACCACAACAAAATGGTGTAGCAGAAAGGCGTAATCGTACTTTAATGGAAATTGTTAGGAGTATGATGAGTCATTCATCTTTACCCTTGTCTTTGTGGATGTATACTTTAAAGACTTCTATGTATTTATTAAACAGGGTTCCTAGTAAGGCAGTTCCAAAGACTCCATTTGAACTGTGGACGGGAAGGAAACCTAGTTTACGACACCTGCATGTTTGGGGTTGTCAAACAAAAGTAAGAATTTACAATCCACATGAAAGGAAATTGGATTCAAGAACGACCAGTGGTTATTTCATTGGTTATGCAGAGAAATCCAAAGGGTATAAATTTTATTGTCCTAATCATAGTACAAGAATTGTTGAATCTGGAAATGCTAGGTTTATTGAGAATGGTGACATCAGTGGGAGTGAGAGAATGCGTGATGCTTGCATTCAATAAGTAAGGGTAGAAGTTTCTATACCCGAAGCTTCTAAAGTTGTTGTTCCTGATATTATAGCACAATCTAACAATGATCAAGAACAACAAATTAATGAACAACCACTCCATAATGAAGATGTCAATATTGAACCTCCAATAGCTGAGTCACAAGATATAGCATTAAGAAGATCTCAAAGAGAAAAGAGGTCGGCTATTTCTGATGACTATATAGTTTATCTACAAGAGTCAGAAATTGACTTAGGAATTGGAAATGATCCAGATTCATTTTCCCAAGCCATGGAATGTGAAGATTCTAATGAATGGTTTAATGCCATGCAAGAAGAGTTAAAATCCATGCATCAAAATCAAGTTTGGGATATTGTTGAATTGCCTAAAGGATGTAAGAAGGTCGGGTGTAAATGGGTCTTTAAGACCAAGCGCGACTCAAAAGGCAATATTGAACGACATAAAGCCAGACTTGTTGCAAAGGGTTTTACGCAAAAAGAAGGCATTGACTATAAAGAGACATTTTCACTAGTCTCTAAGAAAGACTCACTTAGAATCATTATGGCTTTGGTGGCTCATTATGACTTGGAGTTACACCAAATGGATGTAAAAACCGCATTTCTTAATGGGAATTTAGAAGAAGAGGTTTACATGGACCAACCCGAAGGCTTTTCAATTAAAGGAAAGGAACACAAGGTATGTAAATTAAAGAAATCAATATATGGACTTAAACAAGCTTCCCGACAATGGTATCTTAAGTTTAATGATACCATAACTTCATTTGGATTTAAGGAAAACACCGTTGATCGGTGTATATATATGAAGATTAGTGGGAGCAAGTTTATTTTTCTAGTTCTGTATGTTGATGATATTCTGCTTGCTGCTAATGATCTTGGTTTGTTACATGAAACCAAGAAGTTTCTCTCTAAGAATTTTGAAATGAATGATATGGGAGAGGCAACATATGTGATAGGAATAGAAATATTCCGTGATAGATCACAAGGATTATTAGGATTGTCTCAGAAAGCCTACATTGAGAAAATTTTAGAGAGATTTAATATGAGTAAATGTTCAGCAGGAATAGTTCCAATTCAGAAAGGTGATAAATTTAGCTTTATGCAATGTCCGAAAAGTGAATTGGAACGGGAACAAATGAAGAATATTCCTTATGCATCGGTTGTGGGGAGTTTAATGTATGCACAAACTTGCACCAGACCAGACATCAGTTTTGCTGTCGGAATGCTGGGCAGGTATCAAAGTAATCCTGGAATGGATCATTGGAAAGCTGCAAAGCAAGTTCTTAGATACCTGCAAGGAACGAAGAATCATATGCTTACTTATAAAAGATCCGATCATCTCAAGGTGATTGGGTATTCAGATTCAGATTTAGCCGGTTGTGCCGATACAAGAAAATCAATGTTTGGTTACTTGTTTCTTCTGGCCGGAGGGGCAATTTCATGGAAGAGTGCGAAGCAGTCAGTTATTGCTGCATCCACTATGGAAGCTGAATTTGTGGCATGCTTTGAGGCCACTATTCATGGATTATGGCTGCGGAATTTTATTTCAGGGCTTGTGGTTGTCGACAGTATTGCCAAGCCGCTGAAAATTTATTGTGATAACTCTGCAGCAGTTTTCTTCTCTAAGAACGACAAGTATTTTAAGGGTGCTAAGCATATGGAGATCAAATACTTGTCTGTTAAAGAAGAAGTTCAGAAACAAAAAGTGTCAATTGAGCACATTAGCACCAAACTTATGATAGCAGATCCCTTAACAAAAGGACTGCCGCCCAAAACATTTAATGAGCATGTTGAAAGGATGGGCATTATTGAACGTCATTAGTTTTTGTATTATGATTGTATTAAGTTTATGTATTTGACATTTTGAGCTCACTTACGTGTTTCTGATATTTCCTGTTTTCTATTTAGTATACATTATGGAAATAGATGAATGTTAAACAGGATAGTTTCTAAGGAAACATTATAGTTGGACTATTACTATACTTCTCATTTATGGATCATGTTAAGTAAAGTGCTATAGTTGTAGTGCATAGAAGGGACTATGTCGATTAATGACATACAACCGCTATGACTCGCATTAGTTTTCTTTACTTAATTGTGATTATTATGTGATTGCCAATTTGATGAAATTTTATAGCATAATGTTATTGTGCACATTACAGTCTTTATTAAACTATGAAAGGAATATCATATGAGCCAAGTGGGAGAATGTAAGAATTAATGTGGCCCACATGATATGATTTATGTTATATAGTTTAATAATTATTGTTATGTTATAAAATAATTAATTATTGGTTACGAGGAGTTACGACTCTAATAAAATGAAGAGGTACGACTAAATTGAAAGGGTATATCGCTTTGATGGAAGGCACCTTTTCAACGGACGTACAAATAGAGTTCGGTCCCCTCTCCACCCACAATAACGAACGACAATAACCTAAAGGCATTTGGTATTCTCTCATCCATCGATTGAATACATTAAGTATAATGGGTTAAGGGAGAGAAATCGGATTTCTTCTTTGGTTCGTGTTCTTCTGGACTTTCTACGACGATCATCAAGTGCAACGCTATGGATAAAGGTATGTCTTCATCTATTTGTGAGAATAATGAAGATCAAAAGATCACTGCGTTTAGTATGAGTTTCCGCATTACAGATTTATGATGTTTAATGACTTACATGCAGAACTCGCCGTTTATGTCAGGAGCTGATGACGTTTTAGATTAAAAAATCGAAAGGAGTGCACCATACGATATAGATTAAGCAAAAAGTAAAAAGGTAAAAGTAAATTCAAACATGCTTGATACCATGAATAGCTCTCTTTAGGCGAGGTTAGTCATTATGAGTGAAAATCTGTTACTGGTGTGAATTGTGAGAATACACCCAAAACAAGATTGAGTCTCTCTCCATTTGAAATTTGAGCGGTAAATTGATATATCTATTTATCAATCGAAATGGTTGATACATCAACAATTAAATAATAAAGAGGGGGATAAAGACATCACTATTGGAGCTAGCAGTATCACCTAGAGGGAGGTAAATAGATAATTTTAAAAATAATTGACAATCTAAAGTGGAAATAAAAATAGTCAAGATGAGAATTGTCAGACTCAAGTGAAATGTGAGTGTGAATACCGATGATCACTAGTGCACAAGAGTCAAAGTTTGAATATTGATAGTGATATAATGATCACTAGTATGCAAAAGTCTATCGAAAATAGCAAACAAGAGATTAGAAATAGAGAAAATTGCACATAAAACTTATAGTGATTCGGTTGTAGAGTAAGCTAATAGCCTCTCACGCTAATAAGCTACTAACTGGATTTCACTAGTCATTCAATAAGAGGTTACACAAGTGAGTGATAGTCTTCAAGTAAATGATAGGCCTTTCTGTCTTGCTCAATCTCTTTTCAATGCCTCTCAAGGATTATAATTTTTGTAGCATAAAAAAAGCATAAAAAGGTTGAGTTCTCTTGCATTTTGGAATAATTTTGGACCTCACTTTGCTCTTCAGCACCTTGTTCTCCTTTTATACTCCTTCGCTTCCATTCCACGCATTAGACAATCTTAGAGATAATTCCCCAATCAATCCATTGGACGAAATCCGTAAAGAAGATTGAGTAGCCATTGAGAGATAAGATTTAAATCCACATTAATTTGGTCTAACATACAAGCAAATTTCTAGTTTCCATAAGTAGAGTTCTTCAATTCAAGAAAGCAACTTGTCTTCGTAATGATTGTCAATTAATATGGATGCCTTGCTTAGAAGTTCGATATCTTCTTTTTACAAAGCCAATTGGCTTAAAAGATTTCAATGCAAAACTATTCTTAAGATTTAAGATTAATTGTTGCATTTTATATAGAAATCATAGCCAAATTACTAGCTGTGTAATTAAAATCAATGAGGCCTGCGTATGAATACACCTATATACACACACATACATACATATCATGTAAATTTTAGATTCTTATATTGTCCAGCTCTAGTTGACTCTTAAGATATTTGACGATTTTGACGATCTCCATAGACAAGCATTGTCGATATCCATATTGTTGATGTCCATGTTATTGCAAGATGATAGCCAACGTAATTATCTTCCGCCACGGCATTTGAGCAACATTAGATAGAGTCTGAATATCGTGAAGATTTAGACTTCTCTTCATGACCGCGATATTCAAACAACAATATATTGAATTTGAATAAAATTCTCTTCATGAGTAATTCTTGCAAGAAGATACTTCTATGCATTTATCAGATTCAAGATAGCCAAGGAAGGTTTGTCAAATTCAAAATTTATTAAAAGGTTTTCTCAATAATCACAAGTATTATAACTTTTGTATGGTGCTTACTTAAATGCCATAACATTTTTTTCAGCAACTTTACTGCCATGACTTAAAAATAAAGTTCATTTGAGTCCTATAGTTTTCAATTGATTACTTGAGTGTTATAACTTTTTAAAAAATTTCACCCAAGTGTCAAAAATCAAATGTAAAGTAGCACTCGTGGTAAACGTTTTAAAAAAATCATGACACTTTTGGTTCTTAAGTGAGCGATATACATAAGTTGTGACATTCTTGATTGAAAAAAAAAGGGACTTAATGAATAACATATAAAAATTATGACACTTTTGGTGTCCTTTTTCCTAATAATGAGTTAAGAATTCTACTACACTACATTATATAATCTCGCGCTCTAAGAAAAATCACACATAAAATTGAATCCCAAATATCTATTTGCAATAGGACCCGTCGATGTCAGTGGGGGAGAGAGAGAGAGAGAGAGAGAGAGAGAGAGAGAGAGAGAGAGAGAGAGAGAGAGAGAGATTTTCCATCAACAACACTAGAGGTTCGTGGCCACTAACGTGTTGCTTGTGCGGAGGAGGTCACTAGCCAAAGGCAATGACCAATATGGTGTCATCATATTAGATTGCAACTTCACACACTCTGGCATGCGCACCCTGCGCACGTAGAGAGAGAGAGGATTCACCTATGTAGTTTCATGTTGAAAAACATGGAATGGTCTAAGTGAGTAATTTCTTAATGTGTAAAAAGAGAGAGAGAGGATTCAGCTATATAGCTTCGTATTGAAAAACATGGAATGGTCTAAGTGAGAGTAATTTCTCAATGCATAGAGAGAGGATTCACCTATATAGTTTCGTGTTGAAAAACATGGAATGGTCTAAGTAAGAGTAATTTCTCGATGCATTAAAAATTTTCTTAGTATTGATAATCATTTAGTGCTAGATACTCGGATGGACAACAAAAAACTCAATTTATTCGCCAAAGCCAACACACATTGGAGGGTCTCACTTATAATTATTGCATGGCTCTCTCACTTACTTAGACGTACAATAGAATCTCAATACTTTTTTTTTTTGGAATTACTGAAGACCCATCAACATATCTAGTTGTTACACATGTACTTCAACATTAAAGTTTACACAATCGATATAGCGATTTTTCGGGCGAATCCAATGAGGGAAGCGAGACTCTCGTGCACCACCGACTTCTTGCTTAAGATGCAGAGAATGAACTGGACATGGCACTCACTTTTTGATCCCCCAATTAAAGAAAGTCCCCATGATCAAGGCAGGACAAAAGGAGTGGTTTGATCGAGTGACCGAAAGCAACATGGCCAGGGAGTAGATTAAGTAGAAATGTGGCTTTCCGCCACGTGAATTAGGGTTGTCAATCACATGGGTTGAAATCTTTTTTCATTGTCATTGAGCAAATGGGGTTGAGACACGTGGCGAATTAGCCCCCAATAAAGACGAAAGCTGGCTAAAGAAGAGGTTGACCAGTCTAACCGGATTGCGCCGCCTCCGAGCACTGTCGGAGAAAGAGATTAAAGAAAGAGAGATGTCTTAATGGCGACACTACCGTCAATTAATGTTTTCCACAGAAAGATGCTTGACGCATCCTCTCTCATGAAAATTTGATTTCTAGCATTAAAACCAGACCATGTATAGGAGGTCATGTCAATTATTGCTTTCAGAAGCTTTACTATGTATACTTAATGTGGAATGATTCAATTTTCAAAGTAATGATTACGCATAACATAGAAACAATTAGAAAAGAGGTGTTAGAAAAGTTCTAATTTTTTTGTATTTGTACTAATTAATTTATTCTTAAATCTTTTATCGGTGCCAGTTTAGTTCTAAACCTTTTTACTTGATACAAATTTAGTTCTAAACTTCTTATTGGTATCAATATAGTTCTAGAACTTTTGATTTTGTGTCCATTTAGTCCTCAACCTTTTCGATTTAGTGCTAATTCAACCCTTCCGGCTAACTTTGGCTTGATATTATTGACATGGACATCGGTTGGCTCATGTGACATAGGCGGTGCTGACATAGACAAATTTAAATAATATTTTAATATATTTTTTCGAATTATTTATTAATTTATTTTTTTTCTTTTCTTATTTTTTTCTTCCCCTCCTTTTTCCTCCAATCGATTGCCAGCTGGGCAACCGGCCAGAGGTGAGGGCCTGCAAGGTCGAGGTCAACCTTGCCAGCCTTTGGTTAGCCTCGTTGGCCATTAGTGAGGCTCGAGCCCTTGCTAGCAATAGTGAGGGCGGCCTCGCGCTAGGCAAGTGCAGCAGTGCGAGGCCCGACCTTGCTAGGGCAAGGTTAGGCCTCGCCAATGGCTGGCAAGGCCTAACCCTCGCCAAATCTAGTGAGGGCGAGCCTCGCCCTCCCAACACGAGGCCGCCCTCATTGCCGCTGATGAGGACTCAAGCCCCCGCTTTTGGCTAGTTGCTTAGCCAGCAACCGGCTAAAGGAAGGAGGAAAGGAAGGAAAGAAAAGAAAAAAAGGGAAAAGAGAAGAAAATAAATAATTAAAAAATTAAAAAATACTAAAATATTATTAAAAGTTAGCCACGTCAACGTCAGCTATGCTACGTCAGATGATCGGCGTCCATGTTAGCAATATTCGGCCAAAATTAGTCGAAATGACTAAATTAACATTAGATCAAAAGATTTATGACTAAATTGATACCAAGTCAAAAGTTTTAGAATTAAATTGACACAAATAAAAGGTTTTGGACTAAATTGGCACCAAGTCAAGAGGTTTAGAATTGAATTGGCATTGTTTAAGACTTTTCTGACACTTTTACCAAACAATTGGTTTTTTTTCTGTTATGGTTTGATCTATTATCCTATTTCTACATATATTTAATTAGGAGTTTGTTCCTTAGGATATTTGTGAAGCAACTAGTAAAAAAAGAATTTATTTACAATGTATCAATTGTTCATATGAATTGTGTAACGCTTAAGGTCAATTTTGTTGTATTCTTGAGTCCTGTCATATAGTCGATCATCCGCATCCTCACTTTCACATGTAAGATGTCTATATATTGAGTTTCACTGATGCATGCGTGGGCTCTAGGCTGATTTATGAAGCTTCAGGCTTCACAGCCCGCAACCTCCAACACAAAAGCATGGCCGAAACACACCAGCCAACAATCCGAACGGAGCCATCCATCCAGCCTCTATCATCATGGTAGGATGGGATCACCGACTTACCTATTAGAACATTAAATAATAAATGACGATTTCATCTAATAACTTAAACTTTTCAAAATAGTCGGCTATGATATCATAAAATCTTATATAATATAAGAGCTAGAGGTTTTTGCCTTCCTAATTAAATTTTCACAATTTATACTAGGTAAAAGACTACACTAAGCGTGAGGGAAAGTATTGGAATATTAAATAATACATCACGCTTTCATTTAATATCTTAAACTTTAAAGACAGTCGACTATAATCCCACAAAATCTCACATTACCAATCTCAAGTTAGATCATGAGTGCATAAGACTCCGTTGTGAGTGCAAAACCCTATGACAACACCTAGTGTGGTTTACTCCCTTGGCCTTGTTATCAAAAAAAGAAAAGAGAGCCAATTCTCGAAATTAATGAGTTTGAAATTAACTTGCCATTCATCCGATTTATCCATATAGAAAATGACTTTTCAGCAATTGAGCATGACGCTTATGTGCTTTTTGCTCGTAAAAATCATGCGATACAATGATTCGAATTGCGATTACTGACCGCCTAATACAAGTACCATCTGGAATCCAAACAACAAAAGCACATGAACCTAATATGTCACCAAATTAACCACGATGTGGTTATAAGTTGACATACTTATTATCCTTTGTATGTCCCGCTTACGATCAGTACACGTTCCATTTGAAAAATAAAACTATAAACCTTGACCGCTCAGCGATTTAGCTAGCACTGCTTCATGGTACGAGTCATCATGTTCATGAACTCGTCCATGTTGACGCAGCCGTCGCCGTCGGCGTCCACCGCACGGACCATCCTCTTGCAAGCCTCCAAGCTGCAATTCTCGCCCAGGCCCTTCATCACCTCCCACAGCTCCTCCGCGCTGATCCTCCCGTCCCCGTTCAGGTCATACGCTCGGAATGCGCCCTCGATGTCGCAGCTCTTTATCCCGCCCCCCGAGCCGTGCACCTCCAGAAACTCCTTGAAGTCCACAAACCCGTCCTTGTCGGCATCCATCACCCGGAACGCCTCGGTCGCTTCGTGATCGCTGATTCCCTGGCCCAGGGCCCCCATCGCCAACTTGTACTCCTCCTTCGAGATCTTCCCGTCTCTGTTGGCATCGTACTTATCAAACACCCGTCTCATTTCCTCAGTGTTAGGTCGATAAATTCTCGGCGCAGCGGCAGGTCTGTGGCTAGTGTCCTTGGATTGGCTCCGTTTGCCTAGGTTGAACGATGGTTTTTTTGATAGAGAGTATTGGAGATTAAGACTGAATCTTGACATTTTCAGGGAGTAGGTATGAAGAATGTCAAGCAAGTTAGGAAAACTTAAGTCAATAAGAAATTTGATGGTTTCGTTCCCAAGTTTCTTTTTTTATAGGCATACGGTTTGTGGTGATTCTTTAAGAGACGTGCCTTAACTTTATTCCTTATGGGAGGGAGATATGAGAAAAAGATGGCCACTTGACATTTGGGTAGTTGTTGTCCAAAATAAAAACTTTCTTTTTGTATTTTTGTTGTAAACCCACTTGAGGAATTTTTCACTCTTGACGAAAGCGTATATGATATAAAGGAGAGGTCGGCTGATTCTCCGAGTGAAATGATGAGAAAAAGTAGAAACTTTTTGCTCTGGATTTTGCAATGACAATTTGAATTGCAACTCTTGGATATGCTTCCTATCAAAGTTTACAAGTCTTTATTCCATGGCAATTTTAATTTCTCGACCACTAGAGTAAGTCCACCTTGGAATTCTATTGGAAAGTGCATTTATATTAATATGCGCATAGTTAGTTAACACAAGAGGTTAAAAGCTAAGCCATTTAGGCTGCGTTTGGCAATCGGGATAAAACTTAAGATATAATATGATTTATCATATCCTACGTTTAATGATCGCTCAGGATAGGATAAAGTCGGATATAAGAGGGATATACGCAGAATAAAATAATCACATGGGGGAGGTGAGATAAAAGTATATATGATTTCTAGTGTCCATAATAGGTAAGTTATTTTTCTCGAATAACAAACTTATTAAATTAACAAAATTGAAATTATATTTCAAAATAAATAATATTTGAATTCTAATTTAAGAAATTAAAAATGAAAAAAATAGAAATTTATTTTAAAATAATCTTATTTTAATTTATATATTCAACTTTAATTCTATCTTATAATAAACATTCAATCTATAAATTAAATATTTTTATTTATTATATATTTTAGGTATTTTTGTATTTTAGGTATGTTAGTACAGTTTACTATTTGATAAAATTTTATTAAAGAATGATGAAAGGGGAAAAAATAAATAATAAAGAAAATAATATAAAAAAGAGGAAAAATAAAATAAAAATAAATTAAGAAATAATGTTACGAGAGATTTTCACCATCTCCGTTTATAAACATTTAGGTTATTTATAATGATATGCCATTTATATCAAAAAAAAATATACATGATATGATGTGAATATATCCGATTTTAATATTACGATTCACCAAACAACGGATTGGATATAAAAAATCCCAAGATTTCATATCATATCCTATCCAATCCTATATTGATTAAAAATCTGGACGACCAAACGTAACCTTAGTAGATCTTTTGTACTAAAATTATCGCACGAGATTAAGTTCATTGGAAAGTTTACTCAAAACAGCGAGTTTTTGGTGAATGTCAACGAATCAAGACCTTTTGCATTAGATTCGAGTAGGAATCCAGACAAATCTCTTAGAAAGAAATTCAATTTGAAGATTCTTTTCAAGAAAAAAGGGTGCACCAAATTGAACGCGGGAGAACAATTTCATAGGTTTGTCATTGGATTCGGAATGTATGGGAATGTGCTCTCTTTTGGTAGAATTGGTCCAGACCTATTCGGTGGGTCCTATATATTCGGAGTCAACATCAGCCTATTCCAAAATCGATTGGGAACCTGATAAGTTCAAGGTCTTAATGTAGGAGAGACATTCTTACCTAGACCCAGGACACTAATCTATTGAGTAGCTTTATGATCATCGGATCCAGGACTTGATTACGAATGACCTCCTTAGACTCATTTTCCGGGTTATGGGTCGTTGGTTGTTGTTCTGTGGCTCGATTTCTTTCCACAATCGAAGTCGGATCAATCTTAGGGATGACCTAGGGGTGTTTGGTTGGGCATTCCCAAGGGGCTTTGGGCCCCCAAAGCCCCTTGGGGAAAATTTTTGGTGTTTGGCAACATTTTTGAAAGCTCCTTTGCCCAAATATGAGCATTCCAAATGCTCAATGCTGAAAGCTGAGGAGAGGCAGCATTGAGCATTTGGTATTCGGGAAATGCCATGCCTACTAATCATCTTTTTCTTCTTCTTCTTCTCGGCCACCGGGCTTCTCCGGCAGCCACCACCGCCGCCGCCTGAGGGTCACGCGTTGCCGGTGACCATCGTCTAGGGGTGGCGCAAGGCGCGACCCAGGCGGCGTGGACCTCAGGCGGCGCCGCCTGGATCGCGCGGACCTCAAGCGGCATTGCCCGGTTCGCTCGGAACCAGGCAACGCCGCCTGGGGCCGCCAGACGGCCAAATCTAGCCTCTATGACCTCAGGCACTTGAGGTCGCGCCTCCAGGTGACGACGACATCACCTAAGGTCACACCGCCTGGGTCTGCGCAACCTCAAGCCGCCAGATTTGGCTCGCCAACGCGACCTCAGGCCGCTAGATCTGGCCGCCGGATAGCCAGATTTGGCCTCTGTGCCTCCAGGCGCCTGAGGTCACGGCGATGGCGTCGCTTGATCTAGCCACCGGACGCCGGATTTGATTTTCATATTTTTTTTAAAAAAAAATTAAAAGCAAAAGCCCATTTGTAATAAGTTTTGCCAAATTGTATTTTTATACAAGCTACTTTCCAATGCGTAATTTGCCAAACATCCGAGCATTCCTGAAAATCCCTTTAGCCTAAAGATATTTGCATTTGGCCAAAGGCATTCCCCAATGGCCGAACCAAACGGTTCCTAGATCCAAGGATGCGTTGGGCGAGAGTCTGAAGCGGCCTGAGTAGCCGATCGCGAAAGCCCAGGCTCCTGGGCCGTAAGCCAGGCAAGGTGATGGGTGCCCGGCCACTTTTGGGCCGGTTCTCGGGCAGGAGCCTGGAGAGCTCTCGGGTCATTTACCGGGCACCCAACTCATTCCAGGCGAGCGCCTAGCCATCAGGCTCGGTCCAAAGCTTTGGTTTTCTGGTCTACTTTTGACCTATCTTTCTCGGGAACACAAACACAGATAAGAGGGGTCATGTCATAGGGTTCGAACACGCATACATCACTCAATTACCAACTCAAACATTAATCTGACATCCAACCTACGCATATATTAGCATATCATTCGGTGATTAAATCAACACTAATAAGATATGCAATCTATGCGTAAATCATTTCCTCTTTTAAGTCTAGTTGATAGTCATTCAAACATGTAATAAGTGAAGGATCGCTTCGTTAGCGATCAAGTTATTCAGCCCGGATCCAAGATTTTTGCTGGTTTTGTCCCATCCTTGGAAGAGTTCTATTTTCATGCGTCCTAAAATATGCTCAGCAGTCCATATAGTTTATTCTTGTGACTCAAGATAAGTTGTTCAACAACTTTGCCGCTCAAATTGTCGAAATGCTCGTCATCAGCATATTCCTTAGGTGGGAACGCTCTCGTGATTGTGTGCTTTCTGACTATTCCAAAGGTCTTGTTTTAACAGTAAACTCGTTATGTTTGTTTGGGCCATTGTTGTCGGAATGGAAAAGAGGATACCTTATGTTTGAGGATCGGAAGGCTCAAGAATCATGCACACCAATGTGTTATATAACGATTTTCTGGTGACATACATCTCCTTAGGGCAAATCATTGATTTGGATGCGAAAATTGTTTTGATTGAGGTAAATATTCCCGTTTTGGCAGACTTCCTCCAAAGACGCGATTTTCATCTGGCTAAGTATAAAGTTGAAAGGTTGATCCTTGGGGGAAGGATCGAAAGCACAGAACTCATGCAGCCATGTTGTGCGTTAGTTCTTTGTGTTAATGAAAGGTGTTTCTTTTCGCTTGTCTTGGTACCTTGACCATATCTCATCAATTTCATAACTTGGTGTCATTTGCTGATCATTCCTTGCTTTGCTTATTTCACTTATCATCCTGGTTTTGGTGCCTCCCCCCACTTGCCTTTGCTTTGGAATGACATTTGCTTTTTCGTTCGGGGCCATTTCTTTTTTTCTTTTCCTTTTTCTTTTTTAACTTTTTATTTTGGGATTTTAAAAAGTAATAGTTGTCCATGAATGTCCTTAGTACCAACTTGCCCCACTATGGGCATTATTTCAAACTTTTCAATCTAACAGTCTATATTGCCTTACCCTAGAATGGGGGTTGATCACTGATTGATGGAAACAAAACGCTCAAAACGGCTAAACAAGGTGATTCACTTGTTTTTTGGCTACATAATTGAATATCGCTTGTCATTTTAGAAAGGGAAAAGACTAATAAAAATCCAAAACTTTGCTCAAAGTGACAAATTTACCCCAATTTTTTTTTACATGAAAAACTTCAAATTTTGCTAACCGTGACACATTTACCTTACCAAGGGCATTTTCGTCTTTTTTTTTTCCGTTTTTTCCTTCTTCTCTCTTCCTTTCGTCAGCCATGGCAGAGGGAAGCCGGACTTAGGCAAGGGCGCCCCTTGCCCGACACCGGCGAGGGCCTAGGGAGGGCACCCCTTGCCGAACTCAGGTGAGGGCAGCCCTCGCCTAAGTCCGGCTTCCCTCCGCTATGGCTGGCGGAGGGAAGAAAGAAGAAGAAGAAAAAAAGAAAAAAAAATTAAAAAGTAAAAGACGAAAATGTCATATAGTTTAGGATAAATGTGTCACACGGATACAAGTTCAGGATTTTTTATGTCACGAAAATTTTTTTGGGGTAAATATGTCATAGTTAGTAAAGTTTAGGGTTTTTCATGTCACAAAAAAAAAGTTTGTAGTAAATTTGTCATTTTAGATAAAGTTTAGAGTTTTTGGTGATCTGTTCCATTTTAGAAATGATTATCTAATCAAAAGTTTTCTTTTCTAAATCGCTTTTTTCGAATATCTTATAGCTCCCTATCTTGGTATGTTATGTAATTGCAGTTTGGGTTAATTTTGCAATATACTTCATATTATCTATACAAACGC
The DNA here is from genome assembly GCA_007663325.1 of Eucalyptus pauciflora. Classification (NCBI taxonomy): domain Eukaryota; kingdom Viridiplantae; phylum Streptophyta; class Magnoliopsida; order Myrtales; family Myrtaceae; genus Eucalyptus; species Eucalyptus pauciflora. The sequence goes on from VMYD01000281.1 coordinate 422,403, forward strand.
TCGAGTCAAGTAAATTATGAAATTTTACGTGTTTGAGATAAAAGAAATGAACCAATGTTCCTCATCTTGGTAATAGTTGCATAAAAAAATAAAGGCCTAAATACCCCCCTTTTCTTTTATCGACCTATCTATATATTTCGTTAGGATTTAAATTGCATTTTGTTAAATCATTTGCGAATAAACTGAAAAGTTGACTTTTCGATTAACTTTTTAAGTTAGACCAAAAAAGTCAACCTTTAATTATATACAGAGATATTGTAGCACTGCATATGGATTTCTTTGCCCTTCCATCTATGCATATTCAAATTTTCATGCATAGGTCAAAAGTTACTTTTTTCGATTAAATCGAGAAATTTGATCTTTGATAGAAAACACCATCGTTTCATCGTCTTGTCTACAATTCTGCACATTTAATCTAGGGACAATAAAGTTTAAAGACCTTAGGCCCAATTTTTGGGAGCCCATGAACTTTGAGACCATCATTGAAAATCACTGATTGACTTTGACGGTAAAGTTAACTTGGACATTTGTATTCAGACGGGGCCCATTTAATATAATTTCACGACCTACTGACCCACGCAAGGCCATTATTGAACTTAAGGGACGTCCACGAGAACCTGGGCCCGGACAACCAAGCCCATAATCGGTGCCCAAAGACAAGCCCCCCCTCTTAACCGTAATTTCCATGCCACTTAGCGTCCTATAATTGGCCCAAATCCTCACCATTCTCTACATGCCAACTCATCAATTTTAAACGTCTTCAATTGATTGGCTAAACCACACTGGGATTGAGAATATTCTCTCTTGAATCTATCAACAATTAAGGCTCCGTTCGTTTTGCGAAAAATAATTTTCAGGAAAACGTTTTTTGGATTTTTCGGTGTTTGTTTCACGGAAAATGAATTCCTTAGGGAAAATGTTTTCCATCAAAGGAAAAAAAATCTTCTAAAATAGGAGAAAATGTTTTCCATTTTTGAAAAGTGAAAAATATTTTCTTCACTTGATCTCTCTTATCTCACACTTCTACAAATCATCACTTCTTTCTTCCCTTTCTTCTTTTCTTTTTTTATTCAAATTATTTTTAATTTCCTTTTTATTTCTTTATTTCTTTTTCTTTTCTTTGTTTCCCAACTTCTTATTTATTGGCTAGTCGTCAAACTAGGTGAACCTCAAGCTCGTCGATCTCAAACTCGTGCTCGTCGATTTGGCGAGCCTTGAGCTTGACGCTCGTGCTCGCCAATTTGGGGAGCAAAAAATATTTTCCTTATCAAGCACCGGAAAATATTTTCCAAAACATTTTCAGGTTTCAGCCGAACACAAGAAAATATTGTCATTTTTCTGAAAAATGACTTCTAGGAAAATATTTTCCGGAAATGACTCATTTTCCACAAAACGAATGGACCCTAAAATTAAAATGATTCTCTTGCATTATGCACCCTTAAGCAATGAAAGTTGAGCTCAAAGCCAAAACATTTTCTCTCTCCTCTCCCTCTTTCTCAGTCACCAACTCCATTCCCTCTACAACACAATTCATGCCCTCTTGAAGAGAACACAAAAAACTCACTCGATCTTCTCTCCTTTTTCCAGCAAAAACTGACGATTGTTATCATCGTAAGCCATCACCGACCCTTCATTTGTCACTCTAGGCAAGGATTCTGAGTAGAAGTTACATAAAAATCAGAGTTTCATGTTGGCACTTGAATTTTTATCGAAAATTCAAGTGTTTGTTCTTGTAAAAGTACAAAAAAAGAAAGAAAAGAAACAAAGAGTGGGCTTTTATAGTTTGTGGCCCAATTCACATAGCTCATGAGATTAAAATTCACTAAGCCAAAGCCCATTAAACCAAGACTCGTTAAACAAGAAATTCATGGGACAAGGTGTCGAGGCCCGGCCATTTACTCCTCTCCCATGTACTCTCAGAAGATCGGATCGAAAACACGCAAAACCATACGATTTGTAAGAGGGGAGTGCGTGAGGTGAGCAAGAGGAGCCATTGAGTGAAGGAATCCATGGCACGATGATCTCAAGCGGGATTCCTTCTAGAATGATGAGCTAGAGGGACTTGCAATATATTCTGTCTTCTTTTGTCACATGGACACGAAATGATGCTCTTCAGCAGCACCACGGAGATTGTACGTTCGATACAGGCCATGAGACACATTTAGTGCTAAATTTCACCTGAGTTTGTTACAAAGGAAGCATCAAAAAATTGAAGTGCACTCTCAAACTTCCTCTTTGAGATAAATTTCGTCCCCTAAAAAGAGATATAAATACAATTATAGAGGAAAAAGAAGAAATGTTTCGCTTACTTAGGCCACTCATGAATCACAGTGTGAATCTTGTTGGCTTTCACTATTTGCATAGTGCCACGTTTGCAAATCTTCTTTCTTATGGTACTTGGCTAGTTCTTCAACCTCCATAGTGATTTTTTACTTTTTTTGCTTCCTTGCCCCATGCTCCGCCGGACGAAGTAGAGCCTAGCAATGATGAATACGAGCCCCACCAGTCTGAAATTTGAAAGGAAACAAAGAAATCTTAGCGAATGCATCATTGCCATTAATAGACAGTCATCCGCATAAATTGTTTAACTCTGCATTTTGTATATCCTAACCTAACGTTACTATAAAATGGAATTGAAATAGAGTTTCTCGCAGAGGAGTCCCAATGTAGGAGTGTCGACGACTCGACATGATGAGCAACAAATGGCTAAAGAGACTGGCGTAGAGTAGGCTTTTTTTGTGGACACACTAACAAATAACGCAAAACGCAAGTGCAAAGCGTCAATCACCTTGAAATTGAATGACTAATAATTAGTACCTTTGTGCAAAACATTCCCCATACAATTAATGCACAAAGAGCCACAATAAGGCCACCCCACTATTTGCTACAATTCATTGTTTAGAACACGTATCGCATAAAAAACAACGATCGGCCAAATCTCAAAGATTAATGACCGAATAACAACATTGTGTTCAGCAATTGCATGGAGATTGCACATTTGATGCTTGCCATGAGACACATCAAGGTTGTGGTGGTGTAAGGAGCTAAAAATATAGGGCTTAATTTCACCTGAATTTGTTATGGAAGAAGCATTGGGAGATCGAAGCGTACTCTCAAACTTCCTCTTTAAGATTAATTTCGCCCCCTTGTAAAATGATATAAAATACAACATTGATGCAAAAGAAGAAATGTTTTGCTAACTTGGGCAACTCATGATTCTCTATGTTAATCTTGTCGGTTTCATTATTTGCGTGTGGATGAAGCTGCGTCTCTAAATCTTCTTGCTTGCGGTAGTTGGCTACTACTTCAACCTCCATAATAATTCTCATTTGCTCTGCTTCACTCTTACCCAATGGGACAAAGTAGAGCCCCCACAATGATAAACACAAGCCCCATCAATATGAAATTTTAAAAGAAATAAAGAAATCTTAGTGAATGCATCATTACAAATTTATAGACAGTCTTTCGTAGAAATTGTGCAACATCGTATTTTGAATATCCTAATCTAACCTTACCATAAAAAGGAACTGACATAGAGTTTTTCACGAAGTAGCGCATAGCTTAGGAGTGTCGTCATTGTCGAGCAAGAAAAGGCTAAAAAAAGTGGTGTAGAGCGAGCTTTCTCTGTGGACACACCATGAAATAACGCAGATCGTGAGTGCATAACACATAACACCTTTAAATTGAATAACTCTTGCCGTTATGTTTGTGCAAAGTATTCCCCATACTAGTGATGCACAAAGAGCCATAACAAGGCCACTTCACTATTTGCTAAAGTTCATTCAATCTCTAAAATATGTACATAGAAACTACGAATAATGATCGGTGGCAACATTGCGTTCAGCAGCAACATAGAGATCGCACATTCGATGTTGGCCAAGAGACACATCAACATTGTAGTATTGTAAGTATTGGCAAAAAAAAATTGGGTGTTTATTTAGGGTTTAGTTGCATAGAAAATTAAAAATTAATTTTGTAACCCTTAAACAAATAAGTTTCATTAAATTTGCGTAGCATGTAGACATTAGGAGCATTTGCTTTAGTGGTAATAGTATTTATTAAAATTTACTAAAGAAAATCATTTAAATTAAATTATTATTATTATTATTATTATTATTAACTATTATGATTTTTTTTTTGAAAAAAAAAAGGAAAAGGGCTGGGTCGGAGGTAGGCCAACCCAATTTTTATCAACAATGGATGTCGATGGATGGTGGTTCAATGATAAGAAGTAGTCAGCAATGGAGGTCTAGTGACGAACGTATGTACTTTTATCGTGACATAAGGCATTCATGTTCCAGTGTCGAAGCTTTGTGTGCCCTTGATTTGCGTCCTCAGAAAATGATGGTAGGTAGTGCATAGAGGAAGGCGTGGTAAGTGGGGGAAAATTGTCCAAAAAGTCCTAAACTTATTGCACTTTTGCCAATTCAGTCCTAAACCTTTTAACTTTGCCAATTCAGTTTTAAATCTTTTCACTAATTGCTGATTCAGTCCATCCGGCCAATTTTGGCTGGAAAATACTGACGTGGACCCCGGCGATGCCATGTAAAACTATCGGCGCTGACGTGGACAAATTTTAATAATATTTTAATATTTTTTGATTTTTTTTTCTGTTTCCCCCCCCCCTTTTTTCTTTTCTTTTTTTCCTTTTCCGGTGGCCGGCCATCGGCCACAGGCAACAGCTGGCCACTAGCTACAGCCAGGCGACTAGCCTCGCCCACCACAGGCGAGGCCCAGCCGGGCGAGGAGGAGCTTCGGCGAGGGGAGCCCTCGCCCAGGCGTGGCCCGGCAAGGGTCGCCTGGGCAAGGCCGACCCTCACTGGGCGTCGGCCGAGCGACGGCGACACCGGGCGAGGTCGCCTTGGCTTGGGCGAGGGCCGACCTCGCCAAATCTGGCGAGGGGAGCCCTTGCCAAGGCTCGCCCTCACCCTTGGCCATTTGACGCCACCCACCTCGATGAAATCACCTCTCTCTCCTCCAGCGTAGTCACCGCCGCCGCCGCCATCGTCTTCATCTTCTCCACTAAGGAAGACGCGCCTCTTGCCTTACCGCTTGAGCTCGGCCAAAGGTGAGGGTCGGCCTCGCCAAATCTGGTCTGGGCGAGGCCGACGCGAGCCTCGGCCAAGGCTCCCCTCGCCCAGGCGACCCTTGCCGGGTCACGCCTGGGCAAAGGCTGCCTTCGCCGGAGCTCCTCCTCGCCCGGCCAAGCCTCACCTGTGGCAAGCAAGGCTAGCCGGTTAGCTGTGGCCAGTGGCCGGCCACCAGCCACCAGAAAAGGCAAAAGAAAAAAGCCAAAAAGAAAAGAAAAAAAAAAGAAAAGAAAAAAAGGGAAAAAAAAGAAAAAAAAGAAAAAAAGAAAAAAATATTAAAATATTATTAAAAATTGTCCACGTTAGCGCCGGTAGTCTATAGTGGCATCGCCGACGTCCACGTCAGCATTTTTCCAGCCAAAATTGGCTGGGTGAACTGAATCGGCAAGAATGAAAATGTTTAAAACTGAATTGGCAAAATTAAAAGGTTTATGACTGAATTGGCAAAAGTGCAATAGGTTTAGGACTTTTTGGACAATTTTCCCGGTAAGTGGGCGCTTAGACTAATTTTGCTGGATTGAGGTTTATTTAGATTGTTGGGCTTGAATTGTTTAATTTGATGTTAAATTGTAGTTGGTGTAACAAGTCTAGGCTCATTTCATTTTGAAAGTTTGGATTATGGCCGTTTGCATAGATGAGTTTGGGTTTAACTCTAGTGAAGTTTGAGTCAGATTCAGCCATGATACGGGCTTTGGGCTTAACTTTGTATACTTGCACTCGGTTTGTTCTTTAGTGAGTTTGCCTTATTTCTAACTCTATGGAGGGCTTGGGGTAATAAAGCCCATTTTCGTGTCCATAATCCAAACTAGAGCCTGAATCTTGACCCATGTTCCAGCTCGAGGTCCATATTTTTATATTAAAAATGTAGATAAAGAATTAAAAAATTCCTAAAAAAATTACTTCTTTTCTAAAATTATGAAAAAAACTCAGAAATTAGTTTTTTGAGAAAATATTTGAAAAAATTGTACTTAAAATTGAACAAACTCTTAAGGCTCTACAATAAGGTTTTGATTGTTTCTAGAGACTAAAGTTAGGTCGTTATTTGAGTATTTCTATTTCAATTATCACTTGATTGCGCACTTTGATATGTTGATTCTTCTTTCCCTTTAACCTAATTAGAAATGGCATTTTTCTTATTTTTTAGTGTTAGAACTTGTTTTTCCTTGCAATTTATTTAATGCTTCATTGGTTGTTGATTGTTATCTTAATGATTGCGCATCGACATGATCACCTCACGTATTAGAGAATATATTTAAAATCAATGCAGACTATCCGATAAACATCTTCTTGAACTGAACAAATTTAGGTATCGAAATGGCACTAAGTGCTTTATTACTATAATCAAGTCCCTAGGCCTAGATTTTCAAGTCGCGCAATAAATAAGATATACTTTTATGTCTTACTTGGTTTCTAACCGGCCCCAATAAGTTAGTTACAACTTCTCATTTGAAAATTCTTATAGTGTCAGTTTGACTTAACATCAAATATCCCGATATCGCACCAAATATGGGCTTGAGAGAGTTCGCGTCTAATAGAAGGTCGTAGATTTGCCTTTTAAGCAATACCTTTAAACCTATATGTCTTCCCCCTTTTAGATGAAAAGCGTGAGTTGCGACAATAAGGAGCTAAAAATTTAGAACTCAATGAATTTGTTAAGAAAGAAGTATCGAGAGATCGAAGTACACTTTCAAACTTTCCCTTTGAGATAAATTTCGCCCCTAACAAAAGGATATAAAACAAAATCTAGAGACAAAGGAAGAAATATTTCGCTTACTTCAGCAACTCATGAATCTTAGTGCGAATCTTGTAGGTTTTCGCTATTTATGTGCGAATGACGCCGCGTCTTCAAATCTTCTTTCTCATGGTACTTAGCCAGTGCTTCAACCTTCACAATGATACTTTTTTGTTTTTTTGGTCAGACACAATGATACTTACTTGCTCTGTTTCATTGCCCTTCCCCCACAAAATGAAGTAGAGCTAGGCAATGATGAATATAGCCCCTGACAAAGAAGTTTTCATGAGTGCATTGTTACCAATTTATAGATGTTCTTCCACAAAAATTGTACAAGTGCATATTTCGCATATCATAACCTAACATTAACGTAAAATGGAATTGACACAGTTTCTTGCAAAGGCGTGCCCAGCTTAGGAGTGTCGAATTGACGAGCAACGAAAATCTAAAAAGATTGGTGTATGGTAGGTCGAATTTGTGGACACACCAAAAGATAATGTAGAACACGAGCGCAGAACATACACTACCCTAAAATTGAATAACTATTACCATTATCTTTGTGCAAAACATTCTCCATACTATTGATGCACGAAAAGCCACAATAAGGCCACTCCGCTATTTGCTAAAGTTCATTCAATGTCTAGGACAGACTGCATAGAAAACGGCAATTAGCTGGACCTTGGAGATCAGTGATCAGGTAGCAATGTGTAAAGCAGTGGCACGAAGATCGCACAAGGAGACACATCAGTGTTGTGGCAGTATAGGAAGCTGAAAATTTAGGACTCAATTTCGCCTAAATTTGTTACAAAACGAAGTATCAAGAGATTAAAGCTTACTCTCAAACTTTCTCTTTGAGATAAATTCCCATGATAAAACAAGAGCAGCATCGCTCTATCCTTGCATAATAGTGATTCCGGTCACTTTCTCTTACCCTGTCTTCATCTTGATACCCAAACGTTTGTGTTTATTTAAAACACATAATAAATTATTTGAAAACAGACAACATTATTAAAGTAGAAGAACTCGACTGCATTTTTCCTAGTGGCTCTAAATGGGTTTAAAAAAACAAACTAAAGATGAAGGGTTAATTTGTTTGATGAAAAACCATTTCCAAGGAATTGTTTGTGGATTTTTTATATTTGGATTACGGAAAACTACTAGATAAAAAAAGAAAAGAAAAAGAGTTCTACATGGACTGAAAACAAAATATTTAAATTAGGGAAAACTTCCTCTTTTGATAAAAAAAATATTGTTTTACTTCATTTCTTCTTAGCTCTCTTTCTTATCAAATGAGCTAGAAATTTGGACTTGAAATACTTGAAATTTTCAAAATCGCCTGGCTACCCCTAATTTGAACTCGATCCTAACCCAATTTTAAGAAGTTCAGGAAAAATTGAAAATGGCATCAAATTAATCCGAATCTTTACTAGAGAAGGTCCTTTCCTTCTCTTAAAACTTCTTGTTTTGAAATTTTGTAAAAGAGTTGTTAGAGTTTGTCAAAATTACTGATTTTCTCCTCTATCGATCAGATTCTATTAGTTTTGTAGGTTTATTCATGACCTTTTATGAAATTCACAAAATTGCCCTCAAACTTTCCAAAATATCAAATTAGACCCTAATGAGCAACTTTTTAGGTTTTAGTTTTTGCAAAAAAAGGATCCAAACTATGTGACTTTTACGAAACAAAATTGGCTAGCGCGAGTTTCAAAAAATGGATCAAATTTCTAGTTTGATCGTCCTTTTAAAGAGGGCATTGCACTAACCAAATGATGTTGGAATTTTGTGAAATTTATATCATTGGAAGCTTAAAATCTCAACTTTAACTTCATGAATTAACTTTTTTCAAAATCTGAGCAGAAAAAAAATCTAAAAATCGGAGAAGGGATAAAGGTCAAAGAAATCCAAATTTTCTAGAAACTATAAAAATTTGTGAACATTCAACCTTAGTTTATGAACATCTAATACATATTCAACCTATTTCCAGTAATATTGGCAATCTTCAAAGTCCAAATATGAATATTGAAAACATATTCAACTATATTCATCCAAACTCAAACACGCATAATCAAAACCTCATAAATATGCACAAACAATACCAAAACACCCTTTAAGCATCATACTTCCATCCTATAATCTCCTAAAACCGGGAAAATATTCAGTGATTTATAACCACTACATCACCAGCCCATGTGGCATATATAAATGCACGTGGATCTAATAATAAAGTGACACACGGTACTTGACATGGAATAAAAATTAAATTGCAAACCCATTTCTTTCTCTCTTTAATTCTGGTTGAAGGCTACGGAAATGCTGAGCAAAAGCAACATTAAATGCCAGTGTTTATTGCTGCTCTCTCTCATCTTTGTAAAATACTCTTTTTGTTTGAAAATGGAGGTTCCCTCTCTTCCTCTTTGAGGTAATCTTCTCTCTCTATCCTTCACTCACCTCAAGCCTTCCCTTCCTCCTCCTTCGACTTTGTCCTCACTGCCGTCGTTTTCCTTTTAGTTCAGGCTCTAGAAACTACTAACTAGCTCAGGTTCCAATTTTGAGTTCTGGCATGTCGTCAATGATTTTGAAGTGGAAGCCAAAGAGGCTTACAAGGCTGGATATATTAGTAGCATCTCCACCGCTTTTATCTCCCCTAAGAGCCCTGCCGATCAAAACTGCTAAATTCCGAGCCCCCTCCACCTCCGCCTTCACATGCCACTCACTTTTCTTCACCAAACAGATTAGGGTTTCTCTTTACCCAGTTTCGACGTCCTTCACAATCAGATTCTCTCCCGCACGAGGTACGAATCCCCAACTCTATTCTCATTTACTTTAGGAAGAAAACCCAAAAGTGTCATATTCGAAGATCTATAATGTTTGTGTTGTTTTTGTGGAGGAACTGATATGTTAAGTTGCCAATAATAATAGACATAGTAGTCTGGCATGAATCGTTGCCTAAGTTTTGAGCCTAAATGATCTAGTTAAGTTGTCCACAATCTAATCGATAAAGTGCCTAAATTAGGTTCACTTCAGTTTTCTTCGATTCTGAGCTTGTTTTAGCATGTATAGGCATAAGTCACATGATCTAAGAATTCATTTTACTATCAAACTTGATTTTAGTTTGTTTTTTCTCATTCCCGAAGCTACCTTCGCTCCCAACTCCTTTTGTTTTTTTTTTTCTATTCTATTTTGGCTTTTTCATGCAACCGTCGAACAAAGTTTAGTTCGGTGATAGTCCAGTGAATGATGGGTGTTGTTCGGTAGAGACTAATTCAATTGAATTGCAGATAAAGATCGCAACAACGAAAGGCAAGATTCTTAATTAATGGGAGCAACTTCTTACAATTATGCTTGATGCATACTTAATTTTATCTATTAGATAGTAGATTTGTAGCTATTTATCTTTATGCTTCAGAAAGCTTCGAAAACACAATTTCCTATTAGGCACAATATGTGCCTTTCTTTTGTAACCAATAGCTTGGTAATTGCTAGCAATTTTTTTTTTGTTGTCAAAATTACTAGCAACTTGACAATGTCAATTTTTGTGAATATTAAGTTTACGTATTGCTTTCTTTTTTTACGAGTTTGTTGTTTTCATTCCCTTTTGAGTTTTCTTTATTTCATTGTCTTGTATTTTCATTTCATGATTTCAAATCAAGAATTTCAGCATATTGAATGAGTTAGGTGGGTCGGTTTCAGGTACAGGTACCCTTTTGTTGAAGGTCGTTCGAGCTTTTCCTATGTTGTTCATGGTCAAATTATTCTAGCTCCAGAGCTCTTGAACCAACTCAAATTTTAGTAATCTTGTCTAAGTAATATGGTTGCAACTTGCGAGAGGTCAATTTTCATAGAAATAGCCGATATTGATGGCAATGGCTTTAGTAATTCTTTGGTCCAACTATGCTAATGTTACAAAATCAGTAGCCATACTAAAACAATATTATCAAGATGTATAAAGTATGCCTACACAACCATCCTTGCATTTCAAATAATTTTCAGTTGCATGAAATATTGTATAGTCCACACAACCATCCTTGCATTTCAAATAACTTATGGTTATATGAACTGATAAAACTACTCTGACTAAAATATACAATATACTTTTGTTCACAACTTCCAATTCCCACGATATAAGTGTGCAACGGCCCATCGGTTTTTTTTTTGTTTTTTGTTTTTATTTTTTATCTAAGAACATGTTTAGATATTATGTATAAGAATTAAGTCTAGAAATTCCTATAAATGACATGAGTATAAACTTACATGCAAAATCCACTATTTTCAATCATAATATGTGGTTTTCTTCGAGTACACTAAAAATTATCAACAACTTTAGCGTTGCATATGTTTTTAGCATGCTTCTCATAGTGGCTGACAAATTCAGATAAATCATAATCTTACATGCCATATCCTAAAATATATTATTTGTGCTTTCACTTTTTTGTATAGATCTAATTTTCGCCAAAAAAAAAAAGGCAAAATATAGGACACCATTTATGACATAGGCGATATATGTTATCCAACCACTTGTTGTCACCCAAGCTTCACTCCAACACATAAGTTTTTGAGTATTCTCCATTTTAATTTTAGATTAGTAATGATATAGAAGCTTGTGTCAATATTTATCGCAGAGACTCGGCTTGTACAATATGAAGTGTAGCATTTTTCTCAATATGCAATACACATAAACAATTATCATAATTTAGGAAACCGATTCTAATGGCATTTGTCATAACATGATTTTGATTAGTGAAAATAATATTGGGTGTTTTATACCCATTACCTTTAAAAATGATCGAAATGTCCAAATAAAAGAAATAATAGTTTCATCCATTACAAATGCACAACCAAACAAACATTTTTTGAGTGATGATTCAAGCCAACAAAATGTGCATATATCATATTGTGTTTATTTGTAAATAAGTAATATCAAATATCACCACATCTCCCATGGGATCATCACCCATTCGGATCCTTTTCTGTTGCCTCTGCATGGGATTTCATTAGAACAAAGAAGGAAAGGGTTTCTTGGGACTCCTTTATTTGGAACTATGATATTGTCCCTAGAAATCAATTTAACTTGTGGTTGATTACCAAGAACAGAGTACCCACCCAGGAAGCCCTAATCCATTCTGGCAGAATCGTCTCGGGTACTTGCGCATACTGTAATGTTATTCCGGACTCTATTGATCACTTGTTCTTCAACTGTCGTATCTCGGCCACGCTTGCTTATTTTTGGGCGACAAGATGCAATTTACCTTGGAAATCGAGGCCTTGGATGGACAACCTTGCTTGGGCGATCAGGTTGCTCTCCGGTAAGGATTTCTACCATCGGATTGCACGGTTCTCTTTCGGTGGCCTTTGTTATTTGATTTGGCAGTAAAGGAATGATATTATTTTCCGAGGGGGAAGCACTGTTTGTCCCTGTTTTGAAGAACCACCTTTTGAAGTTAGTCAAAGATAAAGCGACTACGTTCACAAGTGTCCCGGAAACTCCGAGAAATAGGCGTCTCCAAAGAAGCTGGGATCTTGATCCCTCCATCTTTACGGTTCGGCTCGGGCTTTAGTCTTCCCTCTGCTTCTCTCGCTCTGCTACAAGCTTCATCATCTCTCCGTTTCTTCGGTTCGAATGGTTGGCAGAGGTCTGGTGGTTGTAGTTGTCTTGTGTTGTAACTGTGGTTCTTCTCCTTTTGGTCTGCTTGCCTTTGGCTTTTTTCATGGCTCCCTTCCACTCTTCGTTGCTCCTTAGAGTGTAAGCTTTTTCCCTTCCACTCTTCGTTGCTCCTTAGAGTGTAAGCCTTTGGAGCCGTCTTTTGTATTTTGTCCAGAGCTATATTATTCTTTACCTTTACCAAAAAAAATATATATATCACCACATCTCCAAAACTCTCATAATCCAATTTAGATACACCATCATACCAAAAACATGGTCAGTCTCTACCCTATCCAATTAAAATGTATTTGCTTTTAAGCAATAAGACTAGTGGATAAGATTTTAACAATCACCAACACTAATTAGGTTTATTTCTTTATTTTTTTTGTAGAAATTTTGACAATCACATAACGTATAATTAACATTATTCCTTTACCCAGGTTCACCACAAAAATAGAAATATGCTTTTGTAACCATTATACCGGCCTAGTCATACAAGTCAATATACATTTACTAATATCCATCATATGTCAATACGACCATATAAAATGTTTTTGCTTATCATCAATGAAATGATGATTGTGGGCATCTCCAAACTTTGTGATTTCCTAAGCACCATGTTTAATTTTGAATTTAATGCAAACTTGACATTCGATTCTCTTCATTGTCCTATAAACATCTCTTTGTTCATGAGGTTAGATTGGTGGAAATTGTCCTTTCTAATTACGTATAAATGTGCATCTTTGTAATACTCCTCTAATATTGTTTGCTTTTTGTCATTTTTGCAAACAGCACATAATGATTTATGTGACTTGGTAATTGACTTACTATATAGGCAAATTAGTACAAATTTATTAAGTTAGGTTAGTAGATATTGTTCAAATTATCTAGACTTATTTCTCGATGAGCATTAATTTTTTAATTGAAATATTTTGTAGACGTATTTGTATTTATACTTGTATTTTCATCTTAATAATTTGACAAGAAATAAAATTGTTATATTGTAGGTATATAATGTCGTCATCCAGTGTGGATTGGTACAAATTTATTAAATATGGAGGACCTAATATACACTTTTAGAATCTTCAAATGATTGGTTGAACAACCGACATCACTTACACTTGAAGCAATACTCGAGATATTAATTTAATCTACTTTATGTTGTTTATGTAATTAGGTTAGATTACTATTTTGATCAAAACTAATTAAACCTACAGTACATAACTTCGAAGCTTACTAGTTGGGACTGTTTTGGTGTCATTTCACTTCTAATTTAGTACATTTTGAAAGTATTTCCTTCCTATGCTTGCAATTTTTTTGTTGCCTTGTTTTATCGAGTGTTTAATAATAGTTGTGTGCTCGCATGATCACTTTGTTCGTTAGAGGATATGATAAAATCAATCCAAGCTACCGGCAAAAAATATATATATTTAAAATAAAAAGGAAAAGGCACAAAAAGAGCGTTAGAATAATCTAGCGTAATCAAGTCCCCAAACTTATTTAATCTCTAGTTTGTAGAAGTAAAGTAATTATCACATTACTTTACTTGGGTTTTCTAATCGACCTACTAAAAATAGATTAATGGTGACTCGTAATTAAAAAATCATGTTAAAAACTTGAACCTAAGTCCTGAATTAGTATGGGTTAGGGAGAGCCTAAGCTAAATTTAGGCTTAGTAATCCATTAGCCAAACCCTAGATGGTTCACCTGAGCTTAGGTCGCGATAAAAATCAACGAAAATTTAGCAAACAAAGCCAGGTTTCAAAACCAAGATCTCAAAGCCTGGCAAATCATGTCCATAAAGACAAAGATGAAGGCGCTAAGATACAAATATACTTCCTTCCCCTCCTCCACCCTCTTCCCTTCTCTCTCTTTCTATTTGCCTCTACACATTCATGCTCATATGCCTCAATCTTTTGCTAGTGAGTAGAAAACATGAGGCTTTACTTGAAAAAAATTGAATAAATCAATCAAGTCACAGGCCCTCGAATCAACAAAAACTTTTGCTATTTCAACCTTGGTTTTTTTTTTGGTCGAAATAAACGCATGTATTCATATTAATGGAAACTTACAACCTGAAGCCAAAACATCTGCATAAACTAGGTCAAACATTACAACAGGAGGGTTAAGGATCCAGTTGTGGGCCGAAAATTCTATGCGCTAGGCCTTTGCGGCCTAGTCGGCTACCAAATTCGCCACGCACCTACAATGATGCATCGTTAGGTTAGGGCAATGGGAAAGCAAACCGACGGCCTCCGCGAGCAAAGGATGAAGCTCTTACGGCGGCGATCTCCCATCTCGCACAGCTTCGACGAGGGTGAGGCAGTCGGATTCAATCACAAGTTTAGCACCATGGAGTCCTTGCTGCAACATATGTTGAAGGGTGAAGGTAAAAGCTTGGATCTTTGCCTCAAGAGTCGACTTCGTTGGAAATCTGCTCGAAAAGTAATCCGTAAGTCGACCTTGGTAATCTCTGCAAATGCAAGCCATCGAACCTTCTGTGCTTCCCGGCAGATAGGCACCGTCAATGTTGCATTTTAGTGTTCCTAGATTTGGAGGTCTCCATAGCTGCGCAGGAAACAAAGTATCATGCCCTGTTCTCGATCGGGTGGAAGTAGGGATTTGGTATAATCTTGTCTGTGCAACAATTGCCTCAACTACGAGAGTTGGATCTGGTTATTGGTTGCAGAAAATGAAGTTGTTTCGCTGCCGCCAGATCTGCCAAAGGACATTCGCAGTGAGTTCTAGTCCAGGTAAGTGTTTGGGTGTTGTTGCTCTTACTGTTAACCATGTACCCAGACGATGGATTGTGTGAGGCAAAGACTGTATGTTGATCTGTGGGTGAGTCCAAATAGCTCGATTCCATGAGCAATGTAGAAATAGATGCTCTAGGGTTTCAAGAGTATTCTGCTTACACAATTTGCATAACGGATCCGTGATGATGTGTCGTTGAAATAAATTTGCTCTGGATGCTAGTGCATTTTGACAAACTGGCCATAGGAATGTTCTGATTTTTGGTGCTGTTTTCATTGCCCATATTCGTTGCCATAATAATATGGGATTTTGATGAGATGTTGATGCTCTGTTGATGTTGTGGTTGCTTGTTATCTACGTTAAATTATGGTAGTTGCTTTTCACAGTATATAGACCATCCTTCGTAGCTGTCTAAACTAATTTATCTTTGGTATATAGAGGTCTTACTGGGATGGTAAGAACTTATGTTGTGATCTGTTCTCCGAAGAACCTGTGGAGCTTCGATCGATTCCAATCATGGTGGATCGAATCTATAAGATCAGCCATCATCGATGGTTCCTCTCTAGTCTTAGGTCCATGGAGAATTCCCATTGGTAACCACCGATCTCCATGGATTTTGATCTTATTTCCGTTGCCAACTAACCAGTGTATATGTGGTAGAATAGCATCTTTGCCCATTAGAATGCTCTACCATCCCCAGGATGGCCGAGTTCCTCTATCTGCTGTTTGGAAGTCTTTTGAGGGAAAATACAGATCTTTAAAAATTTGACTCCATAAAGATTGAGGCTGTTGTAATAATATCCAAGCTTGCTTTCCAAGCATCGCTCTATTAAATGCTATATGGTCACAGAATCCTAGACCTCCGTTACCCTTGCTTTCTTTAAGAACTTCCTAATTCTGCCAATGGATACCTGCTTTGTTCTGATCATTTCTCCACCAAAATCTAGCAATGCTCTTTTCAATAGATTTGCAAATAGACAGAGGCAACTTAAAGATCGACATAGTGTAATGTGGAAGTGCCTGTACAACAGATTTAATAAGAATTTCCTTACCTCATTTTGATATTAATTTCTCTTTCCATCCCTCTAACTTTGCATTCACTCTTCTTATTATCCAAGAGAACATCTCCCTCTTTGATCGACCCCAATCAGATGGTATTCCCAAATATTTGCCAAACCTTTGCAGCATAGGTGTTCTAAACTCCCACGACATGTTTTCCTGTAGTCTCAAAGGATAAAGTTTACTAAAAATCATGCTAGATTTGTTGCGGTTCACTACTAGTCCCGTAGCCACATAATACTGGTTTAAAATATTAGCAAACCGGCATTCATGAATATTACCATCTAGGAAGAAGATTGCATCATCAACAAAAAATAGATGGGACAGGGTAGGACACCACCTATTTAACTTAATACCCTTGATGTGTCCCGAACTGACAGCTTGATTAAGAAGACTTGATAAAACATTTGCCAGCATAATAAAAATATATGGGGATAAAGGATTACCCTGTCGGAGGCCCTGAGATGGGTAAAAATAAGGTAGTTGCTCTCCATTAAATTTCACACTAAAAAGACATTGTTGTGACACACTGCAATATCCATTGAACCCATACTGGATGGAATCCCAATTTAAGAAAGTAGTTGTGAAGGAAATCCCATTCTACTTTGTCATACGCCTTTTGCTTATCTATCTTTAGGATTGCATTGAATTTCTTGTTCTCTTCCGGGTATTAAATTGATGAAGAACTTCTTGAATGATTAAAATATTATCTTGAATATGTCGTTCACTCACGAAAGCCGACTGTTCCTTAGATATCAGATAATTCAACCAAGGTTTCAGACGGTTAGCAAGTACCTTTGAGATAATTTTGTAGGCGAAGTTGCAGAGGCTGATTGCTCTAGTCTCTCTGGATGAGGTGTTTTGGGAATTGATGTAATAATGGTCTGATTGATACTTGTTGGCATAACCCCTGACGTAAAGAAATTCTGCACTAAAAGAGCTAGATCATCTTTAATGGTTTCCCAATGTTGTTGATAAAACAATCATTTGATCCATCAGGTCCCAGGGCTTTTGTAGTTCCTAGCTGAAAGGTGGCCTGCCGAACCTCCTTAATAGTGACCGAATCTGTCATGTGGTTATTCATTTCAGAGGTGACAACTTGTTGGCATTGATCAAGCACGGGTCCGTAATCCCTATATCCCTCAGTTGTATATAACCTCGAAAAGAAATTGGACATCATATCTTGTAGAGTTTGTGGGTCACGTACCCATTGCTGATGGTCGTCTTGCAACATAGTAATTCGATTTCTTTGCCTTCTTTGAAGCGTAGTTGCATGAAAAAATCTCGTATTCTTATCACCCCATTTCAACCATTGAATCCTGGAGCGCATGGCCCAATATTGTTCTTCCTTTTGCCAAGTCCGTCTAATTTCCTCTCACAGTTTCGATGCCTCCACTCTATTATAATTGCAATGCTACTGGTTCATTAGATCCCGTAGTTGCTGTTGTAAGGCGATCACCTTGTTATGACCATTTGAAAACTTTGCTCGACTCCACTTACTCAGAGTTGCTGTAACAGTCTTTAATTTTGGAAGGAAACCAAAATCTTGAAGCTGTAGTGAATTCCATGCAGTAGAGACAACCTCTCGACATTCTTTATCATCGTTCCAATAAGCCTCAAATATAAAAGGCTTCCTTCTTTTTCTATAAGGTGCTAAAGTGTAAATAAGTAGAGGACTATGGTCGAATCCCATAGCAGGTAGAGCAAAGACTTCTACCCCAGGAAACAGTAAGTGCCAATCCATCGTGCACAACACTCGATCCAATCTTTCCTTCACAATCTCGTCCCCTGCTTTATTATTCATCCAGGTGTACTTGCAGCCTTTACTTTCTATCTCCATAAGTGCACAATCATTGAGTATAGTTCGAAAAGACATCATTCTA
Organism: Eucalyptus pauciflora; assembly: GCA_007663325.1. Classification (NCBI taxonomy): domain Eukaryota; kingdom Viridiplantae; phylum Streptophyta; class Magnoliopsida; order Myrtales; family Myrtaceae; genus Eucalyptus; species Eucalyptus pauciflora. The sequence continues at coordinate 440,562 of VMYD01000281.1, forward strand.
AAATGGTTTGCAGCTCGCTTTCCTATCTTTTCCCAAGGATAGAGTATTTCATTAAAGTCCCCAGCACATATCCAAGGTAAATTATTCTTAGAGTTTATCTCACGAAGCTCATCCCACAAAAGTTGACGCTGTTGATAGGTGCAAGGAGTGTGAATACATGTGATGCGCATAGTTCTATCTTCCTGCACAATCCTACGAATCATATAAAAAAGGTGTTGTGTTGAGTGAACCACCTGTAAATATACCTGCTCCTTCCATAACACTGCTAAGCCTCCGGCGAGACCAACTGGGTTTATAAGATATGAATTTTTGAAATTTAAACGGCACCAAATACGTTGAAGCTTTACTTCAGTGTTCTTTGTTTCCATTAAGAATACAATCTCGGGCTTTTCTTTGGCCGTCATGGCCTTAAGAGCTTGAACTGTCAGGTGATTGCCCAAACCCTGACAGTTCCAGCAAATTATCTTCAATTTTGGTGGGTGGCTGTTTAGGGCCAGCCATCAAAGCCCATGATCCCGCTTCCTCTGCTACATAGATAGGTGTTTCCTTGAGGTCTGTATCATATTGGTCCTCAATTATCAAACCCTTTGTCGCATAAGGGTTGTATCTCTTCTGTTTTTTGGCTACTCCCATTTTTGATGTAACTCTCGTACTTTTCAGCTTCTTTTTGTTACTGTACTTCCATGGGTTGGGTTTGAATTCCTTTTCAGTTTGGCTGCTGCAGGTATGAGTGCTGTGTGGATAGAGGTCCCTTGTATAACTGTTTGTTGATGGTGCTGCGAGTCAGGGCCTACTACTTGTGTTCCAGTTGTATTGACTGCGCTGGACAGGTGCTCTACTTCAACATTAACTGGTGGAGGCAGTAAAGGGACATTCGGAATTTGTGAGGGAGGAGATTCAGGTCTAGCTTCTTCTGACTGCTCTGATTTATCTTGTGGGTTGTAAAAAGTGTAACAATAAGGGCTATGTTCTTTAACCTAAGCACGAAGCCATTGGCCATAGGCCATCTTATCTTTGCCTTCTAATTTTGCTTCATCAAAGGGGATATCCTTGCGGTACATCATATAGTGTCCCATCTTTCCACAAGAGTAGCAAAAATGTGAGAGTCGCTCATAGTGGAAGTCTAGCCATAATGTCTTACCATCAATTCGAATCAGCTTCCCTGTTTTTAGAGGTTCTTGTAAGTTTAAGTCCACCTCGGCTTGACCAGCTCTGGATGATGCCCCCTCCTTTGTATCGACTTTTACTTCTAAGACTCGACCCATATGTTGCATCGCCCTACTGATCATCTGTTCTGTACACCATTCCAAAGGCATTCCAAACACCTGTACCTAGAAGGCACAAATAGAGAAGTTGTAACAATGTAATGGTGTGTTAGGGATCCATGGTTTAAAGATCATTAAATGGCTTGAGAAAAGCCAAGGCCCCCCTTTAAGTACCCTCTATTTTTGTGTGTGTGATTGGAATTTGCTACATAGAGGCCCGCCTCTTGTTGTGATATTTCCACTTGTTCAATTCGCCACGCTCGCTTTAACGTGCTTTGGAAAGCTTGGAAGTTTATGGAGGGGTTCGAAAGAATTTTTCCAATCAGAGTTAACCGGCATTCTTCTAATTTTTCAGGTGGGGGCTCGTCATCCCAGTCGTCAATTAGCTATTCAGTAGTGAGGCGGCCTAACCTGTTGCAAACGGCTGCCAAACGCGAGGAGTCGGCATGGTCTTCCGATGCCATTATATATTCTAAAATAGGACTCGTTACAGGGACGTACTAAACTAGAGTGGAACTAGATGGAAGACCTCAATTGCCCAAATCAGAATGTTGTCGATGTAGAATGGAACTCAAAAGAAGATAATTGGCAGCTCACTACCATCGACTGACAATGTAACATCATTATAGTAACCTATCTAAAGGAATCGAAGGCATGCGATAAACAAACCAGATAGAATCGGTGGATAGCTTGAAAGCTGAGCCGTCCACAAAAAGGCGGAGCTAAATCGACCACCATTCGAGCATTGAAAGTTGCGGAATACATATGGGCTGTACGAAGTGAAGAAGTGAAAGGGGTTTTAGGGTTAGGGAAAAACTACCCAAAGGTAGAAGACACTCTACATTTCGAGAGAATTTGGATATTTCTTTCATTTCACAGAGTAATTATTTCAACCTTGGTTGCCACTCTAAAAATGTTGTAGGAACTGTTTTTTCATGGGCCCTTGTCATTTCAACGCCTCAACAAATAGCATTGCCAATTATACTCCATTTAGAATTAGTTTTTGCATGTCTTAAAAAGTAAATCTTCTACCCAAAATAGTAAGTGGAGAATGCATTAGGTGCAAATTAAAGGTTCCATCCTGTTAAAACTTTTGTCCGTATGGAAGAACAAATTATCAAGGTACATTTTGGACCATGGATTCACTTTTTCTATTAGGAATTGGCTTGTGTAAATAATTATTGCAAGCGAGGTATGAATTATATTTGTATCTTAGCGCCTTCTTTTTATGGGCTTATTTATTTTTAGACTGTTTGCAAGAGATCAAGCTCTTTGTCCACAATCCGATGGAATGAAGTAGCAAGATTTTCAAAAGATATGAAAGCATTTCTGGTTGAGCAAGTTTTTGTTGTGAATGTTTTGGGTAACTAATTTTTTCTAGTTTTCTTCACTCATAGGCCATTACTCACCACGACCAGGACGAGAATAGAGAGGGACAGAAAAGCCCAAGGTCAAAAGAAAATCCTAAAATTACAAATCGATGGTGGAAAAACACAATGTTGGAGAAAAGGCTTTGTAAATCAATACCTAGGCAAATGCGAAGGCGAAGGCGGAGTGGAGTGGTTTGTCGAGCGGCAGTGGAAAAGGCGAGAGCTAGTTGAGAGAGACTAGCAGATGTAGATGCAAAGGTGGCAGGTGAGGCGAATGCGGAGGTAGCGAATGAGGCGAATGTGGAAGTAGCGGACGAGGCGGATGTGAAAGTGGCAGTGGCGGCAGTGTGGTTGGTCGGACAGCAAGCTTTGTCATCCATTGCAAAAGGAGCGGCACAATGAAGGGGCAGAGCAAAGGGGAGAGAAAGTGTTGAACAAAAGAATTGGAGAGAGAAAGTCCCAGATTCAAATTAATTATGAGAGAGATATCTTTGATGGGCCTAGCGTACATTAATTCTTTGAGAGAGAGAGAGAGAGAGAGAGAGAGAGAGAGAGAGAGTTGCATGTTGGAATTCAAATTGGAGAGAGAGACTTTCTCTTTGGTGGGGCCCAGCAGGAGAGAAAATGCCAATTTTTTTCTGAAGGAATTCGAATTCCAACATGGCATCGGGCAATACGTGTCACCTGATGAATTGACTCAAATTATGGCACTTTGGAATCTGAGCTGCAGCTAATATTTTCTCGGTAAATATGTGCCATGTTAGTGGATGACGTGGCTCACTGATACTACTAATTATTTTCTCCTAAATATGAGAATCTTAACTTGAGTATGAGTACTAGTGAGGAATTAGTTGAAATTAAGCTTGCGAGAAGGGCTTGGGAGTAGCTAGAGAGAGAGGGTTGCCGTTGGGGTTTCCTCTAGTGTTATTCACATGTTAACTTATATCATACCATAATCTTAAGATGTAACTGTAGCCGTAAGTTTAATGATATGACTTAAAATGATTCTTAAAGGGCAAGAAGCCTATAATTGGCTCTCATAGAATCATATGGCTTGATGGCTTGGCATTTGGATTGCCTAGATTAGGGAGTTGATGAATTGCCTAAAATGGGTCATTTTATAGATTAATAACAAGACAAAGGCATTTTGGTCATTTTCACTATAGAGGGCAATTTTGGAATTTTTCTTGAAATGAGGATGAGAGGACGGTGTAGGCCATGGCTTGTCATTCATTTTTGACCAAATCAACTTTGGTCAAACCAAGTTGGCTAAGGTGTAGGCCATGGCTTGCAGTCTCCTGAACCTCAATTTTTTCTGTTTTCATCCCATGGATTGACTTATTCTCAATTGAAGAAAATTTGTACTATATTTGCCCAATCCATACCACAACTAAGTTCAGGGTTGAGTTCACTTGGCTCAAATGAATTTTCAGCATGCATTGACTTTTGTAACAAAAAAAAAAAAAGCAACTATACCTTAAACCCAAACCTGAGCTATGATAGTAATGCATAAACTTGAAATTATGATGAATAATATTCCCATAATCAAATGTTATGAAAGAAAAAAAAAACTAGAAAAAGTATAAAAATGGATGAATTTTGAGTTTTTGGGATTCATGATCAAAGTTCTCAATTTTAATGAAAATGATAACTTCCATTTATTTTGGAGAAAAATGGGTGATATAAATATTCGAATTTTTCTATGAAATGTTAACTAAGAGTTGACTTTTTAGGAGTTTCACCGTAAAATCAACTCATAAGTTAACTCTTGACTCTTATAAAAAACGAAAGGACACCTATCACTCTTTTTGGCCCAACAAAGGACCTCTCGCAATCAAGGACCCTTAATTCTCAATTTTTAAAGCTTAGAACTTGTTGGCCAAAATTCAAATGTCAACAAGCCTAATCATGGCTTAAATAACTAGAATTAATTCTTTTTTTAGGTTTAAACTAACTATATGAAATTCTAATCGAAGTTAAACATGCATGATTTACTATTTTAATGGCACGTGACATGACCTAATTCTAATGATGGATGGAAATTAATGTATATTATTCTAACATGACATGCATTCTAAATTAAATCTCCAAAAAAACAATCATTAAATAACATGAAATTGATGAAATGATGGAAGGACCATTGTCACATGATCCTTTTGATTATAGTGAATTGCAGCTTGCACTCACTCTAACCCTTGACAAAGAAAGTCCATCATATGATATGGCATACGTGATGACATGGCAAGATGACATGGCATATCATGATAACACGGCAAGATGACATGGCAAGTAGTGATGACATTAGTGATGACAAAACAACCTATTCCATATGACATGCACATGTTATTTTTGGATTTTTTTTTATTAAAATTCGTAATTTATAATTAATTAAAATAAATTACCTTAAGTAAGATATTATCCAATTCAAACTAGGAAATTTGTAATTTATAATAATTAAAATAAATTACCTTAAGTAAGATATTATCCAATTCAAACTAGGAAATAAACTAGGTTAAATCCCATTTTAAATTGAAAATCTATCCTAAACTTATAGATGATATCTAACATGGGGGTGATCGCCTCTCGTATGGTCTAGTTCCTAATTTTGGGAGCTAAGGATTGGACTGGACCGTCGGTTTCGATCTAGTCTGATCCGATTTAATGGAATCGGCCACTTTTTTTCCCCACGAAAAGGTGGCCGTGCACAACGAGAGAGAGAGAGAGAGAGAGAGAGAGAGAGAGAGAGAGAGAGAGAGAGAGAGAGAGAGAGAGAGAGTCTCTTAAGATATTAATGGAAGCAATGATAATTGAAAAGTTGTTGTGCCGTAGTTTGTGGTATTATTGGACGAGATAATATTTAATTCATTGTTTACTATTTTTTTAAGAAATATTTTTAAAAAAGGGTATTTGTAGTCAATCCACATTGCCTGGACACCAGTTCTAATTTTAGGAATCGGGAACCGAAGTGACACTCCCAAGAATCGGATTGAATCGGTCAGTTCGGTTTGGTCTAACATGCAATCCTATTAAAAAAAAACAAAAACTCTCATAATCTATCATGCAATGCATCTAGAATCTATCCTAATCTTATCAATCCTTATCTCATCTAGTATCTATCCTAATCTACCATGCATTTTTTTTTTTTTGGCATTTTTCAAATAGGAAATAAATCAAACAAAGATAACATCAATTGTAAAAGGAAAACATCAAAATCATCGGGAGACATAGATTCAACTCAAATTTGAAAACAAATGAAATCAATGCCCTTAACCTAAGGCTTATGGATAAAGTTCCCAATTTGTTGGGCAAATAATAATCCTATCTTATTATTAGAGATCAAGCTTCCAATTATGCGCACAATACTGATTATGCGCACATTGTCAAATTAGAAAAGTTTTCTAATTTGAATATTACCTAAAATCTCAAAAATCCAATTATTTCACAATTTGTTCAAAATAAGCAATAAATTGATAATTCAAATATGTATAAGATTTTTTTTTATACCTAATTTGGAAGATTGTTTCCAGAACATGACCAACAGATAAATGAGTTACGATGGTGATTGGTGGAGTAGCCTCACAACCAAGGATCGCTAGTGGTGAGAGTCTCGATGAGAGGAGCTGCAGGCGCGGATTGCGACAATGAAGCAACGAGCAAGGATTGTTGGTAGTGAGCAACTCTTGGCTATGACGGATCATTGGGAAAACTTCATATGAACTTACAAAACAGAATCTTACTAATAGCTGGGACAGGAAAGGTAGCGGCAGTAATTCACGGTGAGAGTATTGGGTCGTCAATGTTGGAGATACAGTTGAAGATTGTGATCGTGGATTGATTCTAATTGTGGACTGATTGATTTAGTGAATATGTGATAGTTTTAGTAAATATGATTTTTATAATTCTTTGTATATTATTTCCTTTTTATTCTCTTCCATTCTTGCACTATAAATGTATTAATGTGCTTGTATACAAATCAATGAATAAACAGACAATTTCCTCCTCTTTTCTTGTATTTCCTGTCATGGTATCAGAGCAGATACGCCTGGCCTAGCTTCCACATATTTGGAATTGCCACCATTCTTTTTTTTTTTTTTTTTCTGGGCTATTGTTGCACGATCTTCACCTATGAAACAGACCAGCAAATTGATTAGGAATTCAACAATTTTTTTGTTACCATGACAAAGAACATTGAGAGTTCCTCAACAGAGGAGACACCTACCTCATATTTGGTTATCCTCTTTAGCAAAGACTGATCTTCTGTTCAACAATAAGAAGAAACTCATTATGCAAGGTTTGTTCCTACGTTGGGTTCGACCTCCGGCCCAACCTGGAGGCCCCCGAATTTTCCCCTAGTTAATTGGTATTAGTGGGCTACTGGGCCACGACAAATGTGGACCCAATACCCATTTGGACCTACGCCGTCTGTAACAGGCTCAGCTGAAGCGACGGGCCAGATGAATCTGGGTTAGGGTTTCGGATTTGTGTTGAGTCAGGGACCTGGATCTATCCTGGGTCAAGGGACGAATCCCTACCCAGGATTTCAGCCCGGATACACACCTCTGGGTCAGGAACCCGGATCTATGCCGAGTCAAGGGATGAATCCCTACCCGGCATTTCAACCCGGATACGTGTCGCTGGTTTTTCCGGTTAGCGGCGACGGCCGACCTGAACCCGACGATCCCTTTTACACATCACCAGCGGATGGCCCCGAATTACGTCTCATCAGCAATCACCTTACCAGACCGGAAACTTATTCTTCGTGGGCTTGAGATCTCTGGCGGGCTCTGGTGACGAAAGACAAGGACGACTTCCTCGACAAAGCTATCCCGTTTCCGACCAACTAACGCCTCTAGCGTCTCTGATGGAAGTGCAACTAATTGGTTTGCACTTGGATCGGCAACATGCTCGCCCCGATGTCGTGGCTGGGCTGCCACCAACTGAGGATTCCAAGCAGATCTGGGACAGCATTTGAGAGATGTATGGTCAACTCGACCTAGCATGGCTCTTCAACATCACCCAAAGCTTGACTGAGTTGAAGCAAGGGAACCTCTCGATTACCGCTTGCTTCAACCGTCTCTCCTCCCTGTGGAACGAACTGGAGTCAGCCGAGGAGTGTCTCCAGGGACCCGAGGCTACACCAAGACAGTACAAAGACATGCGGGAAAGAGAAAAGAGCACTCGATTCTTACTCATCCTCAACAACTCCTACTCGGCCTTCCGATCTCACTTCCTCGCCATGGAGCCATCGTCGCTGCTTGGACGCATTTATCAACTCGCCATCCAAGAAGAAAGTCAGTGCCTTGCTACAACCAAACACGCTCGAGTGGGAGAAGGGATGAGTCTTGCAGTTTTCCCATCCGACATGGGCTCACGAGAGGCGGTGGCCAGAGGCAGCGGAATAGCCGCACGCTTGGGATACCCAAAAATGGGTAATGTGGCTGCAGCAAGGAGGAAGCCCGATGGAAACCCTAACTCCTTTCGAATGGATTGCTGGGATTCGCGCGGGCGATCCAATGGCTTGGATTCAAGCTGGCTTGGATTCAAGCGGGCTGCTGGACGGTGCAGATCAGCGGGATGTAACATATGGCTACAAATCACCCGTCAACTTGAATGGATCCGAAGGCTATCATCTAGCCACGTCAACCCCTATTTATAAAGGTACCTACAATCCACGTGGTGCCACGTTATCAGGAAAGGTTAGTGGGCAAAATAGTAAATTCAAAAATAAATATTGTGAATATTGCAAACGCCCACATCATACTATTGATACATGTTGGAAATTGCATGGAAAGCCTACTGATAAAAATAGAAAAGAAAAAGAATCATCAGCTTATTAGGTCTCGACACAAAGAATTAATGGGGCACAACAAACAATTACCCAAGATCAGTATCAGAATATCATGCAAATTTTGAATCAATTGAAGATGGGCGACAAAAGTTCTGGGTTCTCAAGTACTTTCCTTCACGAGGAGAATTCTTTTTCTATGAATGCATCGATAATCGATACGGGGACTAGTGACCACATAATTTATAGTGAGCATCTTTTTTCCTATGTCGATAGAACATCAGAATCTCCCATATCAATGCGTCTTCCAAATGGAAACGTTACTCAAGTTACCAAGATTGGTACTATTCACCTTGGTCCACATTTTGTCCTCAGAAATGTCTTATACATTCCTGATTTTGAATTCAACCTACTCTCTATCTCAAAAGTTTGCATAGATAGTTCCTGTCATGCAATATTTAGTTTCAACAATTGTTTCTTTCAGGACAGTTCGACTAGCAAAGTGATGGGCTTGGGTAGTATTGCACAAGAACTATACTACTTGATTGATTCCCCAGGAGATGTAAAATTACTAAATAAAGGCATTTCTTGTAGTGCTATTAGTCGAAATAAAAATTTTATTTTTCATCAAAGATTGGGTCATAGTGCATGTTTCCCTCATCCTAAATGCCTAATATGTCCCTTGGCCAAACAATCTCAAGCATCTTTTCCAAAGAGTACATCTCGAGCAGATAGGATTTTTTCTTTACTTTATATGGATATTTGGGGACCTTATCATACTTCTTATCGTGATGGATCTCGTTTCTTTCTCACGATTGTAGATGATTATACAAGGGCCACTTTGGTATATTTTATGCAATCAAAAAATCAAACATTTACTCATCTTTCGAATTTTGTTTCCTTGGTTAAAAACCAATTTGATCAATCTGTGCAACGAATTCGTATAGATAATGGGCGTGAATTTTTCATTTCCAATTGTACAAAATTCCTATCTTCTCAAGGGATACTTCATGAGAGTTCTTGTACTTACACACCACAACAAAATGTAATTGTAGAGCGTAAGCACAGACATCTCTTAGAAGTAGCATGTGCATTAAAATATCAAGCCTTTATTCATGAAGGTTTTTAGGGAGATTGTGTAGTCACTGCTGCCTATTTGATTAATCGCATGCCAACTCGTATCCTCGATGGAAAACCTCCTTTTGAATTGCTTTATAATAGAGCCTCACAATGATTATCTCAGAGTATTTGGTTGTCTATGTTATGCGACAAATGTCGGTCCTTTGGATAAGATGGGCCCCTGTGCCACTCAATGTATATTCATGGGATATCCGCCCCTTCAAAAAGGTTATCGAGTTATGGAGATTTCTACAAGTCATTTCTTCAAAAGCAGGGATGTCATCTTTCACGAGGATGTTTTTCCATTTAATGATATGATATCTTCGTCATCTACATCGTCATCCTCAAATCATGGGCCTTTTCTATGCGAAGAAAATTTATCTATGGTTTCTCAATATCTGTACGTTGCTCTGGAACCATACATTTATGTTCTGAAGAATACCACCTTTTTTGAAGATGGCTTACCTTCAAAGTTAACTGAGGATCCTTCTTTTGCATCGGCTCCATCAGAGACTACTTCTGAGTCTTTCTCAACACCTGAACCAATAGTAGCTGAGCAGCCTCAACGTTCTAGACGGCAAACTTGTCCACCCACATGGACTAAGGACTACATTTGTTATGCATTGCATTCTCCAGGTACGAAGTATCCTGTCTCTTCTTATGTGTCTTTTAATCGACTATCACCAGAACATATGTGTTGCATCAGTTGTCTCTCAGAAGAGAACGAACCTTCTTCCTTCCATGAAGCATCACGTGTTCCACGGTGGCAACACGCAACGGAATCAGAACTTATTGCATTGATAGATAATCATACTTGGGACATTGTTCCACTCCCCCCACACTGGAAGCCAATCGGGTGTAAATGGGTGTATAAAATCAAATTTCGGGCAGATGGTTTAGTTGAAAGATATAAAACTCGACTAGTGGCTAAAGGGTTTACTCAGAGAGAAAGCTTTAATTATCATGAAACCTTCTCACCTGTTACCAAAGAAGTCACCGTCCGTTCCTTCTTATCCATTGCAGCCATTAGAAATTGGTCATTACATCAGATGGATGTTAATATGCCTTCCTTCACTGCGATCTAGATGAAGAGATCTATATGGAGCTTTCATAGGGATTATGCAAACAGGGGGAGTCTCGGGTATGTCGTCTATGCAAATCCCTGTACGGATTGAAACATGCATCTAGGTAGTGGTACACCAAGTTCACTACTACACTGACTAATGCAGGATTTCGGCATTCTAAGCATGATTATGCCCTGTTTACATGGAATGGAGGTGATTCATCAATCTATTGCCAATATATGTTGATGATATACTTGTTATGGGAAACAATGACTCTCATGTTGCAAGATTTAAAAAATATTTGCATTCTACTTTCCATATCAAGGATTTGGAACCTGCCCAAATATTTTTTTGGGATTGAAATTGCTCAATCCGATAAAGGTATCTATCTCAGTTAGAGGAAGTTCATCCTTGAAATTGTTTCTAAAGCTGGATCATCCAAATGCAAACCAGCTATCATACCAGCTGAGCAGAATGCCAAGTTGACTACCCATGAATATGATTTGAACTCTTCTTCATCCATTGAGGACCCACTGCTCAAAGATCCGTCAAGATATCAATGACTTGTTGGTAAATTAATATATCTTACTATGACAAAACCTTATATATGTTATACAGTGCAGATATTCAGTTAATTCATGGATGGTCCAAAACAATCTCATATGAATGCAGCCCTAGAGGTTGTGAAATACTTGAAAGGATGTCCAGGACTTGGAATTTTCTTATCCCGTGACTGCAATATGAAGATGACAGCTTTCTGTGATACGTATTATGCTACTTGTCCAATGACCAAAAGATCAATTACTGGTTTCTGCATCAAGTTAGGAAAGTCATTAATCTCGTGGAAGACGAAGAAGCAATCAACCTTGTCATTATCATCGGCCGAATTAGAGTATTGAGCCATGGCAAAAACTACTTACGAAGTGGTTTGGATTCGAGGATTACTCTCAGATCTCGGGTTACAGGTTAGTGGACCAATTGAATTATTTTGTGACAACGATGCTGCACTTAAATTGGCAGCAAATCCAATTTTTCACAAAAGGATGAAACACATGGAAGTTGATTGCCACTTCACACGAGACAAGATCAAAGAAGGAGTCCTCGTAGCAAAGGGTATTGGAACGATGGATAAACCTGCAGACATCTTCACTAAGCCATTATGCCAAAGACTACATACTTACCTATTGAGCAAGCTAGGTGTCCTCGATATATATAGGCCATCAGCTTGAGGGGGAGTGTTGGAGATACAGTTGAAGATTGTGATCGTGGAACAATTCTAATTGTGGATTGATTGATTTAGTGATAATGTGATAGTTTTAGTAAATAGGAAATTTATAATTCTTTGTATATTATTTCCTTTTTATTCTCTTCCATTCTTGCACTATAAATGTATTAATGTGCTTGTATACAAATCAATGAATATACATACAATTTCCTCTTCTTTTCTTGTATTTCCTATTAGTCAAAGAAATCAGGAGGTGCTGATATTCGTGCTCTTGACTAGTGGTATTGTCGTCAATGGGCATGAGCAAATCACAACAATAGAAGCTCCATCCCAGTGGTTTAGGAAAGCAACGGGCTGTAACGATGGTGCGGTTAGAGCTCTCTGGAAATTGCCTCTAGAAGGTTGTGGCCCGATTGAAAATAGCAGCAGGAGGGATTGTCGGGCCTCTCGACAAAGCATGAATAATAGTAGCTTTGTCAGAGGGACATGGCGAGGCCAGGAAGTGTCACGGCCTACAGCTAGTCATCGATGGGCAAGGAGGAGCATCTTGTCGTCACATATCATGGCAAGGCAAGGCACAATATAAGTGGGTAGTAGCAGTTGGGATAGCAAGGCACGATCGTGAGGGAGCAATGGCTAGGGACTTTCCCTCTCGCATTCTCTCTTTTCTCTGTTGTCTCTCTCAACGTGTGCTCTAGTTCGCCAATTACCGACCTAGAATTATAAGGACCTAATGTCTTTATATAGGGAAAATCTTAGATTCAATATTGATTATTGGGCTTTTTAACAATAAAAGGCTTAATCCCTGTGGGCCTCTAATTAAACTTAAAGCCTTTTTGACTTTAATGGGCTAAACCCATTTAATTAAAGCTCAAAACTCATCCCCTCTCCTTAGAAATCTCAGCAAGGGGGTGTCCGTGGGTTTGGCCACGTTCTATCTCTCTTACAAAATCAATTAAGCTTAGAACCTCTAATAGATTCCAGCTCTAATCATAAGGGCACAACCCAGTTCAATTAAAGCTTAGTGAACCTTCCTTTGCTCATGAACTTTCAGTGGCTGTGTGCTTCCTAGGCCTAGCCGAATTTTATTGGGCTTATAGGCTTATTCTAGATAGATCAATTAAGTTCACTCGTCTTTATTTGAGTCCATCCACTGTTGGTTCAACTTAAATGCAATTTATAGGCTTATTCATACGCAAACTCATTGATTTTTTTATTTTTTTGTTTAGGGACCTTGGTCAATCCCGAATTTTCTATGTAATGAGTTACTAAATGGCTGCCAAAATTTAGACATCAAGGGCGTGTTTGTTTGTATTTCTTTTTTCTGTTCCGGAACACTTTTTCTGTTTTTTTGTTCCCGGGAACAAAAAAAGAACAGAAACGCGTTTGGTTGCGTTTTTGTTCCAAATCTGTTCTTTTGTTCCCGGGAACACTTTTGGAACAAAACTCAGAAACAGAAAAAAGTTGTTTTTTTGTTCCGGGAACACTTCTTGAAAAATAAAAAAGAACAAAAACCAGAGAAATTGTTTCTTTCTTATTTCTCTCCTCTCGTTCCACTTGCGACCCTTCTCCTTCCCTTTTCCGGCGTCTCTCTGGTTCTCCACCGCGATCCTCTCCGGCGCCGATAGCTGCTGCTCCTTCACCGGCGTCTCTGGTTCTAACTCGAGGTAAGTTCCATCCTTCAACTTTTGACGAAAGCTTCGGCAAGAGGCACCCCTCGCAGATTCGTGTTGCTGCTCGCTCAGGGCTCACGCAGCACATCTGGGCGAGCGAGAAGATGTGGGCGAGCAACGCTCGCTTGGGGCTCGAGCGAGCATTGCTCGCCCAAATCTGCTGCTCTGGGCGAGCGAGCAGATCTGGGAGAGAAACGCTCGAGCAGCAGCAGCTGCTGCTACTGCTCCATGGAGCAGCTGCTGCTGCGCTCCATGGAGCAGAGAGTAGCAGCTGCTGCGCTCCATGGAGCAGAGAGTAGCAGATGCTCGAGCTCCATGGAGCAGCAGCAGCTACTGCTCAATGGAGCTCGAGCAGCAGCGCGCTCCATGGAGCAGCAGCAGCTGAGCTGCTGCTCTGCTCGAGCATCAGCAACAGCAGCTGAGCTGCTGCTCTGCTCGAGCATCAGCAGCAGCAGCTGCGCTCCATGGAGCTGCTCGAGCAGCAGCAGCAGCAGCTGCTGCTCCATGGAGCTGGAGCAGCAGCTGAGCTCCAGCGAGCAGCAGCGCGCTCCATGGAGCAGCAGCTGCTGCTCTGCCCTGCTCGAGCAGCAGCTGGTGCTGCTCTGCTCCATGGAGGAGCAGCAGCTGCTGCTCTGCTCTGCTCAAGTGCTTTCGGCATTTCACTGATTAAGTTTCATTCCTGGTTTATTGATATGTTGATGGCAGGTATCTCAGTGAACTACTCGAAGAACGCCTGAAATTAAGTCCACTTTTGACTGTGCTTCCAACTTGCTATCGTTTGTTAAACCAAGGTAAGCTTTACAATTAGCGATGCGGCATTTGCATTGAAAAAACCAATTGCCATTTTGGGGTTGTCGAAAGCAGCTCCTTTTGTTTTTTTTTATGCAAGTTAAAGGAACATGCAAGGAGCTACTTATTCCTCCTGTGCGCATGTTCAACAGCTACTTTTCTCGTTGTTTTGAGAACTCTTTCATAACAATTTCTCCCCATTTTGATTGTGGAATGCTGTTTGTGTATGGCATGTACAGTATTATGTTATTGATTTAATTCATATCTCATATGATGCTCAATTGGTCAAAGATTAAATGGCTTCTGAGAGACAATTCAATGCAAAGTGGACCGAGGCTGTAAACAAATTTATTGGTTTGTTGGTGGATGAGGTGAAAAAGGGAAATCGAACCTCTTCTACTTTCAACAAAGCGGGGTGGAAGAATATACAGACTGAATTCATTAGACAGACGGGATGCCAATATAGCATGGTCCAGTTGAGGAACAAGGTCAACAAACTGAGAAAACTGTATGGCAGTTTCCATAAACTCATGTCTCAGTCTGGATTTGGTTGGGATAATGTGAATAAAAGAGTTGCTGTTGACGATCCAAGTATATGGGAAGCTCACATCAAGGTATCTTTTCAACTTTTTGCTGATTTTGATGTCATTATACGAACTTTATTTTAAAATGTATGATTATATTGCTGAAATGTCATTATTGTGAAAATTGTAGGAGAATGCCGAGTGGGCAAAATTCAAGAAGGATGGATTTCCCCAGTATCCCGAGCTATGTATTGTATTTGGTGGTACATATGCTACTGGGGAACATGCCATAGGAAATGCTCAAGATTTGCTTGTGTCGAATGAAGATGACAATGGTGATGGCAATGTAGGCGGTGACAACGGTGGTGGCAGTGCATATGGTGATGGCAATGTAGGCGGTGACAACGGTGGTGGCAGTGCATATGGTGACAACGGTGGTGGCAATGCATATGGTGATATTGGTGGTGGCAATGCAAATGACTTTAGTGAACACCACGTTGATGAGAGAGTCTTCACATCAGACAATGTTGCAACTTCAACTCGTGGAAAGCATAAATTAGATAGGACTCCAAATACTAAGAGGAGAAGAAAGAGTACCCAAGGCGGGATTGCTGACACTTGCAAAGCCATACAAGATCTTTTGAGAGTTAGGTCTATTCAATCTGGTAGTGGCTCTGCGACCTCAGGGGTTCCACCATCACCTGTGGACCCTTTCTCCGTATCTGCTGTGATCGATATTCTAGTTGGCATGCCTGAGCTGGAACAAGATGTTTACAACAAAGCAGTGCAAGCCGCATGCAATAGTGTCTCGTGGAGGGAGGCTTTCGTTAAATCCCCACCTGGAAGGAGAAATGGACTTCTTTATTTTCTTTAGTAGATGTTTGGAAATTTATTATGGATTGCATGGGGTTTCATTAGACTGTATAACTTATATTAGTGTTGAGACTCTTGGTACTTATATGTAATGCCATCTTATATTTGAGATTCTATGACTTATGTTATTGATTGCTATTGCCTATATTTTCAAATTCTATATTGATGTTTTTATATTTTTGTGATGGTATAGGTACTATGGAGGATGGATCAAATAGTGTGACTAGTGAGCAAGTAGGACCGGTTGCACAATTTTTGGATGATGATGATATTGACATATTGATTGCATGGTTGTGCACGGTCGCACTGGACGCGTCCATCCATACAAGAGAACCTATTAGGGATAGTAAATTATCAGGACCCGAATGGATAATGAAAATTGTTTATGGACATTCAGATAGGATATATGAAGCCTTCAGGATGGAGAGACATGTTTTTATGAATTTATGTGATTTAATGAGGGAAAGAGGTTGGTTGAAAGATAGTCGATTTGTTCGAATAGATGAACAAGTTGGGATATTCTTATCTGTGGTTTGTCACAATAGCTCCAATAGAGATTTATGTGAGAGATTCCAACATTCTGGAGAAACGATCAGCAAGTATTTCAACAAAGTGTTGAAAGCAATTATCAAACTTTCAAAGGAGATTATCAAAGCACCGTCCTTTGATGTCATCCCAGAAGAAATTCTTATGGATCCTAGTCATAAATGCTACTTCAAGGTATGTTTTTTATATCAATTTTATACCGTCAAATACATGCAGATGGTAATCTTATATAATCTTAGATTGGTAATAAATTGACAGGACTGCGTAGGTGCTATGGATGGCACCCATATAAATGCTATTGTCCCGGTGTCTGAGCAGGTTCGATATAGAGGCAGGAAAGGGATTACCACCCAAAATGTGTTGTGTGTTTGCTCATTTGATATGAAATTTACTTTCGTATATGCTGGATGGGAAGGATCTGCCAACGATTGTCGAGTGCTTTCGGCTGCACTCGAAACTCCTGAACTGCAATTTCCCCGACCACCACCTGGTACTTACTTTGCATATATAGACAAATTTATGATTATATTATGGTTGAATATCACAACAAATATGTTTTTTATATCACGTTGTAGGGAAATACTACGTGGTAGATTCTGGTTATGCAGCACTTCCGGGATTTTTAACTCCATTTAAAAGAGAACGGTATCATCTTAGCGATTATAGAGGGAGTGGGAGACGGCCAAGAACAGCAAAAGAAATGTTCAACTACAAGCACTCTTCATTAAGAAATGTAATTGAGAGGTCATTTGGGGCATTAAAGAATCGCTTCACCATTTTGAGACATATGCCTCCATTTACAATTCGAAAGCAGGCACTTGTTGTAATTGCATGTTGTGCTCTTCATAATTTCATTCGTGATCAAGATAGGATGGACATAAACTTTTCCCATTATGGAGATCCGGAGTATCCATTTGGACCTAGAGAAGTGGAGGTTGCAGATGATACATCGCATGAGCAGGCACTTGGGATAAACATGCTTGAGATAAGTATTGCAAATAAAATGACAAGGGATCACAATATGCCTGAGATTTGTTGACTTTGTGTTTCCGACTTTTGTAATATTGTTTTTAAGTATTCACTTATCAAAGTGAATGTGATGAAGTTGAACAATGAACTATATTGCTTCATTATTGTGATGTCATGTATGAAAGGATCCATGTTGAGATCTATAAGATACTCTTCTTTTTGGTAGTTCTTATTGTACGAACTTTACTTATAAAAATTTCTTTCGAGTATGCACATATGACCATATGCAAAATGTTTTTATTCACTCTCCATGATGAAAATTAAATTGATGAGCATTTCATGACAATGAGAATTCAATACCAAGTTTACACTTTATTAAAAAAAAAACACTTGAGAAAAATTTGGTACAAACTTTACTTACTAAATTTTATACCAGCTATGCACATATGACCATATTCAAAATGTTTTTCTTCACTCACCATGATGAAAGTTAAATTGATGAACATTTCATGAGAATGAGGATTTAATACCAAGTTTACACTTTATTAAAAAAAAAGCAATTGACAAAAATTTGGTACAAATTTTACTTACTAAATTTTCTACCAAGTATGCACATATGATCATGTGAAAAATGTTTGTCTTCACTCACCATGAACAAAATTAAATTGATGAACATCTCATGAGAATGATAATTCAATATCAAGTTTACACTTAAAAAAAAAAAAAGATCATAAAAATTTGGAACATAAATTTTTTAACAGTTACCAAACGTGTTTCTGTTCTTTTCCTATTCCAGAAACAGATATTTTTTACAGTTACCAAACGTGTTTCTGTTCTTTTTTTATTCCAGAAACAGAAATTTTATACAGTTACCAAACGTGTTCTTTTGTTCAGAAACTGTTCCACGGAACAGAAACACTTTTTTTTGTTTCTGTTCCCTGGAACAGTTTTTAAACAGAAACACAAACAAACGCACCCCAACAGTCTATTTAGGAAAATAAAAGCAAGTTTTCCGTTTCAAGCAACTAAAAAATGATTTCTAATTCATTTTTAGATTTCAGTCAAACATCGAGAAAAAAACATTCAAATATTCTTGAAAAATGACTTATTGAAAAATATTTCCAGAATTGTCAAACTTTTCACAAAGTATATAGAGCCCTAGATTAAATAGGAGGGCATAAGTGCTTCAATTTAAAGCCCTAGATTAAATTAAACTCTATAAACACAAGAGAGCACGGGACATCCCATGCAAATAGGAATACATATATGAAAATACAACCCCATGCAAAGCCAAAATATATGCACTGTTTGGTTCAGCATTCCTAAGATGCTTTCAGCCCCGAAAGCTCGTTGGTAAAAAATTTAGGTGTTTGGTTCAGCATTTGGAGGTATCTTTGGTTAAATGCTGGCCTTTGAAATGTTGAAAGCTCAAAGTAGGTGGGACCTGCTTTAGGCTTTCAGCATTTTAAAAATGCAAGTCCACCTCTACTATTCATCCGTTGACTTCTTTGTCTTTTTTTTTTAAAACCAATCATCTTCCCCACACCCCAACCGCCATTGATTGGCGACGGAGTTTTATCGGATTTTATTTTTATTTAAAAAAAAATAATAAAAACCATTTGCAAATATTAGGTTTCACCTTCTTCTTTTTTTTTTTGTCAAGTTTATCTTTTGACAATCAATAGCCCAACTTTTTATTAATACACTATAATGATCATTAACTAACGAAGATGATTAATACTACAATAATTAAAAAAAATTATTCAAAGTTGAAAAAAAACCTAAAAGAACTCTATGCCAAAAGTTGAGCTTTGCATTTAATCTATAATCAAATTATTTTAATATAATTTTTAAATAAATTTACTAATATATATCTTTTACATTATTCTCAACATGAAAATGTAAAATGTTATATAGTTATTGTTTATTTTTTGTAATTTTAAAAATACTAAAACTAAAATACTTAATTTGGTTACACTAAAGGGCTTTTCAAATATATGTTTATCAAACAGTTTTGCATTTCCCTAAAACACTTTTCAGTTATAGTTTACCAAACAGTTTAGCATTTCGGAAAACCCCTTTACATCAAAGATATTTGCATTATCTCAAGGGCATTTTCTCAAATCCGAAATGTCCTAATTTCAAATGAAACACCACCATCCAAACCAACTTGGGAAGTGAACATCCCCACAAACTCTTTTCTCTTTCAGTTATAGTTTACCAAATGCACGATTTGACGAGATTCCTAGGGAACGGGCAAATAGCACAACTACAGAAGAACTTTGGGGGGCGCCATATGTAATTACAGCAAAGTGACGGGTCACAAACCTGAAAAAAAAGAAGAAGAAACAACCGACTCTTTATTTCTTCCTCGTCGTCGAACCCTGTCTCCCTCGTCCTCTCTCTCTCTCTCTCTCTCTCTCTATCTATTCTCTTCTGTATCAGTAGGGCTCCCCATTTCGCTCCTCCTGCCTCGCTCCCCCCCACCGGCGCACGTTACCTCCCCGCTGGCTATCCTGCGCCTCCGGAGGTAAGCTCCCCGCCGCCCTGCGCCTCTTCATTTCTGTCTCCCTCTCCCCCCTTTCCGGTGCGCCCGATCACTGTGACGAAACCCTAATTAAACCCCCCTCGCGCCGGCGTCGGGTCGGGCCATTTCCGGGTCCTCCGCTTCGGTCAGTCGATTAGTTCGATCAGTCATTCCGCCCGCCGGAGCTCGGGGCGGCTTTCGATCGGGGTTCCTGTTCGATTTCTTCGCCGTCGACTCGATCTTCCGGCGTTAGATCTTGTGAGGTTTGAGTTGGTTCGTATTGGTTGGGGGCGGGGGCGGGGGCGGGGTGGGGCGTTCGTGCTTTGATGCGTTGGCGGAGATCTGAGTCCGCCGCAGGACGAGTGAAGTGTTCGGGTCGGACATGGCCAACCCGGGAGTCGGGAGCAAATTCGTGTCGGTGAACTTGAACAAGTCTTATGGGCAGCATGCGCAGCACCACCAGGGGAGCTCTTACGGCCAGAGCCGAGCCCGGGTGGGTGGTCACGGCGGTGGAGGTGGAGGTGGAGGTGGAGGTATGGTGGTGCTTTCGCGGCCTCGTAGCTCACAGAAAGCTGGGCCCAAGCTTTCTGTTCCACCCCCCTTGAACTTGCCGTCTCTGCGGAAGGAGCATGAGAAATTTGATACCTTGGGAACCAGCGGCAGTGCTGCTGGCGGAGGGGTGAGTGGAAGTGGGATGAGGCCCGGTTCGTCGGGTATGGGATGGACTAAGCCTGTGAATGTCGGATTGCAGGAGAAGGAAGTTTCTGGTTCTGGTGATAAGGGTGTTTCTGGGGCAGTTGATCTGGATATGCATAGTGCTGTTGATGTGTTGAACAAGGGAGGTAGTGCATATATGCCACCTTCAGCTCGGCCTGGACCTGTGGTGTCTGCATATCTGCCAGTGGAGAAACCTACAGTTTTGAGGGGAGAGGACTTCCCCTCTTTGCGAGCTGCAGTTCCTGCTGTATCTGGCTCATCACAGAGGCAGAAGGATGGTCTGAATCCGAAACAAAAGCTGTTATCAGGTGAAGAAGCAGGTAATGAGCAGAGGCCAAGCTCTCATATGAGCTCCCTTGTTGATATGCGTCCTCAAGGGCTGTCATCTCATCATACTTTTGCTAATGGAGTCCATGAAAATGGCGATGGGAATCATACTTTTGGCAGTTCTCGAACGTCTGAGCAGAGTCGAAAGCAGGATGATTACCTTTCCGGGCCACTGCCTCTTGTTCGCTTGAATCCAAGGTCTGATTGGGCTGATGATGAGCGTGATACTAGTCGTGGTTTGATAGAACGTGGCAGAGATAATGCTTTTACAAAGAGTGAAGCCTATTGGGATGGGGATTTTGATATGCCCAAGGCAAGTTTTCTGCCTCTCAAACCAGCTCATGGTTCTCTTGACAGGTGGGGTCAGCGTGACAATGAAACTGGGAAATATTCTTCCAGTGAAGTCCATCGAGCAGACCCTTATGGCAGAGATGTGAGAATATCTGGTGGCGAAGGCAGGGAAGGAAGCTCATGGAGAATATCTTCCCCCATTCCAAAAGGTGGAGCTGGTGTACAAGAATCCAGAAACGACAGAAACAATCTAGG
Source organism: Eucalyptus pauciflora (assembly GCA_007663325.1). Lineage (NCBI taxonomy): Eukaryota > Viridiplantae > Streptophyta > Magnoliopsida > Myrtales > Myrtaceae > Eucalyptus > Eucalyptus pauciflora. The sequence continues at coordinate 461,881 of VMYD01000281.1, forward strand.
TGTCAGGTCATCTATGTTGAGTACTGAAACAAAAAAGGATAACAAGCACGTGGCTTCACCTTTTAGAGATGGTGCTCTAGATGATCTTGGAAGGAAGGACAATGCTTATGGACAAGGTGGGAGACTGTCGTGGAACAGCAATTTAGATTCATTTAATAGTCGAGGAACAGAGCGGATGGCGAGAGACACCAAATACCCTGGTGATGGTCTGCAGAATAGTTCAGCATCCAAAAGCTCATCTGGTGGTAAAGGCCTTCCTGTGAATGATTCAATACTTAATTTTACAAAGGACAAACGTCCGTTTTCGAAGAATGAAAAGCCTTATCTGGAGGATCCTTTCTTAAAGGATTTTGGTGATGGACGGGATTCTCTTTCTGGAAGCCTGGTAGGCGTGGTGAAAAGGAAAAAAGATATGCTTAAGCAGACCGACTTTTATGACCCTGTCAGGGAGTCTTTTGAGGCTGAACTAGAGAGAGTTCAGAAGATGCAAGAGCAGGAACGACAGCGCATTCTTGAGGAACAAGAAAGAGCCTTGGAGCTTGCTCGTCGGGAAGAGGAGGAGAGAGCTAGGCTAGCCAGAGAGCAAGAAGAAATGCAGAGAAGGCTTGAAGAAGAAGCCAAAGAAGTTGCCTGGAGAGCAGAACAAGAAAGGTTGGAAGCCTTGCGCAGAGCTGAGGAGCAGAGGATAGCGAGGGAAGAGGAGAAGCAGAGGGTGCTCTTAGAGGAAGAGAGGAGAAAACAGGCAGCTAAGCAAAAGCTTTTAGAACTAGAGGAGAGGATGGCCAAGAAGCAGGCTGAAACAGTAAGAGGTAGTAGCAACTCTCTAATTGCAGATGAGAGGTCTGCAGCATTGCTGAAAGAGAAAGACGCTTGGAGAGTAGCAGATACAGGTGATTGGGAAGATAGTGAAAATATGGTTGAGAGGATTACTACTCCAGTATTTTCTGATTCTTCTACTTTCAATAGAACATTTGACATGGGCAGCAGGCCAAATATTTCTCGGGATAGTTCAATATCGATGGAAAGAGGGAAACCTCCTAATGCATGGAGAAGGGACCCATTTGAGACAGGGAGCAGCTCAACCTTTGGTCTGGCAGAACAAGAGGGTGGTCATTATGGCCCCAGACGAGATGCATCACATGGAGGAAGAACATTAGAGAGGAAAGAGTTCAATGGAGCTGGATATGTCCCTTATAGGAATTACAGTAAAGGAGGGTTGTCAGAGCCTCAGATGGATGATTTCCCTCACACGAGAGGGAAAAGGTGGAATCTTATTGATGGAGATCCTGTTAATAGGAATCCTGAGCTTGATCCTGAGTTTCATGAGAATTTTAATGAGAGGTTTGCTGGTGATGTTGGGTGGGGACACCGTCAGTCCCATGATTATCCTTATCCTCCATCTTCTGAACAATTTTATCAGAATTCTGAGGTCAGTGGCTCTTATTCTTCTGGGAGGTCAAGGTATTCCATGAGGCAGCCTCGTGTTCTTCCTCCTCCTTCATTATCTTCGCTGCATAAGAATGCACGTGGAGGTGAAATTGAGCGTCCGGGACCATCATATTTACTAGATAGCGAGATGAAGCATACAGGGTCTGCACGAAGTGGATCTACTCTGAACGTGGGTCACAGGGTGGGTAATCAAGAGGATGTGGATCATGACTTAGTTGTTGTCAAGCAAGAGAAAACTGATGAGCAGAAACTAGATCCACATATTGCACCAAGGTGTGACTCCCAATCCTCTCTCTCTGTTACGAGCCCCCCTGATTCTCCTATTCATCTTTCTCATGATGATTTGGATGAATCTGGGGACTATTCTGTGAAGTCAGCAGCTGGACAGGATGGAGATTTTCTCATCCCTGAAAAGGAAGCTGTTGTCTTACCAACCAATGCTGGGCAGGTTACAGATGCTCCCAGATCTATTTCTAGTGAGGACGGAGGAGAATGGACTGAGGAGAATGATGAACTGTTGCAGGAGCAAGAAGAGTATGATGAAGATGAAGAGGGATACCGGGAAGAAGATGAAGTACGAGAAGCAGATGATGAGATTGGAGATAGACATCAAGAGTTTGATGATATTCACTTGGAGGATGAACGTTCAGCTGGGCTTGGGGACAATTTGGTTTTAGGCTTTAATGAGGGCGTTGAAGTTCCTGTGCCAAGTGATGAGTATGAACAAAGTCCAAGGAACAGAGAACTTGCTTATGCAGTGCCGTCTGTTTCTCTTGGCCATGGTCAAGAAGAGGAGTCCTCAGTCAGACTGAGCAGTGATGTGCTGACTGGTCAACTTGTTGATGGTTCTCCTCAATCAAGCATGGATGCTTCATCTAGGCTGCTGCAGAAAGCAGAGAAAGCCATGCAAGGCCTGGAGATTAAGCCTAACAACATTGCTGTTACGTCAGCAGCTTCTCAGATTTTGGATAACACGGATGCTCCTTTCAGGCATGTAGTTCCATCCAGTGGCAACTTGATATTGCATTCGACTGCGTCTGCTGTTGCTGCTCACGCTGAAGCTCCTAAGCTTCAGTTTGGTCTGTTTTCTGGTCCTTCCTTGGTACCATCTCCTGTGCCAGCTATTCAAATTGGTTCCATACAGATGCCTCTTCATTTGCATCCTCAAGTTACTCCATCTCTTAGTCCAATGCAGCAAGCACATCCTCCTATTTTTCAGTTTGGACAGCTCAGATACTCATCTACATTTCCTCCAGGAATTGTGCCCATGGCTTCCCAGCCAGTATCATTGGTTCAGCCAAGTGTTCCAGCTAATTTTTCTTTTAACCATAATCGGGATGGCTCTTTGTCAGTTCAACCAAGTCAAGAAATCCCTGCCCAAAATCTTGTGAAAATGGATGATGCATCTCTCTCAGCAAAAAGCCAACCAGGCGTTGTTCCTAGGCACTTCATTCTGCCTCAAGCCAAGGCAATGAAAAATTTGAATCCGTTACCAGCGAGAGAAAAGGCAGAAGGCATGTTGACCATGCAGCAGGATCGAGCAGAAAATTCTCAGTTTCTCGAGGGCAATAATGTTCCAGATTTCCAATTAGAGCAGCCGGACCAACAGAATGAAGGTGGCAAGAACTACAAATTCATGTCAAATTCGAAAAAATGGGAAGGGCAGGGCATAACTGGGATTCCATCGTCTCAGGCCATCAGGAAAGAGAAGGATTTCAATGGATCAAGGGTTCATGGCTCTGTAAATGGTGGCAAAGTGAAGCATTACGTGTTCAAGGTTAAAACCCCTGCATCTAGATCATCTATTCCAGAAAATGAGGTTTCCCAGTCAGATTCTTCAGGATACCAAAGAAGGCAAAGACGTACTGTTAGGCGAACTGAGTTCCGAGTTAGAGAGAACAGTGAAAAAAGGCGATCAGCAATCCCTGGTTCACCCTCCCTCCTTGGGCTTGATGACAGGTCAAGTGTAAATGCTAGAAGCGCAGTAATCACAGGAAGAACTGGTTATGGAAAGGCTGTTTCATCGAGTAAACTGCCCAAGCGGACATTTGAGTCTGAAAGTGTTAGATCTGGCTCAATGAATACTCAAGAAGTGGAATCTCGAAGCAGAAATGAAAAGCGATCTTTAAAAGAATCGATCTCAAAGAGCCAGTCTGTTCATCAGCCACTCTCTCTCGAGCAAATCCCTAAGAGCAATGTCCATGAAGAAGATATTGATGCTCCTCTTCAAAGTGGTGTTGTGCGTGTTTTTCAGCAACCTGGAATAGAAGCCCCTAGTGATGAAGACGACTTCATTGAGGTGAGGTCAAAGAGGCAAATGCTGAATGACAAGCGTGAGCAAAGAGAGAAAGAGATCAAGGCAAAGTCCCGTATCGCAAAGGTTTCATTAAATTTCTAGCTTCTCAATAGCTGTTGTCACTGAGATGTTGCTTACTAATGTTGTTTGTAATTCCGTTTTATTCTAGGTGCCAAGGAAGTCTCGTCCCTTGCAAAATAATAACTTCCCCAGTGGCTCCAAGAGAATCTCTTCTTTGAGAAGTGGAGAAACATTGACCACAGGTCACACTGACTTTGCCACCACAGATGGACGTGATTTGGCAAATATTGAAGTATCAGTTGGCTTTAGTGCCTCCATGGTGTCACAACCATTGGCTCCAATTGGGACACTTGCCGCTAAAAGTGAAGCTCAGGGTGATTCAGTTCCCCAAAATATCATGTATATACTCTATAAATCCTATAGTTGCATTGAAAGACGAAGTACTTTATTTCAATTTTCATTTTCCTCTCTCGGTGCAGGTCCCTTCCAGCTGACATTGGAAAGAACCTTGGGCCAGGCTCAATATTTGAGAGCAAGAATAAGGTCATGGATAATGTTCAACCTTTGGACTCTTGGGGTAATTCGGGCATTAACCAACAGGTTAGTCGCATTCATGGGAAATTATTGATAGGCTGTCTGGTGATTCATATATTTAAGCACCAACTTCTTGTTTCAGTTGTCTCTCAAGGATTATGTGTTTTCTAAGATCCACTTGAATTAGGATCTTTTAGTTGGTTTCTTTGCGTTATAGTAAAATAAAAGCTGTGTAACTATCTAAATATTAATTTGATTTTATACGAGTTAAATTGGGGCTTGGTTGCTGTGACAAGCTTTATTAGACTGGACAGTTTTTATAGCTTGATTCACAAAATTATAGGATGATCCATGGAGTTTCCTTATTTTTGTTTGAAACGTTTGCTCTATTAATGTAAATAAAAGTGTGTAGAAGAGGAAGAACTTGCATTGATCCATCCTTATAGTCTGAGACTGCTTTCTGGATATGATGATTTGAAAGTGATTAAATTTTGTTGTAGGTTATGTCCCTTACACAGTCCCAACTTGACGAGGCAATGAAGCCCGCTAAATTTGATGCACATGTTTCTGTTGGAGAATCTAGTTTTACAGTCACTGAGAGTAGTGTGCCATTGACGTCCATATCAGCAAAAGACAAATCGTTTTCTTCAGCAGCAAGTCCAATAAATTCACTGCTTGCGGGGGAGAAAATTCAGTTTGGTGAGCATTTTATCCATGCGAAGTAATGTACCGCAAGATCCAATTATTGACATCCTTGTGTGTGGTTATTGCCAAATTCAGGTGCGGTAACATCTCCAACGGTTCTTCCTCCTAGCGGTCATGCTCTTTCTCATGGGATAGGCCCTCCAAATTCATGTCTTCCAGATGTTCAAGTTTCTCATAAACTTCCTGGAGCCGAAGATGGTTGCAACATTTTCTTTGAGAAGGATAAGAACTCAGGTGAGCCCTGTGTTCATCTAGAAGATAGTGAAGCTGAAGCTGAAGCAGCTGCTTCCGCTGTTGCTGTTGCTGCAATTAGCAGTGATGAGATAGTTGGGAATGGACTGGGTCGCTCTGTTTCTGTTTCAGATGTCAAAACTTTTGGAGCTGTAGATGTTGACGGGATATCCGCAGGTAGTGAAGCCTTTCACAGCTTTGTGGCAAGCATTCTTTTTTGGGTTTAGCGGAACATGTGATTGATCATGTATGCTTTATTATTAATTTTGTTAGGCATAGCTGGTGAGCAGGAGTCAGCAAATCACTTAAGGGCAGAAGAGCCTCTGAATGTCTCTCTTCCTGCTGACCTCTCTGTTGAAACCCCTCCCATTTCCATGTGGCAACCATTGACAAGTTCACAGAGCACTTCAAGCCAGATGCTTTCACATTTTCCTGGAGGTCCACCATCTCATTTTCCTTTCTATGAGATGAACCCAATGATGGGGAGTCCAATATTTGCTTTCGGTCCCAATGAAGAATCTGCATCTACACAACAGCAATCACAGAAGAGCAGTGCACCCAATTCAGGGCCACATGGGTCCTGGCCACAAGGCCATTCTGGTGTAGATTCATTTTACGGTCCTCCAGCTGGATTTACTGGCCCTTTCATCAGTCCCGGGGGTATACCTGGAGTTCAGGGCGGACCGCACATGGTTGTCTATAACCATTTTGCACCAGTTGGGCAGTTTGGACAGGTTGGCTTGAGTTTCATGGGCACCGCTTTCATACCTTCCGGAAGGCAACCTGATTGGAAGCACAATCCTGCGTCCGCTCCAATGGTTGGTGAGGGAGATATGAACAATTTAAATGCTGTTTCTGCCCAGCGCAATCCAGCAAACATGCCTGCTCCAATTCAGCATCTTGCTCCTGGCTCACCTCTATTGCCCATAGCTTCCCCTATGTTTGATGTGCCTCCTTTCCAGGTAGTCATCTATTCTTTCTGGCTCCACAGTCAGATCCCTGGTAGCTTTTGTCACAATCATACCTGATTTAGCTCTCGTAGTGTTTTTGTCACTTAAGCATGAAACTACTAAAAGAGTGACAATTTTGGGATTTGCAGAAGATGACAATAGCCATAAATCATAAAGCAGGAGGTCCATATTTGTTGAAACTGAAATGAAAGGACATGGTCCTTATCTTTTTAGGAGAAAATATTGGAAAAAGTGATAAAAGAAAGAGGTTACTAGATCTAGAACTGCTGTGAATCTTTTATGGCAAACTTGCTGGTGACGGTATCCAGAAGAGATTCTGGCCTCACGATGTCTTTCTATTTTGAAGTTAAGCAGCAAGATGTGAACAGGCTACATGAAGTGATTGCTCAGTGTGATATGATAATGTGTTCTTCACTTGGTGAACAAAAGACCGGATGTCAAGAACCTTGACCATTAAAATCTGCATAATAGAATTGTGGTCCTTGAAGTTTATCTTTCCAGAAGAGCTCTAATATTGGACCTCAATTTTTGTTGGCATAAAGCCTTAATAAAAGCATTACTCAACTAAAGTAAGTCAGGAAAGAAAGAAAACTTCTGCCCTTCAGACTACAGACTTGATCTTTGTAAGTAAATATAGGGTGGGTCTTTCACATGGTAGAGGTGGAGATTTAGGAAATTTGATATCTTCTTCCTTGAGTTGGAGTAAATAATGTTGGTTGTGGATCTGTTGTCATTGCCTTCTAAGACACTGATTATTGGTTGAAATTTTTCTTTGCAGACCAATCCTGAGATGTCAGTCCATACTCGATGGACACATCTTCCTGCTTCTCCTCTCCAGTCCTCTGCAATGTCTTTGCCAATGCAGCAGCAACAAGCTGGGGCACTTCCTGCACAGTTTAATAATGGGCCTTCTGTTGACCAATCGTTAGCTGCAAACAGATATGCTGAGACTCGCACCTCAACTCCAGAAAGCAGTCGGAATTTTCCTGTGGCAACGGATGCCAGTGCCAACCGGTTGCCTGATGAGCTAGGGCTGCTAGACCCATCAAGCTCCAGTTCAGGGGCTTCTACTAGTATTGTCACCAAGAATTCACCTTTAAATGCCAGCAACATTAATCATCAGAATCGCAGTGATAATGACGGATGCAGCTCTGAAACAGCTGCAGCTTTTGAGAACAAATCTTCCCAGCAGAGAAGTATTTCTTCCCAGAATTACAGCAGCTCTTCTGCGTATAATTATCAGAGAGGAGGCTCTTCTCAAAAGGGCAATGAATGGCCTCACCGTCGAACAGGTTTTCCAGGACGGAACAATTCTTATGGTTCAGAAAAGAGCTTTGCTTCCTCCAAGGTGAAGCAAATATATGTGGCTAAGCAGACTATTGGTGGGAAAACAGCAACCTCATAAAAGACCATGGAAAGGTGATGCGTTCATGGCAGATAAAAGTGTGACAGTTGGTATGCTCCACTATGGAACTTCCTTTTTGGGAAAGAGTGGCTTGCCTTGAAGGTGACTGCTGAGATCTGGGATTATGTAAGACTATCAAGGAGCCATGCGAACCTAATAAAACTTGCAGAAAGTATCTCAGGATAAGCATTTTTGGATTATTGTTACTGCTGAGTCCCATAACAGGTACATCCTGCGTGATAGTTGATCTACTGGTAAGGATGTTGCTGTCCTTGGAACATTTGGTAATGGGCTCTTAGTTTTTTTATCTCTATTCTTTGGGTCTATGTGAACTGATTGTTTATTTTCTAGGGGGAGAAAACCTCGGAAATTTGGTGACCCAACTATTTTTTTACCATGTTGGTAATCTTGATGTGTAGACTGATACGTCCTGTGGAAAATACGTGTTTGTAGCAGAGTATAATACTAATGGCTTTCATGCTTGTCATGGTGTTGCAAGGCTTCCATGCTTTGAGGAAATATAATTTGATATTTCCAGTACCTGTATTGTATGTGCAACATCAGTTTTTCTCCAAGAATTCAAGAATCGATGGCATCATTAGTTATTAGGCACCTCAACTTTTATATCTGATTACCTTGTGGAGAACTGTAAAAGAAGATATTATGAGAAAAGTGGCGGAATGTGTGCTTGTGCCATTGTACGCACATTTATGTAGTCCGACTTTAGCTTCGGAGAGCTGTCTTAAAAGAAAATTTGAAAATTAAGGCAGCATTGGAATGTCTCGGATCCATCAGTACGGAAAATGGTGAAATCAATGTCGTGATTTGATTTCCATCTGATAGTTATCTACAACAAACCAGCACTTCCGCACTTCAGCTGCCATTGCGGCGTTGTTGCATGGGAGAAACTATTGCAACTTGGATCCAAGCTACGATTCACATCATCCACAATTTCTTTCCAAATTTTGTTTAAAAAATCATCACCATGTTCAAAACTCGTCACCAGTTTTTTTCAAAATTATCAACACTAGGATTATTTAAAAGTTTATTATAAAAATCTGTATTTTCATCAACACTCTTACAAGAACTAACATATTTCTTATTAGATCTCTTTTTACCCGCGTCTTGATAAGTGAGGACACTATATAAAAGAAAAATCGGATGACCTCTTTTTACTGCCTTAATATGAAGTTTATGATTAAAAAAATAGTTAGCCAGATAGAGCCGTTGTCTGGCATATTACGGAAGAGTAGACGAAGAAATACTCATTAGATATGAATATGACTGGCATATTACGGAAGAGTAGACGAAGAAAGACTCATTAGATATGAATATGACAAGTTGACCATTACCATACGTGAAATCTCTTGCGTGCAACAAATGAAGCATTTTCATTTAAAAAATCATTAAAATATTTTGGACTAAATTAACTAAATTGAATAGTTGAAAAAAAATTTTCTATTTCAATTTCAAAAACTGAAAATTTAAAAATTTCAGCTTTTGATTTCTTCGATTTCTCTATTTCTGGAATAGAAATCTGTTTCAGAAATAGAGAAATCAAATTGCGTTACCAAACGGATTTCTATTCCAAACCTGTTCTGGGGAACAGAGAAATCGAAAAACAGAAATTTTATCATGCGCCCCCTTAACTTCTATGAACAAGACTATAACCGGGGACTTTGCTCAACCTCCTCCTTTCCATGTCAGACCTCACTCTACTAGCATCCATCCACCGTCCCGCCACTGCATACGTATTGTGGAGCATCACATATGATGCAGAGTTGCTCGGGTCCACTTCCAACAGCATTTTGCAAACTCCCTCTGCGATTTCAGCATTTCCCTGCACCGAACAAGCACCCAACAAAGACTCGAGAAGGGCAGTGGAAGCTAGATGAGGGGACCCTTTAACAATCTCGAAGGCCTCATGCAGATGTCCTCTTCTTCCGAGGAGGTCTACCATGCAAGAGTAGTGTTCTGTGTTTGGAGATACTCCCCGTTCGACCATAGAACCAAAAATCATCTTGGCTTGATGAACTAAGCCAGCATGGCTGCAAACTGACAGAATACTCAAATAAGTGACGGCATCTGGTTTCATGCCAGTGAGTTCCATCTGCGAGAGAAGGTTGAGAGCAGCCTCGAAATTTCCATGCATCCCATATGCATTAATCATCGCGCTCCAGGAGACTAAGTCCTTTTCATCGGAACTATTGAATAGATCCCTCGCTATCGATAAGTTTCCACATCTTGCATACAAATCAATAAGGGAATTGTTGATCGCAATATCTTTCTCGAAGCCCTTCTGTATCACGTAAGATAGCACAGAATGGGCAAGATTCGCAATGGCTAGTTGAGCAGAAGCAGAAATTAAGATTAGGACTGTAACATGGTCAGCCTCCAATCCCATACGAAGCAACTGGCAGAAAGCATCGACTGCTTTGTTTGAATTTTTTGTTTGGACATGCATGCTCATTAAGGAATTCCACAAAGAGATGTCCAACCTATCTCCCATTTCAACCAACCTGAGGCTACATCTGATACTGTCAAATCTGGTGTACATGGATACAAGTGACGTAAGTAAGGGAGTGTCTTGTAGAATCCCTCTTCTCAGAGCAAAGGCATGTACGGACTTGCCTTGCAGCTGCGAACAACATGAAGGCAATAAATTTATCAGAGTAACATCATTTGGTGTATTGTGATCCTCCTCCATCATTTGATGAAACAACACAAGGACATCACCATCAAGTCTTTTGCGCCGATAGCCAGTCATTAGAGCATTCCATGAGACCAAATCTCTTCTAGGCATGATCTTGAAGAGCAAACTACCAGAATCGAGATCTCCACAGTTACAATACATGCTAATAAGAGCATTTACTAAAGCAATGTCCAAGGCAAACCCCATTTTGATGGCATAACAGTGTAGACTCATCCCTTGTAGCAAATAGTCAATTGAAACATAACTCGGGAGAATACTTATCAGACTAACAAAATCCAACTTCATTTCTTCCTTTTGCATAAGATGACCAAGCTCCCACGCTTTTTCAATATGTCCAGTGTGTACACATCCCGAAATCAAAGTATTCCACGATACAACATCTCTTGAGGCCATTCTGTTAAATAGAGCAAATGAGGAAGCAAGGTCATGACATTCACAGTATAATGCCAGGAGAGAATTTGACACATTAAGATTAGAGACAAAATCCATTTTCTCACTAAATGCATGGACAGATTTTCCCAATAGAATTGCTTTAAGTTTGGAGCACGCAGAAAGAATGCTAATAATTGAAACTGGATCTGGAGTCAATCCTACAAATTGCATTTCAGAGAAGACAGCGAAACTTTCATCCAATAGCCCATTATGCACATAACCTGAAATTAATGAATTCCATGTCAGCAAGTTTCTGTCGGGCATATCATCGAAAAGCCACTTGGCTGAATTTATGTCCCCATGCTTGGCATAAAATGATACGAGGGAGGTTCCCACCGATACCTGACAACCTATTCCATGTTTCATTGTTAAAGCATGAAGGCATTTACCATGCACAGGATCACGCAGATTTTCACATGCAGGGATGATACACACGAATGTGATGACATCAGGCTGAATTCCCGATCGAATCATTCGATGGAATATGTCAAACACATCAAGTGCCCTCTGTTTCTCCTTGTAAGCGTGGATCAAAGCATTCCAAACAGGCACATTATTTTCTTGAAGAGACTCAAACATATCTCTTGCGTTACATAGATTATCGTCTAAAGCATACATTGATACCAAAGCAGGAGCCAAATATCCATTCGACAGATGTCCAGATTTAAATGCAAGTCCATGGAGAGATCTGCCGACGTCCAAACGTCCCAAGCGCGTGCACACAGGAATTATGCAGGCCAGAGTACTCACATTAGGCTTCAATCCCATCGTGCGGATCTTCCCAAAAAGCTCCAGCGCTTTCTCGTGAAGGCCATTCCGAGAAGAGCCGGCGATCAGGGCATTCCAAGAAACCAAATCCGGCTCAGGAATTAAACCAATCAGCTTGTCTGCAACCTCCAAACGACCCATCTTCGCGTAAAAATCCAACAACGCGGTCTGCACCACAACATTGGCCTCGAACCCGGCTCTCAGAGCGACGCAATGCACCTCCTTGCCGACATCGAGAGCGCCAAGAGCGGAGCAAGCCTTGAGCACGAAAGGAAGAGTGAAGCGGTCGGACGGGCAGCCGGAACCTCGGCATTTCCCGTAGACCCACATGACTTCCTCGTACAACCCGTGATCGCAGAGACCTCTGACCATCGAATTCTGCAACGGCAGAGTCACTCTGCGGGTACCCAAGAAAGAAGATAGCGCTAGACTCGGATAGCCCAGACGGAAACAGGACCTGACGAGCTCGCCGATCAAGGGGCCGTCCTCAGCGAGCCCGCTCACGATGAGGAGGCACTTCAGGGGCTTCAGACGTTGGGGGTCTTCGCAGAGCTTCAGCGCCCGGGCGACGGTGCCGGAGCCGGCCGAGGCCATGCCGGGATCGTTCAGGCGCTGCGAAGGATGTTAGAACTTTGGAGGCGAAGCATGGAGCCATAGGGGAGTTCGACAGCATGGAGCAGGTCTGGTCGCATCTCTTGGGGGATTCCCGCCAATGGAAAAATGGAATCGGTGATGGAGAAAATGGAGGAGTTGGATTTTAATGAACGTGTAGGTCATAGTTGTATCGAACGGGGGCAATTAGGAAACTGTTCATAGGTTTAAGATCGCGTTAATCGGCTTTGGAGCCATGATTTTGCTATCCAAATTTAAATTGTCACTGTGGAAGTTCCTAACTAAATTTGACAAAGTGGGACATCGATACCATTTCTCAACTCGAGGGCTCATGATTTACTTAGATTCGACTTATCTTCATGACTCTCTCTTCATTGTGCTCTCACTTGATCTCGTGCTCGTTCACTCCGTGTTTTCATCTCACTTTGGATTTGAGTTTTTCTAGATCTAATTAAATATGAAAATATTTTAGTAATATAGATTGGGTCGAATCAAATACGAGTCACTAAATTTGTAATGCATCGAAATGGGTTGATCAAATTATTTTCCACTTGACCCTTCCATTTGATAGATTTACCCCTAATATAACTTATCAAGCAATGGAGTGCAAAGTTGAAATTTTCGCATTACTTCTATCAAACAAGTCCGGCAATTGAGACACCCATCTTATGCTTTCCCCGGTTTCGATCCTCTCGGTTTCGCCTTATGATTTGTTGATGCCGTAAGATCTAGCCCACTTAGAGAGCATCGACACGAGTACGCAGTTCTATTCAAACAGCTTGTAGGACGAGTCGGCAATTCAGTTGAATTGAACATCGTCGAAACATTGGATACATTCTCATCATATACGTCATCTTAGCTTACACAACAGTCTGAACATTCATGTGATGCAAACAATGCTTCGGATGCCGTCCATAAGAGTCTCGTGAATATACACAACCTTAATCCTGTCATCGATCCTGGTTTCCTCGAGAATGCTGGCCTAGTCAGCTCTGTCCGTGCTGAACACAGTTCGCAAGACTAGTGAGCCTTTGTGGCCTTCATTCCCTTCAGGCTCAATCCTGCATTCAAGAAAGGGCGAAAGTTCTGAAATGGTCTACTCTTATAATGACAGGCGAACTTTACCACTAATTTGAGAAATGAGTGTATAAGAGTGGCTCTTACAGAAGCTCCCCCATGAAAAGGTGAAGGAGAGACAATTTCTACACCAGCCCCATGGCTCGTCAGTTCATACACCATAAACCTCTCTCAGCACATCCAATACTCTGTTAGCTATTTCTGGCCCAAACAACCTCGGAAAGCTGGACCCGAGATCAATCTCGATAGTTTTCCTCTTAGTTATCCCGTCCCTTCTCTCTAAGTACGCTCTGTCCTCCTCGTCCACATTTCTATCCACAGCGGCACACTTGTCCAGCCATATTCCCAGGACCTCTCTGGCAACAGGAGAGACGTGACTCTCAATAATCTCGTCCAAGCGATCCGCTTTACCTGCCTCACTCTCTATGCGAAGCATGATAGCTGTGGGAGAGACCACGCAGCGTATGTAAAGGGATGAGGAGAAATAAGGCTGAGCCTCTGGAAGCTTCTCGAGCGCTTGCCTGCGGGACTCCAACTGGGTTTCCTCGTAGAATGTTGAAAGGTAGTCAGGGGAAGTTACAAGGTCCTTGCGTGGTGGTAAATCAAGGATTAGGACAAACGATGTCGGGCTGCTCCGTATGAGCTCGAACAGAAAATTCGGAGCGTCAGTTGAATTGTTGAGGTAGGCCGAAAGGCTGGTTATGTTCAGCGATCCTCCAGTTGGAAGCTGACAGTTTAGCCAACTTCCTAACAAGAAATCAACCTGACAAACCAAAACAAAATAATTAAACGAACAATACGTGTCCCAGAACTGAACTCAAAATTCCCTAGATGATCTATACATCACAATAATTTACAAAAGATTGACTTGGTGCAGGTTCACAATCATCACAAACCACCATGTTTCGGATGGATATAAACAATAGTTCCAGGGAAAGACAGTGAACATACAAAAGTTAATCTGCACTTGAAAGAATCTAATCGCTGTATCAGACAGTGTCATCAGAACATCAGCTCTACGAAAACTTTCCTCGAGGGTAAAAAGCTGTGGACCAAAGCAATCAATGGACTCCACAAAGCAATAGCAAAATAGTGGCAGACAGAATAAGTTCCTTAGCTATTGCCTATACAGCCAAGAAAAAAGATTGCTTTGATGAGGTTGAGGCCTACAAAGCCTCCCATTTCCAGAGCAACGCAAAGGAGATGTATCAGAGCAGGGCCTCCGAAAAGCGCCACAATTTCTGCCGCCAAGAACTTGACAACTGGACCTCACAATTCATCCGGTCCAGACTCGATCCATAAGTTATAGCATCTAGCTATGAGTAGACTACATCAAAATGGAGAGCAGCTAAATTTCGATCATAGTAGAACAAGAACTCGATTATTCATGCGAAGTATTTCTTGCGAAGCTATCCATTCATCGAGGCTCGTGGAATTATGCACCATATGCATTATCCTATATGAGAAGATCTACAGGTAATCCATACACGAATACGAATCAGTCTTGTACAGGAGCAGCTATCACGACATGAATGGAACTTCTCGATAACCTCGGCATCGATTATACACATACATACATACACTATACACATACGTCCACTGGCTAAATTGCACAAGAACTTCAGATTATGGTTGCTCTCTCTCTCTCTCTCTCTCTCTCTCTCTAAGATCCACTATCAAGCTTCTCTCACGACTCACAACCTCTTCTCACGCCTTCAATTTCGCCACCGCGCTCCGTCGCAGACCACAAACCGACGGAAAAATCACCATCTCTTGAAGACGGAAAGAGCGAATCGTACCTTGGAGGAACCCTGGCCGCGCCTGACGTGGAGGGATCCCCGGGCCGAGCCGGCGTCGTTCTGGTAGTACCTGACGTCGTGCGGGAGAGCGCAGGGGAGCAGCTGAGGCCCCAGCCGCTCCTCCACCGCCGACACGAGGCCGATCATCAGGCTCCGGTGCGGGGCCGACACGTGGGGGAACTCCATGAACTTGTCCGCAGCTTCCATCGAGGACGCCGGCAACGGCGATCGAGAGGGAGAAGCTGCGAACCGAGCGAAGGAAGAGCGAGGAGGCGGGAATCCAGAAGGCGACGGCGACGGCGACGGCGGCGGCGGCGGAGGGAGCGGGGAGAGCAGCGAGAAGTGGCGGAAGACGACTGCCATTAGATTCCAACGGACACCAAAATATCTGCCACGGGCGTCGTCAATCCATTAATTTTGTGAATAATAATAATAAATACAGGTTCAAATTTCTGAAAGGGATAATTGTAATATTTCAGTCCTCGAAACTCGAACGAGTTTTGCAACTGGGTCCTCGAACTCTTCCTTCGAGGATCCAATTGCAAAAACTGCGCAAGTCAAAGGATTAAATTTGGACTATGCCTCTCTGAAAGTGACTCTTAGATTTGCAAATTGTACCGAGTAATTAGTTATGAATCAAATCAAATTAATACAAATTATTATAGTAATTAAGGGGAAAAAAGTGGAACCTATTACCTGCAAATTCCTTACCGAAGCTATAATTGAGAAAAAGGGGTCCTGCAATTTTCATGGACTAACTCCTTACAATTGTAACGTCATCGAATTTTCAGCATCTTATAATAATTTTTAAAAAGTCAACTCATCTAATTTTGAGGCATTGCAATTTTAAAAACATAAGGTACTAAAGTATACAAATCACGGGACTTTATGGTATATTATGCATGCAATGCAATATAGTCACGATACAATTATAGTCGTACCAAACACATGCATGATCACGAAGGTTTTTCCTCCTTCCCTTGCATTTCATTTAAAGGGAAAGTCATGAAGACTGAGCCTAGAGCTCTCAATCACCATGGGCAAACGTTGCTTTGGCGATGCCCATCGCCGTGGGGCCCTTGACTTTATTTTATTGTTCATGGTTCAGAAAAAAAAGCCAAAAGATGCACTAATCGAAGCACAAGTAGTAAATGATAAAAGCAAAATCGAAATCATACGAGACGCAAAACATATGTAAAACCCAAAATGAGAAAAACCATGGGAGAAAGAATGATTTTATTATCTTTAACAAAGAGTACAAGAGAATAATCTAAAAGCTCAAAAAGTTCTTGGTGAGCTATTAGATCTAAAGATTCAACAAGAAGATGGGAAAAACAAAAGAAAGGAATTTTATGGAGACTAGGATTATAGATGTATTGTCGAGCACATCCTTTTATAGTCTCATTTCAAAAAGCCCTAAAAAAACAAATGTGCACAGTCCAATATACCCTTTATCTTTAATTTGAAAGTTAAAATTCAACAAATCTCCACATTGACTTCAAATTTCCAAAAAAAAACGTTATGCCAAACACCACAAGACCTCTTTCTCACCACAAAAAGTGACCACACAAGGTCACTCCCAATATGATGGAATTGAGGATACACTTCCCTAAGTCTACGTGAGCGTATTCGGTGTAGGAAATAAGGATTGAAATGCCACTAACTTCGCTTAAGAAAATCAAATGGTCAAAACACCAATCCAGTCCAAGCAACGCTTGAACTTGATAAAAGAAACTGGTTTGATCAACATATCTATTGGATTATCCGCCATAGATACTTTCTTAATTGTAATTATATCATTAGCAACCTCATCACGTACAAAGTGATATTGTATGTCGATATGTTTTGTCCTCTTGTAATACATCGCATTCTTGGTCAATTAGATCGCACTTTGGTTATCGCAAAAAATAACAGAGGCTCCCTCTTGCTTTATCCCAACATCTGCAACCAAACGCTTCAACCAAAGAACTTCCTTTATTGCTTCTGTTGCTGTCATGTATTCTGTTTTGGTGGTGGACAAAGCAACTATGTCCTGCAAAATTGCTCTCCAACTAACCGGGGAACTATTAAGCATAAAAGCATACCTGTCAAAGATTTATTTTTTTCAAGATCGCCTTTATAGTTAAAATCAACGAAGCTAACAACTGAATGTCCTATATCACAACATTTATCAAAGACCAAACCCACATCTGAGGTATCCCAGATGTACTGAAGAATCAATTTATCAGCTTGCCAATAAGCTTTACCTGGATGTGCCATACCTACTCATAACACTAATAGCCTAACAAATATCCAAACAAGTAAACCATAACATATATAAGACTACACATAGCACTAGAATATGGAACTTGAGACATCTTATCTCTTCTTTTTTAGTTTTAGGCGACAAAAAAAACTGAAAGCCTCAAATGGGACGCCGAATGAATACTTATTGGTATGGCATTTTTCATGTAAAAGTGTTCAAGGACTCTCTCAATATACATCTTTTGCAAGAGGTATAATTTCCCACTATGTTTATCTCTGCAAATCTCCATACCCAAAATTTTCTTAGTAGTTCCAAGATTCTTCATCTCAAATTCCTTACTAAGTTGCCTCTTCAACTGTTGTATCTCTAACATTTTCTTCGCTACAATAAGCATGTCACCTAAATATAACAACAAATAAATAAAAGAACCATCATGCAATCTCTCATAATACACACAACTATCATGCGCACTTTGTGAGTGATCATCTAAGAAGCATCGACACTCTCTGAAAGCTTTTGTGTCGTATCTAACACTCTCACACGTGTTTGATATGCTCCGACACGTGTTCAACATGCTCTGACATGTTCTGACACGCGGTCTATGAGTATCGAAAAATCCGATACTTGGTCAACTTTTCCCCAATACGCTCTAGCATGTGAATTCGAATTTCAACACACAATTCTGACACATTCCAATCACCTCAAACCCACCAAACCAAAAAATAAAATAAAAATGAAAGGAACAACTCAAGGAAGGAGTTGCGGGAGAATAATGATGGGCTCCGAAATCGTAACTTGCAACTCCGGAATCATGTCCAATTTCACTTCCGGCAGCAAGTGAGCCAAAAAACCTCAAGCTTTAGGAAGGGGACCAAACCTTGGGGGGAAACTCTAATGACCTGTTGAAATGCTAGACCTTGAACCAAACAAGGAACATAGGGGCGGAGGGGAGGGGAAATCTACTACAAGAAAAAGGGAGCTGAGAGAATCAAGGGGAACCCAGTCAAAGGACAAGAAGAGAACCATCCACTGAAGAGGAGGAGGAGGAGCAACGACAGATCTAGAGGAGAAAGAATATGGAAAATGGAAAGAGGAAGAAGAAGGTGGTGGGAAGAGAGATTAGGGCAAAAGGGAGTTGGGGGCTCCATTGGGGGAATACACTACACACACACACACACATGTGGAGGTGATTGGATCGAGATTTGAGGTCGTATTAAGGGCGGCGGTCAAATTTGCGAGGAGAGAGAGAAATTAAGAGGGAAGGGGGAATATAAAAAAGTCATTGTTACGGTAAAAATCAATCAACACAGTTTAACCATTGTATCGTTCGTCCTGCTCCTTTTGTCCACAGAGAAATAGAGAGAAAGAGAGGAAGGAAGCTAACTTGGATATGCAACCTTGTGCACTACACATCCCCTTTCCTTTATTTTCCCCATAATAAAAATTATTGAAATAGAATGTAGTTGAATTTATCAAATTGAAATAAAAAATTATATTAACAAATGATGGATTAATATTTTTATTATAAATTTATTATAAGCTCTTTTATTTATTCATTTATTTGTAAATTTGAATGAAATAAATTCGATTGAAATAATCATAATGTAAAAATATATATTTAATATACAATATGTCCCAACATGTTATAATTCTCGATTTTTTTAGAAATGATGTGTCGGTGTATCGTATCGTATCATGTAGCGTGTCGCGTGTCCGTATCGGTGCTACTTAAGTGGTCATAACTCAACATAAAATTATAAAACCTCTTGTACCATTACCATGGAAATTGTTGAAACCATACAAAGAACGTTTCAACTTGCAAACATGATCTTCTTTATCTTCGACAACGAATCCCTTAGGCTAAGATATATAGAGTTTCTCCGAAAAGTGATTTTGACATTAAGTTGCTCAAGTTCTAGATCATAAAGGGTCACTTACATGAACAACATACGAATAAAACTATCACTTACTTGAACAACATATGAATGAAACTATGTTTCACAACTGGAGAGAACATGTCATTGAAGTCCCCCTCCTCTTGACTAAAACCCTTCACTTCTAAACATGTTTTAAATTTTTCATCTTTAGCCCTTAGAATTCCCTTTTTTTCTTTTGAAGATCCACTTGCACCCAACGGCTCTTTTACCCTTAGGCAATTTCATAAGATCCCAAGTTTAGTTCTTATAAAGAAACTCCATCTCTTCATTCATAACAACAAGCCACCTCTCAGATTTAAAATAAATACTAGCTTCACAAAAGGTAGAAGATTCTTCAATGCTAAGCTCTTCAACAACTGTAAGAGCATATACCACCAAATCAGCGAAAACATACCTTAGGGGAGGCTTAATTTATCGTTTAGCCCTCCCTACAATCAAACTCTGAGGTTGCTTAATTTCTTCTTCATCATCTTTGATAGAATCTAAGTCTTGTTACTCATTATTACTTTTTGGATAAATAAGAACATCTTCAAATATTCTCCATGGATGCTCTACATGAAGCTCCACCTCTTTCCCAACATTCTTGTCCTAAATATTTGTAGACTCAGCAATAACCTTTCTCTATTCAAGTATAGAATTTTAATATTTTTTCGACTAAGGATTAGAACACTGCAATCTATATCCTTTAACCAAAAATACATTTTTTGGCTTTAGGTTCAAGCTTGTCCTCTTTTGCATGATAAGAAGCAGGACATCCAAATATTTTTCAACCAAAATAATCAGAAGGTTTACCTAACCATACCTCATTAAGAGTCTTACATTCAATTGTGGTTGAAGGAGCATGATTCACCAAATACCATGCCGTTTTCATGGCTTCAGTCTAAAATCTTCCCTAAGGCAAGCACTAGAGAGCAAACATTTAACTCTCTCTAAAAGTGTTTGGTTCATGCACTCTACCACCCCATTCTATTGAGGGAGGTACCTAATTATTCGATGTTGAACAATCCTTGAATTTTGACGGTACTTGTTGAAATCGATTGCACAAAACTCAAGACCATCGTCTATTCTGAGATGCTTTATCTTCTTCTTAGTTTGATTTTCTATCAACGTATTCCACTTCTTGAATGTATCAAAAACATCACTTTTACGCTTTAAGAAATAAACCCAAACTTTCCTAGAAAAGTCATCAATAAATCTCATAAGATAAACTGCATCAACCTTAAATGTTATATGTGCTGGTTCTATAGTTAATAGTGCCCTTTGTTGAGTGTATCCTAGTATTGAAACTAACTTTGTGATGCTTCCCCAAAACACAATGTTTGCAAAAGTCAAGTGAAACAATATGATTCCCACAAAGTAAACTATGTTTACTCAATATGTCCATTCTCCTTTCGCTCATGTGGCCTAATCACATATGCCACAACCTTGTTTTTTTAGAATTTGAAGAGGATTATATATTTAAAGAATCCATAATGGTACTTCTCTGCATAATATAAAGGTTGTTCTTTTGGTTACTTCTCATCACAATCAAGGAGCCTTTTGAAATTTGCGAAACTCCACCTTCATCTGTGTATATGCAAGAATCTAAATTACTCAACAAAATAAAGTTCTTCTTCAAATTTGGAATGTGCCTAACATTTGTCAAGTTTCTTATTACATGGTCATGACATTTAATCCGTATCGTACCAATACCCATTATCTTGCAAACTACATTATTACCCATCAAAATTGAACCACCACTGACTTTCTCATATATGTGGAACCAATCTCTATGTGGACACATTGTCTGAAGATAAAATAGTAAAAACATTGTTTACATTAGCTAACTCGTTATTTTTCACCAGACTAACTGAAGCGGAACTCTCCATCGGAAGTCTGGTATATTGGAAGAGTCGGTTGTGGTCCCATTGAATTTCACATGGTATAAAAGTTAAAGATTTTGAGTTTGAATTTTTCCAAGCTTAATTTGCCTCCCCAATTAAATCTCCACGCTTAATACTACAACTACACATCAATCATAATTGTTTTTCTATACTATTTTGATTTAGGGTGCATTTATTTTATGAAAAATGAATCATTTCAAAAATATTTTCCTTAAAATAATCACTTGTATTTCTTACAAAAATGAACAAATAAAAAATTCTTTCATCGTTCCGCAAATATTTAGATATAAATTATTATCGATAAAGAAAACATTTCTTGTCAACTAATTATTTCACTGACCAAAAAAAAAAAAAACTAATTATTTCAAGCAATACAATCAATTATTTTCATAAAAATGTTTTTTACATCATTCATTTTTTATCAAAGAAACGGAGCCTTAGATTGAACTTGGGCTCCCCTACGAAGATGTAGCAAGAAAAAATGAGTGCCTTCTATGCAATTTTCGAGAATTACTTCTAAAAGTAATAATCTAAGTGAATTTAAATAAATTAGTCATACTCAAGACTCAATAAAAATGTGCTTATTTGATGAATTATTCTTTCATTTTCCAAAAAACATATGAGTTTTTAAAGGATAGGAAGGCGGCGGGTTGGTAACCCTCGACGGAATGTTAGATTTGAGCCAAGGGCCCTATACATTTTAAACAAGCCAATCAGCCCATCATGGTTCTTGTGAGAGTAGGGCCAAGGCCATCCTACTTTCATGTTGCATAAGGACTAAGGCTTTTGGATATCAAGGAGTAAGGGTGAGTAGTTCGAGGTTCTATATTGATTCCACTTGAAACCTACCCGCTAGAACAAGTATATTATTTATTGGAAATTGGAACCTACCTTATAATAGGTTCCATTGTCGGTTCCAAATTCTATTCGGAATTAATTAAATGATTGCAATGAATTATTAACTTTAACAACCACCATTTGCTGTTACAATCCATCGACCTCAACTTATATTTAGACACACGAAAAATATGAAATATGAACAAAGTAAAAGCTTAAATCATAAAACGAAAGTTCAAATTAGTTGTTCTAAATTATACACTTATCATTAGATATTTTGGAATACCACAAAATCACACGCAAACATAGATCAAGAAAAACACAAAAATAGTTCCTAAGTTCCATGTACCTAAAATTTGAAATCTACTCATTGAAACAAGTTTATCAATTTTTGGAATTTGAAGCTGAACAAGTTCTCATCAATCTTATTCTCTAATTCCAAATTCTACCTTGGTATGCGATTGGAGAATTAAAATCTGTGATCATAACCATTCAATACTAAATATTACATCACTAGGCAAATCACCGCGGTGGTGACATGATATTCGAAAAGCTACTTAAAGAAGCAAGTTCCAATAGCATTGATTGACTAGGAGTGTGGAGACCCTTCTTCATTTTCTCGATCCCCACTTGCTCCACCACCAACAAATTTACAACCTGACTTAGGAACCCTATCTATCTATTTCATCAGAGTCCCTATTACCAAACCCAAAAATAAAAAATAAATTCTGAAGTACAAAAAATAAAATTTTAAAAAAGAACACGAGAGAAATTGAAACCTTCAAGGTTGAAGAGTCTCTTTCTCCATTACTAAACCAACGACCGACCGATCAAATCAAGTCCCTAAAACTTCGCACTCCGGTGCGCCCGAGGTGCAACGAGCTTACAGTGCACCCCGGCCCCGGATCGCTTTTCTGACCGCACGATCAGTTGCAGACCTTGCTGGTCTTCATCAAGGGCTGACGGAACTCCATCCCCGCGGGCCCCACTTTGTCCTCGCGAGCCCTCTTCCTCTCCTCCTTCCCCTTCCCGTTCAGCCACACCCCGAACAGCTTCGTGCTCTTCTCGCCGGCGACTTCTACCGCCGCTTTTTCGTCGTCGTCATCATCGTCGCGATCGACGCCGTCGGCGCCGTCCAAGGCGGCCGCCAACGCCGCCGTCCCCCGGCACCCTCGCCGCACGATGCGGTCGATCTGGTCGGGGGCCACCTTCAGGCACTCCGTCAGGAACGCCACCAGCTCGTCGCAGTGCTTCTTCGCCTGCGCCAGCTCCGAGCTCAGGGCCTCGTTGTCCCTCCTCAGCTTCTCGTTCTCGCCCGTCAGGTCCGCGAACTGGGCCACCGTCGCCGCCGCGACGGCCGCCGTCTCCACCGAGCCCGCGTTCTTCGAGTCCGCCGGGGACGACGTGGACGTGGACCCCATGTCCTCGCCCGAGCTCTCCGGCGAAGCCTGCCCCCCCGCGGCGCCGGCGGCCGACTTCGCGGCGCCGGAGGCCGGGGGGTTCGGGGGCGTCGCCGCCGTCTTGCGGCGGCGGATCTCGGAGAGGAGTTCTTTCTGGCCCCGCTGGAAGCGGTCGTTGGCGAACTCCCATTTGTCCGGCACGATCTTTCTGAAGCCCTGCGAGAGAGGCCTTGCGTACGGGATCAACCATTGTCCATTTTCGCATCTCAAATATAAATAAACGAAAATATTTTTTATCATACACGAAAGATATTTACATATAAATTATTAGCGATAAATGTTTTGCATTCCAACAAAAAAAATATTTTAAAGAAAAAATGTAATCGCATTCATTTACGAAATACACGTGGCGCCAGTAGGTACGCCTTGGTTCTAGTATCTTATATCCTCACGATGCGTTCAAGGCTATTTAATAGGGTTATGTTTTGGTTTATTTAGTGAAGAAATAACTCAAAAGCCTCCCACCGAAATCTATAAGTTTTTAAAATTTACGGAAAATATAAAAGATCCCACGTGCGATTATATAGAAATTTCGGAAAGTATTTTCGCTCTTAAATAGTTTTAAAAGTTTGCACAAATTGTAAAAGTAAAATATAAAATTTAAATTCACTCCAAAATACAAGCCATAACATAATAAATGGTAAAATTGCCAAAGATTGTACTTCACGAATGATCAATTAATGTTCTTGCTTAATTCACCACCTTCAGAAAGCTAACTCTTCTTTGTATTTTTTTTTTTGTAAGAACTTTTTTCTTTTGAATTTTTATTGCGAGCAATCGATTTTGATTTATTCAGTTACCTGAATATATTCTTCAAAATTGTATTGACATCGTTTCATCAATTGAATTTTTCATATATGAAAAGGGGTTTCGCACCAAATTATCCAAAATACAATTCTTACATAAGAAAAGAAATTTTCCACGTATGAAAATAGAATAGACTAACACGAAACTAAGCGATCAAAAAAATTAATAAATTAAGAGCGAAGAGTTCCCAGAAAAAGGCTAAGTAGGAAAAGACGAGGCAAGACGCGCGCAAAATCTTTTCTGGAAAGGGACCTTCCCATGGTCAGCGACAAAATCTACTTTTGGAAGATCATCGGCCATCAATTTGGACCAAATTGGACGGCCAAATCGGAAATTAAGGGCACCCGTTTGCGTGCCGCGAGAATAATCAAACACGCAAAAGACCTAGCTGGAGAATTTATCCCTTCAATCACTACATTCATAGTCAAAGATAGATAACGCCAATATATAATATAATTTTTCAACTTATATATGTATATTTATTTATTGTGTAGGAATATGTTCTGAACCCATGGTTACCCACGTTTTGCTTGTTGGATAATTCTTGGAAACGCTTCTCCTAGACACGAGTTTGTCGGGAAAATTATTCAATTAGTTTGGACCTTATCGTATGGGTGTCTATTGGATCTTAAATTCTTTGATTTTGTTAATTCAGTCCTAGATTTTTGTATGAAATTTTAATATAGTCATTCCGATTAATTTTCACCGAAAATCGCTAATATGACGGTCCGATCATTACTAACTTGCTTTATGTGGCACATCGTCATATCAGCGATTTTTGACGAAAATTGATTGAAAGGGCTACATTGAAAATTCGCACGAATGTTAATGATGAAATTGTCAAAATTGAAAAGTTAAGTAAATTGACAAGTGATTGGATAATTTCCCTAAAATCAAACCAAATGCGGCTGTCAACACTATTGATGTATGGATTGTAACTGCTAACTATTTCACTAACCAACTACTCAACAACCGTGGATGCCGCATCTGGACAAGTTTTTGTCTAGGATTTATATCATGATCTGTCACCTCAAGTTGTTAAAGAAAATAAATGCAAGATCAATGTCCTGGCTTTATTTTCAAGTTTCTATCACTAAGGCTGCTTGTGAAAATGAATGAACTGATTTTTTTTTTTTAAATAATCACTTATATCGTTGACAAAGATAGATGAATGTAATTTTTTTCATTATTCACGGCAATGCGTAGACATAAATTTGCTATTAATAATGAAACATTTTACACTGACTAATTATTTTTAGCAATATGAAAAATTATTTTTAAGAAAATATTTTTCAATTTATTTATTTTCTGTGAAACAAAAAAAATCTAATATCGTGTACTTTCTATGTCTTGGTTAGATAATGAGACTACTACTTCTACACAATTTTCACCGAATTAATCATGCCTCTTCACATTAACTATTCTTCTTATATCAGACCCCCGACATATTTGCAATAGATTTTAAGCTTTTTATGAATTTAAATGAACTTACGTCTCGCTTGATTTGTCAAAAACAAATTATTTTAGAAAACATTTTCTTAAAAGTGATCGTTTTTATTGTCTAAAATAATCAATTAATGAAAAGAAAAGTTCATTATTAACAAATTTTTTTAACAATAAAAATGATCATTTTTAGAAAAAAATTATCTAAATCATTTATTTTTCACTAAAAAATTGAAATCTTTTTAAATATTGTGACAATGACACAATCGGGTAGGTTTGGACTTTTGGAAATATGGCTAGCTAGTCAATACGCAGCATTCACATACTTCTTCTTTGAATATCGGGAAAAAGAAATTTCGAAATATTTATCATTTTTCTCTTGATAGTCAAATTAAATATTAATTAAAAAAATTGACAAAACCGAACCAAGGTTCGCGCGTGCGCCCCCCGAGTCAATTATATACAGCCGAAAGGACAACTCCGATCGCCTGACCACATCTTATTTAATATGAATGGAAACAGAAAAGGGCAGAATCGTCAATTCAGCCCCCCGAGGGAGGGCGCTTCCAGGTTAGGCAGGTCTTGGAATTGACCCCTGGGCTCGAGGGGCCACTTTGCAAATATTATTAAATTATTTCTCCGGAATACCTCATCCTAAAAGTCCCTAAATAAGACCAAAGTAATTTCGTAATAATCCTAATTAAGTAGAATTAAGAACATACGATCATCTTGCTACATTAAATTATGTTCCTCGCAAATATGTTGGATATTTTATAAAAGAAACAGTCTACAATTTTATGTTTCAAATACTCATTTAAAATAATGTCGCGAGACTTTTTAGGCTACTTTTCCCTATTTTGTCACCACACCTACCTTACCCCTTTTTTTTTAATTTCCCAAGCTAGCTCCGTAATCATATAATTACATAAACCAATTAGAAACATCCCACGAAAAGCACGAAAAAAATATTTTCCTTTTTTCTCGATTGCGCCGCG
Source organism: Eucalyptus pauciflora (assembly GCA_007663325.1). NCBI lineage: Eukaryota > Viridiplantae > Streptophyta > Magnoliopsida > Myrtales > Myrtaceae > Eucalyptus > Eucalyptus pauciflora. The sequence goes on from VMYD01000281.1 coordinate 488,501, forward strand.
GAAAAGAAAAAAGAAGGAAAATCACATGCAGTGACCTAAAAAGGGGGAATAAAATAATAATAATAGCAACAATAATTGAAAATGGAAAATTTAAGAGGAAAAGAAGGTAGATGGGGAACTTACGTAGGTGTTGAGCTGGCGGACGAAGCTGGAGAAGTTGTTGTGCTTGAAAGAGCTGGGGAGCAGGTCCTTGGCGAACTCCGCCGTCTTCCACACCACGAACGTCCGGCCGCTCTCCCCCCACGAGATGACGTCGTCGGTGGCCGGATCGTCCACCAGCTGGTACGTCTTCGTCAGGAAGGGCGCCGGAGCCGAGCGCTGCGCCATACCCTTATCGTCTGTTCCCGATTTGCCCCTCCCCGGCAGCAAGAATTGCAGTTTCAGGAGGGAAGAAAACACAGAGAGAGAGAGGGAGAGAGAGGGAGAGAGAGAGAGAGAGGAAATTGAAGGGTTTGGTGGTGATCAGATGGAGCAACTAAAGAGAAGGAGAGCGGTGAGGAACTCCCAGCCCCAGCAGTAGAACCCAGAGATGTGGACGAGGCTGTGGCAAGCTCTCTTCCTTCTTGTATCAGCTGCTTCCATGGCTGAACATAACTCCCTTCATCAATGGAAAGACAAAGATGGGAAAAAAGAGGGGAGAGAAAGGGGAAGAGGAGGAGAATTCTTTTTTTCTTGAGATGGGGGCTCTTTGGAAACTTATAGAGAAGGAGGAGGCTTCTTCTTGGTCATGATGATGATGGGTGTTTGGGTATAGTTCTAGAAGTGTTGAGAAGCAGAAAATATTTTTAAAGTATCACCCCCACTTTGGTCATCTTTCAAAGGAGAGAGAGAGGAGAGAGGGGGAGGATACGCATTTTCTTGCTTTCCTCAAGAAAATGATGAGAGAGAGAGAGATGGGGAAAGGGGGGATGGAGGGGAATTTTCTAAGGTTGGGTTTTCTTGGTCGTTTCTTGGAGGAAGCTTCTCACACAATGTCTACGCCCTAGATCTTTCTCGCTTTTTAATAATCGCGAGGGGGGAGGACCCGCACCGTTCTTCATTATGCCCGATCGAGACGGGCCAGTTACTTGCGGGTTGCAATAAAGCCTCCCCGCCATCATTGCGCCGGAAGGATGGATTCAGACTCGGCACCTGAACATGGGATCGAGCCCGCACCGACGTCTCTCATGCATTGCCTCGTGCGAACCGTCGCTTCTAGACTCGTCCTATTAGATCTCACTTCAACTCGAGTATTGGAAAATAATTGAACAGTCTTGTCAATGAGTATCTCGAGAAAATCACCGAGTATATATCTCGTAAACAACATTTGATTTCCGCGATATTGATTATACGTGTTAAAAGCAACGTATTAGTATTCTTTCTTCAAATGATGATTATATTACCATTAGATGAGTGGTCTTTGAAGAGAGCGCCTTCTTCACGTGGAAGTGTTTTGGCTGTCTTCCCCAGGGTGAGGAAGTATGGCGAAGGGAGCGGGTGAGAAGACGTTTCCTTTTCCCCCACCTACCACCTTTCCATTTTCAATTGCTTCTTCTCATCGTCACTTTGAATTTGGTTGTTTTGCTTTTATATGTATATATATCCAAGGGGGTCCTGATCTTCCATCCCCTGATTGGTGTGTCGCTCCCTCACCCTGTCGTCCTTTCGCTTTCCTTCTATTTCGGATGCTCTTGCAAGGCCATCAATTTGGGTTCTCCAAGGATTTTTGCCAATCCTTAGACGAGGATTCATCATCTGTCCGAGGACGGCTCGTCTGGGTCGGCAATGGTAGAGTTAGTGGGGTGTCTTCTTGATTTGATTTGGAGAAACTTAGCACTGCTATATGAGGATGTAATTTTCATGCGTCCAAGAAAATATCGTGCACATCTGGAGGAAGTTCTTGGATACTCCAGGGTTAGTCCCAACCATCCATTTCGAAAAGGACAGCACTGAAATCTATTGATGCCCACCTAGATTACACTGGAAATAAAAAATAGATTTTTATAGACTCGTCAATCTTTACTAAAGGTATTCACAATTGAATAGAGCTTGACTCGATACATTGTCCGAAATTTGGATCGAACAACATAAAAGGATAGTATTCATCGAGGGCTTTTCAGAGACACCTAATTTGTTGAAATCTGAAGGGGCGAATTCAAGATATCACACTTTTAGTTCTCAGCTGTTTCGATCCTGAGATTGTCGGGAAATTGTGATTTTCTTAGTTGAACAAATACATTTTTGTAGATCTAATCACGAGCCTTTCGACACTTTGCAAATCTCGCCAATAGGAGTTCGAATCAAAATATCGTGACTTCCACCATTATCGTCCATTTATCCCATGTCACATAAAACCTAAGATCCCAATACTTTCTCATTAATCGGGTCATGTTTTTAGAAAATTTAGCTTAAACGCTTTTTCACTTGGAGCAAAGATCAGGTCAATTTGACATTAAATGAATTTTATGCATGACCAAAATTTGAGCAGTTTTCTTAAGGCGTAGGCCGCTGCTAGCGCATGGTAGGGCAACCGCCAACTCCCGCTTGGAAATTGCAGCGTGGGACCGACGCAAAGACAACGCCCTAGTCGACCATTTATCTGCATAATGCTTGGTTAACACCTGCCGGACCTTGGAACGACGGGGCATATGCTACGGCCAAGAGGTTATGGTAGTTAAAGGACCGTGCCTTGCCGCGGAGGACCTCCTGTGTTCGCTTGGATTCCCGACAAGACTTATTTCGGAACTTTCCAAGGGCGGGCGATATGGTAATTGAGCCGTATTCTAGAAGTCTCCTATCATTAGTGTCGGTCATTAATGTTGGTAGTTGGTAGATAGGGCGGTGCGATCTCGTCCGCCGGATAAATAGTCGATCAACGGATGTAATATGATGGCCTCTAGTATAAAAAGGGGTGCCCCCCTCATTTGGATCCATCCAAACATTTCAGTTTATCAATGTTCATTTCTTTCCAAAGCTCCTCTCTTTAGAAGCTTTCTCTCTCTACGATCCGGGTGAGCAAGTGAGTGTGCGATCGAGTAAGGCTTGGCTTGGGCGATTCAAAAGAGCCTGAGTCGCCGCGCAGTCACAATCCCAATTGATCGGCCCGTGACAAGTGGTATCAGAGCAAATGAGGGATTTGTTTCCAGAGATTGAGGAGCGCCAGCTATTCGAGAGAATGTCGAGCCAAGAGCTACCATGGATGGAGAGGCTGTTCAAGTCAAGGAGACTCGCGGCCGAATGAAGAAAAGAGAAGCCTCAATGGACGTCGTAGTTGCGATTGATGAAAAACTCGCGAAGGTCCGGAGTGCCATGGTCGAGTTCATGGAAGGACTCGACGACGTGAGAGACCGCATCATGAAGGTTGAGGGCTCGCTTCGTGAAGACTTCACGACCGGCATCAACCAAGTGACGGCCCCGCTAGACGACAAGGATGAAGCCCTTGAAGCATCGATCGATGTGTTGAAGGGGTGCATCCAAGTGATCGAGGAAGAAAGCCCTTGTAGGGATGAGGTCGACGCCATGAAGGCGGAGATCCAAGAGTTCAAGACCGAGCTCGCCCTACGCAAGCTAAGCATCGCCAATGGGTTGATGTCTACACAAGCGGTGCCCAAACTAGAGGTGCCGAAGCCTAAGGAGTTCAAAGGCAACCGATCCGCCAAGAAGGTGGACAACTTTGTTTGGAGCATGGCGCAGTACTTTGGCGCTGTCAACATCCAAGACGAGTTGATCAAGGTAAGAACCGCTTCGATGTTCCTTACCAATACTGCAATGCTTTGGTGGCACAATAGGTGCGATGAGACGAAGCGCGGCGCCAATCCCATGGATACATGGGATGACTTCGTGAGGGAGTTCCGAGATTACTTCTTCCCCGAGTTTGCTCAACAAAAAGCTTGAAGCAAGCTCCATCGCCTTGAACAAAGGGGCACGATCCGAGAGTATGTGAAGGAATTCACGGAGCTTAAACTCCAAATCCGCAACCTAAGAGAGGAGGAGGCTCTAGGAGCGTTTATGGATGGATTGAAGCCATGGGCGCATCTTGAGCAACAGGACATGAGTAGTCTTGCAAGAGTGCTAAGCGTGGCTGAGTCCCCTGTTGACCTCACCAAAGCCGAACTGAAGAATCGAGCAAGGGATTGGAGGTCGGATCGATCCCCTGAGGATGAAGGTGGAAACACTCCCCATGCGTCAAAAGATCAAAGAGGCTGAGTCAAGACATGGGGAGAAGGAACTTCCAAGCCGTCCTTTCAAAGGGGCCGACCACAAATGGACTACATGACGAGTAAGTTCGATCAACCCCCACCATCTCCTTGCTTCATTTGCAAAGGTCCGCATTGGACCCAAAAGTGCCCAAAGAAGGGTAGGATCAACGCCCTCCTTGCCATCGAAGAAGAGGAGGAGGAGCCCAAAGAAGAGAAGCGGCAAATCCGGCTTGGAGCTGTGAAGGTTGTCAACATCGTCCAAGCTCGATCTCCGTCCAAAGAAGAAGAAGCTACCTCGAACTCAGACATGTTCTTCGTGGAGGTTGAAGTGTGTGGCTGAACGTTATACGCCTTGGTTGACACTGGACCCTCAAACATGTTCATGTCGATCGAAGTGGCGAAAGCCTTAGGACTTCGCGTAGAGCCAACCGGGAATTCATTCAAGGCCATCAACTTGGATGGGCTCAAGGGCGTAGGATCAACTTCTGACGTGGATGTCCAAATCGGCGGTGGAAGGGCAAGTTGTCATTCGAGGTAATTCCTCTCGACGATTACGATCTCATTCTGGGAATGCAGTTTTTCCATAGCGTGAGATCCATGATCGACATGAAGACCAAGTGTATCATGATCCTCGATCCAAAATGTCCGGTGATGATCCCCATGATGAAAGGGGTGGTTGACACCAAGACCATCGCGACGATCCGGCGTCTCGACAAGAGCTTGTTGATTGAGAAGCGCATGCATAAGCCGTCATGCATGGAGAAACCGAAGGTAGAGTTGGATCCTCCTACTCCAACTTGCGACATGCCGATCCAAGCACTGTTCCCTGAGGTTGAGTACTCGCCGTGTACCATGCCCAAGCCAAAGTTGGAGCCGAAGATAGACAGGTGTGGTCCATCGTTTGTGAGCGTCCAAGCAAAGCAAAATCAAAGGAGGAAAGCCTGTGCTCATGCCAAGAAGGCCGCCCTTCGAGCTGTGAGTGACGAGGGTGTTGCTCGAATGAATGAGGGAGAATGTTACGGCCAAGAGGTTTCGATAGCTAAAGGACCATGCCTTGCTGCAGAGGACCTCCTGTGCTCGCTTGGATTCCCGACGAGACTTCTTCCAGAACTTTCCAAGGCCGGGCGATATGGTAATTGAGCTGTATTCTAGAAGTCTCCTATCATTAGTGTTAGTCATTGATGTCGGTAGTTGGTAGATATGGCAGTGCGATCTCATCCGCCGGATAAAGAGTCGATCAACGGATGTAATCTGAGGGTCTCTAGTATAAGAAGGGGTGCCCTCCCCCTCATTTGGATCCATCCAAACATTTCAATTTATCAAAGCTCATTTCTTTCCAGAGCTCCTCTCTCTAGAAGCTTTTTCTCTCTACGATTCAGGTGATCGAGTGAGTGTGCGATCGAGCAAGGCTTGGCTTAAGCGATCCAAAAGAGCTTGAGTTGCCGCGCGGTCACGATCCCAATCGATCGGCCCGTGACACATAGCTCTCAAACACACGGGCAAAGCCTCGGCCTCCTGTGCCATGACCGATGCAGTGTTGGCCCGAGAGCAGCTAGCACGAGCCTAACCCCTTGAAGCGAGCTTGGCCTCTTTTCTTTTCTTGGTTGGCCTTTTGAGGTGTTTTCCTACGTTTTTGAAAAGCATTTTAGGTATGCTTTAGATATCATGAGTGCGCTTTGAAAGATTTCCTCGTGGATTCCTGAAATTTGTTCATTCATAGGATTTCGCCAATCCCATTTCTCAGAGAGCCATAAGCGATTGGTTATCATAGGAATCTTTAAAACTTTTTCGTACTCAAATGCAACACAATTTTTATGGGATGAAATCGTGTTCGTCGATGAAGTCTACGATGCAAATATTTTTGCTGATAGAAAATATTTGCATCGCTCCCTTATTTATTAACAATTAGTAGACCTTGAGATTCTTACTCTTGAAAAAAAATTCAAACCCAATCAAGACTTTTTAAACAAAGAATTTAATTAAGAAGAAAACAAAGGAATTAGATAATGAGTTTTTAATACTTTCCATGATTAAGCTAAAGAAATTAAAGAAGAATATTATAATTTACTTTTTGGACACGAAACTCATATCTTTTTCTTCAATTAGTTTGAAGAATATTTCCTTAAACCTAATGAATTTATGTTTTAGATCACACTTATAAATGGCAACTAAATAATGGCTGAACTATATAATCTAATCATTCTCCTCTGAAAAAGATTACAATGTATTAAGATAATCAATATTTTCCCATTGTTTCCAAACATTTGAACCAAAACCCAGCAAAATTATTCCACTATCAAAAAAGAAATATAAGCTATTGTCTTAGCAATATCCAAATTTTAAGGTGACATTTTCAAATCAAATTTTCTTATTTATTTATTTTTTATTTTTTACGCATTGATTGCAAATTGACAAAAGAAATACTATAAAAGGATGCATTAAATATTGCTTCAAAACAGATTTTTGCCAATGGTAGGCTATATTATTTGTCTTTGATTTTGACATTGAATTTATTAATGGATGATCAAATTCTTTGCTTGATTTTTTGATGAGAGAAGTTTTGCAAGGAAAATAGTGCCTCCAAAATTATCCAAACAAGACAAAGGTAAAGCTATTGTCGAAACCTCATAATCATAATTCCAATCACTAATAATGGACTAGCTCCAAGTCTAGTTAGACCTGATGATAGCACAACAATCACCATCATCGTTACCATCATCTCAATCACCACAGCAATTGCAAACAAGGTTAGATCTTCTCAAAGCCCAATAAAAACCATTACCATAATTAATATCACATGATCTCACCCTATATTTATCCTTATTACTTTTACAAGCAAAACAAGAAACTGTCTCATCATAATCACACAAGCCTCAAATGAGATCACAAGCTCATAAATTACTACCACTTTTTGCTCATATCAAAACTTGAGCAAACATTACTTAAGAAAATCCATCAAAACAAATTGAAATTACTTTAAACCTATCATCATTGGTCTCTCACAATTCAAAAGAATCACAATCACTCAAAAGAATCACGAGTGAAATAGTAAAAAAACCACCCACTTCCTCTATTGCAAAACCTACCACCTCTGTGGTAATATCATAGTTCTTAGTAAAATCACAATTTATCACTAAAAGCCAACATCAAGACATCTTGTAAGTTGAAAAAAGGATTTTATCATGAAAACCTAAAAGTCTATGCAAAATTTTTTTTTTTTTTGAAAATTGATATTACAAACTAATTGATTTGTTAAAACCTCAAACTTATTATGAACATGTTACCTTCAAATACTTTACATCACTTGAAAACCCAAATAATATTACCCATTTTATAGCCATAATCCTTCAAGTTATATCACCAGATTTGTGGAACAAACCCCTCATGCCCAATTATGATTTGAAGTTAGATTAGTCTCTAAATTACCATAGCTTTCTACCTTCACCTATTAGGATTACCAAGAAACTTAGAGGAATGCATTTTTCTGCCAAAATGAAGATGACCGTCACACTCGGCTCTTCTATTTTAGAACATATTTCAACACTGATCAATTACCCTTTTAGTTATAAAGATGGTGGAGTCATTTTGGTCTTGTTATTGAAATCTTTCCTCCACAATTTAAAAAATAGGTTTAGAATTTTTCACACCTATTTCAAACCAACTAATCATGAATCAAAATTTTCTAACCTTGTACATTTTTATTATTAATTTCCGAGTTTCTTAGGTAATTGCCTATACATTCAACTCTCATCACTTAGTTCAATCTTCACACGTTCAGCAGCTACTTAGGAAATTAAAATTGAGTGGTGGGACAATTTTAAAGTCATTGAAAACCTTTCCGAGCAATTAATCCTAAACTAGTTGAAATCGGCGAAATCCCCCAAATGCCCAATCGCTTATTGATCATAGAATTATAGAATTTCTCTAGCAAAAATCACTGGCCCAAGCTCATTAGTAGCCATCCAATCACCAAAAGAATGTCTTATTGCATCATAAAAAATCATGTTAGAAATAAAATCTATAGGTTCTTTTAGTGAATCCAATCATCTTGGCAACGCCAATGAAGATGATTACTATGGCATCGACTTGCCAGGTGCGGATGAGGATGAATAGAGAAAACTACATCACTAAATCACTAATCAGCAATCATCAATCACCAAAAGGAGACAATAATCAAAGAAGACAAAGGAAGAGAAGAATATCATTATGCTTTATTTTGACGATAAGACTTGAGTCTTCCGTCCAAAACTAGTGAATTATTAAGAAGGGACCAAAGCAAAAGCAAAAATAAAATAATATTACTGTTCATCTCGTTCGAATGCACCTGAACTTCTCTATAAAAGGAGGAGGAGAAGAAGAAGGAAGGCACTATTTAGCATTCAAGCCTTCAAGCCTTCAAGCTCTCTTGCTCTCAAGTGTCCAAAGCTCTCTAATCACAACCTTCTTTCACTTTCATCCCAAATAACTTTGTAATCACTTCCCAATCACTAGAAATCACCCCAATCACTTGGAATCACTTCTTCAAGATATCCCCGATCACTTGTACTCATTTCTGATAACTTGTATCATCAATCTTTAATAAGTATTTTCTATCTTTTAACAAGATAAAAAACCAAATTTTGGTTGGCACTAGTACCCCATATTCTTAGTTCTCTCTTTCTTTTACGCTTAAGCAGACTACTAAGCCTGGATCTCGTATTCTTCTACTTGAGCATGGACTACCGCCCTTAAAAAGTCACTTTTTCTTTTCTTTATTTTTTCTTACATTAGCGGGATCTTTGCTAGAGTATGGACCATCGCTCTTGCGTGAGGTCACATTATTAATTACTTTCAATACATTTCACAATACCCCACTTGCGTGTGGACTATCGCCCCTATGGAAGGTCATTATATATAGTTCTATATTGCTCATATCATTTACTTAATATTTATATTTATTTTCCAAATTATTCATTTGCATTAGTCACTAATCACTTTGCTATTTTCTATAGATTTATTTGAAATCATTCTACATTAATTTCTTATCTTTATATATAACCCTAGATCCTAAGGGCTATCTGGTATTAGTGTCAAACAAGAAATATTGATTATCTTAATACTTTCTTTTTAATAGGTTTTCGAGTTTGGTTTGAACCTTTTCTAGGTGAGGTGTGTTTAACTAGTAGTGGTCCACGTAGTAAAACCCAATCTAGTAGTAAGTTCATTGATTAGCTTTGGTTAGTAGCCTAAGAGCATGAAAGCAAACTTATTAAAATGGATTTATTAAAAAATCAACATTCGGTTTTGTTGGAGAAATATCTTCAAGTGATTTTGATAATGTCCAAACTATCCTTAGTATATTACTTACTATGGTGTATGCAAATGTTTGGATCAAAGGACTATGCAATTAGAAAGAAGTTCGCAAATATCTTGTTATGATAAATAGCACTAGTCAACCTAAAATATCAATTGTTGATGATGTTTATATCAATGCTAATGTAGCAACCAAGTACATCTAATGATGTTCATTGGGTCAACTAAGTAACCATTGAAAGACCTTTTGCATAACAACTAAATCTAGATAAAGCACGTAACGGAGCAGCTGGGTCGTTTGACAGGTCAGTCAGAGACTATAGTGAGAAGACATCAACAGTTGTCATTTTTTATTAGTCTGTAAAAGTTCAAGGAAAGAAACTGTATGGGTAGCACCTTTCTTGGACAACAACTCAACGTAAACTCTTCAATGGCTCTTTGCTTCTCCAATTCATCTTCAACGGATAGATTCAAGAAGAATATCAAAGGGAAGACCCTAGAAAACTAGAGGAGTGCGCAACATAGAAAATCAAGAAGATTTCTTGCTATTATTTTTAGTTATAAGCTCTCTTTTATATTGTTTTGATATTAATGCTATTTATCAATTGTACAAAGGATTAAGTGTACAAGTGTAAGAGCAGCGGGTGAGTTTAGATAGTGGTACCTCTCGTGAAAAGGATTAGTGCTAGCCATTTGTAACTCTCCAAGCAAATTGCTAGTAGAATCCAACCTGTCTTGAGACTGTTAGTATGAAGAGTAGACGTAAGCTTGTGAATAAAACTGAACCATTATAACTTCCAGTGTCCCACTGTTTTCTTCTGTTCACATACATTAACATATAGCTTGTTAATGTTTTCTCAAACATTAGGATGAGTTGATATTTATTTAGCGAATAGCTAATTTTCACAAAAGATCATCAAAGTTCAAAAATAACCTATTCACCCCATTCTAGGTTGTGTTTTAGCCACCAACATGTTTCACATACGTCTTTAGATCAAGCTCATATACATAGAGAAGACATAAACATTGAGTGCCGGATATCTGAAGTGCCAAAACTTGGCACGGATGGATACTTAATTGTCAAAAGTTAGGAAAGTGATACTTAAGTGTCAAAATCGGAGCAAAATAAATCACTTAAGTGCCAATCTGGCCAAAATACTGCATGTTGATGTGGCTAGAAAATGCAAAAATGACGTCGTTTTGTCTCTAACGCGGTAAATAATTAATATAAAAATTAATTAAAAACAATTTATTAAAACATTTAAAAATTTAAAATTTGAAAGGGGGGGGGAGGCATGTGGCTGAGGGCTGAGCCCTCACCGTCGCCAAGAAGGGCCGATGACGGTGGGGGCAGCGTTGGTGAGGGCCTGCGAGCCCTTGCCGGATCTAGGGGAGGGTCGCGACCCTCGCCCCAGATATGGGCGAGGGCTCGTGGGCCCTCCCCGCCTCCCTATTTTCGCTGAGAAGGGCCGGTGACGGTGGGGGGAACGTCGGCCAGGGTTGCCGGGCCCTAAGCGAGGGGCTAGTGACCTCGGCCGATCAACGGCGAGGGCTCGCGAGCCCTCGCCCAGATCTGGGGCGAGGATCATGGCCCTCCCCCAGATCTGGCGAGGGTTGGCGGCCCTCGCTCGGCCGAGCTAAGGGCCGCCGCCCACTGGGGGTCGCCCTAGCTAGCAACGGAGCCAGCTGAGCTAAGGGCCATCGCCTGCTGGGGGTCGCCCTAGCTAGCGACGGCCCTTGGCTCAGCTAAGCGAGGGCCGCCGACCCTCGCCGAATCTGGGGGAGGGCTTGCGGGCCCTCGTCGCTAGCCTACACTCCCCCCACCGTCATCAGCCCTTCTCGATGACGGTGGCGAGGGCTCAGCCCTCAGCTACATCCCTCCTCCCTCTCCTCCCCCCTCCCTTTTAAATTTATTTTTAAATAAATAAATAAATTTATTTTATAATTTAATTTAATTAATTTTTATATTAAAATTCCAATCCGCACCAAAATGACGTTGCTTTTGCATTTCTTTGCTGAATCAACTTTCCGATGAGCCATAGGCGAGAAAAATAGTAAAAAAATTGCCACGTAAGATTTCCGGCGGAGTTCGCCAGAGATGGCATTTAGGTGTTACTTTCTTAACTTTTAGCACTTAAGTGCCCTTCGTGCCAAGTTTTGGCACTTAATGTGTATTTTTCCCCATAAACATTAAAGTTCAACTTGATCAAATATATAAACAATCAAAGCTCAAATTTTTGAAAAAATCGGATTATCTAATCACAATTGAAGAAAGGGACATACCCCTTTCTAGATCTTTTGAAACTATCAAACTTTTAAATCAAAATTCCCTCGATAAACATATGCAAAAATATAATTACATTCACACAAGGGTAGTACAAGTAGGTATTAAGCCCCTAATTAAATAAGGCTTAAATACTTCTATTCTCCTAGTCCCATGTGGTTCAAGATTATTCAATTTTGAAGAATTCATATTAAGAATAGTAGAAACAAGTCTTTGTAATGGCCCAATTCATTTCGATTGTTACCCAAAATTTTTTATATCACTCAAAGAACTGAACATTATTAAATCTTTAACCCTCCAAGTTAAATCATACAACTACAAAATAGTCAAAGGTTCTATTCCTCTAGCTCTTGTTTATAAATTCACTATAAAGCTATGATTTCTACCTTTGGGGTTAACACCTTCAAACTTAGTCCAAAAGAAAAAACCTTTTTACTTCAAACTGATATTACTAGAGCCAATACTATCATCCCTAGATAAATAAATTGGAGTGATATAATTCTAACAAAACAATGGGAGTTGGAAAATCAAGTCCCTCAAAGGGCTGTTCGAAATAATGAACCAACAAACATAGTACAACATTCAAAAGGAAAAGTAACTATTTAATTTCCTAGAAGATCATTTGATATGAGATCAATTCCTTCTACTTCATCGAGAAGATCGGTTGACTTTCATCCAAATCTCCTTCCTATAAACACTCTTCCACTAAGAAACCAAGATAATGTCACAACTTCAAATCAACTCAGTAGTCCTATAATAGCTAATATTGGTAGTCTTGATAATCAGTTTGGGATTTCTAGACCCATTTACCAACATGACTAAAACAAGCAAAACCTTGAAAACATAGATCCTCTTCATCACACCCCTACTTATTCATAATTAGTAGACTATGAGGTTCTTACCCTTGAAAAAGAATTTGAACCCAACCAAGAATTTCTAAACAAAGAACTTAATTTAGAAGAAAACAAAGAAATTAGACAATGGTTTTTTTTTTAATACTTTCCATGATATTGCTTAAGAAATTAAAGAAAATATTATAATTTCCTTTGTGAACACTAAACTCATATCTTTTTCTTTGATTGTTTTGAAGAATATTTCCTTCAACCTAAAGAAATCTATGTTTTAGATCACACTTATAAATGACAACTAGATAATGGCCAAACTATAAAATCTAATCATCCTCCTTTGAGAAAGATTAAAATCTAGCATTAGAGATAGTGAAATTACCGCCACCTTCTTCTGAATCACAACTAAAATCGATGATCCTCAAAATGTAAAAATAATACAACAAAAATTATACTAATCAACATCTCCATACTATTGGCAATGAATTAAATAGGATAGAATCTTCAATTTATTATACTCTTCTCGATTACCAAAACCCGAATCCCTTAAATCACCAATCTTTAAATCCTTTGAATTTCCTAAAACCTATAGTTCATAATTTGTTAAAGTTATAGAAAATAGAAGGAGGTCTTTAGGAAGAATGCCAATCCTTGACACCAATGTCAAAGGACCTCCAACAGAGGAAACCTCGAGGATAACAGGATTTGTTTTCGATGATACTCCAAACCAAATATATGTCCTTGAAAAATCTAATGAAGAATCTAAAAATGAATCAAATTTTCAAATAAATAGACTTTTATGGAAAAACCCCAAAAGATTACTAGAGAGCCACACTTCCTAACATTGCTCTAGAAGAATCTTCGCATACAATTCAAAATTATTATTCTCCTGATGCGATTTATGAATGGAATATGATGATGTCTCTAAAAATAATATTATTAATATTCTAAATCAAATGGTTATAATAGCAAATGCATATAAAACTCAAAAAGAATTTTCCGATCATGCTGTTGCTAATTTTTTAGTAGCCAATTTTATAGGGTAATTAAAAGGTTGGTGGGATAATTACCTCACTAATGAACAAAAAGCTCAAATTTTAAATACATATATAATAGTTGAATATGAAGAGCGTACTGAGGATGCAAATGGACAAGCCATCCGAGATGCTGTTTGTACTCTCATATCTATTCTAAATCCCAACACTTTATAGGAGACCCAATCATATAAGAGATATAAATCAAGATCTTTCAAATATTAAATGCAAATCCTTAGGAAGATTTAGAGAATATAAAGATATTTTCCTACAAAGGGTAATGATTAGGCCAGATTATAACCAACCCTTTTTTTGGAAATTTTTTTTTTTTAAAGGATTACCTCGTTAGGTAACTAGGTTCACAATAAAATAAGAGAAAAATACAATGGTCAAATAACTTATCACCTATTATCATATGGAGAATTAATTTCATATGTTTATAAATAAGGAATACAAATGTGTTATTCAATCAAATTACAAAAATAGCTTAAAGAAGAACAATCACCAATAGGGATTTAGGAGATTTTTGTGCTCCATATGATCCTTCATACAATGAACCATCAAAACCAAAGTGTAACGGAGATTGTCCTTCTAAAAATAAAATAAAAAAACACAATTTAAAAAAAAAAATTCTCAGGCTAATTAGCAAAGATATTAAAGGTTACAATTTTGGAAAAGAGGACATATTTCAAAATACTGTTGAATAAATAAAAGATTAAATTGAGCTCTTAATAGATGAAGAAACTCTCTATCAACTTAATAACATTATGGCAGCCACATATCATGATACTTTTTCAGAAGACTTTCTTGAAGAAGAGAGTTTTCAAATCAATGAGATAGAAACCTCCTTAGAATCAGAACATAATGATTCCTCTCTTGGTGAACAAACACCCGAAATCAAATACACACATACTTGATTTTGACATTAGAGTCTTTAACTAGGTTAAATGAAAGATATGTAGCTTGCCTGAAACTTGATTTGAACATGGTAGGTCTCATATTGAAATTGCATTGTCTCTAAGATTGACAAAGAAGTTATCGGTAATTTCAACATGCATCCTCATTACCCAATATTCGTCATTCGGTGTATTGAAGTTAATGGATCCATGTGGATGGAGTGGCTTGCATGCATTAGTCAAAATTAGTGATTCAAAGGTCTTGACGTTGCCATCACAATAATGATTTTTTTAAGTATTATACTTCCATCTTTGAAAGGGAGGACATATGTAAAATGGCATAATCAGAGTGAAAAACAATTACTCATGGTGTGAACATGGTTCTCCTAAGCATCTCACTTAAGTTCTTCCTTTTTTAGGCCAGAGAAAAGTCTGAGTTAGGTTCAACCAATGTGTTTAGGTACTCTACATTTTGAGATTTTAAATATAATCCTGGAAAATTACATGCATTACCCTCTCTATGAAAACTCAGATGTAGAAACATTCTAATCGGGTCACCTTACTCTACACCCAAAATAACAAGTCACAAAGAAGTCAACAGAACCTTATTGTTCTCGTAAGGGCTTAACCAATAGCAGTCTCATTTTAAATGTCTCTTGCATCTTGGGAGTGGTCTGTCAATGAACGTACCATGGTCGATCGAATTGATAAATCATTGAAGACTTCAACTGTATCAAGAGTGGCGTACAAGTTAAAGGTATTCGAGAAGTTTCTTGAAGGTGATGTGGACTAGGTCTTTTTTTAAGGGTGTCCTCTTTTATTGTCCAGGCTTGTCTTGACTTTGTCGTTGCAAGGGGCATAAAGTCATGTGATAGTTACCAACTCCCGCGTGGAATCTTGTAGGAGGCAATCCTGATTTCGCCTACATTGAATGACCATACGAAACAAGATGACACGAGTTATTTCGGGTATTAAATTTCTTGCTCCTTGTTCAAACTGGCCATATTTGGTTGTTTGGTTGAATTGGTAAACGAATTCAAAATGTGATCAAGTCGTAAATGTTTGAAACAAATGTAATGGAAGTTTCTAAAATTTTTGTTTCTGGTGCAATCTTATTGCTTCGTCGATCTTCTTTCGAGCAAGACATCCAGAACATTTTCCCCCTTCAAAGGTGATTTTTCTATCCTTTGTCCTAGAGTTGACTCATACATTGTGAGATTGTTATTCAACCCCTTTAACAAGGATACATCTTTCACAATCAGACTGCAATTTTAACAATTTCTTCACTAACAATCTTTCCTCTATATGGTCTAGCAAAGATTACTGTTGCCTCATTTACTTGAGTGAGATGGACAAACGTGGTTGGATCCCGTGTCATGTGTCTTGAGCATCCACTACTAAGGTACTACTCGTTTTATTTCAACTTTCTTTGCTTCAGAACCTACAAAATTGATCAAATTCATTCTTTCTATGGTACCTCGAACTTGGGCCTTTTTTGTTAGAGACAAAAAATGAGAAAATCTCGATTTTCCAAAAGTTTTTCACCCATTTCTTTTTCTTTTCAGAAAATGGGCATACAAGACGAAAATGATCACTTCTATCTCAATTTGAACGCGTATAATATAGTGCACCCGTGAATTGAACAAAATGTGAGTGATAATGAATTTGTTACTCGAAGGCCGGTGTCCTTCTTTCTTTGGCTTTGATGAATATTCCTAATTTTTGTCGGGTATTTCTTCCTCTTGATGGCTCGCTTAGCATTGAGATGACCCCCGACATTGCATTACACGTCTCTGCAATCTGTCACATATGTCATTGAATTAAAAGATGTGACTGGAGATGAAAGAGTGCAGCAATACCTCATTTCGTGATTCATGAATCAAGCGTGCTTGAAGCTGAAATGCGTCATTGGAGTCTTGGGCAACGTGGCATGTTGTCGCCATGTTATTAATAATTCCCACATGTCACTTTGTTATGCTGTCTTTTAAACTTGGTTCGAAAGGATCACTTGGTGTTGTTCTTCTTTATCTTGTCTTCTTCCAACTTTAATCTTTCATGCACTCAGCTTTGGTCAGCTTTCGTATCTACAGGGGTTCGCCCGATAATCCGGCGCATTCGTAAGCTCTATTTGTACGATGCCATTACCCAAAGGCGGCAACATGGGTCGGAAACCCAATTTTCAACTTGACTTTAGTGAGCCGAGTTGTAATATGACTCACCTAAAATTTTGAAAACGGATTGAAATGAGTTTAAAGAATCAAAACCCAACTCTATGTGGATCTTTATGGGTTTGCACCAGACTCATATTCAACCAATTTTCACTACTAACTCAAGCCCACAATATAATTATGTGAAGGAAATTTTTTAGAAAAAGACAATAGAAACAGATACCTGTAGGTGACTGGGATCATGCAAGAAGGAAACCTAGGACGATCTTACTCTCAAATCCTAAGAACAGAAAGAGATCCTAAGGATACTTTGTAGGAAGAAAACATAAATGAACTAGCACTTCAATCTCATGGCCGACCAACGCTGTAGGACATAACGTCTTAATCGGGACTATTCCCTTCCGAAAATTCAAGAGTAAACTCCATTTCGACAGTCATGCTGATACCGGTGAAGTTCGAGTGAAACACGGACGAGGACTCCACAGATGAACGATGCTCGATAAAATCTTTCACGCAATTTGATCCTTCAAAACTCAAACCAGTGCCAATCAAGAGGTCATTTTCCGAGGTCATAACGTAGGACAGCTAAGGTAGGAGATGACGGCGATTCCTTTGGGGGTTAGAAAAGCTCAAACTTTTCCTTTACATAGTCAAGGCAGACTTCCGTGGATCATGTCTATGCTGAAAATCTGCATAATATTATTCAAGTCATCCTGCATTAGAACGGACTTTCATGGAGACATTCCGTGGATGGGCTGAAGGTAGTATGAAGAAAAAGGATAAATCCTCCGAAGGCCCATGAGGCTTAATACAAACAGGCTTGTAGCGCTAGCCCATGTAGGTCGAGATCAACGATCACTCGTTCAACTTTAGCATCAAGAGCTTTTCCAATCAAATGGCGGTTCGTGATTAGAATGGTCTTCTCTGAGGGACGGAATGCGCCAGATCTTCCGAGTCCTCAACGGTCTGACGATTGTTGTAGATTATGTGGTTGTCCTTAAATAGGAACGACACTTTCAAGGAGTGTAACGTAGGTTGGGTTTGAGGTTTAGAAACGAAACGAAGCGAAACGTTGTCATCAAAGATCTAAGGCCCAAAACCCACACGGCACTCGATGCAGATGAATGGAGTCAAATGACTGTTGTGACTTACTTCATTCGTGCACACGTCTTTCCTTTTGCACATCCATTTCTTTCCGTTCTCCTTTTCATCTTTGTATTTTTGGACTCTCTCTTATATGACATGTACATATGCACATCGTCACTGGCTACTAGATCCCTCCTCGTAGTTACCCGTTGAGAGGGTTGGTCATCGGCCGAGGAGACCTCATTTAGGAGTCAATTCACTTGGGCCCTATCTCATCTAACATAGTATATGCATTGGGTTCACATGCTTAAGGATTATGCGAATCCACGTGGGGACCAACCCATCTCATGTGTGGAGGAATGTTCCACTATTTTGGCAGTTTTTTTTTTTTTTTTTAAGAACAATGCCAAAGGAGTATCTAAAGACTTTCAGATAAATTGTTTAAAAAGTCATAAACTTATTAAATGATAGCCAATTCAATTCTAAATTATCCAATTTGACTAATTTAGTTTTAAATCTTTTGACAATTTGACAATTTGACAATTTAGACATTCCAGAAAAAGTAAGTCGAAAATTATTGATGTTGTTAGTGATTGTCCTACGCGACATAGCTAGTACTAACGTGGACAATATTTATAATTCATTATTATTTTTTTATTAATTTTTTTATATTCTTTTTCTTTTTTAGCATTCATCTTTTTAGAAGAGCTAAAAGGGGTCACCAAGGCCTCAACATCTGTTGAGCACCATGTGAGACCCACGAAACCCTTATCAATCGTAGGCAAGGGTCGCAGACCTTGACCATGGCCAAATCTGGCGTTGAGGCTTTGGCGGTCCTTTATGATGTTCTGAGAAGATGAAGATTGAAAAAGAATAAAAAAGAAAAAAATTTCAAAATTTCAAAATATTTTAAAAAAAAATTGTAAAAAATTGCTTATGTTAGTGTCGATGATGCCACATGGAATGATCAGTGGTCACCTTGGCGCTTTCTAGCCAATTTTAACCGGGAGAACTATATTAATAAATTGTCAAAAGATTTAAAATTAAATTAGTCAAGTTAAGCAGTACATGACCAATTTTGGCCATATAATAAGTTTTGAACTTTTTAGATAATTTTTCCGAAAACTTACACATCAACCTTTTGTTAATAGCTATTTTAGGTAATTTTTGGCGTGGTTGTCAAGAGTTTTTTTTTATCGGAACGGGAGAGCTGGCGGATTAATTGTTAATGACAAAATTCGAGAAATCTCACTAATTAGGAAGGAAGTTGGTTAAATTGACCTCGGATCATGTTTCCATTTTCATCCATGGATCGTCCTATGCCTAAACTTACAACTCCATTCGGGATTCTCTCTCTCTCTCTCTCTCTCTCTCTCTCTCTCTCTCTCTCTCTGATAATTTTGCTTTTAATCAACACCGGAGATTAGTTTAATTAATAATGACGTGGACAACATAAATTGCATACTTTGGCATCTTCTAGCACAAAGGATATGTGTGCAACTTGCAGACTGTGTGCAACTTCAAAGGCAAATCAGATTACATTTATTACCAATTGAGTGTAGTTTGAGCTAAGCAAATTATAGATTAAGTTGCGGTGACGCATTCTAATTAGGTTTTTTTTGTCCTTTGAAAATGATGGATATGGATCACTACATCATGTGTCATTTGTTAATTTATCAAGATAACTATTCCCGCCACTTTTTCCTTAATAATATTCGCAATGATTTATTATAAATTATTTTTTATTGCCCGTCCACATCTTGAGGATATTTCTTAATTTACAGAGGGATTTTGTACATATGTTTTGAGCAAACCTTTGCTAACTATTAATGTATTTTTAAGTCTTACCTTGGAATAAGCATATTATATGGTATATGCTCATAATTAGACGAAAAAGTGGGTCTGAACAGCCAAGCCCTGGAGTGGGGTCATGGTTGTGTAGTTAGCAGATTTGCTTTTTGATTGTTAGTTATAGAGATATATGACACAAATAATTCTTAAAATTTAGCTCAACGTGCAACATGATCCTTTAATTTTATTCTAACGCGCAATGTCGTTTCTGGACTTTTAATTTGTTTAATATAGTCTCTAAAATTTTGATTTATGTTCAATCTGATTCTTGAACTATATGAAAATATTTAATATTGTCTCTGAACTTGAATCAATTAAAGGACAATACTAAACATTTTCTTATAACTTAGAGACTAAATTGAATATGTACTAAAATTTTAGGGCCTACATTAAACTAATTTCAAATTTATGGACGATATTACATATCGGGTTAAAGTTTTAAGAACACATTGAACAAATTCAAAGTTCAGGGACTACATTGCTCATTGGGCCAAAGTTCAATGATCATTTATGTCATTTTATTTTGATTATATTGGTAATCAATTGGTAATTATGATTTACTGGTACAATTTATTGTTAAGTTTAATTTGTTTGGGTTATATGTACATAGTACTGTTTTTCTTGTATTAGATATATTTTCGGCTTTTAAAAACACTCGGTATATTTTAACGTTATGCTGCATGCATATAGAATATTCATAAAATTTCATGGTGTTAGTACTATTGCTCTTAGCCAAATTCATTTAACCTGAGTATCTCTGCATGAAACTCTTTCGTATTTATTCCTCATGCTAGTCAGTTCATAAAAGACAAATTTGTACAACAAAAAAATCTTATTAGTAAGCTGGAGAACAAAGAACATCATCTTGAAAACGAAAGGGCTTATATATATTATATGGAAACTTGTTGTCGTATTAAACCGTCATCAGACTTGACTCTTGGTTCGAGAATAAATTATGTGATTGGCAAGAAATGTGCGAAATACATTGTTTTATATAAAAAAAAAAAAAACCCTAGAAACATATGTATTGCGGAACACTTCACGTTTGTTTTCCTTGTCAGGAGGCATTAACTTCCTTGGTCAATACATTGGACACGGCAGCTTCCGAAGCACCTGCACATACAAGTTGCGTAGCATTTCCTGATAAATTCTGATGGAAGTAATATTCATTGCCGACCTTAAAAGTAAGGGCGTCGATTTCGTTGCAAAGTCATGTTATTCTGTCTGTTCATCTGAATAATCTAGCTAGCTCAGCTATTGGTTAGAGCATTGTAATATCGGATTATTTTCAGGAGATTTGCGCAGGTATCTTAATACCATGTAATGATGTTGGATCCGTTGTGCCCATTTGCAGGGTATTGTATGCGCTTTGACCCGTGGTGTCACGGTTTTGGCTTTATCCGAAGGGTCGTCACAAAGGGAGGGAGTGGTCCCTTGCTTATATCAAAACCATCCTTGGCTCTCAATTGAATGGAGACTAGCCAAGACAGGCGTGAACTAGGTTTTGTGTGGGAAGCCAATGTGGGGTTCCTGAAGGCGACGACAACCAATGATGTCGGGGTCTGTTCGCAATCCCGTGTTGCGAGGTATTGCCCGTATTGGCCCACGAGCCCCCCGATTTCGTGCTCATCGAAAGGAACCCCCAAGAGGAAATTGGTTGAGCCCCCGCTTAGAAGTCACAGGCCATCATTCGTTCTCAATTAATGTGGGGACTTATCTCATCCCTTTCAAGAGTGAAAACTATCTAATTGAACAAGTGAGGTTAAGGATTGGCCGCTTAGCTAAACGAAATTATTACAAAGTTATAGCTAAGGCATACCTTGTTGATCTAACCAGTATACTAGCTTAGCACTTAACAACTCAATCTACAAACTTTTTCACTATATTATCTCCAAGCTACTCTTCAAGTAGATGGACTGCAAATCTTTCTTTTTTCCAAATTTACCGATGCTAGCGTTTCTACTTTTGGTGTTTCAGTGTATTGGTATTTTTAGGGCGAACGAAAAGATAATTTTTGATGGAGTGATTTTCAAGCAAGAAATGACAGTGAGAGAACAAGAAAATAAAAATTAAAAAAAGGGTGAAAAGCAAAAAGACATGTGATGATGACATGGACCAAGCCAATCAATAAATGACATGCCCCACTTGACCCACCCCCGCTCGGTCCGATCGTCACCCCCCACCACCACTTATTAAACCCGTCGCACAATGCGCATCTTCCATTTCAACAAGGGCCAATACCTAGGAGAGCCGCGCAAGCGATAGCGCTCTCCCCACCCCCCCGCGAGGTCCCCCGGCCTCCGCGCACCCCGGCTCGCGGGGTGGTGCTCGGGGCCCTCCCCGCCATGCGCCCTTCCCACGCACAGCCGCTGCCGCCGCCGCATCTCCAAGAAAACCGCCAGCTATCCCGTCAAGAGCCGCAGGATGAACCCGAACCGGGACCCAACAAGGAGGTGCCCTTGCTCCGGTCGCTGGCATCGACGCCGTCGCTGCTGAGGAACCGGGCGTCTCTGTGCAAGCAGAAATCGTGGTCCCCAGACATGTTTCGGGAGGAGGCGTGGCTGCGGCGTAAGGGGAACGTCAGGAACCGCCAGAGCAAGAGCGTCACGGAGGAGGACCTCGACGAGCTCAAGGGATGCATAGAACTTGGGTTCGGGTTTGACTCGCCGGAGGTCGTGGACGGCCGCCTGTCGGACACCTTGCCAGCTCTGGGGTTCTACCACGCCGTGACGAGGCAGTGCGGCGGAAGCGTCCTGAGGTCGGCGGAGACGTCGACCTCAACTGCATCGGACTGCGACAGCGCGTCTCCCATCGGCAGCCCCCATGCCATATGTGGACCCAGTAAGGAAAACCTTCTGCTCATGGCTTTGCTTCTTTTACTATTCACAGAATCATGAAGATGCTTGAATCGCTATAATGGTAAAAGAAAGGCGATTTTTTTTCCGTCCTGGGTTGGTTTGGTTGATGGGGAATTACGAAAACATCTGTGCAGGCGATAATCCTGAGGTGGTGAAGACGAGGTTGAGACAGTGGGCGCAGGTAGTTGCTTGTTCGGTGCGGCAATCGTCTTCCTAAGCTACCATCATTAAATAACATCATCATCAATTATAGCTCGAGGTTAAACTGGAACTCAACCAGAGTCAAGAAGCAGCGAAAACCCATGTGCATCGACCCAACCTGTAATTCAGAATATTAATTCTCACACCGACCTTGCTTGATTAGAAGGGATTATGTTTAAAGTAGTGGGAAGAAGCAAAGGTGATGACTTGTACCTGCTAGTTGCCTGTAGGGCTTTCCTTAAAGTGGGCATTGAACCTTGGTACTGATGTTTGTTTATTAGCTGTCGGTTTTGATGTTGCCTTTATAGATGGGCTGCTCGGCTTAGGAAGTTGTCGAAAATTAGATGCCTCTCGTTGCTGAGCTGAGTAGAGTTTTCCTTGGTTCTCTTTTCGGGTTTGTTTAGGAATCTGTGTTTATGCTTGATGCTCTCTCCTTTACATGTCTTTTGCAAAGGAGTGTAAAAAATAAAAGCGACTTGTCTCTTCTCCAAACCGACCTTTGTTTCTGAAATTTAGAAATGAAAGGAAATGTGAATCTCGAAGGATTATGAAAATGGTATGTACTTGAGTATAATGGAATAGGCTATATAGAGTTTCACGATGTGAAAAGTCAAAGTGCGTGAGCCGCAAAATTTATATGATGAAAGGTTATTTTGGTCATTACGAGAAGTAAGGATTGAGGTTCTCTAAAATTAATGATATATGAACATTATAGGGCTACACGAAAAGGCTTAATTACTCATAGCCTTCATGAAATTTCGCTTCAAGATGTTCGAACCAAACCCTAATCTAACTACCCCCCTTCCCTCTCACGTCAACCTCAGCCACTGCCACCGCGCACGCACAATGCAACTTCGTCGTCGCTTGCCCAGTTTCTGTCACAACCAGGTTGCCGTCTCTGTCGCCCATGAGCTCTTCTCAACATCCGCAAGCATCTCTCTCTCGGCCCCCTTTATCAACAAAGACGGAGGGCTCACGATGATTGCAGCCGCTGCGAGCAGGCCACGCCGGCTAAAAATCTACTTTAATATGGTAACTATTGTCAAGAAACAAGGATTGACTGTACTCCGCGTTGGTTTTGTTCCTTATTGAAATGAAGGACATCGGAAAACAATTGAAGCGCATCGTTTCCGAAGGAATGCATGCTCCCTCCATTTTCGGGGTTTTCCTCTGTATGTGGCTGATTCCCTAACCCTCTCACCCGCGGCCCAAATCACTATGTTTTTAGCCTCTCTTGGTTCTTAACCAAAAGTAGAGAGAGAGAGAGAGAGAGAGAGAGAGAGAGAGAGAGAGAGAGAGAGAGAGAGAGAGAGAAGACATTGCAACTCTCTGTTCTCTTCTTCGCTTAACATAAGCCTAACATAACAAAGATGACATCCTTCCTTCACAACAACCATAGAATCCAAGTTTGCTTGCTTATCAAATAAGTCTCGACATCAAGGGAACTCTATTCTTGTGATATTCTTTGTTTAATATAAATATAATTGAAATAGTGTCCATGAGTACATTGCAATAGACCTATAATGTGGCAAAGAAAGTTGCATGTGATTTTCTTTTCACTATATTTAAGGCTTGCTTGGTAACATTTGTATTTCTCTGTTTTTAAATAATAAAAAGTTTGTTTGTGTACCTCAATTAATTTTTCTATATCCTAGAGTAGATTAGTGGCTAAGAAATAGATTTGAAACAGAGACAAGAAGTAAAAAAAAAAGAAGTCTATTTTTTTGTTCCATCAATTTAAGATGGAATCACACCATTATTGTTCCATCAGTATACATTTAAACGGGCGCTTTGACTTCCAATTCAAGTCCTGAAATAGAACAGCAATTCATCACACTACAGATCAAATACAAAACTGGGAAGGGTCTCAAGAAGATCGCACCCTGAACGTGAGCATATATCCTAAGCACTTGCTCCACATCCCACCCGACCCTCGAACCATTCCCTTCAGAAACCTACGACTTCGAGACTCGAATGTGGGCAGAATGTACTATGAAGAGCATAGGCTACAACTTCCTGACATAATAAATTCTGATTTTTCGCCCAAACTCATCTTGTTTTTTTTAGCAATTTTTGCTTTACCTGGCCCTCCAGTTGGCACTTGGTAGCTGTTTCTCTCTCCACTTTAATCAATTTCTTTTTTACGATTAGTGATAAATCTTATTCACATCGATGTTCACTCTGCGGTTCTCTCTCAGGTCTCTTCTCTTTATTCGCGCTTTGCCACCAAAGGAAGTTTCTTTAAAACCCTCGTTCTCTTTCTCTCTCTTAACCTTGAAAATTCTCTCCAAGGAGAAGTCCTAGAAGTATTAATCATGTCTACTCGATCCTTTATTTATTATTATTATTTTTTTTGCGGGGGGGATAAGTAATAGAGGAGCCACGTTACATCTGAAATATAGTTAAAAAGAGAAACGGAGGCTTCAATAGCAATCCTCAAAAGTCCATTTGGCCCGAAGCATGGACAACCGTAGTCAAGCGCCTCATCCGATGGAGACGCGACAATTGCTGCTTAGACCCGTCAACCTAAATAGTTGAGGTTCGAGATGGCCCATTCATTCAGACATTTAACTTTGACTAATCTCGTGAATCCATAGTGCGAGAAAACTATTAGGTGCACTGAGACCATACAACTCAGGACATGTGATCTATTAGATTATGTGAACCCTCCAGGAGGCCTACATGATCCTACAGATCAAATCCACTAGGCCTACTGAATCGGATGCCGGTGTGGCTAGCTCCTACGGTACTCGAAAGCCTTGCTTGGTCGATGAATAGAAATCCTAATACAAGATCATCATGTTTGGAAAGAAGTTTGAATCTGGAAATGGATTACTTGTGAAATTCGATTCCTTAGTAATCTGTGGAATTGAGTTACCTAGTAATGCCTAGTGTTGAGAGAGTAATTCCAATTCACTACTGCCATAAAATTATGAAGGAAAAAAAAAAATCAAATCCACCGCCACCACCATGCAATCACCGTCGCCACTGTTGCCACCGACGTCATCACAGGCTCCGTCGTCTTTTCTCTTTGCACAACGAGTTCTGTACTCGGGTGCACGCTCACTCACTGAAACTCAAGCATATCAATGAACAGAGCCAACCACCGCGGCATGGAGGTCGCGGGAGATTTTGAATTTTAATTTTCAATCAACAGTTGAAATCAAGTCATGCATTAAATGATCGGCAAAACCCTCCCTGTTTTGTCTAAGTCTTACTCATTCTTCTTCGTTTGTAAGTTAAATAAGGGATTTAACATAAAATGAGTTTGTGATCATCAAAACCATTCTCTCCACAAATTGTGCCACTTATAGGGATGGGGTGGCAATTCATAACAAAGATGAACTTTAAACAAGTTCTAGATTTGTCGAGAAAAGTCCCATGCGACACGGCTGAGCTTATTTCAAAATGACACAAATCAAATAAAAGAAAAGCAAAGACACTTTGCAATTACAGAAAAATGAAAGAGATAATTAATATAAGATTTGATGACACGAATTGTCGTCCGTAATTGGTGGATGAAAAAGTCAATTTGTTGTCGAGGATGTTTCGGGGAACAAGGACTTAAAGGTACCTCTCCACGGAAAATTGACTTGGGTTCAAATTCACCGTGGGAACTTGAAAAAAAATGAGTTTGGAGTGTCCAACGGTTCCATTTTGGTCAGGTCAGTCAACGGTCCAGTTGGCGAACTGTCGTGCAGCACGTTACGAGAAATTTTTGCATTAGAATACCATCTTCTCTACGAGGCTGTTCAATATATAACTCAAGCTGCTCAACCGATGCATATCTACTCTCGCAAGAATCCACACAAACATATCTTTCTTTGACGACCCCAATCTGATGGAATACCCAAGTAGTTCCCCATCTTTTCTATTTCTAGCATTCCCATTTCTGAAGACATATTTCTCCTCAGGCCCTGTGGGCAGCCTTTACTAAAGAACCTCCCGGATTATTGAAATTTACAACCTAGTCAAATGCAAAACGATATTGGTGCAATACCTCAGCCACATTCTGACACTTGATGATAGTACCATCCAGGAAGAAAGTTGAATCATCTGCAAATAGGAGATTTGATAATATAGGGCAATTTGCATTCAATTTAATTTCTCTAATAGTACTGTTAAAAAAAGAATTCTCTAATAGTACATTAATTCATCAACTGAGAGAGCACATTAGCCACTATAATAATTAGGGGGATAACGGGTCACCTTTGGGGGATGTCTTGTGTCGGTTTGAAGTAAGACAAAAGTTCTCCATTGAATTTCATATTGTAGGAAACCATTGCAACACATTGCATAACCTAGTTCACCCATATTCGAATTAAAACCCATCCTGATCACACATTCTTGAAGGAAGTCCCACTCTTTTTTATCATATGCTTTTTGCATATCCAACTTAAGAACAACTTAGGATTTTCTTGTTCTCTGTCTAACTCTCAATTGATGAAGCACCTCTTGAACAATTATGATATTGTCTTGAATTTATCTTCTACTAACAAAAGCATTATGTTCTGCTACTATTAAGTTGGGTGGTAACCATGGTTTCAACTAGTTTGCGACAACTTTCAAAATGATCTTATAAATGAAATTACATAAGCTAAAAGCCCGATACTATTCAAGTTTTTCTGGCTATGGGGGCTTCGGGATGAGTGAAATTAATATTATGTTCAACTCGGGAATTAAATAACCACTTTAAAAAATGTGCATACCTTCCTATGAATGTCTTGCTCGATATCCTGCCGATGGTGCCTATAGAATAATCCATTCAAACCATTTGGTCAATGGGCCTTTGTTGCTCCTAGTTGCTGCATAGCAGCCATGACCTCATCAATTAAAATTGGTTTTGTCAACATTCTTAGGAATTGGTGGAAGATTTGCTCAAAGTTTCTAGGCCCAACCATTTGATAAAGTTTGGTGTTGTATTCCCAAGTCATCATCTTTAACTGCGCTTTGTCTCTCACCCATTCCCTGTCTAAATTCTTTATTGTAGAGATCCTATTTTGAATTCTTCTCTAAATGGTTGTAAAAAACTTTGTATTCTTCTCGCCCCACTTTAACCAACCGATGCTTGATTCCATACCCTAGAAAATCTCTTATTGTCTCCACAAAAATACAATTTCTCTATTCAGGTTTTGCACCTTTTCTCTATCATTTTGCTCCTCTTTACTGTTTACTAAATTTTGGAGCTTGCCTTTCAGCCAAATAATTTTCTTGCGCATTAGAGAATCTCTCCTTACTCCAAGCAACAAGCCCTTTAGATACAAGGTTCAACTTTTTCGGTTGATCAATATGTTGTGATTCAAGGATGTTAGGACTAGAATTAGCACCTAGAGGGGGGTGAATAGGTGATTTAAAGCAATTTTAATAATTTAATCCGAATGAGAGATTAATGAATTAAAACAACAATTGTTGCAAATGAAAGTAATGAAAGATAAAAGGATTAGGGATAGAGAATCAAGACTCCAGATTTATAGTGGTTCGGCTTAGACCAAGCCTACGTCCACTCTCCCGCACGGACAACCCTTCTGGCTGGATTTCACTAAGAATCAAAAAGAGTGATTACAGTCTCACGCTCTTGAGTCCACAGTGTAGAAGCTCTACTACACTTCCTCAAGGTCTCACCACAATATGATCTCTCTTTTGATTACATATAACGCTCGAAGAATATGATCGCAAAATAGAAAATGAGATTCAGACTTTGGAATTCTTCTATCCGGCACCCTTCAACAACTGGAGCATCTCTCTTATATACTTCTTCATGCCTTCAATACCGTTGGCACCTTCTAAAGAAGTTCTTCCAATCAACCCGTTGGACATAATCAATTAGAGAGATCTCGAGCTCTTTAAGGTAAGTGTTGATAGCCCATCAATCATGCTCGCCCATACAATCAGGATCTTGGTTTCCATAAGTAGATCCTTCCAATTATAAGTTGTGAAATCTTTAGAGAATCTATACATATTAGAATATGAAAATAAGATCTTCTAGTGCTGAATCCAGTAGAAAGATATTTTCTAGCCGTTAGAGTAAAAACCATATAAGATCAGAATAGAAGTTGATATGAAGACTGTCCATGAGAGTAGACTTTGAAACATGAATCTTGCTAGCTTCAGACTTTGATCTTCAGACTTTGCCAGTAGAGTCTGTAAGTCTTCAGACTAGATTGAGGAAAATGTTTTGTCAACTTCAAAATACCTGAAGAGAATTTATCCAACAATCTCCCCCTTTTTGATTGTGACAAAACTTTCCTGCAGATTTGAATATTATTGCCCTGCAATACAGCTTTTAAGCAAGCATTGATATCTCATAAAAGATTAGAATAAAAATAGTAGAAGTTATCTTGTACACAGATGTCATGTACACAGATGTCATGTACACAGATCTGCATTCATAGAAACCTCATTAGTCATGTGCAGACATTACTATCTTTATCTAATTTAATAGCTTAAAGTAATGCAATAATGAACACACATTCAAAAAAACTCAAGATAAAGTCAAAATATCAATTATAACAAATCAAAAATGTTTAAAAATGAAGATTTGGTAAGATTTGGTTTGGTTTGAGGATAGAGTCTTGAAATTGAAATATGCTTGAAATCTGCAAAGTCTTCTCCCCCTTTTTGTCAGCATTAAAAAAAAATCAAGGAGCACGAGGAATGTGAACAAGTTGAAAGTCCTCCATAGACTTGACAGTTCCTTCTAGCTTCCTCAAATCTTCCTGTAGTTGGGTAAGAGCAGTGCCTTTTGCAGTATCCTGAATCTGACGTTGAACCTCTTTAAGCTAATCATGCATGGTGATGAACATTGCATGATTTTCATTCTGCAAAGTCTGAAATTCATACCCCATAGCATAGATTTGGCCTTTGAGCTCCAAGATGATGTCAAGCAACCTTCCAAAATCTCCTGAATTGTCAGTCTGTGTGCTTGCGTCAACTCGGTCTGATGGTGGAGTCAAGCCAGTATGAATATCAGCAGGGAGATCAGTATTTGGAGATGATGCCTCTCCCTCAGGAAACTGAGCAGCATAAACATCTTCTACATCAGGAGGTGATCAACTAACACCTGTTTGGATATCTTCCTCTGTAAAAGTCAGTAGAAGAGGAGTACATTCTCTTCGGGTATCTCCCCCTGTTTCAATGTCTTTTGGAGGAGAAAAGTACTCTTCTTTCTGAGGAGTTTTCTCAGTGACAGGTTGTTGTTGATTCTCTTTTTCTGCTAGAGAATCTGTTTTTGCCGGTTCGTCCCTTTGTTCTGCTTTTTCTTCTTCTTTCTCTTCTTCTTTCTCTTTTTCTTTCTCTTCTTCTTCTTTCTCTTCTTCTTTCTCTGCAAAATGTTGTTCTGGAACAGCTGAAACAAGTGCAAAAAATTGAGAAACAAGAGCAGAGATGGGTAGAGCATCCTCATCATCTTCATCTTCCAAGATGATTGCCATTCTCTTCTTGATAGAACTAGTCACCGGTTCCTTCCTTTCCTTTTCTTTTGGCCGCAGAAGAGTCTGGTCTGAACTTAATAGGAGTCTTTTCCTTGAACTGCTCCAGCTTCTTACTGAGTTCTTTCAAACGCATCTTTGTTATCATCCTCAGTCCGATGACCATTTTATCAATAGTCTTCACAGAGAGAATGTGAGGAGGCTGAATGTTCAGGTGTCTGAAAAGACGAGTGATGAGAGCAGCATAAGGGAGTTTTCCCTTATCCTTTGCCATGGACATGTACATGTGAAACATGATAGTGTGTGGCAGAGAGAAATTAAGACCAATCTTGATTGCATACATCAACTTAGCCTCTGAGATGGATACATCTGTCTTTGATGTTGATTTCGGTCTAAGACAGTTGATCACTATCTTGTGAAGCAGAGTGTTTGTTGCATTCATCCTGGAGTAGGAGAGACGACCTTCAGCAATTCGGTCTCTCGCAAGTTCTAGAGTTGCATGATTTACAGACACACCAATTGATTGGAAAGCACCTCTTTCCACACCAATTACATCTGCCAGAGTGTCCGTATCAACGACATATTCTCTATCTCTCACACTGAATGAAAAGCTATTCGCATCAAGGAAACTGAGATCGGAATAAAAATATGTTGTTAATTCAGAATAAGCCACATCACATTCAGTACAGAACTTATGAAGTTGAAGTTTCTTAAACTTCTCTCTCATATTGATACTTAATAAATCCAAAAAATCAAAATCCACCGTCAGTGGATTCATCACCCCACGCTTCAGCAGTTTCTCATACATCTTCCTATGTCCGTATGATCGAAACAGTTCATCCTTCTTTCCTCGAAGATTTGTAGCCACACCCATCCAAGGTTTAAAATGTATAAACATTTTCTCATCATCATCCTTTCCCTCTGGTTGATTTACACTATTAAACCTAGGGTCACTGGGAAAGTTTGCAAAGGCTTTTGCTGCCGTTCCAGCAAGAACAATGCCTGATCTCTCCATGACAGTGAGAAAATGTGTCTCATTTGAGTAACATTTTTCTTTCAGAAATTCATCAATGAAGGTCATTGCAGAACCTCCTTCCTTCAATGCAGAGTAAAGCCTATAAACAAAAGCGGGCTTGAGTGTTCTTACAGGTTCAATATCTTCAAGAACTTCTTCTGCATCTTGAGGGCGACGAACATGAGGTCTAGTTGAGGAAGTACGCTGTTGAGATCGTTGAGGAGTCTGTTCAGTTGGAAAGTCACTTTCTTCTGTGAGATCGAAGTGCGTAGGCCCCTCACCAGAGCCCTGTGGTCCCCTGTTTGCTATCCTTGAGGATTTCCTTTGGTAAGACATTGTCGCTTTCTTGGAGAAGCTTTCACACTTGTGTCGCAAAAAAAGTTAAAAGCTTTGAGACGTAGAAATTTGGGAGAGAAAAATACAGAGGAGTGAAAAGCTTTTGATCTAGGGTTTCTGGGTAAAGTGAAAACGAATGAGAATGAGTATATAAGAGATAACTGATACGGGGTATCTCAAGCGTCGCAATTTGGAAATATTAAGAATTTCCTTTTGAAAAAAAAATAGCTGCCTTAAAAAATCGATAACCACCCTTTTTAAAATATAACTGCCTTAATAAGCTCAATTTGAGATAAACAGACAATCTTACCTTTTTGAAATGACAGTTTAAGTAAATGAACTTACAGTCGTGTCGATTGAGGAAGTACGCTGTTGAGATCGTTGAGGAGTCTGTTCAGTTGGAAAGTCACTTTCTTCTGTGAGATCGAAGTGCGTAGGCCCCTCACCAGAGCCCTATGGTCCCATGTTTGCTATCCTTGAGGATTTCCTTTGGTAAGACATTGTCGCTTTCTTAGAGAAGCTTTCACACTTGTGTCGCAAAAAAGTTAAAAACTTTGAGACGTAAAAATTTGGGAGAGAAAAATACAGAGGAGTGAAAAGCTTTTGATCTAGGTTTTCTGGGTAAAGTGAAACCGAAGGAGAAGGAGTATATAAGAGATAACTGATACGGGGTATCTCAAGCGTTGCAATTTGGAAATATTAAGAATTTCCTTTTGAAAAAACAATAACTGCCTTAATAAATCGATAACCACCCTTTTTAAAATATAACTGTCTTAATAAGCTCAATTTGAGATAAACAGACAATCTTACCTTTTTGAAATGACAGTTTAAGTAAATGAACTTACAGTCGTGTCGATTGGTATTTTCAGTCTACAACCTTTTGAGTCTAATACTCTGTCAGACTTTAGATACTGAGTCTGAGCTTCAACATTCTTCAAGAGATAAAATATTGAGTCTTGAGCGAATAGACTCAAACAAGCTTTTCTCAAGTGGATTTGTGAAGATTTCTGCCAGTTGATTCTTTGAGTCTATGAATTGTATCAAGACTTCTTTGTTCTGAACATGATCTCTTATAAAATGATGTCGAATCTCAATATGTTTTGCTCTTGAATGTAGAATCGGATTCTTTGTAAGATTGATTACGCTAGTATTGTCACATTTTATCTCTGTGCAAGAATCTTCAATGCCAAAGTCTTGTAGTTGTTGTTTTATCCACAGTATTTAAGAATAGCAACTTCCAAGGGCTACATATTCTGCTTCAGCTGTTGAAAGAGCCACAATACTTTGTTTTCTTGAAAACCAAGATACTGCCCTCTTTCCAAACAATTGACAAGTACCTGAAGTGCTTTTTCTTTCAACTCTACAACCTGCAAGATCTGCGTCTGAATAACCAAGAAGTGTAAAGTCTCCTTCTTTGGGATACCATAGACCAATCTTAGCAGGAGTAGCAACATATTTAATAATATGTTTAGCAGCATTTAGATGAGATTCCTTAGGATCAGATTGAAACCTAGCGCATATGCAAACACTAAATAATATGTCAGGTTTGGATGCAGTAAGATAAAGAAGTGAACCAATGATACTCCTGTATAACTTTTGGTCGATTTTCTTCCATGCTTCATCTTTGTCTATCTTCAAGGAACTTGACATTGGTATGTTAGTCTTTTTGCAATTTTCTAGACCGAACTTTTTAACAAGTTCTTTTGCATATTTCTCTTGATGAATGAATATTCCTTCCTTTAGTTGTTTCACTTGTAGACCAATGAAAAAGGATAGTTCACCCATCATGCTCTCGAATTCATCCTGCATAGACTTAGAAAATTTCTTGCACAAAGTCTCATTAGATGATCTGAATATAATGTCATCAACATAAATTTGAACAAGTAGAAAACTTTTACCTTCCTTTTTAATAAACAAAGTAGTTTCTACATTTCCTTTAGAAAAACCATTATGAATTAAGAAATTACTTAGCCTTTCATACCAAGCTCGAGGAGCTTGTTTCAATCCATATAAAGTTTTCTTCAGTCTGAACACTGAGTCTGGTTTCTTTGAGTCTTCAAATCCAGGAGGTTGTTCCACGTAGACTTCTTCTTGAATAAATCCATTCAGGAATGCGCTTTTGACATCCATTTGAAATAACCTGAAATTCTTATAACAAGCAAAAGCAAGTAGTAATCTGATTGCTTCTGACCTTGCTACTGGAGAATAGGTCTCATCATAGTCTATCCCTTCTTCTTGCGTGTATCCTTTAGCCACGAGTCTTGCTTTGTTTTTCGTTACTTTGCCTTTTTCATCAACTTTGTTCCTGAAAACCCATTTAGCTCCAACAACTGATTTACCTTTTGGTTTAGGAGTCAATTCCCATACGTCGTTAATCCTGAATTGTCTGAGCTCTTCTTGCATTGCTTCAATCCAGCTTTCATCAGCTAAAGCTTCTTCAATATTTTTGGGTTCTATTTCAGAAATAAGAGCAACAGCACTAGACTCTTCTCGCTTTTTGGATCTTTTTCGAATTCCCTCATTAATGTTTCCAATAATGAGTTCTTAAGGATGACTAGACTTGTGCTTCCAGTTACTAGTCAGTCTGATAGATTGTTGATCTTTTTTTTGAATAGATTCTTCATCAGTAGCTTGTTGTACTGATTCTGAATTAGTAACTGCTTCAATAGAGGTAGATCTAGCAGTGTCTGGAACAGATTCTAAATCTTCAGTCTGAATTTGCTGAATTTGTGGAGAGTCTTGAAATTTGGCATTCATTGATTCTTCTACAGTCTGAGTCTTCTTGTTGAATACTCTAAAGGCTTTACTTGTAGTTGAGTAACCAAGAAAGAATCATTCATCTGATTTCTCTTCAAACTTACCAACACGATCATTTGCATTCTTTAGAATAAAACATTTGCAACCAAATACTTGAAAATAAGAAACTATTGGTTTCTTTCCTTTAAAAATTTCATAAGGGGTTTTCTCAAGAATTGACCTTAAAAACACTCGGTTTATAATATACCCAAGCAGTTGAGACAACTTCAGCCCAAAATCTTGAAGAAATTTGATTTCCAATTAAAAGAGTTCTTGCCATTTCTTGTAAAGACCTATTCTTCCTTTCCACGACCCCATTTTGTTCTAGTGTATATGGAGAGGAGAATTTGTGCTGAAAACCAAATTCATCACAAAATTTAGTAAAGTCTTGATTTTCAAACTCACCTCCATGGTCTGTACGAATGCTCGAGATAGTGTGACATTTCTCATTCTGCACTTTCTTAGCAAACTTTGAAAAGAGAGAGAAAGTCTCTGACTTACTTGAAAGAAAGTAGACCCAAGTAAATTGTGAGTAATCATCCACAATTACTAGACATAACCTTTTTCCACCAATGCTTTGCGTTCTGGTAGGTCCAAACAAATCCATATGCAGAAGTTGCAGTACATGATTAGTGGAAACTTTATTTATTGATTTTTGTAAGAGTTTCTAACCTGTTTACCCAGTACGCATGGTGTACATAGATCAGATTTTGAGTAATTGAGGATAGGCAATCCTCGAACAAGTTTCTTGGTAGAGATCTTGTTGATTTGCTTCATATTGGTATGGCCTAACTTTTTGTGCCATAGATTAGCTTCATCTTGTACTGATATTAAGCACTGTGATCTTTCTTGATTCACATCCAGAAGATAGATATTTCCATGTCTTCGTCCAGTAAAAGATTGAGTAAAGTCTTTACTGATTCCAGAGCATGTTTCTTCTTGGAAGTTGATCTTGAAACCAGTATCACACAACTGACTTATGCTAAGCAAGTTGTAATTTAATCCTTCAACTAAGGAAACATTATTGATTGACAAACTTCCAATCTTTACTGTTCCTCGACCAGTAATTCTTCCTTTGTTGTTACCACCAAATGAAACTTTTCCTCCGTCTATCTGGGCAAGATTTATGAAGCAACTTGAGTCTCCTGTCATATGTCTTGAGCAGCCACTATCAAGATACCATTTAATCTTCCTTTTGATAGTAACCTGCAATTAACACGAATTCAAGCTCTCTTTGGTACCCATATCATCTTGGGTCCAGAAGTGTTAGAACAATAGACAGTCTTAGCCCAGCTCTTTTTAACAGGTCTCCAAACCAAAGGACATTATTTCTCAAAATGTTCTAAGATTTTACACTTGGAACATTTCAAAGCATTTCTGCCAACAGGTTTTACAAAAATTTTCTGGAAATGATTCTTATAAACAATTCTGGCTGGTCTTTGTCTGATTCTTTCTTTTACCTTTGGGAAATCAATTAGTGGAATAGTTTGAGAAGTCATACCAAGACCTAACTTATCAAAGTATGGTCTTTGTATCGAAAGAATCTTATCCAATTTTTCAGAACCATTTGAAAATCTTTTTATTATGTTAGTAATATCATTTTTCAAAAAATTATTTTCATTTGAAATAACGTCTGAGTTTTCTTTCACAACAACAAAGTCCTTTTCCAACTTTTCAAACTTTTCTTTCATAAGTTTATCCTGTTGCTTCAATGTAAAATTTTCCCTTTTTAATTCGGAGATCCTCTTGAGAGAGGTTTTCAGACTAAGACAAAGTTCATCAATATATTTAGAAACCTTGACAGGAATTTTCAGGTTACTAACCTCGAGTTCACTGTCTGAGTCTATGTCTGAATCAAGGTCTGAGTCTGAATCTAATTTTGCCATTAAACAGATATTGGCATAATCGTCATCACTTTCTTCACATTCAGTATCACTCCAAGTCTCTGCTTTGAGTGCCTTCCTGTATTTCTCAGTCTTTCCTTTTCTCTTCTTTAACAGAGGACAGTTGGGTCTGATGTGTCCATTTTTCTTGCATTCAAAGCAAGTCACTTCTTTGTTAGAATCATCTTCCTCTATTGATTTGTTTTAAAACCTTTGAGAGCCTTGTTTCTTCCAATTGAATTTTCTTCCTTTTCTGTTCAACTTTTTGAATCTCTTTATCATGAGTGCCATTTCTTCCTCATCTAAATCTTCTTTAGAGTCTGTAGCATCAGAATAGTCATTAGACTTTAAGGCAATAGATTTCTTACCTTTTGAATCTTCCTCTTCGTTGGTCTGTTCCACTTCATAAGATTTAAGAGTCCCAACCAGTTCATCTACAGAGAGTGGAGCAATCCTCTGCATCTCTCTTATTGAGGTTTTTATGTAATTCCAGTCTTTAGAGAGTCCTCGTAGGAGTTTGTTGACCTTCATATGTCCTGAGATTGGATGTCCTTGATATTCAAGACCATTCACAATTTCAGTAAAGCGACTAAACATGTCAGTTATTGATTCTCCTGATCTCATCTTAAAGACTTCATATTGTCCCAAAAGAATATTGATCTTCGTTTCTTTCACACGATCAGTTCCTTCATAGGTAATGTGAAGCCTATCCCAGACTTCTTTTGCTGTATCACATGAAGATATTCTGTTATACTCAGTAGGGGATAAAGCACAATATAAGGAGTAAATAGCTTTGGCATCAAGAGTCTGTCTCTTGGTGATTTCTTCTTGAGTCAGTAGAGTGGGATCAGCAGTTTCTTTTCCTCTCTCTGATTCTGATGCAGCAGCATGAATGATTCCTTTATCAACCACTTCCCATTCTAAAGGATCTTTCGATCTTAGGAATGCCTTCATCTTATTTTTCCATATGCTGTAGTCTTTTCCATCAAAGTATGGAGGTCTGGTATTGCTTTGACCTTCAACCAACCCTGTAGGCAACATACTAGCATAGATCTTTTACTCAGAAGTAAAGACACTTCTTATGAACAAGTACACAGGCTCTGATACCAATTGTTAGGACTAGAATTAGCACCTAGAGGGGGGTGAATAGGTGATTTAAAGCAATTTTAACAATTTAATCCGAATGAGAGATTAATGAATTAAAACAACAATTGCTGCAAATGAAAGTAATGAAAGATAAAAGGATTAGGGATAGAGAATCAAGACTCCAGATTTATAGTGGTTCGGCTTAGACCAAGCCTACGTCCACTCTCCCGCACGGACAGCCCTTCTGGCTGGATTTCACTAAGAATCAAAAAGAGTGATTACAGTCTCACGCTCTTGAGTCCACAGTGTAGAAGCTCTACTACACTTCCTCAAGGTCTCACCACAATATGATCTCTCTTTTGATTACATATAACGCTCGAAGAATATGATCGCAAAATAGAAAAGGAGATTCAGACTTTGGAATTCTTCTATCCGGCACCCTTCAACAACTGGAGCATCTCTCTTATATACTTCTTCATGCCTTCAATACCGTTGGCACCTTCCAAAGAAGTTCTTCCAATCAACCCGTTGGACAGAATCAATTAGAGAGATTTCGAGCTCTTTAAGGTAAGTGTTGATAGCCCATCAATCCTGCTCGCCCATACAATCAGGATCTTGGTTTCCATAAGTAGATCATTCTAATTATAAGTTGCAAAATCTTTAGAGAATCTATACATATTAGAATATGAAAATAAGATCTTCTAGTGCTGAATCCAGTAGAAATATATTTTCTAGCCGTTAGAGTAAAAACCATATAAGATTAGAATAGAAGTTGATATGGAGACTGTCCATGAGAGTAGACTTTGAAACATGAGTCTTGCTAGCTTCAGACTTTGATCTTCAGACTTTGCCAGTAGAGTCTGTAAGTCTTCAGACTAGATTGAGGAAAATGTTTTGTCAACTTCAAAATAGCTGAAGAGAATTTATCCAACAAAGGAAAGTCTAGGCTTTCTTTACTACTCGGGCACAATCAAC
Source organism: Eucalyptus pauciflora (assembly GCA_007663325.1). NCBI lineage: Eukaryota > Viridiplantae > Streptophyta > Magnoliopsida > Myrtales > Myrtaceae > Eucalyptus > Eucalyptus pauciflora. Next base: position 526,712 of record VMYD01000281.1, read on the forward strand.
ATCCTCCATCCAAAAAGCTTCATATGTAAATTCCTTCTTCGTAAACATTGTTTTTTAACATACATACAATATAATCGAGCTATGGTATGATCCAATGGCTGGCAATACAAAGCTTTATGAAGGAGAACTTATTGTCAAAAGCCAATAAGGAAGTGTTGATTAAGGCAGCGGTGCAGCCACTACCTCAATATGCCAAGTCTATCTTTAGAATTCCAATGTCGATTTGTAAGGCCATTAAGAGGAAAATAGCCACATTCTGGTGGAGAAATAGCAACAAAACAATTAGGGCACATTGGTGGAAATGGGAAATCCTAAAATTGAAGAAGAGTGAAGGGGGCGTCGATTTTCGAGACCTACTAGCTTTCAACAAAGCTGTGTTAGGTAAACAAGTGTGGCGATTATGGCAGCATCATGAGATGCTTTGGAATCAAGTTATGAAAACGCTTTACTTCTCAGGAGGCAACTTTTGCCAAGGAGGGAAGGGTTCACATGCATCATGGGGAAGGCAAAGCCTGGTCATTGGAAGGGATATGAATTGTCCTCTTTTATAGGCTATAAGTGATGGTGAGAAAATTTCTATTAGAGAAGACAAGTGACTGAAAAGAAGACTAATAGGTGGCCATGCAACGATAGGGGAGCCAATTAAAGTGGTTGGTTTGATAATACCATAGGAGTCTAAATGGAATGAATCCTTGATAAACACTCTATTTGACTCTGAAACAACAAGAGAAATACTTGCTATTTTTATTGGCCTTTCAAGCATAGAGTATATACTTGTTTGGGCCAATTCCAAGTCAACAGATTATAGAGTGGGTACCTCAACAATAGAGAATTAGGAGCAAAAATTAACCTAGAAACGACCTCCTCTTCTTACCAGCCCAAGCGTGACTTAGGGAGATACATATGACACTCCAATCTATGAAGCATGGACACGTTGTCCGTGCTTCCGTGTCGTGTCCGACACGTGTCGGAGCATGTCGGACACGTCGACACGGTCGGACACGTGGTCAACCTTCGCTGGACACGTTTCGACACGCATGTCCGGGAGGGAGCAGATCGCGAACGACGACGAGAGATGGATCAAAGGCGAGAGGAAGAGGGCAGGAAGGTGGTCGTGCGATGAGCAGCGAGCGGCGAGGAAGGGGGTCGGGCGAGGAGCGGCGAGCGACGAGGAAGGGGGTCGGGCGAGGAGCTACGAGCGGCGAGGAAGGGGGGTCGGGCGAGGAGCGGCGAGCGGCGAGGAAGGGGGTCGTGCGTGCGGCGAGGAGGGAGGAAGAGAAGACGAAAGGTCATGAGCGGTGAGGAGGAAAGAAGCTAGGGTTTTTGAGAAAGTGATGGGTACGCATTTTGGGGGGAGGGAAAGTGACGGACAGGTGGGGGGAAAATGGATGGTGGGAGGAAAAGAATAAAAAATTAATTTGAGGGTGGGGGGAATCGACCCACTGGGTTGTCAGGTGGAGGAGGGAAAAAGAAAGTGAAAAAAATTTGGGGGGGAAAGGAACGAGGGAAGTTTGGGTGCAGGTTGGGGGGGCGGGGGGTTTTCGAAAAATAAATGTAAATTTGGGGGAGGTGGGATTTCGAAAAATAAATGTAAATTTAGGATAATAAAATAAAAAAAAAAGTGTAAGATTTATTAATATTATTAGTATAAATTCATTGTAGACTCTTCATTTATTTATTTTTGAATTTTAATCAAATTAATTAAAAATAAAAATATTTATTTAATATTTAACGTGTCGGAACGTGTTGAAATTCTCTATCTTTTGAAAAATGACGTGTCGTGTGTCGTGTTGTGTCGTGTCGTGTCGCGTGTCCGTGTCGCCGTGTCCATGCTACATAGACTCCAATAGTATCCCCAAAATCAAGTTTTTCTATGAAGTGTTTGCCAAAACACCTTGCCTACTATGGAAAATCTCTTCAAGAGAGAGATAGTACCTGAACTCATTTTTGCAGTGTGCAAATGAAAAGTTGATACAACTAAGCATGTACTACTACTTTGCCCATGGATAGCCTCGGTTTGGTGAAATGCAGCCCTAAAAATCCAAGTAGATAGATTGAAATTATCTCAAATTGATGAATGGTTGGTTATATTGAAAAAAAAAAAACCAGGAATAACATTGGTTTTGAGCTTGTTATGACAACAACACTTTGGTCAATTTATGAAGCTTGAAAAAATCACATCTTTAGGAAGCACACCCCAGATTTGAAGCTTACTATCAGTATAGCTATAACCATGTATGAGAATATGGTGAGGTGGATTGGCAATTCAAAGAAGAAAGCCAAACAAAGGGAAGACTCACCTCAAACATAGAAGTCGCTTGAATTGGGAACCTTGAAAATCAACATAGATGGCTCTTTCGCAGCTGATCTAGCAAGATGAGCCATTGTGTGTGTTGTTGCAATTCCCATGGTGAATTGATGGATGGTTTTGCTAAGGTGTGTTGACACATGATTTTTTTGTCGACGCATTATTAAAAAGTAAAAAATCGAGATTTAGGTTTCTAATCGGGATGGAGCCCTATCTCTCGACTAAAAAGTGTCATTTTTAGCTCATTTTCAAGGAAAAAAAAACCCGAAAGTCAAACGGTTGACTTTTAGGTTGACTTTTTGGTCAACCCTTTGACCAAAAGTCAATATCGGGTCAAAATTTGACTTTTTATCCAAAAGAAATCCACTTAATTTTAATTTCACTTTTTTTCAATTTAATTTCTTGAAAATTCAAAGATTTGACCAAAAAATCAATCTTTTGGAAAAGGTCAACTAAATGGTTGATTTTTTGTCAAACCTTTGACAAAAAATAAAATAAAAAATGCACAAATACATTTATTTTAATGCCAATTTGACTTTTGTGTCAAAAATTTCACAAAATTCGATTAAGAACATTGATTTTTGAATTTTTTAGTTTTGGGTTCTAAATCGACCAAAAATAAAATTAATTTTATTCTAGTCATAATTAAGTATAGTTCCTTCTTTAACATTTGTTTAGGGATTACCTAAAATCTGTTTGAGCATTCAATTTCACGATTTATCAAGTCGAAATACGAATTGCAGTTTTGAGCCCTAATTAGGGGACCAAAATCGATCCTTCATAACTTGTGAACGGACGATTGTTTCTCACTCATTTTCTTAAGGTAAGTCCAAATTCGAGATTGATTTTGTGAAATTCACACAAGAACTCATCAATTTGAAGAATTTTATCCTCCCAAGCATTAGAAAGTCAAGCGATTAAGCTTCAATTGACAAAATTCAAATTGACCCATTCATGGTTATAGTTTAATTTCATAAATCTAGGTCCAATTTTAATATTAGGCTTAGATCCATTTTTGACCTAAGCTTGAGCACTTCAATTTAAGGTCAATTTGAATGTGGTAAGTGATCTTACCTATGGGTAGCTCATTAGATATGGCAATTGTGACACTAATTGAGTTTAATTTTAGTTAATTTGCAAATTTGCCCATTGAATTGCAAATTTTACCATTTTAGCCCTTTAGGCCCAATTCAAAGCACCCATGGTTTCGACTCATTTTTTTTCATAATAATCATTCAATTAGGTCAATAAAAGACCCGTATATCATGTTCATAAGGTTTGATTAACTTAATTGTATCCTAATTGGTCATTTTCTTCATAAAAATGATAAAATTCCTTTTCAATTAGGTCATTTAGGGGTCAAATTGCATAAATTTTTTACCTACAAAGGCCCAAGTGGACAAAACAAAAGGAATCGGACCAAACCAGTCAAGAATTGGTCAAAATCCAGCCGAATCGGATCAAACTAGTCCGGCAGGAGTGGCTGGTTCAAGCCATTTTCAGCCGGTTCTTGGCCTCCGACCATTGGTTTCGGAACCCTCTCACTCTCAATTTCACTTATACACCTTCAATTTTCCAAAAATTTACAAATTGGTCATCGAATTTCGTCAAATTGCAAATTAACCCCTAATTAGACATTTTGACGCAATTCATGATTTTGGCTTGGTTATTTGCAAATCAAACCCACTAGATCAATTACTCAACACATCGAGATCATAATGGAGCATTCGAAATGGATTTTTAACCGTTGGATCAAGATTTCGACCGTCAGGTCAAACCGACGGTCAAAATCGCTTAATGTGGGAGTATATAAGTGAAATCTCTTCTATTTTCAGCATGGATACTTTATTTGCATGAAATTTCCTCTCTCTCTCTCTCTCTCTCTCTCTCTCTCTTTTCTCCCTTCAAAATCCTTTCCAAACAGATCGCACGTTTTCTCTCTCTAGATTCGATTCGCCTCTTGGACCGGTCTCGTTCTAGACTCAAACCGGTGATCGCTAGAGCTCCCAAGCCTTCAAGCTGCTAGTGATCTACTGTAGTAGGGATCCTTGACCTTGCCGTGGTCAGATGAGGTTAGATTGGTGGCCGGATGTTCACCGGCGGCCCGATCTTCACCGGCAACTCAAGGCCGGTCCATTTTGGACCGATTCTTCATTTTTTCTTTGAGCCGATGGTTTGATTGGTCCTTATCTGAGCCGTAGTGACTTGATCTAGGTTGTTGGAGTCCCGATCATGATACGGCGACTAAATCCGATTGATCGCAATAGAAACCGACGAAAATCAAGACAAAGGTAACAATTCGAAACTCGAATCCGATGGAGCGAGATTGAGTTAGTCAATCGAGGCTAGGATTCAAGATTAAGAGCTTTTACATGCTTAAGATTGATGAGTATGAATGCTGTAATGATTTGTTGATGATTTGAATGATAATTGTGATTTTAAGCATAATCTGTTATTTTCGTAAGCTTGTAGATAGATTGCTGTTTTGGCCAAAATGAGGTTCGAAACGACCTCGTTTCAGCTTGAGTCCTTTTAGGATTAGATAAAGTCCGAAACGTCCTCGTTTTAATTGATGCATGCTTTGCAAGGTTTTTACATTGGTAATGTAAATCAATTGCATGTATTATAGTAAAAGGTATTGTAGCAACATGTGCTGGACATATAGTTTGTCTGTTTTACCATTTTTACCATGACTCATATGATCTTAATTGAGTTTCAATCTCTTAATGAGAAATCTTTGTTATTGTATGCTCTGTATGTGAGATTTTTGGTAGGATTTATGCATGTCTTGAGGATGGTTGAAATTATGCTTGTTCTATAAACTCAATATATAAATGAAACCTTATCATATGTGTACATTTTCACGCTTGTTTGAGTCATCTAAAGATCAAATCTTACGATAATGCTTTCTTGCTGATTGAACCGCATGTTGCAAGGTTTGCATATATGTTTAGGTCATGTTATTTGAGTATCATATTGCACATTAAATTATCTCACAAAAAGTGTTCATCACACTTAGAATTTCCAAGCATATCATTAGGAATCATGAATCATCTTATAATGTCATTTAAATTGTATAACATCTTACATGTCGACTTAGGATTGGATGCAGATGACTATCCAAACTTTTTGTTGCATCCAATCCTAAGTCTCGTGCGATTTCTTCATATTGTTTGTGCATTATTTGAGTGATTTTAAGGATTTCTAATGAATGCTTATGTTATGTTTTCTTAATTACTAATGCGCACACTTTTAAAGATCTCGATCTTAAGATACTAAATTGACCTAGTTTGGACTTGAGTTCTTCTCGGAAGACGTAAGGCACACTTAAAAATTTCTAATGCCACTGATTTCATGCTAATTGCTCATCATTTGGACTAATTTTCCATTTTTTCAAAGTCGAACTACAATCTGGATAAGGGATCAAACTCGAACCCTTGTTCTAACCCCTGTTTGGACAAACCCTTGATATTTTTGTTCCTTTTTTTTTTTTATTTGGAATATGAACTTGGCATTTGAATGAAAATTTCTTGTCATCATGTTGGCCATGTTGTATGTAAATTTGATGATTTTTAGACATGTTTTGATAGGACAAATCCTCATGACATAACTGAATGTCCTGCTGTCTTGACAGATTTCTGATGTGCTGTTACTTGTTGTCTAATTTTTGTAAATTTATGTGTAGCTCATTCAAGAAAACTTTCTTCATGAAAGTTATATATTATCATGTTGTACATATTAGGAATTTTTTCCATAGTTAGATTATCAATGGGTATTACTCAATTTTGTTGTCCTTATACGCTTGTTCTAAAATTTCCTAATATAAACATGATTGTAGTTGTTTAGTTATACATTTTAGGTTAGTTTGTGCATGAAATTAGGCCATGCCATTCCATGAAAATTGTTTTAAATGCTTTGATCTTTATTGTTAAACAATCGCCCTTTTCAAATTGCATTTTTTTTTTCAAAAAAATGATTTGGTACATGTGATGTTTCCTCGAAAATAACGATTTCTAAAAATCATTTTTCTCCAAAACTCAATTTGACTTAAGAAAAAATCGTGGTTTGGACCATATTCAAAATGCATGCGACGCTTGTGAGTGCATTTATGCGAGCTCAAGGCTAGCCTTGCAATTGAATGTGTTCCATAGCTTAGATATTCCTTAATCCTAAATATTTTCAAACATTTTCAAAATCCTATTTTGACATCGTGAAAGTCACGATTTGAATTGTATTCAAAATGCATGCGACGCTTGTGAGTGCATTTATGTGAGCTCCGGGCTAATTTTAGCAATTGAATGCCTTTCATAGCTGATATATCACATTGTCTCAAAACTTTTCATGAATAATTTTGAAATATGTTTTTGAAATATCACATGTATCATTTATACATATAATCCCATAATGCATTAGAAATTGCTTATATTTGTGATTGACGCATACCCTTGATAATAAGTGACCCGCCGACAGTTCACTTTCTTATTTAATTGGTTAAGAAACAAGGTTCAAAAGACCTGCATGCATGTTTACATTTTTGCAATGCATGTGATTTTTAGATGAATGATAGGGTCGATGTATGATAACGAGAGAAAACCCTAGGATAATATAAATTGCTTTATTAGGAGACTTATAAGCGTTATTGGCCATGCGAGAATACAATTTGTTAACAATTGCTATAAGTCACAAAAAATGGATTGGGTAGATGTCTTAGTTGGGCCTTCGCATGAAAAACAAAGATCAACCCCAAGGCCCCAAAACTTGACTTTTGTATTGCACTTCTTTTAAATGATGAATCTTGACATGATATCTTGTTTTTTTTTTATTATTTTGATATGTATGCTTGTTTCTTTCCATTGTATACACTTAGTTATAAGTTTATTAGATTAGGTTTAGATTAGAACCCCAAAGATGGAGAAAGTGCGAAGATGGTGGAGGTCGATGTACATTCCGACCATTATCATGTACTATTCATTTTCCCGACATATGTCTCGTGTTTCATTTATTGTATAAAATCCTATGAGTTTTAGGTTTTTTCTCTTTCTCTCATCTTTTTCAATTGTGTTTCTCTTTTATATATTTTAGGATTGCATGATAGATTTATTGCTTTCCTTAATTGTTTACTTATTGTCTTGCAATTCCAATTCCATTTATTGCTTTCTTTTCTTGTTTTTCTAGAAATAGAATAGAATGAAAATGACTAACCATGCACGATCACTTAGTTTATGACAAATGATCTTGAAAATGTGAAAAGAAATGCATAGACATGTTAGAAAAACACAACATACTGTTTAGATACCGAAATGGCACTAATAGAAATATTAGCGTAACCTAAATTCCCCGAACCTAGATATTTGATTATGTAGGAATCGAGGGAACACTCCCGACCCTCGATTGGGTTTTCTAACCGACCCCTAAAATAAGGCTAGTGGCGACTCTCATCTTATTTTTAGGTTGTCATAAACAACTAGACTATATAAATAATCCTGTTATGTGGGGTATGAGTTTCGATGAAACTCACCATGGTTTAGTATACTTGATATGGGAGTAACCTAAAGGATGAAGTGATGCCATCCTTATGGACGAGGCGTACTATCAAGAGGGCTACCATGGTAAATGTACCCTTAAATCCGATATCTACACCTAACCTCTTTTTCTAAGGTGTGTTGCTCGTGTGGGTATGGATTGCGACACTCCGCCGTCACGCGAGGTATGAGCTTGGGATAGCTCACGACCTCGTGGAGGGAACTCACAAGAGGCTGAGGTGATGACGTATTTTGGAACGCGAGCCATGAGGGAACTCTTGTGATCAAGTACCCCTAAACTCGACCTTTTCCCATTTTTCTCTCCTCGTGATGATGAGGGATTTGAGGGCGGCAAGATCGGGTCGTGACAAGGTGGTGGAGGCGAACTAAGCCGGACAGGTTGAAGCAGTGGCCCTCATTGAAGCCTTGCAGTTTCTCTCTCCTCATTTGACTCTTACAATATACGTGAAATTTGATTGTGAAGAAGCATTGTGGGGTGTTCAATATCTTGTTTAGTCCAATTAGGAAGTACAAATACTTTACTCTACGGCATGTGCGCTGCTATCCCGGTTTTCAAATCTCTTTTTGACCTATTACAGTAAAGACACAAATAAAGTAGCCAACTAGGTTGTTAAGGCCCAAAGTGTTAGCTGGGTTAACTCTTATGTGGAGGAAACCCAAAAAGGGCTTGAGCCCATATAACAAGTTATATGGAGAAATAAGGTTTCTCACTATCTTTAGAGTGGTAGCCGCAAAAGGAAATAGTAACAAGAGAAAAGAGAAAGTAGAAAATCTGGGGGTTGGGGCAATATCTGATTTACATCAAACTGGCATCGGATGTCGATTCGTTGTCCTATTGAGCTGAAATTTTGTTAGCATGTTCGTGGCGCAATTTTCTCGAATCTGAACGGTTTGATTTTCGTCTGAAGCTCAATACATCAGGTTTTTCGTGGATTGATCAAAACCTGTGTTTTTGGTCAAATTTATCCTTAATCTATTGTGAAGTTCATGTGTATTGCCAAGAATTATGTTATTGAGATATTTGCTGCTATGTACCTCTAGTATTTGCTAGAGAGGAACAATCTTGTTGATAGTGAAGATTTACGAGTGGACTCCGGTCTCGTGATTTTTTATCTCCTCAGATCGAGGAGGTTTTCCACGTAAAAAAATCGTCTTGTGTTCGCGTGCTTGGTATTTACTTTATTATATTATATCGATTCCTATTAGGTTTACATAAGAGGGGAGATTATTTTATTCCACTGCGTTAATTCGATATTGTTCGAATTGTTACTGTTCTCCCATCAGAGTGGTATCGGAGCATCTGGTTATTGCTTGATTTTTTCTGCATTGTGTTAAACAATGGAAACGAATACGAGTAGAATGGTTACACTGAATGGTTCGAATGATCATATTTGGAAAGGGAAGATGGAAGACTTTTTATATGCGAAAGATTTTTATTTGCTCGTATTTGCCGAGGAGAAACCAGAGAATAAAACTGATGCTGAATGGTCTATTTTTCATCGTCAAGTGTGTGGTTATATTAGGCAGTGGGTGGATGATAATGTTTTGAACCATATTATTGAGAAAACACATGCACGCAGTTTATGGGATAAGCTCGAACGGTTATATACTTGAAAGACTAGGAATAATAAGTTATTTTTGATAAAACAGATGATGGCTCTGAGATATCGGGATAGTACTTGTTTGACTGATCATTTAAATTCTTTTCAAGGAATTATAAATCAGTTGGTTGCGATGGGAATCAAGTTTGATGATGAGATACAAGCACTATGGTTGCTTGGTACTTTGCCGCACTTATGGGAGACATTCGAACATCTTTGTCTAATTCTGCCCCGAATGGTACGATTACCATGGATTTGGCCAATAGTAGTATTTTGAATGAAGAGATGAGAAGGAAGACACAAGGATCGTCCTCTTCACATTCTGATGCCTTGGTTGTTGAGAAAATGGGAAGAAGTGAGTCTCGAGGTCCGAGAAATAGAGATAAAAGTCGAGACAAAAGTAGAGGTAAGTATAATAAATTTGCTAATGTTGAGTGTCATTATTGTCATCAGAAGGGACATATTCAGAGGTTTTGTCGCTAGTTAAAAAGGGAGAAACAAAAGGAGAAAGGTAAAGAGAAGAAAAGTGATAATGACAGCGATGACAATCGTGTTGCTGCACTTAAAGAAGACTTTTTCATTATTTTTTATGGTGATGTGGTGAATTTTGTATCTCATGAGACCAGTTGGGTAATTGATAGTGGTGCATCTGTTCATGCTACGTCTCGTAGGGATTTCTTTTCATCATACAGGTCAGGTGACTTCGTATCTGTGAAGATGGGAAACAATGGGCTAGCTCAAGTTGTAGGCATCGGTGATGTGTGTCTAGAAACCAGCAATGGCACAAGGTTAGTATTGAATAATGTTAAACATATACCTAATATCCGATTGAATTTGATTTCTACAAGCAAGTTGGATGACGAGGGGTATTGCAACACCTTCAGTAATGGTCAATGGAAGCTCACCAGAGGTTCTCTTGTTGTGGCTAGATGTGAAAAATATTCTTCGTTGTATATTATGCAGGCAAAGTTGTCCATAGACAAAATTAATGTAGTAGACAGCGAAGATGCAGTTGAGTTATGGCATAAGAGGCTCAGTCACATTAGTGAGAAGTGTTTGTCAATATTGGCCAAGAAGAAGCTCCTTTCAGGATTGAAAAGTTCGGCACTAAAGAACTGTGTTCACTGTTTAGCAGGAAAACAGAACAGAGTTGCATTTAAAAGCTCCCCTCCATCAAGAAAGTCAGGTATACTGGATTTAGTGCATTTTGATGTTTGCGGTCCTATGAAAACAAAATCACTTGGCAGCTCTGTTTATTTTGTACCTTCATAGATGATTTTTCAAGGAAAATTTGGATTCATACCTTGAAAACTAAAGATCAAGTGTTAGATGCTTTTAAGCAATTTTAGGCTCCAGTTGAGAGACAGACTGGAAAGAAATTGAAATGCATCAGAACTGATAACATGGGAGAGTATATTGGACCTTTTGATGAATATTGCAGATAACAAGGTATTCGACATCAAAAGACACCTCCCAAGACGCCTTAGTTAAATGGCTTAGCTGAGAGAATGAACAGAACACTGGTTGAAAGGGTAAGATGCTTACTTTCATAGTCAAGGCTACCTGGATCTTTTTGGGGTGAGGCTTTAAGTACAGTTGTGCATGTATTAAATCTTACTCCATGCGTTCCTTTAGAGTTTGATGTTCTTAATAGAGTTTGGACAGGCAAATATGTTTCTTATGATTATTTGCGTGTCTTTAGGTGCAAAGCATTTGTGCATATTCCTAAAGATGAGAGGTCTAAACTTGATGTGAAAACATGACAGTTCATATTTATTGGTTATGGACAGGATATGCTTGGCTACAAATTTTATGATCTAGTTGAAAAGAAAATTGTAAGAAGCAGAGACGTTGTGTTTATGGAAGATCAAACAATAGAGGATATTGAGAAAGCATAGATGATTTCAGCACCACAGGTTAGTGATAATTTGGTTGATTTGGATCCAGTTCCTCTTACAAATATTCCTACACAGGTTGATGAAGAGCAGCAGGAAATCAAAGTTCCAAATAACACACATGTTCCTGAACATGTTGAAATAGATAATACTATTCCTAAACCAAAGGCTCAATTAGATGTTCCATTGGATGTTCCAGTCCAGAGATCCATTAGAGACTAACGACCTTCCACCAGGTATTATGAAGATGAGTATGTATTATTGACTGATGCAGGTGAACCAGAGTGCTATGCAGAAACAATAGAAGATGAGTACAAAAGTAATTGGTTTGATGCCATGCGAGATGAGATGTAGTCACTTTATGATAATCATACTTTTGAGTTGGTGAAGTTACCTAAAGGTAAAAGAGCTTTGAAGAACAAGTGGGTATATAGGTTGAAGCAAGATGAACATACTTCACAACCACGGTACAAAGCTAGATTGGTTGTTAAAGGGTTCGGTCAGAGAAAGTGTATTGATTTTGAAGATATATTTTCTCCAGTAGTGAAAATGTCTTCTATCCGTGTGGTACCAGGCTTGGCAGCTAGCCTAGATTTGAAAATTGAGCAAATGGATGTTAAAACAGCCTTCCTACATGGTGACTTGGAGGAAGAGATATACATGGAACAACCTAAGGGTTTTAAAGTGAAAGGGAAAGGGGATTATGTGTGCAAATTGAAGAAAAGTCTCTATGGCCTAAAACAAGCACCGAGGCAGTGGTACAAAAAGTTTTTGTCAGTTATGACAGAACAGGGCTATAAGAAGACTTCCTCAGATAACTGTGTGTTTGTCCAAAAATTTTCTGATGATAACTTTATTATTCTCTTGCTTTATGTTGATGATATGCTGATTGTTGGCAGGAATGCTTCAAGAATTGAGTTATTGAAGAAATAGTTGAGCGAGTCTTTTGCCATGAAAGACTTGGGCTCGGCGAAGCAGATTCTTGGCATTAGAATTACATGAGACAGAGATGCTAAGAAGTTGTTTTTGTCGCAAGAGAAATATATCGAGAAGATCCTTCAGAAATTTTACATGGACAAGGCTAAAGTGGTTAGTACTCCTCTTGCCCACTTTAAGTTAAATATGATGCAAAGTCCTACGACTAATAAAGAGAAGAAAGATATGGAAAGTGTTCCATATGCCTCAGCTATAGGAAGCTTAATGTATGCGATGGTATGTACACGCCCAGACTTGGCGCACGCAGTTGGCATTGTTAGTCGTTATTTGTCAAATCCAGACAGAGAGCACTGGAATGCAGTGAAGTGGATTATGAGGTATCTTTGGGGAACTTCAAATTTGAAACTCAGTTTCGGGACCAGGAAACTTGAGTTAGTTGGATACACAGATTCTGACTTGGCAGGAAATATTGATACTCGTAAATCTACTTCTGGTTATTTAATTTCTTTTGTGGGTGGAGCTGTGTCATGGAAGTCAAGATTGCAGAAGTGTGTTGCACTTTCTACAACCGAAGCTGAATTTATTGCAGCGACTGAAGCTAGTAAAGAGATGCTATGGATGAAGAAGTTATTAGAAGAACTTGGGTTCAAGCAAAAGAGGTATGTGCTATTTTGTGATAATCAAAGCGCAATTCATCTTGGTAAGAATTCATCTTTTCATTCTAGATCGAAACATATTGATGTTAGATATCATTGGATAAGGGATGTTCTAGATGAAAAGTTGTTGGAACTTGAGAAAATTCATACGGATCATAATGGCTCTGATATGATGACAAAGACTACCAAGAGAGAAACTTGAACATTGCCGATTAATAGCAGGATGGTGAATCCCTCCACATTGTCATGAGGGGGAGACAAAGGACTATTAGACTTCCTTTTAATGGGGTCTTGTACCCTCCCCTAGCCCTTTTAGACTTAATATGCTTTATGCGTCTTGACAATTGTTATAAATGTTATATGCAAACATCATAATATATTTTGAAGAGGTGGACAAAAGCTACAAAACAAAATGACTTATTGTGAAGATATTGCATAAAGTTGTTATCATGTAGTTAAATCAAAGACATTGCATTTGAAGAGGTTGATACGGTTAGCTTTCGGTATTATGGTGTTATGAACGATAGTGTTAATCATGATGTTATAGAAGAGCTTGCAACTACAACCTTGTTGTGTTTTCGCTCCCAAATCACAAACAAAATGCAATTTTTAACATATACAGATTATGTTGATTTTTTAGTGGAAGGTGATGAATTTGATATATAGAAAATTGTGAAATTCGAGTACTTTATCCCCTTCAAAGAATGCAAAAAAGGTGTATAAAATACTCAAATCAGGGGCACTGCGGAGAAAAGAAAGAGAAAAATGTATTCATGCGTAGGAGGCACTTTGCATGAGGTATGATGCTTATTTAATGTAGTCAAATAATTCCATCAATTATTTTAGATTATTTTTGTATGTAGTCATTCTAACATTCTCATTTTTTTTTGTAGGATTGATATTAATAATAGTTTGCAATCATTAACTGTGGCATCTGGATTTTCATCAGACCTAGAATAAGTAATGGCTCGTTACAAATTGACGGAAGCACTGTCGAACTACGTCGTTGGTACCACTTTCGGTCGCCTTTTATTAGTTTCATTGTCGGACCCCGACGTCACGTTACGCGATGATCCTAGGATATTCCTTCATAGTCGCGCCTTGGTCGCGTCAAAACAACTTGATCATCGCATGACCTATCATTCGTTGAAAATTTCTTTTACATAATGCCACGGTTGAGACCCTCTTCTACCCGCATGTGTACCCTACGAACCGAACCTCCCACGTACGTTGTTGCGACCCCGTGCAGTCACGCAAAGTAATTATATTTTAGCCCACACACATGCTGAAATTAAGAGTCAAATTTTGGGAAAAAGTTGGACCGTGCATGAGGACCATGCACGTCTCTTCATTGTGCGGGTCAACAAATGAAGAAGAATCGATCACCATGTAGCTTTGTCGAGTTCTTTCTCCATGCAAGAATTATAGCCACGTACTTGTACATGTGGTGGTTGAATAAAGGAGATTAGTTGATTCCATGAAGACCATGGAACCGAAAATGCTGCATGCACGTATAGAAATTTAGGGCTAATAGTTGGAAGGAATTTGGGTCATGTATTACGGACATTGCGGCCACCAATTTGTTGGCCCAAGTAATCCTGAGCCCTCTCTCCTCTTGGTCGACAAATTGGAGTCAACCAAAGAAGCCCATTTGACCAAGTCACGTAGCACTTCTTTCGGTGGACAGCAAATGGGAGAGTGTGGCTTTGCTGGCTCGGTAAGGAGAAGAACCCGCATGCAAGAGGCCACGTTTTTACCAGCTGCCTCGTGCGTGTGCGGCCACCGAACTAACATTTGCTGACCAAATTAGTCAATTATTGAAGGGGTAAAAGACAGCCACGTTGCTTCCACTCGTCCTCACCTCCTTCTACCGCCGAAGCTTTCGATTGCTGACTAGTTTTCAACAAAAACCAGTGACCAGAAAACAGCAAGCAGTCGAGCAAAATAGAGAGAGGGAGAGAGAGGACAGTGGGCAGCAGCGAGCGAAAGAGAAATTCGCGAGAGAGAGAATTTGTGAGAGAGTGAGTAGAGAGAGGAAGGAAGGGACTGCTTCCCCTCCGCTTGTGCACGCACGTTGCCGCCGTTGACGCCGTTGAGCCGCACCACCGCACCAAACCCTTCGCCGTTAACATCATAGGACTTGAGGCAAGTGAAAGTCCATTAACCTATACCATGTTGTGCTGTTGTTGTCTAGTGTAGTGCAATAGACTTGGAAATACTGGATTGTGGATGTTGGATGCTGGATTTTGAATGAGTAGAAGTAGTTCTCTTTGGATTAGTAAACTGTTTTGTAGAAAACAGCCTGACTTTTGATGATTCCGTGAATTTTCTGTAATTATCTAGTTAGAATTGGACTTCAAACCCTTAATGAAAGTTGTAGGAAACATTCTTAGAAATAACGTATCAAAATTTGAGAATAAATGAACAAGGTTTGGTCAGCAAAACGATTTTCCTTGTAAATGTTAAATCTAGAAGCTATTACAGAATGTCAGTAAAGAGTATATCGATTACTTCTCTTGATATACAATTAATCTGACTTAGTGTTCTTCATGAAACATTTTCCTTTAGGTCTTGTGTATAACATATCCAAATTTCAGAATTTTTTGAGTTCATTTAGGGGTTATTCCGAAATTTTCATTAAAACTGCACATTTTGGTTGTTAAGCTGTTTTACTCCGGCTTTGCTCAACTGATTTCAAAAGTGAATGCATCTTGGGTTGTTATGTGACATGATGATACTGGCATTGGCATATCATGCAATATTGAGATGTGATGAGACTCAAGAGACATTTTGTCATTGCATTGAAAAGTGTTTTTGGAAATTAAGATGTTAATTATTGCCATTGGACCCTCGGGTCAATGATGCCCCGGGAGTCGGGATGCCCAGAGGTTCGAATGAGTCGATGCCATTTGGATGCCTGGTTGTATTATAAATACATGCCCAAAGGTTTTCCTCGAGAGTGTCGGGATGCTCGGTTGTATTATGATACATGCTCGGAGGGTGAGGGTTGTATTATGATGCATGCCCTGAGGTTAGGGGTAACCATGTCTATGGTCCCCAGTGATTCCTCGTGATGTCAGGTGGGATGCGAGATGCCTGGAGGTGTGTGCTGGATGCCCAGTTGTATTTTGAATACATGCCTGGAGGCTTCCGTGACGCCAGGTTGGGTGCGGAATCCCAGAAGGATGCAAACATTGGTCCTCTGGGGGGATAAAACCGTTTGAATGATTAAAACTAATGATTATATTAAGTGTGAGTGTGGTCTAGTTATGGGACTAAATTGTATGGCATGTAATGGGATGTGTCATAACAGTTTGGCCCTATGATCGAGACTTGTGTGACTGGACATGATGCATCCTATTGGTTGGAAATGCACTGGTCATTGCACTAAAAGTTTTATGGTTCCGATACATATTCATTCCTTGATGAACTGTCTTGTCTATCTTGCGTAAAACTAGATCGTGATGGCTTGCATAGTATAGTTTAATGGATCTTTTACTGCTGAGTGGTTGTACTCACCCCGTTTGGGGACTAACATTTCAGACTAGACAAGATACCTTTGCTGCCACCACCACCAGCAAATGGACCGAGTGATTGAATATGACCACGAGGAGGAGGACAGCAGAGGAAGGAACTTTTGGATGCCGACACTGATTGATGGACTTTAAGTATACGACTGTTGGAAAAGATGTCGGTCATCTTTTGAATTATAGCCGAGTATAGAAGACTACGGCATTTTGGTGTACCGACAAATGATGTTCATCTGGTTTAAGTAAATAAAAGTGTTCGGCTTTATCTTATAAAAGTTTTAGTTGGTGTGCATCGTTTTCTGAATATACTGCACGATGAGCAAGATGAAGGATGGCTTTTGACTTTGAAATAATGAGACAAGTTCTTCAGAAAAGTGTAGCTAGTTAATTAACTTCAGTTAGTGTGGCTTCTAGGTCTTTTTGCTATGAGCATGCACTTCCTCATAGGTGTGATCGATTTGCAAATGGTTTTGTGGACTTGTACAATTCATTGGTGCTGCTAGTAAGAACAATGCCTATTTTTTTTTTTTATTTTGAATTGTTGATCAATACAATGATCTACTTTTATGTGTAAGTAGTTATTTATTTATTTATTTATTGAAATTACATCTCGGGTATTATACATACTAAACTATTATTGACACATTCTAATGTAGCTAAATATTCGTCAAAAGTTCTAAATGCATGGATTAATGAAAGAGATGATTTGGATATATTCTGGATTTAGTGAGGTAATTTCTTTTAATTTATGTTCCTACTGTAAATTGACCAAGCAAATGTTTGGATACAAATTGCACCTTAACTTTTATTGCTATGAACTCAATTGGGGAGAAAATCTTCACAAGCACTATTAAAATAAGAATATCAATTTCCTATTTCCTCGTTAGGTTATGGTATTGCATCATAGCACATGAAATGCAAGATTACATCTTGATCTTCTTTGGTGATAACCTAAACATAAAACTCATTTAAAATAGGGACGTTCGTGGCAAACATGGACTATTTATAAAGATGACGATTATTAACCCTAATTGGAAAACCCCACATAGATAAAGTGTTAATTCAGCTTGTCAAATATTAATAAAATATTGCGTCAAATTCATTGAGTAATAATTTTGACAAGATGTATCCTTTGGACACTAGTAAAGGAGAAAAAAAAAAGATCAACTTTTTATTCATTGCTAGAGTTGAGAATGCCATTGAAGCACTACAACAGTTAAGAAATGAATGAAAACTATATACATGATGAATTATTCTGCCTCAGCCAATTAGTAATTATAGAAGCTAAAGGTCGGGATCTTTCACTTTCACATGTATCCTCCCCCAACTGCTAGCATGAATCACTACTTGAGGCCTCTGTACAACGAAGTGATTATAGCATAAATCTAGTGTGCACAAGCAAATTCTTCGTCATCATTTAAGGTTAAATTCTAATAAAACTAAGAGCCATATCTTTTTCTAGTACTTGCTTCGTGCCAAGCTCAATAGGCAGTCTGTAAAATTATGCTCATAATTTAGCATTTTCCCATACCCTGCAATACCATTTTAAATCTTGTCTATTCACAGCAACTAAGAAAAATTGCATAGAGCCATTTGCAGACAAAAGTTGTTCAATTACATGGAAGATCATGTAAAGGCAACCGAAATAAAACAAGAGCCCATGATTCAAAATGCGTTGGAATAGCCAATACCGACCATAAAAAAAATATAAGGTGCTAGGCACTTGAGGACTTCCATTTCACATGAAGTATGAAAATACCCATCTATTTACAAATCCTTGTAGAAGTTCCTTGCACTTAATCTAGTGATCTTCCTTCAGATTGCATCCATACTCTAATTATCTAAAAACAATGATTAAATACAAATCAATGTGAGAAAAGAAGATTTGCACTTACCATACGCTATCACAATAAAGTAAATAATAAGCAATCTCATCAGTAGCTCACAACATCTATGGTGCAAAGAGATAGCAAAAGCACCATAGATGGTGGTTAGTAAACACCACTCATTACAAGGAGTCTCTTACTTTGTAGTTTTTGTCCATCTCTTCAGAATGTATTGTGATAGAATACTTGTAACATTCATTACATGAGTCAAGATACACAAAATATGCTTGCATAGCTATCCTTGCATTTTAAATAATTTGCAACTACATGTAATGATAGAATCGCTTGGACTAAAAATGACAATATGCTTCCTTTCACTACTTTCAGTTCCCCAAATACAAGTATGTAATGGCCTATTTACTTTTTATCTAAGAACATATTCAGACAAAGCATGCAAGAATTCAGTCTGAAAATTCTTATATATGAAATGAGTGTATACATTTGCAGCATGTTACAAAATTCCACTATTCTCATCCATAATACGTGGCTTTCCTCAAGCACACTCAAAATCATCAATAACTTCAATATTGTGCTTTTTTTTTTTTGATTTTCATAATGATTGACAAATTTAGACAAAATCATAATCTTTGCTTTTTGTTGTAGTTTCCTTCACAACTATAATGAAATTGGCATCTACACATTATTCCTTCGTTATTATTTGCTTTTTTTGTCCTTTTCGCACTTCAAATTCCTTACAAATTGCATATGCATTGTATTTATTATAAGTTTTGTTCATCATTAGCAAATGTCATGCTAATTCCAACTTCAAATTATTTAGGGTGCGTTTGGTAACCATTTTATTTCCGGGAACAATTTCTTCTCATAAATGATTATTTTTTATTTTGTTTCCCAGAACAATTTTTGAGCATTTGAAAACGTTTGGTAATTACCTAAAATTTATATTCCCGGAATATAAATGTGTATGATAAATCTCTTAAAATTTCTAGTCCAAATCATTTTCTTTTAATTTTTAAATAATTTTATTAAATTCTTCTCTTTTTTCTTTTTCCCTTTTCATCTTCTCATTCCTTCAATCATCAGCCCCGACGACCTGACCCATGGTGAGGCTCAGTGTTGCTGGGGGTCGGCGACACTTCGGTGAGGTCACCAGCCATGGTCAAGGCCGATAACTAACCAAAAGGAAGAAGAAGAAGAAAAGGAAAGAAAAATAAAGAGAAGAGAAAAGAAGAAAAATTAGGCTTGATTCTAGAATTGTTCCCGGAAACAAAAAATTAATTTTTTCTTTTTACTTTTTAATTCTGCTCCAAATCTATTCTCAGGAACAAATTTAAATGTTCTCAAGAAAAATTTACCAAACGGATTTTTGTTCTAAATCTATTCCCTAGAAAAAAAAGAGAATAAAATCAGTTACTAGAATAAAATAAGCCCTTATCGACCTTATACACAATGCTATTATCCTTTGGAGCCTCTGCAATAAAATAAAATAAAATTATAATCATTGAAAGAAGAAAGATAAAGTGAAAACATGTTTAGTTGTACATAAAGATGATGCCATCCCATTTATTCCGAGAACAAGTCAAGGTAGGTAGAGGGATTAGGAATAATCTACCACATATATGTGAATATATAAGTTAGGAAAATCTACCATCGTCGTCACAAATTACAATAAATTTGCCTAGAAAATCTAAAGCATCCACATAAGAGAGAGAACCTATTACGACCAGAGAATAAGAGCATTTGAGTGGTCCTCTGGAGTGCTTAGCAATGGTCAACCATGATCAACCTTCGCACCTTTCTACTTTGCAATGAATGTGGATTGCTCAACCTTTGCGCATCTTTGCTCTATAATGTCATTGGTAGTTAAACTTATAGTCATGATAATCAAAAATAGATTTAGTCCAAGCAAAAGAAATTATCAAACATGAATTATCTGGAAACCTTTTAATAACTATCTAGCAAAAAACAACCTCTTGGTTTATCTAATATAACCACTAATTTGCAAGCTTTGAAAAGAAAAATCTTATATGCAGCTCACTAGTAGCACTGTTCTCTTCTATATTGAAATTTCAATCTCTTTAAGCTATTTAATCATCCAGCAGCATTTACGACGGGCGGAAGAAAAGAAATAATTTTATTAGAGTAATGTGACTACAACTTGAGTTTAAGGGTTTTTAATTATTTTCTTTTTTTCATTTCTTCCATTGCAGGATCATTAGTGAAAACAATCACTTGGCAAGCATCATTTGAGTTCCTCATAATTGTTAAGAGCAACTCACTTGCATAAGCTTACTTTCTAAAATAACTCCATCCACGCATCAATATGCTTAAGTTTTGGTCGATTGATAAGATTCTGATTGGTGGTATCCAAGCAATGTGCCATAATATACATACAACAATTTATATGATCAGGAAAAGTCTACAAAAGATCGAACTGGAAGGAAGTACGGCTCATTTACAAAATTGAGACTTTTGCAAATGCAAAATATGAGTAGAGCCGAAACGCACCTTTGTTTTGCGTGATCCAAAGCGAAGTGTAGCACTTAACATTTCCCACATTTCCATTGCGGAACTAGAGTGGAGTGTCGCACTCAACCTTCACACCTCTTTGTTGTGCAAAGTTACCTTTGCACATTTTCCTTTGGAAACAAAAAAAGGGGAAAGTTAATGAAAGGACAAATTTTCCAAACATAAAAGAGTGAAAGGGTTGATAGGGCAACTCAACCAAGTGTAGCATGAACTGGAGCTTGGCACCTTTGTTATGATCCTTTTTCCTTAAAAACAGAAAAAAGAAAAATTGGGGAAAGTCAATGAAAGGGAAAAAGTTCTAAAAGTAAAGAGTAAAAGAGTGGAGAAGAAGACCAAACCAAGTGCTACTCAAACCGAAACTTCACACCTCTATAATGGGGATTTTACCTTCAAAGTTTCAATTTTTTACAATGGAGGTTTTCGTTTCAGAAAGAAAAGGAAATAGAAAGGGAATGTAAATGAGCTCAGTGGAGAAGATGAAAATGTGCTTAATTGAAATTTGGAAGGTTTTTATTGGGCAATTAATTCTTCCACTTTTCACCGACCACAGGGATAGCCAATATATTTCTTTTTCTTATTTTGAGAAGCTCCAAATTTACACGTGTCAAATTTTGAGTGGCATTGACTAGACACATGTGTGCCACATTAGCATGTGACCTGACGGTATGATATTATTGTATATTTTCTCCTAAGAACGTTTTGTCCCCATATTTCTACTTTAAAAGATTAGTGATCAATTCACACTTTTTAACAATTTTTTCTGGTAGAATTAACATATTTTTATTCACACCAAATTTTGTTTGTCACCACATTTTTATGTCTAACTCGGGAGAATTCTAATAAACCCATGTATTCTTAGTCCTAATATCACATAGGTAAAATTTTTTGAAAGATCAAATAGATAAATGAAAATATCAAAGTACAGAGATTCAAATGCATATCGTGGTATTAATTTTAGAGCAATTTACAAATGCATAATTGGCCTATGGCAAAAAGTAATGGGAATTTTCAAAAATCGAAATCACAAATTCATTTTCTGATTCGTATTCAATTAAACTTGGGGAATCAACTTCTAGTTTAGGCCTGGGCATGCATGGTAGAGGACAAAAATTCATTGTACCACAAGTCAAACGACGATAAAACTCACGAGGTCGAGTCTCAGCTTCCACAGGTGGGCAAATTCTAAGCCTTTCCTTCAACATGCTTCGACCAAATACAAACCACTCCTTCAAAAGCTTATATAGAGCGGGTGCACCTCCGATGCAAGCACATTATCCATGGAAATTGCTAAGAAGAGCATCGGCTAGAGACCATAATCGAGAAAATGCGCTATATGTATCAGGACGGGTTAAATTACATGGTCATATGAAAATAGGAGGATCACTATAGGATGCGTTTGGGAAGACTTTTGGGGAAAGTATTTAGGAAAATGCAAAGGTCTTTGAGTTAAAGGTGTTTTCCAAAATGCAAACTGTGTTTGATAAATTGTAGTTTAAAAGCTCTTTGTGAAGTATTTTGAGTAAAATGGTGTTTGGGGGAATTATATTTGCAAAGCTTTTTTGTTATTCATAAAAAAAAAAAAGAGTTGGCAGGCCAAAACAAGTAGTCGCTGGCAAGGAGCAGTTGGTTTGGCGAAGGGCAAGCAGTCTGACGTAGGCCGTCCAACAGAGGTAGGTGGTCCGGCGAGGGTTGCGTGACCCTCCGACAAGGGTTGCGTGACCCTCCGGCGAGTGGCGCCCAGATCGCGCGGCCTCAGCCGAGGTCGTGGTGCGTCAGGCGATCCTCCAGCGAGGGTCGCGACGACCGGATATGAGGTCGCGACCCATCTGGTTGCAGATGGCCTTCGGCCACCTTCGCGACGAGGTCATGGGTCGTCGGAGTTCACGGCGACAGCTCGCTGCGACCCAGGTGACCTCTGTGACTGCCGTGACCCAGGCGGTCGCGGTGAGGTGGAGGAGGTCGCGCGCCGCGACCCAGGCAACCTCCGCGAACCAAATCTAGGTCGGGCGAGGTCTTGGGTCGTTGGAGGTCGTGGCGAGGTGGCGGAGGTCGCGCGCCGTGACCCAGGCGACCTCTGCCACCTCCGCGACCTAGGTGCGCGACCTCCACAACCTCCGCGACCTTCGTCACCTTGCTACGACCCAGATTTGGGTTCGCGCGACTGATCGGCGACCACGCCGGCCTCTCTTGCCCGTCAACCCATCACAACACCTCGCTGGCCTCTTTGACGAAGAAGAAGATGAACAGTGCCTGGCCATTCCCGAAATGTTGAAAGCCCAAAGCAGCCCCCCCACCTGCCTTGGGCTTTCAACTTTGTGAAGGCTGGCATTTGGGGAATGTAAGCCCAAAAATAAATACCAAACACACTTGCTTTTGCCCAAACGCCTTTAGGTTTAAAGGGCTTTATGAAGTGGTTCCCAAACGCACTCATAACCCGGGAAGGGGGTGGTTTGGTTAATCGAAATTTTCCCCAAACTTTCTCAATCGGGCAAAATCACCGTCAACAAGCCCTGGCTAAAGCTCGCCTCCGCCGCGTGCTGACGTGGACGGCGCAGATCGCGGGAGCACGCGAGGACCCCTGGACGCCGCCGCACCCCGCCAACAGAGACTCCAGTTCAGAAGCATCGACGTATCACCACAGAAGACGCCCCTTCCCTCTCTCTCTCTATCATCTCTTTCTCTCTCTACTGCGCGCAATCGCGCTTAGGGTTTCGAATTCTCGAAGAGGGAAATCGATCGGGGGGTAGGGAGGTAGGAGAAGATGTGGCACGAGGCGCGGCGGTCGGAGAAGAAGGTGCACGACATGATGGACGCGGCCCGCAAGAGGGCCCAGCGGCGGGCCATCTTCCTGGCCAAGAGGCGCGGCGACCCGCAGCAGTCGATCCAGGCCGTCGGCTCCCGGTGCCGCATGTACCGCGACGACGGCCTCTACCAGGCCACCCAGGACCAGCAAGGATTGTACGGCGACCCCCGCCCTCCGCTCCGCCTCTTTCATTTTTTCTTCCGGAATGCCCGTGGCTGTTTCTTGGCCCTGTTCCTCGTTTTTTTTTTTTTCATATTTCCGTGGTTCGACCGTGGATTGATGGTGATGACGTGTGGTTTTGGGGTCGCGATCTCGAGTAACTGGTAGTTTTCTGGTTGGGATTGATGGGTGTTGAGTTTTGGACTCGTGATTTTCATTCGGGAGCTAAAATTTTGGGAAAGGGTTGCGTGGCGTTGTGTTCGGTTTAGTATCTGCTGCCTCCTCCGACTGTAACATTTGTCAAGCTGTTGAATTTTCGGCCTCCGTTGTGATTTCGCTGCTCGTATGGCGTACCCAGATTGTGAAATAGGTGCATAGGTTTTGTTGCGGGTTTAAAAATTATACTTTTTTAGCTTCTGATGAGTTGCCTGGAAATGGGATGTTCTTATTAGACGAATTTGGTTGGTGTGCAAAGAAGATTGTGTAGTAATCTTTTTCTTGAGTGTGAAAAGTTGGCAACCTTTAGATATCATGGGATGGGATACATTCCTTTGGGCGTCTAAGATTGCAAGTTACAAGGTTGAATACTATTGGATGGGTTGGAGGTAGCTATGTGCTGTCTCCTGATATAGTTGATGTGAGGTGAAATTCTCCTCCATTTTGTTTTGTTGATGTGAAGTTGGAAAAGGCCTGTTTGGGATATTTAGCCTTGTTGGATGTAACATGATTGGAACTTGAGATTTCGTGGTGGAGTGAAATTTTTCTATGTAGACAAATATTGCATGAGAAATCTACAACGAAGACATCATTAGAGGCTATTATGCATTGGGTGTCCATTTTAAGAGCCTGTATAATATGGACTGAATCATGGAAGAAATTATCTTTCTGGTGCAAAGTCAATTGTCAGCACAACATCTCATATGAGGGTACTGTATTTTTTGAAATTATGCACAAACATTGACTTGCTTTTTGCATTGATAAGAAACTTGGTCTGAAGTCTAGGCATTGGAAATGCTGATGAACTTTTTTTTGTGGTATTGATGTTCCTCATTTTCATGTCCAATTTTTTGCAACTTTTTTCATGTAATTGCTTAATTTTACTCTGATATGAAGATGACCTAATTTTCAATTTCTTTTTTAGGATACCATGGAATGGGAAAGAGGATATTCTAATTGACAGGTAATAATCAGTGTTTAAAATTTTTTGTCCACTGTATCCTCGTTCTCTCCTCCACAATGAAAAGCAGCGATTTTTCTCACGTCAGCCTCAACTTGTTCTGTTATACCTTTTAAGATCTTAGTATCTTTTACTCTTCATCTACAGATTTGATGGACGTGCACTGCTTGATTTTATTCGGGAGTCAAAGCACTCTCGGGTTAAGGAAAAGTCAGAAGAAGAGGAAGAACTAGAGGAGTTTGTTAATTTTGAGCGTTATCGGGATTTAATTAAGCATCGACGTAGAGGATGTCGGTACTTTTTTGAATATGACGCGTTAAATTTGTTCTACATTTGATGTGCACTTTTTTCATCTATCTCTTAAGTAGGAGCACAATACATGAGAGTGGTTAATTAATATTATTGTCAGTTCTATTGCTCTTCTTTTCATTTTATCTTTACAATCTAATCTTTGACCTTAACAGTAACGGATGTGGAGGGTTTGCAACATGTGAATCAAGAAATGGAAGCAAAAACTACTGCTTTATTTGCATCTGACAGGTCAGGAATTCTTGAAATTTTGTTGCATATATGTTGAGATATCTTTATTGTTTTTTTCCCTCTTTAGATCGATCTTGACCAGGTGAGATTTTCTTTAGTAGTATGTATTATATTTTATCTTGGCATTCCCTTTCCTGGCTTATGTTGGGCAGCCTTGGTTTAGAGTCTTTCTACTTCTGTTTCTAGCAGAACTCAGCAGCCACAGCCTCCTGCAAGCAAGGGCTCCTATTCACAGGTGGGATTCTCTTATGACATGGATGGGAAGGAGGAAAATGCTTATTCAGATGGCGACGACGATGATGAGGAGGAGGATGACGATGATGAAGATGTAGATGAAGATTTTAACAGTGGTGATAGTAATGATGAAGGTATGGATGCAATTGCAAAAGACTTCGGAGTGAAAAGGTATGGCTGGCTTGTCCATATGGATAAAAAGGCTAAAGAGGAAGAGAAAAGGCAAAAGGAAGTCATCAAAGGCGATCCTGCAATTGTAAGCTGACTTCAATTGGTGGAGATTCTTACATTGTTATAAACAGTGATTGGATAAAGTTGTTAATTACATTCTTTGGCACTTTCAGAGAAAGCTCAGTCGAAAGGAGAGGAGGAAGGCTTCTCAAATTGAAAGGGAGAAGGAAAGGGAAGCTGCCCGCGTAACGGGGACCCGAGTTCTTCATCATGATCCCTACCGGTAAGGTATTTTAGTTAAGTGTCTTGTAGTAGAAAATTTAAGATGTCCATTTGCTGCAAATGGATACAGGGAAAGAAGGCAGTTGTGTATGTGTTTTGTCTTATATATCACTGACTGGTTCTGTCATAGTGAGAGAATGGTTTTCTTTCTACAGAGTGGATCTATGTCATGTAATCTAGCATCTAATGCTGCTTTGTCTTAATTTTTAGGGAGACTAGACGAAGTCCAACTTATGATGCTTATCCCCGTTCTCGAAGGTATGTAATCATTCTTTGGAAGGTAGACCACTGTTAGTTTAACTTCCTGTCTAAAGACTTTAGTAAATTCTGTTTCATCTTCTTGCTTATGCAGATCCAGATCGAGGTCACCGTCATATTCACCATCATACTCCAGGCGTTATGGTCGTGGATCACACACTAATGATGGTCATAGAAGCAAGCCAAAAACTCCTAAGATAGAGTATATTACTGAATTTGGGGGCGCTGGTGATTCAGGGGGACCAAAGCTTGAAGGACTTTCTCCACCATCATCTCCTCCATCTCGGGCTGATGTGCCTAACCGGTCGGAGCACTGGACCTTTAATTCTTGCAAAGATAGATTGGACAGTGTTTACTGCTGCAGCTTACCCCCCGTTTTGTTACCTGAGGCAAACCTTAGTGATCTAGAATAGATCAGGCCTAATATAAACGGCCTAATGCAAAGAGGGAAAGGGAAGGAAGCTTCCTTTCTGAAGCTCATATTTCCCCTGAAACTGGACTCGTATGTTGTGCTTGGTTTAGATGGGTCATATAATATCAGTATTCCTAACACCTTTCCGTGTTGCAGGCCATCATCCAGTCACATACTTGAAGCCCTGCATGTAGATCCTGCATCTGGGGTGTCCCTTGACAAGGAAAAGAGTGCTAAACAGAAACCATCAGCGAGGTACATGATTGGATCTGTAACCTGTTGTATTTCCTGATGTCATTTAATGACTATGCGTCTGCGGACGAAAGGGTTAACCACATGCACTTTTGCGTGTACTGAGACTCTTCTTTTGACATTGTCAACTGTACCTTTGGCAGCACTTCTTCGGCTTTAGCAAAGTTAACAAAAGGAACATCTGGGGGGCCATCAAAACAAGGAGAGAAAAGGGAAACTCCTCAAGAGCGATTAAAGAGGATAATGAGTAGACAGCTGAACAAGCAAAGTATGGCCCATGATACTGCAAGAAAGTTCAAACTTATTGTTTCTACTGCTCACTGCTCTCTCTCTCTCTCTCTCACACACACAAATGTGTGCTGATTTGAGTTCGTTTCAAATGAAAACTGGAACTGTTTTCTGGCTTTAGGCTTTTTGTTTCCTTGGGAATGAGTTTGGCTCATGAAAATAGAATTTTTAACTGAATAAAAAATTGGCTACCTATACGAGTGGGGTTTTAAAGATAAGAAGCATGTTCAACACTGAAAAGTAAACTCTGTTCTCCTCCGGAATAAAAATTTGAAGACAGTTTCTTGCTTATCATTATAAAAGTGAATGATATTTTTCGTTTTCTGGTGGAAACAGTTTTTAGTTTGTGATAGTAAGCAATTTCTGTGTTGTTTTCATTTTTAGATAAAAATGTAGACAGTAAACTGGTTTTCTTAAAACAAATAGGCCCCAGCTGTCTTCTTTTGTGCTGCATGAAGACTAGCTTATGACTGATTGTCTTGCAGTTAAGAAAGATACTGCTGCTGAAATGGCAAAGAAACGGGAACATGAGCGACAGAGGCTGGAGAAGATAGCAGAAACAAACCGAGTAAGTCGCTACAGACATCGGAGCCGCAGCAGAAGCTACAGTCGTTCCCCTCCGAGGTATGGTGAATTGCTTTTTGTAATAGCAAACGATTTCTTTTTTTGTTTTAAGTGCTTGTATGGTTAGTTACTGAAACTTAATAGTTACTCTTGCTGAAAGGTGACCGAGTATATGACTAGGCTAATTGGTTGGTAGTGGAGTTGCCTTTCACCTTTTTCCGGGGGTACCAAGGCCAAACACTTTTTCGTTGCGGATTGTTCTTTGTTTCTCGATTGCCTTAACATAGCCCAGCTTTGGTCAAGTGCTTACATGGTTCAACATAGAAGTGTTTTTTGGTCGGTCTTTTATCAACAAAGAACTTTCAATAATGTGAAAACTTGCATGGGACCACATTTAGTGTGCTGCTAGTGGTTGTTTCATTTCCATGAGAAAGAAGGTATATATCTCTTTTCCTGTGGCTTTTGTGTTCGCCATATTACTAACATGTTACAGAATTAGTGGAGTTTTATTTTATTGTACTGCTAGTAGTAATTTCATTTCCATGAGAAAGAAGATATATATCTGCTTTTCTATGCCTTCTGTGTTTGCCATATTGACTAACGTGTTACAGAATCAGAGGAGTTTTATTTATTGCCTTTTGGACAATGTCTTGATTTACCGAAGGCTGGTCTTTTTTCCCTAGAGAATGAACCTAAAATTTAGTCGGTCATCTTGTAAAGTGTTGAATTTCATTCTGTCTATTGTTAGTTTTCATTCTGACTTTGGATCATCTAATACCAGCAATAAGTGGTTTTCTCCAAGGATAATCCCAAGAATGAGGTGGTTGTCATAGAAGTTGATGCATAACAAGTAAAATTAATTTGTTTTTACATCCTTATGTGTTGTATTGCAGAAGGTATAGGCGCAGTAGAAGTCCTAGTAGAAGCAGGAGTTCCCGAAGAAATCACTCTCGATCTCGTTCACGCTCTCGTTCACGTTCCCCTTCACGTTCCTGGTCTCGTTCCCCATCTCGTGCCCGCTCTCGCTCTCAATCCGTGTCTCGATCTCCAAGGTTAGCCAAACGACCTATTCATTTATTGCACTTCACACAAGAATTGATTATTCTTGTGTATTGACTGGTAACTGGATTTTTGGTGTCCGGCAGATTTATATGAAGTGGCTTGTTTTTGCAGGGTAAGAAGCCGATCAAGGTACTGAAGTCGCTCAATGAACACAGATTGTATAGGTCTCTAGTTGGACTTATCTTTCAGGAAGTTGAGCCATATGATGGTAGGTTTAAGGTTATTGTACAAGAAAAATTAGTGCAGGGACAAGGACTGAGCCTTCTCCAGACACTGCCGCGAGGTTTTATGTAGGATATTTCGGTTGGATTTAACCGACTACTATCTCATTGTCCAATTTAAGAGAACCTCGTGCATCTGCAATTTTCTTCATAACCGATGATGCCTTTTCTTGCGACTCAACTTGTGGAAGCGACCGTATTCACCACCAGGAAAGCATGGACGAAAGAATCAGACGATTCACAAAGCATTTGATTTTCTACATTTGATGTTCAAAGTTCGTTGTATGTTGATTTCCTGAGCCTAAAGGTAGGATGACATCAGCTCGATGTTGCTCTGGCCCAAGTGACCTCTAATGTGCACTTCGAGTGACCAAAATTTACCCTTTTGAAGACGCACGTCGGGAAGATTTTTCCCTCGACTTCATATGATAAGTTAATTGATCATGTGTGTCCCATGTGGATCTCAGCGGACTCTACCTGACAACGGTTATGATGATCCGGTCATATCGAATTCTATCGATTGTTGATCCTTTTCTGACGGACTAGGAAACATGAAAGTGATCCTTATAAAATGAATGCCTTCACCAAACGGATGTGGATCTTCTGCTCTGCATGCTTCATGCGTGTTTCAGTCATTTTCGGCCTTTTATTCATATCTTCCTTGCATACGACGACATTTTAGAATTAGTTGAAACGCAGGAGAGTATGGTTCAGGATCGAAGATCTCCATCTACGAGGAACAATTCATGCTAGAGAGGAATCCATCGATTTACAGTTAATACCATTTTGAAAAGCAACATGGGTATTGAGTCTTATTTTTTCCTTGTAGAAACTGTTTCACCTATACCTTCTTGGTAAAGATATTGGATCTTGAAAATTCTTAGCTGTCACCCCACTAAATGAGTGATTGAGTACGTAGCTTCTTTCTCAATACCCTTTTGAAACGGTGACCGAATTCCAAAAGTTCCTCATCCCACAAAGGTCTTCGCACTCAACTTTGTTCTACAGCTCTCTCTAATCTTAATCATTTTGACCTAATGCATCAGCGAGTATGCAGCCCGTGATAATAATTGCTGGCCGACCAACACGTGCTCATCATCGCACGTTTTGCGCCTGGCAAAGTTCGCTCACACCTCAATGACCTCACACTAATCTTTTCACATGCAAGAAAGCGCCTATTATGTTCCCTTGAGTCCACAACGTTCTCATTACAGCTGTCCTCACGTGTTTAGAGAAATCTTCCATCTCCAATTTTCTGGTCTATGTTTGAGAATTTTTCATCCTTTCTTTCTGATTAAAAAATTGGGACAAAGTTGAGATTTTTTAGGGGTATTTTAGAACGATGTCAAATTTAGGGAGAATAATGAGAAATGAGGATGATCTTCTCGTTCACCTCTCTTGGACTGTGCCACACCATCATCGACCATAGCACACAAAGCTCATGTGGGTGATAGCCATGTGCATTGCCTTCGTGTTTTCCTACATGGTGTTCTTCTTTATCGAGATGGAGCCAATCATGATAGTGTACATCTCGCCGAGGAAGCACCGATATTCTCCTAGAGCATTCGTATCGTGTTAGACACTTCAACATATGTCTGACACTCTTTGACATTCGATTAACATGTGTCGAAAAGTCTAACACCTGATCAACTCTCTCGACATTCTCCAACACGTGGATCTGGAATTCTGTCAGGCGAGTTTGGAATTCCGCTACGCATGGGTCAAAATTAATTTTTTTTAATAAATGATGAGTCAAAATGTAAATATGTAAAAAATAAAAAATAATAAAAATAATAAAGGGGAACGAAAAAATACTTAGTATTGTCTTTTCTTTTGACTTTCACTTTCCGTAACATATAATACTTAGTTTGTTTTTCTTCTCTTCTCTTTCAACATGCGTTGACACGCGAGTCTAGAATGTTGATTGCTTTTTTTTTTTCCAAGTTTTATGAATTATTAGAATAGAGTTGAATTTGTCAAATTGAAATAATGAGTGATATTAACAAATGGTGGATTAATTTTTTTAGTATAAATTCTCTCTAGGCTCTACTTTTATTATTTATTTGTTTGTGAATTTGAATCAAATTAATTTAACAAAAATAATCGTAAAAATTATAAAAATATACATTTAATATATAACGTGTCCCTACATATTGAAACTCTCTATTTTTTTTAGAAATGACATGTTGCCGTCGGCATGTCGTGCTATGTTGTGTCAAATATCGAGTATCAGTGTCGGTGCTAATTATCTCGCAGATCTTTCCACTAAGGCTACATGCACAGGGGTATGCGATTGGAGTCGCCGTAAAATAGGTGGTGAGTATAGTGTTATCGATGATATACTTATTGATATACAATCCAATCACCCTCAAAGATTTTCTCATTGAGGCGTGTTCTTTTGGTTGATTTCGGGCTACCGGTTGTGATGATTCTTCATAAATGTGCCGTGCACTCACTATGCATGTTGCATGCATTATTTTCAGAAAGACTTCAGACAAAGAACTAAGAAAACAAGGTTACAATGAGAAACACAAAATTAAAATGATCATCGTCCAGTTCCTGCTATGTCTAAAAGAAAAAGGAGGAGAAGAACACCAAGCACGGCACTGGGGAGGGTTAGTGGTGGGATCTCTTCCTCCACCCGACCCCGCCGTCCGCTTCATGCTTATCTGCATCGTTGGGATTCACTTTGTCCAATACGCCTCTGCCATTGAAATCATACTACTCTATAGAGAGAAGGCTGCCATCACCTACTTTGACAAAAAGCTCCTCAAGAATGTCGCAGTCGACTTGATAAAGACAGTGTTCATCCTCATTGCCACCTTCCTCCTTGACTGGGTCAAAAGATGGCCATTGATACTAAGGAGCATCAGCGAGATGATCTTCTGGCTCACCTCCCTGGAACTGTCCCTCACCATCATTGACTACAGCCACACGAAGCTCATGTGGGTGATGGCCATGTGCATTGCCTCTATTATTTTCATACGAGGTCTTCTTCTACATTGGGATGGGGCTGATTACGTTGGTGTACAACTTGGAGATCTTGACGCTCTGCGTGTGCAGGGATATGCAACTGACGTTGCTATGAAAACATGTGGTGAGTATAGTGTTATCGATGACATACTTATTGATGTACTAGGCAAACACCCTTAAAGATCTTCCCATTAAGGTGTGATCTTTGGGTGGATTTGGGGCTATCAGTGATGATGATGCACGTGCTATGCATGTTCCATATAAATTTTCTAGAAAGACTTGTGGCAAAGGATTAAGAGAAGAAGAGTATAACAATGACCACGAAACCCATCGTCGAGTGTTGTTTGGTGAAAACAAAAGTTACAACGAGTTTCTACTGTGTTTATATGAAGAAGGAGGAGCAGAACATCAAGCAAAGCATCGAGAAGGGCATTTACGAAGGCCAGCATCACCTTCTCCCTCGAAAAGCTCCTCGAGAACATCGCAGTTGACTTCATAACAATAGCGTTCATCCTCGTTGCCACCTTCCTCCTTCACTAGATGGGACGACGACTGCGAAGCAGTATCGACGGGATGATCCTCTCACGCACCTCCCTCAAACCGCGCTTCACCATCATTGACCACAACCAAACAAAACTCATATGGATGATGGCCATGTACATTGCCCTTGTGTTTGCCTACAAGGTCTTCTTCTGTGTCAGAATGGGCCCGATCTCCTCGGTGTGCGGCTCAAAGATCTTCCCACGATGCTATGTGCACAAGACTATGCAACCGATACCCCGTGAAACAGGTGGTGAGTATAGTGTTATTGATGGCATGCTTAACGATGTATTAGGCGATCACTCTTGGAGATCTTCCCACTGAGGCATGTTCTTTGGGCGGATTTAGGGCCGTCTGCAATGACGATTCTTCGTGCATGCGTTGTGTAAACTCCATACACGCACACCCCGTACACGTGCTATGCATATTCCATGCACATTTTCTAGAAAGACTTGTGGTAAAAGACTAAGAATAAAAGAGTACGACGATGGCCCCAAAGCCAAAATGTTTGTGAAATCCGAAATTTTCTTTGTAATTGACGATATTTTAGATATGTAGTTAGTGTAACAATTGTCAATGGGGACCCATATGCTCTTGACGTATCGAATAATTTTCAAACATTACATTTTACTAAGTTATGGTTTTCCTATTGTTTTATATTTTTTGTTAATAATTTTAGTGGTTTCAAAATAATTTTCTAATTTACCGGCATTTCAAATGAATTCTGATTTTCCTATTTATTTAATACAATGTAAAGTATCTATCCAAACTAACATAATATCTCCATTCTTTTTAATCAAATCATGCCATTTGTCACTATTTTAGTTTGGACAAATGTCTTAATTATCACCTTATGTTTTGCCCACATGCCTTAATTAAATCCATTGAACCTAGCTCTTAAGACCTCATGCATGACATATTATTTTCAACTCTAGTAACTTTATATTTACTACTTTAAAATCTAGTTAATTGATATTATTACTTTTAACTCGAGCTAATAAAGGTGATCTCAAAATACCCTCATTCCTCTCTTGAACACGCAACTTCATCACTTCACATCTTCAAGTTCACATTTTTTTTCCTATTCCACTTTCTTTCATGACAATCAAGGTCCAAACCCTCACTTTGAATCTAGTGTCTACAAGGTATATTCATGAGTTTCCTTTATTTCTATGAAATTAGCTTTGTTGTTTTCTAAAGAATGAGACTTGTTAATTTTAGTAAATATTTTGATTTCAAGCTGATTAAAGGCTTGCTTTGTTGAAATTTTGAGTCAAGGTAAGTGAAAACTCTAAGGACTAAGCTAGAATAATCTCTTTAGTACTCTTGAGCTTGGTTGCTTGATTGTTTGTTTATTTAGTTTAGACTTTACTCTGTGTGAGTAAGTTTCAATAATTGTATGTTAAGCTATTGTAATTATTAGGTTTTAATTAAAAAGCTTTCCTCTTGCCTAGAATGTCTTTGAGAGATTACAAAAAGGTTTTGTTCCAACTTGAATGAGAAAAATGAGAAAATGGCATAACTAGGCATAAAATGGGTATTATGGTAAACTCTTGGCAAGATTAGGGGCAATTTCGAAATTTCCAGAAGTGAGATGGGGCTGTTCATAGGATTATTTTATTTTTTTTAGTATTAATTAGTGGATTATAAAGTAAGATTAATTAAGGGGAATCAAACCGGTTAAAAAATGAGTTTAGAAGCTTTAGGGGCAAATTTGTAATTTCACCAAGTTGAGAGACAAATCTATAAAAACTGAAAGTTTTGGGGACTGTTAGCAGCTTGGGAAATCTTATTATGATAGGTGGTTAAGTTGTTTTTAGAGTTAATAGCTTAATTTGGACAACGTGTCTAATTATGCAAAATTGGACCTAATTGTGTAAATATATTAAAAGTGGGCTGTTTTAATAATTTTGTAAAATATGTGGTGTGTCTATAGTGCAAATAAAATGTTAGTATGTCTTAGATAATAAAAAGGATAGCTTTTACAATTTATTTTAATTGATATGGCTTGGTTGGATGAAAATTGCAAATTAGGGGTAAATTTATAGGGCTATAATCCAATTCTAAGAATTTGGAATTATAGATAATGCTCTTTAATCTTTGTGTAAAAGTGAACTTAATCAAGGGTAGTTTAGAAAAAAAAAATGTAAATGCCATGAGTTACTTAAATATTGGAGTAGTAATGTCTATTGGTAAATAGATAACAAGAATTAATGAACTTGTAAAGTTCTCTACCAATAACGTTGGCTCGGTGAAAAGAAAAGAGAATGTTATGTTTTAAAATGCATGTAATTAATCGATTCTCATGGTTATATGAGAAATGCCAAAAGATTAATGGGTTATTACATGAAAATCGTAGATACTAAAAATATGTGGCGTTTATTGTATTGTAATTTTGTATTGTAATTAATCATGTATGCCTTTGATGCTACATGATTAAGACTTTTGCTGCGACCTATTCACCACCAAGCTAATTCCCTTGAATGAGTATGTGTGAGACTTTGGAGTTAACCATATGTTCTACCGGATGGGGCGGTTCTCTAAAGGGTTGAGATGATATAAAATTTTATGATGACATGACTCATGTAGTCATAGTATGACATGACTCATGTAGTCATGTAGATTATGGTGGTGTATTTATCCTCGCTAATGTAGAGGACACTTGTGATAGATAGACTAAGAGGCGTGGCAAATGGCTATGTATGATTCTATCCCCATGAGTTGGTGGCGACAATGCCTCATTAGTCGAGTGCCTCGTGAATCGAGATGGTCTTGACCTGTGACGAATATGAATTCATATGTGTAAATCGATGAGATATCATGTGATTTTTATGACATAAAATATGATATTCGCTTGCACATGAGTAATTGATTTTTTGCAATGTTATTGTTGTTTCATTGACATGTCATGATAGGAAAGATAATACTTTTACTCATGCACTCATCATACACGGTTATTTATGCTGCCTTGAACTTACAATTGTTGTTGGTACCGGATTGAGTGATAGGTGAATCTCTTACTTTAGACTTAGGGATTTAATTTACTAGGCTTTGGCTCATTCCATTATTTTTACGTCATTTTTTGGAGCCCCGACACACATTTTGAG
Organism: Eucalyptus pauciflora; assembly: GCA_007663325.1. Classification (NCBI taxonomy): domain Eukaryota; kingdom Viridiplantae; phylum Streptophyta; class Magnoliopsida; order Myrtales; family Myrtaceae; genus Eucalyptus; species Eucalyptus pauciflora. The sequence goes on from VMYD01000281.1 coordinate 562,597, forward strand.
TATGAGCATGAGGAGGTTGTGCTGCCTTATTTGGTTTTTATGTATATCATGTGTTCTACCATGATATGGGCCGATGTAGGACTTGAAGATTTGATGTCCTATTTGTAAATGTAATTAAATATCATATTGCAATTTGCAGGCTTCCAATCTCTAGATTTAAAGCATGATCAACTGAAAATTAATGGTGGGTAGATAAAAATTATTTTTCAATATGAAACATGAACGAGACAGGTAGGGCGTTCTGCAAGAGGTTGGACTTCAGAACTTAAATGGATGATCGGGGCCATCAAGGGTAAAAACTTGGAAGCAAGACTCCTCAAGCTATCTTTCTTAGGGACTATCTATCGCATTTGGATAGAATGCAACCGTAGACAATTCCAAAATAAGTCAATGGACCCTCATCTTTTGTTAGCTAGGATTCAAAAAGGTTATAAAAGGTAGGGGGTCACTCTACGAATAGTGTAAGTCTTCCCAAGCATGTATGGAGGCCTCTTCCTCCATCTTTTCGCATAATTAATCTCCTTGAAATGTTAGGAGATTTCCCTAAGCTTTTGTATCTCATCTTATGAATAATATTTACATATTTACAAAAAAAAAAAAAAAAAAAATTAAAACATGTATGAGAGAGAACTCTACACCATCATCTAATTTCACGTCAACTAGGAATTAACGTACACGGATGCACAAGTTATATATTATGTAAGATATATGATCAAAACTCTCATAATATCTTTAGCAAAGTGGGTTGCAACAGTAATTTTTGAATTTTCTATATATTCGAGTTAAAAAGTGAATTTTATCTCACCTTTTCCTTTCCAAATTATTTTTACATCAAAAGTTAAAACTACCCATTACTCTCTCTATATCAAGTATCTACCCATTTCACACATCTTAAATAACTTTTCGTTGCACATTCAGTCAATAATATATCCTCCCTTAAAAGATGGCTCTTTTCTCTTCGTAGGTAACATAACGGGTATGTGCCTCAACACTGCTTTATGTCAAAATTTGAACATAGCAACATGATTTTGATCCTAGAACAATCAAGGTAGCACCAACTTCGCTCATTGAGTGTTATGATTAACCATGTAATCGTATTTCATGTTGGAAATCATCACATGGACCTTACCATTTGTGTTTATCTTACATTGATATGAGAGAAAAATGACATAAATGGTTTTTGAACTTTGGTTCAATATGTAATGTGATCCCTGTTTAATTTGTTCAATGTGGTCCTTGAACTTTTGGTGCATGTTTAATCTAGTCTTTAGACTATAAGAAAATATTTAATGTTATCCCTAAAGTTGAATTAATGAAAAGCATAACATTGGATTTTCATATAATCCAAGGACTAGATGAAACATTTACAAAAAACATTCAAAGACTATACCGAATAAAATGAAAATTTAGAGACGACATTGTATATTGGGCTAAAGTTTAGGGATAAAATTACGCATTGAGTCAAAGTTCAAAGAACATTTATAAAATTATCCTTTGATATGATTAACATAAATACAAATTCTCTACCCTCTTATCAAAATCAAGTCTTATTCACGGCCATGCCATGTTGTGCCGCGTCGACCATTGTCAAGTACATAGCATTTATAATTTTTGTATGGTTATTTTGAGATGTAGATTAGAAATATGTCAGGGGCAAATGTATAAGGTTTAATATAAAGTAGATATTGGAAACTTTGCTGCCTCATAAATGAGCCTAGAAGTAGTTACTAGTTTTTATGAAAGCCAAAGTCCACTCTTTTGCTTAATTTGCCCAAGAGGTCAGTTGGCGCCATGGTCATCCTTTATTTAGAGTTCTGCGATGCCTTCTCGCTATCAATCTCTCCTTTGGCTGATCGCACGCAATCGTCTACCAACCCAAGTTTCTTTACTCTCACATGGCAGAATTCCTTTTGCAGTATGTGCTTTTTGTTCGTGCCGTCCAGACTCGATAGATCATTTGTTTTTTGGCTGTCATATTACAGGAAGTCTTGCCTTGTATTAGGCGGCATAATTTAATCTTGCGTGGCAAAGCAAATCTTGGTTGGAAAATTTAGATTGGGCTAACAACCTTATTACCAATTGAAGCTTCCACCAGTCTCTAGCTCGTTTTGTATTTGGAGCTTTATGCTACATCATTTGGAATGAGAGGAATAACATTATCTTTCGAAATCAGTCCCTCTACCTCCCGGCTCTGAAGATGCATTTGCACAAGGCTATTAAGGATAAGGCTCTAACCTTCAAACATGTTCCAAACACCCCTAGGAACAGAAGACTACAACGAAGCTAGGGTCTCCATTCGTCTATCTTTGATTGACTTTGGCTGCCCTTGTCTGTTTCTTGGTTTTGGCTATCCTTTGTGTTGATCGCCTTTTGTTTCTTTCTTTGGAACCACGGCACCCCGACACTCTTTTTGACTCTTTTGTCTTCTTGAGTGTCTAGTTGTAGGTGTTGGGCCTCCTACCTTGTACATCTGTTTGGCAAAGTCTATACAATACTTACCTTTACCAAAAGAAGAAGAAGAAAAAAAAAAGTCCACTCTTTTGCCGTACATAAAACAAGAAAACCTGTTGATGAATATCAAACTATCTCGACTCTAATCAATATTTAGCCAATAAAAAAAAGAAAATCATGATCGATGACATGTATGAATTCAATTCATAAAATGCTTTCTTCGTATTTAACATTGATCTTTTTTGCAGCATAACATTTGATAAGCACTATATGCTACATCAAGTATATACAGTAACATGTCACTTTAATTGCTTCATATAGTTAGATGTCCTAGGGAAGGCATCATTTCTATTTTCTGCGTTCCCACTTAATCTCTCAACCTTCACAAAAGGGGTCCTTCTTAATCAAGTATCATTTTGTGTCTTTAACTTAAGATTAGTTTAGTACTAGTTGCGCATCTAGCTTTAAGGTTTCGCGGAAGAATGAGGCAATGGATATTATTATGTATGATCATAGTAGACTCGATATTATCTGAAAGGCCACGTTTGGTTAGGCTTTAGCCATCTGTGATTATTCTAATTATAGAAACTAAGCTTGGCACAAATCTTCTTCCTCCTGTTTTCCCGTTGCTTCTGGGGCGCATGGGTGGTTCATCTCTCTTGGACTGATTGAAATAAGTAAATCATGTGTTAAGGAAGAATCTTTTATCTAAGGAAAACCATTAATACAAGCTTTGAAATAGTTAGTAGATCTTTGCCCTACAAAATAATTTTTATCCTTGTAAGCATTAGCTCTCATCTTATGATCATCACGATGTATTGTATAGTTCTTTATAGCCTCTACTGGGCCAAACAATATTATGTTCCTCACACTTATATAATCAATATTTATCATTATTATCATGAAGGGAGTAGATCTTCACTCTGAATTATGATCTCTCTCTCTCTCTCTCTCTCTCTCTCTCTCTCTCTCTCTCATATCATGCTTACGTCACTGATCATGTAAATACCTACCCATGTAGAAGCCAGGAAGATCCAAGCTAGGATTTATTCATATAGTTAGTCCTTAAAGCTTTCATAGTTGACAGTCCTTAAGCGATTCGATATTGGTCTGAATCTTAGTGTGCTTCAACTTACGTGGGATCTAAATATGACTCTCAAGGTACTTAAATGCATGGTTGCCTAGTAATGTAATTTGATATTCAGAAAGAAACAAATCACGCATACTTCTTGGTAGTGGCTGCAACACTAATGATTTTTTTTAGATGGTGCACTTTTGATGAATGTGTATATATTTCATCAATTAAGATTCCAAGTAAATTCATAAAATAATAAAGCTGATGTTTAAATCTAGAAGAGGAAGCCAAAAAGGAGCTACTATAGACTCTGACTAGGTTGATCATTCAATCCAAACCCTACTCATTAGTAAAAGGAAATGCTATAGGTATCAGACCATGTCAATAAATAATCTCAACACCTAGTTTTGAGTTTCTTTTACTAAAATTTAGCTTTTAACCTTTGTCCATCAAGTCACGCTTTGTATCATTGGTTGTCATGGTACTTGTGGGTGACAATTGATAATAACATGTCAAGAGTGATTGAAAAACTCATATTCCCGTATAAAGCAAAGAAAAAGAAAAAGAGAGAGAGAGTAGTGAACCGATCTATTTAAAATGATATATTCCAATGAATTTATAAAAGGAACACGTCACCGACAACAACAAAAAAGGTATTATATAAAAATGACAGGATCCTTCCTTGAAAGAACTTGCCCTAATCAGAGGTAATTGGTGACGTGGGGAGATGTAATGGGCATGACTATTTAGAAGAAATTATTTGTAAGATTGAAGAAGACAAGGAATCAATCTTGCCCACTAACTCTACATGCCCGGTCTAATTGTCGATTTTGTGTATCTAAATGGACCACCCCTTGTTCACTATCTCCATACACACAAGACATCACTAAGTCATGGGGTTCACGGATTAGTTCCAGAATCACATCACGCTTCATCACCTTTCTTTTTGACTTTTGCAGCTTCTTGGTTCTATATGCTAATTGGTCCATTATATATTATCAAAAAGTCTTACACATTCTGCTTTATCATATGGACTTAAACTTTTTAATGGTGCCCATTTGAGTCCTAAACTTTTGAATTAGTGCCAAATTAGCCCTAAACGTTTTGACTTGGTGCTAAGAAGAAGAAGAAGAAGAAGGAGGAGGAGGGAGATAAATTAAAAAGAAAAAGAAAAAGAAAATTATAAAAAATCGAAAATCTTTTAAAATATTATTAAAATTGTCCAAGTCAGCACCAGTGGTGCCACGTAAGCGACCCAATGTCTACGTCAGTAATATTCAGCCAAAATTAATTGAAATGACTAAATTGGGACAAAGTAAAAACATTTATGATTAAATTGGCATTAATTCAAAATATTTATGATTCAATTTGCACCATTAAAAGATTTAAGACTGAGTTGACATCAATAAAGTAGATTTATGACTTTTTTGACACTTTTTCCGTAATTCATGAATCATTCGTAGAGGGAGATCAGTGACGATCTGTAATATTTTATGGGAGTTTTTACCCACAAAGAAATGTTTTTTTCTTTTCCAACTTCGCTTATGAAAAGCACTTTGGTTTCTCACATGGAAGCTGCAAAATTCATAAAACTCGATCGAGGGTTGACCATTTACGCGAAACCGAACAAATTGATTCTGACAATAACCCAACGGCATAATATTTTTATTTTTATTTTTATTTTTATTTTTTATATCTTGATCTGAGAACGAGATTTAAGGGCACCTTCACATGCTAGTACCTTATATTGCATGTCCTAGTCAAATTCGTCCCGTAAAATGTTGACCGATGAACGGTCCTTTCCTTACAAGATTCTACTGGAAATTTAAATTAATAAATCAAATGGTGCTTTGGGGCCAGTCAGTGACTCAATCACGTGCTCAGAGTTTATAGTGAACATTAAGTGTTGCCTCAATTAAGAAAGAAAATCTATATTGATTATAAGAGCACTTGAGATTGATACGGACGCAACGAAATCTTGATTGCCCACCTTCGGATTTTGAAATCTAGAGCAAGTCAGCCATTAGTCTCTTCATTATTTTATTGATAATAAACAATTGAAAGAAGAAAGAACCAAGAAAGATCCTGAAGTATATCATTGTGTGAATGTATGACATCAAACTTAGTAGACAAGTAACAGGTTTATATGGGGGCCTAATTAAACTTCATGAAGAAATAAGAGATTGCGAAACATCTCTCCCTCAAACATTGAACTCATTTTATTACACATGATTACAATTTTAGTGCTCTAAGTTTTAGCGATGGGCCATGGTTGTTACTTGTCATATTCAAAGTAAAAAGTAGTCAAATTTTATTATCGTAAAGAACGAATGATCCCGATCATTATGTTAATAATGACTTTGGCTTTGATGAGGACGTTTTTAGCGATGGTAGAATGTGTCAACGACCCTGATCAAGAAGTTGAGAAAATGTGGAGGATTTATTTTAACTTTAGTTTTATTTCTTATGTAGTTTAAATTTTGTGGTTGGTGTGTTTTTTGGGTACTTTTTATATAGACTGTTAAGTCTACTTCGTTGAGGATACCAATATGGAATTACAAAGTAGTTTACCTATAGCGCTCATACACTACATCCCCGTGGTTAAAAGCACGTTAACCATCTATATTTTCTTGTACTTATTACATACAGTTTGCTTTTGATTATAGTACACTTTCCATCTCCTAACTATTAGAAAATGTGTAATTGAGTTCCTAAACTTTTCTTTCTACAATCAAATCTTGTAACTTTTGATTTTTTCAAACAAAATTTTCTATAACACTTCGCCAATTTGGTAACATGGTAAAAAAAATTTCATGTGCTGATGATTTCCCATGCCAAATCCAGGGCGAAAAAAAGAAGTAAAAGTACATTAGTAAATGAAGAAATTGGGAAACTAGCGAGTGCCAGTGACGTTTCCGAAAATTAGCATGGTGGCTGTCGGTACCCTTTTCTTGTTCTTCAACAAGTGCCGGCAAGGGCAAGTTAGCCCTTGGATCACTTGGAGATGGCGATGATCAATGGCCATCCCTCCAAGGACTAGCAAGGACCGTGGCTCCTTACTAGTGGTGTAGACCTTCATTGTATAAGTCAAATTAGTAAGTAATACAATTACACGAATTAGAAGTAGATCACATTAATTATAGAACAGAAGGCATTGGGATGCAATTGCATGTTTGAAGAGTTAGGAAATGAAATGGAATATATAATTCCGTTGTCTCTGGGCAAAGACATAATTTTATTGTTCATAGTTTGTAAAATCTTACGATTTTACTATATGATCTCATAATTCAATGTTATCAATCTTGTTGCAATCTTACTAGTATAGAATTTTAGCAATCTGGAGTTCGTGCATTCGATCTTCATTATGTAATTTGATCTTCTTACTCTGTCTTTTTATTGGTGACAAACTTTTAGGCATAAGGCCAAGAAATATCAATCTTCTTACTCTTTTTGTTTCAAGTAAATCATTTTAGTTTAGGTTGATTTGTCAAAATGTGTCTCAATCCTCGTCGTCGTATCAAGGTTGTGGTCCTCGTCCATGATGGAGGAAAGTCCCTTTACTGGGGTGCAGCATTAGCACCAAATAGGGATATGGTGGCAATTTGGTGCATCGGCAGTGTTAGTTTAGCAAAATGATGGTGTCGCCAGGTACAAATGATGGTGTAATTCGATTGCACAAAACTAAATAAATTGGAGCACTAAAATCGATTTCCATGTGATGTATATAAAATGTACGTGTGTATCCACATTGAGTTAATTTCAAGATCACATTGAGTTACAAAGGGTGCGTTTGGTTGGATTTTTTAGGAAAACCTTTGGGAAAATATAAAGGATTTTAAGTTAAAGGGATTTTCCAAAATATAAATTGTTTTTGTTAAATTGTAATATGAAAGTCCATTGTGAAGTACCTTTCAGTAAGATAGTGTTTGGAGAAATTATATTTATAAAGGACTTTTGTGATTAAAAAAGGAAAAAAAAAATCGTCAAAAGAAAATAAAAAAGTTGGCTGGCAAGGGCAAGCGACCCTCGGCGATCAAAATCTATTGTCAGAAGCCGACATCTAAGGTTGCAAGACCTCAGGTAACCTTGAAGACAATCGGCGAGGATCATTTGGGGCTTGGCGACGCTTGGCTAGGGCCGCTTGGTCATGCGACCTTAGGCGGCCCGACCTCAGGCAGCTCTTCACAAAGGTCGTAGCGACTGAGATCTAGGTCATCGAAGATTGCACGACCTATATCTAGGTCGTAGAAAGGTTGGGTGACCTATATTTGGGTTGTGCTGGAGGTTGCGCAACCTCGCCACCACCTAGATATAGGTCGTGGCAACATGACTTGCCAGGTCATGCCACTAGTTAGTGATGCTCGCTCGGGTAGTCGCGACCTTGCCAGCCTCTCTCTAGCCTGTCATCGACCCATCACAGCCACGCGACTCAATGGAGATAAAGATGAACAATGAATCACGAGGGCTAAAAACGGAAAAAAAAAATTGAGTGTGGATAGTTTTGGAACAAATTTTTATACTAAACCCTAGAAAGCCCAAGGTAAGTTGTAGGCTGCCATCGGCTTTCAGCCTTTAAAAACAAACATCTTCTCAATGTGGCTTTTAAAATTTTTACCAAACATCCAGTATTTAGCCAAATGGGCTTTGAACTCCTTTACAACGTCCCAAACGCACCCGAACTTCGCCAAGGATAGGTTCAATTGTGAGAAGACAACACGGGAATTGTTCAACGTGCCAGCCATATACGCCGCAGACAGAGAATAACTATCAGTCTGAGAGAGAGAGAGAGTAAATGTTAGTTTCAGCAATTGCCGGCTCCCCGCCAAGAAGCGGTCTGAAAACCATGTGACTGTTGGACCGACTCATCTTCCCACCTTGTGCGTGAATTAATTCCCCCCACTCCTTCATGCTTCTCAGCTGAGATTGCTGACTTTGTATCTCCTCCTCCCTTTCTCTTGGCTACATGTGAAACATCTTTGATTCACCTTTAACGCACCATTCCATGACTAAGGAAAAGAAAAATATTATGAAGAAATGCGAGCTGAATTGATGTATATAATGTGCCAAGTCTCGTTAAAATTTACATCCATTGGAAGAGTAAACTCGTACCCATCGATTGAATAGACAGGCATGTATTGATGCATTCACGAATATCTCTCAAGTGAGACTTATTTATAATTGCACAAAAAAGCAAACATCCAATATTTGGCACGCTTTCTCGTCAAAAAGAAACTCACCGTTTGTTGGTCGATGAAAGAATCTAGCATTCTTCCTTTATCTAAATCCTATCCATAATATATCATCAAAATGTCGTTCTTCTTAATTGACAGTGTCATGACCTGAAATTTTTCATAAATTTGAATCTAAAATGAATAGATATTTAGCTTCACTTCGATCATCCGATGAATAACTAATTTATCCTCTACTATTAAAATAAGTTAACCCCAACTACTATACAAGAAAGCCTTCTGTGTGGAAATACATCGCCATTTTTGCTGTGCACTTTGATCTAGTCTTCAAATATATCTTCGGAAGTTTAGGGACTTTTAGGAGTGTGGATGATACGTTCAGAAACAGGAGGCTGCAACGTAGTTGGGGCATTAATCTGATTATTTTCTCAGCTAGGGACACTTCAAATCCGTTAGGGCCCTAGCCTGTCTGGGGTGTCGAACGCTGATACCCTCATTGCGGCTGCTCCTCGGAGTCTTCTCTTTTGTCATTGGTGGTCTAGGTTGAGATTTGGAGTCTTCCTGGCCCCGTGCGGCCCTCTCCGGTCTCTTCTTTTCCTTTTGCCTATTGTTTAGGCTGTTCTTCGCTTCGACCCGCTCTTGCGGAGTTCTTTTGCATTCGGCTACTATCCACTCACTCTGACTTATTACCTTGTTGAGTGCAAGTTTTGTGGCACCAGATCTTATGTAAATGTTGGTTCAAAGCTCTATTCATTATTAACTTACCAAAAAAAAAAAAAACACAAACTAATTGCTTGGCATTTGCCGTGTAAATAGTGGCAATCAAATAATTATTGGCACTTCAACATATAAATCTTCATCCCCTACACACCATGCCATCATCATTTAATGGAGAACTTATGCAAATTCATATATTATTGAGATGAGTTTTCTTTAGACAATCAACGATTCTATAATTTAATTAATTCATATATCTTCCATTTCTAAGACCACTTCTTCATTAAATTCACCTTAATCATCAATTAAAACTAACTTCCCATAAATTTAGATTATTAAAATCACATAATTTCCCTAATAATTAAACTAATTTCCAAAGGCCATTCATTTATTATATAAACATATAAATATTTTTTTATACCATAGATAGGCCATAGATATCATAAAATTATCAAACTACCCACTTTCAAATTAATTGTGCAATGAAGTCCAATTTTGGCTAGTTAGATAAATTGTTTAGATTAAGCAATTATTTCTAATAATAACTAAACTACCTATTATCATAAGGTTTCTAAGGCTGTGAAGAGTCCCCTAAATTTTCTATTTTTATATATTAGTCCCCTAGCTTAGTAAAATTACAAATTTGCCCCCTATAGATTTAAAACTAGTTATTTTGAACCGCTTTGATTTTATTTAATTAATCTTCGTAATCCACTAATTAACACTTAATTCCATAAGATATCACTATTACAAGAGCAGTATCAATTCTGGAAATTTACAAAATTGCACCAAGACATGACAAAAATTACTAATTCCATTTTATGTTTAGTTTCATAGTTTTCTAACTTTTTCCCATTCAAGATGCAATGGAACCTTTTTGTCTTTCAAACATCTTCTGCACAAGTAGTAAAGATTTCCGTTTTCGCAAGAAATCACCATCGCTCAACATGCCAACCTTGAAGTCCAATTAAACTTAACATCAAAATTTTAAATAAAATGAGCAAACACCAACCAATCAAGATGAAGAGTACCAAGTAGATTGATCTAACTTAGTTTATAGAGTTTTCACTTACCTTGAGTGAAACCTTGAACAAACAAAGCCTTTAATCATCTTGAAATTAAAATAAATAATAAAAATTAACACTCTCATTCTTTAAGAAAACAACAAAATTAGCTTTATAAAACAAAAATGAAGTCTGTGAATTTATTTTATAAACACTTGAGTGATGAGATTAAAAGTCTAAACAACGCAAGTCTGAACCTCAGCTTTTATTAGAAAAGATTGGAAGGTAAAGATATAAAGCGGAAGTTGGAGGCTTGAAGATGAGGAATGGTAGGCTCTCCTTTGCAACATATGTGATAGAAGTCATCTTTCTTTGTAGTTGAATTGTGGTGGGTTATACGATCAAGAAGAGAGATGAATTTGGAAGACTTTAGAAGAGTTACAAAAATATAAGAACAATTAACCCAAGTTAAAAGCAATTATGAACTTGAGGTTGAAGCTTCTGGTGTAAAATGAGGGAGATGTGGTCAACTAAGAGTGTTACAAATGGATTAGTTGAGGTGATTATATTTGATAATTTGTCAAGCTATCTTGCATTTCAATAAATAAACAAGAAAATGGGTGTCTGTTCTAAACACCGAAAATTATTTTGAACCTACTAAATTATCAGAAACAGTTATTAGACAATAAGGAAATTTTAACTTAGTAAGATTTTATCTTTGAAAAATCCTCGATAAGTGTTGACACCTTAATTTTCACATTCCATTTAGTTATAAATTGCATAGAAAATTAGAGACTAAATTTTAGTCCCTAAACAAAAAATATTATTTAAAACTGCATATAGTTATTATGAGCATTTGCATTAGTAGTTAATGGGTTCTTATAGTTTGCATTTGGATTGGACTAGGGCGGATGAACTTGGGTCAATGTTTCTGAGCTTTAGCCTGCAATAATGAAAATATGACCTAGCCCATTAATTCTCATGGCCTAAAATTCATTGGGATGTTTGCCAAATTGAGAGATCGATTTGTGTTAGGAAAGGGAATCGTAGTCATCCATTCAGTGGTGCAAGATTTGTCCTAGGATGTACTAAGCAAGATTGTGGCCGAATATATTTCAATGTTCAAAAGGAATGTTTGGTCAATAATCATGCGCATATCAAAAGCTTATATTAGATGAAAAAACTAGCTGCAAGATATAAAGAAGAAAGATTCGGTCAACAGGAGAAGAGAATATTTGATTGAAAGAAAAAGGAAAGAAAATATGCACTCATCCAGCAAGGAGTCGGTGAGTGGAGAAGTATAAATCCTCTGGACTTTCACATAAAAAAGGGCAGGGCCACGCATTGAATGCACCGTCAGAATATAGCGCTCCATAAAGAGAGATCGGCGACATTACAAGAGGAGGGAGCCGAAGCAGAGAAAGGTGAGAGAGAGGCAATAACGAGGGGAAGACACCTTTTTCACGAAAGTGGCGAAAGAGCAAAGTCAAAATACCGTTCTAGCCATCTTTTTGGCGTCGTGCGGCCTCAGTTCTTCATCTGCCAAAGCATTATCGTGCTCCGCCACCATCACTCCAACCTCGACGATGAAGCTGCCGTCCACGACGCCCGCACTTCATTGCAACATTGCTGCTGCATCTTTTGACGACGCTACTGCACTGATCTCTCACTTGCGAAGTACCACCCCAAAATCTTTTTTGGTGTCCATGCATTACACCACGAGCAACATCACTCCAGGCGACCATAACTGGAGAAATAACAAACGGTAATTTTTGGAATCATGGCCTAGTCCAAGTAAAAGATTTCTCAAGCCATGAGCAGTACTTCCCTTTGGCCAGCTAGTCCGTCGAATCATCACAAGGCAGCCTACTGGAGACATCCATCGGCCAGCATCGACACGTCTTCAGTCCATCAATACCAAGAGGACAAGTTCCGGCAACTTATCCGTCCTCACGGTCAAAGACGAGTTTAATTTTGCAGATCATCCAAGCGTGCCCGTTGACCACCAAACCAAGGATTTGTTGGTGATCTCCCTCCCATCACTGCAAGTCGTTCTCGAGTACCATCTTAATGAGTTGAGACCAAGCACTCTTTCTCCACGTCGCCGGCTGTGGTCAAAACGAGCACCACCACATCAAGTCGCCACCACATCAAGTCACGAGTAGCCGTTCGAGAATCCAAATTTAGAAGCCAATAGTCGAATTAGGTAAAAATCTCATCTAATTTGATTTTTGAATATTCAGTTTCCTTATTTGAAATATCGCCGATGCATATAATTGAAATTCCCGATATGCTATCATGTCTACAATCTCGAATAGCCTTTTAAATAAGGAATTAATTTTATGCATACAATTGACAATCCGATTTCACGTCAAAAATATGACTCGCAATCACACTGAAAAATCATGAATCCAATCTCACACACGAGATACGTTTCACGATTTTTTTAAGAATTGACAAATCCGATCTCATACGCGAGATACGATTCGTCAATTTATTAGATGGTTATCGATCATATCTTGCCTGATTTGCTGTCGTGCTGTTTGAATCGATTTTGTTTCCGTAAAAGAAAACCCAATATATATATTACTTGGATTAGGTTCATGTTAGAATATTACTTGTTTTAGGGTAGTTTGCATGTTTCAGATTGATAAATTTATATATTTCGAATTTTTTAAATAAAAAATACCAAAAACATTAATTTAGGATGTTCGATTCTCTTTTCATTAATTCAAATTACACGTTTAATTATTGGACAATTTTAATTTCGAATTTTATAAAAAAAGAAAAAGAAAACCTAGAATTAGGGCATTCTGTGCACGTTATCTAGTCATTGCATATTAGGATAAGATTGCATGTTTAATTTAATTCTATATAATCTTTCTAATTAATTATAAGTTCAGATAATTTTTCCTAGATAGATTGTATTTTAGGTTAGGGATTACCTAGTTAAGATAACATTCTAGTTTAAATTAGGATTTGGCCTAATCTGATTCGTAATGTAAGTTGGATAATATCTTAATCTAGGTAGACAATTTTTGCTATTTTCTAATTTCGAATTACATACAATACCAAAAAAAAAAAAAAAAACATTGCCTTAGAATAAATTAGTTTCTTTCTCTAGGATAGACTACATGGTTATTAAGAAAACACAAAAAAATACTATACTTATGTCATGTAGTTTAGGTCATATTGCTATGTCATGTTGCGTCATGTTAGATTAGTAGCATGTATTGCATAAAGCATGATTCTCATTAAATAAGTGAAAAAATTAAGTAATTGCATATTAACTAGAAATCATGCCTAGGATTGTTGATATGAATTTTGAGCTAACATTGTATACGCTCTCGTTTCTATGAGGTAAGTCCCATAATTTATTTACTGCTTTCTTTGGTGTTAAATTGGTGAATTACGTACATGCATGATTAACTCACATGTTAGGGAGTAATAAAATAAATTCAAGCTATCTAATAAAACATTTTTTCATGAAAAGAATAGTAAATAAAGAGTATTAGAGAAATCTAGTGTAACCAAGTCCACGTACCCAAATTCTCTAGTTTGTAAGAGTAAAAACTTGAACCTAAGTCGTGAATTGGTATGGGCTTGGGAGAGTCCGAGCTAAGTCTAGGGTTAGTAATCCATTAACCAAACCCTAGATGGTTCACCCGAGGTTAGCTGGCGACAACTTGGTGACTCCACTGGGGACTTGAGTTAAAACTCTTAGTGGACTTAGGCCAATTTTCTCTTTTATTGAAAACATATTTTTTGTTTGGTAGCAAGAATCCCAAGTATGCCCTTAACATTTAAGGTGTTAATTATTCTTGCAAGATGGAAGGTATAAGGGGAAGTGTTTGCTAACCTTTATTTTGCAGAAGGTGAAGGAATGTATGATTTATTTTCATGTATGAAGTATTGTTTGATATAAACTGTTGTGCATGCCTATACATTTACACTACACTTTTGTACACATAACATGCCATTGGACCTGGGTCGCACAAAATCATCTAGAATAGTATTGTGATGGATACAACTCTGACTGCTTGCCCGTGGTACGAGTCGCCCATCTCAATCCTAAAGTTTTTTTTTTTTTTTTTGTCAAGAGTACCCACCTTGGTCCGCATGCCCGCAACCTGTGTTGGCTTTTTAACCAAGCCGGAGTCATTAGGACCCCTGATCATCCCTGTGGCTCCACTTTTTCAATCTTTATAGAGTAGAAATCGAGCCATGTACCATACACATGTCTATGTGATTGCCACTCATTTTTCAATAAAGTAAGTTCTCTAAACTCTCGCAATTTACTTACTTTATTGTATTATTTTATCGGTCCATGGTATTAGGTCTGTCCCACTAGGTCATTAGGTCTGTCCCACTAGGTCTGTCCCTGCTCTTGGTCAATATACAATGGGAATATCAGACATTTGGATTATTCTCCTTCCGAAGGAAGAGTTTAGCACATGGTGGGACAAGTTAGACCAAGCTAGCCATGAGTTTGTAGAGTCACACATTAGTCGACTATTTCCTTTGCTGCGTATCAACATTCATGGTGGCCTTATCCAATCACTTACCCATTGTTGGTGCTCGGAGACTTCTACTGGCGATAAGCTCTGCTCACCCCCACCTTGGAAGAATATAGTATTGCCATGGGAAAATCTTTGAAAGCTGAATTAATTAGTCTACTTACGGAATAGATTTTGTCGTGGCCTTATTTGATTTTTTTAGAATTAAAGAGGATAAAATAAGAAAGGTTTTAAAGACTCACCGCAATATATGTCCATTCTCTTTTTTAAATGAATGTTTTGAAAATGACACTTCATTTCAAATACGTAAGGTCTTCCAATTAGCTTTCTTCGGGTTCGTAGTTTTTCCTCGCTACAAGAACTCTATTAATCCTATAATTGCTGAATTAGTTAAACAAGTGTTGGAAGGCAAAAATTTCGTTAACACTATTCTGACCGAAAATTTTCTTTCTCTCATTCGATTTAAAGAAAATGGTGATAAAACTTTCCATTCCTCTCCTGAGCTTTTGCAGATTTTGTTCATTTCTCATATAAAAGGGTTGATGGTTTAATGACTATACATGATGTTAGTAACTCTAATCACTTTATTATGAGATTTGAAAACAAACAAAAACATGCACCGGATTACCATTATTCTAGATGGCTAGTTTTTATGAAAAAAAAAAAACCAACTTCCAAAGGTTTCTTGTGGCATGTTAAGTGGTTCAAAGTTCGTGTGGCGAGACTCTCATGTGGAGGAATTGGCCCGATCCCTTTATTGGGATTCACTGGAGCAACATAATATTACCAGACTAGAGTAATCCGTCAGTATTAAGTTGTGTAAGAACTTCCCCCAGCTTTGCAATCAAATTCGCTCCAAATTAGCTTCATTGACGGAGATCGAGACCATAAGGATTCCATTCTCACGATCAAATCAATGTGGGATATGTGTCACCTACAAAAGCTCATATGGTATGAAAAGAAGCTGAAAGGTAAAGAAATGAGATACTATGCCTTAACTAAATATATTCAACAACACAAGATTCTAGAGAAGTTACTTTCAAATATACCAGAGGTGCCACTGAAGATCACAAACCGCGCTGAGAATAGATGTCTCAAAAGAGTCGCCGAAAAAGCTCTAGAGGAGAATAAGTGATTGCGCCTAGTAGTTTCCCAATTGTATATTGATCAAGCCAAATGAAGTGGCTTGAATCTATCTAGTTATTTCTAGTTATTTTCATAGTTAGATTAATGTTTAGGAAGTTAAGTTATTCACTTTCCTAGTTTATTTGTTTAGGACATTTCAAGTTTCTACTTTGTTAGGTTGTGTCAAATAACTCCATTAATGAATAAAAGTTGTTAGACCTTTATCATGGACTGGCATGTTTTATATGAGATGCTTATGTATGTTCATTTTTTCGAAATAGGTGATAACAGATCCTCCATGTTTAGCCATTATTACACAATCAAGAGCTAAAATGACCGACCAATTTGAGAAGCATGACCGTATTACCAATGTAAAAGATTAGCTCAAACAGTTGCTCACCTATGCACAACTTATGACAACCCAAATAGAATCGCTTCGAGTAAATTCGATTCCTACACCCACTCGCCCCGAGTTAGTAATCCCGAAATAGACAAACATGGCCCAAATGATTAATGATGACATGCCCAAACTGTAGGATGACCCATTGCCAGTCACCGTTAAAAAGGCCAAGTCTAACAATGCTCCTAAAACGAAGCAAAATGAATGCTTTGCAAAGCTTAAGGAGAAAGTGAAGCAATTGCAGGAATCACATAGTTCATTCCCGTTCGATCGGTAGATTTATGAGAATGTTAAGATGCCAAACAAGTTTAAAATGCCGGAGTTTGAGAAATATGATGGTACTTCTTGCCCAAATGCTCACCTGCAGATGTACCACGTGCAAATGTCCCAACATGTAAAAAATGAGCCCATCATATACTTTGGCCAGACCCACACTAACATGGTACATCATGAAGAACGTAAATCTCCTTAACACTTGGAATGAGGTAGCCGATGCATTTCTTAAGCAGTATGAGTTCAATATAGACACCGCACCTTCTCGGGAAGATCTAGAGCGAATAGAAAAGAAGATGAGCAAGTCATTTAAGGAGCATGCCATGAGTTGGCAAAATCTGGTAGCTCAAATAACTCCTAAGCCTATTGATAAAGAATTGATGAAGTTGTTTGTTAAGACTCTCCCATTTGAGTTCCATAACCGGATGGTTAACACATACGTCGAGAACTTCCACTAACTTATTCTTGTGGAGGAACAAATTGAAATGGGGATAAGAGAAGGTTGATTTGCTAAGCCATCTAACAGAAAGTTTTCCGCTAAGAAGGAAAAAGAGTCTGATGTGGATGTAAATGTGGCTTCCAACCAGGAAAATACCAATCACACCCCGACTATCCAGCTGAATGGAAGGCAACGACAAATTGATGGCCGTCAATCATACGTCTAGTCGAATAATAGAAGTCACTTCTCTCCTCTCCCTAGATCTCCATCTCGAGTATTGATAATCCTCCTGAAGAAATGCTTGCTTACTAGTGAGC
This sequence comes from Eucalyptus pauciflora, assembly GCA_007663325.1. NCBI lineage: Eukaryota > Viridiplantae > Streptophyta > Magnoliopsida > Myrtales > Myrtaceae > Eucalyptus > Eucalyptus pauciflora. Next base: position 580,104 of record VMYD01000281.1, read on the forward strand.
CAAAACACCCTAATTGCGAGCACACTCGGGGTTATGACTCGACAAAGAAATGTGATGACTAAAGCGGTGAATTGGGACATTCGACTGATGAATGTTTCACCCTGAAGTGCCGGATCCAAAATCTATTGGATACAAAAGCCTTTTCATTCCAAACTGCTCAACCAAATGTCCAAAAAAATCCATTACCGGAGCATGAAGTTAAGGTGAATACTATACTAGAGTCTAATGCTGGTCAAACTAAAAACCTAAAAATGCATGCGGTGAATGCCTATAATGGACTGGTGAGAGTTAGATATTATCTAGATCATGAGGTCATTCTCCTATTACTTATGAAAGAAAGAGTTACCAAAATGATGGATGATGGTATGATTGTATATACTAATCACAATTGCATAGTCTCAATTATATCCTATGTTGTTATATATTGGGAGGAGGAGTGGGTTATACTCAATGTTGATAAGGATGAAATGGATCATTTGCTCATGGATATGCCTCCACTGGAAGATGTAGAATTGTCTATCGAGATTCTTACATCCGACGAAGGAATAATGATCGAGATACCTCAACCTTATGAGTATGTTGACAACAAGGCCGTGCCTTGGTCCAATGATCAAGATGTTAACCTAGTTAGAAGGTCTGGTCAGACCTATGCTCAAGCTAATGCCTAACTTGCAAAGCCTGTCACTAATGAAGAGATTACAGAATTTCTAGCTGTGATCAAAGTAAGTAAGTATAATGTGGTTGATCAGTTGCGAAAGATGCATGCTCAAATCTTTTTGCTTGAACTCTTGTTAACATCCCCTACACATCAAAAGTCTTTGATGAAGGTGCTGAGTGAAGTTCATGTACCAGAAATGATTAAGGCATACAAGTTGGAAGAGTTCGTGGGATCAATCATTCTCAAAGACTTGATTGCATTTTCTGATGAAGAATTCCTTATTGAAGGTAAGGAACATAACAAAGCGCTCTATAAATCCGTAAAATACAAGTTTTCTCATGTGTCCCGTGTGCTCATTGACAACGAATTTGCTTTGAATATATGTCTATTGGCCACTTTTCACCACCTCAAGATAGACCCATCCAAGATACATACTGCAAAAACTTCCATGCGAGCTTTTGATGGGATAAAAAAAAAAGGTGATTGGGGAAATCCATCTTGATGTGCAAATAGGGCCTGTCATTTTCAATATCCCCTTTCAAGTGATGGACATCCCCATCGTATTTAATTTTTTGCTAGGTCATCTTTGGATACATATTGCTAGGGTAGTGCTATCAAGTCTACATCAAAGTGTAAAGTTTGTGATTAAATGAAGTTAGTCACTGTTTATGGTGAACATTACTATCGAATTTATCATAAGATGGCTATTCCTTATATTAAGTTAGATTTCGAGTCTGAATCAAGTTACCACTAATTTGAGTTGGTGTCCACCATTCATGCTTCTCGAGGTTCGTCGCCACCCACTCCTGAGATTTCAAATGTTGCCTTATGGGAGGAAGGGTGATGGTTGGAAATGATTTTGTTCTTGGCTGTGGTCTTGGAAGAAGGGGTCAAGGCATTTGAAACCCTATTGAAGCCCCTTGGAAGTCCTGTTCTACTGGATTAGGGTACTATGGAAGAGGTGGAGAAAGTTCTTGAGGCCAGAGACAAGAAATGCAAAACTTGCCAGTTGAGCAAGGGTGAGGGAGGCAAAACTCGCTACCTCCCAACATTCGCGAGACATTTCTTGGCCCTCCTAGAATGATACATGATGTAATAAAAGTGATGGACACCCTAGGACAACCAAGTGGTAAATTTCACTACTATGTGAAGTACTCGACTCTCCCCAACTTTTACATTGACTCTCGTGATATTGTTCTAAATGGATGGGGTGGCACAGACGATCCGACACCTCCAAAGATAGAGAACCCTAATGATGCACTGGAAGGAGTCACAAGTTTGTTTGATGACCTCCTTATAGGGGCCATTGACGAAGGATCGTTATAAGAAATGGGCCCTAGCCCACAAGAGTAACTCATTTATTGCTTTTGCACATTCTCCTGCGTGGGAATCTTTATTGCTTTCTAGGAATTGTTTTCAATTTCTTCTTTTTCGCTTTCTTTTTAGGGCTTAAATATCGCATTTTTCATTCAATAAATGTAATTGATTGATGAATTTCAATAAAATTACAAGTTTTATTTTGAGAGCATGATGAGGTACACCAAATCGGCCCGGTGATGATATCCAACCGACAAAAGAAAAAAAAATCCAAGGAAAATTCTGAGACTTGGGCTTCATCATGCTTCCTCGTGTCAAAATGTTTCTGAAAAAATGTTTTTGCAAAAGAATTTCAAAAAAAAAAAAAAAAAGAAGAAAGAAGAAAAAACATAGTTAACTCGTTTGTCTTAATGATTCATTTACTCCTATTTCAGGTATGATCTTATGGCATGTAAGGGTACGAAAGTGGTCCAATCTAATGCAGTAAGCGCTAATAATATAATCCGTAAGACTCGATCGAAGATTCTATTGAAATGTAGTGTAGCTGGGAATAACATGAAAAAGCCAATACTCTTACATCCGAACAAACTGTCGCTATTAATTTAAGTAACACAGAAGAAGCCAAGGAAGTGAAAATTGGGGCAAATCTCCCCAAGGACGAGGTTGGGCACCTAATTCAATTGCTGAAAGAATATCAAGATGTGTTTGCCTTGGCCTACGCTGACATGCCTAGTTTGGACCTATTAATTGTCAAGTATTACTTACCTACTAATCCGAACATGTCACCTAAGAAGCAAAGGTTGTGGAGAACTAAACCCAAACTCTCGAAGAAGATAGAGGAAGAAATAATGAAGCTTTTGAAGGTGAGATTCATTGAAGTCTCACAATATCCAAAATGGGTGGCTAACATTGTATCGGTGATGAAGAAAGACGGTCAAGTCCAAATTTGTATCGATTATCGAGATTTGAACAAGGCTAGCCTGAATGATGATTTCCCGTTACCACATATAGATGTTCTTATGGATAGTACTACTGGATTTGAACTATTCTCATTCATTGATGGTTTTTCTGGGTACAATTAGATAAAGATGAAGGAGGAAGACAAGGAGAAAATTGCATTTATCACCTCGTGGGGAACCTTTCATTATAATATCATGCCCTTCGAACTCAAGAATGCAGGGACAACTTACCAGCGAACCATGGTAGCACTATTGCACGATATGATGCATTATGAGATTGAGGTATATGTTGATGATATAATTGCAAAGACCCGACCTGGAATGAGCCACGTTGAAACCCTGAAGAAGTTGTTCAATCGACTCTGTGAGTTCAAGCTTCGTCTAAATCCCACTAAATGCGTATTCGGAGCAACATCCGATAAATTTCTCTGATTCAATGTGAGTAGTAAATGGATTTAGATCAACCCATCTAAGCCAAGGCCATATGCAAGTTGCGACCTCCGTCAACGGTGAAAGAAGTTCGAAACCTTTTGGGAAGATTGAATTACATTGCTCGATTCATTCCCAACTTTCGGAAACTGCCAAGCCATTCTTCAAGCTCTTCAGGAAGAATGCACAAGTCAACTAGAATGATGAGTGTTGAGAAGCATTCGACAAACTGAAGCAATACTTGATGAATCCACAAGTTCTTATTCTGTCATGCCGGGGCATCCTTTGATTCTTCGCCTCACCATTCATGGTGAATCATTGGGCATAATGTTGGCTCAGGAAAGTCCCGTCGATAAAAAAGAACGAGCTATTTATTACCCGAGTAAAAATTCATTGTATCAAAACTGAAATATTTTGATGCTGAGAGGATTTGTGCTGCATTAGTGTGGGTATTGTATAAATTGTGACAGTACACACTACATTACCAGAAATTTCTCGTGACCGAGAACAATCATATCAAGTACTTACTTGATTGGCCAACTTTGGTGGGTAAGTTGGCTAAATGGCAAATTTTAATCTCATAATTTGACGTGCAATTCACGCCACAAAAGTCAGTTAAGGATCAAGTGATCGCTGATATATTGGCCAATAATCCAAGAGCCTCAAATAATGATGACCGTTCCCTGGATGAACGCGTCTTGTATGTAAGTGAAGATTCATGGACCATGTTCTTTGATGGAGCCGTAAACTTGTCTGGTTCTGGTACTGGGGTAATTCTGATATCCTTAGATAGACAACACCATCCAGTAGCTGTAAAATTGATAAATCCATGCACTAACAATGTAGCCGAGTATGAAGCATGTATCCTCGGGCTTCAAGCCGTGATTGAGATGGGAGTAGCCAAATTAAAAGTGTTCAGAAATTCCGCACTGATTATACTCCAGACTGTAAGTGAATGGAAGACTAAGGACGCCAAATTGCTCTTGTATCACGAGTATCTAGAAAATATAGTGAAGGAATTCGATGAAGTTTCATTTAAATACTTATCGAGGTCTCACAATCAATTCACAACTTTGTCATCTATGTTGCAAGTCACCGACAAATTAGAAGTCAAAGCCATTGAAAATAAATTTTTTGGCAAAGCCAGCTTATTGTATGATCAAGACTGAAGAATCTGATGGGAAAACATGGTATTACGATATCATGACTACATTCAAAAATAGGAATTCCCTGATGGAAGTATTCCAACTGATAGGAAATACATCATGAAGATGGCCTCAAAATTATTCGTCAATTGTGAGAATTTATACAAGAGATCTTATGATTCAATCTTGTTGCGGTGTGTCGATGCAACCGAAGCTACCCAAATCATGCGAGAAGTGCGTGAAGAAGTGTGTGGTCCACACATGAATGGGCACATGTTAGCCAAGAAAATTATGAGATTGGGCTACTACTAGCTTACATTAGAAAGTGACTACATCCAACACATACAAAATTGCCACCCTTGCCAAATTCATAGATATAAGGTACATGTTAATCTAACTGAGCTACACTAGTTTTCCTAGCCATGCCCCTTCCCAATGTGGGGCATTGATGTGATTGGCCCAATAAATTCTAAAGCTTCAAATGGGCATCGGTGCATCTTGATGGCGATAAATTATTTCTCCAAGTAGATTGAAGTTACATCTTTTGCAAATGTCACTGTTCACAATATTGCGAAATTCATTAGACATGACATAATCTCCCGATATGGTGTCTTGAAGCAATTGTCATTGATAACAGGACAAATTTGAACAACAAGGTTATTGATGAGTTATTTAATGAGTTCAAGATCAAGCATCTGAATTCATCCTCTTACCGCCCACAAATGAATGGAGATATTGACGCGGTTAATAAAAACATTAAGAAAATCCTTGCTAAGACGGCCGAGAATTATCAAGATTAGCATCACAGGTTACCCTTCGCACTAATAGCATATCGAACGTTGATTCGCACTTCTACTAGGGCAACCACTTTTGCTTTGGTGTACGGTATGGAAGTAGTTCTGCCCGTGGAAGTGGAAATTCCTTCTTTGAGAGTTTTATCTTAAATGAAGTTGTCTAAGGCAGAATAGTCACAGCAAAGATTTGAACAGTTAAACCCTATTGATGAGAAAAGATTGAAGGCTCTTTGCCATGACCAAACTTATCAATAGAGAGTAGCCAGGTCCTTCAAACAGAAGGTACAGCCAAGACATTTAGAGATAAATGATCTAGTGTTAAGGAAGCTGTTGCCGATTTCTCGGGATCCTGGGGGAAAGTTTGCTCCAAATTACAGTGACCCATATGTAGTGAAGAAGGTACTCCCTCAAGGTGTCTTGATCTTGACAAAAATGGATGGTCGTGAGTTTTCTAATCTTGATAACTCTGATGCTGTCAAGAAGTATTACCCATGATAGAATTTGCTATGTTACGTCTTGAATCACAAACATTTTTATGATGAATAAATTGCCTCAATGAGTTGTAAATTAAATTGTTCAAATTTGTAGCAAATTTTGCATGGCCATGGTTTCCCTGATGAATTGTGTAAAGTAAAATGTGTCAAATGGGATACTTTGGAATGATGAAAGACGAGTCTTATTCTGTACATTGTTTCATATACTAAACCCAGTGAGTTGTGTGGGAAAATTCCAAGCCCACAAGGGAAAGGATTATCTCACAAAGGGTACGTCAACTAAAGTGATGAGAGGCGGTTTCTTTCTCTATCCCAAACACTACAAGTATATCCATTGTTTAGCCCTTTTGAGCCCACACATGTAAAAAAATTCAAATTATTCCTATCAAGAACCACCCCACATTGGGGCAAATTGGAGGTAAATTGGTAGGGATTTTCTTGCTCACACTTGCATCAATCTTCAAGTATTACTATTACAGTGCAATTTATGCAGTGTTTTAAGTGCTCTAGGATGACGAAGAGTAGTTCTTTTTTTATCCTACATATTATTGTCCATTGCATAGCCCACTTGAGCCTGCATGTCATTTCATACAAATCCAGTTGATGATTATCCCCCACACTGGGGCAAGGCAAAAGTCACCCCAAATTCAAGTAGCATGATCCGAAGCGTCGATAGAAGACGAAAGAGTCCAAATATAGAATCATTTTCTAAAAGAAACCAAAAGGTGGACAAGTGTGTTAAAAGTCAATAGAACTAGAGGCATGAAAAAACAATGTGCCTAGTAAAAGCAAAGTCAATGCCTATCCAAAAAAGAGTCAAGTAGACGACTATCGATTGTAGAAAAAGTTGTATCCCCAGTGAGGTGGTACTCAAAGAACTCAAATGCCGAGGTGTTACATTCAATGGAGCTTTGATATGGAGAAAATCCCCGATGGTGAAGAAGAAGATTGGTGGCAATGTTAAGATGATCATCAACTCTCACCATTTACAAACATTTTGAGCCTAACAATCCTTTCGTTTCTCAATTCATGAACCTAACTTACGTCCCTTACAAAATCTCTTTAGATTATGACACTTGAATTAATGTAAAAGTTCATATGTTTATAAGTATTGCTCAAAGAAGTGCGGGCAAGATTATTTCTTTCTCATTTTACAGGGTTCTTAACTTGTAAACCCGAAGATGATTACATAATTGTTCTTTCAATTGCCTTGACTCAAAGAGTCCCTTTGTTAAGCCATTGACCAAGCCCACATTACGGTCCCTATTAAAGACCTCTCATATTGATAAGGTCATACCGCTTGCGAGAATACTCGAACCCTTATCGATATAATGATAGTGAGATAGAGATATGATGATAGTGAGATAAAGTGATTTTCATAAAATAGCCATTCTAAATGAGAGTGAATGAAAGCCTTTTCTAGCTGAAAGTCTCTCATTTAGTATTCTTAAGAAATTCATGTCATTGTCTTGAACGACAATTATCTCCTGTGGAAATTTGGGTGCTACAAATATGGTAAAGTTATTATGTATAAACCTTGATTGAATTGATGAAAACCTCACTAAACTTTGAAATGTACATTCTGGAGTAGCTCAAATTGTCCACCTCTTGGATGAATACATATCATTTGTTGTTCTAATCGTGTCTAACATATAATATTTCCTTGAAGACCGAGTAATACCTGACGTTCAAGTTGCTCTCTGAAGCCTCGAGATCGTCCTAAACATTATTAAATTTTATCTCTACAAGCAATCGACACAGCATGCTTCTGCAACCCAGAGTCTCCCCATCAACCCGACGTGCTTCTGTAGCTTGGAGTTCCTTTATATTGACCCGGCATGCTTCCGTAGCCTAGAGTCTTTTTCATCGACTCGGCGTGCTTTCTATAGCCCGATGTCCCTGTTTATCGATATAGCATGCTTCTGTAACTTGGAGTCCTTTTCATTAACTCGGCATGCTTCCATAGCCCGATGTCTTGGTTAATTGACATGGCATGCTTTCATAGCTTGAAGTTCCTTTTAATCAATGCGGCAAGCTTCTATAGCCCAGAGTCTCTTTTATCGACATGGTGTGCTTCTGTAGCCTAGTGTCTCTTTCCATTGGTCTGGTTCGCTTTTGCAGCCCAAAGTCACCTCATCGATCTAGCAAGCTTCTGTAACCCAAAGCCTCTTCCCTTGCACAGTGAAATTCGCAGCCCGTGGTTTACAAAATCCCTTTATATCCAAGTTTACTTTCTCAAATCCTTAGGTGAGTAACTAAAGGTACTTTTTCTATTTCTATATTAGCATTTGCATAATATTTTACTACATTGCATTAGAAATTGGGAATGGGATTCATCAAAACACATGTCCCCACAAAAAGATTCATCATATTGTATTTGCATGGTCAAAATTTAAGTATCATTTAGTCTTTGAATGCAACCTCTATGAGCTCATCTTCAAAGAGGGGTAGTTGTTGACACCTAAATTTTGGCATTCTATTTAGTTATAAATTGCATAGAAAATTAGAAACTAAATTTTAGCCCCTAAACAAAAAATATTATTTAAAACTGCATATAGTTATTATGAGCATTTGCATTAGTAGTTAATGGGTTCATATAGTTTACATTTGGATTGGACTGACGGCAGATGAACTTAGGTCAATGTTTCTGAGCTTTAGCCCACGGTAATGAAAATATGACCTAACCCATTAATTCTCATGGACTGGTGTTCGCATAATTGTGCTCCGCCACCATCACTCCAACCTCAACGGTGAAGTTGCCATCCACGACGCCCGTACTTCATCGCAACACTGCTGCTTCTTCTTCTGACAACGCTACTGCGCTGATCTCTCACTTGTGAAGTACCACCCCGGGATCCTTTTTGGTGTGTCCATGCATTACACCACGAGCAACATCACTCCAGGCAACCATAAATTGGAGAAATACCAAAAGGTGATTTTTGGAATTATCATGGCCTAGTCCAAGTAAAAGATTTCTCAAGCCATGAGCTGCACTTTCCTTTGGCCAGCTTGTCCGTCGAATCATCACAAGGCAGCCTACTCGAGACATCCATCGACTAGCATCGACACGTCTTCAGTCCATCAATACCAAGAGGACAAGTTTCGGCAGCTTATCCGTCCTCACGATCAAAGATGAGTTTAATTTTGCAAATCATCCAAGTGTGCCCATTGACAACCGAACCAAGGATTTGTTGGTGATCTCCCTCCCATCACCACAAGTTGTCCTCGAGTACCATCTTAACGAGTTGATACCAAGCACTCTTTCTCCGCGTCACCGGCTGTGGTCGAAACGAGCACCACCACATCAAGTTGGGAGTAGCTGTTCGAGGATACAAGTTTGGAAGCCAATATTCAAATTAGGTAAAAATCTTATTTAATTTGATTTCTGAATATTCAGTTTCCTTATTTGAAATATTGTCGATGCATATAATTGAAATTTCCAATATGCTATCATGTCTACAATCTCGAATAGCCTTTTAAATCAGGAATTAATCATTGATTTCACAACGTGCATATAATTGACAGTCCGATTTCACGCCCGACATATGACTCGCAATCGCATAGAAAAATTGTCAATCTGATCTCATGCTCAAGATACAATTCGCAATTTTGTTAAAGATTGGCCAATTTGATCTTATGCGCAAGATACAATTCGTCAATTTATTAGATGGATATTGATGATATCTTGCCTAATTTGTTGTCGTGCTATTTGAATCGATTTTATTTCCGTAAAAGAAAACTCTATATATATATTGAGTTGGATTAGGTTGGTGTTAGAATATTGCTTATTTTAGGGTAGTTTGCATGTTTAAGATTGGGAAATTTATTTATTTCGAATTTTTTAAATAAAAAATACCAAAAACATTAATTTAGGATGTTAAATTATCTTTTCATTAATTTAAATTGCACATTTAATTATTGGACAATTTTAATTTTTTCGAACTTTATAAAAAAAGAAAAAGAAAATCTAGAATTAGGGCATTTTGTACACGTTATCTATTCATTGCATATTAGGATAAAATTACATGTTTAATTTAATTCTATATAATATTTCTAATTAATTATAATTTCAGATAATTTTTCCTAGATAGATTGCATTTTAGGTTAGGGATTACCTAGTTAAGACAACATTCTAGTTTAAATTAGGATTTTGCCTAATTTGATTTATAATATAAGTTGGATAATATCTTAATCTAGAAGACAATTTTTGCTATTTCGAATTTTACGTACAATACCAAAAAAAAGAAAAAAAAACATTGCCTTAGAATAAATTAGTTTCTTTCTCTATGATTGCACACTTATTAAGAAAACACAAAAAAGACTATACTTATGTCATGTAGTTTAGGTTATATTGCTATGTCATGTTAGATTAGTAACATGTATTGTATAAAGGATGATTCTTAATAAATAAGTGAAAATAAAAATTAAATAATTGCATGTTAACTAGAAATCATGCCTAGGACTATTGATGTGAATTCTGAGCTAATTGCATATGCTCTTGTGGCTATGAAGTAAGTCCCATAATTTATTTATTAATTTATTTGGTGTTAAATTGGTAGATTTTGTATCCACATGATCATCTCACATACTGGGAAGTAATTACATGAATTCAAGCTATCTGATAAAACATTTTTCATTAAAAGAATGGTATCGAAAGGACATTAGAAAAATCTAGTGTAACCAAGTCCCCGTACCCAAATTTTTTGGTTCATATGAGTAAAATAATTCTCCCGTTATTTTATTTAGATGTCTAATCAGCCTACCATAAACTGATTAGTGACGACTCCTAAATAAAATTCATCTACAAGTTAAAAACTTGAACCTAAGTCGTGAATTGATATGGGCTTGGGAGAGCCTGAGCTAAGTCTAAACTTAGTAACTCATTAGCCAAACCTAGGTGGTTCACCCGAAATTAGGTCGCGACAATAAGTATTTCAGAGTGTATCAGTTTCCGCTAATGTTTACTGTGGCTATAGATTTTTCACCATCACTCTATATAATCAATCTATATAGAAATATCTATTAATTTAAGAAATTAAAATTTGTAGACATACGTCTTAAACTATTAGAAAAAACTTTCTTATTTTATTTCCTTGATTTATAACTCATCACAATTTTATATCCGTAACAAAATTGCATTCCAAAAAATCACGGTCACGGAAAGGATCTTTTGAATTTTCCACACGTCATGTGATTAGTGACCTACACATGCCGATTACAAATTCAGGTCAATTATTTATTATCTTTGTATCCTATATATTATCAACTAATATAAGAAATTCTGGATGTCGCATTTCCTTGATTTAATGATAATTATCAAACATAGTTCTCTTGTTGCCTTCAAATTATGGATCTGAGTAAGGATCTGAAGTAGGACTTCTTCAATTTAGATCAAATCAAAACATTTTGGATAAAATTGTCTGATGTTGTCATTAGAATAAACATGAGTCATACGTGCAAGCCGGCTGGTTAAGATTTGGCATGTAGTGCGCTTAAAGTCTTATTTGAAATTAAGTTGGTAACTTCAAGGTTTTATTTGGGACAACGCTCACTGTGAGAACTCTAAAAAACTGCCTCATTATATGCCTCTATTTGAAATTTTCCCCTAAAATATTGTGCAAAGCTTGATAAATTCTAAATTCAGATGCAATTGACTTGATCTTCACTTTAGTTTTAATATGCCGTGATATTGAATTGATCATTTTGCAACCGTACATGGAGGGTAGGCCAAAAGCAAGAGGGGTGAGTGTCATGTCCCTAGGGAACATCAGCTCGTTGACAATCTCATGCTAAATGGCTAATCATCAGTTGATAACTTTCATTAACAGAGCCTGCCCACTATAATTGGTTCTTCCCTAAAAGATCACAGGCGATCAATAGATACAAAATGATTAAAATTGGGGCACGACAATGTGGCATTATCATTGTCTGGGTTCTCTCCTTTAATTCTCCCTTGTCCACGAATAACAATTGCTAATGGGCCCATAATCTTGATTTTATTTGCAGAAACAGCGGTACATCAGAAATAAATAACAGCAGAAAGGTAGCTCTCCTCAATGGAATTTAATTCCCCAGAAAATGAGAAATAGTCCAAATATTACTAACCAAAGGTAAAGGGGCAGAAAAACGAAATAAAGATCTTGCAGGGGCCACCTCAGGGATAACCCCGAATTCTTTGAGAAGACTGTCCAATTATTTTGGATTCAAGACATGAAACTTGACTTCGTGTCCATCAACGACGGAACCATTTCATTTCTATCGATCCAGATTGAGCCATATTTGGCTCTGTTGATGTTGACAAAGCCAAGATCGACTAGCTCAGCCATATTTGGCTCCGTTGAAAGCACAAATATGTTTTTCTTTAAAAAAAAAAAAAACTTAGCCTAAATATGCAATTTATAAAGCTTTGGACTCTGCAGAGATACATTGCACAATGCCTACTTAATTGCGGTCTTGGTAGCCCAGAAAGCAATTAAATAGAACCAGAAAATTAAACCTGCTAGCTTTATTTACTTCCCGATAAATTCCGATGCTCTCAACTTGTTATAAAGAATTGTGTCATTAAGAGAGATGAATTCATTCGAGGAGATCAAGACCTCAACATATAAGAATGGATTAAACTTGTGAAGACATGAGGTTCTGAACTTCTTACATTTATGACGAGGACTTTGTTAAAAGGTATTTCAGGGCTTTTGATGAACGATTAAATAAGAAAATATTTCAAATTCCAAGTGATTGATTGCTCTTGTGATATATATAATCAATGCTTTGAAATTTGAATGTTTCCTCATAAAGTATGCTTGACAGGTGTTTCAGAGGCACTTGTTAACAAGATCCTTATGTAAGTTTATTATTTTAGATATAAATATGAACCATTTAGTTTATATAAATATGGAATATGGGATTCATATTTCTTTTAGAGGAGAAATTAAGTACATTTGATGTATACATGATCAATGCTTTGAAATTGAATGTTTCCTTGTAAAGTATGCTTGACAAATGCCCTAGAGGGGCTCATTAACAAGATCCTTATGGCAATTTATTATTTTAGATCTAAATGAACTATTTAATTTTTTTACAAATGTGAATAGGGATTCATATTTCTTTTAGAGGAGGAATTAAGTACAATCGATAAATACATTATCAGTGTTTTGAAATTGAGTATTTCCCTGTAAAGTATACTTGACAAGTGTCTCGAAAGCACTCGTTAACAAAACCCTTGCAATATATTTATTATTTTAGATAGGAATTGCCCATTTATTTTATTCATATTTTAGTGGACCAATTAAGTACCTTCGACATATACTTCTTCTCTTTTGCACGTGATGTGAACTCATTGATATGTTTCTTCTTTCTGGTAAAAACTTGTTGATGGGCAACTCATATCACATTAAGAGAGAAAATATACACTGATTGTATATGACGAGAACTCTTCTTAATTTTTTTTTTTAAATTAACCGGTGCAAATTGGGATAATTTGAACTATTAAGATGAAATAGACTTGTACACAAAGATAATGCACATAGCCATAGAATGATTTCGATTTAGATAAATTGATGACCATTGAAATCACTTAAAGTTCTGTATTTATATGTATGATCTAGTATGAACTTGAAATGGTGTGAAATGTCATTATATAGTTTCGTTTGGATTGACTTTTTTCTTTTTTACCTTTCGCTTAATCCGAATCTTGCGGTTTACACATTTTGATTTTTTTTAATTCGCAATATTTAAAACTTTGACAACATACATATTAACATGGAGTCTACACATTACTCATTTCATTATTTTTTTGTATAGCATTTTAATTTTTGGCAGGAAAGCAAAAGGGCGCATTTGACTTCTCCTAAATCTCAAATGAACAGGCTCTTAATTATATATGATCAAGATTAATTACAGTCATACAAACATTCTCGTAATAATTTTTTATTTCATACCCATCTTTATCAAAATAAATTAGGTCCAAAGTCCTAAAATATAGACTCTTATAAGCACATAAGATTTTCTCTTTAGGTAATTTGTATTTTATGAGGAATAGAATCACTAAACTTTCTTTTTGGTCGTCCGTAGTTTCTATTATGGGAAACATCTTCTTTTCACTACCAAAAGTGGGCTTCTCCACCACCGCCGTGGTTGAGTAGACCGCAGGATGAGCAGCCTAAACCTGGCCCACATAGCCAGCCTCAGGCCGGGACACGAGCTGCTGCCGCCCCCTCATCCCCCACCGCCTCCACCCACAACAGCTTCTTCTGCTTCTACTCCCTTGAAGACCAGATCACCACCCTCCTCCGCAGCTCCGGCGTCCAGGTCCCGCCCGACCTTTTTGACGCTGAATTCGCCCTCACTGATGCCAAGGTCAGTTTCATCTTCCACCTGACCTCCACGCCATCCTCTCCACCGGCCCCCCCGCGGACTTGGTCTGATAAGCCATTGATCATCTGCGTGTCGCGTGGGTCTCACATGCGCAGTAATATGACAACGGCTATTAAGGACCGGTTCACTAGACCATGGTCCACGGAAGTTTCTTGTCCATTGAAAAGGGTATTGATTTGTTCATCCAACATGATCTTATCGGATTCTGTCCGTTGTAAATACTTTTCAAGCAGTCTAGAAAACTCGAAATTGATTCATGAAATGGATGTCTTTAGCAAATGGAAGGGATCCAAGTTCTACTCTGTACAGTACTTAATGTGTACTTCGATCCATTACGGCCTTTCATGCATATCTCACATCCAGCAGCTATTCAGAATTAGTTGAAACACCGGTGGGAGTATCGGGCGGGGTCTCCATATACGAGAGAGAGAGAGATGGAAACTGAAACTAGCAGTAGTGAAGGAAAAAAAAAAACAGCATTTGTTTGATTCTCTAAACCTTTGAGTGTCGGAGTGAAACTAAATTCCCCTTGAATGGTATGTCATGGTGTACGGCTTTGTAGCCATGGAAAGAATAGGCTCTGCACTTGATATTTTACTTAGGATGTGCATGGTAGCTATTTTATTTCTGTTCTAGAACTATTTTTTTTTTATTTCAAACTTGTTTTTAGAACGGAAATCCATTTGGCAACGCAATTTCATTTTTTTTATTTCTGAAACAAATTTTTAGTCCAAGAATAGGTTTTGAACAAAAAATGAGAAATAACAATTTTCTACTTCTCTATATCTTAAATAGAAATGAGAAATAAAAAAATTTCTCATTGCTCGTCTTCGCTACTAGCTAGCCGCTCACCCACCACTGTCGCTTGTCATTTGCTGCCACTTACATTTGTTGCCACCCCTAGCTAGTGTCCGCTGCTGGCTGTCCCTTGCAATCCACCACTCGAGAGGGAGAAATTATGTGTCATTACAAATGAATTTCTATTTTGGAAAAAGAAATTTTGTGTCGTTACAAACGAATTTCTATTTCGGAAATAGAAATTTTGTGTCATTATCAAACACGTATTTTTACTCAGAAACTCATATAAGAATATAAATATAAATATCTATATCTATTCCATAAATCAATTTCTAACCAAAATGATTATCATTCGTGTCCTTATATTGTTCATTGTCGCTGAGCTGGTGTAGCAATTTACGCCATATTTTCATATATCAAATGTCTATCCTAAAGAGGACCTCTTTGAGTTTTTTTTTTTTTTTTTGGTCGAAGGACCTCTTTGAGTTTGAGCGGTGTGATGCTAAACATAATCCATTATTGCACATAATGACTTGTGCATAATCGTCAGTGAGATATAATCTAGCTCATGCCGGAGAGGAATCCATAAATTCACAGTCGCTCCGAGTTTGAAAAGTGACAGGGGTGTATAAAGATATTCTTTTTCCCCCCTTAAAAGTACTATTTCATATAGCCAGAGAAAGAGAATTATGATGATATCAAAAGGTCATGTTCAGCTAGTATTTCATCTAAACCGTCTTGGTAAAAAATTTGCATTTTAAAATTCTTCATTGTCACGAGTATGTAGCATCCTTCTCAATCTTTTACTACGACGTAAATTTCCAAAAATCCTTTAGTAGCAAGGCTCATCTCTCAAAGATTCTTAAACTCGATTTTGTCAAAATATACTCTTTAAACTCGATCTCTTTAAATCACAGTACAAACTCAGCCTAATGAGTATCGAGTTTCCCCCTTCGTTTGGGGTTTCCTCTCTACGAAATGTAGAGTGCATCTACCATTCGGGTAGTTTCTTCCCCAGGTCTTCTACCTGAGTTTTCTCTCTACGAAGTCTCCATTCCTGCACATCTCTCTCTCAACTACTTCTGACCCACTCCTGTTTCGTTACCCAGTACTTTTGCCCTCTTCCCTCACCCTTCCTTCACTTGCATGTCATGATCGGACTCTGGTTTTGTTGAATTTTCCCTCAATTTCCCTTGTGTTCTTTACCAGTTGGTCGCCCTTTCTTCCAAGGCCCTGTGCTTTCGGAATTCCTTGTTTCTAGGGTATTTTGTTGCGGATTCCTCCCATAAATTCTACAATGGAGCACCCAATGCTATCGAAGAAGCTCGCCTAGCAGCATTATGTAATCGCATGGGCCGCCTGTGGTCAGAACAGCAAGTAGAGATATGGGACGAGGCAGTGCCTAAGGAGAAAATTGCGGAATGTCAGTTAACTCTGGTGGGTAAGCTTCTAAATAATCCATCCGTGAATTTTCAAGCTCTCCAAACCACTATGAAAAAGGCTTGGCGCACTGGTTTCGTGGAATTCTCACAAGGCGACTCTGGTTTGTATATTATTAAATTCAAATCTGAAGACGTTAAACAACGAGTGTTAGATAACGGACCTTGGTTGTTTGCCAATCATTTGCTTATCCTAAAACCTTGGATAGCTAACACGCCATTGTATTGCTATGACTTTAACTCTTGTGCATTTTGGGTCCATGTTGTTGGCTTGCCTTTAGAGTGTTGTACAGAGACTCTTATTCGTCAGGCTGCAAGTCATATTGGTAAGGTCATCGAAGTTAGCATCGAGAGCAAAGATGGCTTACTTTTTCGAGCAGGGAGGGCAAGGGTGGATTTGGACCTTCAGAGCCCGCTAAAATCAGAGCTTCTCCTCAAGGTGGAAGGCAAAAATCTTTGGTTAGATTTTTGATACGAACGGTTAGCCCACTATTGCTACTCCTGCGGTATTTTGGGCCATTATGCAACGCACTGTAAAGCCTTCCCCTGTGATGAAAATAGGTTAGACGATGCCAATTTTTTATTTGGTTCTTGGCTAAGAGCAGAGGCACGAGAACATAGTCCCTTCGGGCGTACCTTTTATGATGAAGAGATTATCCCAGAAACCCCTCAGCGTCTTTCAGCGATTACTCTTGTCCCAGATTATGTCCAACTTGTACCTGATATTGCAGCACACAAAAACAAGGGTAAACAAACTATGGAAGCCTCAGATTATGTTGCTACTATCCCAGCAACTAGTCATGTCAGTTAGGAGCAGCAACCTCTCGCTCAACAACCTCTAGTGGCTGCTAATCTTGCGGGTGGTTCTTCTCAGTCAAAAAAGAAGCTTAAACACCCTCGCCTTAATGCACGATCAGGGCCTCTTAAGAAGGCCAAACGACCCTTCCTCAAGAACTTCGACATCAGCTTCAGGAACACTTTGATGAATCAGCTCTACAAGACACTCCTATCACTGAGGCAGACACTCCTGCATGTTGGGCCCTGGTGGCTGGCCCTAAAAAGCCACCGGGTGAACAATGATACTTCCAAGTTGGAACTGTCAGGGGTTGGGCAACCCTCTGACAGTTCAAGCATTACGGGTCATAGTGACCTAGGAGAAGCCCGACATTCTCTTTTTGATGGAAACCAAAATCAGACTCAGAAGCTCATGGACCTTCGACGAAAACTTAAATTCTCAGCAAGTTACATACAAGATCCAGATGGTCTGGCGGGAGGGTTGGCCCTTTTTTGGAATGACAAGGTTTCGCTGAAGATAATCTATCATTCTTCAAATCTGTTGGACTCTACTTGTACTGACCTGGATTCTGGTATCATCATGCGCCTCACTTGCTTACATGCCCCAGCGCGCTTTCATATCCGGCAGAACCTGTGGACAGTTTTACGTCACATAAGTAACCTCAATACCCTTCCTTGGTTATGCATAGGGGATTACAATGAAGTGCTATACCCTTGGGAGAAAGTAGGGAAAAATCCTGCTGAGCCTTATAGAATGTGTTCTTTTCGTGATCTACTAAACGACTATTATCTTATGGATCTTGGCAGCAAAGGCTGTGCCTTTACATGGATTAACAATCGACATGGTGATGATATGGTTAAGGAACAATTAGACAAAATGCTATGCACTAAGGATTGGAGATTAGCTTACCCCCTTGCTGAAGTACTCGCCCTTCCAGCCCTGGGATAAGATCACAGCCCCCTTCTCTTATCCACAGAAGCAACATCAAACTGTAAAAGGAAGAAAACTTTCCATTTTGAGGCTTTTTGGCTTCAGGACATGGAGTGTCGCAAAGTAATTTCTGCATCATGGGCTTCTTCTCAGCTTGGCCAGGTGACCCTCCCCCAAAAATTGCACTATGTTTCTGTAGCCTTATCCAACTGGAGTCGTTCTAAATTCAGGAATGCACAACATCAGATTCATACTCTTAAGTATCAGCTTTAGTCCCTTACCAATCAACCATTTCTTCACTCTAAGACCGAAGAGATATCGCACCTCAAAGCACAAATACACGACTTATGGCAGTAGGAGGAAAAATTTTGGGCAATGCGTTCCCGTGTTAATTGGCTAAGATGGGGAGATCGGAATACCAAATTTTTTCATGCTTCTACGGTTCAACGACGACAACAAAACAAGATCAGAATGCTACAGGATGACCAACAGAACTAGATACGTGATCCTAATATTCTCAAAGAGATGACCTTGCACTATTTTCAACAATTATATTCCTTTGCATGGTATAGAGACTATGGCCCGACTCTAACTATTTGCAAACAGGTTGTGACGGGGGAGATAAATGAAAGCCTAATAGCTGAAATTACCTGTGAGGAGGTCCATACTGTTGTCTTTCAACTAGGCGAGACCAAGGCACCCGGTCCCGACGGTTTAAGTGGTCAGTTTTACTGTGCCCATTGGGATATCCTGCAAGAAGATATCATCTCAGCTGTCAAACAGCTCTTTCAAACAGGGATTTTATTACCATAATACAATCATACCTCTATTTCCCTTATTCCTAAGACTCCACATCCCGAAAGATTGGATCAATTCCGTCCTATAAGCCTCTGCAATTTTATCTATAAGGTGATTTCTAAGATTCTGGCTAATCGTCTTAAACCCTGGCTACCCCCAATTAATTGCACCAGAACAGACTGCCTTTGTTGGAGGTAGGCAAATCTAGGACAATATAATTGTAGTTCAAGAGGTTTTGCATCATATCAGAATTAGAAAACGGAAAAGGAATTTCCATGACGTGCTTAAGCTAGTTATGCAGAAGGCTTATGATCAGGTCGAATGGCATTTCCTTAGAGATTATCTCCTACAGATTGGCTTTCATGAGAAATGGGTTCATTGGATATTCCAGTGTATCTCTACGGTGTCTTATAGTGTCAAGTTTAATGGTGAGTTTCTGCCCCCTTTCCATCCTACTAGAGGCCTCAGACAAGGCGATCCGTTATCACCATACCTTTTCATCCTGATGGCTAATACCTTAACCACTTTGATCAACAATGCAGTGGACATGGGTAACCTTAAAGGTATCAAACTTGACCGATGGTGTCTTACTCTCTCCCACTTATTTTTCGCAGACGATGCCATTTTTTTCCTTGATGCAAAGCTTCTTGAATGTCAGAACTTAGCTGTTGTCCTAAAGGAGTACTGTCTAGCTACAGGCCAGACCATTAATCGCAATAAATAAGGCTTATTTTGCAGTACAGAGTGTCCAATCAGTTTAAAAGAAAGTCTGGTAGGAGTACTCAGAGTTCCTATCCTTAACGAAACTTGCCGATATCTCGGTATACCCTCAAATTGGGGCAAATCTAAACGAGAGATGTTTTCTTGGCTTATGGGGCAAGTACATTCCAAACTTGAAGGTTGGAAGGAAAAACTTATTTCTAAAGGAGGTAAGGAGGTTCTTCTCAAAACCGTTGTGCAAGCTATACCACACTATGTGATGTCGGTTTTTAAAATACCTGCTGCTATTTGCAAAGCAATAGAACATAAAATGGCTAAATTCTGGTGGCAATCAGATCACAGCAAGAAAGGCATCTATTGGAAGCCCTGGGATAGCACAAAAAGAAGGAAAGATGAAGGGGGACTAGGATTTCGCGATCTAATGGATTTTAACAGAGCATTATTGGCTAAACAAGCTTGGCGTCTTGCCCAAGATCCTACCTCTTTGTACAGCAGACTGTTACAAGGCTTATATTTTCCAACTCAGGATTTTTGGCATGCCTCTAAAGGTGCTAGGCCCTCTTGGGGTTGGCAGAGCTTATTACTAGGCCGAGATTCTATTGCAGATAAAGTCCTATGGTCTATTGGAAATGGTACACATATCAAAATTCGTGAGGATCGCTGGCTACCTCGAGGTGTTATTGGCGGTCCTGCTCCTAGGGGTGAACCAGCAACGGTAGCAGGTTTCATACACACTGAGTCTAACTCGTGGAATACTTCACTTCTTAACCAGCATTTTGATAACCAAACTGATCAAATCTTATTTATTCCTATTCGACCTCGGTGTACCCAAGATAAACTTATCTGGCGAGGATTGCCAAATGGCATTTTCATAGTGAAGAACTGTTATAACTAGCTTAGAGCTCAGCATAAACCCCACCTCACTAATCAGGCCTCTTCATCCTTTCAGCCGCCTCGCTGATTATGGAATGCTATCTGGCACCTACACACTATGCCTAAACTCAGGTCATTTCTCTGGTCTATTTGTAATAATGCTTTGGCGACTAGAGAAAATCTTTATAAACGGCACATATTGCCAACCCTAACTTGCTGTATCTGCGATAATCACATACCCGAGACCCCAGAACATCTCTTTTTATTTTGTCCATGGACATCTGATGTTTGGCAGCATCCAGAACTAGCTATCAAGAGTCCTATCATGTCTGTGCATCGTATAGAAATCTAGCTACTTCAATTTATTGACAGAACAGCTGACTTACCAACTCTTGAAACGATTACTTCGGTCCTGTGGCATATCTGGAAGGCTCATAATGCTTTTCTTTTCCGGCAACAACAACCAAAGGCAAACCGAGTTGTGCAGATGGCGCTTGCTGACGCCCAATCCGGGCGTAACTTTCATGCCCCCCTGTTGAGATATGTTGCAACGAGGAACACTTCGGCTCACAGATGGGAACCACCAGAACGAGGAGTCTTAAAAGTGAATTTCGACGTAGTTTACCATTCATCCAACTTCGACGCGGTGGTGGCTTGTATTTGCAGAGATTCCTCTGGCCGTTTGGTTGATGGTTCTGTGCAGAATGCCCACGCCTCCTCAGCCCTGCAAGCAGAGGCCATCGCACTTAATTCAACCCTACAATATTTGATCCATATCGGCAGAGAGGGACAAAATCATGCTGGAATCTGACTGCTTACTCCTTGTAGATGCTGTTCGGGAGCGCGATCCAGCAAGACGACCATGTATACTCAGATCACTCCTTGAAGAAACGCGAGAGCTGCTCAGTCGCTGCCCTAATTTCCATCTCGCGTATTGCCCTAGAGAAGCGAATGTGGTTGTGGACCGAGTTGTAAAGGCCCAGCGGGCCTCCTTACTCCCTCCGAATTGGGCTCTTCAACCCCCTTCCTTTTTGCAGGATCTTTTATATTCTGAACTGAATGTAAACGTTTTGCTGGGATCTTATATTTATAAGTACTGTTTCGACCAAAAAAAAAAAAAACTCGATCGCTTTGGTGAGCACATCACCGTTGATGATAATTGCTGGCCGACAAACACGTGCTCGTCATCCCATGTGTCACACCTCCCGAAGTTATCGTATCCCTTAGGGTGCGCATGATAACTATTATATTTTTGTTTTAGAACTATTTTTCTGTTCCAAACTTGTTTATGAAACTGAAATTCATTTGGTAAAACTATTTCATTTTTCTAGTTATGCAATAAATTTTTACTTTAGAAATAGGTTTGGAACAAAAATCAAAAGTAATTTTTTTTTACTTTTCTATCTTTGAAATAGAAATAAAAAATACAAACTCTTCTCATCATTTGTCATCGCTACTAGCCGAGCGCCCATTTGTTGCTGCTCGCCACCATCTGCAATCCACCCGGTCGTCGTCCTTCAATTACTGCCCGTCTCCTGCCATCTATCACCACCAGTCGATGTTCGCCAGCCATTGTTCGCTACAACCATTTACCGTCTGCCGCTGCCCTAGAGGAAAAAATTTTGTGTCATTATCGAACGAATTTCTATTTCGAGAATAGAAATTTTGTGTTGTTATTAAATATATATTTTTGCTTAGAAACTCATCCAATAATAGAATTAAAAAGAAAATATATTTCTCTTCCAAAAATCAATTTCTTGCCAAAATGGTTATCATTCGTGCCCTTAATGACCCTATCTCAATTTTGTTACAAATAAGAAAGCACCTAATTAGGTTAGCTTTAGTTCAAAACATTCTCATTACAGCTCTCCTCCTTGATTTAAGTGATCTATCTTCTCCAATTTTCCAGTCTATGTTTTAGAATCTCTAGTCCTTTCTTTCTAATTTGAAAAATTGAGACATAACTAAGGTTGCTAAGGTTCTTAATTGTGCATAGGGTGGAGGGGGTAAATGTATTTTTCCAGACAATAATTCCCCTCAAAAAGGCACGAAACATGTGCCTAACATAAGGATGTGCAACCAAACTGGATCAGACCACCCAAAAAACATATCCAGGAATTGATTCCAATTGGAACTAGTCCAAGAACAGGTTCCAAATTTTTGGAACTAGTTGAATTGGTCTGGAAACAAGTTCCAAGTGAATACCCACCTAGGAACCAGACTAGACCACTCTATTTTGGAACCGATTTTATGAGTTAAAAAGCCATAATCCTAATTTATTTTTCCTTTAAATTCTAACCTCTCGACTCCTTCATCCTTTGTTCTTCCTCAAAACTCCTCACTAGTTTTTCCTCTTCTCCTAATTTTTTTTGGATTATGTAATATGTTTAAACTTTTTATTGTTTAAAATTGTACGTGAATATGTATTTATCTTATGGATTATTCTTTGAATCATTTTGTTACTCATAGCCTCATATGATTTTACTGTAAAAAATGAACAAAAAAATAAAATAGGCTCTCGGGTACCCTGAAACCAAACCGAAAAAATAGAATAGGTTCTAGAATCTATTCTAGGCAAACAAGATAGGTTTCGGGTTCTAAAATCTAGGAACCAATTATAATAGGGTAGGCTCCAAATTTCAACTCTAAAACCGAACACCCCTATCCTGACAAGCATGTGTTTGTTGAGCCATGGCCAACTTAAAGGATAATTTTATCAAAGTAATTGAGTTTAAAAGTCATTTGGAATATGGTTAATACCAAGAAAAACTTCAAATTAGTACATTTGTGACAAATTTATCTCAAACTAATTTTTGGACCACAGAAAATCCCAAATTGATACACCTATGATAAATTTGTCAAAACTAATATTTTGATTACCAAAAACTCCACATCAGTATACCATTAGTTCTGTTAAATTAGATTAATACTGCAAAAAATCATAAATTGGTATGGATGTGACAAACAAAAAGTAAAACCCCAAATCGGTACATTAGTTAATTGTCATGTGTCATCAAATTCACAATTTGATGGTAATATTGAACGGAAATTAATCAGGCGTTAAATTTGTCATAGGTATATTAGTTTGGAGTTTTTGATTGTCAAGAAATTAATTTGAAACAAATTTGTCACGGATGTAGTATTTTAGGCTTTTCGCCATATTAACGCTTTGAAATAATATAAAATTTGGAGAGAACTTTGAGAAATGCGCCCCACTTTAAAGGATTCTTGGAATTTTCAAACAAAGATAGAGCGTGTAATGCGAGCTGTGGCTTGTTAAGAGAAGTCAAGTTCCCACCCCCAAGCTGCAAGAGAAGACATAAATAAGTACACAATGGTTGTTCTTTATTTGTTTTCTTTTTTGCTGACCATTCTGTTTACTTATGTTTTTCAAATAGCAAAACCAACTTCTATTTAAGCAACTTAGAATGTTAACAAAAAATTATATGCAAATTTATGTATCAATATTTGCATTTAAATTTCATGTGTATCAAGTTAAAATAATTCAAAATAATTTCACCGAAAAGATTTAAATTATGAGAAAAATTAAAATTAAAATCCGTCCACGTATAACTATAAATTGCTTTATAGCTTATTCTGTCCGTTTTGTGTAGGTTAAATGATTTCTTCTCCTTACATGTCCCTTGAACTACACGAGATCCTCGTAAAAAGAAAAGAGGCATCATTAAAAATCTGACCTTTATTCGATCCTTATGGCACGCACATACATGACCCATCAATATTTTCTTCAATTTTTTATTAAATCCTTTCATATTCCTAGCAACCTATCAACCTATTGAGTGTTAAAGGGAATGTGGATGAAGAAAAGGTAAAAGAACGGAGCTTCTAAGCATCGCACGAGGGGCCACTTTTTCTAATTAAAGTTTGTATACCTTTACGTCCATTTCTAAACTGCTTATCGACAAGATGTGATGTTCTATTTGTTCATGGAATATAATATTATATTGCAATTTGCAAGCTTCCAATCTACATGTAAAGCTCGATCCAATTGAAAAATTCGATGGTGGGTTTTTCTAATTATTCCTCAACTATGAAACATGAGCAAGAGAGAACTCTACACCATCATCAGATTTTACGTCAACTAGTGATTAAGGTTGCCCGTCAAAATTCTACAATATCTCTTAATCTGTACTTACAAATGAAAACCCGCTTTTCATGGCAAAGTCATCTAATGTTTGTTATGTCGTAAGTTTAGAGGTAGGTCTGTGAACGACTTGGAACGGAAGTTAAAAGTGGATTTTATCCCACTTTCTTTTTTCTCAAATTTACTTTGCATTGGAAGTTAAAATTACATGCTATTCTTCCTTCATCAAAGGGAAGATTATTCAAAAAGTCATAAACTTATTGTATAGTAGCCAATTCGGTTATAAGGTTATTAATTTTGCCAATTTAGTACTAAACATTTTGACGGTTTTTTTTTTAATTTAGTTTATTTGATCAATTTGGCCCGAAAGTCATTGATGTGGTAGTTCAATGAGTGCTGATTGCCCTACGTAATACGACTAGCACCGATGTGGCATTACCAATACTAACGCGGTATAGCTAGCCGTAACATAGATGATTTTTGTTAATTTTTAAAGTATTCTGACTTTTTCTTTTTCTTTTTTTATTATCCTTCTTCCTTTTTTGTTTTTTTCTTGTTTCTCCACGTATTATAGACCATAGGTAAGGGCACCGTGGCCCTCACTAGCACTGGGCAAGGCCTAGCGAGGGCGTCTCGGCCCTCGCCCAATGTTCCCAACATTGATCTTGGCAAGGCCAAGGCATTTAAACCTTGCCTATGACCAAGAAGAAATGAGACAAAAATTCAAAAATTGTCAATTCAGTGTTGTTTGTGCCACAGAACATAGCCAATGTTAATTGGACCGCCACAATAGCGATTTTTTTGCCAAAATTGAACAGATTTGCTATACTGAAAAATCATTAAAAAAAATAGAAACAAATTGGCAAAATTGAAAAATGTAGAAATAAGTTGGCCATTGTATAATATCTCTTGGAATTTTTGGACAACAATCCTCATCATCAAGTAAACACACCTGAATAACTGTGCAGTGCATATTCGGTCAATTAAATAACCATCTATTTCCTGAAAGGACGGTCCTTTTCTCTCTTCTTTATAGATGGCAATGCCTCGACGCTATTACAAGTGAAATTTTGAACATAACATCCTCATAAAGCAAGCTGACACAATTTTGACGCATAAACAATCAAGATGGACAGAGCGAAGATGGACAGAACTTCGCTCGTATTTGAAATCATCGCATGTACTTATCCTGCAATTATAGAGTCTAAGTGCATGACGTGGTTTACATAAATACAATTTTCTGCCTTCATATCAAAATCAAGTCTTATTCCCAGTCGTGTTATGTCGTGTCATATCGGCAACTGTAGAGTACACATCGGTTATATTTTTTGGATGATTACTTCAACTAATTACATAAATAAACGAATTAGAAGGTTTCGTAGAAAGTAGATGTCAGAACCGTCGCTCCCCCATTTTCTAAGCATAGATGTATTACCTTCAATAAAAAAAGCAAAGTCCACTCTCATACACACAGTGAAGAAAACAAAATGGCCTTTAAATAAAGTGATGATGCCTTGCATAAAATAAGAAAATCTATTCATAAATATCAAACGATCTCGACTCTAACCGTCTTGGTAAGTAAAAAATAAGCGTGATTGATGATATGCGATGGGCCCAACTCATAACGTCCTTTCTCCATATGTATGGTCGACCTCTTAATATTTAATTAACTGTAGTATCACTTCAAATATATATTGTAACGTGTAGGTGTCCTAGGGAAGCATCATTTCTTTTCTCTGCGCTCCCACTTAATCTCCCGACCTTCATGAAAGAACCCATCTCGATCAGTCTAGCTTTAGGGTTTCGCAAAAGAATGGAGCAATGGATCTTATTATATATAACCATAGTATACTTGATAATATTTGAAAAGCCAAGTTGGGTTAGGCTTTACCCACCCATGATTCTCCTAATTATAGAGCCTAAGCCGAGCACAAATCTTCTTCCTCCTGTTTTCCCGGTTCTTATGGGGCACATCGGGTGGTGTATCTCTCTCTTGGACTGATTAAATTAATCAAATCATGTGTTAAAGAATAATATTTTATCCAAAAAAATTAAAAAATTAAAACGTTGTTTGAAAAAGCTGGCAGATCTCTACCCTACAAAATGATTTCTATTCTTGCATGCATGCACCTTCACTTTATGATCATCCCGATATATTGTATACTTCTTTGAATGGGCCAAACCATATTCTCTTCCTCTCCATTTTTTATATTCAGGAAAAAAAAAATCAGATATACTTCTTGGTTGTGGCTATAACACTGATCAACTTTTATAGCTCGTGCACTTTCGATAAACGTGGATACATTTCATCAATTAAGATTCCAAGTAAATTCATATAAATAATAAAGTTGATTTTCCAAGCTAGAAGAGGAAGGCAAAAAGAAGATACTGTAAACTATGACTAGGCGAGCTCCCCTCTCCCTTCAATAGCGAGTCCTCCTCTACCAGCTGGGTAGTCCCCCCCATCTTCATGCTCAGATCTGACTAATTTGTTGACAATCACCATCTACATCTCCTCGAGTAGTGGTATGGCGATTCCCCCTCTACCAGATGGGTAGTTTCACTCAAAATCAGATTCTCTGGTATTACTGATAAACCCTAACCCTTCCTTTCTCCTTACCTATAATCCATCACACATTCGAATTCCATATAACCCGAACCCACTACAAATTATTGACAGACTATCCCCCCTTACAAACCCTACTACCCATTGCTTTCTCATACTGGTGAGTTAAACAAATCTGCTGCCTGTTACTAGTCAGAGCTCCCTTCAATCAAATCCAGGGATCCAGAGATGGAAGCTCATCTTGCGGATGAACGTCGCCTAGCTGCCCTGTGCAAAAGCCTAGGTGAGTTATGGTTTGAAAATGATGTTGTTGATATAAACAGTTCCATTTCAGAAGAAAAATTGATTGAATGCCGGAAAACTGTGTTTGGGAAGCTGTACTCTAGACCGAATGTGAACTTCACAGCTTTTGTGAGTACTATGACACGAGTGTGGAGAGTCGACAAGGTTTATTGTACTCAACTAGGACCAGGATACTTCTCATTCGCATTTCAATCGGAAGAAGATAAACAGAGAGTGCTAGCTACCGGACCATGGTGCTTCTCTAGCAACCTATTAGTGCTCCAAGAATGTGACCCTGACACCCCTGAAATCTGTTATGAATTTACCCGTTGTGCCTTTTGGGTTAATTTATATGGTTTACCGTTTGGAAGAGTTACTCATGAGGTAATTCGGGACATTGCTTCTAAATTGGGAGACGTCATTGAGGTGAAACTAGAGGCAAGAGGCAATAGCCATTACAAAATAGGCAAAGCAAAGGTGTTGCTGAATTTGGAAAATCCACTTAAGACGAGAATACTAGTGAACTTAACAAAGAAGAAATTATGGGTTGAGTTCAAATATGAAAGACTACCCCACTATTGCTACTCATGTGGCAAAATAGGGCATTACGCTACTGCATGCAAGGATATCCCATATGAGAAGTCAGGGTTACCAGATGACTTACCGGGAAAATTTGGGAATTGGCTTCGCGCAGAAGTGCATGAATTGAGCCCCTATGGCAAAATCTTCTATGGCAAACAAGAACCAATCCTTGAAGAACCAGAAAGTGTGCCAGAAACTCCCATGCATTCTGTATCAGACAACTAGCAGCAAGATCAGTACGTAACTACAACCTGTGGTCTGACCATTACAGAACCAGTGCCCCAAACAGATATTCAGACATCTACACAGCAATTAGCACTACCACTTATGGGAGAAAAAAGCCCACAGAAGAGAGGGAGCTCATGTATAGATGAAGAATCAATGATGGTCCTCTACAAAGAACAACAAAAGGAGGCAGAAATAGATATGCTAGAAGCAGAAACAGGGGAAGAAGGGAAGCTCAGAAGAAAGCCCAAAGGTACTAAGCACAACTCAGCTAAGAAAGGAAAGCGTTTCTGTCCTTATGGAGCGCAAAGTTCGAAAACACAAGAGTTTGACTGTACTCAGCTGATAGAGACACCAATTGCAGTAGCAAAGAAGTCAAGTAAGTGGGCTTTGGTGGATGGCCCTAATAAGCCACCGAAAGAGCCATGAAAATAGTAAGTTGGAATTGTCAAGGGTTGGGCACACCCCTGACAATTCAAGCTTTGCGAGTCTTAGTGACTCAAGAAAGGCCCAGTATCGTTTTTTTAATGGAGACCAAAAATCGGGAGCAAAAGGTTCAACAGCTGAGGAGGAGGTTAAAGTTTCAGAACTGTTTTGTAGTAAACCCAGAAGGAATAGCAGGGGGTATGGCTGTTTTTTGGGATGAACAGGTAGTGCTATCAATCCAATCATTCTCAAAGAACTATATAAGTGCTCATTGTCAAGTAGTGGAAAACAGAAAGCAAATGCAGATCACTTTCATACATGCCCCTTATATATTCAGCGAAAGAGTACAACTATGGGAGGATATGTATAGAGCAAGTAGAAGCTAGCACTTACCATGGCTTTGCGTTGGGGATTTCAACGAAATTTTGAACCACTGGGAGAAAGTAGGCAGCAAATGAGCAGAAAACTATCGACTAACAGCCTTCAGGGATTTTCTTGGCAAGTGCTCTTTAATGGATTTGGAATCCAAAGGCTGCGCATTCACCTAGACAAATAACCGAACAAGAAATCAACTTGTCAAAGAGAGACTAGATAGGGGACTATGTACTTTTGATTGGAGGATATCTTATCCTAATGCAGAATGTATTGCACTACCAGCGATAGGGTCGGATCACAGCCCTATTATCATTTCCCTACAGGCGCGAAACGCTAAGCATAGGAAGGTCTTTCGATATGAAGCCTTCTGGGCAGAAAATGAGGAAAGTAAAGACATAGTCAAAAAGGCATGGGCTGCAGGGGAACTTCAAGGATTGAACATAGTGCAAAAGTTGCAGATGGTGGCTACACAACTAGCAAAGTGGAGCAGTAGAAGCTTTTATAATGCCAAACAGAGAATAGATTAGCTGAAAAATGTACTACAAAAGCTGACAAACGAAATGGATGCACAAAACGAAACTATGACAGCAAAGGGGATTAAGCAAGAAATAGAAAAACTTTGGCAACAAGAGGAGATGTTTTGGGGGATGCGATCAAGAATCAACTGGTTAACATGGGGCGACAGAAATACAAAATTTTTCCATGCAACAACCATCCAGAGAAGAAATAGAAACATGATCACCTTATTAAAAAATGCAACTGATGAATGGGTGCAAGGAGATCAGCCATTAAAGGAGATGACAGAAGCCTTCTTCAAGAACCTCTACTTGTCTGTGGGGGAGCACGACTTTCAGCCTGTCATCCAACAAATACCAAAATTAGTGGATGAAAGAATGAATCAAAGTCTGGTAAAAGCTATTACAATTGAGGAGGTGACAGAGGCAATGCAACAATTAGGAGCTAACAAGGCTCTAGGACCGGATGGCCTAAATGGGCTATTTTACAAAAAACATTGGCCAGATCTTAGACAGGGGATTTTCAATGAAGTTCAGAAATTTTTTGAAACAGGACAGCTAAACCCAGACCTAAACAGAACCCACATCACCCTTATTCCCAAAGTCCAAAACCCCGAAAAGCTCGAACAATTCCGTCCTATTAGTCTATGTAATTTCATCTACAAAATCATTTCTAAAGTAATGACTAATAGACTAAAACCCTTACTTCCTACCCTCATAGCTGAAGAGCAAAGTGCCTTTGTGGGAGGAAGACAAATTCAAGATAATATCTTGATTGTTCAAGAGGTGCTACACAAGCTGAGAACTCGAGAGAGAAAGAGGAAGTTTCAGGCAGTCCTTAAACTTGATATGCAAAAAGCATACGATCGAATAGAATGGGACTTTCTGCAAGAATGCTTGACGAAGATGGGATTTAGTGCACAATGGATAAAATGGGTGATGCAATGTGTTTCTACGGCGTCTTTTAGCATAAACTTTAATGGTGAATCCCAACCTTTCTTCAAACCTTCCAGAGGACTACGACAAGGTGATCCAATCTCCCCATATCTCTTCATTCTAGTGGCTAATGTGTTATCCTATCTTATGAAACAAGCCGTGAGAGATGGAACTATACGGGGTATTAAATTAAACAGCTGCTGTCCAAACTTGTCACACTTGCTATTTGCGGATGATTTGGTATTCTTCCTACATGGCACTGTTGTAGAATGTCAGAATTTGACAGCTATCCTACACCAATATTGTTTTGCCTCAGGACAAGCCATTAATCTCAACAAATCTGGTATCCATTTTAGTAAAAGTTGCCCTATGACTCTAAGAAGAAACATGGCTGAGATGCTGAGAGTTCAAGAAATAGAGAAAATAGGAAAGTATTTAGGGATTCCATCGGATTGGGGAGATCGAAAAAAGATATATTTGCATGGATTCTTGCAAAAGTCAGCACGAAGTTAGAAAGCTGGAAGGATAACTTGCTGTCTAAATCCGGGAAAGAAATTTTGATTAAATCAGTTGTGCAGGCCATCCCACACTATGCTATGTCTGTTTTCAAACTCCCTGTGTCCATTTGTAAAGCCATTGAGAAGAAAATTGCAAATTTTTGGTGGCGAAATGGCCACAAAGCTGCTGGAATTCATTGGAAGAAATGGGAAAATTTAAAACTCAGAAAGGAGGAAGGAGGGCTCGGCTTTAAAGATCTCTTAGAATTTAATAAGGCAATGTTAGGCAAGCAAGCTTGGCGTATGACTCAGCAGCCAAATTCACTTCTAAGTCAACTAATGAATGGCCTATACTACCCACAAGGTGATTTCTGGAAAGCTGGGAAAGGTTGTAGACCCTCTTGGGGATGGCAAAGCATCATCTTGGGAAGAGATTCGATAGCTCCTAAAGTGATGTGGGCTGTAGGCAACGGACAGTCAATTTCAATCAGAGGTCACCAATGGTTAAAAAGTGGCATAATCGGGGGGTCAGCGACAAGAAATGAACCTCAAGTAGGCTCTAATAGACCAACCATAAGGGAAATGGAATGAGGCCTTATTGCGGAAGATGTTCGATGATTACATAGTCTCAGAAATCCTACAAATCCCTATTGGACTACCCTCCACAGCAGACAAGAGAGTTTGGATGAGTAGTAAATCAGGGGACTACTCGGTAAAAAGTGGATACATACATAACAGAAAGCAATCAGCCTCAACAATTAACACATCAGCATCCTCCTCGTATCAGACAAAGCCAGACTTATGGAACTTAATCTGGAAAGCAAATACTCTGCCTAGAGTTAAGAAATTTCTCTGGAACGTGTGCCAGAATGCAATCCCTACAGTGGAAAACCTATATAGAAGGAGAGTCGCACCTGATCCGTTATGCCCAATTTGTCAGCAAGAAGCTGAGACTACCGAACACGCGCTTTTGCTATGCCCATGGACCATTCAGGTATGGTGCGCCAGTCCCCTGCATATTCAGATTTCCAGAATTGGGTTAACAAGAGTGGATGCATGGATATACTTGATAAGCAAAAACCCAAGTAGTGATCGAGATCTCAACTTAATTGCCATGGTCATGTGGTGCATTTAGAAAGCCCGAAACCGGCATATCTTTGAACACTATCCCTTGTCTTCGCATCAAACACTCTCCACTGCAATCGCTCTCCATGATAACTATAAGATTTGCAACAGAAAGCAAGCTGCAGCAACAACCACTACTTCTCAAAAACATATTTGGAAACCGCTGCCCATCAACACATTGAGAATAAACATAGATGCTTCTTTTGTGGGGGATGGAATGGGAAAATCAAACCTGGAGAGGCACAACATGGCCAAGAACAAAGAGGACCGACATGAAAATGATCACAGGGGCTCCTCCGATGACAACTTTGATAGGGAAGCACTACAAGTTCCGCCTTCGACTGCTGAAAGATCACGGCACCAGAATCGAAGAAATTCAGTGACTGCGGAAGGCTGGGCAGGGTCCTCAACCAGAGTCTCGGCTAGTGACAAAAATCTGGAAGAACGAGCAGAGGAGGGTCAATATCGCAAGATTCCCAATCTCGGACCCCAATATGAGGGGTATGAAAATAGCAACGCTAACAGAGACCAATCTGTCGAGAATGAAGGATTTTTACCAGATCTGGAGCCTCATGGAAATATCGAGACCCGATTGAGCCGACAGCCTCCAGATTTTGGCAAGAACAGAGATGGAACTGAGAATAGAAGCGACATTTCCTGCATCTGCCGTGACTCCCGGGGCTGCCTGGTGGATGGCTTCGCGAAGACGATAGCAGCTTCCTCAGCAGAACAAGCGGAAGCCCTCGCTCTCATGGAAACCCTAGATTTCCTCTCTCATAGATCGCTCGAAGTCTTCGAAGTACTTTCAGATTCATTGTCACTCGTGCGAGCGGTTCAGGGAGAAGCTCAACCAAACTGGGAGATTGCTGGGCTGGTGGACCGAATTCGTGAGCAAAAAAGAAGAATTCTGGGCCTGACTGTGGCCCATTGTAACAGAGAAGCGAACCGGCCCGCTGACTGGCTTGCACGGGCCCAACGGCAATGCTCCCTCCCTCTAAATTGGGTAAACTACCCTCCGATAGGATTACTTGATTTACTAAGTGCTGATGCACATTTTGTAATCGCCCTGAACTTAACTAAGTAAATGAAAAGGAGAAGCAATTTCGACCAAAAAAAAAAAAACTATGACTAGGTTGATTATTTAATCCAAACCCTACTCATTAATGGGATGACATGTCGATAAATAATCTCTACACTCAATTTCAAGTTTGTTTTACTAAAATCTAGCTTTTCGATTCCGTTCAAGTCATGTCATATGTCGTATCATCGGCTAACATGGTACTTGTGTGTGACATTTAATAATAATATGTCATAAATAAGTAAAAATTAAAAACTGATCTATTTAAAATTATATATCCCAACGAATTTAGAAAAGGAACACCTCACCAACGACAAAAAAAGAAGATATTATATAGAAAAGACAGAATCCTTACTTGAAATAACTTGCCTTAATTAGAGGTAATTGGTGATGGGTGGAGATATAATGGGCTTGTTTAATCAATCTAGAAGAAATTTTGAGTGAGACTGAAGAAGACAAGCAAAAACCTTGCCCACGAACTCTACTTGCCCTATCTAATTGCTGATTTTGTGTATCTAAATGGACCACCCCTTATTCACTATCTCCATACACACGACACACCACTAGGTCATGGGGGTGACCGATTGGTTCCACAATCCCATCACACTTCGTGACCTTTCCTGTGACTTTTTTAGCTTCTTGGTTCTATATGCTAATTGGTCCATTGTATATTATCAAAAAGTCTTACACATTCTGCTTTATTATCTGTTGTTTCTGACCATATTAGGGTTTTTGTCTTTTGTACAATATGGTAGTCGTCTTCTTTTTTTGACAAATAAAGTAATTAATGGGTCACACGCGGAAGGAGATCAACGACAATCCGTGATGTTTTATAGGAGTTTTTTACCCGCGATGAAAAACAATTTGATTTCTCACCAGGATATAATTGCAATGCATTTACGTCACATGTAAGCTGCAAAGTTCATAAAACTCGATGGAGGGTTGACCATTTACGCAAAACCGACCAAATTGATTCTGACAATAACTCAACAGCACAACATTTTTTTATTTCTTGATCTGAGAACGAGACTTAAGGGCACCTCCACATGCTTGTACCTTATATTGCATGTCCTAGTCAAATTTGTCCCTTTAAATATTGACCCATGAAACGGTCCTTTCCCTGCAAGATTCTACGGGAAATTTAAATTACTAAATCAAACGGTGCTTTGGGTCGCGTCAGTGACTTAATCACGTGCTTAGAGTTTTGAGTGAATATCAAGTGTTGCCTCAATTAAGTATGAAAAATCCCCATTGATTAAGGGCACTTGAGATTGATAGGGACGCTCCAAAATCATGATTGCCCACCTTCGGATTTTGAAAGCTAGAACGAGTCAGCTATTAGCTCTCTTCATTATTTTATTGATAATAAACAATTGAAAAGAAGGAGCCAAGAAACATCCAGAAGTATATCATTGTATGAATGTATGACATCAAACTACGTAGACAAGTGACAGATTTATATGGGGGCCTAACATAAAGAAATAAGAGATTGCGAAACATCTCACCCTCAAACATTGAACTCATTTTATTACACATGATGTGATAAAAGTACAATTTTAGTGCTCTAAGTATTAGCGGTGGACCATGTTTGTTACATATCATATTCAAAGTGAAAATTAGTGGAACTTCACTATCGTAAAGAGCGAATGATCCTGATCATTACGTGAATAATGACTTTGGCTCTAAAAGATAAATTTGATGAGGATGTTTTCGGAGATGACAGAATCTGTCAACGATCATAATAAAAAAGTTGAGAGAAATGTGGAGAATTTATTTTAACTATAGGTTTATTTGCTATGTAGTTTAAATTTAATGGTGGTGTCCTTTTTTGGGTACTTTTGATAGAGATTGTTAAGTCTACTTGGTCGAGGATACCAATATGGAATTTCAAAGTAGTTAATCCATATCTCTCATACACTCTATCCCCTTGGTTAAAAGCACGTTGACCATTTGTATTTTCTAGTATTTATTACATATAGTTTGCTTCTAATTTTAGGTACACTTTCCATCTTTAAACTATTAGAAAACGTATAACTGAGTTCCTGAAGTTTTCTTTTTACAATCAAATCTTGTAACATCTAATCTTTTCAATCGAATTGTTCTATAACACTGCTAATTTGTAGTACAGTGAAACATTTTCGGGTAATGATGATGTCCCATGCCAAATCCAGAGCCCCCTAAAAAAAAAAAACAAAATCCAGTAAATGAAGAAAGAAAGGGGGAACTAGCGTGTGCCAGTGACTTTGCCAGAGGTTCGCATAGTGGTTGTTGGCGCCCATTACTTGTTCTTCAACAAGTGCCGGCAAGCACACGTTAGCCCTTGCTTGGGTCACCCGGAGATGGCCACGATCAATGGACCATCCTCCCGAGCACTAGCAAGGACCATGGCCCCTTACTGGTGGTGCAGACCTTCATTATATAAGTCAAATGAGTTAGTGATCCGGTTGCACATATTAAAAGTAGATCACATTAATTATAGAACATAAGGCATTGGGACACAATTGCATGTTTGACAAGAGTTAGGAAATGTAATATTACATAATTTCATTGTCTTGGGGCAAAAACATAATATTATTGTTCATAATTTGTAAAAAATTTATAACTTTACTATATGATCTCAGTATTCAATGTGATCAATCTCATTGCAATCTTACTAGTATAGAATTTTAGCAATTTGGAGTTCGTGCATTCGATCCTCATTATGCAATTTGATCTTCTTACTCAGTTTTTTTCCAGTGACAAACTTTTAGGCATAAAGCCAAGAAATCTCAATCTTCTAACTCTTTTTGTTTCAAGTAAATTTTTTAGTTTCGGTTGATTTGTCAAAATGTGTCTCAATCCTCGTTATCGTAGCAAGGTTGCAACCCCATTCACGGGGGTTTAGCATTAGCACCAAATTGGGATTTGGTGGCAATTTGGTGCTTCAGGAGTGTTAGTTTAGCAAAATGATGGTGTAGCTAGGTACAAGCGATGGTGTAATTCGGTTGCACAAAACCAAATAAAGCACTAAAACAGATTTCCGTATAATGCTTATAAAATGTACGTGTGTATCCACTAATAGACTTCGGGGCTCAAAACACCTAACGGTGATGTTGTTGGTTAATTTCAAGATCACATTGAGGTACGAACTTCGCTAAGGATAGGTGGAATTGTGGGAAAACGACACGGGAATTGTTGACGTGCCATCCATATACGCCACAGAGAAAGAGACAGAGTAAATGAGAGTTTCAGCAATTGCCGGCTCCCGGCCAAGATGCGGTCTGAAATCGGTGTGACCGTTGCACCGACTCATCTTCCCACCTTGTGCGTGAATTAATTGCCTCCCATTCCTTCATCCTTTTCAGATGAGGTTGCTGACTTTTGTTTCTCCTCCTCCCTTTCTCTTGGCTACATGTGAACCATCTTTGATTCAGCTTTTACGCGCCATTCCGTGACTACGGAAGAGAAAAATATTATTAAGAAATGCGAGCTGAATCGATGCATATAATGTGCCCAGTCTCATTAAAATTTACGTTCATCGAAAGAATAAACTCGTACTCATCTATTGGATAACAGGCGTGTACTGATGCATTCACAAATATCTCTCAAGTGAATTTAATTTATAATTGCACAAAAAAGCAAACACCCACATTTGGCATGCTTTCTCGTCAAAAAGAAACTCAAACGAAAGAATCCACCATTTTTTCTTTATCTAAATCCCTTCCATAATTTTATTTTATTTTATTTTATTTTTTGGTAAAGGTAGATCCCTTCCATAATTTATCACCAAAAAGTCGATTTTCTTAATTGACAATTTGTCATGACCTGAATTTCCCATAAAATATGAATCTGAAATGAATAGATATTTAGCTTTACTTTGATCGTCCTCAATAACCAATTTATCCTCCACTATAAAAATAAGTTAACGCCAACTAATGTACAAGAAAACCTTCTATGCAGAAATACATCGCCACTTTCGCTATGTACTCCGATCCAATCTTCAAATATATCTTCGGTAACGCTGACCTAAAGGTCTCTGAACTTCGAATTTGATATATATGTTAAGATATTATGGTGAACCTAAACTCAGTAAATAAACATTCTAGATTTAAGGTAGAAGATCATCTTATCACTCAACCCGAGAGAACAACAACATAGTAATAACTAACAAGTTACCATATATCACTTATTAGAATAATTATAATTTAAGATATGCCATTCGTCATTTGGCTATAGTACAATACATATTAAACTTATTCCTTAACTCATTTCATACTCAAGATCGAATATTTCGATCACTTGAGAAATACAAGATGTGTATATATATAATTCAAGTACTTCTAATTCAATTTGCAGAAAACGCATTAATCATGTATTACATGAGCACGCATTGTAGCATAAATTCATCAATACATCAAAAAAACCACATCTTCGGCCACTTATATAAATTTCTCATGACTTTCCCACTTCAGTAACAAGGACATTAACCTGTTCTACGTGCCACATACAAATGACTATAATCATGCGTGCAATAATATAAATGTCATGAGTTACATATAATTCAACACTCAAATGCACAACGATGAGTGTACCACATAGTAGCTAACCAATATAGACAAGTGAGTACTTGTCACTAGTCAAGATCCATCTCGACTATCAAGGTATTGTCGCCACTAACTTACGAGGGACAAAGTCAAAAACACATATTTGCCATGCCTTTTAGCTCATCCATCATGAGTATCTTCTACATCAGTTAGGATAAATACATCACTACAACTACTGGCTATTCATGAGATCACATCATAGTCTACACATGCCATATCATATCTTGTATAAATCATAGGACTTCATGTCCTTTCAACCTTGTAGAGACTCATTTTAGATGATTTGGAACTTTTTTTCGTAGTCTTATACACATACTCATACAAAGAAGTTCACTGTCTGGCAAATAGGTCAAGACAAATGTTATCACATACATGGCATCATTGACATGCAAATAATCATAACATCATAATTGCCACGCACAATTATTTTGTGATAGAGCAAATATAATCATTCTAATGTTTTGGTATTCCCCGCAACAATTAATCCAAATACCCATTTATTATTATTTGCAATCGCACCCATAAAACAATCATGATTCGGTACAAAATATCATTATGTGCAAATCATTTCTACATAATAAATTCCCCGCATTTTTTCAGTAATCACGTTTACAAATAATAACACACACTAATCTCTTGGCATTTGCCGTGTAAACAGTGGTAATCAAATAATTATCTGCACTTCAACATATAAATCTTCATCCTCTAAACACCACGCCATCATCATTTAATTGAGAACTTATGCAAAATCATAAATTATTTAGATGAATTTTCTTTAGACAATCAACATTTCTATAATTTAATTAATTCATATAATCTCCATTTCTAAGACCACTGCTTGATCAAAATTAAAAATAATCTTCCATATATTTAGATTATCATAATTACATAATTTCCCCAATAAATTTTCTCATTTTTTTTATTTTTTACCTATAACTTCCAATCTTCACTCAATCAAACTTTATTAATTAAACTAATTTTTAAGGCCATTCATTTGTTATATAAACATATGAATATTTTATTTATAATATAGAAAGGCCATAGATATATTAAATTTATCAAAACAACCCACTTTCAAATTAATTGCGCAATTAAGTCCAATTTTGGCTAGTTAGATAAATTGTTTAGAATAAGCAATCATTTCTAATAATAACTAAACTACCTATTATCATAAGGTTTCTAATGCTGTGAACAGTCCCCTAAATTTTCATTTTTGCATATTAGTCCCCTAGCTTGGTAAAATTACAATTTTGCCCCTAAAGTTTTAAAACAAATTATTTTGAACTGGTTAAATTTTATTTAATTAATCTTAGTAACCCACTCATTAACACTTTAAACCATAAAATATCACTATTAAAATAGCTGTCTTAATTCTGAAAATATACAAAATTGCACCAAGAAATGTCAAAAATTACTAATGCCCATTCTAGGCTTAGTTCATTTTCTCACTTTTTCTTATTCAAGATGCAATGGAACCTTTTGGGCGTTCTCTCAAACATCTTCTAGGCAAGTAGTAAAGATTTCCATTTTCGCAAGAAATCACCATTGCTCAACATGCCAACCTTGAAGTCCAGTTAAACTTAACATAGAAATTATAAATAAAATGAGCAAACACCAACCAATCAAGATCAAGAGTACCACGTAGATCAAGCTAACTTAGTATATAGAGTTTTTACTTATCTTGAGTGAAATCTTGAACAAACAAAGACTTTAATCACCTTGAAATCAAAATGAATAATAAAAAATAACACTCTCATTCTTTAAGAAAACAATAAAATTAGATTTGCAAAAAGAAAATGAGGTCCACGAATTTATTTTATAAACACTTGAGAGACGAGATTAAAAGTTTAAACAACATAAGTTTGGACCTTTGCTTTAATTAGAAAAGATTGGAAGGTAAAAATATAAAACGGATGTTGGAGGCTTGAAGATGAGGAATGAGCTGGCTCTTCCTTGCAACAAATGTGATAGAAGTCATCTTTCTTTGTAGATGAATTGTGGTGGGTTATACGATCAAGAAGATAGATGAATTTCGAAGACTTCAGAAGAGTAACAAAAAGATAACAACAATTAACCCAGTTTAAAAGCAATTATGAACTTAAGGTTGAAGCTTGTGGTGTAAAATGAAGGAGATGCGGTCAATTAAGAGTGCTACAAATGGATTAGTTTAGGTGATTCAAAGTAGATATTTGACAATTTGTCAAGATATCTTGCATTTTAATAAATAAATAAATAAAAATCGGTGTCCATTCTAAATACCAACAAGTATTTTGAACCTACTAAAATTATCTAACAAAGTTACGAGACAATAAGAAAATTTCAACTCAGCAAAATTTTATCTTTGAAAAATATCCGATAAGTATTTCGGATCATATCAGTTCCCACCAAGGTTTATTATGGCTATAGATTTTTCACCATCGCTTTATATAATCAATTTATATAAATATCTATTAATTTAAGTATATGGGAATTAGAAGACCAACATTTTAAATTATTAGACAAAAAAATTATTTTACTTTCGTAAATTACAGCTCATCATAATTTTATAACCTTAACAGAATCACATTCCAAAAAATGACGGTCACACAAAGGATTTTTTGAATTTTCAACATGTCATATGGTTAGTGATCTACACCTGAATTACAAATCCAGGTCAATTATTTATTATATTTGTTTCCTACATATTATCAACTAATTTAGGAAAGTCTGGATGTTGCACCATTTTCCTTGATTTATTGATAATTATCAAACTTAGTTCTCTTCTCACCTTCAAATTATGGAAAAATTTCAAATAAGGAGTGGGACTTCTTCAATTCAGGTCAAATTAGAACATTTTGGATAAAAATGCCTGATGTTGTTATAAGAATAAACACATGAGTCGTATGTATAAGCCAGCCGGTTAAGATTTGGCATGCAGTGAGCTCAAGGTCTTAATTGAAATTAAGTTGGCAATTTCAAGATTTTATTTGGGACAACGCTTATTATGAGGACTATTTAGAGAAAACGGCCCCATTACATGCCTCTATTTGAAATATTCCTCTGATATATTTGGCAGCTGTTGATAAATTCTAAATTCAGATAAAATTGACTTAATCTTTACTTTAATTACATATGTCGTGAAATTAAATTGATCACTTTGTAACCTTAGATGGTGGGAAGGCCAAAAGCAAGAGGGGTGAGCGTCATGTCCCTAAGGAACATCAGCTCGTTGACGATCCCATGCGAAATGGCCAATCATCCGTTCATAACTTTCATTAACAGAGCCTGCCCACTTTAATTGGTTCTTCCCTAAAAAATCACACGCGAACAATAGAGACAAAATAAAATAAAGAAAGAATGATTAAAAATTGGGGCACAACAATGTGGCAATATCATTGTCTGGGTTCTCTCCTTTAATCCTCCCTTGTCCCACGAATAATTATTGCTAATAGGCCCATAACCTTGGTTTTATTTGCAGAAAAAAGCAGTGCATCAAGAATACATAACAGCAGAAAGGTAGCTCCCCAATGTGACTGAATTCCCTAGAAAATGAGATATAGTACACATAGTACTAACCAAAGGTAAAGGGGCATAAAAACGAAATAATGATTTTGCAGGCGCCACCTCAGGGATAACCTTGAATTCTTTGACAAGACTGTCAAATTATTTTGGATTCAAGAAATAAAAATTGGCAAAGCCGAATTTGATTCCGTTTCCATCAATGACAGAACCGGTCCAGCTCTATCGATTCAGATTGAGACATATTTGGCTCCGTCGATGTCGACAAAGCCAAGAACGAGTAGCTCAGCCATGGCAATAGAGCATCGGCCTTTGGTTCGCATGCACGAGAGAGAGCGAGAAGGGAGGGTGACCTAGAGGAAAATATTTATCGATATGGGTTAAAAGGGTACTTAAACAAGGCCTAAATTTATGCGGAGAGCATGAATATGTGATTATTTTTTAAGTTTGGCCTAAATATGCAATTCATTTTGCTTTGGACTTTGCAGAGATACATTGCTTAATGCCTAGCTTTCACATATTTGCGGTCTTGATTGCCTAAACTGGAAGGCAATTAACTAGAACCAGCTCCCCGAGAAAATTCCGATACTCTCAACTTGTTATAAAAATTTGTATCATAGAGAGGGATGAATTCATTCAAGGAGATCAGAACTTCCACATGTAAGAATCGATTATACTCGTGAAGATATGAGTTACTGAACTTGTTAGATTTATTAGGGGGACTTTGTTAAAAGGTATCTCGGGGTATTTGATGAACAACTAAATAAGGAAAAATTGCAATTTCCAATGCATTTATTGCATCCGTGAAATACACAATCAATGCTTTGAAATTTAATGTTTCCTCATAAAATATACTTGTTAACTTGACTCTTAAGGTTTACTTTAAAAAAAAAAGAGACTCTTAAGGTAGTTTTGTTGGAGAAAGATACGATTATATCCTTGGCCTAAATCTTAATTGATTTAATCAATGATATTCAGAGATAAAGTAGGAAATTGTAATCGTATTGTAATTTTATTTATTCTTTCCATTATTCTTATCTTTTGTATTATAAATTTACCAACGTTGATGGTAACAGCTCGATTCCATTGGAAAACCTCCCAAGAGAGTGATCCGAACCTATATCAGGCCAAGGTGATGGGGTGCCACCATTAAGGGCAGGGAGAGACCTTCAATCCTACAACTGCTATTTTGGAGAATCTGACAAATCTGATGAAGGAGATTTTGAGCAGAATCAAAGCTAGAATCAAACACCGCTAAATGAGCCATCTACTCCACAGATTTCAATAAAGATGGATGGGACCAATTATGGTTTATGGTCCCAATTCATTGAGATGTACATGTCCGAAAAAGATAAATTGGGGTACATGAATGGAGCCCTTCGTCAGCTTAAACCTTCTGCTCCCGAATTTCACAAATGGAAAACAGCAGACTCCACAGTGAAAGGATGGTTGATAAACTCGATGGAACCTACCTTGATTGGTAATTTTATTCGATTCCCAACCGCAAAGGCAATTTGAGATTTGGTTGCTACCACCTTTTTTTATGGAACTGATGCATCCCGGTTTATGATTTAAAGCAGCGTGTGACTAAGATGAGACGATCTGGAGGATCTATTGAGACCTATTATAATGGTCTGCCGTGTTTGTGGAAAGAGATTGACTTCTACCGCCCAAATCCAATTGCTTGCCCTGCCAATATCAACTGATATCATTCAACTATTTAGGAAGATCGGGTACTGCTTGGATAAAGTCTGAGTGGACGTGGTTCAGATGCAGCTTTTTCCCACAATTGAAAAAGTCTATGCTCGTGTTCGACGGGAGGACATACGGTAGAGTGTGATGTTGGCACACGGAGATGCCACATAACCATTTATAGCTATGGTGTCTCAAGGAGGCAAGACAAGATTGCAGACCTTTGACTGAACCCGGAAAATGCCGGCTTTACAAATGACAAAGCTGGGTGGTTTGAAAGGAGGAGGTCGACTAGTGGAGCACCGCAAAGCAAATCTTCTTCAATAGTAG
Organism: Eucalyptus pauciflora; assembly: GCA_007663325.1. Taxonomy (NCBI): domain Eukaryota; kingdom Viridiplantae; phylum Streptophyta; class Magnoliopsida; order Myrtales; family Myrtaceae; genus Eucalyptus; species Eucalyptus pauciflora. Next base: position 623,442 of record VMYD01000281.1, read on the forward strand.
TTGGTGACTGCTCCAATTGTGGGAGTGCGAAGCATACTTAGGAGGCGTGTTTCAAATTGATTGGGTATCTTGATTGGCGGAAGGAGCTAAAGGCACGCAAACAAATAGAGAGTGAAGCGAAGAATGGAAAAAGGGAAAGCGTCACGGGTGATCGAAGAGAGGCTCAGCTATCACTAATGCCACAGGTAAAATCAAACAGTAAGTCAACCATTGAAGGTGAAAGTTATTATGGTCATGCTTTCATTAGTACCTTTTAGGATAAATGCAGTCAATGGATTATTGATTCAAGTACTACAAATCATATGACCTTCACAACAGATGATTTTGTTAGTTTTACTAAACCAAGGCAGCAAAATATTTCAAATGCTAATGGGATTGTATATCCAGTGACAAGTGATAGAACTATTGATATTTGTCATTTTATATCTTTATTAAATACTTCACTTTGTGCCTCTTTGTCCATGAAATTGATATTAGTAGGGTAGGCGGCTGAAGATCTGAATCGTGTTATAATATCCTCACGAAAGAGATATTTGGGCATGGTACTTAAAGGAGGGGCTCTATTACTTGAATGACTTCAATTCTGGGAGGCTGCACTAGGTGCAAGGCTTATCTAATAGTAAGGAGAAGCAAATATGGCTATGGCATCGCCGATTAGGGCATTCTTCATTTGGCTATATGAGACATTTACTTCTTGAATTATCTTCTAGTTTACCAAATTCAATTTTTCAATGTTAAACATGTATTTTGGTTAAAAGCCATCATGTGCCAATCAGTTTGAATAAGAGTAGTGTTGCGTTTTCCTTAATCCATTCTGATGTTTAGGGGGCTTCTCCCATTATTGTAGTTTTGGGAAGTCTTTAGTTTGTTATATTTGTGAATGACTACACCAGAATGACTTATCTCTATTTTTCTAAACATAAGGATGAGGTGGCTAATGTTTTTCGGGTGTTTCATAAAATGGTGCAAACACAGTTTGGTGGGAAGTTACAAATTTTGAGAAGTGAAAATGGTGGAGTGTACATTAATGTGTAACTTAAGAAATATTTTTAAGAACATGGCCTACTGCATAAGATGTCACATTCTCGGACACCACAGCCGAACGGAGTAGCGGAGTGGAAGAACAGACACGTCTTAGAGATGGCTCATGCCCTTTTCACAAAAAGTCGTGTTCCTAAATGCTTCTAGGACAATGCAGTTGCGACGAATTCTATCTATTGTAGATACTTTTCAAACAACCTAGAAAACTCAAAGTGATTCATGAAATGGATGGCTTTAGCAAATGGAAGGGATCCAAGTTCATGTGTTCTACTATGTACAGTACTTCATGTGTACTTTAATCCATGACGGTCTTTCAGGCATATTCGAGAATTAGTTTTAGCACCGGTGGGAGCATTAGGCGGGATCTCCATCAAGAGGAGCATTTTTCTTCATTAGCAATATTAGAATATTTGGATATCTCTTGGAGATATTCAAAATATTTTCTCTTATTTCAATATCTATTTTAATTATGCACATCTAATTTGATTACCTTTGATTTCGTCTATCTGAATCTATAAATAGGCTCTCCATATACTCTATTCAATATATCAAATTATATAGAAATTCCTCAAATATGTCTTTTGCATTATTTTTTCTCAACTTGGAATCAAAGCCTTCGTTCTTGTGGAAACTTATTCAAGTTGATTCCACAACAATAGTCATGTTTTGATGCTATTTGTACTGACTGCGTCACATAGTTGAGCCTTTTTCATGGAGGAGTTTTATTTTTTTATGCTAGCCATAGAGACCGCATCGCTCAATAACTACCTTCCCAAGCTAGCCATATAGGTCATTTGATGCTAGAGCGCTAACCATGTAAGCCACGTCACTTAGTTACTATTTCACAAGCCACTGCTTTAGCCGCTTGCTCTTTCCACTCCAATTCTCAACATTTCATTCATCATTTCAAGAAGCCCACGCCACCACCAAACAAGTTGCTTCCCTCAAATGAGCTAGATTTGGAAGATGCTGCCTCATGCACTGCCCCACCATGAATCAACAAGCCCGTCCCATGGTGTCGTTAGAGGAACAAGTTTTCGTTGTACTATTGGACATTAATTCAAACTCCAATTGACGATGTCAGCTTAAGTTTGAGAGGGGATGTTAACGATTTATCTATATCAATCAAGGTTGCACGAATATCTAATTTGATTGCGTATATCTTGATTGGAATATATCACTTTAGATAGTTGTTTCATAAAACTTATATATAAGCTAAAAATAGGACAGCTTCTTCGATTGGACGGCAAAAATATTTGGTTGGATTTCCATTATGAAAAATTATCTCACTTCTGCTACTCTTGCGGCATTCTAGGGCATTATGCAATGTACTATAAAAACTTCCCATTCGATGCAAAAAAAAAAAAGGGATGGCAAGGATAAACTATATTATGGTCAGTGGTTAAGAGCTGAGGTCCAGGAACACAGCCTGTTCTGGCGTACCTTTTATGAGATGCAGCTTTCCCAGGAAGAGGAAGAAGAGGTCATCCCGGAGACTCCTCAATCGCCTACCATTTTGATGCCTATAGAACAATCTCAAAAACAAAAGCAAAAGGAAGTAATGGAAACTCCAGCAAGGGGGCAGATCATAACAATGGCAGCACCTCTACAATGGAAACCACCTGTACAAGAAGCAACGGAAACTAATACTACAACAGCAACATCCCCTACTTCACAGCAGATGGTAGTCACAAAGGCACCAGCAGAAGGCTCATCGACATCAAAAAAGCTGAAACACGCATGCTTGACAGCAAAAGCAAGACCTATTAAGAAAGCAAAGTGTTACAACCAGTATGATTTACGAATTCAGATTTCAGAGGGCCTTGACGAAACTCAACTACAAGACACTCCAATCTTTGCGACAACAGGACCTGAGAGTTGGGCTATGGTGGTTGGCCCTTAACAACCACCAAGCGACAAATGAAGCTACTTAGTTGGAACTGTCAAGGTTTGGACAATCCCCTGATAATTCAAGAACTAATGGCCATAGTGGCCCAAGAAAAGCCCGACGTTCTGTTTTTGATGGAGACTAAGAATAAGGAAGAAATGCTTCATCGAATTCAAAGGAGACTGAGATTCCCTAGTAGTGTTATTGAAAACCCTATTGGCTTGGCCGGTGGTCTAGCAATGTTTTGGAATGAGAGGATAACTTTGATAGTGGATTGGCAAACTTCGACTTTCATTGATATGGTATGTGTGGATGGAAAAAATGGTAATACAATGCGGCTTACTTGTCTACATGCGCCGGCAGTCTACCACCTCCGACAGGCCTTATGAGACAACTTGCAACAGATCGGCCATTATAATACATTCTCGTGGGTGTGTGCCAGAGATTTCAACGAACTAATTCATCCTTGGGAAAAGGTCAGAAATCGTCCTCCAGACCATCACCGCATGCACTCTTTTCGTGAATTACTAAATGACTATTGTTAGAACTAGTACGAGCACCTAGAGGGGGTGAATAGATGATTAAGATGATTTTATGAATTGTAACAGAATGTATAGACGATTTATTAGATGATAAACTAAGGAATTGAAAACAATAATCGATGTAAGTGAAAGCAATGTAAAGTAAAAGAATTAGGGATAGAGAATCAAGACTCTAGATTTATAGTGGTTCGGTTTAGACCAAGCCTACGTCCACTCTCCCGCACGGACAGCCCACAGGCTGGATTTCACTAAGAATCAAAAAGAGAATTTACAGTCTCACGCCCTTGATTCCACAGTATAGAGACTCTACTACACTTCCTTAAGGTCTCACCACAGTTCAGTCTCTCTTTTGATTACAAGTATAACTCGAAGAATAAGATCACAAAATAACAAAGAGATTCGGATTTTAGAATTCTTCTATCGTGCACTCTTGAACAACTTGAGCGTCTCCCTTAAATACTTCTTCATGCCTTCATTACCGTTGGCACTTTCCAAAGAAATTCTTCCAATCAACCCGTTGGACAAAATCAATTTAGAAAGATCTCGAGCTCCTCAAGGAAAATGACGATAGCCCATTAATCCCACTCGCCCATACAATCAGGATCTTCGTTTCCATAAGTAGAACCTTCCAAGTATAAATTGCGGATCTAGAGAATCTAGAAGATTTTTCTAACAATCTCCCTCTTTTTTTATGGTGACAAAACTTTCCTACATATTTGGATACTATTGCCCTGCAATACAACATTTAAGCTAGCAATGATATCTCATAAAAGATTAGGATAAAGATAGTGAAAGTTATCCTGTACACAGATCTGTTACCCTGTACACAGATCTGCATCCACAGAAAACAAGTTAGTCATGTACATATATTTAACAATTATCTTTATCTAACTTAATAGCTTAAAGTACTGCAATTATAAACAAGTAATCCAAAGCTTAAAACCAAACTAAAGATAAAGTCAACCACAACCAAACAGAATATTGAATCCAAAGTATGTTCAAAAGTTGAAAGTTTGGAATTAAAATCTGCAAAAACTTCTCACCATTTTTGTCAGCATAAAAAGGTGAAAAAGTTAGGGTACGCGACGAATGCGAACAAGCTGAAAATCTCCCATTGACTTGACAGTTTCCTCTAACTTCCTTAAATCCTCCTGCAGTTGAGCGAGAGCTGTGCCTTTAGCAGTGGCCTGAATCTGAAGTTGAATATTTTGAATTTGGTCTTTCAGGGAGATGGACATGGCACGATTCTCATTATGCAGTGTCTGGAATTCGCATCCTAAAGCGTAAACCTGGCCTTTGAGCTCCAAAAGAATTTCAAGCAGTCTTCCAAAATCTCCTGAATGTTTAGTCTGTGTGCTTGCTTCAGCATGGTCCGATTGTGGAGTAAAGCCAGTGGAGCGAATATCAGTAGGGAGATCAACATTTGGGGATGTTGCCTCTTCCTCAGGAAATTGAGAGGCATAGACATCTTCTACACTAGCAGGAGAACGACTGACACTTGCACTAGTAAAGGTTAAAAGAGGAATACTTTCTCTTGGAACATCTCCCCCTGTTTCAGTGCCTTCCGGAGGAGAGAAGTATTCTTCGTGCTAAAAAGCTTCTTCAGTGTCAAGATGTCTTTGATCCTCCTTATCTGCTGGAGAATCTGCACGACCTTCTTCGGCATGTTGTTCTTCTGGCTGTTTCTGTAAGTCTGTTCTGGCTGTTTCTTCTTCTTCTTCTGTCTGCATGGATTCCTTCTCCTGATTCCCTTTCTCAGTTTCTTCTCCAACGTGATGTTCTTGTTCTGCTGACTCAAGAACAAGATGCTAGGAAACAAAAGCAGAGATAGGAATGTCACCCTCATCATCTTCATCCTGCAATATGATCGATCGCCTTCTCTTAGTAGGACTAGTCATAGGATCTTTTCCTTTTCTCTTCGCAGCAGATGAGTCTTGTTTGGTCTTGACAAGGGTTTTCTCCTTGAATCGCTCTAGCTTTTTGCTAAGTTCTTTCAGACGCATTTTTGTAATCATTTTCAGCCCAATAACCATTTGATCAATGGTCTTCACACACAGAATGTTGGGAGGCTGAATATTCAAATGTCTGAATAAACGAGTGATGAGAGCAGAATAAGGAAGTTTACCCTTGTCCTTTGCCATAGACCGATACATGTGGAACATGATGGTATGGGGCAAGGAAACCTTATGGCTGATCTTGATGGCGTACATCAATTTTACTTCAGAAATGGAGACATCTGTCTTCGATGTCGACTTGGGTCTGAGACAGTTGATCACAATTTTATGAAGCAGAATATTTGATGCACTCATTCTCAGATAGGAAAGGCGCCCTTCTGTGATTCTATCGTTTGCAAGCTCCAAAGTTGCATGGCTAACAGACATAAAGATAGGTTAGAAAGCTCCTCTTTCCACACCAATAACATCAGCCAGAGTATCTGTGTCAACCACATACTCCTTATCCCTCACACTAAATGAAAAACTGTTTACATCAAGAAAACTGAGGTTTTAGTATAAATAAGCTATCAGTTCAGAATGAGCAATCTCGCTCTCAATACATAATTCATGAAGTTGAAGTTTCTCAAACTTCTCCCTTAAATTGATGCTTAACATATCTAGAAAATCAAAATCCACGGTCCGTGGTTTCATCACCCCACGCTTTAGCAATTTAGCATACACCTGCTTATGTTTCTCCGATCAAAAACAATTCTTCTCTCTTTTCCCAAAGATTTGCAGCCACACCCATTCTTGGCTTAAAATGCATAAACATTTTCTCATTATCATCTTTCCCCCCAGGCTGATTGACACCACCAAATCGTGGATCACTTGGAAAATTAGCAAAAGTCTTTGCAGCTGTTCCAACAGGAACAACACCCGACCGTTCCATCACAGTCAGAAAATGAGTCTCATTCTTATAGCCCTTTTTCTTTCAGAAATTCAATTCGTCAATAAACGTCATTGCAGAACCCCTTCTTTCATAACAGAGTAAAGCCTATAAACAAATGCATGCTTCAAAGATCTTACAAGTTCTACATCCTCAATGATGTTTTCCTCTGCGTGTTGAGGGTTACGATCATGTGATCTAGCAGAAGAAGTGCGCTGCTAAGAATGTTGATGCGCCTGTCCACTTGGAGATTCTTCTTCTTCAGTAAGATCGAAGTGCGTAGGCCCCTCACGCAAGCCTTATGGTCCTCTGCTTGTTATTCTGGAAGATTTTCTCTGATGCTACATTATCAATGTCCTTGAGAGAATTTTCACACTTGTATCACAAGAAATGTGAAAACTTGAGGAGATAAACTTTCGAGAGAAAAACTCAGAGAGTGAAAATTTGTGCTCTAGGGTTTTTTGTGTAAAATGAGAAGAGGAAGAGTAACTATATAAAAGGTAATCGATACGGGGTATATGAAGCGTCACAAAAAGAAAAAAAAAAAGGAAATGCCTTTTCAAAATAACTGTCTTTTTTAAAACAAATTGGTAACCAAAAATTAACTGCCTTAATAATATAAATTAGAGATAAACAAGCAATCTTACCTTTTCGAGATATTAGTTTAAACGAATAAAAGAACTGTAATTGAAATAACTTACAGTCGTAACGTTTGGTCTTCTAAGTCTGAAACTTTTGAGTCTAATGTTTTAGTTTCTGAGTATGAGCTTTAACAATATTCAAGAGATGAAATGTTGAGTCTTGAACGAATAGACACAAATAAACTTTTCTCAAGCGACTTTGTGAAGATGCCTACCAGTTGATTCTTTGAGTCGATAAGCTATATCAAGACTTCTCTATTCTGAACATGATATCTTATAAAATGATGTCAAATCTCAATATGTTTTGCTCTTAAATGTAAAATAGGATTCTTTGTAAGATTGATTGCACTAGTATTGTCACATTTGATCTCGGTACAAGAGTCTTCGATTCCAAAGTCTCGTAATTGTTGTTTTATCCAAAGTATTTGAGAACAGCAACTTCCAAGAGCTACATATTCTGCTTCAGCTGTTGAAAGAGCTACTGTACTTTGATTCCTTGAAAACCAAGATACTACCCTGTTACCGAGTAATTGACAAGTGCCAGAAGTGCTTTTTCTATCAACTCTACAACCTGCAAGATCTGCGTCTGAATAACCAAGAAGAGTAAAGTCTCCTTCTTTGGGATACCATAGACCAATCTTGGCAGTAGTTGCAACATATTTAATAATACGTTTAGCAGCACTTAGATGAGATTCCTTAGGATCTGATTGAAACCTAGCACATATGCAAACACTAAATAATATGTCAGATCTAGATACAGTAAGATAAAGAAGTGAACCAATGATACTCTTGTATAGTTTTTGGTCGACTTTCTTCCCTCCTTCATCTTTGTCTAACTTCGAAGAATTTGATATAAGAATGTCAATCTTTTTGCAATTCTCCAAACCGAACTTTTTAACAAGTTCTTTTGCATATTTTTCTTGATGAATAAAGATTCCTTCTTTCAGTTGTTTTACTTGTAGACCCAGGAAGAATGATAGTTTACCCATCATGCTCATCTCGAATTCATCCTGCATAGACTTAGAAAATTTCTTGCACAAAGTCTCATTAGATGATCCAAATATATATCATCGACATAAATTTGAACAAGTAAAAAGCTTTTATCTTCCTTTTTAATGAATAAGGTAGTATCTACATTTCCTTTAGTAAAACCACTTTGAATTAAAAAGTTACTTAGCCTTTCATACCAAGCTCGAGGACCTTATTTTAATCCATATAAAGCCTTCTTCAGTCTAAACACTGAGTCTGGTTTCTTTGAGTCTTCAAATCCAAGAGGTTGTTCCACATAAACTTCTTCTTGGATAAATCCATTTAGGAATGCGCTTTTGACGTCCATTTGGAATAACCTGAAATTCTTATAGCATACAAAAGCAAGTAATAATCTGATTACTTCTAACCTTGCTACAGGAGCGTAAGTCTCATCATAGTCTATCCCTTCTTCTTGCGTGTATCCTTTAGCCACGAGTCTTACTTTGTTTCTTGTCACTTTGCCTTTTTCATCGACTTTGTTCCTGAAAACTCATTTAGCTCCAATAACATATTTGCCTTTTGATTTAGGAGTTAATTCCCAAACATCGTTAATGCTGAATTGTCTGAGCTCTTCTTGCATTGCTTCAATCCAGCTTTCATCAATTAAGGCTTCTTTAATATTTTTGGGTTCTATTTCAGAAATAAGCGTCATAGCACTAGACTCTTCTTGCCTTTTAGATCTTGTTCGAATTCCCTCATTAACGTTTCCAATAATAAGTTCTTCGGGATGACTAGACTTGTGCTTCCAGTTACTAGACAGTCTGATAGGTTGTCGATCTTTTTCTTGATTTGATTCTTCATCAACAACATGTTGTACTGCTTCTGAATCTTGAACTGCTTCAAGAGAGGTAGACCTAGTAGAGTCTGGAGCAAATTCTGATTCTTCAGTCTGAATTGGCTGAATTTGTGGAGAGTCTTGAAATTTGACATTCATTGATTCTTTCACAGTCTGAGTCTTCTTGTTGAATACTCTGTAGGCTTTGCTTGCGGTTGAGTAACCAAGAAAGAATCCTTCATCCGATTTTTTTTCAAACTTACCAACTCGATCATTTGCATTCTTCAAGATAAAGCATTTACAACCAAATACTTGAAAATATGAAACAATTGGTTTCTTACCTTTAAAAATTTCATAAGGAGTTTTATCAAGAATTGGCCTTAAAAACATTCAGTTAATAATATAGCAAGTAGTTGAAACAGTTTCAGCCCAAAACCGTGAAGAAATATTACTTTCAATTAAAAGAGTCCTTGCAATTTCTTGTAAAGACTTATTCTTCCTTTCCACAACCCCATTTTGTTATGGTGTATATGATGAGGAGAATCTATGCTGAAAACCAGATTCATCACAAAATTTAACAAAGTCTTGATTTTCAAACTCACCTCCATGGTCTGTACGGATGCTTGAAATAGTGTGACATTTTTCATTCTACACTTTCTTAGCAAATTTTGAAAAGAGATAGAAAGTCTCAGACTTACTTGCAAGAAAGTAGACCCAAGTAAATCGTGAATAATCATCCACTATTACTAGGCAGAACCTTTTTTCACCAATGCTTTGCGTTCTTGTGGGTCCAAATAGATCCATATGCAGAAGCTGCAGTACACGATTAGTGAAAACTTTATTTATTGGTTTAAAAGAATTTCTTACTTGTTTTCCCAGTACGCATAATATGCATAGATCAGACTTTAGGTAATTGAGAATAGGTAATCCTCGAACAAGCTTCTTGGAAGAGATTTTGACAATTTGCTTCATGTTAGTATGGCCAAGTTTTATGTGCCATAGATTAGCTTCATCTTGTATTGATATTAAGCATTGTGATCTTTCTTGATTCACATCCAGAATATAAATATTTCCATGTCTACGTCCAGTAAAAGATTGAGTGAAGTCTTTACTAATTCCTGAGCACGTTCCTTCCTGGAAATTGATCTTGAATCCAATATCGCACAATTGGCTTATGCTAAGCAAATTGTAATTTAATCCTTCCACTAAGGAGACATTCTTGATTGATAGACTTCCAATCTTTGTTCCACGACCAATAATTCTTCTTTTGTTGTTGCCACCAAAAGAAACTTTTCCTCCATCTATCTGGACAAGTTTTATGAAACAACTTGAATCTCCTGTCATATGTCTTGAGCAGCCACTATCTAGATACCATTTTATCTTTCTTTTGATAGTGACCTGCAATTAAGAAGAATTCAAGCTTTCTTTGGTACTCACATCATCTTGGGTCCAGAAGAGTTAGAGCAATAAACATTCTTTGTCCAATTCCTTTTAATAGGTCTCCAAACCAAAGGACATTCTTTCTCAAAATGTTCTGACCATTGACAATTTGAACATTTTAAAGCATTTCGGCCAACAGGTTTTACAAAGACTTTCTGGAAATGATTTTTATAAACAACTTTTGTTGGTATTTGTTTGATTCTTTCCTTCACCTTTGAGAAATCAATTAGTGGAATAGTTTCAGAAATCATACCGAGACCTAACTTATCAAAGTAGGGTCTTTGTATCAAAAGAATCTTATCCAATTTTTCAGTACCATTTGAAAATCTTTTTGATATGTTTGAAATAACATTTTTCAAATGAGTATTTTCTTTGGAAACCAAGTCTGAGTTTTCTTTCAAGATTGTAAAATTCTTATCTAACTCTTCAAACTTTTCTTTCCAAAATTTATCATGTTGCTTCAATGTAGAATTCTCCTTTTTTTAATTCGGAGATCCTTTTAAGAGGGGTTTTTAGACCAATACATAGTTCATCAATATATCTCGAAACTTTGACAGGTATTTTTATATTACTAACCTCAAGCTCACTGTCTGAGTCTATATCTGACTCAAAGTCCGAGTCTGAATCAGATTTTGCCATCAAACAAATATTGGCATAATCATCATCACTTTCTTCACATTCAGTATCACTCCAAGTCTCTGCTTTAAATGCATTTATGTATTTCTCAGCCTTTCCTTTCCTTTTTTCTTAATAGAGGACAGTTGGGTCTAATATGTCCATTTTTCTTGCATTCAAAGCAAGTTACTTCTTTGTTGGAATCATCTTCCTCTGTTGATTTGTTCTTAAACCTTTGTGAGCTTGGTTTCTTCCAATTGAATTTTCTTCCCTTTCTGTAGCTTTCTAAATCTCTTTATCATGAGTGTCAGTTCTTCATCATCTAAATCTTCTTCGGAGTCTGTAGTATCAGAATAATCATTAGACTTTAAGGCAATAGATTTCTTACCTTTTGAATATTCTTCTTTGTTGGTGTGCTCTACTTTGTAAGGCTGAAGAGATCCAATCAATTCGTCTACAGAGAGTGGTGCAATCCTCTATGTCTCCCTTATTGAAGTCTTTATGTAATTCCAGTCTTTAGAAAGTCCACGCAAAAGTTTGTTAACCTTCATATGTCCTGAGATTGGATGTCCCTGATATTCAAGACCATTCACAATTTCAATAAAATGACTAAACATGTCAGTTATTGATTCTCCTGATCTCATCTTGAAAACTGTCCCAAAAGAATATTGATCCTTGTCTCTTTCACTCGATCAGTTCCTTCATAAGTAATGTGAAGCCTATCCCAGACTTCTTTTGTTGTATCACAAGAGGATATTCTATTATACTCAGTAAGAGATAAAGCACAATATAAGGAATAAATGGCTTTAGCATCAAGAGTCTATCTCTTGGTTATTTCTTCTTGAGTCATCTCGATAGGAGCAGCAACTTCTTTTCCTCTCTCTGATTCTTATGCAGCAGTAGGAATGATTCCTTTGTCTACCACTTTGCATTCCAAGGGATCTTTCGATCTTAGGAATGCTTTCATTTTGTTTTTCCATATGCTATAGTCTTTTCCATCAAAGTATGGAGGTCTGGTGTTGCTTTGACCTTCAACCAACCCTATAGGCAACATACTAGCCATAGATCTTTAACTTAGAAGTAAAAACACTTCTAATAAATGAGTACACAAGCTCTGATACCAATTGTTAGAACTAGTACGAGCACCTAGAGGGGGGTGAATAGGTGATTAAGATGATTTTATGAATCGTAACAGTATGTATAGACGATTTATTAGATGATGACTAAGGAATTGAAAACAATAATCGATGTAAGTGAAAGCAATGTAAAGTAAAAGGATTAGGGATAGAGAATCAAGACTCCAGATTTATAGTGGTTCGGCTTAGACCAAGCCTACGTCTACTCTCTCGCACGGACAGCCCACAGGCTGGATTTCACTAAGAATCAAAAAGAGAATTTACAGTCTCACGCCCTTGATTCCACAGTATAGAGACTCTACTACACTTCCTCAAAGTCTCACCACAGTTCAGTCTCTCTTTTGATTACAAGTATAGCTCGAAGAATAAGATCACAAAATAACAAGGAGATTCAAACTTTGGAATTCTTCTATCGTGCACTCTTGAACAACTTGAGCGTCTCCCTTAAATACTTCTTCATGCCTTCATTACCATTGGCACCTTCCAAAGAAGTTATTCCAATCAACCCGTTGGACAGAATCAATTTAGAAAGATCTCGAGCTCCTCAAGGAAAATGACGATAGCCCATTAATCCCGCTCGCCCATACAATCAGGATCTTCGTTTCCATAAGTAGAACATTCCAAGTATAAATTGCGGATCTAGAGAATCTAGATCATTCGAATACGAATAGAAGATCTTGAAGTGCTAAATCCAGTCGTGAGAAATTCCTTAACCGTTGGAGTCAAAACCATATTAGAAAGAATCAGAATAGAAGTTTTAACTTTGTCGGTCTGGAAACTATCCATGAGAGTAGACTTTGAAACTTGAGTCTGGAGGTCTTCAGACTTTGGTCTTCAGACTTTGCCAGTAGAGTCTGCAAGTCTTCAGACTAGACTGATGGAAATATTTTGTCGACTTTAAAATACCTTAAGAAGATTTTTCTAACAACTGTTACCTGATGGAGGTGTCCAGCAAAGGTTGTGTGTTCACGTGGATGAATAATAGAGACGGCCAAGATTGTGTAAAGGAAAGACTAGACCGAGTGCTTTGTACTATGGACTGGCGCCTAATTGTCCCTACCGCTGAAGTATATGCCTTACCTACAATTGGTTCGAATCACAGTCCAATCCTTTTAACAACGGAAGTTAGCCCTATCAAAAGAAAGAAGGCTTTCACTTTTGAGGCATATTGGTTACAAGAACAAGACTGTCGTCAAATCATTGTTGATTCATGGGCTTATTCCCAGGTGAGAGGTAAGACCCTACCTCAAAAGCTTAAGGTTGTTTTAGAGGTGCTGGCTCGTTGTAGTAGATCCAAGTTTTCTAATGGCCACTGCCAGATCAATATTTTTAAGCAGCAAATCCTTAATGTGACAAATCAACCCAACAATCAGTATTCCCAAGTGACGATCAATAGCTTGAAAGAACAAATTCAACATTTATGGCAACAGGAAGAACAATACTAGGCTTTGCGATCAAGACTCAACTAGCTTAGATGGGGGGACAAAAACACCAGGTTTTTCCATGCAACAACAATCCAACGGAGACAACGCAATTGAATCAGCATGCTACAAGATGAACATCAACAATGGGTTTGTGATCCACAGCTTTTGCAGAACATGACCCGGGATTTCTTTAAAAATTTATACAGTTTAGTGGGAGAACGAGACTATAGGCCTGTCCTAGCTCAATGCCTACTTATGGTGATAGAAGAAATGAATGCCGCCCTAGTAGATGAGGTTACAATAGAGGAAGTCAAACAAGCTACATTTCAACTGGGAGCAACAAAGGCTCAGGGTCCGGATTGTTTGAATGGACAATTCTACCAATCTCATTGGGATATCTTACAAGAAGACATTTTCCTCTCTATCCAAGATTTCTCCCAATCAAGTGTGATGCCCTCCGAATTTAATAGGACGATCATATCTCTGCTACCAAAACCACCTCACCCAGAAAGGTTGGACCAGTATAGACCGATTAGTCTTTGCAACTTTATTTATAAAATCATATCCAAAGTTCTTGCAAATAGACTGAAACCTTGGTTACTAGAATTAATAGCCAAGGAGCAATGTGCTTTTGTCAGCGGACAACAGATTCAAGATAATGTCCTTATAGTCTAAGAAGTTCTCCATCAACTCAGGATTCGAAAGAGGATCAAGACTTTTCAAGCTATTCTGAAACTAGACATGCAAAAGGCATACGATCGGGTGAAATGAGATTTCCTCAAAGACTACCTCTTTCAGATTGGGTTTCATGATCAGTGGGTTCGGTGGATAATGTAATGGATCACCACGGTCTCTCTTAGCGTTAAATTTAATGGAGAACCCTTACCCCACTTCCATCCGACCAGGGGACTAAGACAAGGCGATCCGTTGTCTCTGTACCTGTTCATTTTGGTGGCGAACGTCCTATCTCAACTCATTAGCCAAGCTGTGGATATGGGCAACATTAGAGGCATTAAATTAAACAGGTGGTGTCCTACTCTATCCCATCTATTTTTTGCAGATGACGCTATCTTTTTCCTAGACGAAAAACTCTTAGAATGCCAGCACTTATCAAATATTCTACAACAATATTGCCTAGCTACAGGACAACAAGTGAATCGCAACAAATTTGGAATGTTCTTTAGCAAAGGTTGTCCTAATAGCCTTTAGGAAAATTTGGCTAGAGAACTCCGAGTTCCTTTTGTAGCAAAGACTGGGAAATATCTTGGCATACCATCCGATCGGGGGAAATCAAAAAGAGAAATGTTCGCCTGGATTCTTAGTCGAGTAAACTCCAAGCTAGAATGATGAAAAGAACAACTCATTTCAAAATGCGGTAAGGAAATTCTTATTAAAACAGTAGTACAAGCCCTCCCATAATATGCAATATCTATATTTAAAATCCCGATGTCTCTATGCAAGTCTATTGAACAAAAAATTGCTCGGTTTTGGTGGCAGTCTCAATGTGGTAAATATGGCATGGATTGGAAAGATTAGGATACCCTGAAAAATCGGAAGGACAATGGGGGATTGGGTTTTCGAGACCTCATTGCTTTTAACAAAGCTTTATTGGGTAAACAAGCTTGGCATCTGCTACAACAACCAACTTCCCAATGGAGTGGATTATTCAAAGGTTTGTATTTCCACTCTCAGGAATTCTGGCTAGCTGAAAAAGGGACTAGACCCTCCTGGGGTTGGCAAAGTTTGTTGCTGGGCAGGGACTCAATACTACACAATCTCTAGTGATCAGTTGGAGATGGATGACGAATTAGAATAAGGGAGGACAAATGGCTTTCTAGTGGAATTATTAGTGGCCCTACCCCAAGAGGCGAACCAGAGAAAGTGGCGGACTTCCTTATCCCAGACCAAAATGCATGGAATGAGGTTCTACTCCAACGCAATTTCGATGAGCGCACTATCAACGAAATTATGTCCATATAGATTCGACCTCAACACACGACAAACCACATAATCCGGAAGGGGAAACAGAACGGTATGTATACAATCAAGAATGGATATAACTTCATCATATCACAGAACACAAGCGACATTCATAACAGTGCCTCTTCATCATACCAAACTCCCCACAGATTGTGGAACAAAATTTGGAAAATGCATACCACCCCCAAAATTCGCATTTTCATGTGGTCCCTTTGTCAAAATGCATCATCTACAAAAGCGAATCTATACCACAGGCACATCACTCCAAACCTAGTGTGCCAAGTATGTACAGATCAGGTATTGGAAACAACTGAACATCTTTTTTTATCATGTACATGGACGCAAGCAATATGGTCCCATCCACAAATCCAATTGACGAATCAGACTCATGGTGTTCAAAGAATCGATGCCTGGCTTACAGATCTACTCGACACAAGGGATACCATACCTGCTATGGAGACTATGGCTTCTGTCTTGTGGCATATCTAGAAGGCCTAAAACAGCTTTGTCTTCTGCCAGTTGAGACCGGATCCTAATCGGGTTGTGCAGTTAGCTCTCGCTCACGCTAGATCCACCAAGTCCTGCAACGGAAGGCCTCTGAAACGCAAAGAGCAGATGCCAGACCTCGATCATATGTAGCGTCCGCTAGAGCCGAGTGTTCTTAAAATCAATATAGATGGTGCTTACCCCACATCCCCCAATAAAGGCGCGGTGGCTTGTGTGTGTCATGACTCCTCCAACCACCTACTCGATGGATTTACCAGTAGCATCACCGCATTTTCAACGCTGGAAACAGAGACACGGGCTCTTAATCTTACACTAAAATTTCTGCAGTAGAAAGGGAAAACTCAAGATCGCATCTTGCTGGAGTTGGATTGCTTGGTGCTCGTGGACGCCGTACGAAACCCTAACTCAACTCCTTGGGAACACAGAGCTCTGTTTGTAGAAGCAATGGCGTTATTGCCCTGTTTTCCCCATCTCCAACTCACACATTGTCGCCAAACTGAGAATTTCTTAGCCGACTGGGTTGCCAAAGCCCACGAGCTATCTTTACTTCCTCCAAATTGGGCTATCTCTCCTCCTAGTCATCTATTAGACCTCCTCAACTCTGAAGCATTGTATAATGACTGTTTCTATGTCCGTTAATGTATATATGTTGTTTTTCGATCCAAAAAAAAAGAGTTCCTAGCTCCAAGTGATGAGAGAAGACTTAAGTGCACAAATCTTCTTGGTGGTTCTTAAATTGTTTTCTTTTTATCTAACCATCTTGTTTGCTTATGTTTCTTAAAAAGCGAAAAGCAACATCCGCTTAAGCAACTTTAAAAAAATATATGAAAAAAGTACACGTGGATTTACTATCAATATTTCTATATAAGTTTCGGGTGTTTCAAATTGGAAAAGATTCAAAATACATTCATCAAAAAGTTTTAAACTAAGCCATAAAAAAATAGAAAAGTAAAATCCTTGCACGCATTACTACAAGTTGCTTTATAGCTTATTGTGTACGTGAGTTTGTAAAGGCTAAATGATTTCTTCTCCACATATGTCCCGTGATCTACACGAGATCCCCCTAAAAGAAAAGAGGCATCATTAGAAACCTCACCTTTATTCCATCCTTATCGCACGCACACACATGACCCATCAATCTTTTCTTTTCTCTTTGGTTAAATCCTTTCATATTCTTAGCAACCTATCAACCTTTGGAGCCTTAAAGGGAATGTGGAAGAAGAAAAGTTGAAAGAGAGGAGCTTCTATGCACCGCACGAGGGGCCACTTTTTCTAATTAAAGTTCGCATAGCTTTACGTCCATTTCGAAACTCCTCGTCGACTTGAAGATGCGATGTCCTCTTTGTCCATGGAATTCAATGCTACGTTGCAAAATTGCAAGCTTCCAATAGATTTAAAGCATGATCAAATCGAATTTCAATGGTGGGTTTTCGTGATTATTCTCCAAATATGAAACCCGAAAGTTTGATGTTCATGAATACATTTTCTTATTTAATGGGAAGCATCATCATCACTTTATTTAAAGGCCATTTGTTTTCTTCACCTTGTGCATCGGAGTAGGCTTTGCTTTTCATAGAAGCTAGTAAATACTTCTAGGCTTAGAAAATGGGGGAGCGAAGGATCACTGAACCTTTTTTTTTTTTATACATGCTTCTACTTTATTTCTAAATTTCATCTCTCAGTAATCACTCAAGAAAAATGAGTTTTGTGTACTTGACAATTGCTGATATGACACAACATAGCACGACTACAAATAAGACTTAATTTGATATAAAGGCAGAGAATTTGCATTTTATGTAAACCATATCATACATAGGCGAGGGTTTCCAACATGAAATAAGAACACATAGTTAATCTTGAAACCTAATGAGTGAAGTTGGGTCCATCTTAATCATTTTCGTGTCAAAATTGTGCTAGCTTGCTACTATATTCACGTATTTTACTTATACTAGTGATGAGACACGCGTTACGCATGCACATGAGGCGGATATGTTACGTAGGATTATCATTTAAGAGAATGAATGATTATTTAATTGATTGAATATGCAGTGAGCAATTATTAAAGATGAGAGAAGTGGGTAGCTATTTGATGAAGAGAGTAGTGAGTAGTTTTAACTTTGGATGCAAAGTTAATTTGGAAAGCAAAAAAAATGAGTTAACGCATTTTTAACTTAAATATATAGATGATTCCAAATTCACCGATGCAATCGACTTAGGTAGTGATATTATGAGTTTTTTAAGTCATATATCATCTAAACTTTTTGATTAGGTTAATTTAGTTCTAAATTTTTTGACGATTTTTTAGTCTTTCTAACTAATTTTGGCCAGTAATCACTTATGTAGATGTTAGCCATTCTACGTGGGCCTTTCTTAAGTTAATATGGAGAAGTTTTGCAATTTTTTTATAAAATTCTCAATTTTTTTCATTTTTTTCCTTCTCTTTCCTTTCTTTTTTTTTTCCCTCCTATTTCCCTCCACCAATCATCGGGACCTCAACGATGGCCGAAGGAGGTCGCTAATGCAAATTGATATCTATATAATTGGGAGGGGACTTTTTTTATAATTATCTCAGGCAACTATGCATTTAGGTACTTGAGAGTTGCATTAGATCCCACACTAACCGAAAGTGAAAGCACACTAACATTTGGACCGCCGACGAGTCGCTTAAGGACCGTCAACTATGAAAGCATTAAGGACTAACTATATAAATTAATCCTAGCTAGGATCTTCCTAGCTCTTTACATGGGTGGATATTTACATGATCAATGACATGGGCATGACATGAGTCGGTGATAGAGAGCATTATATAAAGATCATAATTCAAAGTGTAAGATCTACTCTCTTAAGAATGATGGTGATGATAGTAATTATATAAAATTGAGAGGAATTTGTTTTGGCCCAGTAGAGTCTATAAAGAACCACACAATACATCGGGATGATCATAAGGTGAGGGTGCATGCTCACAAGAATAAAAATCATTTCGCAGGGTAAAGATCTACCAACTTCCTTAACCTTATTTTAATGGTTGCCCTTGGATTAAAGATTCTTCCTTAACACATGATTTAATCAATTTAATCAGTCCAAGAGAGAGATGCACCACCCCATGTGCCCCATAAGCAACGGGAAAACAGGAGGAAGAAGATTTGTGCTTCGCTTAGGCTCTATAATTAGGAGAATCATGGGTGGGTAAAGCCTAACACAACTTGGCTTTTCAAATATTATCAAGTATACTATGATTATATATAATAAGATCGATTGCTTGATTCTTTTGCGAGACCCTAAGGCTAGATGGGCGATTAGTACTAAAATAATCTAAGTTAAAGGTACAAAAGTATACTTGATTAAGAAGGGTCCTTTTCACGAAGGTTGAGAGATTAAGTGGGCACGCAGAAACAAGAAAATGATGCCTTTCCTAGGGCATCTAACTGTATGAAGCAATTGAAAATGACACGATGCATGTAAACTTGACGTGGTATATAGTGTTCTTGAATATTATTTTGTGAGAGAGATCGAATTTACATATGGAGAAAGTATCTCATCAATCGAATACATCATATATCATTGATCATGATTATTTTTCATTTGCCATGTATCGACTGAGTCGAGATAGTTAGCGGAAAACTACCTATCGATATTAAACTTATTGTACGTAAATTTTCGATTTTGCCAATTTAATCATAAACCTTTAATGTAGTCTCTTTTTTTTAAAGACCTTTAATGTAGTCTTTTCGGTCTATTTTCACCAAAAATCATTGATGTGGTGGTCTAGTAGCCACTGGCCATCTTACATGACACACCACTATGTCAATAACTTTCAATGAAAATTGACCAGAATGATTACATTTGAATTTTGTGCAAATGTGTAGGACTAAATTGATAAAATTGAAAAAAAAAAACTCAAAATTTAATTGCTATATGCACAATAAGTTGAGGATTGATTAGACAATTTTCCCATGGTTGTCTAGTAACGTAATTTGTTATTCCCAAAAAAAAAAAAATCACACAACCTCCTTGGTTGTGGGCTATAACACAAATAATCTTTTTAGATCGTGCACTTTCGTTTAACGAGTATAGATTTCATCGATTAAGATTCCTTGTAAATTTATAAAATAATGAAGCTAATGTTCAAAGCTAAAAAGGGGAAAGGCAAAAGGAGCTATTAGAGACTATCAGCAAGGTTGATTATCTAATCCAACCCCTACTCATTAGTAAAAAGAGATTCCATGGGTTGATGTCCATGTCGATAAATAGTCTCAACACCCATTCCATGTTGGTTTTACTAAAATCTAGCTTTCCGACTTTGATCATCATGTCACACACCATATTATCAGTTGATGCGGTGCTTATATGTGGCAACCGATAAAATTATGTCATAAGTGATTGAAAGACTCATATTCCCCAAAATAGAGAAAAGTAGAGAACTGATCTATTTCAAGCGATATATTCCAATGAATTTAGAAAAGGAAGAACTTAGAAGTCAAGAAAAAAAAAGACATTAAAAGAAAAAGATGGGATCCTTCCTTGAAATAACTTGCCCTAATTAGGGGTAATTGCGTATAGGAAGAGATGTAATGGGCATGACTAATCACTTTTCAAGGAATATATCGAGGCATATAAGATTGGAGAAGACAAGGAAACCATGTTGCCCACTAACTCCACGAGCATCTGATTTTGTGTATCTAAATGGACCACTCCTTGTTCACTATCTCCATGCACACAACACATCACAAAGTCATGGGAGTGACCGACTGGTTCCACAATCACACCACACTTCATGACCTTTCCTCAGACTTTTGTAGCTTCTTGGCTCCATGTGCTAATTGGTCCATTCTATACACTCAAAAATTCGTGCACATTCTGCTTGATTATTTGGTGTTTTTGACCATGTTAGTAAGTGTTTGACTTTTGGACAATGTGCAAGTCGTCTTTCTTTTTCTATTTTTTTTTTTTAACAAATGGAGTAATTAATAAGTCATTTCACAATGTAAAAAAATTGGCCAGTGGAGGTGCAAAGAAGAGATAGCTCAATGGATTGACAATGTAGACTGTCAAATTGATAATTCCTAATGAGAAAATTACAGAGTCAGTTCTCAAATGATTGTACAAATGTAATTTCAATCGTAAGTTTTTAACTTTGCTAATGTAATTCTAAAATATTTATTGAAATTTCAATGTAGTCATTTCACCAATTGTAGTCTAAAATTGCCAATGTGGCAACCTATTCATTATTGGCCATATTACGTGGCACGACCAATGATCTTACATGAACAAACTCAATTGCAACAACATTGTTTTACTTAGTTTCTTGAATTTTCTAATTTTTTTATCTTCACTTTTCTTTTCTTACTATTCATCCTCTTCTTTTCTCTGTTTCTCTTTATTGAACATTATCCACACCAAACACCAACCCTACTATGTAGAATGGTTGACAATAACTTGACTGCCACATCAGTATTTTCAAGCAAAAATTACCTAAAAAGACTACATTAAAAATTCATGAAATGATTTAGAACTATATTCATAAAATTCAAAAGTTTGGAATTAAATTAATATTCATAAATACGTTCAGAAGTGGTTTGATAATTTTCCCATTCTGAATGGCACCCATTTATATTGTGGATTGCTTTAATGCAATTTTTTTTCTTTTTTTTTTCCTTACACTAAAAGATGGCCTGTCATGCTACAATTGCACTACATTGACGTCACATGGAAGCTGCAAAGTTCAGGAAACTCGATTCCCCCGGTTGACCATTCACCTGCAGCCGACCAAATTGATTCTGACAGTAGCACAATAACATAAGAAGATTCTAATTTTCTTGATGTTTAAACGATACCTACGGGCTCCTTCACATGCCAGTACCTTATATTTGCATGTCCTAGTCGAATTCGTTCCATAAAATATTGTACCCACGAAACGGTCCTTTCCTCGCCAGATTCTACGGCAAATTCAAATTTATAAATAAAGAAAATCGGTGACTTAATCATGTGCTTAGAGTTTAGATTAATTATGAAAAAATAAATTCCCGTTTTGATTAAGAGGCGCTCTAGATTGCGAGGAACGCTCCAAAATCATGATTGCCCACCTTCGGATTTTGAAAGCTGGAGCGAGTCAACCATTAATTTTTCTTCATTGTCTTATCGGTAATGATTAATTGAAAGAAGAAAGAACCAAGAAAGATCCTGAAGAATATCATTTTGTGAATATATGACGTCACATTTACTAGAAAAAGCGGCAGATTTATATATATGATGACCGAATTATATATTGAATTCATTAATTTATCACACATGACCAGATGCGGATATATAAAAGTATAATTTTGATTCTCAAGCTTTCAGCAATGTGCCACGGTCATTAAATAATTATATTCATTATATGAATAATGATTTTGGTTCTAATGATAAATTTGATGAGAATTGATTTTATTTTTAGTTTCTTTTGTTTTAAATTTAAGATTTAGTTGTTATTTTGTTTCTCGTCTACTTTTGACATAGACTGTTAGGCCACTCGACCGAGGATGCACCGATGGAATCATGAAGTAGTTTATATGTCTCTCTCACAAATTCTTTCCCCATGGTAAAGGTACTTTAAATATTTGTATTTTCTAGTACTTATGGCATAAAGTTTGCTCTTAATTTGAGCATGCTTTTCATCTCCTAGCTATTGTGAAACATGCGATTAAGTCCCTAAACTTTTCTTTTTACGACTAAATCTCAATACTTGTCTCTACTCAATCCAATTTTCCTATAACGATTCGTTGATTTGCTGACATGGTCAAAACTTTTCCAATTGAAGATGATGTCCCACGCCATATTAAGGAGGAAAAAAAAAACAAATCAGTAAATGAAGAGAGAGAAGGGGGAACTAGCGAGAGCTGTTGACCTTTCCGGAGGTTAGGGTAATGGATGTTGGTGCCCTTTGCTTGTCCTTCAACAAGGGACGGCAAGGGCAAGTTAGCCCTTGCTTGGACCGCTGGGATGGCGGCAATTAATGGACCATCCCCTCGGGCACTAGCAAGGATCATGGTCTCTCAATGGTGGTGGAGTCCTTCACTATACAAGTTAAATAAGTTTCAGGATTTGATTGCATAAATCAAATAAATATTTCAACTATGGAACAAAAAGCATTGAGGACTCAATTGCATGTTTGACAAGAGCTAGGGGATAGAAGAGTCTATGTAATTCTTTAATCTCTTTTGTCGTTTACAATAACACAAGAGACAAGGTTTTTTATTCTTTTTTTTTTTAGGGGGTAAGTATAATCTTACAATTTCACACTATATGAACTTACCATTCAATTGTGTCCATCTCATCGCTTACCTTATTAGAGCAACAGCCTTAGCAATCTGGAGTTCGCGCAATTTCGATCTTCATTATGCAATTTGATCTTCCTACTCTTTCTCTTTAATCAGCCATTAACTTTGTGGATCAAAGCCTAGAAATATCAATCTTCTCACTTTTTTCCTTTCAATTAAATCTTTAATCGGTTCGATTTGTCAAATCAGGACTTAATCCTCATTGTCATGGACATCGACTCACATCGATTGGAGGAGGACGCTCAACGTGTGGAAATTACCACATAACCCACTCACAAGTTCTTGTGGTCCAAACATTTAACGCGAGTGTTGACTAATCTGAAAGCCGCATTGGATCATAAACTACACTGAATAGGGAGAAATTGTGTGACAATTACTTTGGAGCTATTCAACGTGCCAGCAACGTATGCTACAGAAAGAGAGAGAGAGAGAGAGAGAGAGAGAGAGAGAGAGAGAGAGAGAGTAAATGAGAGCTTCTGCAATTGCCGGGCTCCCGTCCAAGAAGCGGTCTGAAAACCATGTGACTGCTGCACCGACTCATCTTCCCATCTTGTGCATGAATTTATTGCCCCCCACTCCTTCATGCTTTCCAGATGAGGTTGCTGCTGACTTTGTATCTCCTCCCTCCTCCTCCTTTTCTCATGGCTACATGTGAACCGTCTTTGATTCAGCTCTAACGCACCGTTCCATTACTAAGGAAAAATAAAATAAAAATGCGAGCCAAATTGATGCGTATAATGTGGCGAATCCCATTAAAATTTCACTTCCGTCGGATGATTAAACACATACCCATCTGTCGAATAGACAGGGGTGTGAATATCTTACACGCAGAGTCAAAACTAAACTATGCAATTGACCTTATTCTCACTTTAATTAATGTTTCATTGCATGGTGGGCAGCCCAAAAGCAAGTGGTGGAAGTGTCCTGTCGACAAGGGACATTAGCTCCTTGATAATCCCATGCTGAATGGCCAATCATTAGTTGATAACTTTCATTAACAGCGCGCCTGCCCGCCTTTTGCTTCTTTTTCTTCCCTGAAAAAAATAATCACAGGGAAAAAAAATAGAATAGAAGATAGATAAATAAATAGAAACAAAGAATGATTAAAATAAGGGCACGACAATGTGGTATTATCATTGTCTGGGTTCTCGCCTTTTTCATCTCCCTTGTCCCCGCGAGTAATTATTGCTAATAGGCCCATGATCTTTGGTTTTATTTGCAGAAAAGAGCAGGACATCCAAAGTACATAACAGCAGAAAAGGTCTCCGCTTAATGGAATCGAATTCCCTGGAAAATTGTGGTTGTATGAGAAATAGTGCAGATATTACCGGCCAAAAGTAAAAGGGGGTAAATAAAGAAGTAAGGA
This sequence comes from Eucalyptus pauciflora, assembly GCA_007663325.1. Taxonomy (NCBI): domain Eukaryota; kingdom Viridiplantae; phylum Streptophyta; class Magnoliopsida; order Myrtales; family Myrtaceae; genus Eucalyptus; species Eucalyptus pauciflora. Next base: position 648,022 of record VMYD01000281.1, read on the forward strand.
TTGTTGTGAGGGGCCACCACAAGGATAATCCTTGAATTCTTTAAGAAGACTGTCCAATAAATTTCGATTTAAGTGAATCAATTATTTAAAGTTTAGCAGCAACCAACTTAAACATGTTTAAGTGATATCATTATGAAGATATCGACTGAAATTCTATGTTTGGACTCAAACAATGTGCATGGCAAAGTAGGATCTGGCTCCTTCACCATCGATGACAGAACCATTCTAGCACTGTCGATTTGAGTTGAGTCGTATCTGGCTTCGTTGATGTCGAGAAAGCCAAGATCAAATGCCTTGATCATAACTTATATAGGTTCAATCTATTGTAAGTACGCACGCACAAGAGAGAGAGTAGTTAAATATATATTTTTGTGGGATTAATAAGGGTTTTTAGAAGTATGGCTTTTTAAGATTAAAGTACACAAATGAGTGATAGAGCGAAAAATCAGAAGTTGTTCTTAGGGATATCAAGAAAGCTCAAGTCGACCCAAATCGAATCAAAAGTTTTAGGTCTTTTCAGGTCGGATCTCCTTTGATTTAGGTAAAAGATTTTAAAATGGGGTTTTTAGAAGTATGGCTTTTAAAATTTAAAGTATACAAATGAGTGAAAGAGCGAAAACCAAAAGTTGTCCTTAGGGCTATCAAAAAAGCTCAAGTCAACCCAAGTCGAACCCACAGTTTTAGGTCTTTTTAGATTGGATCTTCTCCGATTTGGGTAAAAGATTACAAAATAGGGTTTTAGAAGTATGGCTACTTAAGATTAAAGTACATAAATGAGAGATGGATCGAAAAACCAAAAGTTGTCCTTAGGGCTATCAAAAAAGATCAAGTTGACCCAAGTTGAACAAAAAATTTCAAATCTTTTCAAGTCGGATCTCATCTTATTCAGGTAAAAGACTAAAAATGGGATTTTCAAAAGTATGATTTTTTAAAGATTAAAGTACACAAATGAGAGATAGAGGGAAAAATCAAAAATTGTCATTAGGGCTGTCAAAAAAAGTAGGTCTTTTCAGGTCGAATTTGCTCTAATTGGGTTGAAAGATTAAAAAATCGGGTAGTGTAATATTCTCACTTCAATTCGATGGGGGCGGTAATAGCGAGAGAGTGGAGATAGAAGGGTCCGTGGTGGTGGGGAAGAAGATGGGTTCTAGGGAAAAAGAGACAAAAAGGGAGGGGAATGCTGCAGAATTTGATGCCGGTGAGGACAATACATATTTATAATTATTTCAATAATTAAAAGAATCAGGTCAACACATCAACGGCATTAACCACGTACGATAATTCGAAACAAAAATAATCACGGTGATCATCTTTTTATGTATTGTTTGAAAATTGGTGCAATTTTTAATCGCCCTGAAAAAAAGGTTCTAAACTCCAACAATTTCCTTTAAAAGAGTACATCTTAATGTTTTTCCATTTCAACAGATAAAAAAAAAAAAAGAGTACCTACCCATGGACGAATGGTGCCGAGATTGAATGTTCGGAACCTCTCGTTACATTCCATAACTTAAGTGGAGATCTCAAAGGTGAATTACTGAGCCAGCCCTCCAAATTTTACATCTAAATAGTGATTTGCGACGATGTCCGAGGGTGCCACCGGACATCGAAAGGCAATGTGACCCCCATAAAGGAGTCTCTAGTGATTTCTTGATCACTTAAAAAAAAAAAAATCGAAAAAAGAGCAGACATATTTTAAGGAGGCATCTCAAGACCGACCACCCAAAAGGTGGGGGTGAAATGCAACAGCTGCTGCAGGAGCCGAAGACACCTCCACTGTACTCCCATGCCCTGTCAAATCATTTCCCGGGGAAATACCGTTTAGAAACAGAACAAGATAACGTCGCGATAGATAGGGATCTCGATTTCCATCGTTTCTTTTTTTTTTTCTTTTTTTCTTCTTTTTTTATTTTAGATGAACAGTTGAGAAATTATTTAATCTTTTTTTTCCCGTACATCGCCCACGAAAAGAGCCGTTGCTTCCTGTTCCGCAGACCTAATCTTGGGAGTATGCCGCCTCGGCTCTGACCTAATTGTAGGTACGATCTGGGAAGACGTTGAATATAACCAGGAATATTAAACCTGCCCTCAAAATTGTTATGAAAATCGGTATTTTGAAACTCGAATATTTTTCCTCATAAAATACTGCAAAGCATTAATTAATAAGATCCATTATGATTAGTTTAGTTTTATATAGATATGAAATGGACAACTCACGTCTTTTTCAGACAAGAAATTAAGTACATTCAATGTGTTCTTCATTTCTTTTCAGTGTAAATACAAGATAGGATATACACCAATTGAAATCATTTGGACATTTAAGATAAAACATACTTGTATAGAAAGATATGATACAAATAGCGATAGAACTGTTTCGATTTGGAACGTTACTTATATAATGGATAAATTGATGATAGTTAAAATTGCTTAAAATTTCTATACTCTCATATTAGATCTATTATATTTTGGAATGGCGTGTAATGTCATTAATTAATAACTACTTGATTTTTGTTGCTTAATCTTGCAGCTCACAACACACTTCTGATTATTTTTTCGTTTGATTATCTTTTTGTTTTGTAAAGTTTGAGACGTTTGAAATTTCTACAGTATGCAATTATTAACACGCAAAAGTACAAATATTGCTCTCGATATCTCTCGTACACATCTTAATCGAAATAATTTAGCCTTGAAAAAAAAAGAAGAAATTTGGATGCATATTGTTGCCTCTTGGGTGGGTAAGGACTCGAGCTAATAATCTCAAACCGCACATATCATTTTCTTTCTTTTTTCGGTAATGTGTAGCATTAGCAAGGAAAACAATCAAGGAACTTTCATTATGGTCAAAGTCCGCGACCCCATTTGAGTAAAAACATATTTTCTTATTAAAAGAACAATAAACTAAAAAAATCCGAAAGCGGGGGGGGGCCCACTCTTCCCACCTGCTATAAGTACTCCTCCCCTCTGGAACCCCTTTACTCTCTCTCTTCTCTCTCTCTCTCTCTAGCAGAAAAGCACTCCGTATTATTTCCATTCCTCCATTTTCACACTTCTGAACACTCTCATTCACGCAATCATCATCATCTCCTTCCCTTCACACTCTCTCTCTCCCTCTGCCCAACCATACGCTCGGACCGAAAACCCTCGCGACGAAAGGAGCACGGACCTCGGCGAACGACGCGGCCTCCGCCACCCGCCATGGTCGACGTAGACCGCAGGATGACCGGCCTCACCCCGGCCCACATCGCCGGCCTCCGCCGCCTCTCGGCCCGGGCCGCCGCAGCCCCCTCCACCCCGGCCGCCTCCACCCGCAACGGCCTCTTCTCCTTCGCCACCCTGGCCGACCAGGTCATCGCCCACCTCCGCGGCTCCGGCGTCCAGGTCCAGCCCGGCCTCTCCGACGCCGAGTTCGCCCTCACCGAGGCCGAGTTCGGCTTCACCTTCCCGCCCGACCTCCGCGCCGTGCTCTCCGCCGGCCTCCCCGTCGGCCGCGGGTTCCCCGACTGGCGCGCCGCCGGCCCCGCCCGGCATCAGCTCCGCGCCTCCATCGAGCTCCCCATTGCCGCCATCACGTTCCAGATAGCCCGCGACGCGCTCTGGCCCAAGTCGTGGGGCCCGAGGCCGTCCGACCCGGAGAAGGCACTCCGGGTCGCGAGGAACGCCCTGAAGAAAGCGCCCCTCTTGATCCCCATCTTCAACCACTGCTACATTCCCTGCAACCCGCCGTTGGCCGGTAACCCGATCTTCTTCGTCGACGAGAGCCGGATCTTCCTGTGCGGGCTGGATCTCTCCGATTTCTTCGAGCGGCGGAGCTCCGATTCCGAGCCGCACACGCTCCGGAAGCAGCGATCCCTGGGGGAGAAGAACTCGAAATCGGCCGGCTCCCTGTCGGAGTTCTCGCGGCGGAGCCTCGACGCCGCCGGGGGCAGGACGCCGAGGTGGGTCGAGTTCTGGAGCGACGCGGCCGTCGACCGGCGGCGGAGGAACTCGTCGTCGTCGTCCTCCTCGTCGCCGGACAGGTACCCGGACATGCCGAGATCCGGGATGCCCAAGTGGGTCGAGGAGTACGTGGACCGGATCGGGTCGGTCCTGAGGGAAGGCGGGTGGAGTGACTCGGACGTGACGGAGATCGTGGGCGTGTCGGCGTCGGGCTTCTTCGAGGGCGGCGAGATGGTGCTGCTGGACCACCAGGCGGTGCTGGACGCGCTCCTGCTGAAGGCGGATCGGTTCTCGGACTCGCTCCGGAAGGCCGGGTGGAGCTCCGAGGAGGTCTCGGAGGCCCTCGGGTTCGACTTCCGGCGACCGGAGAAGGACAAGAGGCCGGCCAAGAAGCTGTCGCCGGAGCTCGTGGAGAGGATCGGGAAACTGGCCGAGTCGGTGTCCCGGTCGTAGCACCGGGCCTTCTTCGAGATTCTTTTTCTTTTTCTTATTTTCCTCCCTTTTTTATTAAATATTAACCCCCCTTTTCTTAATTTGGTTTTGCAAAAATTGAGGCCTCGGGCTTTGGGTTTTCCCTCTTTTGGGTTAGAGAGAAAAAAAAACTTTTATAATTACAAAGTGAATACAAGACACATGGGGAAACGCGACGATGTACTATGTGAGGAAGATGTTGGAAATTACGTGATGCCATTGTTCATACACCAAGTAAAGAATTTAAATAAAAGAGTCTTAGTATATAGTTTCTATTTTTATATTTGTATACGTATCGTTCGATATTGTTATGTGAATAATTTTACAGCTCAGCCTCATCGGAGGCAGCACAGTGCCTCAGGTTCCTAGAATCGGCAGCACCTGTGCACGTGTGCGTCGCTCTCGAAGCCCCAAAAGCAAAGGGTTGTCTGGTGGAATTGGATGGGATGGTCCGTTTTGGATCGGAGCTGCTGCTGCTGCTGCTGCTTCCCGCTAGCTAGTTGCTTCTGGGGTAGGCTTTTGGAATTCAAATCGAACGAATGATCAAAGATCGTATGAGGGAACGATGAACCTTAGCTTCGAAACTGATTCGCACCTTCGACCGGCGATTACACAAATTCATTTTGGGGGGAGTACATAGCGATGAGTAGCAGATTGTGCCGAACATTAGGGGGCCGAGTAAATTCGGTAGTCTCTTGAACAATAGCGATGATGGTTTACAAGTGTACCCAAGCATGTTGTAACTGGGCTGATATTTTGAGTCAATTTGAACGAGTTAGCCAAATTCATTAGGGAACTAATGACATGATTGGTTTCCATTCTATGAAATCAGGAACTAACCTTGTCCACCCTCGATCTGGACTAGTTGATCTGAGGAGTTGGCGTGTTATTATTATTATTCTTTTTTTGAAATATATAAGAAGTTACTTTAGTGAAAAACGAAACACTAACCACATGGAAGTTACTAGTAAAAGAAGAGATCACTCACACAAACGGTCTTTACTTTTCGTGCAGAACAAAAAATAAAATATCAATTTCAGTCTGGTTTCTCCCCATGAATGGGAATCAAATCAATTTTCTCTTGGAAAACTACTTAGAACAACAGTTCAATTCAGTCGGGATCCTAGGTTGAACCGTGCACGTCCTTGATCTTTTCTTCTTTTTATTTCTTTCGGTCGTGGCACGTCCTCGATTTTAATAAGCAATCGATGTTTTGAATGGGGACATTAGGTTTTGCTTTTCGCGTCTTCCTCCGGACGTGGGTTATCTGGTTGGAAAAGGAAGATCCGAGTGACTTTGAGAAACGCGGGCACGATCGCACGAGCACGATTTTGCTCAGAAAAAGTCTCTTCTTTTGAGAGGGAGAAGAGACCCGGAACGAGACGGGGACATTCGAATTGAGGGACGCGGCTTTCCTCTTTTCTCGCGTTTTCGGCCCCCCTGGAAAACAGGGAAAGATGGTTTCGCGACAGCAGAGAGAATCTGACACGGAAACCTTCTCCGTGTCCTATAGCTTTTCGAGAGGCGGAACAACGAGGGGATGCTGCTGCTGCTGTTCTGTGTCCTGCTCGCAAAAAGAGATTTGTTTGCGGATTCCCGTTTGCCTTTGCAGATCTTCCCCGACTCGGATCGCGGAAGATGGTCCCGATTCTTATCCGAATTCCACCCGGCGATCCTTGCGTAGAAAGATCCTCCCCCCCCAAAAAATATATATCAGTTGGATATCCCATCCTTTGAGCCCATCCCGGACAATTATAAGGTATATCGTCATAAATCTCATACAAAATGTAGCAACACAAAACTTTAAAAAGTTAATATTCGACGGGTGAGATTTACTCTCGCTTGATTTCAAGATCATCGGGTTATTATAGAAACCATTGTAACTCGGTTATAGCTGCGTCGTGACTCGTATCATTTGGTGAGGCCTAATTCCCTAAGAAACTGCAAACTTTAAATCCGGTCTCAATTCTCTTCATGCTTTTTTTTTTCTTCATAAAAAATCCCAAACTCATACTCTAATCTCAAATCTACTCAAATGCCCAAAAATCCTCACTAGTTTACTCAAAATTATTGACATCAAAATCAGTTGGAAGTTCATCAACATCCTCACCTTGTAAGGTATAATAGCAACCTCCTAATGTTGATAATATTGAAGAAATAAGTGGTGATTTTTTGTACCGCAAGCAAATTAGAGTGAAAGTTGAGGATCTTTTATGAGACCAAAAAAGTTTGGGGAAAAATTGAGCATCGACCTAAAGTTGAGGGCTTTTAAAGGGAATTTGCCTATTTTGGCGACATATGTTTGCATCTGCCAACACCCAATTTTTAGAAGAGGGGACAATTTGAAATTGGGAGAATGACGCAAATAATCAATGAATTTTGTCTCAATATACAATTTGATCCTTAAATTTTTAATTTGTTTGATATGATCCCTGGAGCTTGGGTACATATTTAAATTAGTCCTTGAATTATGATAAAATATTCAATGATGTCCCTAAACATGAATTAATGGAATGATAATATTGAACATTTTTACATAATTCAAGAATTAAGTTGAACATATATCAAAAGTCCATGAATCATATTGAACAAATTAAAAGTTCGGAGATCACTTTACATATTGAGTTAAAATTTAGAAATCACATTAAATATATGAAAGTTTATGGATCAAATTGTAAGTTAAACCAAAATTCAAAGATTGTACGAGACATTAGCTCTTGGAAATTCTGAAGGATTGGGCCAAGGGAGAGGGGGGGCGAAGTGAATAGCGCGAGAGGAGAAGGGCGAATCGGGGAAATCAGGGGGGAAAGGGAAGAGTTGGCGCGCCGAGTGGGGGGCCCGTGCACGATCATGAGATCGTAGGGTCGGATGGGCGGGGGATCGAAGAGTACGCCCTCGTGGTGGTGCGGGCGCTTTCGCAGAATCCTTCACATTTGCTTGTCTCCTCACTTGGTCTTTCCATATTTTTAATTCATTCGTCTCTTGGCTTATTCTCGGAAACGACGATGGCGATGGTTTTGCCTTTGGGTCCACGTGACAAGGCGTACGAAGATCCGAGATCCGAGATCCGTATGTCGAAATTTGAAAATTGTCGGAGCGCGGATTTCAATCCCGATCGAACCCGCCTCTCTCTCTCTCTTGGTTCGAAGGTTCGAGTCAGCGCACGCACGACGATTCCAAACCCCCCCTTGAAAAGTGGGTGATGTTTCGATACGGATCGCCGCGATTAGGTTGCATGTGATGGGTAACGACCCGATTCTCGAAGCGTTTGAAGACGGGGAGATCGCTCGATGAGTGCTTTTGCGGCGTTTCTTTGACTAAATCATCTGAATAGTTGAGCGAGACTGGTTCGAATGAGCAATTAGATTAGTAGCAAATTCAAACATATGTTTGTTGGGCATCACTTTTGGTGATTCTGCTCTCCGAGTCTTGTTTTAGGTGATTTTTATGTATGCATGACTAATAATGTATATAGAGTTTAGCCATGCAATGTGCATGGTTGACTCCTAATTAGCGATTGGATCCTAAGTTTCTAGTGTGCTATTATTCTTGAACATCTTATTAGAGTAATTAAATGATAAACAATACATTTATCTATTAATAGTTTAATCTTTTAGAAAAATTGACAGTGATCTTATAAAATTTCAAATGGTATCAAATTTGAAGGTGTTGAGTTCAAATTTTTCATAATTCCATTTGCCTCCTCAATTAAATTTCTACACTTGATACTAAATAAAAAGGGCGGACTAATTGTGAGGGGAGGGAGAGTCTTAGACTAATTAAATAGTCTCATACGTCTTACCAAGTTTTGATGGAGCTCGGATTTTTCTCCTTTAGAGAGTTCGATATTCGACCCAACATCCAATGACACATGGAAGAATTTATAGTAGGTTGATTTAACTTTTTTTTTTGGTTGACACAAAACATTAATTGTACTCTCGTGGTATCGATCTATCCACTAATTTTATTACATTAAAGACGGGTTCGTTAGTGGGGGACTCTCATAATTCTCATTGATTTCTATTGGAAAATTGGGTAGGCTAGGCAAATAATTATCTCAACAATTATCAAGCATTCAAACTTATAGTTGGTGGACTATACATAATCAGGAGTTGTTGAGTTGAATTATGAATGGTTTGATAGTTGAACTTGAACTAATCACTTCATAGTACTTAATTCGGTATGGCGGCGTGTCATTTTCACTCAATCACTACGTATGGTACATCGCATCATTATATGTGACAACCAACCTACATTGAGATAAAAATCACTCAAAATTTTTATAATACTCTCACTCAAAATTTTCCAAATTCTCTATCTACCTTCTTCTCTTTTGTTCAGAGTAGTCCATGTGCTTTTCATAGAAGTTCACCGTGACTTCTTCGGTTAAGTTGGTGCGTTGGAGTACCGATATGGACAAGATGAATACAAGCATCATAGCCTTATTGGCACATATGATGCTAATACGTCTTATGTGGCATGAAATTGCTAGGTAGGCATCTCTATTAGATCTCATATAATAACTGTAATACAACCTAATTCGATGGATATGGATCACGATGAGATTTTTTTCCTATAGGTTCTTCTTATCCCAAATATTATTTATATTATAATTCATGTTATTCATAATTTCTTTGATATATGAAATATATATGCACATTCCATAAAACAAAGATACACGAAGAAAGCGGAAAAATGTAAAAATAGGTTATTGCCGAATCAGCTATCCTTAAAACCTTTGCATGGCGGATTACAGCCGAAATCTTCCAACGGTAGGTCTCCACATCCATAGACAAGCAAAGGGAATTATCAAGGAAAGTACCTTGCTATGTTATAACAAAGCTACAAAATGTATTGTGGCAACGGGAATATTTATTTTTCTTCTATGATGGGCGAAGTCAACTTTTCATGATTCCATTGCCCAGAAAGTCAAATAAGTAGGCTTGATAAATTTGCCATAGGGACCGTATCTTTTTTTTTTCTTTTTTTTTTGGGGGGATGGGAACAAAGTGTAGGGACCCACTTGGAAAGAACCTTAGAAGCAAAGCAAAATAAAAGGGAAAAAAAATACCCCAGAAAAATATATTGGTCAGCTAGAAAATTGTCGGCACCAGAAAATCACTATGCCCAAATTGATATCTTCTATTAATTTATTTAATTGTTCTTTTTTTATTGAAGTAATTTCTGATTCTTCAGTAAATATTCATTATATATATGTATATATCTTTATTGAAGTCTCCAACGGTCGCTGCCACCAGCCCACCACCTCCTTTGTTTACCGTTGGGAGTCACGTGTCGCCCCACCGCCACTCATCTTCCTCACGTGCTTCTTCTCCTTGTAATTGAAATCTCTCTCCCTCTCTCTCTCTCCCTCCTTCTTTTCTACCATGTCAGTGTCTACGTTATTGGCCAAAAAGATGTCCCTTCTCTATTCTTTTTCTCCACTTGAATGTCGGCCATTTAATAAGAATTTTTATTTATTTATTAAGACAACGGTTTATATAACAAAATATGGATCCATCTTAAATATAAATACTCAGTGGACTAAAAAGAACATCCGACAAGATTAACGGAACTTCAAAGGATAATTGGATTGTGAAAAAGGGAATTCTTTGACTTCCCCAAGATCTTTTACAATTTACACACATATACATACATGTTTAGAGTGAAATTCTCCTTCATCAAAAGTTTTGCTTGTTTCATAGAAAATGAATTATTTAGAAAATATAATGATCATTTGTATCGTTTAAAATAGTTAGCCAATGAATAATATTTTTATTATTGATAACAAGTTATTTTCTACACAATTTTATGGAATTTTGTGAACGAAGAAAAATATCTTTTATTCTTTGTAATTGAATTAAATGATCATTTTTCAAATCATTCATTTTCTGCGAAACATACGCATTTAAGTCGAATCCTTCGCCAAGAGAGCAACAATTATTTGGATGCTCGAGGATTTGAACGAGGGCCATGGGGTGACGAAAGAGCTTGGCCAATTCACCAGTAGCCTTTTGTCTGCTGGTTCGAAGACACGGCGAAGACTTTAAAGTCCCATGAAATCAAACCCCCACTTTGAGCGATCCAACTCTTAAGATCCTATCTTTATTTGTCATCAATCCTGCGGAATCGATCCTTTTTTCTTTTTTCTTTTTTTCCATTTAGGATGAATCAGCAGATGAAGTAGGACGACGGATCGTGACAAATTCGACCTCAAAGATCCATCTGTCCGCCATCCTCCCCTCGACCCCAGACGGAACCCTAGGGACAAGAAATGACACTCGACCACCGACCCAAAGTCCACCCCTTGTCTGCTCGAGGGGTGGTCGTGGTGGTGGCCGATTGGCCACTCATGTCCCACGCGAAAATGCGCCACACCCTCCCCTCCCCCGCCTTTTCTCTCTCTCTCTGACTTGCCTAGGCAAGAGGGTGTCCGGACATGTTGAGGCCTGTTCACGACATTGCGAGACAGGTGCACTTGGGTCCGGAGTGGCAAATTCAAAGGGAAAGATTCAGGATAGCGACCACACGTTTGACATTAGAATGGGGATGTTTTGGACGCTTGCGCCCGAGAGGTTGCTATGTGATGATGGTGGTGGTGGAGGTGGCGAGATGGGATCACGGGAGCAAAAGGCGACTGGTGAGTTATTGTAAGGGACCAGCTCAAGATCGATGCCTTTGTGTGGTGTTTGTGCATAGGCGCATTACATTTTTGGATCACCGCCTAAGGAACAGGTTACAGCCATTGACTTTGGTGAGAGACTGACTGGTGATAGCTAGGGTTTGGGTGTTGGTGGGCTGTGCTAAATGTTAGAGTTGCACTTGAGGTTGCTTTGTGAGATTAGGTTGCATTTTTTTTGGCTGCGTGAATTTTGCTTTCTCTTGAAAAGGTCATAATAATTGTTAAGGAACAGAGATTATGGTGTCAATAGACTGCATACTCAAGTAATAATAGAGAGCAAAATCATAGCTAGGTCAAACATGGGGGCCTAGATAATTTTTTTTTTCTTAAATTTTTATAATCGGGTGAGTCCAACCCTTGGAGTTTTAGATTCTAAAACTTGCTTGTCCCAACCGGCCCGAAAGCCTTCGTCGTCTCTCCTCTTTTTCTCCCTTACATTCAAATTCTATCTCTCTCGAGTCTCTCTACCTTCTCTCCCTCATGCTCACGGTCAAGATGCGTCTTCTGCCCCTCTCTACCATTTTCTCGCTCACGACTTGCCCGCCAACCACCACACCACCACCGCATGATCATCGAGCCACCATCATGCATCCAATGCACCTCCACGGCTCCACTAGTCACCATAGTCCTCGATGGCTTTTTTTTAGACTCATCATTCTCTTGTCTATCGAGGCTACTATCTCGGGGAATATTGTCACAGGTTTGAATAATCCAACATTATAAGTTAGGGAAAAAGCCACTAAAAATCTCAAATTTTAATTGGAATGACAAATTTATCTCAATTTTTTTTTTGTAACATAAAAAACCCCAAACTTTATTAATCGTGATACATTTACCTCAAACTTTATGGCCAAGGGCATTTTCATCTTTTTGTTTTTCCTTTTTTCTTCTTCTCTCTTCCCTTTGGGCCATGGCGGAGGGAAGCCAAACTTAGGCATCGGGCCGCCCCCGCCAACGTCAAGCGAGGACAGCCCTAGCCAGATCCGGTGAGGGCTGCCCTAGTGAGGGCTGTCCTCGCCCGACCCAAGCAAGGGCAATCAAGCGAGTGCCGCCCTCGCCCAACTTTGACGAGGGCAGCCCGACGCCTGAGTCTGGCTTCCCTCCGCCATGGCCGGCGGAGGGAAGAGAGGAGAAGAAGAAAAAAGAAAAAGAAAAAAATTTTAAAAAAAGAAAAAGACGAAAATGCTCTATATTTGGGATAAATGTGTCACGTGGATTTAAATTTAGGGTTTCTTGTATCACAAAAAAAAATTGAGTTAAATGTGTCACAATTGGCAAAGTTTAGGTTTTTTTGTGTCACAAAAAAAAGTTAGGGATAAATTTGTCACTCTAGACAAAGTTTGGGGTTTTGGTAACTTTTTCCCTATAAGTTAATAGTTATATTTCATTTATTTCATGAGAAATGAATGATTTTGAAAAATATTTTCCTAGAAATAATCGCTTGAATTAATTAGCCGACGAATTTTTTTTATTATCGACAACAATTTATATCTAAATATTTTTGTAGACTATGAAATATTATTCTTTCATTCATGCTTGTAAACAATACAAATGATCATTTTTAAGAAAATATTTTCTAAATTATTTATATTCTGTAAAATAAATGGAATCTTTATCACATATCTATGTGCTCCACAACATATGTTTTTTTCTGGGCAAGCAAATATCATTTCATTGCACAAACGCATCAGTAGCTGGACAAGGTCCACGACATGTCCCCATCTCTCGTGCAGTCCACAAATGACCCTCCAAATGATCCAAAGATCCAATAAATGTCCCAATTACCTAAGACATGGCCCAAAAAATTGACCCATTGGCCCAATTACCTCTAGCACAGCCCAAATATACAACTCAAAACCATCAGACCACTTTTCGACCACCAAAAAAAGAAAAAAAAAATCAGATCACACATTTTTTCACCTTCTATCAGTAATCTGTGATAACAGAGGCAACGACATCAACTCATCGCTCAGCACATATACAACCTACAAAAATAGAACTTTTCTCCACCTTTGGCGTAACCTTACTAGGAATCGCCCTACAACGTGTTATTTATCTACAATAATATCTCCAAAAGGCAAATGTTTCCTTACCCGACATCGAAAATGACTCAAGAAGTGAAATTGTGTGGGTGGGTGCGCGCGCACACGAGAGAGTATATTTTCTAGAAGAATTAATTGTAAGAGTACAATAGTATGTAATAACAAAATATATATATATTGGATCTTTTGGATAGGGAATAAATTGGTGGTCTACTTTATTTTCTCATAACTTCCAGATGAATTAGTTTTATTAAAAATTTGGTTAATATCCTAAAAAACTCCAAATTGGTACACTTGTGACAAATTTATCCCAAACTAATTTTTTTTTTTGGTAAAGGGTAAGTATATATAAAGACTTTTGCAAAGACGCAGCACAAAGCTGGACAAACAGAAGGAGAAAGGCCCGGCTCCAACTTGCACTAAGAGAAGACAACACGTCTAACCGAGTGAAAGGGTGCCAGGCAACAAGAAAGAAAGAAGAACAACACTAAACAACACTAGAGAGAAACAAGCAAGAAGAAAAGAGGCCAAACAGACGGCCAAAAGGAACAAAGCAAAGCTAAGAGGAGGAGCACAAAACAGCAGCAAGCTTCCACCAAAGAGGAAGAAGGTCGAAAGCGAGCTGGGCACGAGCAGGAAGGACGGCAGCTTCAACGGAACAACCCTTGTAAACCAGAAGAGGAAGGGCATCCTGTAGAAACCGAAAGGCACTCCAACAGGCGAAGTGAAAGCACCGAACCGCACGGGCAAGAGGAAGAACGCACAAACTGTGTGAGATGCCGAGGGACCAGGGTCGACCCATAATTCACACTAGCTGAATAGCAGCAACTCAAAGAAAGATTGACTCATGGATTCCCCAATTGAGTTGAAGTCTTCGGTTATGAGGATTATCAGGGACCCCTGAGCATGTGAGGGCCCAGTCCTTAACCGCCTTATACAGGTGTTCCTTGAGCGAGGGGAGGAATAACTTGTGGTTGCGGAAAATAATATTATTCCTAGCCTTCCAAATAAGATAGCACAAAGCCGCAAAGGCAAACCGAGGAAGTGCATGGTGGAAAGAAGGATTACAAAGGTGCGTGCTCACCCAAGCTAAATTTGCTTTCCAATCATAGTTCCTCCAGGAGATATTACATTTATCAGCCCAAAACAAAGCAAGTATACCAGTAGTGGAACAGCCAAAGTAAAGGTGATCAATAGAATCCGGCCTCAAGGAGCAGAAAGCACAGTTTGAATCCTCAATACGATTATAAGCTAATAAGAATACCCGGGTCGGTAGTCGATTACGAGTAGAAAGCACAGTTTGAATCCCAAACTAATTTTTTGACTATGAAAAATCCTAAACTGGTACACCTATGATAAATTTACCTCGATTGATCATAAAAAACCTTAAACTAGTACACTTGAGATTTACCCAAAACTAATTTATTCAACCGTAAAAAACCTCAAATTGGTACATTTGTGACAAATATATTCTTTACTAAATTAGATTAATACTATGAAAAAAAAATTGTATAATTGTAACAAACGGAGAATAAAATCTCAAATTGATATACCAGTCAACTGTCACATGTCATTCAACTTAGTAATTTGACAGTAAAATTTAACAGAAACTAATAGAGGGTAAATTTGTCATAACTATATCAGTTTTGGGTAAATTGGTCAAAGATGTACCAGTTTGGGGTTTTTAGTTGTCAAAAAATTAGTTTGGGATAAATTTGTCACAGATGTACCAATTTAGGGTTTTTAAAGTATTAACCATAAAAATTTTAAAAATTTTGGTATTTGTAAAAAAAAAATTCCATAAAAGTAATCACAGTAATCACACAACAATAATATTTAACACTTATCTTGAGTCTAAATATTATATTATACAAAATGATAAGGTTAATCTCTCCTATTGCATATACACCTATACATTTCTAATTTTATATAGCAAATTTATCTAATCTTTCATAGTTCAAATGTTTTCTATTCTCTCTTTCCTAGGTAAACAATATAGCTCACCGAATACTTTGTATCAGCATACGAATTATCAAATATTCATCAAACTAAGCATCATTATTTCGTGGGACATTGTTCATTTCGTGTTCATTGAAATATCTCATGTTAAAAGAACAACAACGACATCGATTGTGATAATAATGGCTAGCAAACAAATACATGATTGAAGAATTTTCATCTAATTACCGTTGATGTATGGAAAATATCATCCAAATTAAGTTGTATTGGACTATTCTGATAACTACTGTGTGGTTAAAAAAAGAGATATACAGATGTAAATTCATTTATATATATTTGAATTTTGTCAATGTAATCCTAAACCTTCATGCAAAATTTTAATGTGCTTCTTCTCACCAATTGCCGTCGTAACAATCCACAAATTATCCACATCATTGTGTTACGTAAAACGGCTGACGATGATTGGACACCTTGTCAACAATTTTAGAGCAACAACTGAAAAGACTTTATTGGAATTTTGCGTAAAAGCTAGGACTAAATTGGTATTCGTACAATAATTTTAGAACAAATTGTGTAATGATTTGATAAAAAAGAGCAACGTACAATTTGAAGTTTCTTGATTTATGTATTCCTCGTGTGAGAAATTCAACTTGTGTTGGAAATTGTTGAGCTATACTTTCATTCATTAGAAAGTTAAACTGAAAAACTTAAACCGATACATGGAGGAAGATTGTATGTAAACAAAGAACATATAAAGCTTGTAGTCAAATAACAAAGAATTATAAAAAAAAAATAAAAATTCTAAACTTATTGCATTTTTGCCAATTTAGTTCTAAATTTTTTAATTGTGTCAATTGAGTCATGAATATTTTCATATTTTGCCAATTGAATCATTCCGGTCAATTTTGATCGAAGATTGTTGATGTGGACATCTACCATCCTATGTGGCATGGCTAGCGACCGGCACTCATGTGGATATTTGTAATAATATTTATAATTTTATGATTTTTTTCACTTCTCTTTACTTTTTTTTTAAATATGTTTTTGGAGTGAGGGTCATTGACCCTCGGGTGCTATGGCCTTGCAGATTTGGGTGAGGGCTCATGCGCCCTCACTTTGGCCAACAAGGGCACCAGGCAAGGGTGTTGTGGCTTTTGCCCAGGGCCAACAAGGGGCCCCCAAAAAATAATAGTAAAGAAAAGGAAACAAAAAAGAAAAAAACCATAAAAATTATAAAAATTCAAAAGACTATTAAGATATAATTAAAAATTGGCTAATTATTAAAATTAATTGGATGGACTTAATTGACAAAACATGAATATGTTTCTAATTCAATTGGCACAATTAAAAGGTTTAACAATAGGTTTATAATTTTTTTGATAATTTCCCATCAAGTAATGTGGGATACTTTAACACTATTCTCATGTGCAAGCTGAATTAGGAATAGCGTGGAATTTTATGAGTGAGGAGTCACATGCTCAAATAAGGTGGGCAAAACTTGACTCTTATATCATATTAAAAAGTTTGACAAAAAAGGTTAAAATGATAGAAAGAGGGAGACCGCAAATGTATATAAATAGTGTCTAAATTTTATTGTTAAGCCATGTGAGATTCTTTAACAAGCTCTATATCGCTTTGACTCTGATGTGTTGGAATTAATCGCTGCACAAATCGAATGCTGAACTCCTGCTTGTCATGCTTCCTGGAGCATTCTGCTTCTTTCAGCCTCCAGAATTTACGAAGGAGACCTCACGACTTTCACGCGATACGTCGCCTGCAATAAGCAATGACAGATTTGCATAGTCGGTTCTGTTAGCAAAGCCGGAACCGAGGAGGATCAATAAACTTTGATGGGCGAACAATATGGAAGCAATCAGTAGTGTTGCTGTTACGATACAGACTCTACAACGAACGAAATACGGACCCTCTTGTCTGAACCAAACTCGATGATGTCTGAGGGATGAATCCTAGCCGGAGAATTCGGAGTTGCACGACACCGACGCCCGGTTTTACTGCAAAAGCGATCTCGTTACATCCTACAACTAAAAACTTGGTGAACGATAGGAAAAAAATAAACAAAGAAGACCCTTTTCTATGCTGCTTACTTGGTGATCCAGGTACCATGTTTACTCCGCAAATCGGTCACGAAAAAAGCACCATCCTTGTAGCTGATCTGAGCATGTACCTTTGAAATCTGAGACAAGAATGCCATGCGACTCCGATAAAGTGAAGCAGAAAGGTGTGAAAGAAACAAAAATGTAATGAACATTCACCTGTGGAAAAGGTATTGTCACCGGAACTCCGGGAAGATCATCATTCTGTTCGCTCCTATAAACCCAAGAAGCTATTCTTATCAAGAATACAGAAGGCCGGTGTCGTGAAACTAATGTAAAGCGATGCCAAGGGCACATTACTTGGTGATAAGATGCAGCATGAAATTGCTTTTTGAGTCATTCCCCAACTTGGAGGAAGCTGACTCGGTACTATGCCACCTCTATACTACACAAAAACTAGGAGAGCCAAAAGACACTAGTCCGTACCCAATTATGCAGCCGGTGCTTTCATCTCTACTTAAACAAATAGGTTGCTGTGGACTAGTCTCCTTTCCAGAAGGTAAAAGAAGCCATCTGCAAAGGGCGAAATACATGACAAGTGCATGAAAAAACAGTGACTTGCAGTCACGAAGAGTAAATATGATGGGAACTGAACAAATATACGCAAAGCTCAAATACGTACTCCCCATTCATAGCACGCTCCAGCGCATCATCATCTTTGAACCAAAAAGAAAGACAGCGTTCTATGAAGTTAGAACTATGATAGTATAGTGTGCTTATTCAGGGGTGGTTGCTTGCTTGCACTATGGAGCATAAATGTGTCAAGAGTCTGATTGAACATCCGTGCTTTGTTCTGTGCATCAAATAGCAGAGCATAGTTGCTGAAAAGTCTTGACAGGTTTTAGAACCAAAAAGAAAAATCTTCCCATTTGTCACAGCAAGATATATCCAAAGAGAGTAAATATCTGAGAGTAAACATTGTATCCACGGGAACTTAACATTGTGAGCATTACGCAACAAAGATGCTAATAAATGATTGATTACCTCTTCAGAGCATTAGCCACATCAATCGGGGTCCCAGATATAGTGTTATTTTTCCATGCCTTCTCAAGCTCCAGGGAGAGTTGGTAACTATCCTGTGCATATGATAAAGCAATTATTGGCTTTATTTCAACGGCCATGTTCAAGCATTTGAATCGAGCTTTGAGTACAAACCTTCATGATGTTTTAAGATCTCAAATGGAAAGAATGAAGCAGATGAAAAACATGCTAACTATAACACGCCTCTACACAAAAAATTGACCGAGCATGTATGTACAATCTAAAGAGCAGATATCTTCTGATTCATAAAAGGGGGGAAAAACTCAATGAGAAATATTCTGAAACATCACAAAAGAAAAGATAGAAATATTTCTTGAACCAACTGACCACAAACATGTAATAGCAAGCGACATAGTCTTATTGACAGAATACTTATTACGCTTGAATTTTGGATACATACTTCAATGGCCATGCATCCCCCCTGTCCCATACTTGGCTGCATAGCGTGTATGGAATCCCCGAGCAAAGTCACACGACCCTTTCCCCACATAAAATCCAGTGTCCGGTCATATATGTCACGTCGAAGAATCTCCTCTTCATCCGTGGCAAGTATTAGATCTATCACATTATCACACCAACCTTCAAATATTTTCAGGAGCCTTTCTTTCTTACCTGAGGAATCGTCACATGAAAGGAGATATGGTCATTACAAGTAAATAGATACTCAGCATTACATCACAGGAACGGTTATTACAAGATCTGGTCGAATCCACTGCTGCTAATCACAACATCGACGTCCAAGCCATGAAACTAATGATGACAAATATAGCTCTAGTAAATACTGCTTCTTCACAAAAGATAGGGGGGGTAAAAAAAAAAAGTCTTACAAGTCAATAAGATAATGACATGCTAGTGCGAACCAATTACTACCAGGTCAGTGGAACTTAGGTAGATTATAAAGGATAACCTCACAGAAACCATGGAATGTGTAGATCAGTTCCGAAACATGACAAGCACGATCAGATTGAACTTGGGATCTTCAACTGAAAGTAGGAAATGTACCATTTGGACCATCCACACCACCGGGTGGTTCCTTGTGAAATGCGTACCACTGCATCTTTCCAGCGACAACATCTGCAAAGACAAAGTATCGCTTGTTTCCCAGAAATACTCGATACCTTCAGAGCAAGAATAACACATCTTGTGAGAGGCTTGAAGATCGAAACATATACCAGGGCACGATTAACTTCCCTTTAATACCATACCAATCAAGCTAATTCATGACCCTGACACTGACAGTAGAGGAAAAGGCTTTAGAACTTACCCGACAGTCTCAACGTCAGCCGGTACAAAATCTGTGACGCCAGTGTAACAGGTGTAGCCTGAATAGGTGGCATCCTTTGGCCCAAATAACCTTTCCCTCACCTATTCTCAAATAAAAGACCTCTCAGGATGACAGGATAGGAATAGTGACTTTGCAGCCACATTTTTCGCAGACAATGATTTTGTAATTATCTCTCTCTTCTTTAATGATGGAAGGAACTAGAATGAACAGGCGATATTGCAAATGATTCTTAGGCCTAAAACTTCCTTACTTGCCTAGAATGAATAGGATGGTGCATTTTGTCTGGACATCTAATTCGGTGCTCGTTAGATTTTCTTTCATCGAGTTAGGACGATAAGTTGCACCAAAAAACATTAAGCTCCCTCATTGGGCAAGCATTTTCTCTTCTATTTGAAAAGGACAGGGAACAACATCGTACCTTTGACCATATACCGTCGGCTCCAACAAGGAGATCACCTTCAAAACGCTGTCCATTCCCAAGAATGACAGCTACCTTCAATCGATAATAAGAATGACATGATGAGAATTGTCAAATGACGCCAATAAACAACCAATAAGATTAACTTGAAACTAGTTGGTGAAGAAATCATCTCGAAAGCCTCCGTGGTAAAATTCACCTTCGTGCCATCATCCTCAAAATCAACCACGTTACTGTCATTTAAGATAACATCTTCCCCGACTGCTCGAGCGAGAATCTGCTGAAGGGACATTCGACTAATAATCCTAGTGACTGGAAGCCCCCGTTCCACCGCAGGAGTGAACATATCCAACTTGATGTACCTGTAGCCAACCGCATATCACTTTCTGAGACTTCTCTCCAAAAATAAGTTCCTCCGCTGAGATGTGTGTAAACTTCTGATCGAGTAAAGAAATCAAAACCATGAATGCCGAAGGAGGCGGTGCTGACCCCACTAGTGCCTTTTTTTTTTCCAATACTCTCAATACCATATATTAATGTTTGTTTCTATGTACATAATTTTTTTTAAAGTTCTATTTTGTTTTGCAAAAAACTTGGTAATTCTAGAATTGTTTTTTCCAAGAAGTCATTTTCCATGAAAATGACAATATTTTGCAATGTCTGGCTAAAATATAAAAATAAACGGGAAATTATTTTCCGTTATTTGGAAATGAATACTTCATTTATTTTTAAAATCGACATGCATTATTTGTGTGAAATAAGGGATACAGAGCTACTAGGCTTCTGATCACTAGAGCCAAGGTTTCACAAGCCTAGTCACTTGGAACCCAAGCATAGGTGTTGAAGACGTGCACTCGGCGTTGATAGACCCAGACTTAGGCGCCGATGACTTGGGAAGGGGAGTCAAGTACAAAGACACGGCCATCAAGACTCAAGAATGGGCACTAGGGTCTTAAGCCCAACCTTGAGGGACCTAGGTCTAGCCTTGGGGACTTGGCCTAGATGCTGAGTAATTGGGGCTTAGTGCCAATGACTTGGGCGCAAGAGCTGGCCACCTAAACATGAGTCCAATGTCCCAAGCCCTACCTTGAGAAGCCTAAGACAAGCCTCTTTGGACTTAAGCCCTTACTTGGATGAACGAGTCGAGTATCTAGGCTTGGCCGCCAAGGACTCAGGCAAAGGCACTAGGGTGTTGAGCATGGTTGCCAAGAATTCAAGCACAAGTACCGAGGTATTGGGCTCAGCCTCTTTGGACCATACCCTGAGCACGGATGACCTATGCATGGGAACCAAGTACCCAACCATGAGTGCTAGGGACTTAGGAAAGAGTACTGGGTCCTGGATTAGGCTTTTGTGGACTTGAATCTTGACTTGGATGTGGGAGCTAGTACCTGGGATGGCTTTAGCCTTTTGGTGACCCAGGCACAAGCATTGGCATTCCAGGCATGGCCATTGGGAGCTCAAGCATGGACATTGGCGTCCTGGGCTAGGCTTTAAGAGACCTAGCCCGTGTGCCAGTGAGATGGGCACGAGAGTTGAGTGCTCAAGCACCAAGAGTCTCAAGGGACCTAGGCCTCGATTGATCTATGCCCCAAGTATCAGTAACTTGGGCATGAGAGTCGAGTACCTAGGCATGGCTGCCATGGACCTCAGGCTCGATCTTTGTGGACTTGGGGTAGGCACCAATGATGTGGGCATGGGAATGGGGTACTTGAGCATGGCCATTAGGGACTCGAGCACTATCACTAGGGTGTTGGGCTCAACCTCTGTAGACCTAGGCTCAATCAATGACCAAGCTAAGGTGCCGGTGACTTGGACAAAAGTGTTGAGTACAAGTACAGCCGCCAAGGATTCGGCCACATGCACCAATGTCTTGGACCAGGCCTCAAGGGACCTAGGCCTAGGCTTTATGGGGGCTAGGCTACCAAGGAACTGATCCCTGCCTCGATGGACCTAAAGCCGAAGCCTAATGCCTGGGCATGGTCACTAGGGTCCAAGGCCTAATCTTTATGGACTTGGGCTTGGATGCTAAGGACCCAAGCACAGGCATTGGGATTCCCCTTATCAAGTAACAATATTTTTTGTCTAAGTGCTGATACTTAGTCATATTTTGGAAAATGATTTTTGATTTTTAAAAGGAAAAATCAATTTTTTTTTTAAATATAAACATAAATTTTTCATTGATTATGAAAAGATTTTTCGTTGACTCATTTTTCTAAGTGATCCAAAAGCAAGAAGATGAGGGAAATGTTTTTCAACAAAATATATTCTATAAAACGAACAGAGTCAAAATGTAATGAGATTGACGACGTTATTGTCAGATTCAGAGAACGGCCACTTCATACATCCAGCCACTACGAAATCCTAGAGGTCCACACAGGCTCAAACCACTTCGAAACTTGTGGTACTCTAAATTCTTATGCATTTCAGAACGGCTTGCATAATAATAGATAGCTTCATATACTGAACCCACTGTGAAAATCCAGTGGTCTAAAATCTTACTAACGCCGGCTCAAATCACTTCATTAATATATATAATACACGCATACTCTTATTTCTAGTAAATTAAGACTGCATGATACAAAACCGTAACTTTGTAGTCCTTCGCTCACTCAGCCAACAGAGATGCATGAAGATATACATAATATGCGTGCTTACTTACTCATATCCATTTATAGTTTGGCGCGTGTATGTTGACTTAAAAGCAAATTAAAAAATTGGTATAGTGACACAAATGTTTCCAGAACTTTAGTCCAATGTGCAATGTGAATTCTGAACTTTTAATTTATTCAATGTGGTTCATAAATTTTACTCCATTGTGCAATGTGGTCTTGGAACTTTTGATTTGTTCAATAAAATCCATAGAATTTTGGTACATGTTCAATTTAATCCCTAAAAAATATGAAAATGTTCGATGCTATTCCCAAACTTGAATTAATGGGCCGTGTCACTCAACTCATCAAACACCATTGTGCCTCTAGGTCTAATGAACTTCCAAATCTAAAGCCATGCCTTCAGATATGGCCATGATCGGCTTGCCATGGCCATGGCGGCCAAGGGTGGCTTGGCTTGGATGCTCGGCAATGGTTGGCCTAGACTCGGCACCAGCAACTCTGCCGATGGTGACGGCAGGGGAGGCGTGGAGGTCCAACTCAATGTTGTGTGTGAAGGAGGAAGAGAGGTGGATGAAGAGGAAAAGAGAGAAAAATCGTACTTCCTTTTTGTTTATGATGTGCATGTGCCAATTTGTAAGTGGATCTTAGTAAATAAATGACCGCCGGGTGTTTTCTCAACGCACGCCTTCTCTTTCAATTGGAAAACCAAAAAGGTTAAGCAAATCAAGAGACGAAAGCCAAGTGAACTCACCAAGTACCAGAAACCCCATCGACAAGGCCATTAATCCTGTTCCCAATGATACGACCAGTCCTCATTACCTCCTCAGCCACCTCCATATCAATAACCTCCAAAGCAGCCAACGCATTGCTCTGTATCAGAATTGGACCCCTGTACCGTCCCTCCCCTCTAATTGCACTCACGTCCTTCTCGAACACCACCACCTCAAACCCCTTCCTCTTCACTGCCAGCGCGAAGACCAGCCCTCCGATGCCACCTCCGGCAACAAGCACCCGGAGCTTCTTGCTCGGCGCCGCCGGGCTTTTGGCATCAGAGCTATTCGCTTGAACCCCAGGGGATTCGACCGCGGTGACTTTTACTTGTCGGGTACATCTCCTCTTCTGGGAACTGATTTTTCTACATCGTGAGTGGTGGCGGGGAGAGAAATCTAGTGGATGATTTTTGGAGATGAGGACTGAGAAGCGGGTCTTGGAGGAAACTGAGGATGAAGGGTGGGTAGAGTTGAGAAGCAGAGTTGAAGCCATCGATAATGTCCAACAACACTTCGCTTGCAGTTGAACCTTCTTATCAAGGGAATGAAGAAGCAGAAGTTTGAACGTCTCCTTCTCTTATTTTTTCGCCGTGGTTGTTGGCGAGAGAGATATAGAGCCAATCGAAGCCAAATACGGAGATACGCTTCCTTCTTTCCAATTCCCACGGGTTAAACGAACCCATCACGTGCGCCAGCAAACATGTTTTCTTTTGTTTGTATTGGGAAATAAGAAGCAGACGGCACCTTCAAATTATTTTCCGAAGGAAACGGACAACTTGCTTGTCCGATTACCCGAGAAATTCTTGTTGAATTCGTTTTTCTCATGGTTTTTTATTCGTTCTCTTTTCTTTATATTTTTAGCTAGGTGTTACTAAGAATCCTTCGAGCTCTCTCTTCTCTATGACCCCTTAAGCGCCGTCTAGGGTTTATATATATTTTTTCTCTCAAATTCCCCATCTGCGCGACTGTGAGTGAGTGGCGGGCAAAGAGAGCAGAAGCAAGGTGCTACTGCAAAGAGAAGAAGATGCTCAAATTTAGCTTCTCGCAAAAGGAAAATGACAAGGTTACGGGCCGTCATTGACAGTGAAAGTAACGGCCCGTCATCTACCACTTGCTTTTCTTGGTAAAACGGTATACCTGTTGTACAAGTTTTTAATTTCTTATCCTTATAATATCTATCAATGTCTATTAACATCACTTGTATATTGACTTGCTTTTTTTACTACAT
The DNA here is from genome assembly GCA_007663325.1 of Eucalyptus pauciflora. Taxonomy (NCBI): domain Eukaryota; kingdom Viridiplantae; phylum Streptophyta; class Magnoliopsida; order Myrtales; family Myrtaceae; genus Eucalyptus; species Eucalyptus pauciflora. Next base: position 672,580 of record VMYD01000281.1, read on the forward strand.
TAAACTATCTAAACTAGAGGTAAGTATGGGTCGGGTGGGCAATTCCCACCCTTGAATTGGGAACGCCTAGTAGAAATCAGTTCTGAAAAATTGGAATCAAGAATCGCCATTTGATTCCATGGACCCACCCAAAAGGAAATTGGCTACAGAAAATGTTGTTAGGGGACAAAGTGAAGGAAATGGTTTGCCAGTTTCAAGGTTTCATTGCCATGGAGGTACAAGTACTTGCTGCGTTATCATGGACTCCAGATTTGTGGAGCAAACGAAGTTAAAAAATAAAAATGCTAGCTGCTCGTAGCACTTAGAATTTTAGGTTAGTAAATGGCCACCATATACAGATTGAACTCCAACTCAGCAAAGCTGAACCACGACGCCAATAATGACGAAACTTTCAAACAACCAAAAGAATAGAAACAGAGCAAAGCAGCAGATTTGAACCCGAAACGAGTCAAAGCAAATCCAACGCGAATCAACCTGAAAAAAGGAGCGACTACGAGATTGAAGATCAGCACAGAAATGGAATTTCAAAGAGTTGGAGCTCGGTTCAGATCTGAGAACCGAGCGATGCGATCGTTCAACTTAGAGGAAGCAAGATTGACTATGAGGGAGGGAGGGCAAGAAGCGAGGCGTGAGAGGGAGAGTGAGATGAGGAGGTTAGGGTTTCAAATCTTCCTTTTCGTTCTTGTTTTTTTAGTGTCGCGAACAAAGGGAAAGGGCTTCATTCTCTGTCTGCACTTTGTAGTGAGTAAAGTGAAAGAATTTTTTTTTTTAATTTTTTATATATATCCATCCTGTCCGGATGGGCAGATGGGCAGTTCCATACTTGTAACTGGGAATCGGACTGATACTCATTAGTTCTAGTAAATCAAAATCAATAACCAGACCGATCTCCATTAAAACCACCGATTCGGTATGATTCCAGGTAGTTTTTGATTCATTTGCACACTCCTAATTCAAACAACAATTCTGATTTTAATAGAACCCATTAAGCCTACCAAAAAAGGGTCACAAAACCAAATTCCAAAGTTGATTGTTTGTGTTATGCAAACATGTTATGGTTTATTTAGGTCACGCGCAAAAACTAACTATGATCCTTCTTTCTGTTGTAAGAATTGAAAGCTTTTCTTTTTTTTTTGGGTATAAGTTTTGTGATTGTCTATGTCAACTACATTGCAAATATGCGGTGGTGAATTTGTTTTAGACATGTAATGGGAGTGTAATTAATTTTTTTTTTTTTTTGGGGTTGTCAAATAAGTTTTTGGATCATGTGATGAGAGTCTTTTTTTTTTTATCATGTGCAAGATAATGTCCCCCATTTAATCATAGATCTTTTGCAATATTAATTAATATATAATATGGTATAACGATGGATGTAACTTCATTCGTGTTAAAATAACTCTATATTTTCCTTTTGCTTCTCTATTAAAAAGCCCTAAGTCCAGGTGGTGATCAAAATATGGCATCCGTAGTTTATATGAATGTAGTGAAAGATGTTCGCAAATGAAAGCCATGTTATGATAGATACCCTACTTATTCTTACCGGTTGTCCATCATTCTGAAAGCAGTGTTATTCTTTAGGAATAACGGTGCCGTTATATTTGTTGGATATATTGTTAATATAATCTAAAAATAATATGTTCACATACAAGCCCAATAGGTAAAAGCACGGTTATTTGGGTCCATATGGGCCAGAGCCCAATAGCTTACATATATAAACTCTAGGTTTCCCTACGCTGGAGGTAACACTGTTGAGCGTTCCAAACTTGACGTCTCTTGGTGTAATACTTCAAGCAACCGCTTCTTCTCTCTCAAACCCATAACCTCCAACAATCTTGAAGTATTATTATCGTGTGTTGGATTTGAACGAGAAAGGTGTCTTCTTGAAGATTTCGTCAAGATGAACTCACGGGTGTGTTTTACTTTCGATTTCGACGGTGGTATTGGCCGAGATTTGAGTTTCAAGATTCGGGTGACCGAAATCTTTGATTCAAAAACTCAAAAATTATAGCCAATTTTAGAGGGTGGAACCACTTGGGCTTTGTTCTACTCGTCGATACGAACGTTTTGAGTGGTCACTCGCGTCGATCGGAGGTCGGACGGAGAAGTTACGACAACCTGAAGTTTCCATCTGAATTTCTAGCGAATTTCGGGGGCGGAAATTTCCAGCGAGTTTCAGCGACAAGGGCAGTCCATTTTAAGGTTTTTGGGCGCTCCAGATCTGTTTTTAGGGTTTGTTTTGGCAAATTCCATCTTTACAGAGCAGTTTGATCAAGGTTAGGGGAGTTATTCAACTTTGTGGCTCTGAGGACTCCAAGGTGCACTCTTTCTAATACTTTGCTCTGATTAAAATGACAAAGCGTAGTTCCTATGATATTATGAAGCTTCAATTGTTTGATGTTACTGAATTTCATGGCTGGAAATTACATGTTCAATTTGGCATGAAAGAACGTGACATATTCTATATTGTAATGAGCGATTTTGCATCTACCATTGAAGATGTTGATGAATAGCGATGGAACAAAGATGATGATTTTTGTAGAGATTATTTGTTGAACTCTCTAAATCCTAATCTGTCTATGACTTATAGTGAGTATAAGATGGCAAAAGAGATATGGGATCACTTGAACGCTCAGTTCCAAAAACAAGAGGTGCTATCTAAACTCTCTTAGCGGAGAAATTGTTTGATTTTAAATTCACTATGAATTCAAGCATCACCTCTCAGTTAGTTGAATTTGAGAACATGAGGAACAAGTTGAAAAATGATATTAGGATTAACTTTTTATTATTATGGATTAACTTGTTATTTCTATTTTGTGTATATCTAGGTAGTGCAGAAGATAGTGCTACAAATAGGTTTTTAGATCTATCTACTAACACAGTGATAGAATCTAGAGATGCAGTGTTCTTCGAAAATAAGTTTCTCAAATATTAAGGTTTGAATGTTTCTGGATCTACAGATATGATTTCAGAATCTCTTGTAGAATCTGAAGCAGGCCCTTCTGACACTAATTCCACACAATTGGCTATTGAACCAATTCTAGTAAGAGCATCTATAAGAGAGAGAATTCCCAAAATTTTTGGTGAGGATTTTGTAGCTTACCATCTTGAGGATGATCCATTCTCCTATCAGGAAGCAATGAGATCTAGGGAATCTCTACTGTGGGTAGAAGCCATAGATGATGAAATGAGCTATCTGCTGCAGAACCACACTTGGCAGCTAGTAAACTTGCCAAAAGGGGCTAAAGTTATAGGCTGTAAATGGGTGTTGAAGAAGAAACTGAATAGTGATGGATCAATAACCAGATACAAAGCACGTTTAGTAGCTAAATGCTATAAACAACAGAGTGGAATAGACTATTTTGATGTTTATTCACCTGTGTGTCATCTATCAACTATAAGAATTCTTCTTGCCTTAGCATCTATTGAACACTTTGTAGTGCATCAAATGGATGTAAAAACAGTTTTCTTAAATGGAGAGTTAAATGAGGAAATTTACATGGAACAACCGGAAGGATATGTTATGAAAGGTCTTGAGGACAAAGTTTGTAAATTGAATAAATCATTGTATGGTCTTAAACAAGCACATAAGATGTGGCATCTTAAATTTGACAAAGTGGTAAAGAGTTATGGGTTTCAGTCTAGTTATTCAGATAAATGCCTTTACCATCGTTCTATGTCAAATAAGATAGTCATCATTTGCTTGTATGTTGATGACATGTTAATTCTTGGTTCCGATCATTCTGTAGTGAGTGACATGAAAGCTACTTTAGCTAAAGAATTTGACATGAAAGATCTTGGTATTGCTAATACCATTCTTGGTATGAAAGTAAGCTTTAAACGGCAAGTTATCTCCCTTAGCCAGACTCATTATATTGAGCAGCTACTTTCTACTTGGAGATACGATAAGTGTAAACCGAGTGAGACACCATATGCTTATCATAACAGACTGAGTCCTAATGAAGGGACCACCGTTAATCAGTTAAAATACTCGAAACTGCTTGGTAGTCTCATGTATGCTATGAGTTGCACTAGACATGACATAGCCTTTACAGTTGGTATGCCGAGTCGTTTTACTAGTAATCCTAGTAAAGAGCATTGGGATGCCCTTGATAGGCTGATGAGATACTTTAAACGTACTAAAGATTATGCTCTCTATTATTCTGGTTATCCTCCAACTGTGGATGGATATTCTGATGCCTCATGGTGTTCAGATATTGGAAGTAGTAAGTCCACTAGTGGATATGTATTCACTTTGGGTGAAGCTGCTATTATTTGGAAATCCAAACGACAGACTTGTATTGCATTGTCGTCTATGGAATCAAAACTTTTTGCTTTAGCCTCAGCCAACGAAGAGGCAGAGTGGATAAATAATCTGATTATGGATATTCCTTTGACTCGACTAAAGATTAATTCTTTGAGCTTATTCTGTGATAATCAAGCAGCTGTCCAAGTCGTCAATAATACTCTCTTTAATTCAAAGAGAAGACATGTGAGACTGAGACATGCGTTGTCGAATTATCTGAGAGAACAAGGGGTTATCACCTTGATCGATGTGAGATCGAAGGATAAGATAGCCGATACTCTCACCAAAGGTATGTCTAAAGATCGATTATTCAAAACAGTGGGGGAATTGGGGTTAAAGACTATATAGGCAAGTCTTAACTACCATTTACTTACCTTCTAAGTGTGTGTTTTGAATTATCGAATCTTCCTTTATTGGCTACAATGATAAGCACAGTATATATGTTTCATCAATGTTCACAGTTGCTGACTAATTTGAAAAGGGTGAGTTGTCTCATTCCAAACTTGATGAAGATGACCTTTAACCTCATTCAAATGTTCTATCGGGGAAACTTGTGTCATTCCAAACTTGATGATACAATTCAACTAAGTTGGACTATCCTTTTTTGGTTAAATGATCTCATTCCAAACTTGATGTTTGATTATTTGACTTTAAGGAATCAGTAACTGTGACATTCCAAATTGAAACATAGAAACAATTGTTTATTTAAGAAGCCTGTTGGTCTTGTTCTTAATTGAAACTTGATATTACATGACTAAGTTATTATAGGTGACTTGACTATTGGTCATGTTCTTTGAAACTAGACAATAGTTATTCTCCTACAAATAAACTTAAGTTGATGGCTCTTTGTAAATCACATTGTTTAAGTCTTGTTCATAATATATGAAACTGGATTGATGCTTATGACATGATATTATGATGCTTTATGACATCAATATATGTTCTTCTATGCCTGATGGAATGTTGCTAAGTTTTATTCAAATGATTGAATTCATGATAATATGAAATTCATATTTGACATTCTACATGGGATGGTAGAGATGGAGGAGAGCTTAATGAGTGGGATCCTTACTAAGATGACCTACTTGATGAATGAATATATATCATTTTAAGCATGTGGGGACTTGACAGTTTACTTGGATTTTGCTATTTCTATTTTGTGAACATTATTATGCATATATTGATTGTGAACTGAGTCTAAGATATATTTTGGGGATTTGAATGAGTTTAGATTGAATCTAAAACTCCTAGTACTTGTTTTTGATTTGTTACTCTCAGAACAGATTCATGCTAATAATTATTCATTTATTTAGATTGCAAATGATGATTGAGTTTAATACTTTACTACTGAAAACTCTTTAACAATCCGAGTTAATTGTCTTGGACTGAATGTGGATGATTCATGTTTGTTTGAACATTACACTGACTACCTTATTGGATTGTGCTGTATGGTGAACATAGGAGGAGATTGTTGGATATATTGTTAATATAATCTAAAAATAATATGTTCACATACAAGCCCAATAGATAAAAGCACGGTTATTTGGGTCCATATGGGCCGGAGCCCAATAGCTTACATATATAAACTCTAGGGTTTCCCTACGCTGGAGGTAACACTGTTGAGCGTTCCAAACTTAACGTCTCTTGGTGTAATACTTCAAGCAACCGCTTCTTCTCTCTCAAACCCATAACCTCCAACAATATTAGCATGGCCCGTTTCTATTATGGCGTACGTTACAATGCTATGGTCGACGAGTTCAGTGGTCTCCGAACAAAAACCCAACTCCGAAGCTTTTTTAGCTGCTTTCATATCATGAGCAAGAAACCATGCAATGTAGAAGAAGAAGAGAGTGAGCTTCAGCTCAGAGAGAGTTACAGAGAGTTTTTTTTTTGGTCGGCATGAACACAAGGTGGATGCCACTTCGTCGATCATCATCCATTTCCATTTTTCTGCCGAGCATGAGCCTGATTCATTGCATCTCCGTCGGGTAGAAAAGGATCATTGGATCAATTTTCTTGTGGTGCTAAAAAGTCAAAACCAAGCTCAACAAAAATTGATTAATGTGGATGCAAAACAAAAATGTCAAAGCCATCGTTCATAGACTTGATTGATGTGGACGCATAAATATATGTAGAATAATTTTAGATCCATTCAATAAGTAAGTGGTTGAAAAGTGACTCGTTGGGGGCAGCGACAAGGAATGAACCACTTAAAGTAGTAGGTTTGATTGAAAGAGGAGGCAAAATGGAATAAACCCTTGTTGAACACTATGTTTGACAACCAGAGAGTAAAGAAAATTCTTGCTATTCCTTTAGGCCTCCCAACTACAGAAGATAAACTCGTGAATGTTAACAACAAGTCAAGGACAAACACAGGTCAAAAGTGGGTAGATAAGCAACAAAGAATTGATAGCTCCAACACACACAACAACAGCATCATCTTCCTATTAGGCTAGCCCTGAGCTATGTAATTATATTTAGAAGTCCATAACTACCCCCAAAATCAAAATTTTGTTGTGGAGTGCCCACCAAAAGGCCTGACCCACATTGGACAATCTTTATAAGAGAAAGGTTGTACTTGACCCCATGTGTGCAGTGTGCAAGCAAGAAGAGCAAACGATTGAGTACATTTTGGTGTTATTTCCTTGGACATCCCTAGCTTGGCGTGAAGTACCTTTGCACATCAGCATAAACATAATGGGATTAACTCGGTTTGATGAGTGGCTAGCCAAATTGAAAGAAGACCCATGAATCACACAGAGTTTTGACCTTATTGCGATGACTTTGTGGTGCATTTGGAAAGCCCGTAACCATTATATATTTAGAAAGCAAAACCCGGATCCGAAGCACCTTGTCAATAGGGCCATAGCTATGTATGAAAATATTACAGCTTGGACGGGGAACTTGAAGGAGAAAGCGTGAATCGAAGGATTACATCAAAAATGGAAACCTCCGGACTTCGGGATAATGAAGATCAACATTGATGGCTCTTTTGTAGCCAATTCGACGAGAGGAGCCATAGCGTCCATCTGCCAAGACTTGTATGGACAATTGGTAGATGGCTTTGCAAAGTTGGCGGACATGAACTCGGCTAAACAGGTGGAAGCAATAGCTTTGGTGGAAACCCTAGTTTTTCTCTCTCCTCGATCTAAACCGAAGCTTTGCGTGGAGTCTAACTATGATGTACCTGTGAGAAGCGTTCTTGCTTATGTTCCGTTAAGTTGGGAAGTACAAGCACTTGTTGAACGAGCCAAGGCGCTATCGGGGAACTTCTCGAGCCTAACTTTGACCCACTACAGTGGAGAAACTAATAAAATTGTGGATTAAATTGTCAAGGCCTAACAAACAAATTGCCTACCTTGTAATTGGGTCATGAATACCCTTGTTTGATTAATTATGCTATGAAGTTTTAGACTTGTATTTACTAAACTCTTTTAAGTGAATGGTATCAATCTCTTCCCTAAAAAAAAAAAAATCATTGGTTATAATAAACTTTAATATTTTTCTAATTAATGCACCTTAGCCGGAAAATAGCTTTTTATCCGACAAAACTACAAATTTTATGAAGGGTGGCACTATTTCCACCCCCATTTAACTAAGGGTCTGTTTGGTAACTATCCCAACAGTATCATATTCTGATTTTTTGTTCCTAGAATCAATTTGGGACGAGAATCGCGTTTGGTAAAATTTTTATTCCCAGGAACAAATTTGTTCCAAGAATTAGTTTGGGACGAGAATCAAGAATAAAAAAAAAAAATTGATTCTTGTTCCGAGAACAAAATTGAGAATCAAAACTCTTCTTCTTCATCGATCGCCATCTCACGACTGTCGCCAGTCACCGCCGCCCGCCACCGTTTGACGCCGCCGGTGGCCAGGCGGGCCTTGCCCAGCTGCCGGCAAGGCTGACCCTTGGCGAGGCCGAGCCAATGAGGGTCGGCCTTGCCGAGGGCCAGCAACCGACCTGAAGAAGAATTAGAATAGGAGAAAAAAAGAAAGAAAAAAAGGAAAAAAGGAAAAGAAAGAAAAAAAGAAGAAAAAAAAAGAGGAAACATTTATAAAAATTATTTAAAAATTAAAATAAATTGATTTGGAACAGAATCAATAAACACAGTACCAAACACAATTCTATTCCAGAATAATTTGTACAGTTACCAAACACGTTCTTTTACTTAGAATCAGTTCTCGGGAACAGAATCGAAAATAATAATTTTTTATCAGAATTTGTTCCCGGGAACAGAATTGTTACCAAACACGCCCTAAAACACTCATTTTTCCAATTCTCTCTCTCTTGAGCTCTTCAATTTATTGTTTCCTTTTTCATCAAGTTAACCCACAAAACTGCCTTTATTTCTATTATTCCTCTTACATTATTAGTTTCACTATATAAATGTCAAATTAAACCTAACAATATCATGCATCCTATTATCACTTTGCCTAGAGAAGGTTGTTAAATTTATTTAAGATCTCATATTTTTAATCACAAAAGTTACATAGAAGGTTCGAAATTTCTAATATCACAGCTTATCAACATATTATTAAATGCATATTTTTTTATCAAATAGTTTGAGGGGAACTTTATTCTAAAGTTAAAAGTTAAAATTTAATCTAATTATCTAACCTATTTTGACATTGTGGGTGTTTTTCTCTAAATAAGTTTGTAGGTTAACACCGTTGTTTTGTGCATATCTTAAATACAAGGTCAGAAAATTTATTTACACTTTCAAACTCACATTAGATTTTGGGAAAATTCCAAATAAGGGTTCAAAGTGCCCTTATTTTCTCAATTAAGAGTTTGAAGTGGTTTTTGTTTCAAATAAAGGCATAAAGTGACTGTATTAATCTCAAAAAGGGCCTGAGTAGTTGTGGCTATTTCAAATAAGGACCTAGTTTTGCCAACCAGAAAAATATTCTAGTCAATCAGGGATATTTTTGTCCAATCACAATTTAAATTTTAATTAATTTGATTAAAATTTAAAAAAAATTAAAAAAAGAAGGTAGGAGGGCGTCGGCCAATGACCCTCACCTAGGCACCAGCGACCTTGCCAGCCATCACCACACCCCATCGAGGATGGGGTGACGACCACAAGAGGGAAGGTACCTCCCGCTTGTATTTTTGTTTTTTCTTGGAGTTTTTAATGAAAAGAAAAAATTTAAAAGACGAAATTGCCCTTCACAAACGGGTGAGTTCAAGCCCTTTTTTAAGACTGATAAGGCCACTTCGAGCCCTCATTTGAGAAAATGAGGACACTTCAAACATTTTTTTTAGTAAAAATGTCTACTTTAAGCTCTTATTTAAAAAAAAAAAAAAATAGGACACTTTTGTCTCTTATTTGAAATTTTCCCTCAATTTTTTCAAAGGAAAATTTTAAGCATATTTTGAATTTTTGATCCACTTGATATAAGATTGAATCAACAATCGATATCAATCACTTTCTTCATAGTAGGTGTAGAATAACATGAAGTTTCTTTCTTCTTATTCTTTTCCTTTTTGTGCTTATCTTTTACTAATATTTAGATATGATCTAAATATAAATATGTTTAACATTTAATCATGCTTCTGACAAATTAAGCTTTTCTCATATTTTGGTCAATTTTTCTTTTCCATTTTTGGTCAAGATTGGCTAGATAGTTGAATTGAGTTTTAATTCTCGACTTCAAAATATAGTTTCACTCATAATATTTGATTTAAAAAAAAAACAATGAAATGTGTGGTCATAAGCTATCGTAAATAGGAACATCTTATGATTGAATATATATATATATATAAGACCATAAATTAAAGTTGTCTATATTCTCCAAGGAAAGTGATAAAAAGATGTGTTTATATTGTCAAACTGATGAGTGAGATGATAGAAATAAAAAAAAAAATAGTGTTTTAGTTAAAATAGAGATGGAAATAGTGCCACCCATTATTGAATAATGATAAACTGTCTAAATGCACATCATTGTCACGTCCTTCTCCACTAGCATTTTCTTAGAAAAATAGCTCAAATTCCTGTCAGTATGCATCGATTGTAACAGGAAAAAAAAAGGGAAGTTTAGAACGACTGGCTAATTGACTTCAGAGTTCAAATAAAAGGGATTGTTTAAGTAATATTAATTGAGACGAAAAAATTTATCGAGAACAATTGATCTTGACTGCTAATGATTTCTATTATATGAAATCACTTGCTACAATGAGAAGATTTACCAAAGTTTACTGCTTACAAATATTTTTTGTAAATATAACTAGAAAGTCTAGGAATCAAAGAGGTACTATGGTGACTGATGATTTTTAAGAGTATCGAGTCGCCAAAGTGAGGTCCGGTTCATAGATCCAAGCCTTAGGCCACAGTGCGGGTCAAAACCTTCGGCTCATGATTTCGTGTTTCCATGTGAGCATTCCAATGAGCCTATTATTAATAATAAGACATGCCGACGGACAAATCACGGGTCCAAGAAGTGGCACGCCTTGATTGGAGGCTGCTGCCTTGTCCTGCAAAAATAATTCAACCCTTTCGGTTGTTAAGGGCTCGAATGATAATCATTCTAGCCAGAAATTGATTTCTGGAAGAGAAATTGATTTCTGGAAGAGAAATAGATTTTTTTTATTTCTATTTTTAGAAGAGTTTCTAAGCAAAAATAATCGTTTAATAAAGACACAAAATTTCTACTACAAAAATAGAAATTCGTTTGATAATGACACAAAATTTATTCCTTTCGGACAGTGGCGGACCGGCGATCGGCGGTGATGGACGGTTGGCAGCGACGACTAGCGACCGGTGACTGGCGGCGACCGGCGACCAGTGACTGACGACCAGCGGCAGGCGGTGGGTGACTGGCGACGGCCGGCAACCGATGGCGGGCGACTGACGGATGGTGGTCGGCGGCGATGGATGAAGGACCGGTTGACAAACGATGAAAAGAATTTTTATTTCTCATTTATGTTTCAAAAATAGAGAAGTATAAAATTTTAGCTTCTGATTTCTATTCCAAATCTATTTCTAGAACAAGAATCTATTTCAAAAATAGAAAAATGAAATGATATTACCAAATGGATTTCTATTCTAGAAACAAGTCTGGAATAGAAAAATTGTTTCTGAAACAGAAATTACTGGTTGTCATGCACCCCTTAAGTGTAGCTCATTTTTCTAATATACTTATTAAACATAGGAAAAATAAAGTCCACACCGCCATTATAAAAGGAGGCTTCACACAATTGGCCTCATCCATAATTTGATGATTATAACTCCCCATTGGTGGATAAACTGCTTGTGCAAATTCTTCTTGGCATTGACAGTATATGCTATCGTTACTTGTACAAATGTGTCTTAATCTTTAGCCATCACGTAAAAAGGAAGGAAAGAGTTTCTAATATGTTAGAAGATGGTTTGCATATAAGTAATATTTCCTTTTCTTATGCTCTAATTGGTGATACCCTTCTTTGTGCCGTCAAGGCTAATGTTTAGAATTTTTCACCTATGTCCTTTACGAGAAATTGTGAGGACAGCATTGAGGGTCGTCTAGGTGCATTTGGAGGTTGGATATAATTCACATTGATCAAACCCTAAATCTGGTATTTAATATTCTTTTTTCTGTTTTTATGTGCTCGAATCGCTTTTTTCGCAATAATACTAAGCTGACATAAAGAAGAGTCATTTGGCCTTATACTTTGCTACTGACTTTTATATTTGAGACTTGATGAGCGGTGTTTTTCTAGTTCCATGTAATGCACTCATTTTTATCCACATCCGTCAAATTGATGAAATTATTGGCTAATATTGCCACATTGGATCGAGTCACCTTTTCAAGGGATAAGGACGGTATGATGTCATATCTACTATATGGCTCTATCTTTGGTTTAAAAAAAAAAAATTCAAATGATCATTTAAGTATCACTATTTTCAAAGAGCGATCACTTAAGTGACTCCGATTATGAAAAATCTGACACAGGTCACCGGGATCACTTAAATAGACACTCTTAGAAAGTTTTGGCACTAAATTAAACATTCATAAAGTTTTAGCACCAAAGTAATTGTTCTTTTAAGTTTTGACATAAAACAGTCTAAAATTGTATGCTGTGTAATTTTTGCACCGAACTGGTTAAATGCATCAAATTTTCAAAAATTGATAAATTTGGGTTCAATTGGTTCCCAAATGTTCCCTAGTATTGATCCTCGCAATTGATCAAAGAGACGTAGTCTATTTCCACGGGGCTTCAAGCTCTGTCGTTCAATCTCAAAACAGTGCAAAGTCCAAGAAGAAATAAATGTGAAGTTACAAGAGGTGAAAAAATAATTACTTCCTCTTTGTGGGAATGAAATAGATTTTTGTCATCTTAATAAATTGGAGAAATGTTTGCTCTATGATTTTGCTCAGAGTCTAACAAAACAAAGAAAAATAGCGGTAAAATTAGAATAGTTGCTTTATGATTTTTGCTTTTCGCTCCCGTGTTGTTTTGTCAACTTTCTAATTTTAGAAATTTTACAGCACAAATTTTATAAATATAAATTCAATGCCGAAAATTTATGAACGACCTCTTTAGCACCCCAAACTATTTTAAAGGTCTATTTAAGTGACTCCAGCAAGCCACATAAGATTTTCCGACAAATTTAGTCATTGGAGTCACTTAAGTGATCATTTTTCAAAAGTTATAACACTTAAATGATCTCTAAAAAGTTTTAGCACTAAAATTGGCATCAAACAAAAGTTGTAATTTGCCTTTTTCAATCTTTCTGATCTCATCAATGGCAGGTTATAAATGTACATCTTTGAATGCTTTCTGTAATTTATCACGTGACTTTTGTTGTTTACCTTTCAAAGTTGGGATTAGTGTATTGGCAATCGTGAAATTTGTCAAGAAATTTCAATTGAGTCTTAAGACTTTTAAAAAAATCACAATTAAATTGTAAACCTATCACGAAATGCAATTGAATCCTAAAATTTTGAAAAAAAATGCAATTAAATCATAAAATTTGTCAAATTGATCTAATCAAATTTGTCTAGTAATTACACCTCTGACACTTTTATGAAAAATTTTAGAACTTAATTACACTTTTGAAGTAATTGCACTTTTATGATAGGTTTTAGGATTTAATTGTACTTTTTAAAAATTTTATGATTCAATTGTGCTTTCATGATAAATTTTACTTTTAGTGTACTTATTCTTTCTAAGTTTGTGAATGTTGTTGTTAACAAGCTTCACTGGACTAAACTGAACCTAAGATCTGTAGGTTAGGCTTGTTATTGGAGGGTCAATCATTTGAGTCTTTCTGGGTCTTATCCACATGAACTGGCTTATTCTAGTCAGACATTTTCACTGACTTTTCCTTTAATTTTAAAATTAAAAATATCATTAAACCATTGTTCTCTTTAATTTTGAATTTCTTAATCATTCAGCTTGATTGCCAGCCCATTCTAAAGATACAAAACTTCAACTCCATTGTGAATTTAGCAATTATAGTTTATTTGGCTGATTTCCATATTAAAGCACCTCCATTAAGGATGAACACATATTCAATAGTGAATTTTGTCTCATCTAAATTTGAGATTCAGTTGGTATCACCACATCATTTTAATGCAAAGGGAAATCCACTCTATAAAATGTCATAGTTTATGGCTCCTCTCATATATTTCTTTACTCTTCTCAAGGCAATCCAATGATCATGATTGGGACTGTGTATGTATATGCTTAATTTACTCATAGCATAAGCTATATTAGATTAAGTGTAGTTCATTAAATCCATTCGACTTCTAATAATATTAGCATACTCAAATTGAGCAACACTATCTTCACTCATTTTTTGAGTATTAGCACCATAAGTTCTCATAGGTGTGACATTGAAGTGTCCATATTTTGTAAGTAGCCTCTCCACATAATGCTCTTAGGTAAGCATTAGGCCACTATCATTTCTTATGATTTTAACACCCAAAATAACATTATTTTCTCCCAAGTCCTTCATATCAAATTCAAAAGTCAATTTTTTTTTTGTTTCATTCACAGCATCAATGCATGTACAAAAAATAAGCATGTCATCAACATATAAGTCAATAATTATAGATTCACTGTTAATAGTTTTTGTGTACATACATTTATCCACTTCAATAAAGGAAAATCCATCATTAACTAAAACTTGATCAAATCTCTCATGCCATTTTTTTGGCGATTGCTTTAGACCATATAAAGATTTAAAGAGCTCACAAACTTTGTTTTCTTGGCCAAGAAGAATACATCTATCAGGTTGCGCTATATAAATTTCTTCTTCAAAATCACCATTTTAGAAAAGGTTAACATCTATTTGGTTAATAATAAGTTTGTAAGAGAAGTTAAGGCAATTAAAATACAAATAGATGAAATTCAAGTTACTAGAGCAAATATATCAAGATAATAAATATTTTTTTATAGTAAAACCTTGTTTTTGCATTTTCTTAATGTAGGAAATACTAACATGTCCTAATCTACTATGCTTTAAATCAATAGATTCAACTAACCAAGTAAAAGAATGAGCATTTACATTGATAACATTGGAAATGTTAATAACAAGAAGTCCCTGATTACAATACCCCTTTCCCACAAAGATATTATTCTTTGTCATTAGATTCAAATGACACCTTCTCCCCAACCTATACCAACAAAGCTACAAAAACCAGGTTCATCCTCATATTAGGGGCATGCAGTACATCATTCAAAGCCAAAGTCTTGTCAAATGTGAGTTTGAGAAGAACTTTCCATTTTCTCAATTACTTGAGTAGTTCTCGAATCACTAAGATAAAAACCTCTTCTTCTTCTCCTACTCAAGGTGTAGGAGAAAAAGGCATTTTTGTCTGCACCTATATATCTAGTAACACCTAACTCTACCACCCATTCTTCCATATTGGTTGCAATATACACTTGGGAAATGACCACATCAATTATGTCTTCAAATTATCTACTTCAACTAAGTTAACGTTAACCACTGAGATTCGCCCTAGTGACCACCCTCCCAACATAGAAGGGGGAGGTGAGGGGTTCAAATCCCCACCTTCTCAGGAGGATGGGGTGGGGATGCGTAAGTTTCAAGAGTGGGTTTCGACTCCCACGCCCTGCAAAAGGCAGGGCAAAAGTCTGAGAGTGAGTGTAGAATAGGAATAGAGTAGAACTGACCAAAAAAAAAAAATTTAAGTTAACGTTTAGTTTAGTAGGAATACCATTTCCCATTATTCTCTTTTTGTATTGTGCTACATGATGATTTGGCTTACCACAAATATTATGAGAACCTTTCTTTTTAAGGCAGGGTGAGCGAATTTGGGTTTATAATCGAGTTTTTTGTTATTATATTTGCTTTTGGCGATAATGAGGCCTGTCTTGCATCGAATTTTCCCTAACAGCAATCTCCTTTGCTTTGGTAGGCTCGATCTTGTTACAAGTTGTGCCCTCATAGATGATATGCACGACTAGATCTGCCAATGATAGTTGCTTGTCTTTGTGCTTGACTTGTAGCTTGCAGTCATTCCAAGATTTTGGCAGCTTTTCAATGAACAACTTCACAATAAATTCTTCTAGTAAATCGATGTTTTCTTCCATCAAGTCCTCCACTAGCTTGTGATATTCATTTACATGTGTCTTGATCTCCTTATCATCGATATTTCTCATTGATAATAATATCCGATTACGAATTTCTATGTATTTTGTAATCATGGAGTCCCACATTTGTTTTGCTTTTTCTTATGGTTAGTAGACATCAAACAAATTATTAGAGAGCATATTAATAATTGTGTGCCTACATACCTTAGTAGCTTGATCCATCGTTCCAACAACTTATTATTAGGTGGTTTGGCTTCCACTCCACTCGGATCTAAGATGGAGAAAATTCTTTCTTGCCACTTTTTAGAGTTGTTTCCATTAAAAGCTTCGATCTTTCATATCTAAGGAAATAGTTTAGCATGGGATATATCTAGTAATGGTGGCAGCGCAATTAGAGCGATGCAAGCGGAGGAATCAATCGTAACAGTGGCGGTAGCAGCTATGGCAACAATGACAGTGGCAATGGCAATTTCAACTTGGGAATTCATAAGATTTATCTTTAAGATTGTTGTAAATTTGAAGAAAATGAAAATAAGATCCATTGTCTGAGGCATGTGAACTATCATTAAGGATAACTTGGCCCTTGGAGTATGAAACTTGGTAGAACATGTTTTTGCAGCTATCTCCTCAAGATACAATAGACATTTATCTTATTCTGTACGGAATAATAGAGGGAATAGGAACAGCATAATTATGTATAAAATTTAAAAAAAAAAAATGGAAAGAAATGTAAGGGGAAGAGAGCATTTTCTTGTGGTGGTGGTTTTTTTTTTTTTTTGGATTATGGTCTAATGGCTATACTTACAGCTAAATGAAAAGGAGGGTTGGGTAGAAACAAATTAAATTAGCCGGCTATGATATTTAAAAATCAAGCCATTTTTCATCAAATTGATGACAGTCAAAACCTTTCCAGAACAATTGGCAGTTATAGAATTGTTGACCGTCAGAACCGCTAAAATTTAATAGTTTTCAAATCTTCAAAACTGCTAATATATCAACATATTTCATCGAGTACCTTGTCTCGGTGATGTCCTAACTATTATTAATTTGATCATACTAAGTATCATTATTTCGCAGAACAATGCTTATTTCGGGTTCTTTGAAATATCTCAAGCTAAAACAACGATAACGGACGCTGGTGTTAATGGTGATGATGACCGTGGCCACTGGAGTGGAGAATTCTAAATCTAATTACCATTGGTGTGTGGAAGATATCATTCAAATTAAGTTGTGTTGGACTGTTTCGATAACTACTGCATGGTCAACTTAAGCATCAATACAAATTTTAAGTTTCTTAGTATTTGCGCCCTCCAGTGCTCTCATTGTAGAGAGACCGGAGATAAGGTCAAACTCATTACTTCGGTTCACTGGGCAAGTCAGTAGTAAACTTAGTAAAAGCTCTATTCACCTGAGATGGTTTTTAGCAAACTGAAAGAGATAGGCCCCCCGTTAAAAGCAACGAGAAGCCAAAGATCTAAAGATGTTCGAGCAAAGCTGTCGCAGAGACGACAGAAGACTTGAATCACTAATCACTTTCACTATTCGTTATAAGATCAATCAATGACATCTTTCTCTGTGCGAGAAATTCTCAAAAAGTGTCGGAAATCGTCAAAGCTCTATGTCGCTTCGACTCTGATGTTTTTTTAATCAATCGCTGTACAAATCGAGGGTCTGCCTCCAGCTTGTCATGCTGCCTGGAGCATTCCGCTTCTTTCAGCCTCTGGAATTTCCGTAGGAGACCCCACGACTTTCACGCGATACATCGCCTGCAAATAAGCACGACAGGTTTTCATAGTCAGTTTTCTTAGCAAATCTGACAAGCGAGGAGGATCGCATGAACTTTGACAAACAAATGTATGGAAGCTATTAGTAATGTAACAATTATGACACGAACTTCACAAGGAACAGAAGACTGACCCTCTTGTCTGAACCAAACTCGATGGTGTCCGAGGGATGGATCCTAGCTGGGAAATTCGGAGTTGCACGATACCGACGCCCCACAGCACTGCAAAAGTGATCTCATCACATCCTATAACTACAACTCAGTAAACAATAAGGAGAAAAAGAAACAAAGAAGACCCTTCTCTGTGCTACTTACTCGGAGATCCAGGTACCGTGTTCGCTCTGCAGATCAGTCACAAAAAAGGCACCATCCTTGTAGCTGATTTGAGCATGTACCTTTGAAATCTGAGACAAGAATGCCACGTACACGTAATTATATATTTTCCCAACAAAGCAAAGTGGAAACGTGCGAAAGAAACCATAATGGAGTGAACATTCACCTGGGGCAAAGGTATCGTCACCGGAATGCCAGGAAGATCATCATCTAGTTCACTCCTATAAGCCCAAAAAGCTATTATTAGCAAGAATATGGAAGGCCGGTATCATAAAGCTAACGGACAGAAATGTCAACTTTACATTGCTTTTTACTTGGCAATTGAGTTAAACGAGGAACCCTATCTCATTATACACATTTGAAGTGTTTTCTCCTAGCCTGACAGGTTATAATACTGTTAAGATGCAGCATGCAATTGCTTTTTGTGCTTTCACAAACTAGCAGGAAGCTGAGTTGATACCATGCCACCTCTGTATTATATCATAACATAGAGAGTGAAAAGACAAATCAAGTAAGTCCGTACCCAATAATGCAGCTTGTGCTTTCATCTCTACTTAAACCAATAGGTTGCAATGGACTAGTCTTGTTTCCGGAAGGTAAAAGAAGCCATCTGCAAAATACATGACAAGTGCATGATAAAGAGTGGCCTGTGTTAATGGAGAGTAGAAATGACAGGAACTGAACAAATAAATGCAAGGATAAATACATACTCCCCATTCATAGCACGCTCCAATGCATCATCATCTTCAAACCATCTTCTCAACTGGTCGTTGGCCTTTGTTCACATGGATTTTATATATATTAGCTTCAATATTGAGGATATGTCATAAATTTACAATGAACTGAATTAGCTATAAATTTATATTCCTAAGATTATTTAAAGGAGTCCAGGGACCATACTTTGTCTGAGAGTCTGCAACTGGGTGGCCTCCCCTCAAGTTTCGAGCTGTCAAGCACCATAATTCCAGATTTAGTCCAAACACATTCCAAAAAGAATTGTGTCTTGAGTTTTTCTGTAGTTGCAGGATCATTATAATGGAAAGAAAAGCCAGTGTTCCTAAGATTGACCTGTTACCACCCAAAACCCAGTTGAGCATCAATGGCATCGCGATGTCTATGAAGAATCTTCCACCAACTCTTCCAGGATGTGGTATCCGAAACTTCGTCAGAAACTGTGAATATTTGGTGTGTTGCAAGAATCAATGCATGAAGGATGATATCAACACAATGCTTGTTTTTATGGCCTGATTTTTTATGAGTACCTACCGAAAGTGGACCAAGACCAACACCCAAATAAGCTTTGTACGTCGAGGCCATGATTGCAGCCATTCTTGCCATTCCATGGATGGCAGCAACTCTCAGGCGTCTGGCGTTCTCGTAGCTAGAGGAAATTAAAATTAAAATTACAAGCCAAGTTGAATGCAAGATTGAAAACTTTGATCAATCTTAGCACATCAAATATATGGAGTACTAAATGTCTCCTAACATGCAGTAACTGCAGAAACTAGAATCATGTCAATACTTGCTCCTAGAAACTGAAAGACAGTGGTCCAAGAAGATAGAACTATGATAGTATACTGTGCTTATTCAGGGGTTGTTGCCTGCTTTCACTATAGAGCATAAATATGTCAAAATCGGATTGAACATTCATGCTTTGTACTGTGCATCAAATAGCAGGGCATAGCTGTTGATAAGTCAACAGAGTTTCAGAACCAAAGAGTAAAAATCTTCCCATTTGTCACTAGAAGATATATCTAAAGAGAGCAAAATATATGAGACAAGACATTGTATCCACAGGAACTTACTGTTATACACTCGTGACCAAGTTAACAAGATCAAGGACTTAACCTTCTGGGCATTACATGACAAAAAAGCTAATAAAGGATTGATTACCTCCTCAGAGCATCAATCACATTAATTGCGGTCCCAGATTCAACGTTATTTTTCCATGCCTTCTCAAGCTCCAGGGAGAGTTCATAACTATCCTGTGCAGATGATAAAGCAATTACTGGCTTCATTACAACGGCCATGTTCAAGCATTTCATTTGAGCACTGAGTACCATTTTCACTATGTTTATAAGATGCTAAATGGAGAGAATGAAGCAGACAAAAACATGCAAACTATAACATGCCCATACAACAAGCATGTTTACCAGATTGCAAACAATTTTAAGGAGCAATTCTATTTTGATTTATAAAAAGAAACAAAAAATTGATGAAATTATACTGAAACATTAGAAATATCTTGAACCAGGCAAGCATAAGCATGTAATAGCCAGCGACAGTCTTTTTGACTTATGACACTTGAATTTTGGATGCATACTTCAATGGCCATGCATCCCCCTTGCCCCATATTTGGCTGCATAGCGTGTATGGAATCCCCAAGCAAAGTCACACGACCCTTTCCCCACGTAAAAGCTGGTGTCCGGTCATAAATGTCACGTCGAAGAATCGCCTCTTCATCCGTGGCAACTATTAGATCTATCACATTATCACACCAATCTCCAAATATTTTCAGGAGCCTTTCTTTTTTACCTGCAGAATAGTCATATACAAAAAGATATGGTCATTAAAAGTAAGCAGATATTCAGCATTACATAATAGGAAGAGGTTATTTCAAGATCCGGTCGAATCCACTGCTCCCGGTCACAGCAATATATCTAAGCCATGAAACTTATGACGATAAATGTAGCTCTAGTAAATATTGCTTTTCATAAAAATAAAAAATAAAAACTATTAAGTCATTGAGGTAATGACATGCACAGAAACCATGGAATGCGCAGATCAGTTCCAAAATATAAAGCACGATTGGAATGAACTTAGAATCTAAGAAAATGCAGGAAATGTACCATTTGGACCATCTACACCACCGGGTGGTTCTTTGTGAAATGCATACCACTGCATCTTTCCAGCACCAACATCTGAAGAGACAAAGTATTGCTTGTGTCCCAGAAATACTCGATACCTTCAGAGCAAGCATAACTCCACTTGTGAGAGACTTGATGATCGAAACATATACCAGGACATGATTAACTTCCCTTGGATACCATACCAATCAGCTAATTAATGACCCAGACACTGACAGCAGAGGAAAAGGCTTTACATACTCACCCAACAGTCTCAATGTCAGCCGGTACAAAATCCGCAATGCCAGTGTAACAAGTATAGTCTGAATAGGTGGCATCCTTTTGCCCAAATAATCTTTTCCTCACCTATTCTCAAAGGTTTAAAAAAGAAAAACAAAACAGACTTCTCAGGAGACGAGATTGGAATAGCTGACTTCGCAACATATCTTTTGCAGACAATGATTTTGTGATCATCTTTTTGCCTTTGCTTTTAATGATAGAATGAACAATATTGAATAAATGATATTGCCTTATCCTTAGGCCTAAGACTTCCTTACACGCCTAGATGATCGAAAGGATGATGCAGTTTGTCTGGACATCTAATCAGTGCTTTTTAGGATTTTCTTTCATCATGTTAGGACGATAATTTGCTCCAAAAAATTTTCCACTCCTTCATTGGGCAAAAATTCTCTTTCATCTGAAAACAACAGGGAAGAACATGGTACCTTCGACCATATACCGTCAGCTCCAATTAGGAGATCACCTTCAAAACGCTGTCCATTCTCAAGAACGACGGTAACCTTAAATTGATAATAAGAACGTGATGAGGAATGTCAAATGGAGCCAAGAAACAATCAACAAGATTATCTTATCCAGTGCATTTTCCATACATAAGGGCAAAAACTTCCAGTTGCATTCCCCTGAAACCAGCTGGTGAAGAAATAATCTCAAAAGCATCGGTGCTCAAATTTACCTTTGTGCCATCATCCTCAAAGTCAACCACATTACTGTCATTTAATATAACATCTTCCCCGACAGCTCGAGCAAGAATCTGCTGAAGGGACATTCGGCTAATAACTCTAGTGACTGGAAGCCCCCGTTCCGCCGCAGGAGTGAACGTATCGAATTTGACATACCTGTAGCCAACTGCATATCACTTTCTGAGACTTCTCTCGAAAAATAAGTTCTCCCACTGAGATTTTTGTAAAATTTTAATGGGAAAAGAAATGAAAACCATGAACGGCGGAGGAGGCAGTGCTGACCATACTAGTGCTTTTTCTATCACAGTACCATACAATTTTTTTTTTTTTTTATGTAAGTTAATATTTTCCAAAATACCTAATGTAAATGTAATGAGATCGATGATGTCATCGTGAGATTCAGAAAAAGGCAGCTTCATATATCAAGTCACTACAAAATCCCGATGGTTCAAAATATTCAGACAAGCTCAAATCATTTTGATACTTGCAATACCCTGTATTCTTGTGGAACTCAAAAAAGCCTGCATGATAAAAAAAGCTTCATATACTGAATCCACAGTGAAAATCCAGCGGTCTAAAATCTTACCCATGCAGGCTCAAACAACATCATATGTCAATCTGGAACGTTTTCCCGTACATATATACTTATCATAATTAAGACTCAAATGATCAGTGCATAGTACAGAGCAACAAATTCCTAATCCTTCACTCATTCAGCCAACTAAGATGCATAAAGGTATAATAAGCATTGGAGATCACATCTAAACCCTCTCTCAGTTAAGATCGCCGAACCAACAGGACCACCATACACAAGATGTTGAAATACTGGATATTTCTCGTGCCAATAAGTTACCAAATCAGTCTTAATTGACATATCAAAAAGGGTAAGTGACTCAACAGATAAAGCGAACTCACCAAGTACCAGAGACCCCATCAACAAGGCCATTAATCCTATCCCCAGTTATACAACCAGTCTTCAACACCTCCTCAGCAACTTCCATGTCAATAGCCTCCAAAGCAGCCAACGCATTGCTCTGTACCTGAATTGGACCCCTGTACTGTCCCTCCCCTCTAATTGCACTCAAGTCCTTCTCAAACACCACCACCTCAAACCCCTTCTTCTTTGCTGCCAGCGCGAAAACCAGCCCTCCGATTCCGCCTCCGGCAACCAGCACCCGGAGCTTCTTGCTCGGCGCCACTCGGCTCGCTTCGGCATCTGAGCTATTCGATTGAACCACAGGGGATTCAACCGCAGTGGCTTTCGCATGTTGGGTACATCTCCTCTTCTGGGAACTGATTTTACTACCTCTTGAGTGGTGACCAGGAGAGAAATCTAGTGGAAGATCCTTGCAGATAGGACTTGAGAAGTGGGTCTTGGAGGAAACTGAGGATGAAGGGTGGATAAAGTTGAGAAACAGAGCTGAAGCCATCGACTGTGCAGAACTACTCTGCTAGCGGTTGAATCTTCTTCTTGAAGGCAAGAAGCCAAAGTTAGGACTCTTTCTTTTTCCTTCTCCTCTCTTTTTCCTTGGTGGCTGTGGAAGATATATAGCCAATCGAAGCTAAATCATGAAGATACTAAAACGCCATGTGGCAAACTCATGTTCGCCCCGCTGCCCGCTCGTTTCTCTTAACAGCCACTAGAAGAGAGAGAGGGGAAACAAAAATCTATGGAACAGATGTTGACGGGGCTGCTAGCTTGTGTGGTAGTGGTTGACATCTCGTTAAAATGATCCAATTATCCCTCAGTTCAAGACCGCAGCACACGACAGAATGGAAAATAGTGTGGTGGGGACGAAGGGATTGGAGATATCGTTTGGTTTTCTTTCGGCAGCTTAAGAGCTTGATTTTTCGCTCGCGAGTGCTTGATGATGACTGCGTCTTCCCTCTGGTGGTCAACTCCAGAAATATCCATCGTGCATCGATTGGTTATTCTCCCACCAGGAAAAAGAAGAAGAAAAGTGTGGATCTGCACCACCCTCGGATTGGCTTGACACTCCACCGACACGATGAAGAAAAGATCTTAATTATATGTGTCTGAAACACCCTTCTGGTGAACACCAGTCCACACCAAAAAGCTTTGATCGTTTATCTTTTTATTGCGGGAGAAGAAGCTGTTCTTCGCTGTGGATTTGGATTAAAAAAGGAAATGGCCAGCAGAACTTGGTCAAAGGGAGAAGCACTATCATCTTTAGTGCTTCGCGAGAGGGGAGGATTCGGGGACGGTGCCGAGATAGATAGATAAATAAATAAAATTTTGACCTACGTGCATCGACATCATCATCACCTCCCTGACTTTTCATTTTAATTTCAGGTGGAAGGAAAAATAATGGAGCCACACGCGTCACCAATCGGGACGTCCCATCTCCTTCTTCAGGGGTACGTGGCAACGCCATGGTCTCAAAGGCTTCAGTGGTCCGGCGGGACGAAGACCCAGCCCCGTAGGTTTTCTTGTGGCTGGCCGACAAAGGAAAAATATATTATTTTCTTTTGGACATCGGACAAGATTGGCTTACTTTTTCTTTATTTTTTGCCACGCCGCGATCGGGGATTGGTTAGTAGCCCGGATATCGAGATCTTGACCGTGGATAATTATCTTTTTCTCCTTTTTGTACGAGTAATTGGTGGATGAATTAATCAAATCATTCTTTTTCGTTTCTTCAAATATGAAAGGGATAATAACTTGAAAAAATTAGAGATCAAGAGACGATGGAAAGTTAAAAAGGGGATGATTTCACTTGCCGGCACTGAAATTTTTGTGGGCTTTAGAATCGACTCACAAAAACTTTTAATTTCAATCATTTCGATGTGCTAAGCTTTCGTATTTTTGTAATTAATGTTACTTTAGTCGGAATATAGCCATCGATCCAGCAAAATTGCTAATAAGGTAAATAATAATGATAGGTTTTCTAGATGTCGTTACGGTTTCGCCAGAAAATTAGCTCAAATTTCAGTCGAAGGACATTAATTATAAGGGGGGAAATGAAAATTTAATGGCGCCGGCTTAACGAAATTGAAGTTCAAATAAAAGGATTATTTTAGCGATATTAATTGGAATGAAAAGTATAGCAGAGAACATATAAGGTTCATTACGAACTAATAACATTCAGCCTTATGATCTTTTATTAGAAATAACTTACTAAAAGAGAGAAGATCTACCCTGACAAATATTTTTTACTGATCAATAGACTCACTTTACTCTACATGAACGTGATATGCCACAATATATATGAAGTCACCGAA
The DNA here is from genome assembly GCA_007663325.1 of Eucalyptus pauciflora. Taxonomy (NCBI): domain Eukaryota; kingdom Viridiplantae; phylum Streptophyta; class Magnoliopsida; order Myrtales; family Myrtaceae; genus Eucalyptus; species Eucalyptus pauciflora. The sequence continues at coordinate 697,610 of VMYD01000281.1, forward strand.
ATAACTACACTTCATCACTGAAGAAATATTGCTCTCCTTATCGAGAAGTTAATAATTTACTAGAAAAGAGGTCCATGTTACTTCCGATGAATAAGATACACTCCAACTAAATTGTTGACCTAGTCCCTGAAGAAGACATTTTCACTTCACAGCAAGTTCACCTAACCATAAGAAGAACCCCAACAACTACGTGGATCTCTTGAATCTAAATCACCCCACAATCCCAATCCGAGACTCCTTATCGCCTCTCCTGTATGTATTGCTTGACCAATTTAGGCGATAGTTCGTCAAATAAACATAATTCAAGAGTTTGATTTGTCTTTGGATAGGACTACTTGATTGTGAGAACGTGACATTTGTTATATGAGAAATAAGGATGATCAGTCATAATGAATCCAAATGGTAATTATATTCAAAGTCACTATATGTAATATCACAACGTAAGAATGGGCTAGTATTTGTGTTTTTCTAACATCATAGATATAGTTCAGCGAAAAAATGTTATAAACACGTCTATCCAGTTGGAAAATATATATCTTTATAAAAAAAAACTATTTCTTCTTATGGAAATCGCAGCAATTAAGCAGTTATTAGTTATGTAATAGCAAACGTCCTTTTTTATTGGGTCTTCTCATTCGCTCCATAACTTATTTCTAATTGTATCATTTTTCCACCATGTTAAGGGAAAATCTCACTTCTTTGGCTTTGTCCCCGGATTGGAAAAACTCCCGCTTCATTTTAAAGATGACAAAACATTATGTGTGAATACCAAACAAGATATCCTTTGTATAGTTCATATACATATCATATTAAGATGTTTGTTTTAATGAAGAACTTCTTAAATATGCAAATAAAGAACAATGCTGCAATTTGAAAAACAATGGATGAGTGATTTCAAGTTCCACTTGAAATCTGTTCATCGAAATAGGTTCCCTAATTTTTGGAATTTAAAACTTACCTCACATACTAAGGAACTTGGAATCTACCATATCACAGGTTACAGAGTTGGTTCCAAGTCCACCTAGGTTCCACTCACACCACAATTGAACGATTGTAGTGAATCATCACCTCTAATGACCATCATTTGTTATAATGCACCGATCACAACTCATATTTAAACACACAAAGATTAGAAAATATTAACAAAGTAAAAGGCTTATTCATGGATATCACCAAAAAGGAAGCTTAGACTAGTAATTTCATATTACACATTCATCATTGGACGTCATGGAATGCTGCAGGATCACGCAAAGATATAAAACAAGAAAAACACAAATACCTAGAATTTGGAACCTACCTTGCATATTTATAACCTAGAACCATACCGGGTTCTCAAGTTCTCGGTTCTACCATAAAACCATGCTCACTCCTAGAAAAAACATTTGGATTTTCGTGAATAGGCAAGGGCCTTGGTGTGACACCCAAAAATTGTATGCGCAACGCATTTCATATCTAATTATATATTATAATTATAATTACGCATGCAGAAACAAAATAAAATTTCACAACATCCCCTACAAGAAAATTGCATGAGGTCAATAATATACATACTCTTCTTTATACAAATAACAATAGTAATTATCACAACAAAATATATAATCTTGGAAAAGGTCAGGATCACCTAACACCACTACACTCATGTTAACCAAACCACCATCCAACAAAAGGATTAATGGCATCTAACGTCAACTCGTCCCCTCCATCACCATGTCTAGGAGAACCATCCTACATATCTGGGGAAAAAAAAGGGATGAACCTAAGCCTAAATCTAAAGGAGTTCACATTCGCATCCACCCTGACATAACCACTGCAAACATTTAGAGCAACATAGTCAATGCATGAACACACACCTTACCTTCTTTGCAGGCGCCTCACACAAATGCATTGTATTGTATACTCAATGCACACATATGGCATATAATTTCTTGAAGCATTAATATCATTTAGTACCTTATCAACATACATATATGTATATTCATGAGCATGAATCATCTTTTTTCAATTCACCTCCCAAATACTTTTGGAACCTCCTAACACTTGAGGCATCCCGAAACATCCGCCCATGGGGCTTCCTGCCATACTCATACATAATTTTAAATGTGGGGCATCTTAACTCGCAGGGAAAATTAACAAAAAAGTCACAAACCTATTACAATTTTTTCAATTTAGTCATAAGCCTTTTCTTTGGCCATTTGAATTCTAAACCTTTTGTAATTGTGTCAATTCAGTCCATCCAACCATTTATAATCAAAAAAGTCCTAAGTGGAATCCTAGTCAATAGCATGGACATGGCCGCCGGAGACCAAAAACGACATCATTTTGAGTCGTTTTGTTTTAAAAAATAAAAAATCAACTTTAGATTTTCTAAACGGCGTCATTGGCTTGGCTGCAGAATCCAAAATCATTTCTTTCCCAATCGTCTTCATGAACCCTAGCGATATCATAAGCCAAAATCGTAGTTTTTGGTTGTTGACACCTAAATTTTGGCGGCTCATTTAGTCATTAGGGGTTAATTTCATTTTATAATTTAATTGCATAGCATATAGATTTAGGTTGCATTTATTTTGTTATTTGCATTTTATTGGACCGGTGGCGGATGGGTTCAAATTAGATGGGCTAGGCCCACAAAGCGAGCAAGTTGGCCCAAGCCCATGTTTTTTAATGATTGAAAGATTATCTCGTGAAAAAATAGAAATTTGAATTTTTTGTTCGAGATATGATGAATTGTTTTCAGATAGAGCAAGTGATATTGCGTTCAACAAAACGAATATTGCGGATATCGATTCGAAAAAATTGAAAACCTAATCGATGGCCTATAAATAGGTTTGTTCGCTTAGGGTTTCAGGGGGCCACACAAATTGATGCATATGGCCACATTGAGGGGAGCGCATAACATAGATACACGTGAGAGGAAAAGAGGGAGAGGTTGCCTTCTTGTTCTTACATCGGCGCCCTCATTGCCGACGCCCTGCTGCTGCAGTTGCTGCTTGCGTCCACAAATTTAAATTCAGCAAATTCCCGACGAAGCCGTGGCTTTCCCAACGTTGTAGTTTCTTTGTGACGTTGATCATACGATGCAGTCATCCAAAACCCCATCGTGAATAGCAAAGCCGCTGCCTTTACCCTCTTGCTGGATCATCAACAACCCGATCTGATCTCCACCAACGAGACATCCAAGAGCCGTAAGTTCCAGCACTTGCTCAGGGAGAAAAGTCAAAAAGAAATAACATAGAAAGAAGCGTTGATTGGTGAAGAATAACTGAAGGGAATGAAGCATAAGACGTGTCCATGAAGCACGAGTCAAGAAGTCTTAAGGAATTCTTCTCGGCCATTGTGAAGATCCATGTTCATAATCTCCTCATCTTCACGTCCTCCACATAATCAAGGAAAGGCCAAAAGAGAAGACCGCCACGACGACTCCTTCGCCTGACGCTAGTAGCAAACTTTCGGGTTTCCTTGGTGAGGTTTGCTATCGTGACAACAAATTGTTGACCCTCGCCACACCGCAAGTCTTGCCGAAACACCACCACGGCCACCATCCTTAGCCGTGCCGTGACGCCCTCTGACGATTGGGACCCTCTGCCCACGGTGACTTGCTCCCCTTGGAGACTAGCTGCACAGCACGTGACCTAGAAGGAAAAAAGAAAACAAACAAAAAAAATCAGATTAGGTAGTTTTCTATTATTTTATCTTTGTTATTTTTATTTAGTTTATAGTTTGTTTTCTTTATAGTCTTTTTTAGTGTGATCATTCATTGGTACATGATTGATATTCCGACATAAAAGTGCCCATCAAATTAGAGGTTGTCAGTCCGATTTTCGCGCCCGAAATCCGACTCGCAATCCCTTATAAAAAATCGACAATCCGATCTCATGCCCGAGATTCGATTCGCGATTTAATTTTAAAATTGGACAACCCGATCTCATGCGCGAGATATGGTTCGCCAATTTTCGGATATCAATTTTACCTTGTTTGATTTGATGTCGTGGTATTTGAGTCAATTTTATTTTTGTAAAAGAAAAAAATCTCAAAAAAAAAGTTTGAATTAGGATTAGGTTTGTTTTTTTTTTAATCATCTTGCATGATTAGAATAGGGATTTTTATTTTGAATCATGAAAAAGAAAAAGAAAAAGTGCATTCATTTAGGATTGTTAGTTTTTCTTTTATTATCTGAATTACATGTTTGATCTTAATTTCGAATTTCATAAAAAATTAGGAAGTAAGACATTATTTGCATGTCATGGCATTTTAGAATAAATTACGTGTTTTATTTTAAGTCTAGCATCTTAGGATAGAACTTGCTAGGTTAAGATAATATCTTAGTTTAAATTAGGATTTAGTCTGACCTGATTCTTAATATAAACTAGATAGAATTTTAATCTAGATAATTATGTTTTGCATTTTCCTTAATTTCGAATTTCATTAAAATTTGTCTTAGGATAAATTAGTTTTAATTTCTAGAATATATTGCATTTTTAGAATAGAAAATTCATGTGCATGTCATATAGAATTAGACCCACTGAATGCATGTCATTTAGTGATTATTGCTAGGTTCATTTAATCAAAAATTGCACGTCATTAGAATTAGGTCATTTTGTTTAATTTAGATTGCATATTTAATTATTGCATGTTCATTAAAAAAAATCACAAAAACCTTTACTCATTCATATAGTTTAAGACATTTTGTCATGCCACATCATTTCATATTTGATTAGAAACATTGCATTGCATATGGACCATATTCAAATTAAAAAGTGAAAGCAAAAATTGAGTGATTGCTTGTTAATTAGAAATCTTATCTAGGATTGCTGATGTGAATTCTAATCTAACACTGCAGATGCTTTCGTTGCTATGAGGTAAGTCCTGCATTATTTAATTGATTTCTTGAGTATTAAATTGGTGGTATGCGCATCCGCATGAACACCTCACATGTTAGGAAAATAAATTGAAATCAATTCAAGCTGCTTGCCAAACATTTTTCAAAAACAAAAGAGAAAGGTACCGAAAGGGCGTTAGAGAAATCTAACGTAATCAAGTCCCCGTATCCAAAATCTCTGGTTCGTAGAAGTAAAATGATTCTCCCGTTATTTTACCTAGGTGTCTAATCGACCTACCGTAAACTGATTAGTGGCGACTCCATTTTGCATGCTAGATATTTAAATCGCGAGTTGGTATGGGCTTGGGAGAGCCCGAGCTAAGTCTAGGCTTAGCAATCCATTAGCCAAATCATAGGTGGTTCACACCCGAAAATTTGGGTCGCAACATTGGTTAATCGTTGCTTTCTCAAATCGTCTTTCCAAATCGTTTCTTTCCCAAAATCATCGAAAATGCTCCCAAATTTTCCATAGTTTCGATCTTGTTTTACCATTCTCGTCAAGCGAAGTTGTTCATCCATGAGTCACGTTGGTTAATCGAGCCTTCTCCAAATTGCACAAAGAAACAAGGCAAACATACTATATAAAATAGAACAAGAATAATAAACTCGGTTTGGGAGCACTAAAAAAACTTTTTGACCGTTATTTGCATAGTTCAAGACTACCATGTAGACTTGTCTTGTTCACTCAACTCTTGCCAACAACACAATCGAACTGGGATCACAAGACTTGCTAGTGTTTACTGCAGATTGTGAGGAACGAATTGGGTCAACTGGATTATAGCCGAACTAAGTCTTTGCGATTTGGATGAGCAAGTCTGATGGACGAAGTCGTCGAGCAAAAAGACACTCGATCAACAGAGGCCACTCATAGATGAAGGACTTACGCTTGATGAGAATGGCAAGACATGATCAAATCTTCAAAAAATCTACTAGAATTTTGAATGAAATCAAAGTACGGTTCATTCGGACCAAAGACGATACGAGAAATAAATAATTTTGGATTCTGCAGCCAAGCCAAGCGATGCCATTTGGGAAATTTGAAATTTATTTTTTTATTTTTTAAAGCTAAACAACTCAAAACAACATCGTTTTAGGTCTCCAATAGCCATGTCAGTAGCAACACCACGTTGACTAAGATTCCATGTAGAACTTTTCTAATTATAAATGGTTGGATGAACTGAATTGGCACAAGTGTAAAAAGTTTATGACTAAATTGGCAAAAAAAAAAAGAAGAAAAAGTTTAGGACATTTTTGGTAATTTTCCCCAACTCCTGAGTCATCCCAAACACTCCTCGAGGCATCCTAACGCATGGGACGACTTCGCCACCTTCACGGGGACAACGATACCTTTCTTTTTCAATATTCAATGTTATTATGCAACATTAATGCACATGGACATGTTCAACATTAACTTCAATACACCACATCATTTCACTTAACCATCACTGATTGAACATGTTCAACATCAACATTTTATGCATTGCATCATTTCACATAACCATCATTGAATGAACATGTTTAATATCAACATTTTATGCGTACTTTCTTCAAATATAACAAATATGCATTTATTAAATAATAATGCTTAATGATACATGAATGACTAAGATATCCAAAGAACATAAAGCATGCAAAAAAAAAAATTTGAAAATCGATAACCTTTAATTTGAGAACTTCCAGATTCGGTAATCCGTTGAAATCGGTAACTCTTCAAATTAAATAACTTTCCTAATTCGGCAAATTTTGGTAACTCTCCCCAAATTTGGGAACTACATGCCAAAACCGAATTTTCCCCATAAAGTCAGCAACTTTCTCATTTCTAGGCCTTTTTGCACACTTTTCACCAAAATACCACTAATCATTAAAGAACTTACTCATATTTCTTAACATAACATTTAAAATCATCAATACACAACTCAATATCCCATCATCAAAATTCATACAAGTGAAGAACCCAACATGCTATTAGCAAACTTACTCACATATGATCATAAAACTCATTTAAAGTAAACACCGATCAAACAACCAAGTCAAGTACTCATTAAAACAACATAACTTAGCGCCTAAAGTTTTCACTTACCTTGATAATAGCTTACGTAAAATCAAAGTTTTATTTTTTATTCAAAGTAAAACAAAAAAGAAATCAATGATTTTTGCCTAGAAAACAACAAACCCATTTTTGAAGAGTAGAGAAAATTAATGAGTTTACCTCGTCTAAACCTAAAAATGAACTCGAGGCTTTAAAAAAATATAAATGTGGGATCTTTTTCTTTTACTCTTGGAATTGAAAGCAAAAGTTGAAAGGGAAGCAAAGAGTGATTGGTGAAGTAATGGAGTGGGGCCTTGTCTTGGGAATTCTCTCCCTTTCTGATTTTATGCACAACCATATCAAAGAATGAAAGAGGAAATGGTTTCACCATGGTTAGAGAATTTAATGCTCATGGGGTGAAATCATTGAATCTAAGACTAGAGATGGTAAATGTTCCAATAGAATATTTTCAAGTGGCCCCTAGGTGAATTAGCTTGGGCCAGTAGCACACTCTCATAACCTAAAAGAAAATATATTTAGGAGGGATTCATCTCATTAGGCCAAGTAAATAATCAAGTCATCAAGAGCATTATGAGCTAAAGAGGTGTTCAACTAAAAAGTTATAAGTGTCATAATTATGCTCCATTTAATGAAACGAGCAAAAGGGGTGAATTTAGAAAATCAAACTTAAGTTAAAAGACACATGGCACAAATTTGAGAAGATGTGATTAAAATATCACACATGGCCACTTTGGGTCACCTTGATCAAATAACTAATGTTAAAATAATTACGAATTTAGGTTAAAAGCCTTAAGTGCAATGATGGGAATGTTGCTTCAATCCTAAGATTACAAGTGGCCTAATATGAGTAGCCAAATGAGAGAAATTTTGAGAAAAGAATTCTCAGCCAAGTAAATTGAGTAAATCATCAAGACATTAATTGGCTAAGGTTGAAATAGCTGATGTAATGCATGAAGTCATTACTAAACTAAGTTCAATGTCACAAACTATGGACATGTGACTTAACATACTTGGTGCAAAAATGAAGAGAGATGGTATAAATCAAAGAGGGACAAATGGCTCGCTTGCATAGCTTCCAAAGTTAATATTTGTGTAAGTTATTAAATTCTAGTATATTGGTATGTAAACAATGAAATCAACATTCATTCTAAGGATCCATTCGTTTTGTGAAAAATAACTTTTGAGAAAACATTGTCCAAATTTTTCAATGTTCGGGGGTGAAAAATAAGTGGTTAAAGAAAATATTTTCTGGTTAATAGAAAATCTCTTTCTAAAACTATGGAAATGATTTTCTCTTTTGAAAAAAGGAAATCATTTTCCACCCTTGTGTCTTTGCATTGCCTCTAGCGTGAACACTTTTCTTACCTTCTTTCCTTACTCTAGAGTTGTCATTTTCTGCCCTCTTTTTCACGAAGCCTAGGGTTTTCATCTCATCCTCCTCCTCCTTCGACACCGACGACCAGCAACAACTGAGCACCCCCTTGTCCGGTGGTACTCGATCTCCACCACTGCCGCATCCTCACCCCCCCCTCATCCAATGGTATTCGATCTCCACCGCCGCCACCTCCTCACCCCCCCCCCTCACAACACCCGTTGGTAGAGATGCAATTTCTGAGGGGTTGCGGCCTCTATTTTGTCCCATGGAGACGTGATTTCTAAGGTAATCGCTATAATTAGCTCTTATATCAGTAAATCGATCTCGGTACATACTCTACCAATACTTCCTTCCTCCCTTCAGGTTTAATGATGATTGACGAGTCCAGATCATGGCACTTTTTCTCTATCAAGCATACCGATGCACCCGACGTATTTTTTTACTTGATTACTTGAGTTTCGGAAGCTATTTTTGAGTATAAGGTTTCTCAGTTAAGCGGCTATGAAGTGATCATTGTTGAGCTTGTGTTCGGCAGAATTTTGTACTATTTTCTATACTATTTATTAATGGAAGCAATTAACTCTGGCGGAATTGGAAGCATGATGTGGATTCAAGTGAGCTTGTTAAATGCTAATAGCCAAGGAAATTTAGTGGCTTGTATGAGAGACCACTAGTGATGGATGTGAAATGTTGCATTCTTCTTGTCCACAACTGATCTTGGAGTTTCCCTCTATTATAATGCCTATCTATTTATCTTGGTATTTATTTTTAACATGGTATGCTCGTGTATAGATATAGAATTGAGTAAAGAAGTTTCTTATGATTATCAATGACCTAAAATATGACTAAATGGATGCACAAGCATTTGCATACCCAATGTATTGAAAAGCAACTTATGCTATCTCACGAGTTTCTGGCTCTCCTAGTATTGCCCTTCTTGTTTTCACATACATCTTGTGTTTCATAATAAGTGTATTCCAATATAGATGGATGATAACAAAACTCAAGTATTGGTAATGGGTGCGGTTGTAGCAGTTATGACTGTTATCACACTAGTCATGGGTGATTATAATCATTTGGAGAACCACATACTAAGAGAGCCTCATGTGAATCAAGATTATGAAAAAGAGTTATATATGAATCATGTGTATATAGTGGTGATATTCATTGTATAGATCAAACACGGATGATGCCGAATGTTTTTTAGAGTTCTGTAAGGTACACGGTGCATGTAACTTGTTGCGTTCTACAGTAAATGTTTCTATTAGGGAGCAAATTATGGTATTTTGTCACATCATTAGACATAATGTGAAGTTTAGAGCCATTGGGGGAAGATTTCATAGATCAATAGACATCGTGCATAGATATTTCAAAATCTTCTTGCAAGTGATTTTAAATTATACAAACTTGTGGTGAAAGAACCAAGCAATCCCACTCCTCCTTAGATAAGTAATGGTCGAAGGTTTTATCCATATTTTAATGTATGAAATTTGAAAGAAATAAGTCTTTATAAATTTCTTGAGAAGTTTCATTAGTATTTGGTTGGCAACTATATTGATTATTTTAAGATTGTGTTGGAGCAATAGATGAAACTCATGTACATGCATTAGTTCCTCTTGAAATTCAAGGAAGATTTCGTGGTTAGAAGGATGGAACAACACAAAATGTATTAGCTGCTATTACATTTGACTTGAGATTTTCTTATGTATTAGCTAGTTGGGAGGGCACTATCCAACATTCACATATTTTGTCTGATGCACTTTCAAAGCTGAATGGATTGAATATTCTTAGAGGTAAGAGAATGGAATTTATACACATTGTTTGAATTGAGATTAGTAATTTAGTAATAAATTTATTTATATCTTGTAGGAAGATATTATCTTGCTGATCTTGGTTATGGAATCCAAAATGGCATCATCTCTCCCTATCATGGTGTTAGATACCATTTGAAGAAGTTCAATGATTGCCCACTTGAAAACGAGAATAAACTATTCAATCTACGACATTCATCTTTAAGAACTACTATTGAAAGAACATTTGGAGTTCTAAAAAAGCATAATCAAGTATTGGATTCTAAACCTTTTTGGTCATTCGAAACACAAGTCGATGTTGTCTTAGCTTGTTGTATCATTCACAATCTTATTATGGGAGCTAATCCCAATGGCTCTATCATGGAAGAGATGAATAGACAAATGGAATCTCAAAGAGAAAATCCAAGAATCCAACTTTCTCAAAGAGAGGAAAAAGAGGAAAATAGGATATGGGCATCAAAAAGGGATAGGATTGCACATACAATGTGGATTAGTTATCAGAATATTAGAAGAAACCAATAGCTTTCCCTTTGTTTCTTCTGAGTGCTTTATTTTGAACATGTGGTTTCCATTTCTATAATGATAATCATCTTTAAATATTTACTATGTGTCCCTCTTCATCATATTTTTTTCTTATCCTGCTGTTTAAAGTTGTCACGCAATTATCATGATAGGTAAAAGTAAGGCAAATGAAGAGAAGGTCAAGCAATTTAGATGGTCAAAGCCTATGGAATGTGTTTTACTTGAAATTCTCACTAGTAAAGGAAACAAGCCTTTGAACACATTCAAACCCTCTTCAATTGGAAAACGATTCAAACTATGTGTGGCAAGAGTGGATTCAATTGGGATGACAAGTTAAAGATGGTCATAGTTAGGAAAAAGGAATTTGATCAATATGTGTCGTTAATTTTTCTCATCACTTACTCAAGCCATTCTTTTAGCCAATGTTTCACATAAGCAGTTCTATGCATCTACTCTACTTACTAGTTTAGTTATGGACCTCCCTCATGCTGGTTGCTGAAAACAATGTGATATAAGTAGGCTTTTATGGTAGGTCTTCATGTCAAGAGAAAACATGCGCAAAAAAATTCATGAATATGTAAATTTAGTGAATATCTTTGATATATGGATGCATGATTGCCATAGAAAGTACAGTAGTAGATATGAAAAAAGATGTGAAAAATCAATGAATATGCTCATGTGCAATTTTCTTTTGGATTGTGTTTCTGGATGCAAGCATTTGTTATGCTGGATCATTTCATGGAATCAATTTTAAAGAAATAATTTCCTAACCATTTCAGCTAAAAATTTTAAACCTTAATGCATTTGTTGACATGCTGGATTGAAAAAAAAAAAAAAACAGATTGTTGACTTGTTAATTATCCCTATTTCGCTGAAGCCACAAGTTGTTGTGTTGTTGCTATTTCTATTTTCGTTACAAGCGCAATGCACAACTTAATATTGAATTTCATACTAGCAACTTATATTTATGTTTATAGTCTACATTACATGGTACTTTGTGATATGTAGCTTTTGTTAAATGAACCAGCATTGTGCTACATGTATTTGTTTGGACACATGCATTTGCAATGCGGAGTAATTTCATAGAATTAATTGTAAAGAGAGAATTTCCATTTCCTAACCCTTTTAGCCAAAAAAAAAAAAAAGTAAACTTTACTGCGTCTACTAACATACTAGACTACATAATTGTATGTGGAGACTATTGCAGAAAGCATTTCTCTATTTGAAAGAGAATTGTTTAATATGCCGGGCTTATGGAAATTTAGACCTAATTCTTAGATGAACTATATAAAGATAATCAATTGTTCTATTTTCAAGATGGATGGATTTACATGTTCCCTACATCTATTTGAATATGTACATACACCAAAAGCAGATTGTTGACTTTGTAGTGAACCCTGTGTCACTGAAGCCACAGGATATCTTGTCGCCGCTGTTTCTATATTTGTTAGTAATTGTAATGCATGATTTACTTTTGGCTTCCATACTAGTAACTTTGTATTTCAGTTATTTCAAGTAATTTGAAAACACTATAAATCACTTGAGAAAGCCATAAGAACATATCTGGAACTTGTGTTGATTTTTTATTCTATCAGCATCTATTAAAAAAAAAAAATGCTTCAGTTGTTGCCACGGGTTTGTGATATGTTATTATCTTTGCATAACGAAAAATTTGGTGCAAAATTATCTTTTTTGCAGGAATCAAGAAGTTTTGTCTTGTAATAGTTTGGTGCAAAAATTTGGTGCAAAATTATCTTTTTTGCAGGAATCAGGAAGTTTTGTCTTGTAATAGTTTGGTGCAAAAATTTGGTGCAAAAATTTGGTGCAAAATCTCAACAAAATGTCCTGTTATTGTTTGAAGATTTGTCTTGTAATAGTTTATGAGTGGAGGAACTAGACAGAGATCATCATGACTTTTGTTTTGTCTCTTGTATGTCCTTTTGCCAAATTTCGTTACTCTCCCTTTGCTATTCTTGTGTTTGCACCTAAAGGAATGAGAGTATTTTAACCTGTCTATAGAGCTCTCTTCATATCTAGCTGTGGATTCAATAATTGAATGAATATTGTGCATTGACAGGTACATCCTTCTCATGAAAAGTATATGAATAAGATGATTGATATATACAATGAGATGACTATGGTGGTTGGGAGAGATATGGCCACTGGAAGCTTTGCTAAGCAATTCGAAGACATTAATGCAACGGAAGTTGACTCCTCACCTGTCAACTTAGGCGATGACTTCGATAAGTTGATGAGGTCTCACAAAAGGTGAAGATATTCCGACGACGATGATGAGTACGTTGCACTTTCCACACAACTTGGAGAGATTGCATCGATAATTAAGTCATTGGGTCAAAGCGATGTCAATTATTCTCAAGTCTATTACTCTCAACTCTATAATGAGGTTATGAAAGTGGACATGTATGATGAAATTACCCTTGGATAAGTTTTTGACCACCTAATTGAGAATGAAAAAATTGGAAAAGCATTCATGGTGAAGAGTGCAAATCTTCAAAAAGTGTGGATTGATAAATTTCTAAATAAAGAAGATCATCATCAGTGATACATTGTATTAAGCTTTACCGCAAAAAGACTCGTGTTCTTTCTTTCTATGTTGTTTTTGTCAATATTTCAAGAGATGAAATTTGATGTAAGGTTATTTTGTATTGGTATTTCTATGACTAGTGATCTTAGTGTGGAGTTTGCATTTCAACTTAAAAAAGCCCCTACACTCTCCCCTAACCTTTTTCTTTATTTACTCTACCATGTAGCTATGCATTACTCAAATAAAGGGTTGTACATGCTTTGCTTCTTTTTTCTTTTGTTCATTATAACACAAAATACCAGGGGGGAGAATAGGCCACTCAATTGGAATATTCTGGCGAGGGCTATACATCCTTTGCTTCTTTTTTCTTTTGTTCAAGATTGTAGATTTTCAAGAGAAATTCAAAATCCATGCAAACATTTCCAAGAAGGGATGAGTGTTTGGCAACATTAAAGGAATAAAAATGTTAAGCAAGTTTGTTCGGCCTTAAAGGCAAGTTCAAATTTGATGGATTTATGGGTCAGTAAAGTGATGCATGCCTAGGTTGTGAAGTCTAAAAAATATTTTACTTATCAAACACTGGAAAATATTTTCCGAGACTTTTTCAAGTTTCAGTCGAACATCGGAAAATATTGTCATTTTTCTAGAAAATGACTTCTAGGAAAACATTTTCCAAAACTGGCCCATTTTCCACGAAACGAACGGACTCTAAATATCAAAAAAATATTTTGAACTCACTAGAGATATTGGTGAAAAATAACGGATGCTAGAAAAATCTTGATTTAGTAAATTTGAAACTTGAATATTGTCAATAGCTATCACTAAGCTTAACACATTAAATTTTGACAATTACGGTAATAGAAAGTTATTCTTCACACCTTTTGCACCTCATAAAATTAACAACTTTCATGGCTCCAACTAAATAACACTTATCTTTATATCCTAAATATTATTACTAACTATAGAAAATTCCGGATGTCACACTTGAGATCATTGTAGTGCTTGGATGGACCCAATAGAAGGAAAAAACTTAGATAACATATGAACATCAATATATTGAGAAGGAACTAAGTACAACAAGTGAACAAATTGGGATTGGAAGAATCGTTAAGTTTGGATGGACCTTGTTGTAGAAAAAATTCACATTGCAAATGGAGCGAACAATACTCCATTTACCTAAAAAATGAAAACACTTTCTATATCAATTTGATTTGAATTAAAATCGGTGCTTTGGAGCCAATTTAAAGCCTTAGAATCCATGGAGAAATGTCGAAATATTGGATGGAGTTTGCCATGTTTGGCTAAGTAAAAGAAGTGTCAAACAAGTTTGCAAAGGCAATTTGGTGAATTCCGAGCATGGTTCATTTATTAGCTTTAAGTGACCAATCTGAACTAAAAAAAACGCTATTGCAACAACTACCTTAACCTATTTCAGGACTCCAATATGTTGAAGAAGTTTGGTATCAAAATTGTTGTTGAAAATTGATCGTGGAGTTTGAAATGCTTCTAAAACTTGTTCTTACCTCTCTTGCTTATTCAAATCTTTTTGCTTGTGAAGACATCTTCTTCATATTAAAATGTGTGAAAGGTTTTTCCATCATAAAAAAATGGAAGATTGTTGGGAAACTCCATATGTATTTTCAAAATGATAAAACACTCCGCGAAATCTTTATTTGAGTTTGCAGACAAAATATCCTCCATATACACAAGTTCATATACATATGGTGTTAACAACAGCTATGCTAGTGGAGAGCTTCTTGAGTGTGCATATGAGAGCAAGATACTGCATAGAAACTATTATAGTTGGAAGGATGTCTGAATTTTGTGAATAAGTGAGGGACGTGAAAATGTCAAGGTGCTTAGACGAACCAAATAGGACAAGAACAACTTAGATAAGCTATGTGCATCAATACGGTTGATAGGGCCTTAGTGTAGCAAATGAGCATACTAGGATTTGGTAAAATAGTTAAAGTCTGAATAGATCCTATTGTAAAGGAAATTTATGTTATAAACGGAGCAAACAATAATCCGCTATATCAATAGGATTCAAATTTTATATTTGTACTTTGGAGCTAGTTTCAGATCTTGGAATTCATAATAAAATGTTGTAAACAAGTCGTATAAGTTTTTCCATTTTTTACTAAATGGAAGAAGTGTCGGGCAAGTTTGTGAAGCGGTTTGGTCTATTTCAAGCAAGGTCCCTTTCTTAGTTTCAAGTGAACATTTTGAGTTAAATACAAGTCTTGCAAAGGCTACTTTGACCAATTTGAAGACTCCAACGTGTCGAGGAAGTTTAGAGGGGCATCAAAGTGGTTGTTGAAGATTGACCAATGGGATCTAAATCCTCTCAAAGCCAATTTTAACTTATCTTACTTAGATTTCTTGTGATTCATATTGTAATTTTACAAGAGAGTGTTTGAGTAATCATTGCAAATAATGTTCTGGGTGTATTATCGAAGTGTATTTACTTGTAGACTGAGCTACAATCCCTCATTCAGAGGCATTTTATCTAGAAATATTGTCAAATGTTTCTAGCATTGCACTAGTGTATAACATTCTTGTTAATGGGCTATTAGAGCCAGGATGATGGAGAAGGGTAAATAAAAGGCCAAACAACTATAAATTGCTTTGGAGATTATAAGAACTCACTCTCTCTCAATTGCTTGTGTAAACTTATTCTTTTACATCGGCAATGTAAACTATATATATTCCTAAAACATGTCTCAAGTTTTAGCTTGTAAAAAGAAAAAAAACAAAAGAATGATTTTCTAATTTGATTAAAAAAAGTTTTGCTCAGAAATAAATGTCTTTTCTTGTGCGCTAGTTAATTAGTTGCACTTCTTGACCGTCAAAGCTAATGTTTAAGTATTTTCCACTTTGGTCGATTTTGGCCGTCCGGATTCGTATTAGGATGAGATATGATAAGCTAGGTTGGAAATCCTCTTAATATTTTTCAGATTGTAGAAAATCCCATCATCCTAAGATAAGATTAATAATACTCCCCATAGTGACTTGAGCTTGACGTCCCATCTATCGCCCTATGCAAACATTGTGCAAGGGTCGTGACCAATTGTCTTTGTTACAAAGACGGAGAGATAGACCTCAAAAGCCAAGTTGCCTTTTGATTGGAAAGAGCACCTTTCACTTTTCCCATGCAGATTGATGCCAAAACAAGAGTGCCTAGAATGAAATATGAAAAATAAATGAAACCATGGTGTTCTTCTATGTGTGTGATCCAAGTGCGAAGACCTCTCTCAAGATATCCTCATCTACTCCATGCAATGAAGTCAAACCTATCTGAACATCCCATAGAAGTAAAATCATTGCTAAAAATGTATTCGCAAAAACCAAATTAGACCACCCAGGAGGGGAACACAACTCCGATGGTAAACTTCCTCTCCGTTCAGTATAGTAGCAGTTTCAACAAGAAGCTCATTAGTCAACAACCATAACAAACCGATTATTCAAGAACTTCGAATCTAGTAGCTTGGAAATTGGCCCATGGTTAAAGTTGACAACAATCGTCTTCAAACTCTTTTCACCTCAGTCATTGGAACACTATCAATTGGTTGACAATAACAATCAGCAGTGGTCAAAGGTGACAATGATTGCATTGTGGTCAAAAGCGACACTGATTAGCTATAGTTATTGTGGGCCTAGCGCAATGGTTGGCGAAACAATATCTATATATATCATTTCATCCTTGGAAGATAAAGTGGATTGTTAAGTTATTGCAAAAAAGAAAAATTATCCAATTCAATTTTTTCCCACCCTTTATCTTAGATTTCTTAACTGGCATTTTATCCAACTATCGTCAGGTTTATCTAGTTTGAAGAACATCTCCAGACACTAGATAAGATAATTTGTTATCCTTCAAACTACAAAACGCAACTTTATGTTCTTAATAAATTACTATCAGGAGAACACTAAGGGATATCATGGGTGCATTTGGAGGAAAACACTTGGAGCGTTTATGAGAAATCAAGTAGGGTTCTTGATTTAAATTGTATCACTTGATCTACAGTTTATCAATTGAACCACCTAAATTTGGTATTCGATTTATTTCCCCTTTTCTCCATTTATTTGTGTTGAAATCGCTTGTTTCATAACAACACTAAGCTGACATATTGATTCCCTTAGCCTTATACTTTGTCGATGCTTCCTTATTCCGGACTTGATGAATGGTGTTTTTCAAATTCCACCAAATACCCTCTTTTTATCAACGTCAATCAAGGTGATCATACTAAAGGCTAATATCAATGCATCGGACTGAATCACATTTTCAGTCTAATTAAAAGTACTAGAATATTTAAATATTAAACAACGTTTTCATATAACAGCTTAACTTATTTAAACAGTTAACAGTAGTCCCATAAAATCTTACATGGTATTAGAGCAGGATATCCTAAATTTGAATCATTCCAATTCCTATTTTCCTTCTCAATCACATATGTTCATGCTTAGTTCAAGGAAAAAAGATCAACTTAAGTGTGAGAAGAAGCATTAGAATATTTAATTATTAAATCACATTTTTATCTAACAACTTAAATTTTTGAAATAGCTGGCCATCATCTCACAAAATCTTACGTGATATCGAAATAAGAATTTCTGAGCTCAAATTTTTCCAAGCACCTACACAATGATCCGGCTAAGCAACTTACTGGCTAAGCAACTTACTGCAATCAAAAGCAAATTCATCGATTTTGCCTTTATTTCTGATTTTAAAAGATCATTGATGATTTATAAGTGCCCCTAACTTTTCATACATGAACATTTTCGGATATTTGGGGTGTGCAGTAAAAGAAATGACAAAGTGCAAATAATACTGATGAGCAATTCATGATGCTTGATGTTAATTTGCAATATGGTGATATTAGTTATAATTAGTTAACTAATCACCGGCAACAACGAAGGGAGAGGAAGAGCAGGGACGATAGGATAGTTTTGTCTGTGGCCCGTCACTTCCAAAATTCAGTGGGCACTTCAGGCCCGAGTGACTCTGCGAGCATATGTACTTTTGCAATGAAATATTTGGGTTTTCAAAGCTTCCATCTCGAAGTTGAAGTCAGATGTATTTTATTCAATAGAGTATCTCGACTTTTTATAATGCGCTTAATTTGAGGCCTTCATTGAATTTCAAGAGAGACTAGCCACACCTTGCACCACCACCATGGTCACCACTTTTAACCACTCACAACGAGAACAAATTAAGTCAGTGAGCTCCACAGTCCTTGAATCTGCATATGTCCTTGTTGAGGATAATGATAGCCTCCAGGATCTCGCCGTACTTTTCGAATTGCTCTCGCATCCCATGCCAGCCCACCATCAATTATTAAATCTATCATGGGCCCTCGGGCTTGTCATGCTCTCAAACGCTATGATCACGTGCAACCCAGATCCACATGGCCTCCGCGTGAAGGACACATTACCCATATTTGTCACATGACCGCATCTTATATAGATTAAAGGATTAAACTTAACTATTTCATCAGGGCTTTATGGTCGTACCCATGAGTTATCAAAAGGGGAAGAAAAATCCTTAGCAAACAAAGCCATTTTAACTATTTTTGATGTAGCTTTTGGATAAGTTAGACATAGTAGGCCAACTAGGCATATGCCACACGCGAATTTTGCCCAGCCGCCCCCCCGCCGAATAATTGGATGGGCTAGACCTTTCATCTTAAATGGCCCGGCCCATCATTTATGATATGGGAAAGTGAAAGCTAGGAAATTTTAATGTCAAGCGCAAATTTCAACCAATCTCCAAATGCCATAATACAATGAGAAAAGGAGAAATTCCTTCTTTTTAATCTTCCAATATAAGATTAATACTTAAAAGTATAACTTACTACTTATTCTAATTATAAAGAAAAATCATTCAATTGGAAAGATGATTCATGTTCCAAAGAACACTATAAGCATGCCAAAACGAAAAGAGACTAAATATATGATTACAAGACCAAAGAGCAATTGAATTTTGGACTTTTGTCCAATAGGGTTTATTTAACTTCAAAGCAATTGACAATTAGGAGTTTGTTTGTTTAAAGAAAAATTGTTTTTGGTGAAAAACTTTCCTATTTTTCAGTTTTTTTTTATGATGAAAAATAAATCAACCTATAAAAAAAAATTCCATGGACTAAAAGCAACAACAATCAATAATTTATTTTTCCTAAACCAACAAACGAATAAAAATTAACCATATTCCTTGAAAATGATGACAGAAAATATTTTTTTGTGTTATGAAATTTTTCAATTAAACAAATGCACCCTCAATTTTAAATAAGATAATTGAATATATTTACAGCGGAGAATCAGTTTAAGATGCATGACATAAAACAAGACTGATTGAAAGAAGTGATATAAAATTGGAATGAAATTGGTGCAACTTCTTTGCTAAGTAATTTTACCGGTGGATAAAGATGAAGTACCAATTTACTCGGAAACCCAAATCAACAGATAATAAGTGAGGACATGTTAAAGAGGAAATAAGAATTGGATATAAACTATGTACTTAATGAAAACAGCCAAATCATATGCAATATGCATACAAGTGGTTGATTTGAATGTTTGATACTAAGAGGATTTTGAAGATTTATTGTATCAAAAACAAGTAATTTAATATGAGATTGAGTGGTTAATTGTATTTTAGCAATCATTTCATATGCCTCATTTAACCAACTCTTGGAAATAATTACGTATTTTTTTTCTTTTATTGAATCATCATATCATACCCCTAAAATTCCATTTATTTATGAGAAAAAAACTGTACACTTTCTTTATTGATAGCTAAGATAAATTCATCTCTTACTATCATCATTCGTGATTTGCACGAGCAAGAACCCAAAACGAAGATGGAACTTTCCACGTTAAGCAAAATCAGTAATTTAGATTAAAAAGTCTCTGTCGTCAACTAAAATTATTTTTTGGAAAATGACAGCAAATATTACCAATATCGCACCGATAATTGGCGTGTCTTGTGCAACAAAAGAACGTCAAGCACACAATTCAAGTTTTCCAAATTAAATAAAGTCTTGGATACTATACTGCTCTAGAGTGAATCGATCAATAGATAAATCGAATTATGCCAGGGCTAACGAAAGTTGTTTCATACCTTCCATAATTTTTTATTGAAAATATGATTCCCTGGATATCTTGTTCTTTTTAGGGTTCGAGCCATACAAAACTTTGCCTCTCCCAAAAGGTTGTTGTCTTTCAGAATACTATACTCAACTCTGTTGAAAGGAAATAGATAATATAAATTATGATAAGAAAATATTTGAAGATGGAACCTTGACTTGCGAATTCACACATAAATTAAGTCATATATGGACTTCCCCCATGTGCATTGCACAATCGGTCCAACACGAGTTCTCATTTAAAATTCCCTTTGTGGAGAGGAAACAGCCCCACAATTTTAATAATGGTAATTGGACCTACTGGGTCAGAGTTATACGGCAGGAGGTTTTATAGAAACAAAAATGAAAATGATTGACAAATATTGCGCCGAAACGTGTGCGCCTAATGTGAAAAATGAGAAAATATGGTACCATACCTGACAAATTTTTCAATTACATTCAAGCCCATTTCCCATCATATCATCCTACCGAACCTTTTCGTTTCACATTCATCCACACTAGATGAAAACAAAATGAAGGTAAGGATGCATTTATTTTACGGAAAATTTAGATCACTTGTATTATTTACAAAATAAATGAAAAATATATTTATCATCCAAGAAGATATTTAAACATAAATTATTGTTGATAATGAACACATTTTTCATTGATTAATTTTTTAAGTGATATAAGCAGTCGTTTTTTACGAAATGTGTTTTTTAAAATCTTGAATTTTTCGTGAAACAAATGCATTCTTAGAATCAAGTCAATCTACCTCACCTCTTAATTTGCTCATCTCTTTCGTTCGTGACCCAACTCATTATTCACCATTTAGGAGTCAAAACAATGATTTTCATATATGCCAATCCGATGGATCTACGTTCACTCCATTATTTTATTACCCCTCTATACCGGCTGATCTGTACAAGACCTATTTATGGCTAAATTAGGCAGGTTATGATTAACTAATTTGGATTATGTTGAGGGAAATAATAGACGGTATCAAAAATCTAATGTGCATACAGTTAGATTCCAAGAAATTGTTAACCAATCTCAGATAAGAAGAGTGTCAATCATCAGCTGCTCCAACGATTGAGTGAGCCAATCATTGATCCAATTTATGTCGGTAATAAGCACCTAACGTTCTTTCCTTTGTGAATACAGCCCTACCCAGCCTAGGGCAAAGCACGAATTTAAAACATCTCGTGTTAGGTTGAGGCAGCACAATACTTAAGCATTGAGATCAGAAACATGTCTAACGTTGAACAGCAATCATACTACTCCTTCCGCTGTCACCATGTATCACTGGTTAGAGGTCATGCAAAACCCATCTATCGGCTCAACTTGTTGAGTAATGGCCCATCTATTTAAAACATCCCGTGTATGTTTGAGGCAACCCAAGACTTAAGCATACCAATCCAAACATGAGCTATGTGAGATCAGAGATATGTCTAAAGTTGAACAGCTCGATCTTGACTTTGATGTCATTGAGAGCAATCGTACCAGTCCTATTGCTGTCACCATGTATCACTGGTTAGAGGTCATGCAAAACCCATCTATCAACTCAACCTGTCCTAATGTGAGTAATGGCCTATCTATTTATGTCTAGACCACTAAGTAACCACACTGAAAGTTACTCTCTAATGAGCTTACCTTGAGGGAAAAATTATCAAAAAAATTATAAACCTATTATATACATACCAATATAGTTTTAAACATTTCAATTTGGCTAATTTGTTATTCCGATTACGTTTTGATAGAAAATCGCTGACGTGAATGCTAGTCATTTCACGTGGCACGGCCAGCATTAACATGGATAATTTTTGAATTTTTTTAAAGTTTCTGTTTTCAAAAAAGAAAAAGAAAAAAAAAGGAAAATTTTATAATTTTTTTTTTAAAATGAAAAATGTTTCTATCAACACCAATCATATCGCGCACGATGGCCAGCATTCACATGAGTTATTTTAGACAAAATTGACCATACATATTACATGACAAATCGTCAAAATGTTTGGGAGTAAATTGGCCAAATTAAAAAGGTTTAAATTAAATTGGCATTTATATAATGGGTTTAGAACTTTTGTAGTAATTATCCTTATGAAATAACGTTGAGTAGGAACAAAACTTGAAATAACACCTGAGGTAAACAAAACTGTTCTACCAACTCGATCCTCTAAATGAAAGAAAATAACGTCGAAAAGAGATAAATGAAAGTATTTACGAGCAAGACGAGTAATATTTAATTTTTCTAGTACTCTTGCTCATGATTAATTTGGTCTTTTTTTTTTAGTTAGTACTAAGCATGGACATTAATTAGGAAGGCAAATGACCCTCCCATATGAGATTTTTAGTCGATTTCTGTCAATTATTCTAAAAGTTTAATTAGTTAAATGAATGTGCGATCTAATATTTAATAATTCTATGCTTGTATGCTTCAGCGCATATCCTATAGTTCTTTTTTCTTTTTAGGAGTTCCATTTTTCTAAGCCGATGTTTTGAATATCCATCAAATGAATTTTTCAGTCCGGAGCGATTCGCCAGACACCCTTTTTCTAGAGAGCGAATGTCGCCATGCGTGGATGGTTAGCATCCATTTATCTTGCATCGTGTACTTTTTGTCTTTTTGCATCAGCGCCATTATTGCCAAAGACAGCGAAATGTTGTTTAGCATGTGACGTTTCTTGTGTCCGTCTGAAAGGAGGATGGAAGCAACGGTCCGGATCGGAGCAAATCTAAGCACGCACCTCGAATTGTCACTTCCCAAAAATAGGGCAAGGAAGAGTTAGATTAAAAAGATTAAAATAAAAAACTAAAGTTGTACCATGAGAAAGAAGACCGACCCAAAAAATAAAAAAAAAATACCATGAGTAAGAAGAAATATAAATGCACGTTTTTTTGGTTAGTGTCGAATAAACTCGTGCTGGTCTCTTTGTTTACTCCAACGGCTATCCCTGGAGACGTCCGAGTTGAGTACATGAGGAGGATTTGAATTCAGCATCCGCAGTTGGGATTAAAGCGTTCGCAGTTAGTGGATTTACATGGTATAAAGAGACTAAGGGTCCATTTGTTTCACGGAAAATTGGCCATTTTCGGAAAATATTTTCCTATGAGTCATTTTCCAAAAAAATGACAATATTTTTTTGTGTTCGGCTAAAACCTGAAAATGTTTCGAAAAATATTTTCCAATGTTCGGTAAAGAAAATATTATGTAAGACTTCACCACTTAGGCATGCATCACTTACCGACCTATAAATCCATCAAATATGAACTTGCCTTTAAATTCAGGCAAACTTACTTCATATCTTTGTTCCCTCATTGTGGCCAAATGCTAAAATGTTTGTATGGATTTTAAAAAGAAGTAAAAGTGAAAAGAAGCAAAGTATGTACAGCTCTCATAAGAATCTTCCAGTTGAGCGGCTTGTTCTCCCTCTACATCTTTTGTGTTCTAATAAACAAAAGAAAAAAGAAGCAAAGCATGTAGAACCATTTGCTTGAGCAATGTACAATATCAAGATATAATAAATAAAGAAAATGATAAGCAAGAGTGCGGAGCGCGAGCTTGAGATCGACGAGCTCGAGGTTCGCCTGACAACGGCCGACGACTAGCCAAGAAAGAAAAAGATAGGAAACAAAGAAAATAAAAATAAAATAAATAAAAATAAATAAAAATAAAAATAAAAATAGAAAAAAAGGAAATTAAAAATAATTTCAATTAAAAAAGAAAAATAAAATTAAAAAATAATTCAAACAAAAAAAAAAAGGGGGAGGAGAAAGTGAGGATTTGTAGATGTGTGAGATAAGAGAGATGAAGTGAGGAAAATATTTTCCATTTTTCAAAAGTGGAAAACATTTTCCCTTAATTTAGAAGACTCATTTCCTTTCATGGAAAACATTTTCCCTAAGGAATTCATTTTCCGTGAAACGAACGTCAGAAAATCCGGAAAACATTTTCCCAGAAATTATTTTCCGCGAAATGAACGGAACATAAGTTGGAAAGATCGTTCCCATATTCTAAATGGGAGTTTCTTTTAAGAAAAAAAGAAATCACCAAAAACGCGCATTAGTTTATATCCAATGACCATTACATTAGATTATCTTTTTGCAAATATCATTCACATATCTCTAAGTAATATCTCATGTCGAAAAAATCAAGTTACTCCCCATTTTGGCATCTTGCTTAGGGTTTGGATGGTTAGGTTTTAAGTTGATTTCAAGTGTTTTGGGTAGGTGTGTGAATTTAGGAAATTAGGATGGACATTTTGGAAAGAAAATGGCATTTTAATAAATAGGAACACACTGATAATTGGTGATAAAGTGCAAAATGGTCTCTAAAGATTAAATTCAAGTTTGTGCTTAGTATCTTCTGTAATAAAGGTATGTTACTAATCATTTAGAGGTGAGGTATGTTTTTTTTTTTATTAGTTTTCCTAAATAAAATCTAACGTGTGTTAACTTCTTAGGACTATCGAATTCGGTTGGGACATTAGGGAACTTTCAAGATAAGGAACCAGCAATGAACCGTAAGAAATATATGTTTATGCACAACATGAAAGCCGTTGCAAATGTGATAATCTTGGAGCATTTGTGCCATTTTTTTTTTTTTTTGCCACTTTGGTTGGTAGGCAACATTAGAGCTTTTTCTCTCCCGCAAAACCACTAATTTATACTTAAGCTTTTTTTAAAATTTTGACTCAATAACATCATTCAAAGTTTTTCCTATATTAGTTAGCGAACAAAAGCTTTTCTCTTACATGCATTTAGAGATGGTCAAAAGCCCCTTGAGAAAATGCCAAAGTGTTTGGCAAGTATTTTAAAGTAGTTTTCCATCAAGTATTTGGCATTGAAAATGCTGAAAGTCCAAAACTAATCATGCCCAGCATTTGGATATTGCATTTACATAATACTGAAATTAGGATTAAAATATATTTTTTTCTTTCAAAAATTATCCTCACTAATTCTTTAATTTTTCGATTTTGCCCCTTCTACAACTGTTCATCTTCTTTGTCAAATTCTTTAGTTTGGCCACCAAGGAATCGACAAAGGGCTGGTGAGGAAACAATGAGGCGAAATTTGGCCAGCGGCAGGCTAATGACTGGTTGATGAGGGACCCAAGCGACCCTCGCCCAAGGACCCAAGCAACAGTTGCCTGAGGTTGCAAGACCTTGGTGGTGGTCACTTAGGTCATGCAATCGCAATCTTAGCCGACAATCACCAATGCCAAATATGGCTGACCTAAGGCCTAAGCCCTTTGCCGACTCCAGCGAAGAGTTTTCAGTTTCTTTAATGAAAAAATATATAAAAAAATTGTAGCCAAAACTCATTCTAATTTTTTTTTTTTATCAAACACTACTTGAACTTAAAGTTGTTTCGCAAAATTTTTTTTATCAAACGCAATTTACATTTTCCTAAACAATTTTGGCTTTCAATATTCACATTACACCCAAAGTCCGGCCCCAAATTTGCGAGCGTGCACCTCTAAAAATCATATATTTTGATGTTAAGAAACTCTCCATGTGCCATTTTGATTGTGTTTTGCTATATATGATGTTTGTCAAAGCGTTGTGGGCCCCACAACGACAAAATAACCAGATGTTTGTGACCGTACACCTGTCCCCCTCCTTTCTTCTTCATTCACGGCTGTCTTCTGGCGCCAAACCTACGAAACTTGACTTCAAGCAGGAAGATTTCTGCATTATTTTTTTCCTTTTTTTTCGGATTTAATTTCTCCTTTTTTTTCTCTCTTTTTTTTTGTTTTTTGCCTCTCGTTCAACGTAATAATGTAATCCCCGTCAGAATCTCGAACCTCGATTGGACCTCCATATCCTCGTCCCCCACGCGGTCGCCGTCGCCGTCGCCGTCGCCGTCGCCGTCGCCGTCGCCGTCGATGAAGAGGAGAAACTCACTTCCCTGCCACGACCTGGGCACTCCGAAGGGCTGGACCTCGGAGCGCGTCCCGTCCGGCGCCGCCGCCGCCGCCGCCGCGAGCAGAGCCCACGTTAACACCGCCTCGTCGCCTTCCTTCTCGCCCTTCAACAGCAACCGGACCTTGCCTTCCAAATGGGAGGACGCCGAGCGGTGGATTTGCAGCCCCGTCTCCGTCAAGAACTCGCACCTCGCCGCCCACCCCAACGGCCTCGGCCCCCAGCGGCGGCCCAAGTCGAAGAGCGGGCCGCTGGGCCAGACCGGGTACTACCCCTGCTACTCCCCGTGCGTCGACGGGTGGAGCGGGCGGAGCTTCGCGGTGGGGTCGCCGTTCTCGACGGGCGTGATGGTGGCCGACGAAGGAGTGATGGGCTGTGTCGGCTTGCCGGCCGAGAAGGGCGGTAGCGATGGCAATGTGGGTCGGTCTGCTAGTCGCCTTGGGTGGTCGGAGATGGTGGGTGAGTTCCAAATCTTGACTTCTTGTTTTCTTTCTCCTTTTTGTGGTTGATGGTGCATTATAGATGTGTGTGAACAGGGCCTGTGCTTAAGTTTTAGAATTGATTTCTGGGTATGTTGAGGTGTTATGCTTGAGAGACTCTTCTTAAGATGGTTCCTGTAGTTTTTGGTTGAGCTCGTTGAAGATAAGTTCGGTGGCGTGTTGCTCTCTCTCTCTCTCTCTCTCTCTGTGTTGTTTTGATGGAAACTGAGAATTCACTTCTTGGTTTTGCTGGAATTAAAACCTTGAATTAAATGAACCTCTGCTTCAGCTTGAAATTCGCATAATGTCAGCTTGATGGTTTAACGATCTGCAGATGAGAAATTCGATTGTGCCGAGGATAACGAAAATGGGGTTTCTCGCGCTGTCTCGCGAAGGGACATGGCAACTCAGATGAGCCCAAATAGTAGCCCCTGCTCGTCTCCCAAAACCAGGCCTTCTAATTGCCAATCCCCTCCATTCCAGAGCTTGCAATCCGAGCAGTTGGAAGTGCGGGACGTGGGAATAGACAAGTGGGCAACCATAATCGGTGGTCGGTCCAGGAGGCACGCCGTGAAATTCTCTAGAAAGGGCGGGCGAGGTGTCGAGGACTCGAATAGATTCAGCGAAGGGGAAGCTCAAGGGTCATCTTGGGCAATGGTGGAGGCCACGAAGAACGTGTCCTGGTACTATTCTAATTAATGCCAGTGTTAGGTATCATGACTTGTTTGCACCATTCAAGCAAATGATGCTATGGGTTGATCTGA
The DNA here is from genome assembly GCA_007663325.1 of Eucalyptus pauciflora. Taxonomy (NCBI): domain Eukaryota; kingdom Viridiplantae; phylum Streptophyta; class Magnoliopsida; order Myrtales; family Myrtaceae; genus Eucalyptus; species Eucalyptus pauciflora. Next base: position 725,068 of record VMYD01000281.1, read on the forward strand.
ACTCCGATGAAGGCATCTGGAAGTAGAATCTGTCATATGGACAGAGATGTTGCATAAGCTGAAATGCATATGAATCTTCTCTTTGGCAGGTTGCAGAGGGATGAAGCAAAGATCACAGCCTGGGAAAATCTACAGAAGGCAAAAGCAGAAGCAGCAATAAAGAAACTAGAGGTCGGTTCTTCACTATATTAACTCAACTGATGGCTCTTCTGATATCCACTCAATGATGTTAAGTGAAATTAAATGAGTATTTCTTCAAATCTTTGCCAACAAAGGAGAATATGTTCTACATATCTGAGGACCTCGTTTAAGCGAAAATTGTACACGGCAGACAGGAAGTTAATTTCAGAAATGAAACACAAGTTTGAATCAGCTTTGTTTACTTTGGCTCTGACAATGCGCTAAGTTGCTATAAGCCTATACTCAAACTCCTCAAGTACGATGCAGTGTGATATTCGAATTTTCACAATATTAGTCACAGATATCGATTTTATTTACATTGCGGATATGTAATTTTGGTTCAGATGAAACTGGAAAAGAAGCGATCCGCAGGGATGGACAGGATCTATAACAAACTGAGGACGGCTGAGATTAGGGCTCAAGAGATGAGAAGCTCGGTCTCGCAGCACCATCAGGATTCCAAGGCTTCCCAGAAGAACATAATCTTTCGCAGGCCTTTCCGGGTGAACTCCTTCAGGAATTGCTTGCGCTGCCACGAACTGTAGCTTCAACCGAATCAACTCAAGATGATACATTGCTCAAGTCCTATCTTATTAAACTTGCACATCCCCGACCAGGTCTGTTTCTTCTTCTTCTGTTCAATTTCTGTCTTTCCCAAAGCTTTAGGGCATTCCTTTCGCCGAGACTGGCTTAGCTATATGTGTTCCCAGATTTTTTTCTCATGTTTGTTGTATGATATATGATGTAATACTGTTTGATACATGTAAAGCAACGAGCATCAAAATATCATCACTCGGCATAATGTTACTATTCCGCTTTCTACGATGTTCAGTGACATTGATGTATCGCATGATAGTTCTCACTGAAGTGATTGCCCGAGTTTTTAAGTCGTGCATTCACATTTCGAACCTAGCAATTCCATTCGACTCTAATATGAGCAAAAGTCGACTTGACGTTCGGAATGGATAGAAAACAAGAGCTTGTGATTCGGGTCGTGTCATTTCGCAGTTGATTTTAATTTGCTGAAAGAAGTTCCATTAGGTGCTGTATGGATCTTGAAGTTTCCGTCTTGACGATTCCAAAGTTAATTTTAATCGAAACCTAACTCAATAAGTGATGATCAAATGGGTCGAACAACTGGATCGAGGGAACGTTCGCATTAACAATGCCGGCCGGGCTATGGAAAGAAAGTCTGGTCCACCACTCCATTGCATCTTTGTTTAGGAAACGGAGTTGGAACGTGCAATTGTTTACGATTATGGCCTTATGAGATCGAAAAAACCGGGATTACGAGTTACACGACACAGTTGACAAACTTTTATCCAATGAGGTTTCTCCGTCGGAAGGCGAAAGCCAATGTGAGAATCGAGGAAAAAGGAGGCAACGCGATTCGATAAAGAACATGCAAAATAGGAAACGATTTGGATAATATATTGCTAGAGAATAAATAAGATTGATATTTTGGGAGCCTTTGCTTTGATTTTGGGGCGATTTGCACTTGTCTTGATAGAGAAGCTCGAATTTTTTTGTTAATTTGCTAGATTATAGCGATTATCTGTTTTTTTTTTTTTAAAGGCTTGATATTACCAACAATCTCTGTACTTTTGTCCGAAAATTAAAATGGTCCCTATACTCTCTTTTTCCGGTTCAAAAGCAATCCTCTTTTTGGAATGTTCGATTGTCGGTCCTTTCATTATACTATTCTTTTTAATTGCTGATTGCTCTTTACCAACATGGACAACCTGTTTGCTGAGTTGGATATTAGAGAGGAAAAGTGTCGAGTCTTAAAGATATTGTATTTGTGCTAATTTAATTATAAACCTTTTAATAGTGTCAATCTAGTATAAACATTTTGATTTGGTATTAATTCAAATCTTTTAATGGTATTAATTATGCCAATTTAATCCTAAATCTTTTGAAATAGTGCCAATTTAATCATAAATATTTTGATTTTGTGCCAATTAAATCCTTATTCTAACTGGATTTTATTGACATGAATGCCAATCATCTTAAGTAACATCGTCAATGTTGATATGAACAATTTGTAATAATTTTTTAATTTTTTTTTTATTTTTCTGATATATTTTTTTTATATTTTTCTATCTTTTTTTTTTTTTCTCTTTCCTTCCATTCTTCTTCCTTAAAGCGATGGCTAACCGGTGCTTGTCCTAGACTCACATCAGCCAACATAAAAATGAGAGTTTCGTCAAGCTCGGCACCATGGCCACTCTCCGAGCTCATGACCATGCCACCTCGTGCTTCTTCGAGCACGTCCAGCTTACAGCCTCAACTGCAATGGGCTATCATGAGCCAGGTGTCGATGCATTGCGGGTTTTGTATTATTGGGGGTGTTAGAATTTGTGGTTTTTGTTTGGATTCAGCGGGGTTTAAGATGAAGAAGCTGTGAGAGAGAGAGAGAAGGGGGGGTGTTGTCGACATTCCAACAAGGAAAAAGAAAACCACGCCGGCAAATTCCATCCCCGGATCAATCCGACAAAAACCGATAACACTTTCTAAAAAGTAGATGGTCATGCTCTTCAGCTAAAGATACGGGCGTCGCTAGTGACGTTCACCCTTCTAAAACCAAGCATTTGGAATCAACACCAGAACCTTAGATCAACTAAATCACTGGCAGCACGATGCCTCTTCCCCAGGTCAATTATACTCACTGAAGCGTAGACAAATCCTCTAATGTCAAGCTTAACAAGAATTGAACTTAAAACATCAAAAAGCGACTTCGGCATGATGCAGTAATGAGAGCTTTTTGCTTGAGCAAGATGATGGAATCTAAGAAATAGGCCCACCAAGTTCCACTTCTACCCCTGTTTCGGACCTAACATGATCTTCCCACATCAGAAGCCAAGTCCAAAGTTAATCTAAAAGAAACTGGGGACCATATATAGATTTTGATTAACATAACCATGAAGGCTCCATAGTAACCTGGACAATTTCCTATTTCTAATACACATTAAAGAACAAAATAATATTCCAATAAGGAGGAAAAGATCGTTAATACTGCCCACCAATGTGCCTAGGCATCATCTTGAACCGTCCATTAACCTAGCTATGCCTCAACGGAGTATCACGACTTCATATGGTCAGCATCATCGACATTGTTAATCAGGAAGTGTGAAACTCACCATGTCCCTAGTACGGCCTATGCCTGCTATCAGCTCTCGATGGTCTCACACCACCATATGCATAACCCCATTGCATCTACAGAAAAGAGCATCACATACCGATTAGTGGAGTCATACTCACTTCAGAAAACAAGTCGTGCAAAAGAGCTGCTCTACTTACATCATCAAAATCCAGGCTTCCATACATCCTGCCATAGGAACGTATTGGACCACCATAGCCTCCAAAGGGTTCGGCCGCACCCATCATTAAACTTCCTCCAGCAGCAGGATCATCAACAGGGGTTGCTGAATCTATTGCTACCTGAAAAACAAGTAGATGAAGAGAGCACTGAACATGTAAAAGGCAGGAAAATGCACTATGCGAATAGCATCTACACTAATCTAGTATCCCTTCTAATTAGCAACTAAAACCCTATAAGTGCTCCCTGAGCTATTAACTAAAACCTTAGCATTGACTTTCAGAAGCATCTAGGACTTACAAATCCAGTCTCCTACGACTTTTCAAAGACTATGTCAGCTTAAATTTTACCATATACTAGATTACGATGGCATCACAAGTACCACATGCTTTATTCAATAGGTCCAAAGTTTACTGACCCTGGAAAGTGCCAAAATGGAGAGATGTGATCCAATTACTGTCAAAGAGTTACATGCTTATCCTGGTTGATGCACTCATTTCCAATGACAAAGCTCACACAAGGCATGTCACCTAGTCACTTGATTGAACATTCACTCTGAATGGAGTTAACCATGAACGGAATTTGGCCATACTAAGTGTCGAATTATGTGTGAATTTGTTTAATAACAAATCATGCGATCTACTATAACATTTGTAAAGAATATATTCTCGACCCCATACCCATAGACACAAGCAATAAAGTGAGAAATTCTAGGAAAATCATCATTTGATAAAAGGAAACTTATGAGTGGTTTACTGTAGTACCTGATGTCCACAAATCTCATGTGTTCGGCGAGAAACGCGATCAGCTACTCCATCTTCCGCAAAAGTTACAAAGCCAAAACCTCTATGTCCTGATCTCCTAGGGTCCTGCATGAGGTAAGCATTCTTAGGGCAATATGGTCTTGACAGTTGTCATCATTTGCACTTTAAATTCACATCTAGTACCTTGGGAACATAGACATCCAGTATTGCCCCAAATCTACCAAAATACCGCCGAAGATCTTCTGCACTCGCCTCCTGAGGAAGCCTGCCGACAAATATTTTTTTCCCCATTCCTCGAGCATATTCGCCTCCTATTCCATAAAAACACCAGTAGACAGTAAGGAAGTGAATGGATGCAAAAAGTAGTCGGTCATGCAGATTTCAGAGGAAGATGTACTCCAGGGAGTTTACTTTCATAACTTGAGCCAGGATGATCATATAAGGTTGGAGCACCAGCAGCCGCATATCTAGTGGCAGCTGATATATAAGCATTATATGCACCATATCCACCCTGTGCCACTCTGCCCATCGGTCCCTGTGCCATTCTGCCTATCGGTCGAAACTCCTCTTCCTGAGAAAGCAGATAATATGACTTTCATATCATTTCATCTGAAATCTGCTAAGAAAAGGACTTCCATACAGCAGCAGACATCAGATGCAATTTTACATACCTTTGGGGTTGCACGATCAACGACAACTGTGGACCCTCCAAGCTCATGAGATTCAACCATTAAAGTGTCCACTGAGTCTAACATCAGGAATAAGAGAGATCAATGGTGTCTAATCTAATATATAAGAGAGAGACAGAGAGAGGGGGAGGGGGGTGTGTCTGCAAATTCATCCCACACAATGCTCCCAAAATTCATGAACATCCCAATTGATGGGATAACAAAGTGAGCACCCCCATAATCAAAGCTATTAACTAATAGAAAAGAAAAGACCGATGATTTATATTTCCAGCTAAGCAAACATTTGCTAGTGATTGAATAATTTAGCACTTAGTAATTGTCAGCAATGAAGCACCAATGACAATCAAAGGACAAATATTTATTTCCATAAAACCACCAGTAAATATCAGGTGAACTACTGATACGGATGTTTGATCATATCATCCCACATTACATTTTAAACTAACTATCAAGAAGATCAAACTCTCTCTATTAGATTGTATAAATCAACAATTTGATATCACAACATAGCCAGATATCTTCAGTTGAATTGCTCGCAAGCTGCTTAGCCACAAGTTGAACCTAAAGAAAAATAAAGACCCTACAACAATCTACGCCATTTGACATTCTCTAAAACTGCATTTACTGAAAATATAAGCTTCCTCCTAAAATCGGTCTCAGCAAATATTCTCATGCATGCAAGATGCAGATTACTTAAGTCATCTCCAGAAGAATGCAGTAGCTCTTTATCTGTCATGCCATGCATTTTCCATTTAAGGCACCATTTCTCTATATCCAAAAGAAGAGAGAACCAGTCAACGAAAAATAAAAGATTCTTCGTAAAAGGAACTAACCTGCACTTGCATAAGTAATAAAACCAATTCCACGGTGTGTTTTTGAAGCATAGTCCTGTACATAGCACACATCAGAATAGGAAGTATACACCTCAAATGAACTTACACATACTTAGCACAGACAATGCAAAGGTAGACACATGTGCAGTATTTAATCTTTTCAGCAGCTTTTGTATATGGACCAAGTCAGTCACTTCCTCAAAACTAAATGATTGGAATACAATCCATGCACCCTTTTTCTCCTTGAGAGAGAGAGAGAGAGAGAGAGAGAGAGAGAGAGATCACCTTTGGCATATATAAGTCCGATATCTCACCATATTTCTCAAAGTGACTGCCAAAACCAAGGATCATGCTCATCAGGACTTGCTATAATTCAACAGTAAACAATCTGTATCTTGTCAACTTGATTAATTACCTCCGGAAGGTTGACTCAGTGACAGACGGTGGGATCCTAGCAACAAATATTCTAGTAACTTTCTTTGGAGGGGCTCTCATCTCCTCCTGTCAAAGAGGAGAAAGGTAAAAAAATTGATAGTATCTATATCCATATATATAAGGACCTGTTTCTTATTTGCATAATAATAACCTTTGGTGTAGCCACTTTCACTTCCAGTGTTCTATTGCCAAGAATATGCTCGCTGGATAATGCACTCTGCAGGAAGAACAAATATTCAGTCCAAAGTAACCAGGAATCTCCATTAATTTTAATGAGGCAGGTAACAAGAAGAACTAACCTTAGCATCTTCTGCCAATGCAAAAGTCACATATCCAAAACCGCGAGATCGACCAGTTGCGCGCTCCTAAAGATGGAAGAGAAGAATGTCATATGTAGTCAGAATTGAACCAATAAACAGGATACCAATATCGTCAAACATTCAAACATAATGAAATAATGAAATTATAATCATTTACAATAATCATAGAGCTAACTTCTACCAAATAATCCTATTAAATAAATGCCCCTACTTCCTTCTCAGAAAAATGTCCTCCTACAAGTATCAACTTCAGTAGTCACCCTAACCAAAGCCAAAGGGGGTATAGGAATTCAAAAGTCAAGCTCGCTTTGTACTCCTCTAGCATAATTAGCTAGGAAAATCATACAGAATCCTCATATCCTAATGCCTGTTCTTTTAGATGCTAGAAAAGGGCCAAGTGCTACCAGGAGTCGGAGGCATCCGGCTGCAGCGTGGCAGCATTGTAGAGGGCAAAAAATAAATAAAGATGGGTACCTTTGGCAGATTTATAGGGGTAAAATCTGATCGAGTGTGGGAAGATGCATGGATCACAGCCAACAGAGATCATGTGCTACATCTTTTAAGGAGGAAGTTGTGGTAAAAAGCCGAAGGTTGGGGAGCTGATTGATAAAGATTGTTTCAGCTAGACCTTGTCTACCAGTCAAGCATATGTGCGTTTTTGGGTGGGGGAGGGGGGTGAAATAAGGGAATTTAGAGAGAGAGAGAGAGAGAGAGAGAGATCCCAATCTGTTTGGAAGATAAACACACAGCAACAGAAATGAATGCACAACAAACATTCAATCTTCTATTACTTGCTTAAAGAAAGGGCGGAGGAAGGTAAAGATAGAAGGCCATCTATTTCTCATGTAGTTGACGGTAAGGACATGGACTGCAATTTGAAACTTAGACTATCCTGCCCCTTTTTTCTTTTACTATCTTAACAAAAACAAGCAAGGTGGGGAAAACCACAAAGAGAAGCATATCTAATAATAGAGCAGAGCAGTTTTGTAATTAGTACATGCTCTTTTAAACGTCCCATAAGAAATATATACTAACTTTTATCCAGAGTAATCAAATGAAATACAGCGGCTCCATAAGACCCCATACCAAGAGCAAACATCATATAACCCAGCAAAACCTCTTTTAAAATCTTTTTGAGCAAGAGCTACTCAACCAAAACATTTTCTGTGAAATTTGTGTGCAAATGCAGTGGCAACCAACAATTGTTTGTTTAAGAAATAAAGATCTGGCAGTGCTTTCTCCGATTGAGAAGAATCAGGGGAATGCATGAACCTATTGTGTGGTTGGAATGTGTATCTAGCTTGAAAGTCTCGGCTATAACTTCAAATGGAAACATGTGATAACCTTTTACAGCTGGTCGCATAGAAACTTCAAAGATTAAAAAAAAAAAGAAATCCAGGCAAAGGAAAGACTGGTATGAAGTCGGCAGTAGCAATCCTGTTGCCAGCAGTGTTTAACAATCCACCAAAAGTCATGCAGAGATGGCAGAGAACTTCCCTGAATATGGTAGCCAGAGGAAAACTGACATGAAAATGGTTATAGAGAAAGCTAACCAAAGAAGAAGGACAAGATTAACCATGGAGAAAACCAGGAAGAGGAGATGTTCCTGATGGAGCAATGGGGAAATTGACTAAGAATCAGGCATCGTGATGTTAACTAAAGATGTAAACAGAATTATTGTCGATAGATTCTCAATGAAATTAACACTATTTCAGCAGAACGGACTGAAGCTTCTGATATTAGAGAAAGTTTGCACTGACAAAGGAGAAAAATAGGATGACAATCGGAGAGGTTGATAAAGAGGTAATCTATAGCTCTTCGGTGAGGAACAGGAAGCCTGGTTGCAAACAAGCAGAACCAACATACAGAATTCGGTTGAGTTTGGATTACTTTAAGGATGCCCAGCTTCATCAAGATCAGTTAGAAAAACAGCCAAACGCATAACTATCTAAAGGAAGAAGGGGGTGTTTCTTGTAATACGGAGTCAATATCGTTATCTCTTCTCCATACAGTTCGTTACTCGACCATTCAAAGCACAATCTTCAATAGTCGCGGGGGGGTTGTTTCATGCAACTTGATCTGGCGGAAGACATCCAAACTCAACCGAAACAAACTCTACGCAAGTCCACGAGGTCTCCCCCACGGAGCAAAAGAATCACGCCCCGAATTCGAGCTACATCATTCGAAAAGATAAACTTTTTCCTTATCTGCTAGCGTCAAGCCATAAACTTCCAGTTTAAGAGAGAGACAGACCGACATTTCTGATACCAAAATCTCAAGTATTCGCAAAATGGGAGAAAAGAACCAACTCAATCACCCGGAATCATAAAAACAATCGAAAATTTAGAAGCCGCGGAACCCACCCATCAAAGAATCCTCAACACTCCGATACCCATTCAGTCAAATACGGAAACAGGACGACAAGATAAACACACACCTTCATGACGATACAATCCTCCAGTTCGCCGAACCTGCTCATGTATTCCCGCAAGCCATCGGAATCGACCTCCCACGGGATACCCAGAACCTGAAATTCCCGAATTCAGACCGAACAACACGATCAAGATACCGCAACCCCGACATACATAATCGAACCGAAAAACCGACGAAACGAGCCGACACGCACCACGAGCTTGCGATCCATGAGGAGGAGCACCGGAGGGGAAAAAGAAGGAGCGCCGGCGGCGGGGTGGGGTGGCGGGGGAAGAGGGCAACGAAACCCCTGAAACACTCTTCTCTCTCGCTCGCACGGGGCCTCACCACACACTCCCTACAACTCCTCCTCCTCCTCTCACACTCGACCGCGCCTGCACACAGAGACAGCACCTCTTGCTCACACACATGCGTCATCATCGAATTCCAAATCAAACTCACCATTTTCGCCTTCGCAAAGAAAGAGGAGGAGGAGAAATCGATCAATTACGTTCGGGGTTTATGCTCACCACCCACCTCCGGTTCGTTCGATTTCTCTCTCGAATCACAAACCCTAGAAGCTCGGCCCCTCTCGTTCGCTCGCTCGCTCCCTCGCTCTCGCGCGCGCGCTCTCGCCCTTTCTTTCGCTCTCCGCTCGCTCGCTCGCGACTCAGGCACGGTTGCGTTCGCTTCCCTCTCGCCCCCACCAATGAAGTACTGAAAATTAGGCGGTGCGGAACTTAGGATTGAACTTCTGATATTTAAAAAATGAGTGCTAATCGGGCATCGAGCGGCGCCTGTGGCCTAATGGATAAGGCGTCTGACTTCTAATCAGACGATTGTGGGTTCGAGTCCCACCAGGCGTGCCTCCGTGTTTTTAATTTATCTAATCTTTTTCTCTCAGCTTTTGAACTGTTTTTTCATTTCTTTTTGTTTTGAGTTCAATCGTATGGATGACGTTGCGGTAGTAAAGTATGGGAACTTGGGTGACATAGGACGTGAGAAGCTAACCAGCGTAATCGTATGTATGACGTTGTCATTGGTGGATAGACTAAGTCCCTACCCAATCTGGCGAGGGGGAATGATCACTGAGGCGATGGGGCTTTGACAAGGTGGAACTCCCGATAGGCCTTTTAGGATGGTGGAGTGAATAAAAAACAATTCAAACTTCGCGGATGGAGGGAGTATCATAGGGCGATACAAGATTACATCAACTACATCGACGAGAATGTCATTGCTCTTAAGTAGGAGAAAATATTAGGTACAGCTCTAATTCTAGTGTGGCATCGTTAGAGTCCATTCATCGGGCGACACGTGTCACCCGGCGGCCACGTTGGAAGCAGAGCTCGTTTCTTTTCTTTTCAAAAAGAAGCGTTGCAAAACTGGGGTTCTCTCCTTCAGGAAGCCGTCTTGTTCCACTACTCGGTCAATAAATTGACCGAACCCCCTCTACAAGGAAATATTTGGTGGGCTCCACCAAATATTTCCTTCACACAATTTCTTCTCTCCTTCCCACGGCAAATTTGAATGCCATAAGGAAACTCTCTCTCCCTCTCTCCATTGAGAAATCGTTCCAATGTCGCTCCATTGTCGCTCTGCTCTTTGCTTTTCCTCCGACAAACGACGGAGGCCACCGTCCGACGAACCACACCGCCTTGAATCTCTGGCTTTTGTACTCAACGAGTGCGGGTGGTGAGCGTGGTCTCGGCTATTTCGAGCTCGGTGGCTAGCCCGTCCAGATCCTCAGTGGAGAAGGTGTACAAAGTGGTGCTGTATAGTTGGCTTTGGCAGCCGAAGGCTCTACATGTGAAGAAGCCGGAGGAAGCGGAGGGGTTGATCGGCGGCGACACCAACGACAACTTGTTGAACGAGGCCTACGAGAGGTGCGGCTCCGACTAATCTTCCTCATAACCAAAAAGCTACTGAGATTTGCTACTAGGCTAGTCTTGTAAAGCAATTAGAGAAGGCCAACGATACTAGTACTACCGAGGTATACGTAACATTTTTGCTATATACCGATGTTATAAAACCTAGCTCTAAGAGGAAGAAGAATATCATCATCATGCTTCATTGATTAAAAAAAAAAAATCCGATGAAACTGCACCTTTATCTCCTCCATTGTCTACATCTTCCTAGGCTTCCTCTGGTCATTGCCTGCAACAAGAATATTGCTTAGTTTAATTTTATTTCAACTTGCATCGAATTTTAGCTGCGATTTTTTGTATTCGAAAATTGGGTTTGAGGTCAATTTGGTAGTTTGCTACCCATCTCCATTTGCTTAATTCGGCATACAGGAATTCGATAGTCTTAAATACTCTGTCACCATCAATCTGTGTGAAATTTACTTGTCAATAGCCTACATTGATTTCTGCACAAAAGATATGTGAAGTGAATTATCGAACGTGTTGTTTAAGTCATTATGGGTAGAGTAGCTAACTGGGCTGCTTTCCTCACAAATTTTAGGTACGTTACTTGGGTACACTTCGCTCTCTCCTTGTGCGTGTGTGGTCCCTACTTTTTTCTACTAAGATTTGGATAATACATTAATCTTTTTATCGTGAATTCTAAAAGGTTGATGTTAGTTAAGCATAAAGAGGAAGAAGAATATCATTACCTTGCTTGATTGATTGAAAAAAATAAAATTGGGTATGATGAAACTACACCTTTTCTAGCTGACCTTATCTTCTGATCTTTACAGTTTAAGTGACTTATAGTGTTGTGTGAGGCTCACATAGATGAAGCACAATATGAATGATTTCATATTATCAATCGGACAATAAATAAAATGGTTATATTGCAGGTATATCATGTCGTCATCCAATGTGAATAAGGGTAAGGGTACTTCAAGCAAACTCACCTTTCAAAATAAAAGGTGTAATTGTGGCAAGCGTGCTGCCATGAGAATTTCGGAATTTACAAGCAACAAAGACAAGCTCTACTACAATTGTGAGGATAAAAAGTGTGAATTCTTTGCCTAGTGTCACCATACAAATGATGTGCAATCTATCACGAAGGCAAAAGCTCTCTTGAGCAAAGTTTTGCAATGCCACAATAGACTAAGAAATGAAAGAATGGATGACTTGTTTAAACTTACTTGAATGAAAGGTACATGACCAAATTAATTCACTTGAACTATGAGACTTCTACATAAAGGCCAAGACATTTGCTTGGGTATCCACTTATCGATACAATGCAAATGAAACAAGCGACGACAGTGAGGTTGGAGTCTGATCTAATCTTGATAAAATGAGACTATGAAAGAACTGTTGAACTAATTCTCCAACATCAAGTTCTGTCGTCAAAACGGTTGTTGCATCTTTGGGATGATCTTCATCATTTGCTATTACAACATGAAGGCCTACTATTAGTGCATTGCAGCCACTTGGACTTGAAGATGTGCATATACAACTATCTAGTGTAACCTTGTCAAGTCCTCCCGCCTTTGTTACCACCCAAACCGGTGAACAATTAGTAAACAAAAAAAAAAAAAAAACAATTAAATGTGATGTTACCATATTTCCATAACGCTTGAAAAATGTGAGACAACCGGTGGGATTCTCAAGTAATACTACTTTGGGGTAAAAGACATTAAACCTAGCAGATTCAAGAAATACATCGCATCCAAGCACACAAAAAAGAAGCTATTGTAGAGCTGGCAAGTGTTTAAGTAATTATGCAGTGTCTACCTCTTTGGTTTTTTTGCATGAAATGACTATTTCGGCGAATTGATACATGTTTCTTCAGAATTATTCAATTCATTCACCCCAAGATGTTGAAAAGAGTTTGATGACTCATGTACAAACGAATAACCAATTTATTTACATTTTACCAAATAAGTTGCTAAAATAAATGTCTCAAGTAATCTTATGAGACAAAACACAAGGCAAGTTGTACCTGACTCAAAATAATTCCATGAGATATATTATGGTACTCCAACATCTATTCAAAAGAAACCATTGACAATATTACAATACTAACAAAAAGATGAAATAACACTAAGATTAAATATGATTTCATATTAAGCACCTAATTAGTAAATGGTGAAAATCTATTCATAATCCCCAGCGACATGATGTATGGTGATTGCATCTATATATAATAAATTACTCCATTAGCATAATGTAACTAGATTATCGTAATGATTGCAACTTCTACAAAGGATGGGTTTTCTATAGTTGTAGAAAGGCACAATCTATCATAACTAAATTAATACACTAAATTATTAAGTACCTGATTAGGGAATGAACAAAATCCACTCATAATCCTCGGTGGCATAATATATAGTGGCCGCTGCATTTATGTAAAAATTGACCAAATTAGTTACATGTAAATACAAATGGAGGACTAAGAGTGATATACATGGAGGACTAAGATTGATATACATACTTATGAAAATTTAAATTTATTGTTGGACCGCCAATGTCGCTAGGATAAAAAGCATGTAAAAACTGATTTGAATTTACTAGAAATATTTGGAAAATGAGTCTCATCGGGTGTTACTTGGACAACCAACTCTACATTACAAAGTAATAAATATATTAATCGACATCATGTAACATAATTGAAAAATTTACCTAATCATATTCACTAAAATAATATGTCATTCACCTTGACTTTCTATTTGTGTTGGGGGGTATTCCTTTTTTAGATTTTTTCTTCTTCTTCTCGCTTGAACTTTTAAGCCTTCCATAAGCTATTCCATTTCATTTTCTTTGAAGGGAATCCAATACCGAGACATCGCACAAAGAGGCCTCATTATGATCATTATTAGCATCATCAGTCATAATCACACTTGATTGGTATGATAATAGTTTAGCCTTCGCATTTTCCATGTTCTTCGACATTATTCTCATTGTGTTTACATTTTCGGTTCCCAAACTCATCAGTTCAAAATATCGTTGCATTAACGTGGAAATTCAATTAAATTTAGATGAATTCGGTGATATTGGATGAGATTCATCACCTATAATCCCTTGTTTGGCCCCTTTAGTCCATCTTTTCAAAATATAAGCAGAAGGAATGCTCGTAACTGATATATTCTCACTCAGCACTTTCAAGGCATGACGGCACAAACATCATTTTCATTCAAATAATTTTCATTCACAAGAGACTGAAAAGTCTGCAGGGTCAAATTTGACAATAATTTCACGTTAATTTCCCATACACTTGAGGGTATATAAATAAATCGATTAATCAAATGTAACACTTGAAATATGCTCAGAGAGAATTTCCAAAAATTTTGCATTGAACTTGTTATAAATGGTGCGTGTATACACTGAAGCAGCATGGTCCAAGATCCCATTATTCGAAACCTACAATTTGGGCTTCCCATGAGAGACATAATCATATTGACTTTCGACTTCTCTTATGTATTTTAGTTGTTCTTCATAGTAGTGGACAAATTCTATAAGACGTAATGTCTTCTTCGACATATGTTGAAAGACATTATTGGTGCTCTCACTCCTTTGGCTTGATATTATACCACAAGTAAATGTTTTATGATCAAAAGCTAAACTCCATTTATGTCTAATGTTATATAATCTCCAAAGCCAATTGTTATTATCAATATGCCACTCCTCTTTCATTTCTTTCCAAGTAGATTCAAATTCATCTTCCGATCTGCATCTATACATAAGCCTTAAAAAATATTTATCCTTAAAACCCGGCTAGTTATAAAGATGTAGGATGTTTTAATTGACATTTTTCTCGATATGCCAAGTGCATAAACGATGTTGTGTATTGGGAAACACCATTCTAATGGCTTTTGCTATGACTGCGTCTTGATCAATAAACCTTCTTTTCAGAGCCTTATTTCTTATAGACTTCAAAAACACCTTAAATGACCAAATAAATGATTATGCAGTCTCGTCCATCAAAAATGCACACCCGAATAGAATATTCTTCCAACGGTGATTAACCCCAACAAAATGTGTACATATCATTTCATATATGTTGGTAAGATATGTAGTGTCAAATACTAGAACATCACCAAAACAATCGTAATCAAATTTGGACAAGCTATCTCTTCAAAACAAATTTGTCAATCTACTATCTTAATCAACCTGTACAGCATAGGAAAACATTGGATTTTACATTTGCATGCAATGAAAATGATTTAAAAGATTTTGATAATCTCCCCCACTTATATGCTCGAATCTTTTTGTTTGCAAATAATTTTGATAATCACTCAAATTAAAACCCAAGTTTTGGCTTCCTCCAGCTTCATTTGCTAAAAATTTATATATTATAGTCCCCCCCATACCAGCTTTAGTCATATCAACTAAAGCACTTTTGCAAGTATCAGATATTAATCTTCCACATCTAATCAAATGCTTTTGATTTTCTAGAATAAATGGATGGTTATGCTTAGAAACATACTCTATGACTTCATAGACACCATTATCAATATTTAAATTTGATATAAGCAAGACAGCCACATCTAACTTCATATCTCTAATATTTCTTTTCTTTACCATATGAACTGTCAGAATACCCCTCACAATTACATACAAAAGATTGTCGGGTTAGTTCTCCTTTACTATTTATAAACATTTTATCATTCTTCATTCAAAATCATTTGCCAAATGCTTAGGCCACATATTTATGATATGCTTCAGGTTCATTTGAAAACACCATTCTTACTGCAAATTCAAAATCTTTTTTCATATCACGTATTACATGTGAAAGATCGCTTCATGTGACTAAACATTGGAATAGCTTAATAGGCAATGCAGGAGATAAGGTTAGCCAGTTTCATCGAACCCAATTTTTTTTATTTTTTTATTAATGAAGCATGATGATCACAGAGCACCAGTGAACAACATCAAGACTAGTCATGTTCTGCGATGAACTGATTATTGGTGACAATCATGCAACTTCTTTAAATCATTTTGTGGAGTCACGGCTGTAGTGACATGGTTGATTTATTTAGCTATATACCCTATCTATTTGTTCAAAAAATAAATAAAAAAAAGCCCATCTAAGGAGTGACATTGTTGAATGATCAAACCAGCTTAATAGAAATCTATTCGAATTAGTAACATGCGAAAGAAAATTTTTTCAAAAGCATCTACGTCACAACTAAAACATATCTTGCCAAAACCTTTTGGTCTTAGTCAAATTTTCTTTGGTGATTTAAGGCAAGAAAAGTTACTGTGACATCCAAATTTTTCAACCATGTATTCTACTGAATGAATCGGGTATTTCATTGACGCACCTATAGGGCTATTCTCAGAACTGATCATTTTTTAGATAATTAGACTATCTAGGGAAATTATTAAGAAATTTTAAGGCGATAGAATTGAGAATTCAACTAGGAATCGGCTTCTCAACCGTGTCCATTTGTA
This sequence comes from Eucalyptus pauciflora, assembly GCA_007663325.1. Classification (NCBI taxonomy): domain Eukaryota; kingdom Viridiplantae; phylum Streptophyta; class Magnoliopsida; order Myrtales; family Myrtaceae; genus Eucalyptus; species Eucalyptus pauciflora. The sequence goes on from VMYD01000281.1 coordinate 741,366, forward strand.
GAGGCCATTACGGCACAGTTAAAATTTGATTTGAAATCAGAGATAAATTGGATCGACAGAGATGTGTGGCTAATTGTGGGTGACACCACTAAATTAGAAACTTCTCGTCAACCAACACTAAATTGATTTTCTTATTGTTTTGGTACCCTATGTCCGTATTTGGATTCTCGAGATTTTCACAACAACTAAGAGATGCCAATGGGTCGAGTGGGTTCATAGTGGCTCGAAGAAAATTGATCAAGGGTCATTTGCACTTAAAATTTTTTGAAAGTTACCTGGTAGCCTAGGTCACGCTAAAAACGCGTCAAGTTGAAATTAATCGCGAATTCAAGTCCGATTTCAGAAATTGAAGTTTCTATCAGGTCGCAATAAATTTTAGGAGTGTCGACTCAGTCTCAGAAGATTTTGTCATTGGGTTGTTTTAGTGCAGAAAATGCCGGAGATGGTTTTCAGTCGCAAAATTGAGATGCAAGATGGGTGATTGGGTGAGGAAAATTATCAATTTGATAATTGATATATCAATTGAAATTTTGGAGGCCAATTGAGAGTGAATCAAGAGGGAATTGAAGAGCAATTGGAGCCTATTTGCTAAGGAATTCGTATGGCCCCACCAATTATGATCTTTGGACCAGTTCAACTCTCTAGAAGGGGTATATTGGACTGAAAATAAGCTGGTGGAAGACAGCTAAGGTTGTGGATCAACATGAGGAGACAAAGAGGATATTTGTTGTGAAAAAACTAAGCAAAAGGGACCCTCACTCATCTCTCCCTTATCCCCTCTCTTGCTGCCGTCTAAAAAATCTCATATTTCCCTCCATTCGCACAGCCACAACAAACGAAGAAGCCAGTGAAAGCAGAAGCAGCCAACTCACGCCAATCGCCCCACCTAGCGAAGCTGAGTTCATGCCAACAAAGCTTGAAGCTCGTGATTTCATCTTCACGCTCCACTCGTCGAGCCCTCTCTTCCTCAGCTAAAGCCACACGAGCACCAACTCTGCTCCACTACGCTTTGTCTCCCATGGTCAATTTTCCTCAGAAGTCTTCAATCGGTGCCATTCGGTTGACCCCACAAGCCAACAAAGCCCACTCGAGCTTCAGTCCATCCACGTGCATACTTCAAGCGGCCACCGAAGACCCAAGGATTTCCTTGTGCTGCCACTCGTCCGTTTCTCCTCATCTCCGGTCAACGTTCAGCGAAGAGGAAGACCGCATGCTAGCTGTCGCGCGTCTGCCGCAGCTCGAACGAAGCTGCTTCTCCATTCGACGCCAGCCTTCCATCCGCACGAAGCTCGCAACCCACCCAGTCGCATGTCTTCAATCCATGCTTGAGCAGCTCCAACGTCTTAGACCAGGCCCAGCAGCCCGCCAATTAGCCTATGCATTTTCTGGATCAGTCCATTTGAAGCCCAAGCTTAGTCCAGCCCATCTCTCCAGCAACGCCATTGGGCCCAATTCAACAAGTTCAACCCAAGCCCAGCCCGCGAAGAAGGCCCAATTGCAATTAGGCCCAAGCCTAAGGGCGAGCCCAGTCCAGTGCAAGAACAATCTCAGTTGGGCTAAGATTTGTTGGGCCCAAGTTTTAGGCCCGGTCCAAGCTCGATTTCGGCCACCGTCGCATCGCCATCGTGTTGTCTCGGTTCCTGCTTTTAATCAAGTGAGTTTTACTCACTAATGCTTTCTTAGTTTGCTAATAATGCTTAGGGGTTGATTAGATTTAATTAAGTATACTTAGATGGTTAGATTAGTTTAGAACAATTAAATTAGTGACGTAATGATGCATGTTAAGTGGCTAGACTTAGTCATTAGCAAGTAGAGAGCTTCTAATATTATTTGAACGGGTCTCGGGATTTTTCCCGATTCATCTCGGCTTCCAATTAGGCAATACGGGCCTAAATTGGATTTATTATTATTTAATAATTAATTTTTGAAATTAATTAATTAATTAATTTTTTTCCAAAAATTCAACTAGGATGACTGGTGACCGAGATTTTATAATGATTGTCATGGTGCAGTCCGTTTATTTATTTGAGCTCTACATTGTTCTGAATTGCATTGTTTGTGTTATTTCAAGAATTTATTCTAAGTTGATTGGAATTGAGTAATTGACTGATAGATGGCCGAGTATGAGTATATAGTGCCAATAATGCTTTGATGGGCTATATAGTAGAAAGAATTGTGACAACGGACTGGAATTACTCTTGGCTGAGACCAATCAGGTATGATATTATTGGACATACATGGTTCGGTGAATTGAAGTATCACTGGCGAAAACGACGCCTTAAAGAACGCACGTGAATGACTTATAGACAAACGTGGTTCGGTGATTAAGGAATATCACTGGTGAAAACAATGCCTTAAAGAACCCACGATGTTGTCTATTACCGATGTCACCTTGGCGATAACAGTGCCCTAGAAAAAACACGTGGTTCGGTGATTGAGGATATCACTAGTGAAAACGACGCCTTAAAGAATGCACAGTGTCAGTGATCAGTATGTCATTGGCGAAAACGACGCCCGAGAAACACATGTGATTTGGTGAATGAGTACCCCATTTGGGAATCATGGTATGAGTGGAAATGACCTAGAGATGATTCGATTGACATGTAATCGACTAAGTCGATTGATCAACACTTGATCTAGTGTCGTGAATTGATTGAATGTTTGATGTATCATATGAAGCATATGTGTATAACCTTGAATTGCAGGTTGGAACTGAGGCCAAGGTAAGTCATCTGACTCGTGTTGTGCTTAGGCAACCAAGTAGCGTATTAGTTTACTAATTAGGTCTTACGGGGTAGAACTCGTTGAGACATTGTCTCATTGGTTATTGAATAACCATCTCAAGCCCCTAGATGGTAACACCTCCACCTCCTCGTCCTCGTATGCACTACGGCGTCCCAGAGCAAATATCAGAGTCAGAGACTCACTTCCACATCCACCCTCATCCGGAAGGATTAGAGTACGTACTATTTCAGTCAACCGTCTGGGTTGACGTGGGGGAAGAAGCCCTGAGGCCCTACAAGTATCGGTCATGGTACCGTGAGTATTTTGACGGGCATAAAGAGGGTCCCATACCGGAAGAGGATGTGCCTCATAATATACTGGAAAAGGCGTTCGGAGAAGGAACAGCCGATCACATGAATGGATCGATAGTAGATGAGAGGGATCCGCAGCTTGAGGACAAAGCTCGCACTCCCGTATACTCGATCGATGATAACAACTGGAACAGAGATGACGGTGACAGTGTGGAGCAGGAGGGGTGGCAGGAGGAGAAGGTACCTGTGGACGAGCCGACAGCTGAAGTTGAGGATGAGCCTGAAGAAGAAGACGAAGAGCTAGAGGAAAATGAACTGAGTGAAGAGGAGTTAGAGAAGGATCAAGATGATCCTGAATATGACCTGGATGAGGACTGAGGTCCCATCCTGTTTTTGCAAACTATGAGTTTTGATTGGTGTACAGTAGATAAGACTCGTGAGTAGTATTGTATCATATACTATATAGTTTGTTTGTATAAAAGTGTAGGTGCGATTTTCAGTTATGAAAAAGATAGCCCTACTTTTCTATCACATTGTTTTATTGTCTGGGGATTTTCTATATGCTTCCACATGCGCATATTAAATAAACAGGGTCGGCGATGCGTCCTGAGACATCGCTATTAATTGACCAGATGAGGGATGGACACACGTTCGAGGATCGAGGCGTGACAGTTACCCTGCATGAACAAGATGGTGCAATTTATGCCAAATATATTATATCAAAGTCAGACAAAGCTGAGAATAACATCATAGCAAAAATGCTACGTATACAGCCTTCTCCAATTGCTTTACAAGACTAGCCTAGCAGCAAATCTCAGCAGCCTTTTGGTTACGAGGAAGACTAGCCGGAGCCGCACCTCTCGTAGGCCTTGTTCAACAAGTCACTTCTGGTGTCACCGTCAGTCAACCCCTCCGCTTCCTCCGGCTTCTTCACGTGTAGAGTCTCCGACCGCCAAAGCCGACTGTTTAGCACCACTTTGTACACCCTCTCCACCGAGGATCTAGATGGGCTCGCCACCAAGCTCGAAATAGCCGAGTACAAAAGCCAAAGATTCAAGGTGGCGTGGTTCGTTGAGCGACTGCCTTCATTGTCGGTTGAAGGAAGAGCAAAGAGCAAAGCTGCAATGGAGCGTTCAGCACCACTTTGTACACCCTCTCCACCGAGGATCTAAACGAGCTTACCACCAAGCTCGAAATAGCCGAGACCACGCTCACCACCCGCACTCATCGAGTACAAAAGCCAGAGATACAAGGCGATGTGGTTTGTCAGATGGTGGCCTTCGTCGTCAGTCAGAGGAAGAGCAAAGAGCATAGCGGCAATGGAGCATTCGGCACCACTTGTACACCCTCTCCACCGAGGATCTAGACGAGCTCGCCACCAAGCTCGAAATAGCCGAGACCACACTCACCACCCGCACCCGCCAAGTACAAAAGCCAGAGATTCAAGGGGGCGTGGTTCATCGAACAACGGCCTCCATCGTCCGTCAGAGGAAAAGCAAATAGCATAGTGGCAATGGAGCGGAGCGATACTAGAACGATTTCTCGATCGAGAGAGGGAGAGAGTTTCCTTATAGCATTCAAATTTTTCGTGGGAAGGAGAGAAGAAATTGTGTGAAGGAAATGCCGAATATTTCCTTGTAAAGGGAGTTCGGTCAATTTATTGATCGAACAGTGGGACAAGACAAGACCACTCTCCTACAAAAGGAGACAGAACCCTAGTTTTCTCCAGATTTGCAACGCTTCTTTTTAAAAAGAAAAGGAACGAGCTCTGACTCCAGCGTGGCTGCCGAGCAACACGTGTCGTGTGACGGCCCAAGCGGCGATGCGCGGGGAGGAGGGATGGCGGTGCGTCCGCGCCTCGGGCCCCGGACGTGCGCAAGGAAAGGGTCCCTATCTTGTCCCACATCGCTTGGGGGGGAATCCTGGGCTAGTTTATAAGGCTTGGGTCCCTCTAATTTGTGTAACGTGTTTCACTTACGCTTTTGCTGCGCTGAAAACAAACCCGTGAGGGAGGACGATAGTGGCCGGGCCTCCAAAGCGGACAATATTGAGCTGGGATGAGAGTGGTCGGGTTCACGCCTCTACCCCAGACAACGCGTTTTAAAGCCGTGAGAACTTAGTGTCCAAAGCAGATAATATTACACAGTGGGGCCCAAGTCCTTACATGTCGCCCGGTGAATGGACTCTAACGATTCCACGTTGGAGTCAGAGCTACACCTAATATTTTCTCTTTAAGTAGGGGAGTTTGCAACATCTCAATCACCATATTAGATATAAGAGGCTCTATTAAGTATGATATAAGATAATATATGGGAAAAGTGTCAAAGTCCAAAACCTTTTGCATTTGTGTCAATTTAATCATAGACCTTTTATTAGTGTTATTTTAATCCTAACTATTTTCACTTGATGCCAATTTAGTCATACACATTTTCATTTGATTCCATTTTAGTCCTTTCCGGCTAATTTTGGCCAGATTTTGCTAAGTGGGCCCTGATCGGCTGACATGGCACGATTAGCGCTGACATAGACAACTTTTAATAATATTTTAGTTTTTTTATTTTTTATTTTATTTATTTTTCATTTTCCTTTTGATTTTCTTTTTTCTTTTTTCTTTTTTCTTCTCTTCCCTCTTCCTCTAGTCTGTCGTCAGACCTTGGCGACCGGCCAAAGTCAACACTCGGCAAGGCTCGAGCCATTACCAAAGGCTACAAGGGCTGCTCATGCTGGATGACAAGGCTCGCCCTTGTTGGATCTGGCAAGGGTCAGGTCAAGCCTCACCCAACCTTTGGCAAGGCTAGCTTGAGGCCACCCGAGCTACAAGGGCAGCCTTGCGCTGAGCTAGCGAGGCTTGCCCTCATTAGCCATGGGTGAGGCCCAACCTCACCAAATTCAGCGAGATCAAGCCTCACCCAGCCACTAGTAAGGGATCAAGCCCTCACAGGCACAACCTCGTGACCTTTAGCATGGGCTCAAGCCTTGCCAATGGCCACGAGGTTCGCCGGCCGTCGCCTCTGGTCAGTCACTGGGGTCTAGTGACCAATTAGAGGAAGGAAGAGGAGAAGAAAAAAATCAAAAAATCAAAAAAAATATTTAAAATTTATTAAAAATTATCCACGTCAGTATCGGCCATGCCACATCAGCCAATCGATGTCCAATCAGTGAAATCCGGCCAAAATTAATCGGAAAGATTGAATTGGCACTAAATCAAAAGGTTTATGACTAAATTAGCACCAATAAAAGGTTTAAGACTAAATTGGTACAAATTTATGACTTTTTTTACACTTTTCCAGATAATATTTACTCCTAAACGATGACCATTTTATGAGAAAACTTTGAGTATTCCTTTTATGGAGCTTAACTCATGTGAAACTAGCCGAGTTGAACCCTCTCACCCAAGTAACCACTCCTCGCCCTTATCAAATTGGGGACATGGCTATTTCTTCCAATAGACATGAGACTTGAGATGTAACAGATATAGAGTATTAATGCACGATTCCTATCATTAATTGTATTTTGTTAATCAAAAGTGCAATGAATTTATTGATGAATGGAATTGAAATCTCTATGGTAAATAGTTGCTTTGCTCTTGAATTTTAGAATCACAAAAGTCAAATTGTAACTCATCTACCAAGTAACCTTTAGGTTACATTTGGTCCAAATAAAACTCCAGATAGAACTATCATATCCAGTATTTGGCATACTGCAAATTCCAGACAAAACCTAATGTAGTCTAAATAAAAAAAATCCCACCTAAGGGGTGGAATAGATTCGAATAGTATATGTAAAATCTGAGAAAAAAATAAAATTTAGGAGGTTTTAGAATTCTGGGCCATGGTCTCACTCTTTTCCCATCATTACTCTTGTCTTCTTCTTCGACTTGTTGTTCCTCATTTCCATTCCTGAAGTTCTAGAATTTGTGAGAGACCTTGATCACACTCCATCAACTCTTCACATGGAGATGTCAAATTTGCTCTTCTTAGTAGACCTCTCTACTAGAATTGCCTTAGATTCACTACTTCCAGTTCTGTCACCCCCAGCCCCAACCTCATCTCCAATCAACCTCCAGCACTAACAAGCTGAGGTGGACCTGAGGGTAAAGATTGAGCACAAACGAGTTGAAATGTGAGGTTCGGGAATGATCGAAGCCCCAAATCGAGGACTTGCCTCGTCGCCACCTCGCCCTCTTGACAGAGATGACAACAAGGCAAAGAGGACAAATTAGGGTGTAATGGAGAAGTACAATGTGGAGAGAGTGCGAAGTAGAGAAGAGGGACCAGCAAGGGACAATGGAAGGCCATGACACAATATGGGCTAGAGTAGAGGCAGGATGGTGTCAACAACTTTTCAAGATGGCAGAGGTGGTTGTGGCAAACCTAGGCAGTGAAGTCATGAATCCATGCTTGGAGATCTTTTTTAATGTCTAATCTAGTTTTGCCAAAGACAAAGCACATTAATTCATAACGATTCAGGCATGAAACTACTACATACAAAAAGAGAAAACTTTATACAAGTTGAATGACAAACTAATTGTGAGAATTGGTAGAACCACTGGCAGCTATTCTAAAAGTTTAAGCTAAAAAATAAAGGGGTGGTTTTACATTTAATTACTCTAACATTCCCCCTCACTCGTAAGATGGACCATAAACAAAAAGTATGGAAATATATAATTGGGGAGGCAAATAAAGGCTTGAAAAATTTGAACTCAAGACCTCATGGTCTAGTAACACGTGAGAAATGAGTCGAACCAATCTAAAAACACCAAGAACTTGTCGAAAACAAATCGAACCGATTTGAAAATAGTCAAAACTAGTTTGGTCAACGTCAATCAATAGTCACAGTGATAAGCTAACGAATTGATGACGTGATGGATGTGTCACAATGATAAGCTAATGAGTTGATGACGTGATGGATGATGTCACTTGCTCGGCGGACGCGAAGAATCACGTGCAAGGCACATGGTGCGTGGATCTCACTTGCAAAAGACCTTATTTCGACGACATTTGTTGCTATTTTGGACTCGTTAGAAAATGGGCAACCTATTTCTAGTGGTTTTTATGAGAAACAACCAAGTAATGAATTCAAAAAATCGCTTATAAGCAATGGTGTGAAAGGACCTGTGACGTGATGGTGCATGCGGCGGCTTCCCGAGCCTATTGGTGATAAGTATGGTCTTTTGCCTAGTACCAAGCATGGAAATTTAATTAAGAAAGCAAATGGGGCTTGGAAAGATTCGACCTCGAGAATTCTCCGATACCATAAAAGATTTGGTGAGAGCACTCCCAACTGTTTTAAAAACTTAAGCTAATAGATGAAGGTGTGGGCTTTTCTCGTTGCCCCCTCACCCTCTTGACGATAATGACAACAAGGCGAATAGGACAAATGAGGGCATAATGCAAAAGTACAACATAGAGAGAGGTGTGAGGCAAAGATAAGGGATCAATGAAGGATAAAGGAAGGCCATGACACAATATGGGCTGGAGTAGAGGCAGGATGGCATCAACGGCTTTTCAAGATGAAGGAGGTTGTTATGGCATACCTGGGTGGTGAAGTCGTGAATCCATGCTTGGAGATCTTTTTTAATATCTAATCTAGTTTTGCCAAAGACAAAGCACACCAACTAACAATGATCTAGGCATGAAACTACTACATACAAAAAGATAAAACTTTATACATGTTGAATGACATACCAATTGTGAGATTTGGTGTCAGTTGTGAGATTTGGTGAGACCAATACTAACTATTCTAAAAGCTTAAGCTAATAAATAAAGGCTTGGTTTAATTTTTAATTACTCTAACCATGACATCCTAAAATTTACCAACCCTATTAGTGTAATCGAGTTGTTAAGGGCTTGGATTATTTTTATATCGGGCCAGAAGATAAGCCCGATGGACCGTGAGGAATGTGTGGACTTAAGAAGTTGGGGGGCCACACGAGTCATCGAGTTGGGCTCCATTAGCTGAAGGATAGATTATGGATTTGGGCTTGGCTTGGAGCGGGCTAAGAATCGGATTTGTTAGAATGGTAAACTAAGTTTAGTGGGCTGAGTTGTCGTAGAATGAGCCTGGTGCGCTAGAGATGGGTATTTAGGCTCGAGTGTTTGCATTTCCGATTAAGTTTATAGATTATAGTTATGAGGATTTAATTAGAAATTGTAATGCTAGTGTCGACTACTAACTTTAGTATTTCTCGTGATAAATTCTTCATAGATTAGTGCCAAGTTGTTAAAGTGTCATGTGAATTCATAAATTTGTATAATTATAAGAGAATTGAAATTTAGTGGATTTGGAATGAAATTAAGTGAAAGGTATTAGAAACTAATAAACCGACTAACGACACGGATTAGAGGTTAATCGGTCTCAAACGCCAGATGTCAAGAAGGAATCGTGCATGAAGGCCACGACACCCCCTCCTCTCTCTTCTTCCACGGTTTTCTTTCCCCAAAACCGAAACTGCTGAAGGGGAAAACATAATCATTAAACTTGTTAATGATTAAGCTACTCACCTAGGGATTAGACTTGTAGCTCTATTTCCCTCATAACTCACGCCATTCTCTCTCTCTCTCCAAAAAGCAAAACCGAGACTCTCTTTTTCTTCCCCCCTCTCTCTCAGTTCGAACATAAGCAAACCAGTAGCAGCTCCGGCGACTTTGCTTCTTCTTGTGTGAGTTTAGAAGCTGATTCTTGAAGAACTTTGAGTCACCAACGAAGCTAAACAACGGTAAGGAAAAGATAAGTCTCTAAGCTAGAAGTTATCCGTTGTTTTGTCGAGGGAACTCGCGAAACTAGCCGAATGGTGGAGGATTAGGTGTGATGTTGCTGTTTTGTGTTGAAATGAGCTAGATGAACTCTAGAATGAAGCTGTGAGTCCTTGCATGTTATGTTAGAGCCTTGCATGTTTCAAAAGTTGAGTGTGAGTAAGCTGAGTTGGTCGAGTAAGATGGAGAGGTGACTGTCGAGTGAGGAAAGATGCTGCATGTTGTTGTAGATGAGTCAAGGTGCGAGTATTTGGTTTGGATCGAGCTATGGAAGGTTATATATAAACGAAGACTTACTGTGGTTACCCTTAGATGCTGTGGAGAAGTGTCGGAATACTAAAAGAGGAATTTGTGGAGAAATTAAACGGTTTAGTTGAGCTGAAGATGAAGAAAACGGTGCAAAGCTTTCTGTTCTAGAGAAACAGAAATAGAAAAACCTTTTGTTATGTGTCGCCTTGAATTTTAATGATGTAGTTAAGGAAAAGAACAAGTTACTTAAGAGTATACTAATTAGTTAGGCTTCTATTTCTAGTTACATTGAGATTCATGTGAAAATGTATTGGCGAGAGTTATTCTCCTTGAAACAGTAAGCTGTTCTGCTGAAGACAGCAAAACCTTCGATAGTTCTACGAATTTTCTGTAATTTTCTAGAAATAATTGGATCTTAAAACCTTCATGAAATTTGTAGGACACATATTTAGGAATAACATATCAAAATTTGAGAACAAATGGACAAGGTTCGAGTAGTGAAATGATCTTTCTTCTGTAGGTACTAAATCTGAAAGTTGCTGCAGAATTTTAAGAAAGGAAACAACAAATTACTGCTCTTAATACATTGAGATATAGACTTAGTTTTCTTCACAGAAAATTTTAATCTATGTCTCTTCTATAACATACTAAAATTTCGTAACATTCCAATAAGATTAGACATACTTTCTGTGTCTATGTTTGAAACTGCCCATATTAGCTCATATACTGCCTTGATCCGAGAATGTGCATTAGTTGTTGTGTCTTTTGTACTTGACTTCCATGACATATATGGAGTTTGATGATCTCATGATAATGGTTAGTTCAAACATGAGCATGCCTCTTCCATCATTTGAAGTGAAGTCGTTGTATTGTTACCAAGAGTGACATGCGCATGCAATGAATGTGATTCGTTGCGCTTGATTATGGGGCAAAATTGTTAGGCATGGAATGGGACGTGCCAAAACGGTTTTACCTTATAATCAGGACCTGTGTGGATGTTTGGCACACGAGAGTGATTGTATTCTGATTATTGATTATGCTTGAGTGAATTGTGTGCTCTTGAGGTTTTGTGCGTGCTGTGATGACATTAATCAAAGGTGTGATATGTGAAATGTGTGCTTGAAATGAGTAAGAGATTTCCATCAGTACTGAGATGCCGGTGATGCCCCGAGGAGTGGGATGCCCATGCTGTGTGTTCTTGGATGCCTCGGTTGAGTGAGACGCCGGGATGCCTCGGAGTGAGATGCCCTTGTAGGTGATCAAGGATGCCTCGGTTGTGGGATACCGAGATGCCTCAGAGTGAGATGCCCCATGCTGTGTGTTCTTGGGATACCTCGGTTATGTTATACTGAGATGCCTCGGAGTGAGATGCCCATGATAGAAATATTGTGGAAGTTCGGATGTGGGATTCCGAAAGTGACTCGATCGGGCCGGCGACGTTCCGGTGGGTAAACTGATTGAGGGTGGACTTGATATTCACACTATAATATAAATTCCACTTGGCGTGTGAGTTCATCCACTGTTATTGCATTACATCCTGTCTTAGTATCTTAAGTTATTTGGTTATGTTTCTCTTGTCTTCTTGGCAGCTATGGATTGTCTAGGTTAGAGTTTTATCATTTCTTTGCTGGGCATTGCTCATTCCTTATTTTTTTTCAGATCGTTAGAATGGACGTACCACCGATAGCTCGTTACGGGGTGATTGCATGTATCGATGTTTCTTTCCATGATGTGTACAATCCTGATATCGAGCTCACCTATACGAAGTACGAGGCTACGCTGTGGATGGACAACGGCATAGTAGATATGATTCCGATGAGGTTTGTAGCGTGGTTCATAAACCACGAAGGAGAGTTGTTTGGCCCCCTTCATTTTGGTGCTAGAGGACTTGGAGCTGGGACGGATGGTGCTTAAGCACCCAAATCGTGTAGAAGTTAGAGGAAACGTCTTTTGTTTTTTTGATGGACGTGGGCTTGTGTGGGATAGTGGAGTTAGAAACCCCCCACCCTTTTCCCTCGCTGTTTACTTACACCTTTGCTTTTGAACTTGTAAGTATGTTGTACATAGGTGGGGAAAAAAAAAACTTGTAAGTAATCCAAGTTGATTTTTGTAAGCCCAAATGTTGTTAACAGGAAAGTAATGAAGCTTCTCATGATCTTTATATATGATCCTGGTTGGATTGTCTAATGTTAGTTGATAGGACTATTACAAGATAACCTTGTTTTATAAAGTTTAGATCTCAAAATATCCATGTTATACATGCTAACCTTTAAAGGGGACGTTGTAGTCCGACATTTGAGATTAGTAAGTCCTGTAAGATGATAACCATGTAAATTTCGCTTGCGCTTAGTATGTGACGCTAGAGGGACGTCACACTAACACTCCCTTTTACGCGTAGATTGAACTTTTAACTTAAGCTTAAAGTGTAGAAATATATAATTGAGGAGGCAAATAGGAGTCTGGAAGGATTTAAACTCGGGACCTTCTACTCTGATACCATATGAGAGACAAGTAGAACTAGTCTAAAAACACCAAGAACCGGTCGAAAATGGGTTAAACTTGCTTGAAAACATCAAGAACCAGTCGAAAACGGGTCAAACCAATGTAGTCAACATTAGTCAATAGTCATAGTGATTAGGGGTGAGCACAGTTCCCAGGTAGAACCGAGAACCGGAGAACCGCACCGGAGGGTCTAGTTCGGTTCCCGGTTCTAAAGGGACCAGTTCCGATTCCCGATTCCCTTTTTATGGGAACCGGAACCAGTTAGGGCTCCAAAAAAACCCCCAAATTAGAAATTCTTCACACGACACTTTCTTTGACAGTTCTCTTCTCTGCCTCTGTGCGACGCCACCGCCGCTCGCCCTTGACGCCAATGCTGACCTCTACTCGACGTCGCTCACCCTTTGCTCGACTCCACCGCCGCTCAGCCTTTGCTTGACGCCACTGCCGCTCGGCCTCTACTCGACGCCACCGCCACTCGCCCTCGATGCCACCGCCGCTCACCTAGCCGCCCCCAACGCTACTAGCCCAGTCACCACCAACGTTGCTCGCCGAGCCTCCCCCGAAGCCGCTTGGCCAGCTGCCCTCGACGCTGCTCGTAGCTCGCCTTTTGTGCCAGTAATCTTTGATGCCCCCTCTCTATTGTTATTGTTCATTTTCTTGGTTTCCCCTTGTTTGCCACAGCCGACGACCTGATGTTCTTGAACAAATGTGGTTTGTATGTAAGATTTAGGGAGGGAAACTCATGTTTGCAAGAATACTACGTTTGTTTAGCTCTATTTCAAAGTGTTTTTGTTTTTACAAGCATGTCTTGAGTTTTCATTTTGGTTCTTTGTTCTTCTGTGCAGTATGTTTTGCTACTATTACCTTAATTTGCAAGTTGTAGTGGGGATTCAGTACCACGAGCTTTTTTGTTGTCCTATCTATTATAGTGTTGTTGGTACCCGTGCTAGTTATTTATGAGTTTTTTTCTTGGCATTTGTATTTGTCATCTCTTATTGCCATCAATGTCTATGAATTTGAGTTTCCTGAATGTTGCTTCTCACTGAGTTGTCTTTTTTCTGCCATGCATAGATTCAAGTTTTTGAGCCTTTTAGCATTCTTGGGTTAGAACCTGGAGCTTCCGAATCAGAAATAAAGAAGGCATATAGAAGACTTTCAATTCAATACCATCCTGATCCAGGTTGATGGTTTTACAAATACCTTCAAGGATGATTTAGTTAAATATTTCATGTATCCTAAAAGTTGAATTTGTATATATATGTTATCAGAGGCACACAAGTATTTCGTGGAGTACATTTCCAAGGCTTATCAAGCTCTCACTGATCCTATATCTAAGGAAAATTTTGAGAAATATGGCCATCCAGACGGGAAGCAGGTAACTTGTCGTTTGAAGCTGTCTACTAATCTGATTAATATTCTTTGAGAAAACTTAAAATTGTCCTAGTCTTGTGCAGGGATTTCAAATGGGTATTGCTCTCCCTCAGTTTCTGCTGGACATCGATGGTGCTTCTGGTGGAATTCTTCTACTTTGGATTGTGGGCGTCTGTATTCTTTTGCCACTAGTTATTGCTGTGATATACCTCTCAAGGTCATCAAAGTATACTGGAAACTATGTCATGCATCATACCTTGTCCAATTACTATCGCTTAATGAAACCGTCTTTGACTATGAGGTATGTGTATGTCCCATTCATTTTGTTGCGTTATGCATCAAGAGTTATGTTTATGCTATTGGATGTTAGTTATAAGCAAGACCTACCATTTATTTTTGCTATATATAAAATGAAGGAGGCAATTGTTAGTTTAAGTTGTAACGGTTGTTTTGGTAGTAGGATCATAGGATGCTTCAATCGCTCTTGCAGTTAACATGTCCTTTGTTTAACTTTTACTACTCCCTTTCAAGCATCTTCCTGATGCTGTAATATGTTTTTGGTGAGCTCTTAGACCTGTAAAGTTGTATAACACTCCATTTCTCTCGTCTACCTTTGATTGCAGCAAAGTTATGGAGGTCTTTATCAAGGCTGTTGAATTCATGGAAATTCCAGTCCGAAGGACTGATGAGGAACCCCTTCAAAAGCTGTTTTTATTGGTCAAGAGTGAGTTGAATATGGATCTCAAGAATATCAAGCAAGAACAAGCGAAGTTTTGGAAGCAACATCCCCCATTCGTTAAGGTGATATGCAGGAAGATCGTCATAAGTAGTTGTCTGTGGAATTTATTTATTTTTTTAATGAATTCGGCTCTTAATAAAGATGGGCTTGGCACTTTGATTTCTTTTAGACAGAATTGTTGATTCAAGCTCAATTAACTAGAGAATCAGATTCCTTGTCTCCAGCTTTGGTCGGTGATTTCAGACGTGTTTTGGAACTTGCACCTCGACTACTTGAAGAATTAATGAAGGTGTTGTTTAGTTTCTTAGTGATGGTTGGCGGGGGGACGTGTTTATACTACATATTATTAGGCTGTAAGCAATAGTGAAACATGGCCTGTATATAAGTGTATTAAACCAAAAATTCCAAAACTCATCTCTTCTTTTGAATTCATTTGAATGGTTCTGATTTTGCATCTAAATTGAATGCCTAAAGGAGGTTTACCTACCGATGGCTTCCTTGCTATTAAAAGGGAAAAAATTGTCATTTTCATACTGTTGAAGCTTGTTTTACTGCCAAATTCCAGTGTGATCATCTTCAGTCACTATATTACAGGATGAATCAAATTACTCTTGGTTGCGGAAAACAAACCCATTACGAGCTCGCCAAATCTGCCACAACACAGATGCGAGGATCTCCAAACCAGGTGATTTGCGTTGTCGTTGTCGTTGAACTTGCTCTGTGATCCATTTATCAATTCTCTGTACTGCTATAGGAGAGATATGTATGTTCAAATGGGGATGAGACCATACCTCTGTTACCCAAGGACATAGTAGAAAAAGATGTTCAAGAGTCTCTAGTGCATTCTGATTACACAGCAGACAAATAGGAGTAGCAATAATATGCCTCTAATATAAATTGGCTCTTGTTGCAAGAGCGTTCTGACAAAGGGACCATATGAAGGTTCTTACTTTTGGGGGGGATTTCAGTTTCCATAGTTTCTTCCACAACCAACTTGGATTCTGATACGATGTTGAAGTCGATTGAGCTATTTGAGTTGTTGTTGATGCTGTAATAGTGTGATAAGCTGTTTTAACCATGAAAGAGCCATCTTTGGTAGCAGTCCAAATGAGTTGATCTTTTGCACAATGGGGTCTTATATGGATGTTTGTAATTTGGTCACTTACCTGTTTGTTGAAAAAATTGCCTAGCAAAGCGACATTCCAGGTACCAGTATGCTGGTCAATAAGATCAACTACTAATTGGGGTTCCTCGCGAGCCATCGGTCCTCCCAAGATGCCCATGGGGAGCCACCGATCACCACAAATGCTGGTTGAGCGCCCATCCCCTACCGACCAACGTATGTTGGGTAGGATGGCGTCTCGCCCAGTTAAAAGGCTCTGCCAACCCCAAGATGGACAAGATCCTCGTTCGACATTATAGAATGTTCTTGAGTGGAAGTAGATGCCTTTGAAAACCTTACTCCATAGCGAGGAAGGGTGAGTGAACAACCGCCAAGCCTGTCTGCCCAACATGGCTTTGTTGAAATTTAATAGATCTCTGAAGCCCAAACCCCCCTCTTCCTTTCGTTTTTTCAATACTTCCCAACTCCGCCAATGGATGCCTGATCTACTCTTATCTGTCTGCCACCAAAACCTAGCGATTCGTTTCTCAATCAATCTGCAAATAGAGACAGGGAGTTTAAAAATGGACATGGCGTACTGAGGAACAGCCTGTATGACAGTTTTAAGAAGGATCTCCTTCCCCCCTTTCGATAGCAGTGTTTCTTTCCACCCTTCCAACTTCCTGTTAACTCTCCCCATTACCCAAGAAAACATGTATTTCTTTGAGCGTCCCCAATCAAAAGGAATCCCCAAGTGTTTCTCGGACTGCTGCAATATAGGAACGAGCAGTTCGCTGGCCATATTTTGTTGTAAACATGCAGTTCGCTGCAGTGTTTCATACTGTTGAAGCTTGTTTTACTGCCAAATTCCAATGTGATAATCTTCAGTCACTATATTACTGGATGAATCAGATTACACTTGATTATTACACTTGAAAGTGGAGGTGCTAGTTACTTTTGCCAACGGCAGCATATAGTTATTGCAGTCATTTTATAACTAATTGCATTTTCACCTACCTGCAAATCTTCAGGCATGTATCAAATTCGAGAAGCAAACCAAATGGTGAAGGAGTTCATGCTTGCTGCCATTGTTTCAGTTGCTGAAAAAATCCTTAAACACTATCCTCTATGTTCTCTGTTGAGGTAAGTTGGTGTTTTTAGTTATGTCAATCTGGAATTAGCTCTCCTAGATTTCCTACCTTTTGCTGTCATCTTGGGTGGCACTGTTTTATTTTCACTGCCATCCTTTCCAATTTCCAACCTTTAAGTGACACCGGCGCGTCACTCAATGCGCAGTTATTATTAAAGCTTTATGGAGTATAAATGTCTTGAAATAATGACAAAAATGGAGCCTCATCCTATACTTCAGTTACCGAAGGGTCCTACTTTTAGTCTTTTCTCAATTTACTAATGGTTATATGAGTGATTTCACTTCTTTTTGGAGTCTAACCACCTAGCAAGTGGCTTCATAATTTCAAACGATGATTGTGGTTTGAGTATAAACTAATTCTATAGTACTTAAATGGGTAAAAAGTCTTCCTATGTTATGCCCCCATTATACTCTAACTTCCATTGAAAGAAGCCCGATTCTCACGAAGTTACTAGATATACTATTACCCTGTGATTAGAGGGAAAGCTATAAGTATTTTCTTATGGTGAGTCTGAGATTATATGTATCAATGCAATTGAACATCACCACTTGTATCTTTTTCCTTGTCTTTGAGAGTATCTCTCAAATTAATGTCCATTTGGGGGGTTTCTGGCTATATAACATATATATGTGGTTGATTGCTTTCACAGGTGGCATCCTACACCAACAAAAGAGATGCTCGAACCCTTGCTGCGTACAGCTGCTTCTGTTGGTCTTGAGTGGGACGTATCTTCATCAAAAGCACTGGCTGATTCACTTGAATGTGTAGTGGTGAGTTTTCAATACTTGTGCTTTATCATTGTTTTTTCAGCTGATGAAATCCATAACCTTCTGTTTGTGTGAGATAATGACAACCATCTCTAATTCCGCTCAAGTGGATTTATTTATTCTAGTTGCCTTGCTGATTTAATTTGTTCACTTGGATGAGCTAACAGTTCTAGATGGATTGCCTTAGGATTGGTCCATCTTGTTATGTGCTTCTCAACTTACCATGCTATATATCTCCTAATGTCAATAAAAATTTATAGGGAGAAGATCCATATTTTAACAAATTGATACGAATACTTGCAACTAGATGCATTACACAAGTGATTTTAATTGAATGTAGTAAACCTGAAATTTCTTCTTCTTTTTAATGATCTTGTTATATATGATCTATTTCCTTCGTCTGTCGTATAGGCAGTATATTTCTGTAGTGGAGACTTGACTCCACCAAAATACCAACATTATGGGCTGGCTGCCCCCATTATATACTCTGTTTTACTTCACCTATCAAGCGATATGCTGGTAAGGAACTAGTTCTCTTCTGATGCTTCTCTATGGTAAATGAGATGGCGCATGTTGATTTTGGAACTAAACTATTTTGTAGATGTCATTGTGCACAGGTTGCTTGCTGCATCATTAGGAATTTACAAGCTTCCAGCCATATTTCAAGACAGACCCTAGTTAACGAGTATTGCTGACAGTAAGACAATAATGATCCAACTAAGCTTTTTACTGTTCCATTTCATTCCCTCTCTCTTTCTAGCTCTGAACTTTATTGTATTAGTGGTATGGTTTTGAGGTAAATCCATTGTAGCTCATAATATAGGAAGTGCTCATCTTTTCAGTGTTTTAATCAAATACCTTTGTGAAGTGAATTGCTGGACTTTGCAAAAGAGAAATAGTTCACATTCTAGAATATTAAATGCTTATGAGTATTATAGAGTGTGTGTGTGTGTGTGTGTTATATTCTCTTTGATGAATGACAAGTTTGTTTATTATTGTTGCATTCATTTCCATTTTTTTAAACTAAAAATGAAAAAAAAAAATGTTGGAATCTAGAACCGACCCCGAAACCTGTAACAGGGTAGGTTCCAAGTTCCAAAAAATTAGGAACCTGTACGTGAGGAGAGATTCCAGGTTCCAAGCAAAACCTATAAAGAACCAGGAACCGTTCACCCCTAATAGTGATGAGCTATCATGAGGATGACATCACTTGCTCAGCAAATGTGGTGAATCATGTGTGAGGCACGCAATGCATGGATCTCACTCATAGAGAACCTCAATGGCGCATAAGGGCTTGTGAGTTCTCTTCCGGCAACATTTATTGCTATTTTGGACTCGTCGGACAATGGGCAACCTACTTCTAGTGGTTTTTATGGGAAACAGCCAAGAAATGACTTCGAAAAATCACTTACAAGTGACGATGTCAGAGACCTGGTGGTGCGTGCAGCAACTTCTTGAGCTTGGTTTTTTGCCTAGTACTAAGTATGAAAATTTAATTAAAAAGGCAAATAGAGTTTGGAAAGAGTCGAATTCTAAACTTCTAATTCTGATACCATGTAAGATTTGATGAGATCATTGTAACTACTCTAAAAGCTTAAGTTAATAGATGAATGCGTGATTTAATATTTAATTACTCTAACACTAGTGATGAAAGATTCATCAAAAATTGTTTTCCTTTCCTCTTAATGAACACGTGATTTCCTCATTATTTTTCAAAAGGACGGGAATATCATTAAGTAAGCATACCAACCTCAAAAGCTTGTTTGCTCCATCAGAAATGGCAGCAAGACTATCACACTGTTCCAGACCAAAGTCATTCAATGCCGCAGTCAAGTATTCTCCCTTGGCGTAGTTTTAACTTTCTGAGAACTCATTTTGACCAGAGCAATCAGCAGTTAATGGCGAAGGAATACCAACTGGAGTACTTCCGACATCGTCGTTATTTGTCTTGGAAAAACCGACAAGAAGAATGGACAACGCGTAACATGCTGTAGGCTGGTATAACACAACACAAGGTTCATCTCAGAAACAAAACGAGATGGCATATTTGTTGTTCCTTTCGACAATGGATTTGACATCTTAAAAGATTGATGAGCATGTCAGAAATCCGAGGAAGTATCATTACCAAAAGAAACAAGTAAACTGAACAGCACCTTGCATGGTCACCCAAACATATAGGATTAGTCAACGGAGTAGAAGCCTCCAATTTTGAAAAGCCAATACGGCCTACAGGCCCATGAAAACTAATAATATAGAGGAAGCAGACAAGTCCAATGCCATTCACTTTAGCCCAGGAGTTAAAGAGCCCAAGTTGATTCGTAGTGAGCATGGATGAACTGAGATGAAATTTTACAGCATGTTCGAAGGCTTCATCCGAACGAATTTGGTTAGGGTAATCAATCAGAGTAAAACCAACTCGCGAGGTCATTCCGCTTCGGAACCCATCCATGAGGCCATTTATAATTTCAATAATATTAACTATAATAATAACAAATGTCGACCATCTTAAAAGTAACATAATATAATGTAGAGCGCCCAAAATTTAAACAAAAGGGGATGGATTTCGGGAGAAACATTGAACTCGAAATAGACAAGCCTTTTTTCACACTTCCACATTTCAGCCCTTCAATCCACGACTTTGGTTAGGGTAATCAATAAGAGTAAAAGGTTAAATTTGGTCTCTGAACAAACACAATCCGCACCAATGTAATTCTCAAATTCGTAACTCGTGCAATCAGAACCTTCGACTCGAAATTTTCCAATTGAATCTCTCCATGGCTAACTTCGATCAAGTTGAAGCTAGTAATGCCAATCAAAAAAATGATCCGGATAACGAATAATAATGATGCGGTCTTAAACAATCGATTCGTGACGATGCAAATGATATCACTGGGTTCAATCGAACAAATTTCAAGATGGTTTTTTGATCTTTCAGCACAAGTTATTCCGAGAATGTCGAGAGATCAATGGATAGAGAATCTTCTTCTTCCCCGCAACTTGGCGATGTCACCGTCAAAGCGAAGTGACTCCGCCTCCTCGGTCCAGCCTCGAGCAGCCCCTTTTTCTATTTTTGCCATTTAGCCAAAGAAAAAAAACTAACGGCTGCGGAGCAGGCGACGCATCAACATCCCTCCATCATCGGAAGTCACCGTCCACCGTCGCCGACAAGAAGATCGGAAGGAGGAAGAGATCCTCCCGGAAGGCGGGACCCACTTGGCAACATCGACGAACGCCAGCTACACGTTGGCCGGGAGTGGGCCCCGCCGCCCCTCCGCGGCGGCAAAATGGCGCAGCTGCACTCGGTGACTCCTCCGGCGGGTGGGCCGCCGCTTCGAAACAGGAATCGGTGTCCGTACGTTCGGACCTTGCTGTGGGGCCCACCAAGGCTGCATGCGTTGCATGTATTTTTCTTTTTTTTTTCTTTTTTCTTTTTTTTTCCTCTGGTGGCCGTCTCTATATCGACTGGCTGCATGTTCGGTGGCGGTATCTCAATCTCGTTGCCTTTTAGAAATTGACCGGTTCGTTCGTTTGGCCTATATATTATATCAACCGATCTCGAGTCCACGACATCATTTCGGAATAAAAAATAAAATAAAAATCTCGGGTTCGCGACGAATAAAAAAGTGTCTCATTCCTCTAATCGACCTGAAAAATACTGTGATAACCAAAGAAAAAAAATATTCCCTGGGCTTTTTAAAATATAAATTGCAAATGTTTCTGGAAAAATCGAAATGTCGAGTATCACAAATGGTCATTGAAAAAACTTGTTAAACGCGTTATATCGAGCTAGTTTTTTGAGAAAACGCGATAACTTGTGACTATTGCTGGAACCCAAGTCAATCGAAGTTTCTCAAGATTATCGACTCTAAAACTCGCGTGGGCTTCTACGTGCCGCATGTCAACTCGAATCCCACCATTTCTTCTTGCTTCCCCACGCATATTGAAACGAAAAACGAAATAAAAATATATAAAAAAAAAAAAAATATATATTTGACCGTCGCTGGATTAAATTTTCGTTTCAACGGAGAGACGTCAAAGGGGACACTTTTCCTCCGTCACGTAGAACGCGGAAAAGACCAAGTCGAGATTGTCGTCTTAGGTTTTGTATATCACAGCGGTACGTCTCTTTTTAACTGCTTAGCTCATTCACGGCGTCAGGAAAAAAAAAAAATTATATGCACTCGAAAAATATAAAGAAAAGCAGGGATTTTTATTGGTGAGATGAAGGAGATTGACAAGGACCTCGACGAAGGTCGTGTCCCGACTTTGTTTGTTAGTGTTACATTCTTTGAATTGATGCTTGGATCATGAGTTCCCTGGCCATGACGACAAAGTCGCGTACATATAGTTTAATTAGCGCGATTTTTCTAATAAAACGTCTTAGGGTATATGCTTATATCGATGTTTATTAAGGCGTATTGCATGGAATTGATTTCCAAATCTACTTCACCCTAATGGTCATGGGAAATAAGGTGTAGTCCATATGTCTATTTCTTAATTGAACCTATACTGATAAACAAAATTTCAGTGAATCTTCAATTATCTTTGTGATATAAGGGAAGAGATTGCCGAGTCCAATTGGAACTGCATTTACCCTTAAAAACTTAAGTTAATAAGTCAATTAAAATATATGAAGTGCTCCATGCTATGCCAAATTTCAATGACGTTCCTCCAACGCTCTTCTGGCGAACACGTTATCAGTCTCCTCCCGGGCATGCTCCTCTAAACCTTGTTTTTTCTACACCAACATATCTTAACACGAAGGTCCACATTGTTGCTATGCATTGCAACAACCATCATCGCAAACTCGAGACCACTTTGCTATAGCTATCTCTTAAGATCAACCGCGATGGCGATTTCCACCTGAAATTACGTCGATCGTGAAATGTGCAGTGGAAACTTGACAGGTTAATTACCTAGAGAGCTCTCGAAACCAAACTCGTCCGTACCATTTAAGTTTGCCTCCATTCAAAAGTACTAAATAACTAGTTATTATCAATTGTGATATATTATCCGCTCCAATTCTATTAGATTTTCAAAGTTTGACTTTTTCCAAACACTAAACACGTGCACCCTAAGAGACAAGGTGAAGAAAACCTCTAAGAAAATGCTAGATTTATTAAAACATGCATTAAAACAGGTTTAATTAGTAGTGGGAAATCGTAAGTGGTTATCTAAATTAGTAACCTCATTTATCTATCCAGTAGAATTTGCCATGACCTATAGTCAACCGAGTTTTGCATGTCACTCTTATTATCTCTAATATGACTCGTCACTATGGAAATGACAATGCTAGGGTTCTTTGAATGGAATTACTAGGTCAATAGGAACGGCGATATTTCCTTTTCAAGACGGTAAATAATGCAAGGGCGGAAGCACAGCTCTCGTTTGTTTCCTCTTTGGTTTTGAACATAGATGAACGTGCAATTGAAAATTCTATTAATAAGTCATTCATCATTATTTGTGGATAAATTAAAAACGAAGTCGCCCTCATAAAGTCTCGACTGCATCGCTGCGATCGATGAACTGTTTCCGAAGCAAAACAGCAAATCCCACATGACGCAGACGCCAATCGACGGAAAAGTTGCAGAGCATTATTCTGCCCAACTTGCACAACTGAATTGCGGCCGCAAAAAAAGATGTGATTTTTATTTCCTTTTTTCATTGCATTAAAGAAGGCATCCGTCTCTCTCTCTCTCTCTACATCTCTCTCCTCTGTAATGACAGAATCGATATCCACAGTCGCCGAAAAGAAAAAAGAAAAAAAAAGAATCGATTGAATCAGAAAAACCCCCAGAAAAATAAAAAATAAAAAAAATCATCCTAGACTCTCTGCTCTGTCTGTGCTCTGTTCTAGCTAAGCTTGACTCTGCTTGATTCCGATCATCTCACGGTCAGCCAACCCTCGGAATGTTCCCAATTAGGCCTCTCGTGGCTCGCCAACTGTCTAATCCGATCCATTGCCCGTGAAGAATCCGACGAGATCTCCAACGCGGCGTGCTCTGTAGCGAATAACGGATCAGAATCCATCTCCGAGGAGGGAGAAACCGAGCCGGATTCCCAACTCGTTCTTGAACATTGCGTCGAAACCCAGTCTTGGAGATCGAAGTGGCACCTGGGAGAGGAATCCGTGAATTCGACCACTCCGCAATCTCTTACGACCTCCACGTCGGTGTTGAGGCAGTCGACGGCGAGGAAGGGGTGCTTCAAGAGCATACGGGCTGTCCACCTTTTCTTCGGGTTCTTTGCGAAGCACTTCATCAAGAAGTCTTTCCCCTGCTCCGACAACCCCTCGGGAATCTCCGGGATTTCGTCTCCGACCCCGATTCTGATCATAAGGGCGTACGCGTTCGACTCGGCCCGCGACCCCCATGGCGGCCTCCCCGTCGCCATCTCCACTACCGCGCACCCGAGCGCCCAGACGTCCGCGGGCGGCTCGTACTCGTTGCGCTTCACCGACTCCGGCGCCATGTACATCGGCGTCCCCCGCCACTCGACCCCGCCCTGTTTCCCGCCGTTCGACAACCGCTCGCCCGCTCTCTTCGCGAGGCCGAAATCGGCGATCTTGACTTCTTCGCCGCCGCTGGGGAATACGAGGATGTTCTGGAGCTTGACGTCGCAGTGGACAAACCCTCTGGAGTGGACGAACTCCAGGCCCTCCAGGATCGACCTCGTGTGGAGTCTGATCTCGGGCTCCGAGAGGGGCTTCCCTCTGGACTTCATGCTGTCGGCGAGGCTGCCGCCGGCGGCGTACTCGAGGAGGACGTTGTAGAGTTCCTCGCCACCGCGCTTAGCAGTAAGCGAGTCGCCGAAGCAGCGGACGATCCGCGGGCACTCGCCGAGTTCGCTCAGGACCCGCCTCTCGTGCCTGAGGGAGTAAGACAGGGCCGCGTCGCAGGACTTGACGGCCATCACCGGAGGTAGGCCGGAGGGGCAGGTTTCGGCGGCCGTGGCGAGGTGGATGGTGGCGAAGCCGCCGTGGCCAATCTCTTTGCCACGGACCCAATCCATGGCTTCGCGAATCTTGAGGATTTTCAGGGTTTTGAGAGAAGTTTTTAGAGAGAGAAAGAGAGAGAGAGTGGGCGAGACCTTTTGCTCTGTCTCTCTCTGTTTTGCGTGGGTTCTTGCTTCGCTTGGGGAGTAGGAATGAAACAGAGGAGACACCGGCAGGCACGCGTTTATATATCCTAACGAGGAAAGTAGAGGATCTTTTTTTTATTTATTTTATTTTATTATTAATACTACTTATATATAAATATATATACAGACGAGTTTCCTGATTTAGCGGACCTCGTTGCCACGTGATTGGTGCGAGTCGCGAAAGGATTATATTTATTCACCCGCCTCCAGTGAATTTTTTTGCTTATAATTGCTTTATCTTAAATGTTAATTAGTGAGCGATCAAATTTAGTTGAGCAGCGAATTGAATCGTCATTGCACGTGTCTTGAAAAAGAGCTCTCGCCTATAATAACTCTATTAAGTGACCAAAAAAAAAAAATAATAATAAATAATAATAATAATAATAATAATAATAATAATAATAATAATAATAATAATAATAATAATAATAATAATAACTCTGTTAATATGGTAAAATTACTTATTAGCGAAATCCATAAAAATATTAAGTATCAAACATGTTTTCAATGCATGAATATGGTATTTTCATTTTTGTTAACGAGGCAAAATTAACTGAATTTTTTTTTTGATGTGGCAAATTGTCTGTAGTTATTTATATTAGTTGGCTCATTTATTTATCCATAGGGAATTTGCCTTATAACCTATAGTTTACCAATTTTTAGTGTCTCTAGCATTACTCATCAACATGTCAATGATAATATTTATATCGATACATTAGATGGATTTTACTATAAATTCTTGTTGGGTGCTTGAGTAGATTTACTTAGTAATGCACCTCAAATTTTCTGTAAGTAAAGCATTTTATTGAACATCTCGATTTCTAGTGAACCCAATCTTTTCAAGATTAAGCAATTATCACATAAATTCATAACATGTACCAGATCGATCAATTACAATTCAATAACAGTTGAATTCTTATCAGGTATTGATCGAGGCGAATCGCGAGCACCTTTCACGCACGAAACATAAAACCAGAATTCACTGAGCAAGAAACGTGACTGCCAACTTGTGTATCGATGGAAGTGACCTGAGAAGCACGTTTCTCAAGTTGGCAACCCTCTGAGCACGAGTGCGCCTCAAATTCAGTGACTTACCATCGCATTTGTTAAATTAAATTATCATATAAATAAAGAAATCTAAAAAAATTCGATCGTGTTTCGTGCAACCTTTGTTGCACAAAAATATCAATCCAGATAAATACACATGATTTGTCATTTTGTCCCTCCACTTGACACTGTACTTGTGTGATTTGCGAAGATCTGGCCCCCCTAAGGGTAAGATGGACAAGAGGGAGAAAAAGAAGAAAAAAATTGAAGGCCTTGGTAAACTCACCGGTCTAATTTAACTGGCCCGCCTTCGCATCACTATCGCAACATGCATATTGCAACCGTAGTACGTGATGAAGCTGGCTTTTTTCTGGACCTAAGTATGTCTTTAAATTGTTTTGTCTGAACTCTAAAACGCAAAACTTCAATGGTATAATAACTCTTAGGAACCTAGGAGGCTATTTTGAGGGGTGGGGGGTTGACTACCGTCAACTACCGCTGGGTAGGGTTGTATAGTAGCAATCCGTGGCATTTAAAGTGAGATAGTGGAACTCACAAGAGTACTTACCGGGTTGACCTATACTTTGCACGGTGTCAATTAACTGATTTGTTGGCTTAGTACCCTGGATTAATTGACACTGTGCATATTATTAGCAAGATTGAATTTTATTTTATTTTCATTTCTTTACCCCAAGGGGAAATTTAAGGTGGAAGTGAGTTTTCTATGACTATCGACAGCTAAAGAAGGACGCAGATCTTGCGAGGATGCAAGTTTTATAGCTTAATTTAAAGAACAAAAATGAATTTTGTACAATTAAGGAAATTTTAAGGTTCTAACGTATCAATTGTTCTCATATTATGTACGATCTGTTGAATATTATCCCACATCGCTTGACAACGGATCTTATATGTTCTTTATGTTCATGTAGTCTTCTTCTATCTAATAGTTTAAGATCGTGGGTTGAACTTTCTAATATCAGTGTCTTGAAAATCGAATCGTTCCAAATAAAGTATACTTCGAGAGTGCCCCATGAGCAACCATTTAGAAAATCACGAAAGGAATAATAAGTTGCGATCGAGAGGATCGGAAGATGTTCCCTTTAGTATAAGGTTGATTCGAGCCATTTAACTGACAAGGAATCATAGTGTATGTACGACCTCTAGCTTGGTGAAAGCGACCAGCACCAACAACCCTCCTTGGGCAATACCAGCCCAGGATATTCAATTTACGTCATAACTACTGCTTATTTTAAGCCAAACCGGATGCAAGTCGGGGTAAAATCAAAGCAATTATATGCTCGGTACACGAGAGCCAAACTCACACCGCTCCGACCGGAGACGGACCTTGAACTGGCCATTTCGGTTCCGACCCGGTTCCAAGTGTAACGAGTTCTAGAATGGCTTAACCCTTGCAACAAAAATCAATAAAACATCAGCAGGAAAGAAGTACACCAGACCGCTAAATCCCCAAGAATTGCCGCCGCTGGTTGGGCCCTCTACACGTTTTGGTATTGACAATTTCTCTTCCTCGTATTGACCGTCCCCTCCGTTCACACCCACCGGCACGAGACATGTGTTGCTCTTCGTTGACCCTTCTCGTTTTCCCTTGCGGTGACCTAACCGAGTCGCCGGCGTAAATTAGTCCCGGATATAAATTCACCTAACTCCGGTCATGTCAAAGAAGTGGACTTTCATTCGGCACGCGAAAGTTAGATCCCAGATGTCATATCCGGGTTCTTAAAATTACAGCCGGTGAAAAGCTCCACGAGATCGAACATTTGGTTCGATAGGAACTGTACTCTCGTGGAATACCGAACTCTCTTTTAAAAATGAGTTACGACTTTCAATTGATGCTCCAAATTAAGATATTTCACTTTGCATCTTCTGTCCCTTTTTTTTTTTTTCATTTACATTCTATAGAGAATGGGCATGTGCAGCCTGAACATTCCGATGCTCGTGTCCCAAAAAAGTAGGAATAGTGAGTGACCAATGAGTTCGATGAAACTTCTTTATCTCGGGAGCGAATAAATTGCTGATGTACCTTCCTCAACCAAACGAGAGAGACAAGGGAGGAATTCAACCGATTCCTTGGAATTATTCTCGTTTTCTTTAACGTCAATTTCAACCGACAGTGATGAATATGTCAAGTCAAAACATGAATATTTCCCCTTCTTAGAAAATAAAAAAGACGATTCGGAGCATGTGCTCGTGGAAAATGCCAAAGACGCCAAACTCGAAAGGATTAGAACAACTTGCTCGAGCGATTGATTGCCTCTCGAATACAAAACACTCAAAAGCAGGTTCAGCAACGAGAGGAAAACGCGATGAAACCATTGACCGATTTCATTTTCCTTATTTTCCAATCGATTACTTCATTTTTATATATTTACATGTGATCTTCTGGATAAAAGGCACGGTCAATTTGGGGGGGAGGAGGGGAGTTTAGTGCATTCACACACGCATTATTATTATTATTATATTTTTGACAAGCCATTCACACCCGCTATTATCTGTCACATCTGAACTAGATTCTAATTATTGGTTGGATAAATTAATTAACTAAATAACATGGGAAAAGAATGGCTTAATCCATTTTTCTAATGGTTGGTGTCGGCTAGCTAGGAATCCTCATGGCTCGGTTCAATAAAATTAATTAATCGAAAGCCGATCAACCACCCCCAAAATTTGTGGATTTGTAAAAGCATTTTCACTGAATAAAAACAAAATAAACCCAATAAATTTTCTAACTTGAACCAATTTCACATATCAGCATGTTTTCGACTTGAATATTTTATTTAGAAAATTAAACAGTAAATTTGACGTTTAATTTGTTGGCTCTTCCACTTGACCAATTATTATTAAATCCGGAGAAAAAAAGAACCATTTCCTAGAAAAACATTATCCGTAGTCTACAGAACAAATGGATACGGATAATATCATAAAAATAATGAGCTCATTGGTTTGGTTTCTTTCGACTTGACCTAAACATTTGGTAAAATCAATACCAAAATAAATTTGGTATTTTTGCTGTCCTTCACATCGAAATGGGATGACTCAATCTAATTTTTGTTTGGACATGATATATAAACTTGAACTGCCCTTAATTTCAATTTCTTGTCCAAATGAAAATGACCACGTGGTACGTCAACAAATTCCTCCTATGTTCAAGGCTCCTGGTCTTAGGCAAAGCCCAAAACTGAGTGTCCATGTGGGTCAAGTGGATGCAGCTGATCCGTACCAGCGGAATCAACACAAGCAGTATAGATCACCCAATTCAATCTGGATTACAACGAAGGAACAAAGAAAGGAACAAAGAAAGCATATCCCTCGGCGGCAGGCGCCGGTCGGCGAGTAGAGAAATTGGGTCAGCGAATGGAGAATCTCCTTTTCTTCCCCTTTTTTTTCACCATTTTCACGCGGAACCGAAAGGCCAAAAGCAAAACCGACGGTCAGAGCAGAGCGAGGGGGCGCCCCTGCATCACCGTCGTCCTCGTCCCCGTCATCAAAACCCACTGACACAGAACAAGATCCTTCGCAAACCACGCGATCTCTGGTCGCGGCCCCCCGACAGTAGCCGAGCTCCCGCGACCAATGGAGAGCAGGGCAGAGCACGGCGGGCGAAAAGATTCACGCCACCTCGTCACGCGAAATCGAAAGGCGACGAATCTGGATTGCACGTCCTGCGCCGAACCGCACGGCTGCATGCAATGCATTTGCAGCTGGTCGCATCTGGTTGGCGGCCGTGTCCGTATCGACGGCCGCACGTTCGGTGGTGCTCTTTGGGAAATTGACCGGTCCGTTTCGTTTCGGCCTATCATCGGCACCGATTTTGAGTCCGCGGCACTCTAGTTCGGTCCGAAATAAATAAATAAAAATATGGGGTTCGCGGACAGAATGAAGAGGTGTCTCGTTCATCAAAAAAGTAGTTGACCCGAAAGGGCGCCCGTGTTAACGATCAAGGTTGTCGTTTTTAGGTTTTCGAATCTTGTACGACTCTTTCTAACTAATTTAGCTCATTCACGACGCCAGAAATAACTATGCACTCGAAAGATAAAACGAAATATGACCATACGGATCCATTCGTGAGATGAATGAGATTCGATAAGGACGTCTGTGATGGTCCTGTTTCTGACTTTGCTAGTGTCCATTCTTTGTAAGGATACTCATGATGAGATTGCGCATAACCACTTATATTTGTATCTATTGAGGCTTATCACATGAAATCGATTTGCAAATCAACTTCGTCCTAGTAGGCATGGGGAGCAAGGTGTACTTGGCACTGGTTGAATCGAAACTTCGATGCGCCTATTTTTTTAATAAATAAAACATTAGTGAATCTTGACATATGTATGTGGTAGAAAGTAAGAGATGCTACTGCATGGTCCTTAGCGGAAGGGAATCGCCAAAAGAGAGTTCAAATATTAACCCATTCGCCATATTGAGTTGGAATTCTCCAACACTTTTCTCGCTACCACTTTAACAATCTCCTCCTAAGCATGCTTCTCCAATCCATATTACTTTCTTCGCCATCTTATTTTAACACAAAGTTCCACATTGTTGCTATGTATGCTATGTATTGTAGCAGCCGTCATGGTAAACTCAAGGTCGCTTTGCTCTAGTTGCCTCTTTTAGATACTATAATGACATTTCCACTTAAAACTGTATTGACAATGAGATGCACAATAGATTTTCGCCGAAAAAAATTAAGATTGTGCCAACTATTATATAGAACTATACTGAAAATTCGTTAAACAGTTTAGAATTATATTGGTCAAATTAAAATATTTAAAACTCAATTAGCCGCTTTATAATATGCTTAACTTTTCAGCACTCCACATGAGTCGCCAATCAACTAAAAGAGTGCCGAGCATTCAGTCAAACTTTGCACAACTAAAATTGCAGCCGCAAAAAAGGTCTGATTTTTCTTTTTATTGCATCACGAAAAAATCTGTCTGTACATCTCTTGTCTGCAGCAACCGAATCAATATTCACAGTCGTAGAAAGAGAGAACGAATCAATTGAACCAGAGCCGTCGGATTGAACCAAAAATAATCATCCAAGAACTCTGCTCTGTTCTAAGCCCAGCTGACTCTGCTTGCGGAATTGGCACGAATTCTGATCATCGAACGGTTACCCAACCCTCCGAATCTATCCAATCAGGCCTCTCGGGGCTCGCCAACTGGCCAATCCGATGGATCAACGATGAAGAATCCGACGAGAGCTCTCCAACGACTGACGGATCAGAATCCATCTCTGAAGAGGGCGAAGGTGAGCCTGATTCCCAACTCGATCTTGAACATTGCATCGAAACCCAGAATTGGAAATCGAAGTGGCACCTCGGAGAGGCATCTGGGAATTCGACTCCGCAATCTCTTACGAACTCCTCGTCGTTGATGCCGCAGTCGAGGGCAAGGAATGGGTGCTTCAAGAGCATTCGGGCAGTCCACCTCTTCTTCGGGTTCTTTGCGAAGCACTTCATCAAGAAGTCCTTCCCCTGCTCCGACAATCCCTCTGGAATCTCCGGGATTTCGTCTCCGACCCCGATTCTGATCATAAGGGCGTACGCGTTCGACTCGGCCCGCGACCCCCACGCCGGCCTCCCCGTCGCCATCTCCACCACCGCGCACCCGAGCGCCCAGACGTCCGACGGCGGCTCGTATTCGTTGCAGTTCACTGACTCCGGCGCCATGTACATGGGCGTCCCCTGCCACTCGACCCCGCCCTGTTTCCCGCCGTTCGACAACCTCTCGCCCGCTCTCTTCGCGAGGCCGAAATCGGCGACCTTGACTTCTTCGCCGCCGTTGGGGAAAACGAGGATGTTCTGGAGCTTGACGTCGCAGTGGACGAACCCTTTGGAGTGGACGAACTCCAGGCCCTCCAGGATCGACCTCGTGTGGCGTCTGATCTCCGGCTCCGAGAGGGGCTTCCCTCTGGACTTCATGCTGTCGGCGAGGCTGCCGCCGGCGGCGTACTCGAGGAGGACGTTGTAGAGATCCTCGCCACTGCGCTCAGAAGTAAGCGAGTGGCCGAAGCAGCGGACGATCCGCGGGCAGTCGCCGAGTTCGCTCAGGACCCGCCTCTCGTGCCTGAGGGAGGAAGACAGGGCCGCGTCGCAGGACTTGACGGCCATCAACGGAGGGCGGTCGGAGGAGCAGGTTTGGGTGGGCGTGGCGAGGTGGACGGTGGCGAAGCCGCCGTGGCCAATCTCTTTGCCACGGACCCAATCCATGGTTTCGCGGATCTTGAGGATTTTGCAGGGTTTTGAGAGAAGTTTTTAGAGAGAGAGAGAGAGAGAGAGAGATGGAGAGTTTGCGCGCGCTCTTTTGCTCTGTCTGTTCTGCGAAGGTTTCTGCTTTGCTTGGCGAGGATGATTGAAACAGAGGAGACACCGGCAGGCACGCTTTTATATACTGACGAGGAAAGGAGAAGATCTCTTTTTTTTTAATTAGTAATACTTATATATACATACATACATATATATATATATATATACGCGAGTTTCCTAATTTAGCTTACCTCAGTACCACGTGATTGGTGCGAATCGCGAAAGGATTATATTCTCGCGGGAGATATTTATACAATTGCCTCCAACGAATTTTTGCTCATAATCGCTTCATTTTAAGAGTTAATTAGTGAACGATCAGATCTAGTGGGGACGTGAATTGGATCGTTGAATTTAATTGCACGCGTCACGCAAAGAAGCTTAAGAGTATAACAGCTCTATTAATATTTTAAGATAACTCATTTAACGAATCCAAGAAAATATTAAGCACCGAACATATTTTTTAGTACCTGGAAATAATACCTTTGTTTGTTATGAGGAGGATTTTAATTGAAAGTTTATTTGATTTAGATAGATTGTCGGTGGTTATTTAGATTAGTAAGCTCATTTATATAAGAGGATTGAATATAAGAGGATTTACTAAATCATGTGACAAATTCTTATCGAGTGCTTTATAGATTTACTTGGTAACACTTCTCGAGTATTTTTTGTCTGTATAGCATCTCATTGAGGATCCCCGGTTCCAATGAACCCAATCTATCGAGATCGAGCAATCATCACATGGATTCATGACGTATGTCGGATCCAATCCAATCAATCATGTCGGGTTTGGTCGAGGCGAATTGTGAGCATCTTTCGCGCACGAAACATCAAAGCCAGAAATCACTGAGCAAGAAAACGTGATTCCCAACTTTGTGCATCGACGGAAGCGAGGTAACAAGAAGCATGTTCCTCGAGTTGGCGAACCTCCGGGCACATGACCCAGAGCAGCACGGGTGCTCCTCATATTCAGTGACTTACTCCACACCCCCCGCCCATCACTCCTGGCAATATCACATTTATTGAATTAAATTAAATTATTGAATGAATAAATAAATAAATAAATAAATAAATAAATAAATAAATCTAAAAATATCCCATCGTGTTCCACGCAACCTACGTCATTTTTGTCCCTCCATTTGACAATATACTTGTGCCATTTAAGATGGTTCGGGGGTGCCCCCACCGAGGGTTAGATGGAGAAGAAGAAGGAGAAGGACCGAAGGACATCGCGGACTTGCCGGTCTAACTGATTGGCCTGCCTCCTCATTGTTGTCCTAAGATAATTGGTTGCGTGACGGTTTTTAACGTACTATGAGAAGAACAATTTATTTTAGACAAAAAAAAAATCAAATTGCAAATAATTATAAGTTATTGTAAGATTTTCTTCTTCAATAATTTATGGTTCACGGTAGACTGTTATTCTCACAGTGTCCTAAGGACTATTATGTTAGTAAAGCCCCTGTCTTAATTAAGGGCATGTGATGAAGCTTGATTTCTTGTAATAGCACATTTGATTTTTTTTTTTTCATTTCTTCATACGAGGGAAAAATTAAGTTAGAAGTGAGTTTTCTATATGACTATTGACAGCAAGAACAAAATAGATTTTTTACAATTAAGGAAAAGGTTTTAACGTACTAATTATTCTCATATTATATATTAAATTTTATCTCACATTGCTTGACAATGGGTCCTATATTTACATGATCTCTCTCCATCTAAAAGATTAAGTTTTTGGGTTGGATTTCTTAACATAACTATCAATGTCTCGAACATTGAATCATTTCAAGTAAAATGTACTTCAAGAGTGCCTTGTGAGCAACCATTTACAAAATTTTGAAATGACAAGCTGCAATTGAGAGGATTGGAAATGTTCCATTGAGTATGAGGTTAATCCGTGTCGTTTGTTTGGTCAAATAATTCGAGCCATTTGACTAACAAGGAATTACAGAACATAAGCTACGGGGTATGAATGACCTTCCCTTGCTTGGTTTGCGGCCAACGCCAACAACTCTCTTCGGACATTAACATAGGACGCTTGCGGTTCGGAATGTTCTATGAAACTCCAACCGGAAATGGACCTCGAACCTAACCATTTCAGTTTCGAGCCAGTTCCAAGTGTAACGGGTTTCGAGTTTTGTGTTCCAATTTTGTGAAATCGAACCTAAGGGCGGTTTTCGAAAGTTCTAAAATTCGATTACCCCAGCATCAAATCACCAAATATCAGCGGGAAATATATACAACGGAATGTCACATCCCTAAGAATTGCGGTTGTTGGTTGGGCCCCAAATCTTTGGTGTTGACATTTCTCTTCCCTGAACTGACCATTCCCTCTGTTCACACACGCCGGCACGAGACATGTTTTTGCCCTTCGTTGACCCTTCTCGTTTTCCCTTGCGGTGACCATGATGCAATGTCATTGCTGACCCAACTTAGTCGCCGGCGGACATTACTGTTATGTCGAAGAAGTGGAATTTAATTCGGCAGGTGAGAAGTCACACTCGAGATGTTACATTCAGATTCTCTAGATCGGACTAGTGATTAACTTTCGAGATCCAAAAGGTCACAAAAAATTACGGCCGGTGATCAACTTTGGTACACACTCGTGGTGCCCCTAAAGCTCTTACCCTATTAGGTTCAGATCAATTTTACTACACGTTGACTACATATCTACAACACAAAGTGTCATCGCTGGGGCACATCATCGGTCTTACTAAACGTCATGAGATCAAACATTTGGTCCGATGAGATTGCGACCCTCAATCGGTGCTCCAAACTAGGATATTTACAGCTACTTTGCATCTTATGTATCCCTTTTCTTTTTCTTTTTTTCATATATATGTTCTATATATAATGGACATGTGCACCTGAATATTCAGATGCTCGTGTCCCAAAAAAGTAGGAATAGTGAGTGACTAGTGAGTTTGATGAAACTTCTTTTTCTTAGGAGCGAACAAATGGTAGATGTATCTTGCTCGACCAAACCAAGAGAGAGATACTCAACTAATTCCTTGGAATTAACCTAAAGGTCGATTTTTGAACAACATCAATGAATAACCACCGGGGTTTATTTCAGTGGCCACCCTTTCAACTTGGAAGGGAGAGGTGGGGAGATTTGAATCCCCACCTTCTCGGAAGGTTGGGGTAGGGACGCATTAATTTCAGGAGTGGATTTCGACTCCCACGCCTTGGAATGAGGCAGAGCAAAAATTTGAGAGTGAGCGTTAAAATAAAAGTAAAGTAGGATCGATCCAAAAAAAAAAAAAAACAACATCAATGAACATGTCTAGTAAAAACACGAGTTTTCCCTTTTTTAGGAAAAGAAAACGTAATTCAAAGCATATGCTCGTAGAAAATGTCAAGGATGCCAAACTCAATTGGATTAAAACAACTCGCAGGTACGATTGCTTGCCTCTCGACTACAGACTCTCAGAGAGGGCGACAAAGCAGGTTCAACAACAAGAGGAAAACGGGATGAACCGATTGACCGATTTCATTTTTCTTATTTTTCAATTGATTACTTTTATTTATATATTTTTAGGTGCGTACATGTGATCTTTCGGATAAATGGCGTGGTCAAAGTGGGGTGTTTAGCGCATTCACACACGTCATCATCATTATTATATTTTTGACCAACCATTCTCACCCACTGTTACCTGAATTACATCCTAATTATTGGTTGGATAAATTAATTAGCTAAATGACATGGGGAAAAGAGTGGCTTAATCCTTTTTTTTTTAATGGTTAGTGCCGGCTAGCCAGGAATCTTCATGGCTTGGTTCAATTGGAAGCCTATCAACCACCCCCAAAATTTGTGGATTTAGAAAAGCTTTTTCAACAAAAAGAATAAAATAAACCCAATAAAGTTTCTAACTCGAACCATTTTGACAAATTAGCTTGGTTACAACTTAAATGTTTTATTTTAAAAATTAAAAATAAAATTAAATGTTTAATTCGTCGGTTCTACCTTTTGACCAGGTATTCTTAAATCCAAAGGAACAAAACTAAAAAAATCTCCCTAAAAAATATTATCCGTAACCTATAAGGCAAGAGGATACCAATAATATCATATATATATGTTGAAAAATTCCAAATAATGACCCAAAGTGCACTCTTTTTTTTTAAAAAATAAATGCGTGAAGTGGACTTTTTTTGTAAAGGTCCTGAAGTGATTACATTTGTCTCAAAGAAGGACCTGAACTGGTTATATTTGTTTTAAATAAGAGCCTCACCTCACTGGCTTATCGACTCATCGGTCGGCAAAAAATTATGGTCGATCAGAGGTATTTTCATCAAAACACAACTTAAATTTAGATTAAATTAGACTTTTTTGTCTGAAAATTAGATTAATTTTAAAAAAAAAAAACTTAAGCTTAAAAAAAGAAAAAAGAGAGAGAGGTAGAGGAGCCCCTCCCGCCAATGGCCACCACCCCACTGCCAGTGGGGGGTTTAGCGCTGGCCAACGAGGTCGTAGACGTTTGGGAGAAGAGGATCGCCACCCTCTCCCGCCTTTAGTGAGGATCGTCAGCCCTCACCCAAGTGCCGGTGACCTTGCCAGTCATTGCCGTCGCCCCATCGGCGATGGGGCAACAACCACAAGTGAAAGGGAGCCCTTCATCCTATCTCTATTTTTATTTTTATTTTTGTAAGTTTGTTTTCTATGGAAAAAAAAACATAAAAGAAAAAAGAAAGATAAAATTTAAAGGTCCTTATTTGAAACTAATATGGTCACTTCAGACTCTTATTCGAAATAAGATTCACTTCAGATCCTTATTTGAGAAAATGATGGCACTTCAAACCCTTATTTAAAATAATATCCACTCCATGTCCTTATTTAAAAAAATTATGACATTTTATATTCTTATTTGGAATTTTTCTATATATATATAATGAGCCCAATCATATGGTTTGGTTTGATTTGACTTGAAAATTTGGTAAAATCAATATCAAACTAAATCGGTATATTCACCGTCATTTAAATTTGGATCAGAACGAAGGACCTCAAAAGGGAACAAAGAAGGCATATCCCTCCGCGGCGGGCACCGGCTGGCGAATAGAGAAATCGGGGTCAACAAAATGGAGAATCTCCTTTTTTCTCCCCCCTTTTTCCTCCATTTTTACACGGAACCGAAAGGCCGAAAGCAGGAACCGACGGCCAGCGCAGAGGAAAATGGGGCGCCCCCGGCATCGTCATCGTCCCCGTCATCGTCATCAAAATCCACCGACACAGAAAAGGATCCCTCGCAAACCGCGGGACCCAGCCCCCCCGCCGCGATCTCTGCTCGCGAGTCGCGACGGTAGCCGAACTCCCGCAACCAATAGAGAGCCGCGGGCATAAATTTCACGCCACGCCACGCCACCCCCGTCACACCAGATCGAAAAGCGACGGATCTGGATTCGATCGCACGTACTGCGCCGGATCCCGCGGCCTGCACGCCATAACTTCCACCACGCGGCGGGTGGGCCACCCCCTTTCGATGTCGAGACCGATGCTGTCCGTTCCGGGCTTGGTGGTGGTCGGGCGACCCGCCGAGGCCGCATGCATTGCATTTTCAATTCGACCCGCTGATCGCATCCGGTTGGTGGCCGCCTGGCCCATCTCCATATCGAAGGTTGCACGTTCGGTGGTTGCTCTTTGGGAAATTGACCGGCTCGTTTCCTTTTGGCCTATCATCAGCACCGATCTTGAGTCCGCGGCACTAGTTCCATTCGAAATAAAATAAAATAAAATAAAAATTTGGGGTTTGCGACGGAATAAAAAGGTGTCACGCCCCTCAAAAAGTAGTTAACCCAAAAGGCGCCACGATAACAAATTGAGATTGTCGTCTAGGTTGTTCGGTATATGGAAGTGGCACGCCACATTTTTAACAAGCTTAGCTCATTGATGACTTCGGAAATAGTTACGCACTCAGGAAATATAACGGAATAAACTAGAAGTACCCATTCATGAGATGAATGAGATTTGATAAGGACACCGGTGATGGTCTCGCGTTTGGCCTTTGCTCATGTCCATTCTTTGAAAAAGATACTCCTAGCATAAAGACACAGACAAGATTGCACATAAGTACTTTAATTAGTACCATCTTAATATTTAACGCCGTACTTGTATTAGCATCTATCGAGGCGCATCATATGGAATTCATTTCCAAATCAACTAAATGCTAGTGGGTATGGAAAACAAAGTGCAATTGGCACTAGTCTGATCAAAACTTCCATGCGCCTATTTTTTAATAGATAAGACTTCAATGAATCTCAACAATGTCAACATATGTGTGATAGAAAGTAAGAGATGCTACTACACAGTCCTTTACCAGGGGAGATCACCAAAAGAGAGTTAAAGTCCAAGCCAATATGCAATATCTAGCTAATACCACCGTGACTAAAATATTAAGTTAATGAACTAATTAAAGCATACAAGTTGCTCCATATCATATTGAATTTATCATGTTGGACTTCTCCAACACTTTTCTCACCAGCACTTTAACAATCTCTTCCTAGGCATCCTTCTCTAATCCATGTTGCCATCGGCACCATCTTATTTTAACATGAAGCTCCACATTGTTGCTATGTATTGTAGCAACCGTCATCGCAAACTCGAGGCCACTTTGCTCTTGTAGCCTATTTTAGATAAACTATAATGGCCATTTTCACCTGAAACTGCATTGACCATGAGATACATAATAGATACTAGATACATTCTTATAAGAAGATTGCTAAGAGAAACCTCAACTCTAAACTCTTCAATGTATTCAATTAGATCCACCTTCGCCAAAAAATTTAAAATCATAAGTATGGGCCAACTATTATATATTAATTGCTTCACATTACGATAAATTTTCGATGTTGCACTTTTTTAACACTATTAAAATGTGAACTTTAAGACACAAGGTGAAGAAAACCTCTAAGAAAATATGAGAGGTACTAAAACATATATCAAAACAAGTTTACTAATAGACTCATTTGTGTATCCAAAAGGAATATGCCATATGACTTATAAAAAACCAATTTTGTATTGGGATATTGTTCAAAAAGTTATAAATATATTACATCGTAGTTAATTTAGTCATAAATGATTTAATTTGGCAATTTATATCCTAAATATTTGGACGATTTGCCAATATAGTCATTCTAGTTAATTTTGGTTGGAAGACACTAATGTGTACGCTGGCCGTCTTGCATGGCACGACTGACATGATGTGAACTATTTTCACAATTCTTTTATATTTTCTTAATATTTTTCCTTTTTTTTCCTTCTTCCTTGTGAAGGAAGAATGAAGAAAAAGAAAAGAAAAAACATTTTTTTTTAAAAGTTATAAAAATCGTCAATGTTAGTATCGATTGTGCTAACTTAACCAAGTTCAAAATATTAAAACTCAATTGGCCACTTTACAATATGTTTAATTTTCCAGCGCTCCACATGAGTCGCCAATCGACTAAAAAAGTGCAGAGCATTTAGTCAAACTTTACACAACTAAAATTGCAGCCGCAAAAAGATCTGATTTTTCTTTCTATTGCATGTTCAAAAAATCTGTCCTAACATCTCTTGTCTGGAATAACCGAATCAATATTCACAGTCGTAGAAAAAGAAAACGAATCGATTGAAGCAGAACCCTCGGATCGAACCAAAAACAATCATCCAAGAACTCTACTCTGTTCCTAGCTGTGCTGACTCTGCTTTCGGAATTGGACGAATTCCAATCATCGAACGGTTACCCAACCCTCGGAACCTTCCCAATTAGGCTTCTCCGGGCTCGCCAACTCGCCAATCCGATCGATCGCTGATGAAGAATCCGACCAGATCTCCGACGTGGCGTGCTCTCCGACGAACGACGGATCAGAATCCATATCCGAGGAGGACCAGAGCGAGCCCGCTTCTCTACTCGTTCTTGAACATTGCATCGAAACCCAGTCTTGGAAATCGAAGTGGCACCTCGGAGAGGAATCCGCGAATTCGACTACTCCGCAATTTCTTACAACCTCGTTGTCGAATGCAAGGAAGGGGTGATTCAAGAGCATACGGGCGGTCCACCTCTTCTTCGGGTTCTTTGCGAAGCACTTCATCAAGAAGTCCTTCCCCTGCTCCGACAGTCCCTCGGGAATCTCCGGGATTTCGTCTCCGACTCCGATTCTGATCATAAGGGCGTACGCGTCCGACTCGGCCCGCGACCCCCACGCCGGCCTCCCCGTCGCCATCTCCACCACCGCGCACCCGAGCGCCCACACGTCCGACGGCGGCTCGTACTCGTTGCAGTTCACCGACTCGGGCGCCATGTACATTGGCGTCCCCCACCACTCGAGCCCACCCTGTTTCCCGCCCTTCGCCAGCCGCTCACCCGCTCTCTTCGCTAGGCCGAAGTCGGCGATCTTGACTTCGTCGCCGCCGTTGGGGAATACGAGGATGTTCTGGAGCTTGACGTCGCAGTGGACGAACCCTTTGGAGTGGACGAATTCGAGGCCCTCCAGGATCGACCTCGTGTGGTGTCTGATCTCGGGCTCCGAGAGGGGCTTCCCCCTGGACTTCAGGCTGTCGGCGAGGCTGCCGCCGGCGGCGTACTCGAGGAGGACGTTGTAGAGCTCCCCGCCGCTGCGCTCAGGAGTAAGCGAGTCGCCGAAGCAGCGGACGATACGCGGACAGTCGCCGAGTTCGCTCAGGACTCGCCTCTCGTGCCTGAGGGAGGAAGACAGGGCCGCGTCGCAAGACTTGACGGCCATCAGCGGAGGGCGGTCGGAGGGGCAGGTCTCGGCGGGCGCCGCGAGGTGGACGGTGGCGAAGCCGCCGTGGCCAATCTCTCTGCCTCGGACCCAATCCATGGTTTCGCGAATCTTGAGGGTTTTCAGGGTTTTGAGAGAAGTTTTTTAGAGAGAGAAAGGGAGAGAATGCGCGCGAACTTCTGCTCTGTCTGTGTAAGTTTCTGCTTTGCTTGGCGAGGAAGAATGAAACAGAGGAGTCACTGGCACGCGATGATATACTGACGAAGAAAGGAGAAGATATTTTATTATTATTATTCCTCTTTATTTTTATATTTTCTGTTTATATTTATTTGTGTGTATACATACGCACACAGACGAGTTTCCTCATATAGCGCACGTTGGTACAACGTGATTGGTAATTACTCCATGATAGATGTTAATTAGGGAACGATCAAATTTAGTGGAGTTGTGACTTGCATCGTCAAATTTAATAAAAATCTACCGCCTATAATAGCTCTATTAA
This sequence comes from Eucalyptus pauciflora, assembly GCA_007663325.1. Lineage (NCBI taxonomy): Eukaryota > Viridiplantae > Streptophyta > Magnoliopsida > Myrtales > Myrtaceae > Eucalyptus > Eucalyptus pauciflora. Next base: position 782,760 of record VMYD01000281.1, read on the forward strand.
TATTTTAAGGTAACTTATTTAATGAAATCCAAAAAAATATTGAGCACCACTTGAATATGAACATGTTTTCTGATGTTGGGTATATTACTTTTTTTTTTAATAACAAAGAAAATTCTGGATGAAAATTTGTTTGATGTGATAAGTTGTAAATGGTCGTTCAAATTGGCAGAATCATTTATATATTTTGAGGGAATTTGCCATTCGACCCATAATTTACGGCTTTTGTATATTAGTCCTAATATCTTTGGTGTTACTCATTAACACGCACATGATAATTCTAGAGATATTAAAACTGATACGCTAGGAACGCGCCTCAAGTTTTTCTGTATGCAGAATATCATGTAGAACATCTCGATTTCTTGCGAACTCAATTGATCAATATCGAGTAATTATCGCACAGATTCATGGCATGTATCGGCTTATCGGGTATCGATAGAAGCGAATCGAGAGAATCTCTCACGCACGAAACATCGAACCAGAATTCACTGAGCAAGAAACGTGACTGCCCAACTGGTCATGGATTGAAGCGAGGGAAGAAGCATATTCCCACGAGTTGGCAACCCTACCGGCACATGACCCGGGGCAAGCACGAGTGCCTCAAACTCAGTGACTTACTCCGCACACCCCCCCCATCGTTCTTGGCACTATCGCATTAATCAAATTGAATTGAATTACTAAATAAATAAAATAATAAAGAAATCTGGAAAAATCCCATCGTGTTTCATGCAACCTTTGTCGCACGATAATAACAAATATTAATATGGACGAACGCGCATGATTTGTCATTCTTGTCCCTCCAATCGACATCATACTTGTGATTTTGACAAGGTTTGGGGGGCCCCACTTTGGGTCGGATGGAGAAGATGGAGAAAACTGCTGGCTATCGCTGACTCGCCGGTCTGATTGATTGGCCCCGCCTTCGCGTTGCCGCCGTGACATGCATATCGTCCGGAGCACTTGATGAAGCTGGCTCTCTTGTAATTGGAAGTGGTTTTCTATATTACTACTTCTCAAGGAAGCCCCGCATTAAGTAGATTATTTCTCGGGTCTATTGAATACCCATTAAATTTTATGGACTAGGTAATGCATGAACGGAATGCACCGTCAGGGTCGATTGGTTCCAAATCTAGTCTAGTATGGAACCAAGAACTGGATCACTTGGTCTTGGGATTGGTTCGGTTCAATTCCCAAGCGATTTGATGGGAGATGAAAATGAAAACAAAATGCAATCCTCGCACATATTCGTGTCTAGACATCAAGAATCCAAACTACTCCTTTCTAGCGATAAGTTCGTGAATTTTGTTAGAATATTTGAATAATAAATCACACATTCATCTAATAATTTAAGTTTTTAGAACAGTTGGCAATTATCTCACAAAATCTCACAAAATCTCACATGGTGTCTAAGCTCAAGGTCTAAGTTTGAATCTTTTCAAGCCTCATTTGCCTCTCAAATTAATTTTTCATGCTTAGTATTAGGCAAAATGACTAAATTAAGTATGAGGAGATTATAATATTTAAATAATAAATCACGCATTCATCAATAACTTAAACTTTTAGAACAATTGACAATAGTTTCATAAAATCTCACAAATTTGACCATATTATGAACCCATTATAATACTAATCGGTTGATGATGTACTCCCCTTGAGACTTTATATATTATTCATAGTGGTTAATTTTATGAGTGGCTTATCAAACACTATGGACAAAGATAGAGAATGAAGTAACTTCGAGTGGGACATGTGACAAAGGAAGGGAAAGAAATTTGCACAAGAAATTAGAAAAAAAAATCATCGATTCGATCTCAATAGTCCACTTCCCTCTTGGAATTGGGGATTGGACTGAAAACAATCTGCTCTAATTTTATGGAATTAGGAACCAGACCGATGCCTCTAGAAGCTACCCCAAATTGATTGGTCTAAGTGGATCCTAATTCAGTTGGTCCATCTTGATTTTGGGCAAACTTGTGATCGCCGCACCATTGGATGCAAGTTCAATAAAATCGAATTGATCATTGTGCTTGGTGCACAAGATCGGCCCACACCACTCCTAACCGGAAACCGATCTTGAACCGGCTAGTTAAATTCTAAAGCAGTTTGGTTCGACTCCCAATTCTAATCATCCAAAATTAAATCGGAACCTAAGGGTCGGTTTCAAAAGTTCTAAAGCCAATTAACCCTAAAAAAAAATCACAAAAACATTAGTTAAAATAATGCAAATTAGAATATTTCTTCTTGTTCTTAACTTCCACACCCCGTGAGCATATTGACAAATGGGGGTTGTGCTTGTTGGGCCCCAAACGTTTGGTGTTGACACTGTCATTCTCATGCACAACGACTGCAAAATCCGTCTTTTCGAGCAGAACGGAAAACGTAACTTTCTCTCTTCCTTCCAAACATCAAGGTTCCCCTCTGTTCACACACAATGGGCACGAGACACGCGCTGCTCTTCGTTGACTCTTTACCATTTTCCCTTGCGTTGACCATGGCCTAATTTCTTTAGGGTCATTTCTCAAATCTTGCTATATCGGTCATTGCTGGCCTCATTTCGGTGTCAAATGGGTTAATAGCATAAAAAAAGATTCAAAATTAATACACTTTTGATAAATTTATCTATAACTAAATGCTCAAAACTAGTATAAATTTGACAAATTTACCCCAAACTGATATACTTTTGACGTTAGTTTCCATTAAATTTTATTATCAAATTTAATAGTTGTACCTATTTTGTAATTTTGGTGGTATTAATCTAATTTAACGAAGAGTATGCAAATGTATCAGTTTGGGATTTTTAGCCATAAAAAATTAGTTTTTGGTAAAATTATCACAAAATGTACAAGTTTGAGGTTTTTTTGTAGTCATTTGGGGGAAATTTATCCCGGTATACCAATTTAGGAATATTTTGTGGTAAAAAAATTAATTTAAGGTAAATTTAATACGACTATTTTAAATTCCCTATAAGTAAGGACACTTATGATTTTCACACACCGAGCCTTTTCTCGGGGCATTTTTTTTATTAGATCAGTATATCCATGTGAAGTTAGAGCCTGTCTATTGACCATCATGTTTTTCTATTTTATTGTTCTTTTGTTCCCCTCTATTCCCTAGAAAAGAGAAGTGGCTAGAAAATAAATTTGAAACAAAAATAAAAAGTAAAAAAAAAAATCCATTTCTTTGTTTCTAAGAACAAAAATAAAAATTATTTTTGAACAAAAATTGTTGCTAAGAACAGAAAGATTACCAAACGCACCATTAGTTACTGGTGAAAATTCTTACTAATAGAAATTTACCTAAATAAGAGTTACGTCGAGGAAGTAGGATTCAATTTGACATGCGGAAGTACTTCATTTCGCTAAATTTGTCCAATGTTTAGCCTATGAGATCCAAAAAGATGTGGAAACAAAATCGGTTGAATGGAAGGCTGAGAGAATTTAAAAAAAAAGGATATACACACGTGGATTTGAAGGTTTATAGCTCACGACAACTGCTCCCACCTTATTCCAAATTTTTCTTTATATTTATTCAAATGGACACGTGCACAATTCAGCTGCTCGTGTCCCTAAAATTAGGAATAGGGAGCGGCCGCCGAGTTTGATGAAAGCTCTTTTTCTTAGAGGTGAACGAACGGCAGATACACCTTCCTCGACCAAATGAGAAGAAGGGATAGAGAGAGTGACAGATACTTAACCCATTTTTTCGAATCCTAAACGTCAATTTTTGAAGTAAAAAATTATTCAGAAACTTATAAACTTATTTCACTTTTATTAATTCAGTACTAAATATTTTAATTTTTATCAATTGAGTCTTAAATATTTTCACATTTTGCTAATTGATTTTATGCAATCAATTTTAATTTTAATCAATGACATAGACGTCGGTAGTGCCACATAAGACGGTTGACATTAATGTGGAAATTTTTTTAAAAAAATTATTATTTTATAATATTTTATTATTTTCTTTCTTTCTTTCTTTCTTTTGGTTTGGCCAACTCTCGTAGGCCACTGGTGAGGGACTAGACTTAGAAGAAAAAAAAGAAAAGAAAGAAAGAAAAGAAAAGAAAATTAGACAATATTAAAAAAAATTATCCACGTTGACATTAGCCGTGTCAAGTAGGACGCTAGGTGTCAATGTCAGTAATTTTTAGCTAAATTAGACTTAATTGGTAAAATTGAAAGGTCTTAAATTGAATTAGTAAAAAATAACGGGTTTGGGGCTTTTAAATAAATGCATCATTTTTTAACCATGTCAATAAATATGTCAAGTGAAAACATGAGTTTTCCCATTTTTAGAAAAAGAAAACAACGTTCGAAGCATATGCTTGTGGCAAAATATCAAAGAGGCCAGAACTCAAAATGACCGAAACATTTTGCACGTGCGATTGCTTGCCTCTCGAGAACAAACATTCAAAGAGGGCGGCAAAGCAAGTTCAACAACAAGAGGAAAACGTGATGAACCTATTGACTGATTATTATTATTTTTTTTTTGTTTTCCAATTGATCACTTTATTTTATATATTTTTAGGTATGTACATGCGATCTTTCCATGCATGGCGCGGTCTGTGGGGTTCAGTGCATTCACACACATCATTACTATTTCTTTGACCAAACATTCTCACCCACTATCATCTGAATTACATCCTAATTTTTAGTTTGGAAAATTAATCAACTAATGAAAAGGGGAAAGGAATGGCTTGATCCATTTTTTCAATGGTTAATAAAATGTCAATTAGCCACGAATGGCTGGGCTCGATTGAAAGCCGATCAACCAACCCCAAATTTTGACGATTTGGAGAAGTTTTTTACGATGAAAATCAAACGAACCCATCAAAGTTTCTTACTCAAACCAATTTCACAAATTTGCTCAGTTTAATTTAAATGTTTAATTTAAAATTTGAAAGAAAACCAGAGTTTAATTTGTCAATTCTATCTTTCGACCAACTATTTCTAAATCCAAAAAAAAAAACTCCCTGAAAAATTATTAGTCATAGTCTAAAAGCAAAGGGTCATCAAATATATTATAAATATGATAAGTTCATTGGTTTGATTTGATTCGACCTGAAAATTCGATAAAATCAGTGCTAAACTAAATTCAATAGGTTCACCATCTTTCATATCGGTACCGGATAACCTAAAAACCCTTGCTTTTGCACTTCGACTTCACACCATATAAACTTGAATTGCCCCTATTTCTAATTTATTTGTCCAAGTGGACATAATCACGCGGCATTTTATTAGTGTTCTCGTATGTTCAACGCTCCTAGCATTAGGAAACGTCAAAACAAGTGTCCATGTGGATCAAATGGATTGAGTTGATCATGCTAAGTGGAATCAACACTTGTAAGATTCAACTAAGATCTCTTAAAGAAGATCACCCAAAAGGAGCAAAAAAATCCCTCTTTTTTCTTTTCCTAAATTTTTATTTTGTTTCCATGCGCAAGTGGAGGTGGAAACCTAACATATCCCATTCTAATCTGGATTAGCACGAAGGAACCCCCCACAAAAAGGCATATTTGCTTTACAGTCCTCGACTTAATCCATTGAACCCCCAATATATTAACCCTAATCAAGGATCTTAATCCATTTTATCACTACTACTCTCTACAGTAGCTACCCAACATAAGCTTAAACATGTTTGGCAATAAGGTCGGATCGGACAAATGGATCTTTATTGAATTCGCTGTGTTACCCAAAAAAGATTATTGTTATCTAGTGCATTAAAAACTTATGCATGATTGAACGATCCCTAATATTTTCTTGAATATTGTTAAAAAATTATCTCAAAATTGTAACAAACCGGGCAACTGCCGAGCGTGCAACCGGGCAACTGCCTCTTGGGTCACGCGACCTTCGGCAACCCTCGCCTGAGGTCGTGCAACCTCAAGTGGGCCTTGCCAAAAGTCGCCCGATGGTCGCCGGCGACTTGAACTCATTATAAAAGTTTTTTAACCAAACGCAACTCGAACTCAAGAGTCCTTATGCAAAGAGTTTTTATAAAACGCAATTTGCATTTCTTTAAATAGCTTTGACTTTTAGCATTTGCATTCCTTTTGTAAAGCTGAACCAAACGTGCCATTCGTCATCCCTCCACAAACGAATCTTTTTCTCAAGTCAAAGATATAAAAAAAAAGTAGGACAAACTTCGGAATGCGCAGAGATCAAGGAACGGAATCTCTTCCGGAGAAGCCATGCGAAAAAGATCGCCACTTGGCGACGTCGCCGTCGAAGCGGAAGTGGCTCCGCCGTCCAGCTCGGCCCTCGGGCGGCCCCCCTTTTCTGCCATTTTTCGCGGCACCGAAAGGCCAAAAGCCAAAACCAACGGCCACAGAAGAGAAGGGGGGCCGCCCCTGCACCATCGTCCTCATCACCAGAAGCAGAAGATCCTCCCCTCCCTAACAACGCGGCGGGATCCACTGCACGATCACACGATGACGCCCCCCGCTCGGAGACCCCACGCCACCGAAACTCTTGGCCCCCCACACGCGCGCCCGATGGCGCCCCATCCGGCATCGCACGTCACGGGCCGTGCAAAATGCAATGCACGGAAAAGGCGGGCGCGACGACTCCTCCGCGGGGTGGGGACCGCCGAGGCTGCATGCACCGCATACGCCCCCCGACCGCATCTGGTCGACGGCTCTGCACGCTCTGGGTGCAATGGTCTTCCCATTTCGATGCCTTTCGGAATTGACTGGGGTTCGTCTCATTTGGACAACTACTGTCGGAACGGATGCTCTCGGTCCACGGCGTCATTTCGATTGGAAATAAAAAGAGAGAGAGAGAGAGAATCTCGGGTTCGCAACGAACGACAAGCTGTCTCGTTCCTTGAAAGTAGTTAACCTGAAAAAGCGACCGTGTAAAATGTGCTGACACGTGCACTCGGGCAGTTTCAAGAAACACTACGACTTTGGAAAAGTACCACAGAAACCCTAAAAATTCATTATGTTAGTATGAATTTAATTTTAATTTTTTTAATTAAATCAATTTATTTCTATACATTTTCATATTAGTACCAATTTAATCTATTTGACCAATTTATAGTTCAACAATTGATGACGTGAAAGTTGACTATCTTACTTAATAAGATTTGTGCTAACACGAATAATTTTCTCAACTTATAAAATTTATTTTATTATTATTATTATTATTTTCACTCCAATTGTTGAGCGAGGTTTGGGCAAGGGCCTCCATGCCCTTACCAATCATAGACCCTTGCCTATGACCCGACGAGATCTGTAAAGCCCTTGCCCAGATCAGGGGATGGTGTCGTGACCCTCGCTAGCTAACATGCGAGGATGTTGGGCCCTTACCCCGATCCAAGTGATGGCCACAACCCTCGCCCGTTAGTTGGTGAGGGCAACAATACCTTCGCTTGGTCTCGAGGACGTGGAGGCCCCTTGCTTATGGCAGGCGAGGGCCTCCTCCCCTAGCTAAGGTGAGGGCGTGGAGGTCCCCACTCAGACTAGGCAAGGGCGTCATGGCCCTCCCTAACCAACACAAGAGGGAATCGGCTCTCGCAGGCCTGAAATATAAAATTAAAAAGAAGAAGAAGAAGATTTTTCAATATTATTAATAGGTTTAGGACTTCTTTTAACAGTTTTTCCCTTCGCCATTTGTCATTTGACTATTGCCCAAACCCAAGTCAAAAGGAACTTCTCAAGGCTGCGGCATTTTAAAACTCACGTGGGCTTCAACGTCTGCGGACCAAGTCCCCCTTTTTCTTCGTTGCTTCCCCCATACAATGTAAATTTCACTTCTTTTTTTGACGGCATGCTGGACTTAATTTTTTAATTTCGACGGGTTCGTATGGTTCGTCAGACGAGTCAAAGCATGTGCTTTTCCCTCACGCCGTCGAATGCATTTCGGAAAAGGACCAGGTCAAGATCGTCGCTTAGGTTTTGCATCTCCCACGCCTCTCTTTTAACTTGTCATGTCTCGACTTCGATAGCCTACATTCCTACCCAAAGATGCTGCTATCGTAAGGACAAAAGGATCGCGCATGTGTAATTTAATGATATCATTTTATATTTAACGCTCTACTTCTATTTGTATTTAATTTGCAAATCAATTTCATCCTAGCGGGTACAAGAAACAAAGTGTAGCTAGCGCTAGTCTAATCGGAACATGTAAGCTACGGAATGTCACTATGTGTTGCAGCAACCATCATGGTAAACTCGAGGCCTCTTTTCTTTAGTTGCCTCTTTTAGATGGACATTAATGGCAATTTTCACTTAAAATTGCATCCATCACGTCGTTAATTGGGCAAATTATCATTAAATTTGTTAAGTACGGTTCCAAATATATCTCGGAAGCATTTTTTTGATAAATTAAAAAAGGAGGAAGTCTTCTTCGTTAAATCGTGACTGCTTCGCTGCAAATCAATGAACTGTTTCCGAACAAAACAGCACTCCCACATCGGAAAATCGCAGAGCATTCGGTCAAACTTTGCACCACTAAAATTGCAGCCGCAAAAAATATCTGAATTTTCTTTTTATTGCATGAAAGAAAGAATCCGTCTGTACATCTCTTGTCCGCAGTAACCGAATCAATATTCACATCCTAGAGAAAGAAAACGGATCAATTGAATCAGAACCCTCGGATTGAACCAAGGACTCTGCTCTGTTCTAAGCTAAGCTGACTCTGCTTTCGGAATTGGACGAATTCTGATCATCGAACGGTTACCCAACCCTCGGAATCTTCCCAATTATGCCTCCCGTGACTCGCCAACTGGCCAATACGATCCATCGCCGACGAAGAATCCGATGCGATCTCCAACGCGGCGTGCTCTCCGGCGAACGACGGAGCAGAATCCGTCTCCGAGCAGGGCGAAAGCGAGTCCGATTCCCAACTCGTTCTTGAACATTGCATCGAAACCCAGTCTTGGAAATCGAAGTGGCACCTTGGAGAGGAATCCGCCAATTCGTCGACTCCGCAATCTCTTAAGACCTCCTCCTCGTTGTCGACGCAGTCGAGGGCGAGAAAGGGGTGCTTCAAGAGCCTGCGAGCGGTCCACCTCTTCTTCGGGTTCTTTGCGAAGCACTTCATCAAGAAGTCCTTCCCCTGCTCCGACAATCCCTCGGGAATCTCCGGGATTTCTTCTCCGACCCCGATTCTGATCATAAGGGCGTACGCGTTCGACTCGGCCTGCGACCCCCATGCCGGCCTCCCCGTCGCCATCTCCACCACCGCGCACCCGAGCGCCCAGACGTCCGACGGCGGCTCGTACTCGCTGCAGTTCACCGACTCCGGCGCCATGTACATGGGCGTCCCCCGCCACTCGACCCCGCCCTGTTTCCCGCCCTTTGACGACCGCTCACCCGCTCTCTTCGCGAGGCCGAAATCGGCAATCTTGACTTCTTCGCCGCCGCTGGGGAATACGAGGATGTTCTGGAGCTTGATGTCGCAGTGGACGAACCCTTTGGAGTGGACGAACTCCAGGCCCTCCAGGATCGACCTCGCGTGGCGTCTGATCTCGGCTTCTGAGAGGGGCTTCCCTCTGGACTTCAGGGTGTCGGCGAGGCTGCCGCCGGCGGCGTACTCGAGGAAGACGTTGTAGAGCTCCTCGCCGCCGCGCTCGGTGGTGGCCGAGTCGCCGAAGCAGCGGACGATCCGCGGGCAGTCGCCGAGTTCGCTCAGGACCCGCCTCTCGTGCCTGAGGGAGGAAGACAGGGCCGCGTCGCAGGACTTGACGGCCATCACCGGAGGGCGGCCGGAGGGGCAGGTCTTGGCGGCCCCCGCGAGGTGGACGGTGGCGAAGCCGCCGTGGCCAATCTCTCTGCCTCGGACCCAATCCATGGTTTCGCGAATCTTGAGGGTTTTCAGGGTTTCGAGAGAAGTTTTTAGAGAGAGAAAGGGAGAGAGTGCGCGAGCTCCTTTGCTGCTCTGTCTCTGCGTGGGTTCTCGCTTTGCTTGATGAGGAAGAATGACAGTGGAGACAACGGTACTCATTTATATACTGACGAGGAAAGCAGAAGATCTATTTTATTTTATTTTATTTTATTTTTATTATCGGAACCTCTAACTTTAAGATCGAGTCTTAATTTTATACTAAATGTTTTTCGTTCCATAAAAATCATCAAACTTTAGGTTCAGTCTCAATTTTACTCTAAATTTCTTTTTGTTCTATGAAAAACCCCAAACTTTAAATTACGTCTCAATTCTATTATCTAATCTCAATTTTACCTTAATTTTTTTATATCATAAAAACAACCAATTTCTACTTGAATCACAAATCTGCCTTGCTAACCCTCTGTTCAAAGTTTTTCGTTGCTAATCGAAAAATGGAAAACTCCCAAGCACAAGTTATTCAAGTGTCCCGAGAAAGATCTCTCTAATTGCGAGAGATGGAACAATCTTGAGCATAAGAGATTGAAGACCAAGCACAAAATTAAAGATCTCAAGCAAGATGGAAGGAAAACTCTCTTAAGAGTAAAAGTAATCAATAAAACCCAACCCTACTTTCTATAGTTTTTACCCAAATTTCATATCTAAGAAGAAATTGTTTAGGCTAATATAGAAATCCCTGAAATCCCTCTCCAAAGGACTACCTCTTGGATCTGAAATCTGGGAAAAGAAGTGGAGCAATGATGTGAAAACATCACATAAGATCACTAAAGGCAATTTTGGATAGAGGGTTAACAGAGCAAATTTGGGACTCAAATTAAAAGTCATTGATTTTTTTTAAAAACAAAAAAAAAATTAAAGTAAAATTGGAACTCAACCTAAAGCTAAGTTTTAAAAAGGATTACGGTAGAATTGGGATTAAAGCTAAAGTTTAGGGTTTTTAATAAGACAATGAATATCTTAAGGTAAAATTGGAACTAGACCTAAAGTTGGAGGATTTTTATGAGACAGAAAAATTTTAGGATACAATTGAGACTAGAGCTAACGTTGAAGATTTTTAAGATATTACACCTATATATATATAGACTAGTTTCCTCATATAGCATCACATAGTACTACATGTACGTGATAGGTGCGGATTGCGAAAGTACTATCTTTATTCACGTGCCTTGAATTGTTACATATAATTGCTCTATTTTAAGGTTACGTTTGCCTCGCAACAAATAAATAGGTTAAAAATATTTTCTTAAAAATGATTTCTTGTTTTACTTGAAAAAATTGCTCAGTAAAAAATGTTTTCATTATTGACAATAATTTTTATATAAATATTTTTATAGACCATGAAAAAATTCATTCTTTGATTTTTGTAAGCGATATAATCGATTTTTTTTTTTATATTTTCGGCAGAACAAACGAAGCTTAAATATTAATTAATGAACGATTAAATTTAGTGGAGATGTGAATTGGATCACTGAAATTTATTGCACGCGTCACAAAAAAAAAATTCCACATATAATAGCTCTATAATATTCTAAAATAACTTATTTAACGAAATCCAAGAAAATATTAAGCACCGCTCGAGTATTAACATGTTTCTCAATGCTAGATAAAGTACTGCTTTCTCCTGTGATGAGGCCAATTCTAATTGAAAATTTGTTTGAAGTGACAAATAATCGGCGGAGTAGGCTCGTTTATATATTCAAAAGGAAGTTGCCATATGCCCTATAGCTTAGGGGTCGTATATTAACCTTAGTATCTAGGATATTACTTGCCATATGTGAATGATAATCATACTAGAGATATTAAAACTGCTACAGTAGATGGATGCACGAGTAGATTTACTCGATAACGCGCTTGACATTTTTTTGTATATACAACATCTCGATTTCTGGCGAACCCAATCTATCAAAATCAAGCAATCATCACATAAATTCATGACATGTATTAGATTGGATTAAATACAGTTCAAGAAACAATCGAAAATTCATATAAAAAGATATATACCGGATCGTATATGATCAGCTCTATCCATCGCAATCTCAATAAAAACAAATCTATCGAGTATTGATCAAAGCAAATCGAAACGTGATTGCCCAGCTGGGTATCGATTGAAGTGAGGCACGAAGCATGTTCCTCAACCTGGCAACCCTCCTGGCACATGACCCAGAACAGCAGAGTGCCTCAAATTCAGTGGCTTCCATGACTCCTGGCACCATCACATAAATTAAATTACTAAATTAATAAAAGAATAAAGAAATCTAAAGAAATCCCATCACGTTTTAGCCAACCTTTGTCGCGGAGCAAGAACAGCATCAATACGAACGAACACACATGATTTGTCAGCTGGTGCTACAGCTCGACATGCACTTGTGTGATTTTTAGATGGAGAAGATGGAGAGAACTGAAAGGATATGGCACACCTGCCGGTCTAATCGATCGGCCTCCCCCCCCGCATCGCTGTCGTGACATGCGGATTGCTCGGACCACGTGACGAAGCTGGCCTTCTCGTATTAGCGAGATCGGTTTTCTGGTGGTTGGGCGCCGAACATTCGGACACTGACGTTTCTGTTCTCGTGCGCAACGTGCGACTCCAGCCAGAACGAAAACGTGACTCTCTCTCTCTGTTCTCTGTTCCTTGTACTGACCACCACTCTTCCGAATGTGCAGATCTTCTCTGTTCACACGGACCGGCGTCGCTCCTCTTCGCCGAGCATTTCTCGTGTTCCCTTTGCGTTGACCGCGGCCCAACTTCATTCGGGTCGGCTCTCAGGTCTCGCTACATCGGTCATTGCTGACCTAATTTCGGTCTCGACTTCACACGGACAAGGATGCTTCCGTTTTCGATGCCGGCCCTCTTTTCGTTGGTGCTTTTCTGGTTGACCAAATCGATAAAGCCACAGGAATTTACCTGTTTAGGGTTACGTAGAAGGGGTATGGTTTAATTTGACGTGTGGAAGTTGGATCCGAGACGTCGCCTTTACCTTTATTTTGCTAGATTGGTCCAACAATTAGCTTATGAGATTCAAAAAGATATCAAAATAGGATCAGTTTGATTGGAAGGAAAAAAAAAAGAAAGATCTAAAACACGTGGCTTTGAGGGTTTTTGGCATGAATAATAGCCATTATGTTACTAGATAGATTTATTTATTTATTTATATTTTCCGGACGAGTTTCTGAGCAAACATATTCATTTGAAAACAATACAAAATTTCTGTTTCCAAAATAGAAATTCATTTAATAATGACATAAAATTTCTTTCTCTCAAGCAAACAATGATGGTAGACGACGGACGGCAATTGGCCACCAACAACTGACAACCACTGGCGGCAAACGACCACCTTTGATTGATGGGCGGCAGCAAGTGGGCGGCTGGCTATAAGCAGAGGTGAATAATGAGAAAATTTTTTATTTCTCATTTTCATTCCAAATATAGAGAAATAGAAAATATTTATTTCTCATTTCTCCTTCAAACCTATTTCTGGACTAAAAATTTGTTCCAGAAATTAAAAAAAAAATGAAATTGCATTATCAAAGGATTTCTACTCCAAACTTATTCTCGAGAATAGAAGAATAGTTCTGATCAGAAAGAAAATGATTATCATGTGTGTCCTTTATGGCTCATGACAACTACTTTCCATCATATTCCAATTTTTTTTTCTTCTTATTTAGTATGGACACTTGCACTGTTTAGCTCCTCGTATCCCATATATTAGGGCTAGTGAGCGACTGGCAAGCTTGATGAAAACCTCTTTTTCTTGGGAGGGAACAGATGCCAAATACACCTTCCTCAACCAAACGAGATAGAGATATTCAGCCAATTCCTTGGAATTAGGGGTGATCCGCTTTTGATTTGGACCAATTTCACTCTAAAACCAAGATCAGATCAAACCGTATCGGTCAACCCCAGTCTAGTTTCAGGGTTGGACCGATCCGATTCAGGCTTTTGGCAATTCCCATTGCTCTACTCTTTAAAGGAAAAGAAAAGAAAATTAAAAAATATATCAATCTAGGCTACTTATTTCCGCACTTGAAATTGAGAATTGTTCGGTCCGATTCTTGTGCACACCCATAATTCGAATTATTCACGTTTTTGTAAACATCGATGAATATGTTAGGGAAAAACATGAAGTTTTTCCTTTTTTCAGAAAAAAAAAAAAACAAAACAAAACTCGGAGCATATGCTCGTGGAATGTCAACGCCACCACGCTCAAAACGCCTGGTAACAGTTCACACATGCGATTGCCTCTCAAGTAAAAACTTTCGAACATGGGGACAAGGCAGGTTCAACAACAAGAGGACAACTGATTAACCTATTGACTGGTTTTATTTTTCATATTTTCCAATTGATTACTTTATTTTATATTTTTTAGTTACGTACATGTGATCTTTTGGATAAATGGCACGGTCAAGATGTGGGTTTAGTGGATTCACATGCGTCATCATCATTATTATATATTTGACCAACCATTCTCACCCACCGTTACCTGAATTTCATCGTAAGTATTGGTTGCATAAATTAAGTAACTAAAGGACATGGGGAAAAGGATGGCTTAATCCATTTTTTTAATGGGTAGTGTCGGCTAGCCAGGAATCTTCACGGCTTGGTTCAATCGAAAGGCGATCAACCGCCTCCGATTTTTGTGGATATGAAAAGCTTTTTCAATAAATCAAATGAAACAAACCCAATAAAGTTTCTAATTACGAAACAATTTCACAAATTAGCTTGGCTTCAATTTGAATATTTCATTTAGAAAATTAAAAAGAGAATTTGATGCTTGAGGGAAAAAGAACCATCTCCCGAGAAAAAATTAGCCCTAATCTAAAAAGTAAGGGGATGTGGATAACATCATAAACATAATGAGCTCATCGGTTTGGTTTGATTTGACCTGAAAATTTGGTAAAATCAATACCAAACCAAATTTAGTATTTTCGCCCTCCTTCATATCGAAATCGGATGAACTGGGCTTTCGCCTTTCGATGTTTGATTTTCGTTTGAACACATCTCAAGATGGTCCTACTTTTTTTCTATCTTTGTTGTGATTTCACGTGCGAGTGGAGGAGGAAACCCAACATCTCCCATGCTAATCTGGATTAGGACGAAGGACCCCAAAAAGAACAAAGAAAGCAAATCCCTTTTTTCGCCACTTTTACGCGGAACCGAAAGGCCAAACGCAAAACCGACGGTCGGAGACGAGGAGGGGGCGCCCCCCTGCTGCGTCATCGTCGTCGTCATCCTCATCGTCATCCCCCTCGTCACCGCGGGCGAAAAGATTCACGCCACCCCGTCACGCGAACTCGAAAAGCGACGAATCCGGACCGCACGTCCCGCGCCGGATCGCACGGCCGCACGCCATGACTCCCCCCGGCGGGTGGGCCACCGCCTTCGAAGTAGGAACCGATGCTGTACGTTCATGGCTTTGGTGGTGGCGGGGCCTGCCGAGGCTGCATGCATTGCATTTGCGTCTCGGGGTGCGGTGGGTGGGGGAGCCCTCGCCCGCTGGTCGCATCTGGTTGGTGGCCATCTTCCATATCATCGACCGGCTGCACGTTTGGTGGTGCTCTCCCCCTTTTCGTTGCCTTTCGGGAAATTGACCGGTTCGTTTCATTTGGCCTTATATGTCATCACAACGTCCGTTCGATGCGACGTGAAAAAAATCTCGGGTTCGGGATGAATAAAAAGGTGCCTCCACCCACAAAAGGTGGCTAACATGAAAAACGGCGTGACGACAAAAACAAAATAGCTGGGGTTCCTGAAATATCGACTGGGTTTTGCATAACGTACGCCTCTTTCTAGCAGTATTAGATCATTCATGAAGTCAAAAATAGTGATGCACTCGAAGAATAAAACAAAATGACCGCAAGGATTCATTCATGAGATGAGTGGGATTGATAAGGACTTCGACCATGGTCACACATTTCGACTTTGTCAATATACGTTCTTTGGAAAGATATTGCTATCCTAAAGACGACGCGATCAATTCACTTACTTAAATTAGTACCATTTTTGCATTTAACACCGTACTGAATTTGTATTTTTTGAGGCGTATCTCATGGAGTTGATTTGCAAATCTACTTCATCCTGACGCGTATGGGGAACAAGGTGTAGGTGGGGCTAGTATAATCGAAAATTCCATGCACCTATTCTTTAATAAATAAGTGAATCTCGAGATATGTTTTTGGAAGAAAGTGAGAGATGCTACATAACCCATTGCCATGGGAGATCTCCGAATTAGAGTGCAAGTCCGAGCTGATTTGCAATATCCAACTGAAATTGATGTGATCTAAATCTCAAGTTAATGGACTCACTACGATCTGCTCCATATCATATCGAATTGATCACATAGATTCATGACATGTATCAGATCAAATTAATTACAGCTCAAGAAATAGTCGAATTCATACAAAAACACTAGATTGTATATGGTTGATTCTATCCATCTCATCCTCAATAAAACAAGTCTATCGAGTATTGATCAAAGCGAATTAAGAGCACCTTTCACACACGAAACGTCAAGCCATAAATCATTGGGCAAGAAAGGTGATTGCCCAATTAGGTATGGATTGAAGTGAGCTAACAAGCATGTGTTTGATGTATGCCCTAAAGTTACCATGTAATAGTTACATGTTAGGGATTTAAGTTGTGTTGTCAATCTTATTATTTAATTAGTGACAAAGATGTATTCATCTATTTTTTCAATTATATATATATGAATGATTCCATAAGATCAGTTATGACTGGACCTATTCTTCAGATGTTAAGAGTATGTGTAACGGGTTCACAATTAGACTGAATCTTTAAACCATTCCCAATCAATGGATCATTGAGTGGATATTAATGACTCTGTTGAGACTAGTGTGTTCTAAACTTCATCATTAAGTATTGGATGCTTAAGGTAATGACGAGTTATGAGTCATTCGTATTATGACACCTGAGTTAGAACACAGGTGCTCATAGCATACAAGTTCATTAAACGTCACACGCATACAACGATTAACGACATGGAAGCTTTTGGCATGGTCAATGTCTAATCACTCATGTTTTGGTCTTGTGTAAATAATCCTTACACTCGAGGCATGGTGTTAACTTGCATGTTGGATGGCTATAGTTCATGGGTGCGCATATTGGCGGCTCATTGATCTGTCTCTATACCTGATGGTCATAGTTTGTTCATATACTAAGTTACACGTGTGCACAATATGGAATCCATCTCATTGTTACATGCAAGGTATAGTAATGACGTCCTATGCGATCTAATTATGACACTACATTTAAATTCTCGGCCAGGCTGTCATCGAGAATGAATTGTTTATGTTTCGTATAAAATGTAGGTCAACTAGGCTTCTCCGTATGATTGAATTAGTGACTTGACAAATATTCCGTGGTTTTTGTTTGATCTGGACATAATAAGACAAAGGGATTGAATTACACTAAAGCCAAAGTTGACAGGTTCATTATGTTCTTAAAACATTCACACTATTTAGGTAGTCATGACATATTGTTATATGTCAATCATGACTTGGAGGACCTAGAGATTAATCGGGATAATTAATTCTCTCAGGAGTACTAATGTGTTAGTGTAAGTCTTACCACCAACTCAAATAAACCTAGAGATGTCACACACCATAACTAATTCACTCAATTGGACACAGTCCACTCACGAGAGCCGTTCTCTCGCTCACCCAATTTCTGGGAGGAAGTAATCAATAACTTCTTTGAAAGGTTAGAGACTTACTTTTGGAGGAAGTTAAATGTTGACTTCTCCAGGACATTATATATAGAGCAGAGAGAGGGTGAGTGGGTTAGAGAAAAAGAGAGAGGCTTACATGGTTAGCAACAATTATTGACCATGTGCATAGGATTATCTCCACGGGATTGCTAGCATAATCAATAGGCGATTACATGCGAGTTCTTTTTCTATTGAGGTGCATTAGTGGTGTTCGACTTTTGTGGTGCTCGAATTGAAGAACATTTAAATCAAGTTGTTTAAAGCGTGCTTCGAGAGGTAATCCGTATAACCTTCTTTGGTATTCTAATTTTTGATTAAAATGCACGAACAACATCTTTTGAGATACATGAATAGAATTTTATCTTTGCTTCTGTTGCGTTAATGTTTATTTCGCTTATACGTGTTTCGTAAAACTCTAACATCATTCTCCTCAAGTTGGCAACCCTCTGGGCACATGACCCTAAGAAGCACAAGTGCCTTAAATTTAGTGACTTACTCCACACCCCCCCCTCGAAAAAAAAAACTACTCTTGACACCATCAAAATAGTACATCTATGATTAATTTATGACTAATAGAAATCCCAAATTTACTCAAAACTGATACACTCGTGATAAATTTACATTTTATTAGTTTTCCATTAAATTTTACTATCAAATTATTGAGTTAGATGATACGTGATAGTTGACTGGTATACTAGTTTGAGATTTTACTCTCTGTTTGTCACAATTATGCCAATTTTGTGATTTTTCAAGGTATTAATCCAATTTAACGGAAGACATATTTGTCACAAATGTATAAGTTTGAGATTTTTGACAATAAAAAAAATTAATTTAGAGCAAATTTGTCACAAATATACTAGTTTAGAGTTTTTTGTAGTCATTTGGAGTAAATTTTTCACATATATACTAATTTGGGGTTTTTCGTTACCAAAAAATTAGTTTATAGTAAATTTGTCATAATCATACCAATTTAGAATTCTTCATGAAATTAATTCAATTTATTAAATTAAACTAAATTACTAGATAGGAAAGAAATCCAAAAATATCCCATCGTGTTAATAACAGTATCAATATGGACGAATACACATGATTTGTCATCTTATGCTACAGCTGGGCATGCACTTGTGTGATGGGAGAAGCGTTGTGTTCAGATGGAGGAGAAGAAGAAGAAGAAGAGGAGGAGGACTGAAGGATACGGCAGACTTGCCGGTCCAATCGATCGGCCCCGCCCCCCGCATCGCTGTCGTGTCGTGACATGCGGATTGCCCGGAGCACGTGACGAAGCTGGCCCTTCTCGTGTTAGCGAGATCGATTTTTCGGTGGTCGTGCGCCGAACATCCGGGGTACTGACATTTCCACTCTCGTGCACGACGTGCGACTGCAACAGTACGAAAACGTGACTCCATCGCTTCCTTGTGCTGACCCGTCTCCTGCGTTCACACGCACCGGCACGAGACTACGGGTTGACCGCGACCCAACCTCGTTCGGGTCGGCTCTCGGATCTTTGCTACGCCGGTCATCGCTGACCTCATTTCAAGGACGCTTCCAATTTCAATGGCAGGCCCGTTTTCACGGCACTTTGTGGACCGGATCGATAAAGCTACAAGATTATAGGTCGCGAATGATGGTCGTACTATTCATTGTTCAAACTTATTTTTCTGTTTCTCAAAACAGGTTTGGAATATAAATTCTTCTAGTAACGTAATTTCATATTTTTTTTTGGAAACAAATTTTTTGTCTAGAAATAAATTTGGAACAGTAATGAGAAATAAAAAAATTTCAACTTTTTTATTTTTAGAATAGAAATGAAAAATAAAAACTCTTTTGTCGTTCGCTGTTGCAGGTTGCCAACCACTATTTGCTAGCCATGGCCTCGGGGGCACCAATCGCCATTCACCGCCTGCCAATCTCCGTCCACAAGTCTCCATCTCTTGTCCATCAGTCGTCGCCAATTGTCGCCGTCCAAGATAGAGAAATTTTGTGTTTTTGTCAAACGAAGTTCTATTGTGAGATTAGAAATTATGTGTTGTTATCAAATGTGTAATTTTGCTAAAAAAAAACTCTTCCAAAGAATAAAGAAAAAAAAATTGAAACGAAATAATTATTATTCACGCTTTTAGTCCCGACAAAAATTACTCCGGACAAAAATTTACCTGATTAGAGTTACGTCGAAGCAGTGTGATTTAATTTGACCTACGAAAGTCAGATCCGAGATGTCGGTCGTACTTCGTTTTGCCAGATTTGTCCAATGATTGGCTTATGAGATCCAAAAAGATATGGAAACAGGGTCGTTTGAATGGAAGGGTCAAGAGAATTTTGGTTTTTGAAAAAAAAAAAAAGGGGGGATCTAAAGCACGTGGCTTTGAAGGTTTATAGGCTAATAACGACAACTACTTTCAGCCTTATCCCGACTTTTTCTTTATTTTTATTTAAATGGGCACGTGCACTATTCAGATGCTCATCATGTCCCACAAATTAGGAATAGCGAGCGACTGGCGAGCTTGATGAGAGCTCTTTCTCTTAGGACCGAACAGATGGCAGATACACCTTCCTCCCACCAAACGTGATAGAGAGTGATTCTCAACCGACTCCTCATAAATAGGGTTGATGGGTTCCCGAATTAGACTGATCGGTCTCGATTTGGAAGGCGAGTTGGACCGGTCCGATTTATAATTTTGGCAATGTCTTTTTCTCTACTTTTTAAAAGAAAAGGAAATTTTTAAAAAGAAAAATTTATTGGTGCAATTCGATCTGATCGGTCCAAGCAATTCGATTCCGCATCTAAAACCGGAAATTGGATTGGTTCCCGCAGGTACCGTCTAAAATTAGCCAGTTCGGTTTGCTTCCTGGATCAGTTCGATTCCCATGCACACCTTTTATTTGAAATTGTTCACGTTATTCTGATTGCACGTCAATGAATATGTCAAATAAAAGCAAGATTTTTTTTTTTGCTTTTTTTTTTTTTTCAGAAAAGGATAATAAAATTCGGAGCATATGCCATATGCTCGTGGAAACGTCAAAGCCACCAGGCTCAAAACGCCAGGAGCAGTTCACGCGTGCGATTACCTCTCGATTACGCATTTTCGAAGAGGGGGCCAAAGCAGGTTCAACAACAAGAGGAAAACGTGATGAACCTGTCGACTGATTATTATTATTATTTTCATTGTTTTCCAATTGATTACTTTTATTTATATATTTTTAGGTATGTACATGTGATCTTTTGGATAAATGGCACGGTCAACTGGGGGAGGGGGGGAGGGTTGGTTTAGTGCATTCACACATGTCATTACTATATTTTTGACCAACCATTCTCACTTGCTATCATCTGAATTACATTCTAATTATTGTTGGAAAATTAATTAATTAAATGACATGGGATGAGAATGGATAAATCCTTTTATTTTTTATTTTTTATGATTTGTGTTGGCTAGCCGGGAATCTTCATGGCTTGGTTCAATTGAAAGCCAATCAACGACCCCCGAAATTGGTTGATTTGGAAAAGCTTTTTTAATAAAAATAAAGCCAATAAATTTTGTTACTCGAACCAATTTCGTAAATTTGCTTGATTACAATGTTAATATTTTATTTTAAAGTTAGAAAGAAAACCAATGTTTAATCTGTCAATTCTATCTATTTATAAATTTGGAAAGAAAAACCCGCCTCCCAGAAAATTATTAGCCATATTCTAAAAGCAAAGGGATGCCGAATATATCATAGATATAATAATTTTAACGGTTTGTTTTGATTCGACCTAAAAAATCACTAAAATAAATGCCAAAGTAAATTCAGCACGTTCATCGTCTTTCATATCGAAATTGGATAATCTAAAAAATCCTAGCTTTCGCATGTCGACTTCACATGGTACAAACTCGAATTGCCCCTATTACTAATTTATGATCCAAGTGGACATAACTCATATGCACAACGCCTTTAGTATTAGGAAAGGTCAAAACAGGTGTCCATGTGGGTCAACCGGATTGAATTGATCATGCTAAGTGGAATTAACACTTGTAACATTAAAATAGATTTTCTTAAAAAAGGTCACCTAGTTGGAGCTTAAAAATTAAAAAAAATTATTTTGTTTCCATGTGCAAGTGGAGGTGGCAACCTAACATCTCCCATTTTAATCTGAACGAAGGACCTCAAAAAGTAAGTGAAAAGGCATACATCGCTTTACAGTCCGACTTCATCCATTGAACCCATTGAACTACTCTGCTATACCTCTCTATAGTAACTCCCCAAGATAAGCTTAAACATGTTCAGTGAGATGGTTGGATTCTTTATCAATTTCTCCACGTGACCGAACAAAACATGTGCATACTCCTAAAATATTAATGAGATTATCCAATGCGAAATCCCTTTTCACGATACTTGTAACCAGTGACTTCTTGTACGAGGACACGCATCCGCAAATCGGATTCACAGTTCACACCAAACACGTTTGGTTTTGATTGGATTTTTTGATTTGATTTTCCTTCTTTTTGTTCCAAAGGATAGGATCAGAACGGAGGTGCGCCAAATAAGGAACGCCGTGTGGTTCTTCCTCCCTCCTTTCCCCAACTCGACTATCTCATCTTTCACGTGCCCAATTCAACCCAACCGCAAACGAAATGACAAGACAAGAACGACGCGCCCTCATCTACCCATCACATATTATATCAAATTATGTATATTAAAAGAAAGAAAACAGATAAATAATACAATAAAAAACAAAAACAAAAACAAAAACAAAAAAAGATCTTCTCTTTCCCCTCGTCGGTATATAAAACCCCTGCCAGCGTCTCCTCTGTTTCATTCTTCCTCACCAAAGCAAGAGAAGAAACCCACGCATACAGACTCCTTCTCTCTCTGAAAACCCTCAAGATTCGTGAAACCATGGATTGGGTCCGAGGCAGAGAGATCGGCCACGGCGGGTTCGCCACCGTCCACCTCGCGGCGACCGCCGAGACCAGCCCCTCCGGCCGCCCTCCGGTGATGGCCGTCAAGTCCTGCGACGCGGCCCTGTCTTCCTCCCTCAGGCACGAGAGGCGGGTCCTGAGCGAACTCGGCGACTGCCCGCGGATCGTCCGCTGCTTCGGGGAGGAGCTCACCGCAGAGCGCGGCGGCGAGGAGCTCTACAACGTCCTGCTCGAGTACGCCGCCGGCGGCAGCCTCGCCGACAGCTTGAAGTCGAGGGGGAAGGCCCTCTCGGAAGCCGAGATCAGACGACACACGAGGTCGATCCTGGAGGGCCTGGAGTTCGTCCACTCCAAAGGGTTCGTCCACTGCGACGTCAAGCTCCAGAACATCCTCGTATTCCCCAACGGCGGCGACGAAGTCAAGATCGCCGACTTCGGCCTCGCGAAGAAAGCGGGCGAGCAGCCGGCGAAGGGTGGGAAACAGGGTGGGCTCGAGTGGCGGGGGACGCCGATGTACATGGCGCCCGAGTCGGTGAGCTGCAACGAGTACGAGCCGCCGTCGGACGTCTGGGCGCTCGGATGCGCGGTGGTGGAGATGGCGACGGGGAGGCCGGCGTGGGGGTCGCGGGCCGAGTCGAACGCGTACGCCCTTATGATCAGAATCGGGGTCGGAGACGAAATCCCGGAGATTCCCGAGGGATTGTCGGAGCAGGGGAAGGACTTCTTGATGAAGTGCTTCGCGAAGAACCCCAAGAAGAGGTGGACCGCCCGTATGCTCTTGAAGCACCCCTTCCTTGCCCTCGACTGCGTCGACAACGACGAGGAGTTCGTAAGAGATTGCGGAGCAGCAGAATTCGCGGATTCCTCTCCGAGGTGCCACTTCGAATTCCAAGACTGGGTTTCGATGCAATGTTCAAGAAAGAGTTGGGAATCGAGCTCGCTTTCGCCCTCCTCGGAGATGGATTCTGATCCGTCATTCGCTGGAGAGCACACCACGTCGGAGATCTGGTCGGATTCTTCGTCGGCGATCGATCGGTTTGTCGAGTTGGCGAGCCACGAGAGGCCAGATTGGGAAGATTCCGAGGGTTGGGTAACCGTCCGATGATGTGAATTCGTCCAATTCCGGAAGCAGAGTCAGCATAGCTAGAACAGAGCAGAGTTCTCGGATGATTGTTTTTTGTTAAATCCGAGGGTTCCGATTCAATTGATTCGTTTTCTTTTCTACGACTGTGAATATCGATTCGGTTATTGCAGACAAAAGATGTACAGACAGATTCTTTCTTTGTTGATGCAATAAAATGAAGAATCAGATCTTTTTCGCGGCCGCAATTTAGTTGTGCAAGTTGGTCTGAATGCTCTGCACTTTCATTTGGGGGAGTCCTGTTTTTGCTCGGAAACAGTTCATTGATTTGCGGTGAAGCAATCACGATTTTACGAAGACGACTTCCTCCTTTTTAATCTATCAAAAAAGCTTCCGAGATATATTTGGGAACTTGCACCTATAAAAAATAATGATAATTTGCCCAACTATAAATGTGATCCATGCAATTTCAAGTGAAAATTGTCATCATGGTTGAAGTAAACATGGCAACAAGAGCAAAGCGGCCTCAAGCTTGCCACGATGGTTGTTGCAACACATAGCGCGACAGTGTGGAGCTTACATGTTAAAATAAGATGATACGGAATGAAATATTTTTCGAAATTCATTGAAGTCTTATTTATTAAAGAATAGGCGCATGGAAGTTTTGATTCGACTAGCACCAACCACACCTTATTCCTTATACCCACTAAGATGAAGTTGATATACAAATCGATTCCATGCAATGCATCTCGATGAGTACAAATGTGTGCATGGCATTAAATATAAAATGGCACCAATTAAACCGGAGTACGCAAGCTTTTTGTCTTTATGATAGCAGCATCTTTCAAGAGGAATGTACGCTAACAAAGTAGAAACGTGACCATCGTTGATGTCATGGATGAGCTAAGCCAGTTAAAAAGAGGCGTGCGAGATGCAAAACCCTAGGCCCCGATCCTGATCTGGTCCCTTTCCGAAATCCATTCGACAGCGTGGGGAAAAAGTATATCCTTCGACATATATGACGAGCCATACAAACCCGTCGAAATTAAAAAATTAATCCAGCACGCCGTCGAAAAAAAGAAGTCAAATTTACTTTGTATAGGGAAGCAACGAAGAAATGGTGGGATTTGGTCTGCGCATGTTGAAGCCCACGTGAGTTTTAAAATGCCGCGGTCTTAAGAAGCCTCGTTTGACTTGGGTTTCCGCAATAGTCAAATGACAAACGTTGAAGGGAAAAAGTGCTCCAGAAGTCCTTTACCTACTAATGATATTGAAAAGTTCTCTATTTTTTCTTATATATATATATATTTTAACATTTTAGGCTAGCGAGGGCTGACTCCCTCCCCTATTGGTCAAGGAGGGCCACGACGGCCTCACCTAGTCTAGTGAGGGCCTCCACGCCCTCACCCAAGCTAGGGGAGGCGGCCCTCACTCGCCATAAGTAGGGGACCTCCCTGTCCTTGAGACTAAGGGAAGGCGTTGTTGCCCTTGCCGACCAACAAGCGAGGGATGTGGCCCTCACTTGGATCTGGGTAAGGGCCCAACGTCCTCGCTTTTTAGCAAGCGAGGGCCATGACACCCTCCCTTGGTATGGGCAAGTGTGTTGCGAACCTTGGCGAGTAATGGGTAAGGGACGCAACCCTCGCTTGTGACTGGTAAGGGCGCTAAGGCCCCTATGTTATCAATTATGAATCGAAATTGGTTAGATGGACTAAACTGATACTAATGTGAAAATATATAAAAATAAAATGATTTAATTAAAAGAATAAATATTAAATTAGTGCGACTTAATTGGTTTAGGGTTTTTGTGATACTTTTTCCAAAGTCGTAGTGTTTCTTTAGAACTGTCCGAGAGCACATGTCAGCACATTTAACACGGTCGCCTTTTCAGGTGAACTACTTTCGCGGAAGGAGAGGCCTTTTCATTCGTTGCGATTCAAAGATTCCTTTTGACTCTTTTTTATTTCGAATCGAAATGACGCCGGGGACTGAGCATCGGTTTTGATTATAGTAGTCCGAATGAGACGAACCGGTCAATTCCGGAAGGCAACGAAGTGGGAAGACCGTGCACCGAAGCGTGCAGAGCCGTCGACCAGATGGGGTCGGGTCGGGTCGGGTCGGGGCGCATGCAACGCATGCAGCCTCGGTGGCCCCCTCCCCGCCGGAGGAGTCGTCGCGCCCGCCTGCCGTGCACTGCATTTTGCACGATCCGTGACGTGCGATGCAGGAACACGCGCGCTGCTCGGAATGCGCGCGCACGCGGTGCCGCGAGTTTCGGGTTCCGAGTGGGCATCACCGTAATAATTGGGGAGTGTGGGTCCCGCCGCGTTTGGGACAGGAGGGATCTTTTGGTTCCGATGACGAGGACGATGATGCAGGGGCGCCCCCGTTCTCCGGCCGTCGGTTTTGGCTTTTGCCCTTTCGGTGCTGCCAAAATGGTGAAAAAGGGGCCGCCCCGAGGGGCCGAGCGGGACGGCGGAGCCCCTTGGCTTCGACGGCGACGTCGCCAAGTTGCCATATTTTTTTTTGGCATGGCTTCTCCGGAAAAAAGATTACGGAGGGATGAAAAGCCATATGGAAATTTTGCTTGATTGAATCTTGCGAGTATCAATTGTGTGGTCGCAAATTGATTGTTTCGAGATGGCATTGATATCGTTTGTTATTTTTGGATCTTATTTTCGGTCGACATCGATGAATATGATGGCTTCAACTTGTCGGAATCAGCCATAATTGGACGATCAACGGGTGCTCGCCGAGTTCACTTGGGACTTGCCTCTTGTGCCCGAGGGAGGAAGAGAGGGTGGAGTCATGGAGTCATAGGACTTACAGCCACCAACGGTGGGCGGCCCAGAGGGGCAGGTTTTGGTCAACCTAATTTTTTAATCTCCAAAAACTATAAATTGATATAACCGTGATAATTATACCCTCCGTTGATTTTCGTTAAATTAGACGACTGCTACGAAAAACCATAATTGATAGACCTATGACAAATTGAGGGTAAAACCTTAAACTAGTTTGAGATTTTTTGTAGTATTAATTCATATAATTATTCACTTCGCTTGCCATAATGTCGAATTTCATGGGGCATTTGACATATCAGATTGTGCACATCACGAGAGAAGTTGTCACTTTGATAGCTTAATTAGAATTTTAAGCTAACTCATGAACATATTCAAGAAAATATTATGGATTGCTCAAGCAAACATAAGTTTTTAATGCACTAAATAATAATAATAATAATAATAATAATCTTTTTTGGGTAACTCAGCCAATTCAATAAAGATCGATCTATCCGATCTGACCTTCTTGCTAAACATGTTTAAGCTTATGTTGGGTAGTTGGGTAGTTACTATAGAGACCAGCAGTGATAAAAACGGATTAAGATCCTTGACTAGGATTAATATATCGGGGGTTCAATTGGATTGAGTCAAGGACTGTAAAGCAAATATGCCTTTTCTTTTTTTCTTTTCTTTTCGGGGGTGTTTCCTTCGTTCTAATCCAAATTCAAATGGGAGATGTTAGGTTTCCACCTCCACTTGCACATCGAAACAAAATAAAAATAGTAAAAAAGATATTTTTAGCTCCAATTGAGCGACCTTCTTTAAGACATCTTATTTAAATATTACTAGTGTTAATTCCACTTGGCATGATCAACTCAATCCATTTGACCCACATGTACACTTGTTTTGACCTTTACTAATTCAAGGAGCTTTGAACATGTGAGAACACCATTAAAATACCGCGTGATTATGTCCACTTGGACAATAAATTAGAAATAGGGGGAATTCAAGTGAAGTCGAAGCCAAGTTTTTCAGGTCATTTTGGTTCCGATATGAAACACGGCGACCCTGCTGACTTTAGTTTGGTAATGATTCTAGCAAATTCTCAGATTGAATCAAAACAAACTGGTGAACTTATTATATTTATGATATATTCGGTGTCCCTTAGCTTTTAGACTATGGCTAATGATTTTTTGGGACTTGGGTTTTTTTTTATTCGGGATTTAGAAAAATAGTTGGCTGAAAGATAGAATTGACAAATTAAACTCTGGTTTTCTTTCTAATTTTAAAATAAAACATTTAATTTGTAACCAAGCTAATCTGTGAAATTGGTTCGAGTAAGAAACTTTATTGGGTTCATTGTATTTTCATTGAATTTTATTTTCATTGAAAAGCTTTTCCAAATTGACAATATTCGGGGTTGGTTGGTCGGCTATTAATCGAGCCCGGCCATGAAAATTCCTGGCTAATTGACAGTAAACATTAAAAAATGGATTAAGCCTTTCTTAACATATCTTTTAATTAATTAATTTGTCCACACCAGCAATTAGGACGTAATTCAGATAATAGCGGGCGAGAAGGGTAGTCAAGGAGATAATAATGATGTGTGTGAATGCACTAAACCCCCGTTCTGACCGCGCCATTTATCCAAAAGATCACATGTAAATGTATAAAATAAAGTAATCAATTGGAAAATAAGAAAAAAAATCAGTGAATTGGTTCATCACGTTTTGTTCTTGCTGTTGAACCTGCTTGTCGCCCTCTTTGAAAGTTTGTATTCGAGAGTCCATCGCACGTGCAAGTTGTTCCAGTCGTTTTTAGCTCATTGGCTTGACATTTTCCACGAGCATAAGCTCCGAATTTTTATTTTCTTTTTCTATTAAAGGAAAATTCATGTTTTTACTTGACATATTCATTGACATGGTTAAAAAAAAATTGATGATGGGTTAAAAAGTTCTACATCTATTACAAATTTTGCTAGTTTGATTTGAAAAATTTCAATTCTATCGATTGAGTTTTGAGCATTTCTACATTTTACTAATTGAGTATATCCAATAAATTTTAGTCTGAAATTACTGACATGGACACTAGACATTTTGCGTGGTATTGTCAAAGCTAACATAAACAATTATTATAATTTTTTAAAGATTATTTTTCCTTCTTTTTTCTTTTCATTTTTTATTCTTTCATTCTTTTCCTTTTTTTTAGAAGCAGCCCTCGCCTATGGTTAGCGAGGATCGGTTGGCAACCTTTGCTAGGCTTGATAAAAAAGGAAAATAAAGAAAGAAAAACTAAAAGAATTATAATTTTTTTTTTTAAATGGTTGACATTAAAGTCAAGTGTCCTATGAGATGCTACCAGTGTTCACGTAGCAATTTCATGTTAAAATTAGTCGAATAACCTAAATTAATAAAACGTAAAAAAATTTAAGACTCAATCGATATAATTGAAAATTTTATTATTGAATTAGTAAAAGTGTAATAATATTTAAAAAAATTTGAACATTTTCCCTTAAAAACTGACGCTTAGAAAAACGTGAACAATGCGAAAGAATCAGTCATCTCTCTATCTCTATCTCTAGCTCTAGCTGGTTCGGCGGAGGAAAAAGAGCTTTCATCAAATTCATCACTAATCCTAATTTGTGGGACATGAGCGGATGAATAGTGCACGTGTCCATTATGGATATATATATATATATATAAATTTGGAATAAGGTGGAAAGTAGTTGTCCTCAGCTATAAACCTTCAAATCCACGTGTATAAGATCCTTTTTTTTTCCCTAAATTCTCTCAGCCTCGCATTCGACCGATCCTGTTTCCATATCTTTTTGGATCTCACAAGCTAATCATTGGACAAATCCGGCAAAATCAAGTACGTCCGACGCCCTCGAATCTAACTTTGGCATGTCAAATTAAAATCGTACTTCCTCGACGTGACTCCAATTTAGGTAAATTTCCATTAGGAGTAATTTTTGCCGGCGACGCCCGCGATCTAATCAGAAAAATGCCCCGAGAAGAGACCCCGGGGTGTCGAAATCAGATGTGTCCTTGCTCAAAGGGAAATAAGACCTAAGTGAGGTCAGCCATGACCCAAACGAAATCGGGTCGTGATCAACGCAAAGGGAGAACAAGAAGGGTCAATGAAGAGAGCGAGAAAGTCACGTTTTTCGTTTTGCCCAAAAAGACGGGATTTTTGCATTCGCACATGGGCACGTTTCGTGCATGAGAATAGAAATGTCGACACCAACGTTTGGGGCCCGACCACCAACCGCAGCTCTTCGATATGCTCACGAGGTGTGGAAATTAAGTACGGGAAGAAGATAATCAAAGACTTTTGGAACCGGCCCTCAGGTTTCGATTTCGTTTCGAAAGATCGGAACCGGGAGTCAAAAACCAGACCGATTTAGAATTTACAAGGTTGGTTTTATTCTAACTCGCCTTTGGAGTTGCGGCGATCGCGTGCTCGCTCGAAATTAACGGTAGTTGTGGCACATTTCGATCGTGCGTTACCCTCAAGCAAAGCAACAAAAAATCGATCTTGCCTATACAAAGATAATTAGAAATGGCCAGCTTCATCACGTGCTCCAACCCTTAGTGGGGCCCCAAACCTTCTTACATCACGCGAGTATAGTGGCAAGTGGAGGAACAAAAATGACAAATCATGTGCGTTTGTCCATATTGAGATTGTTATTATTCCGCGACAAAGGTTGCATTAAAAACGATGGGATATTTTTAGATTTCTTTAATTTTATTTATTCATTGAATAATTTAATATAATTTTTCTTGGTCGGTAAATAATTTAATACAATTTTAATAAATGTGAAAGTGCAAAAAGTGATGGGGGAAGTGCGTAATAATTCACTGAATTTGAGGCACTCGTGCTGCTGCCCTGGGTCGTGTGATTTCTTGCTCAGTGATTTCTGGTTTCATGTTTCGTTCGTGAATGGTGCTCACTATTCGCCTTGATCGATACCCGATAGACTCATTTCATGAAGGACGCGATGAATCTAATCGATCATATACAATCGAGTGTTTTTTTTTTTTTGTAAGAATTCAACTGTTTCTTGAGTTGTAATTAATTTAATCCGACACATATTGTGAATCTACGTGATAATTGCTCAATCTTGATGCATTGGTTTCAATGGAAACCGAGATGTTTAACAAGATGCTCTACGTACAAAAAAAAACTCGAGGTGCATTATTGGATAAAATATTAATATCACGGAAAAACCCAAGCTGATTTATGATGAATTTATTTCAAATTAATTTTTTGACTACTAAAACTCTCAAAATGATATTGACAAATTTATCCCATGTTAATTTTCATTAAATTTTATCGTTAAATTGCTAAGTTGAATAACATATTGCGGTTGACGAGTGTACTAATTTGGGGTTCTATTCTCTGTTTTTCACTTGCGTACCAGTTTGTGATTTTTCATGGTATTACTCTAATTTTTTTGTCACAAATGTACAAATTTAGTTTGTCATAAACTTGTCATATGTGTATCAATTTGAGAATTTTTGTACTATTAATACTTAAATAAATCCATCCTGTGCATCAGATTTAGTATCTCTAGGATTATCATTTAAAGTGTTTACAAGTAATACTAGAGATATTAAGATTAATATACAAAATGGATTGGACGGCAAATTTCCTCTAGATGCATAAACGGCCATGCTAATTTCAATAACCATTTACAACTTGTCACGTGGAATGAATTTTCATTAAGAATTTTTCCCGTTATTAAAAAAATGTAATATATCTAGGCATCAAAAAATATGTTCATTATTCAAGTGGCCCTCACTATTTTTTTTTGGCTTTCATTAAATAAGTTATCTTAAAATATTAATTGAGCTATTACTCGCGAAAGCTTTTTATTAAATTTGACGATCCAAGTCACTACTCCACTAGATTTAATGGGTCCTTTTAACAACTATCATGGAGTAATTTACAATTCGCACCAATCAAGTTGTACTGACGTGTCGGTTATACGAGGAAACTCGTCTTTGTTTGTGTGTGTGTGTGTGTATATATATATATGTACATATATAAAGAAAAAAAAAAGAAAAGAGGAATAATAATAATAATAAAAGATCTTCTCCTTCTATATAAACGCGTGCCAGTGTCTCCCCTGTTTCACTCTTCCTCGCCAAGCAAAGCAGAAACTTACACAGACAGACAGACAGACACAGCAAAAGAAGGCGCTCACTCTCTCTTTCTCTCTCTAAAAACTTCTCTCAAAACCCTCAAGATTCGCGAAACCATGGATTGGGTCCGTGGCAAAGAGATTGGCCACGGCGGTTTCGCCACCGTCCACCTCGCGGTGTCCGCCGAAACCTGCTCCTCCGACCGCCCTCCGTTGATGGCCGTCAAGTCCTGCGACTCGGCCCTGTCTTCCTCCCTCAGGCACGAGAGGCAGGTCCTGCGCGAGCTCGGCGAGTGCCCGCGGATCGTCCGCTGCTTCGGCGACTCGCTCACCGCCGAGCGCGGCGGCGAGGAGCTCTACAACGTCCTACTGGAGTACGCCGCCGCCGGCACCCTCGCCGACAGCATGAAGTCCAGAGGGAAGCCCCTCTCGGAGCCCGAGATCAGTCGCCACACGAGGTCGATCCTGGAGGGCCTGGATTTCGTCCACTCCAAAGGGTTCGTCCATTGCGACGTCAAGCTTCAGAACATCCTCGTATTCCCCCGCGGCGGCGGCGACGAAGTCAAGATCGCCGACTTCGGCCTCGCGAAGAGAGCGGGCGAGCAGTCGGCGAAGGGCCGGAAACAGGGCGGGTTCGAGTTGTGGGGGACGCCGATGTACATGGCGCCCGAGTCGGTGAACGACAACGAGTACGAGCCGCCCTTGGACGTGTGGGCGCTCGGGTGCGCGGTGGTGGAGATGGCGACGAGGAGGCCGGCATGGGGGTCGCGGGCCAAGTCGAACGCGTACGCCCTTATGATCAGAATCGGGGTCGGAGAAGAAATCCCGGAGATTCCAGAGGGATTGTCGGAGCAGGGGAAGGACTTCTTGATGAAGTGCCTCGCAAAGAACCCGGAGAAGAGGTGGACCGCCCGTATGCTCTTGGAGCACCCCTTCCTTGCCCTCGACTTCGTCCACGACAACGAGTTTGTAAGAGATTGCAGAGTCGAATTCCCGGATCCCTCTCCGAGGTGCCACTTCGATTTCCAAGACTCGGTTTCGACGCAATGTTCAAGAACGACTTGGGAATCCGGCTCGCCTTCTCCCTCCTCGGAGATGGATTCTGATCCGTCATTCGCTACAGAGCACGCTGCGCTGGAGACCTCGCCGGATTCTTCATCGGTGACCGATCGGATTGGCAAGTTGGCGAGCCAGGAGAGGCCTAATTGGGAACATTCCGAGGGTTGGGTGACCGTGAGATGATGGGAATTGTCCCGGTTCCGAAAGCTGAGTCAGCCTAAGCTAAGAACATAGCAGAGTCTTGGATGATTTCTTTTTGTTCAATCCGAGGGTTCTGATTCAATCGAATCTTTTTTCTTTTTCCTTTTCGGCGACTGTGATTATCGATTCGGCCATTACAGAAGAGAGATGTACAGAGAGACAAGACACTTTCTTTCGATGCAACGACAATGAAAAATCGTATCTTTTTTGCGGCAGCAAATTTAGCTGTGCAAAGTTGGACTGAATGCTCTGCACTTTTTTAGATGATTGGCGACTCTCATGTGGGGTAAGGTCCGATTCCTAAGAAAGCTTAAGCCAAATCGATCTCCTCTGTCAAGTGATGTTTAACTAAATGGTCCAATTTGTCAACCAATCCACACATGAATTTCCCTTCTTAAGTGTACAAAGAAGTCTCTGAGTTGTTTGAAGTACCTCAACAATTTCCTTATTTGAAAGATGTGGATATCGCCAAAACGAATGGTTTATGAAGTTGTGTAATTACTGCTTGCGAGTCCACATTCACAAAACCATTGGAGTAAAACCCCCATGGACACCCTTTCAACATGGAATGGGGAGGTGAGGGGTTCAAATCCTGACATTCTCAAGAGGATTGGAGTGGGGACGAATTAGTTTCAGGAGTGGGTTTCGACTCCCACGCCCTGTAAGGAAGCAGGATAAAAGTCTGAGAGTGAGAGTTAGAATAGGAGTAGAGTAAGACCGACAAAAAAAAAAAAAAAAAATTCACCTTCACAATAATTTTGGGAATACCTAGAGGGATTGCCAGTTTGA
The DNA here is from genome assembly GCA_007663325.1 of Eucalyptus pauciflora. NCBI lineage: Eukaryota > Viridiplantae > Streptophyta > Magnoliopsida > Myrtales > Myrtaceae > Eucalyptus > Eucalyptus pauciflora. Next base: position 816,280 of record VMYD01000281.1, read on the forward strand.
TGCTCAAAAGAATATCCCGATGTTCTGCTTTTACCAAAGGGCACACTCAAAACATACCAGCCAGATGCTTGACTCATCAAAGAGAAGTCTACCTACTGAAGCTGGACCCAGATTGCCTTTTTGGGGTCCAGGACAACTTCCTTTTTAATTTATCAACAAATGCTTCCGAGATATATTTGTGAACCGTACTTGACAAAAATAATGATAATTTGCCCAATTAAGAATGACTTGCCAATTGAATTTTCAGTTACAGGTTTTCCTATAGCAAAACTAAAAATGAGATTTGCGCTTTTTGTATTTACACTTGCATTGTTTACGGTCTTTAATAGCATATATCTCCATTTTAGTGTACTCTAGCATCATGAATTTCATATGAGTCATATTAGGGAAAATTTGTCTAAAAATAAAGAAACATATTGTACGACAACTAATTCAGTTCAATTTGATCAATTTAATCCTAAACTTTTTGATTATTTTTCATTGCAGTCCATGATAGTAGCATCTCTTACTTTCTACCAAAAAGATATCTCTAGATTCACTAAAGTCTTATTTATTAAAGCGTTAATATCACAAAAAATCTCAAATTAGTACATTTGTGACAATTTTACCAAAAAAAATCTTTTACCATAAAAAATTTCAAGCTAGTATACCTATGACAAATTCACCATTCGTTAAGTTTCGTTAAATTTTACTATTAAATTGAATGACATATGACAGTTGACAAATGTACCAATTTGTAAAACTTATCTTCTATGTCATGAGTGTATCGATTTGAGATTTTTTATAGTATTAATAATTTATTAAAAAATAGGTGCGTGGAATTATCGATTAGACCAGTGCCAATTACATCATATTTTCCATGCCCACTAGAATGAAGTTGATTTGCAACTCAATTCGATTTGATATGCCTCAAAAGATACAAACATAAGTACGTCATTAAATATAAAGAGGGTACCAATTAAAGTACACGTGTTGAATCTGTCGGTCTTTGTCATGGTATTATCCTTCTAAAGAATGGAATCTAGCAAAGCCGAAACATGCTACCATCATCGAGGTCCTTATCGAATCCCATCCATCTCATTGAATGAATCCTTATGATTATTTTGTTTTATTTTCGAGTGCATTACATCATGAATGAGCTAAGACAATTAGAACGAGGCGTGGGAGATTTGAAACCTAAACGACAATCTCAATTTAGTCCTTTTCGAAATCCGGGGGGTGTCGGGAATTATTTCCTTCGACGTATCTGACGAACCATACAAACCCGAGATTTTTTTTTATGTCGTATCGAATTGATGTCGTGGACTCGACATCGGTTCTTAAAATATGTATACCGGCCAAACGAACGAACCAGTCAATTTCCCGAGGGCAGTCGATATGCAATGCATGCGGCCTCGGTGGGCCCCCTCACCACCGAACCCCGGACGGACAGGATCGGTTCTCTATTTCGAAGGGGGTGGGCCCACCCGCCGGGGGGGAGTTATCGTTGTGCCAGCCGTGCGATCCGCCAGATCGGGCGGTGAATGAATCTTTCGCCGCCGGTGCTCTGCTCCGCTCCGTATTGGTCGCGGGAGTTCGGCTACTGTCGGGGGTCGCGACCAGGCATCGGCATCGCCAGTTTCGGCGGCGGCGTGGGACTCGCAGTTGCCGCGCAGGTTGCCCAAGTGGTGGCGTGGGTCCCGTGATTTTTCGCCGGGGGATCTCTTTCTGCGTCGGAGGATTTCGATGCTGACGAGGACGATGATGCGGTCGTGTTTTTTTGGCCTCTGGCCTTTCGGCGCCCCGTAAGAATGGGCGAGAAAAGGAGGGCTGCTCGAGGCCACAGCGGGACGGCGGAGACGCTTCGCTTTGACGGCGACAGTCCGCAAGTTGCGGTCTTGTCTTTTTGCATGGGCTCCTCCTCGTCTTCGGGGAAGGAAAGAAGATTCTCCCTTCGTTTGATTCCCCACCACCACGTCGCTTCCAAGCTTTTGGGCATCTTTGACCCGAAAGGCGCGCCCGACTTCTATATTTCAACCCGTGCCTCCCGCGGAGGGAATGAAGAAGAGCCATCTGAAGATTTGCTTGAATCGACCATTCGTGTCGTCCCAAATTGATTGCTCAAGGTGGCATCTCGTGCTCGAAGGAGGAAGAGAGGGCGGCCGGAATATATAACTTTCATTAATCCACGTTAAATCTTAATTAGTGATCAGATTTCAAGAAACATGTAAGACAATATAAGGGATTGATCCAGCATGCATGAGTTTTTAATGCACTAACTAGATAATAATAATGATAATCTTTTTTGGGTAGCACGGTGAATTTGATAAAGATCCGTTTGTCCAATCCGACCTTCTTGCTAAAATGTTCAAGCTTGTCTTGAGTGATGCTTAGCAGAGTAGCGACAAAACGGATTAAGATCCTTGAATAGGATTAATGTATTATTGATGGTTCAATGGATCAAGTTAGGGATTGTAAAGCGATATGCTTTTTTTTTTTTTGAAGTCCTTCGTTCTAATTTAGATTAAATTGGGGGAGATGTTAGGGTTTCCACTTCCACTTGCACAAGGAGACAAAGTAGAATTAATATAAAAAAAAGATTTGTTTTTTGCTCCAACTGGGTGATCTACTACTTTAATTAATCCCACTAATATGGATCAACTCAATCCACCTGACCCACATGAACACTTGTTTCAACTTTTCCTTAAGACTAGGTGCCCTGAACATACGAGGAAATCGTCGACCAACAATGTTGTCATTTTCACTTGGACAATCAGTTGAAAATAAGGGGCGGTTCAAGTTTTTACTGTGTTCAAACGAAAATCAAATGTCAAAACGCGCAAGCCGAGTTTCTTAGGTCATCCGATTTCGATGTGAAGGACGGCGAAAATACTGATTTAGTTTGGTGTTGATTTGACCAAATTTGCAAGTCAATTCAAATCAAACCGATGAGCCCATTATCTTTATGGTATTATTGGTATATCCTTGCTTTTTAGACTATGGCTAATATTTTCCCGGGGATGGTTCTTTTTTCCTCCACATTTAAGAATACTCGGTCAAAAGGTGGAGCCAACAAATTAAACATCAAATTTTCTTTTTAATTTTTCTAATAAAATATTTAAATCAAAACCAAGCTAATTTGAGAAATTGGTTCGATTTAGAAACTTTGCCGGATTTATTTTTTTCTTTTTTTATTGAAAAAGCGTTTCCAAATCCGCAAATTTTGGGGATGGTTGATCGGCTTTCAATTGAACCAAGTCATGAAGATTCCTGGCTAGCCGACACTAACCATTAAAAAACTGGATTAAGCCATTCTTTTCCCCCATGTCATTTAGTTAATTAATTTAACCAACCGATAATTAGGATGTAATTCAGATAACAGTGGGTGAGAATGGTTGGTAAAATGCATAATGATAATAATGTGTGAGAATGCACAACCCCCCCCCCCCCTTCCCTCTTTTGACCATGCCATTTATCCAAGAGATCACACGTACAATACTAAAAATATATAAAATAAAAGTAACCAATTGGAAAATAAGGAAAAATAAATAAATCAGTCAATAGGTTTATCACGTTTTCCTCTTGTTGTCGAACCTGCTTGGTCTCCCTCTTTGAAAGTTCGTATACGATAGGCAATTGCACGTGCAAGTTGTTCTGGTCATTTCGTGTTTGGTGTCTTTGACATTTTCCACGAGCATATGCTCCGAATTTCGTTTTCTTTTCTTAAAAAGGGAAAATTCGTGCTTTTACTTGACATGTTCATCCTCATAACTATAATTAGATAAATTTCTATCAGGAGTAATTTTCGCCTGCGACCTATCATGTAAATGCCCCCGAAATGCCCCGAAATCGGAAGTGCCCCTGCTTGGAGGGAATTTAAGACCGAAATGAGGTGAGCAATGGCAAATGTAGCAAAATTCAAGGAGGACGACCCTAATGAAATTGGGTCGTGGTCAACGGCAGAGTGAAAATGAAAAAAGGGTCAACGAAGAGTACCCCATTGTTTCGTGCCCGTCGTGTGTGAACAGAGGCAACCTGATGTTCAAAAGGATGGTCGGTTCAAGGAAGAGAAGTCCTGTTTTCGATCTGCCCAAAAACACAATGAAGAGAAGTCCATAACTTTTTAACTTGCCCTTAGGTTCCAGTTTCCAAAAAATCGGGACTAAAAATCGAACCCATTATGCTTGGAACCAGATCCAAATTGAAGAACCAAGATCGGTTCTTCAGTTAGCTTTGCAACATGGTTGAAAACTAATTAATCATCTTGATCCAGTGTGTCCACTTCTCATTGAATAAAGATAAAAAAAAAAGCCCTCCATGTCCAATCATGTAAATGCGCTAAACCTTGGACAAATGTTTAATTTCTCACCCTAATATAAATAATTCCGTATTTACGCTATGTTGACTCGTGTGCTATCGAGTTCATAAGATTTAGTGGATATTCCATAGATCCGAGAAATAATCTACACAACGTGGGTTCATCTTCTGTGTCATTCGAGAATCAACTACATGAAAATTTTGTTAGCTCATCACAAGATCTGTGTCCTCTTTTAGCTGTCAAAAGTCATAGAAAACTCACTTCCAATCTATTTTCCCCTTGAATAAAGCTCAAAAAATCAATCTTGCTATTCCAAGAAATCCAGCTTCATCACGTGCTCCATACTATCTGCTTGTCATGACAGCAATGGGAAGGCGGGCTAATAAATCAGACCAGCAAATCTGCGGTAGCCTACAGTTTTCTTCTTCTTCATCATCTAACCCTAAGTGGGGCCCCTCAAGCCTTCTTAAATCAAAAGTATAATATGTCAAGTTGTAGGAGAAAACCAAATATTATATATGTCTATTTTTATGTTGTTGCTATTCTGCGACAAAAGTTGCATAAAAGAGGATGAGATATTTATCGATTTTTTTTTATCTATTCATTTATTTAATGATTTCATTTAATTTATGTGATAGTGCCAAGAGTGATGGGGGAGTGCATAATAAATAGCAACAGCTAAATTCAAGATGGTGATGAGTCGAGTCACTGAATTCGAGGCGCTGCTGCTGCTGCTCTGGGTCATGTGCCGAGAGAGTTGCCAACTTGTGGAACATGCTTTCTTAGTTCGCTTCCAGTCAATAGCCAGTTGGGCAATCATGTTTCTTGCTCAGCGATTTCTAGTTTCACGTTTATTGCACGGAGAAGATACTTTCGATACGCTTCGATCAATATTGAATAAGACTTGGTATGATAAAAGATATGATGAATAAAACTAATCATACACGATCGAATGTTCTTATCTGAATTCAATTGCTTATTGAGTTTTCAATGATTTGATCCGGTATGTATCTTGGATCCATGCAATAGTCACTCGATCTTGATGGGTTGGATTCACATGAAGGCAAGAGATGCTCGACAAGATGCTTTACATACAAAAATTTGAAGCACATCACTTGGTCGAACCTATTCAAACATCCAACGAGTTTTTGTCCATGACTTACTAATGTGCACCCCATATATTATTTCTAGAATTATCATTCACATGTTGATAAGTCACATTGGAGATATTAAGTAGAGATGAGCTATTTCAGATTGAACAAATAAGTTGAGTAGGTTTCAGATTTGCAGCCTGGAACTTATCTATGTTGTAGTCTAGAACTTATCTACACACCTTCATCAACTTTCTTGGTTCGGCCTGGTTTCAAGGTTTACCTTGACAATTGGCCAACTTCTTCTTCTTTTCTTCTTTCTTCTTTTAAGTTTAATTTTTATATTCCTTTAAAAGATAAATTTCAGTCAAACATTACCTTATTTATAACAAAGACAAATAGCAGTTACAATAAAATAGCAAACTAACAAAACAACAAGAAGTATGGTATAAAACAAAGAGAAATATAAAGTAATTGGGAAATGCCAACTCATCCCTTAGTTAAGCAATTTGAAAGTTAAAGTAAAAATAGAAATTTTCATTAGCCAAAAGTAACAATCCATAAAAGATGAAAATTTAAAATAAAATAAACAATAAAAATTTCAAACACATAATATAAAACATTAATTATATAAATTTTTTCCTCATTCTTACATTAAAAAGATCACTTAAAATCGTAACAACCTGAAAAAACCTGAAAAAAGAAGAAGAAAAAAACATAGTTAATCACTTAACAATAGTTTTTAATTAAATTTGCTATGTACTAATCTAAAACAATCAATAGAAAGCCACACTGCAATACTTCCCACTTCACCTCGCAAACTTCATTTATTGATGACAATCTCTTCATTAAAACAATATGTATCTAAAATATTATCAAAAAAATTCACTTGTTAGACATACAAAATGAATTACAAAAAAAATAATGTTTCTTAGTTTGATTTTGCATCAAGAACCGAGAACTAGAATGGTAATAGCTAGAGAATTGAACTAGAAACGACCACGTAGAATCAGTCCAGTGAGATTCCAAGGTCTACCTTGGATTGGTGTTCACCCTTGATACTAAAATTAAATACAAAATCCATAAATCATAAGTCACATGGTAAATTCCTGCCGGATACATTAATGAGCCTACTAATTCCTGCCAATGTCAAATCAAAATGAATCTTTATTAAATTCGCCGCCATGTTACTAGGAAAAAAAAAAAAAAAACCTACATTATATCTAGTAGAGGTGAGCGCGGTTCCCGAGTAAAACCGAAGAACTGGACCCATCGGTCGGGTTCGATTCTCGGTTCTAAAGAGGCCAATTCCGATTCCTGGTTCCTAAACTTAAAAACCCTAATTATACTTCAAGTCTTCAATTCGTTTATCCTTCTTCGCCCAACCCCTATCCCTCGACTCCCCCATACCCTGTCCTTGACTCCCTTGACTCTCTCTCTCTCTTTTCTTTTCTTTTCTTTTCTTTTCGTGCTTTCTTTGCGATTGATTTTGGAATCTTCGTTTAGTTTCCTAGAAAACCGAGCAAACTCAGCGCCTTTTTTGATCTTCGAATTTAGTGTGGCCACTGGTGTTCCTTTCGCGAAGTGCGTTTGGATTCAATGTCGCTTTTTTGCGCGCCCTGTGCGATTCGTTCGGAAGAGAGGAGTGTGAAGCTGGGACTGCGTCGGAGTGTTAGTTGACTGGACTATGAAATGATTTTTTAGAAGTTTTAAACATTAGATTGATGGTTTGCCAATAGCAGAAGGTGTAACTGCAGTGTGCATGTAGGATTATAGTGAAAACATAAGAGGAATAGCGACATACTGAGTTGTGAAAAAAGGATGAACTGTTGAGCATATTTTGTTTTGCATCCGTTGCTTGTCGGTTTAGATGAGGTTTATAATGATATCATGCTTGAATTTATTTTTTATGGCCTCTACGTTCCACTCATCTTTATCGGGGTTGATAATTTTCTTTTTGTCCGATTCTTTTTGCAGTTTTCAGTGTATAAAGGAGTTAATGGTGGCCACTCTCTTTATAGACGTACGATTCTTAAAAGTTCGAGTAATAGTAAGTATTCATGTTTAGCATGTATAGTACACAGAGTAGCAATGGGTTCATTGTGGTGTTTCATTTCTAGTTTGCTCTTTTTTAGTTGAAGTCCTTTGGGCCTTACCTAGACAGGGGTGTTTCATAGACGTTGCCACGATCAGGGTGTTGGAAGTTACAATCTCGGATCGTTTTCTGGTCTGATTGTGTGGTGCCCGTGTCTCGTGCTGCATTTTCAGAAAGGGAGGTTAATCCCTGCTTCAAGACTACTATAAAAAAGAAAAATGAAAGCACTACTCAACATTTATTGACCTATTTATCTCTCTTTTCTAGATCTTGTCTTGTTCGAGCAACTCAAAGATTTCCTTCCGGGGCCTCCTATTGCTTGTACCCTGCACTCATCATTGGCTATTCCTTCTTCTGGAAACCTCCGGTGAATATGTTTGGGCCTGTTCTAAAAATCACACATATAAAAAAACTTGCTAGAATTCCTTATCAAGAATTATTTTTTCTCCGTTGATAATTTTCTTCATTTTGTATTCTCTTTGATGAATGACAAGTTTGTTTATTATTGTTGCGTTCATTTCCCTTTCTTAAACTAAAAATGAAAAAAAAAAAATCTGTTGGAACCTAAAACCGACTCTGGAATCTGTGATAAGGTAAGTTCCAGATTCTTGATTTCAACGAGTAGAGGTTCTAGATTCCAAAAACTGATAAACGTGTACTCGAAGGTAGGTTCCAAAACTTATAAAGAATTTGAAACTGCTCACCCCTAATATATAGTGAATTGAAAAACATATTCATGCTCGAGCAATACATGAGGACGCCCATGTATATGGCGCCAGAGTCCGTGAACTGCAACGAGTACGAGCCGCCCTCGGACGTATGGGCGCTCGGGTGCGTGGTGGTGGAGATGGTGACGGGAAGGCCGGCGTGGGGGTCGCGGGCCGAGTCGAACGCGTATGCCCTTATGATCAGAATCGGGGTGGGAGACGAAATCCCGGAAATTCCCGAGGGATTGTCGGAGCAGGGGAAGGACTTCTTGATGAAGTGCTTCGCTAAGAACTTCAAGAAGAGGTGGACCGCCCGTATGCTCTTGAAGCACCCCTTCCTTGCCCTCGACTGCGTCAACAACTACGAGGAGGTTATAAGAGATTACAGACCCGAAGTCACGGATTCCTCTCCGAGGTTCCACTTCGATTTCAAGACTAGCTTTCGACGCAATGTTCAAGAATGAGTTGGGAATCCGGCTCGCTTTCTTCCTCCTCGGAGATGGATTCTGATCCGTCATTCTCTAAGAGCATGCGTTGGAAATCTCGTATGATACTTCGGCTCTGTTTGGTTCAGCATGTGGAAGGGGCTTTGGGGCTCGAAAGGGGTTTGGGAAAAATCGAAGGTGTTTGGTTCAATTTTTTGAGCACTTTGGGGGTTCAATTTTTTGAGCACTTTGGGGAGATGCAATTGCATCTCCAAGAGGGTTGAAAGGGCTTTGGGGGAATGGAGGGGCAGAGGTCTATTGGGAAGTTGCATTTTCGGAATACAACTTCCGGTACTATTCATCACTGTTCATCTCTCCGGCGGAGAAGCTGATCGGAGGCCGACGACCGCTGGCCAAGGGGTCGCGCGCGCCGGCGACACACCGGCCAAGGGTCGCCCGACCTCGCCGACTGTTGCCGGACCTCAGGCAACGCCTGGGTCGCATGACCCAGGCGGCCATCGCCTGAATTGCACACCCCAGGCGACGGCAGCCCGAGGTCCCGCCGCCTGGGGTCGCGCGACCCAGGCGGCCAGATCTGGCCATCCGGCGGTTTGGCCGCTAGATCCGGCGGTGTGGCTGGACTTCAAAAAAGAAAATAGAATTTTTTTTTTTAATTTAATAAAAGTAATTTACAAATGCAAATTTTACCAAACAGTATTTTGGCCAAAGTTGTATCTCAATGCAAATTAGACCAAACGATATTTGCATTTCAGAAAACCCCTTCACCCAAAAGGTATTTGCATTTTGGCAAATGCATTCTCCAAAAGCCGAACCAAACAGGCCCTTCATCGGTGATTGATCGGATTGGGGAGTTGGCGAGCCAGGAGAGGCCTAATTGAGAACATTCCGAGGGTTGGGTGACCGTGAGATGATGGGAATCGTCCCAGTTCCGAAAGCAGAGTCAGCTTAAGCTAAGAACAGAGCAGGGTCTTGGGATGATTTCTTTTTGTTCAATCCGAGGGTTCTGATATATATTCCTTTTCGGCGACCGGGAATATCGATTCGGTCATTACAGAAGAGAGATATACGTAGAGACAAGATACTTTCTTTGATGCAATGAAAATAAAAATCAATGCTCTGCACTTTTTTAGATGATCGGCAACTCTCGTGGGGGTGCTGTCTTTGCTCAGAATCAGAATGATCAATTACGATTTTACGAAGACAACCACTTTATTTATTTATTTTTATTTTTATTTTTTTAAGGAAGGAAAAGGGTAAGGTCCGATTCCTAAGAACACTTAAACCAAATTGATCTCCTGTCGAGTCGTGTTTAACTGAATGGTCCAACTTGTCAACCAATCTGCACATGAATTTCCTTTTCTAAGAGCACAAAGAATTCTGACTTGTTTGAAGTACCTCAACAATTTTCTTATCAAAAGATGTGGATATTGTCAAAACGGATGTTTTATGAAGTTGTATAATTGCTGCTTGCGAGTCCATCTACACAATAATTTTGGGAATGCCTAGAGAGATTTGCCAGCTTGATGTCCAAAAGAATATCTCATTGTTCAGCTTTTAACGAGAGGCACACTCAAATCCTACAAGCCAGTTGCCTCACTCATCGTGGAAAAGTCTACCTACTGAAGGTGGACCCAAATTGCCTTTTAGGGGTCCAAGACGACTTCCTTTTTAATTTATCAAAAAATGCTTCCGAGATATATTTGTGAACCGTACTTAACAAAAATAATGATAATTTACCCAATTAAGAATAACTCGCCAATTGAATTTTCAATTACAGGTTTATCTATAGCAACACTTAAAAAGAGATTGGCGCTTTTTGTATTTACTTTTGCATTGTTTACGGTCTTTAATAGAACATATCCGCATTTTAGTGTACTCTAGCATCATGAATTTCACATGAGTCATATTAGGGAAAAATTGTCTAAAAATACCAAGACCTATTATACAACAACGCATTCAGTTCTAAATTTTTTAATTTGATTAATTTAATCCTAAACTTTTTTATGATTTTTTACTATAGTTTATGATCGAAAATTACTGACATGGTAGTCTAATTAGCACTAGCCATTTTACACGGTATGGCTAGCACAAATATTGACAATTTCTATAATTTATTTAAAAAATCTGCATTTTTACTTTTTCTTTTCTTTTTTTTTTCCTTCTTCCTCCACTGCTCATTAGCCTTGATGATTGTCGGCAATCGATGAAGGACATAAATGAGTCAAACTAAATACTTTTTGACTAATTAACTATTGTACAATAAGTTTAAGATTTTTTGGATAATTATCCCAATGTAAAATTGGTAAACTATAGGTCGTATGGCAGATTCCTTCTGAATACATAAAAGAGTCTACTAATTTAAATAACCAATTATACTTTGTCACATCACTTAGTAAACCTGTTTTAATATATGTTTTAGTATCTCTCACATTTTCTTAGAGGTTTTCTTCACGTTATGTTTTAGAGTGCAAGTTTTAATAGGGTAAAAAAAGTCCTACATCAAAAATCTAGCGTAATGTGTAGCAGTTAATATATTATGATTGGCTGATACTTATTATCTTTAGATTTTAAGTGAAGGTGAATCTAATTAGATACATTGAAGAGTTTAGACTTGAGCTTTCTCTTGATAATCTTCTTAGATGTATCGAGTTTCTACTGAACATCTCATGATCAACACAATTTCAAGTGAAAATTGCCATTATAGTTAATCTAAAAGAGGCAACTAAAGCGAAGTGGCCTCAAGTTTGCCACGACGGTTGCTGCAACACATAGCAATGATGTGGAGCTTCATGTTAAAAATAGATGGCGTTGAGGGAAACATGGATTCAGAGAAGCATGCCTTGGAGGAGATTGTTAAAATGCTACTGAGAAAAGTGTTGGAGAAGTCGAACATGATAAATTCAAATGATCTAGAGTAGATTTTAGTTAGTTCATTAACTTAAGATTTTAGTCACTCCAATTTTAGTTGGATATTGCAGATGGGCTCGGCTTGAATTCTCTTTCGATGATCTTCCCTAGCAAAAGATTATGTAGTAGCATCTCTTACTTTCTACCAAAAACATATATCTAGACTTCTAAAGTCTTATTTATTAAAGAGTTAATATCAATTTCAAATTAGTACATTTGTGACGATTTTACAAAAAATTAATTTTTTTTACCATAGAAAACCCCATACTAGTTTTTTGGCGATAAATTTACCCCCTGTTAATTTCTGTTAAATTTTATTATTAAATTAGATTATATGTGGCAATTGACGAGTCTACTAAATTGTAATTTTTCCTTTCATATGTCACCAGTGTATAGATTTGAGGTTTTATTATATTAACTATTTATTAAAAAATAGATGCGTGGAATTTTCAATTAGAGTAGTACCAATGACATCTTGTTTTCCATACCCGTTAGAATGAAGTTGATTTGCAAATCAATTCAATGTGGTACACTTCGATAGATACAAATATAAGTACCACGTTAAATATAAAGATGGTACTAATTAAAGCACATGTGTCCAATCTCGTCAGTCTCCATGATAGTTGTATCCTTCCAGAGAATGGACACTAGCAAAGTCGAGACGTGCGACCATCTTCCTGGTCCTGATCAAACCCCATCCATCTCGTTGAATGAATCCTTATGGTTATTTTGTTTTGTTTTCGAAAGGATTACGTCGTGAATGAGCTAAGGCAATTAGAAAGGGGCGCGGGAGATGCGAAACCCTAAACGACAATCTGGATTTGGTCCTTCCCAAAATCCGGGTGGCGGGGGGAGTTATTTCCTTCGACACATCTGACGAACCATAAAAATCCGTCACGAAGCCGAGATTTTTTTATAATGCCTGATGGAACTGATGTCGTGGACTCGACAATGGTTCTGATAAATATATATCTGCCAAACGAAACGAACCAGTCAATTTCCCGAAGGCAACGAAAAGGGAAGACCACCACCAAACGTGCAGCCAGTCGATACGGAGATGGCCACCACCAACCAGATACGATCGACGGCGAGGGCTCCCCTACCGTCACCCCAAATGCAAATGCAATGCATGCAGCCAGCCTCCGTGGGACCCGCCCGCCACCACGCCCCGAAGTGGTGGCCCGCCCGCCGTGGGGGGAGTTATTGCCGTGCCAGCCGTGCGATTCGGCGCGGGACGTGCAATCCGCCAGATCGGGCGGCGGGTGAATCTTTTGCCCGCCGTGCGCTGCTCTGTATTGGTTGCGGGAGTTCGGCTACTGTCGGGGTCGCGATCGGAGATCGCCAGTTTCGGCGGGGCGTGGGACCCCATTCGCCTTGCAGGTGAGCAAGTTGTGGCGTGGGTCCCGCGGTTTTTTAAGGATCTTTCTTCTTTTCCTTCTCCCTCCGGTCTTTTTCTGTGTCAGCGGACTTTGATGCTGACGAGGACGATGATGCGAGGGGCGGCGGCCTTCTGCTGGCCGTTGGTTTTGCCTTGGCCTCTGGCCTTGACGGCGACGGTCGGCAAGTTGCCATCTTGTCTTTTTCGCATGGGCTCCTCCTCCTCGGGGAAGAAACGAAGATTCCCCCTTCGTTTGATTCCCGCCCCACATCTCTCCCGACTTCGATTTCGTCAGCCCGTGCCTCCCGGCGGAGGGGGATGAAGAAGGGCCGTCTGAAAATTTGCTTGAATTGACCATTCGTGTCGTCCCAAAATTGATCGCTCGGGGTGGCATCCGGCCGGCATCGACAGATATGCTGGCTTCCACTCGCTGGAATCAGCCTCGATTGGGAAAAATTCTGAGTCGGAGGGTTCGATTGCATTATCTGCAAGTTCGAGAATTATATCGATGGAAATTCTATGAGCCTAGTGGGCACTCGCCGAATTCACCTTAGACATGCCTCTCATGCCCGAGGGAGGAAGAGAGGGCGCCCGGAATTTGTAACTTTCATTAATCCACGTCAAATCTTAATCAGTGATCGAATTTCAGGAAATATTTAAGAAAATATAAAGGATCGCTCGAGGATGCACAAGTTTTTAATGCACTAGATAATAATAATCATAATCTTTTCTAGGTAACACAGCGGATTCGATAAAGATCCGTTTGTCCAATCCGACCTCCTCGCTAAAAATGTTCGAGCTTGTCTTGAGTGACGCTTAGCAAAGAGCGACAAAACGGACTGAGATCCTTGATTAGGATTAACATATTGAGGGTTCAATGAATTAAGTCGAGGTCTGTAAAGCGATATGCTTTTTTTTTTTTTTGAGGTCATTCGTTCTAATCCGGATTAAAATGGGGAGATGTCAGGGTTTCCACTTCCACTTGCACATGGAAACAAAGTAAAATTTATTTTAAAAAAAAGATTCGTTTTTTGCTCCGATTGGTTGATCTACTACTTGAACCAGTTGACCCACATGAACACTTGTTTCGACTTTTCCTAAGACTAGGAGTCCTGAAGATATGAGGAATTTGTTAACCTACATCGTCATCATTTTCACATGGGCAATAAATTGAAAATAGGGGCCAGGTTCACGTTTATATCCCCCGTTCAAACGAAAATCAAAGGTCAAAATGCGAAAGTCACGTTTATTAGGCCATCTGATTTCTATGTGAATGATAACGAAAATACTGAAATTTAGTTTGGTATTGATTTCACCAAATTTTCAGGTCAATTCAAACCCAATTGATGAGTCATTATATTTATGACATTATCGGTATCCTCTTACTTTTTAGACTATGGCTAATATATATATATTTTGGGAGATGGTTACCGACAAGTTAAACATTAAAATTTCTTTTTAATTTTTTAAATAGAATATTCAAATCTAAACAAGGCTAATTTGCGAAATTGGTTCGAGTAACAAAATTTATTGGGTTTATTTTATTTTTTTTGTTGAAAAAGCTTTTCCGAATCCTTTATTTTTATTTTTTTGGTTGGGGGCGTGGGGATTGATAGGCTTTCAATTGGACCAAGCCATGAAGATTTCTGGCTATTAAAAAAATTGATTAAGCCATTCTTTTCCCATGTCAATTTAATCAATTAATTTGTCCAAACCAATAATTAGGATGTAATTCAGATAATAGTGGGTGAGAATGGTTGGTCAAAGATACAATAGTAATGTGCGTGAATGCACTAAACCCCCCACCCCCCTTTCCTTGACCGTGCCATTTAACCAAAGATCACATGTAAATATATAAGTAAAAATAATCAATTGGCAAATAAGAAAAAAAAATCAGTCAATAGGGTCATCACGTCTTCCTCTTGTTGTTGGACCTGCCTGGTCTCCCTCTTTGAAAGTTCGTATCTGAGAGTCAATCGCACATGCGAGTTGTTCCGGTCATTTTGAGTTTGGTGGCTTTGACATTTTCCACCAGCATATGCTCCGAATTTTGTTTTCTTTTCTTAAAAAGGGGAAAATCCGTGCTTTTACTTGACACGTTCATCGCCGTAACTATAATTAGGTAAACTTCTATTAGGAGTAATTTTTGCCTGCAACTAAATTCCCGTGGCTATGCCGATCGAGTCTGAAGGGAATATAAGACCGAAATGAGGACAGCAATGACGGATATAGCAAAATTCAAAGAGACGATCCGAACGAAGTTGGGTCGTGGTAAATGCAAAGGGAAAATGGAAAAAAAGTCAACAAAGAGCACCCCCCATTGTCTCGTGCCCATCGTGCGTGAACAGAGGCAACCTGATGTTCAAAAGGATGGTCAGTTCAAGGAAGAGAAGTCCTGTTTTCGGTCCACCCAAAAAACACAACGAAGAGAAGTCCGGCGCTTTCGTAACTCAATTTTCAAGGCATTGATGGTGATTGTACATCACATGAAAATAATCAATTCATTGTAAATTGTGAAATTCCCTTAATTTGTAGCTTAAAAAGTGTTTTGAAAGCCCTCGTTAATAAAATCATTTTTTCAATAAGGTATAAGAGGTATAAGACCTGTTCAAGGGTTTCAAAATCGAGAGCCAAGATTGGTCCTTTAGTTAGCTTTGCAACGTTGTTGGAAACTACTTAATCATCTCGATCTGGTGTGTTTACTTCTTATTGAATAATAATAATAAAAAGCCCTCCAAGTCCAATCATGTAAATGCACTAAACCCTGGACAAATATTTAATTTCTCACCCTAATATAAATAATTCCATGTTTAGCTATGTTGACTCCTGTGCCATCAAGTTCATAAGATTTAGTGGATATTCCGTAGATCCGAGAATAATTGACCTAATGTGGAACTATTTCCCTATCATTTGAAGTTTTTGTTAGCTCATCACAAGGTCTGTGTCCTCTTTTAGCTATCTAAAGTCATATAAAAAACTCACTTCCAATTAGACCTGTCAAAATAGGCATTAAACTCATATATGATCCATTTAAAATTGTCACTCAATTTTAAAGAACCTACCTTAATTGGGTTTTTAATTTAGAGGCTAAAATAAATGTATCTTAAATAGGTTGAGTTTAAAACCCATTTTCAACCCACCAGGTCACCCACACTCTCTCTATCTCTTTAGTCTTATAAAAATAATTTTTCTTTTCTTTTTTCCTTTCCATTTTTTTCTTTCATTTGTTTTATTTTATTTTATTTCTTCTTCCTTCTTCCATATTCCTTGGGTGGTGGCCAGCCACAACAATTGTGATAGCGAGCTAGGTGAGGGATGAGCTCACCTAAGGCCAACGAAGCTCCAGCTTGCCAAGGTATGGTGTAGGCAAGGCTCGAGCTCACTGGTTTAGCAAGACTTGAGCTCGCTGACCTCTAGCGAGGTGGAGCCTCTTGTGGTGAGGCTCAAGCTCACTGAAATCGGATGAGCTCGAGCCTCGTCGGCCGAAAGAGAAGAAAAAAAGAATTAAAAAAAAAAAAAAAACCGATTTTTCAAAAAAATAATTAAAATTTTGATTAAAAAATAAAAAATGTAAAAAGGAATGCACAGAAGAAGTTTTCATACCAAACAGTGGAAATATTTTTTAATTTATTTTCGAATTTCAAGTAAACACAAAAATATATTACATTTTCATAGAAAATGACTTTTTAAAAACAATTTTCAAGAAAAAAAATGGAGTCTTAATTTTTTTTAAAAATGTAAAAATTATCGACTAGATTTGTATTGAATGAAAGTGTTTTAGCAATATCATTTTTTAAAAATAAAAATCATAAGAAACAAGCTTTCATAAATTTTGGAAATATTTTTACAATATAATCTTTAAAAAAATCATGTGAATAAATTTTCCTGAATTGAGTTAAATATGTAAGTATTTTAGCAATATGGGTTGGGTCGGGTTTAAGTATGAGTAAAAAAGTTTACATTACGCATAAATGAGTCATAAACAAGTTAATAGGTCAATTTGGATTGGACCATAATCCATTTGTTTAATAGGTCTACTCTCAATCTAATTTTCTTTATGAATAAAGTACAAAAAATCAGTCTTGCTAGCGAGCCAGCTTCATCATGTGCGCCAAACTATACGCATGTCATGACATCAAATCTGCGGTAGCCTACAGTTTTCTTCTCTTTCATCATCTAACCCTAAGTGGGGCCCCTCAAACCTCCTTAAATCACAAGTATAATATGTCAAATTGTAGGAGAAAAATAAATTCATATGTCTATATTAATGTTGTTGCTATTCTGCGACAAAGGTTGCATCTGACGGGATATTTATCGATTTCTAATTTATTTATTTAATAATTTCGTTTATTATATTTGGTAGCGCCAAGAGTGATGGGGGAGTGTGTAGTAAGTAACAACAGCTAACTTCAAGATGGTTTTGAGTGGATTCACTGAATCTGAGGCACTGCCGCTGCTCTGGGTCGTGTGCCGAGAGAGTTGCCAACTTGTGGAACATGCTTTCTTAGTTCACTTTCAGTCAATAGCCAGTTGGGCAATCATGTTTCTAGCTCAGCGATTTCTGGTTTCATGTTTCCTGCAATAAGATACTTTGGATGTGCTTCGATCAATACTCCATAGACTCGGTTTGATAGAGAATGCGACGAACGGAGCTAATCATACGCAACCAAAAGTTTTTCTTTGAATTCAACTGATTATTGACTTGTCAATGATTTGATCCGGCATGTATCTTGGATATGTGCAATAGTCACTTGATCTTGATGGGTTGGATTCACATGAAGCCAAGAGATGCTCGACAAGATGTATTACATACAGAAATTTGAAGCACATCACTTGATCAAACCTATTTAAACATTTTCATTCACATGTTGATGAGTTACATTAGTGATATTAAGTATGGGTGAGCTATTTCAAATTGAGCAATTAAAAGGTGAGTAGGTTTCAGACTTGTAACCTGAAGCATACTCTGTACACTTGGTCAACTTTGTCGGTTCAGTCCGGTTCTAGGGTTTATTTTGTTAACGGGCCAACTTTTTTTTTTTTTTTTTCATTTTGTATTCCTTTAAAGAATAAATTTTAGTAAAACATCACCTTATTTATAACCAAGACAAATAGTAGTTACAACAGCATAGTAAAATAACAAAACGACAAGAAGTATGATACAAAACAAAGAGGAATATAAAGTAATTGGGAAATGTCCAACTTATCGCTTAGTTAAGCAATATGAAAGTCAAAGTAAAAATAGACTTCACCAAAAGTAATAATCAATAAAAGATGAAGATATAAAATAAAATGAACAATAACAAATTTGAAAACATAATATAAAAATTAATTATATAACTTTATTCCTCATTCATACATAAAAAAAAAAATTGCTCAAAATTGTTACCACCTGAAAAAAATAACATAGTTAATCACCTAACAATAATTTTTAATTAAATTTGCTATTTACTAATCTAAAACAATCAATAGAAGACCACACCGAATTACTTTTCACTTCAACTCGCAAACTTCATTTATTGATGACAATCTCTTCATTAAAACAATATGTATCTAAAAAAAAAGTTATTAAAAAAATTCACTCATTAGATATACAAAATGAATTACAAAATAGAAAATGTTTCTTAGTCCAGTTTCACATCAAGAACCGAGAACTAACTGGTAATAGCTGGTAAATTAAACTAGAACAGACCACGTAAAGCTGGTCCAATGTGATTCCAAGACCTACCTCGGATTGGTATTCATCCCTAATACTAAAATTAAATACAAAATCTATAAAATATAGGCCATATGGTAAATTCCTACCGGATACATTAATGGGCCTCCTAATTTAAATAATTCCCTCCAATTTGTCGCATCAAAATCAATTTTTATTAAATTCGCCGCGTCACTTAAAAAAACCCCGCGTTATATCTACGAATTGAAAAACATGTTCATACTTGAGTGATGCTTAATATTTTCTTTGAATTTTGGCTAATAAGTTATCTTAAAATATTATTAAAGCTATTATACGTTAATCATTTTTTAATTTTTTTTGGCGCGACGGGTGCGCTGCATGAGGAAACTCGTCTGGGTCTTCCCTCCTTCAAGAATCACTGGTCTATCACGTGCCCAATCCAATCCAAGCGAGAAGAATGAATAAAAACGCCCTCATCTTATTAAAAAAATAAAATGCAAAACAAATACAAATATATAAATAAAATAAAATATAATAAAAATAAGAAAAAAGATCTCCTCCCTTTCCTCGTCAGTATAAAAACCGCGTGCCAGCGGCTCCTCTGTTTCATCATTCTTCCTCGCCAACCAAAAAGCCAAAACCCACGCAGACAGAGCGCGCAAAATCGCCCGCCCTCTCTCTGAAAAACTTCTCTCAAAACCCTGCAAAACCCTCAAGATTCCCGCGAAGCCATGGATTGGGTCCGTGGCAAAGAGATTGGCCACGGCGGCTTCGCCACCGTCCACCTCGCGGCGCCCGCCGAGACCTGCCCCTCCGACCTCCCTCCGCTGATGGCCGTCAAGTCCTGCGACGCGGCCCTGTCTTCCTCCCTCAGGCACGAGAGGCGGGTCCTGCGCGAGCTCGGCGACTGCCCGCGGATCGTCCGCTGCTTCGGCGACTCGCTCACCGCCGAGCGCCGCGGCGAGGAGCTCTACAACGTCCTCCTCGAGTACGCCGCCGGCGGCAGCCTCGCCGACAGCATGAAGTCCAGGGGGAAGCCCCTCTCGGAGCCCGAGATCAGACGCCACGCGAGGTCCATCCTGGAGGGCCTGGAGTTCGTCCACTCCAAAGGGTTCGTCCACTGCGACGTCAAGCTCCAGAACATCCTCGTATTCCCCGACGGTGGCGACGAACTCAAGATCGCCGATTTCGGCCTGGCGAAGAGAGCGGGCGAGCGGTTGTCGAAGGGCGGGAAACAGGGCGGGGTCGAGTGGCGGGGGACGCCCATGTATATGGCGCCCGAGTCCGTGAACTGCAACGAGTACGAGCCGCCCTCGGACTTATGGGCGCTCGGGTGCGCGGTGGTGGAGATGGCGACGGGAAGGCCGGCGTGGGGGTCGCGGGCCGAGTCGAACGCGTATGCCCTTATGATCAGAATCGGGGTGGGAGACGAAATCCCGGAAATTCCCGAGGGATTGTCGGAGCAGGGGAAGGACTTCTTGATGAAGTGCTTCGCAAAGAACCCGAAAAAGAGGTGGACCGCTCGTATGCTCTTGAAGCACCCCTTCCTTGCCCTCGACCGCGTCAACAACGACGAGAAGGTCGTAAGAGATTGCGGAGTCGACGAATTTGCGGATTCCTCTCCGAGGTGCCACTTCGATTTCCAAGACTGGGATTCGTTGCAACTTTCAGGAAGGAGTCGGGAATCGGGCTCGGGCTCGCTTTGGCCCTCCTCTGAGGTGGATTCTGACCCGCCCTTCGTTACAGAGCACGCTGCCTTGGAGGTCTCGGTGGGTTCTTCGTCGGCGACCGATCGGATTGGGGAGTTGGCGAGCCAGGAGAGGCCTAATTGGGAACATTCCGAGGATTGGGTGATGGTTCGATGATCAGAATCGTTCCCCTTCCAAAAGCAGAGTGAGCTTTGCTAGAACAGAGCACAGGCAGAGCAGAGTCTCCTCGGATGATTCTTTTCTTTTTTTGGGGTCAATCCGGGGGTCCTGATTCAATTGATTCCTTTATCTTTTTTCCGTTTCGGCGACTGTGAATATTGATTCCATTATTACAGAGGAGAGAGATGTAGAGAGAGAGACAGACACTTTCTTTGATGCAATGAAAGATTAAAAAAAAAAAAAACACATCTTTTTCGCGGCCGCAATTCAGTTGCGCAAGTTGGACCGAATGCTCTGCAACTTTTTCCATCGATTGGCGACCCTCTCATGTGGGGGGGCGCGTTCCCTGCTTTCGCTCGGAAACAGTTCACATCGATTGCAGCGAAGCAGTTGGGATTTCATGAAGGCGACTTCTTTCAATTTTATTTCCTCGTAAAAAAAGAAAAAAAAACTTACAAACTTGCCCGTCACCTGTAAAAATCAAAAGATTGTCCACGACCTAAAATAGGAAACATCACTTGAATCCATCGAAGCACGCATCGCGAGGGAAAATCGCGAGCTGCGGACTTGCTAATTTGATGCTTCGCTTCGTTGCTGAGTGTCTTGAAAAAGCAGTCAAGCCGACCGCAGTAATTCCTGTTTTTTTCCTTCTCTTTCCTCGGCGCCTAGGATGGCGGGAAGCGCAAGTTGGGTTTTTTGTTTTGGCAGCATTAGGCGCGGACAGGACTTGCTGCCTTTTTTACTGGAAAAAGAGAGGAGGAGGAGGAGGAGGGGGGAGCGAATATATTAATGGTGTCGAAGGATTCGAGATTTTAATTGATGCCACCTTTTGAATCCTATCCCGATCGGGGGATGTCCCCATCACTCTTTGTTGCTTTAAATTCAGAGTCTCCAAGATCTCGGACTCAAGCAAGTTGCCTCTAGGGTTTTTCTTCTTCTTCTTCTTCTTCATTTTTTTTTATAATCTTACATGGAATTTGCTGCAAGAATATATCTTCATAGCTCTTGCTTAGGTATTGAAACTATGGAGGGGCCATGTCGAGAATCGAGGATCATGGAGAGTCGGGGGAGCGGGGTTGTAAGATGGAGAATGGAAGAATCCGGGAAGAACCATTTGATCAAAATTCGATTGAGGGGTGTTCGGGTTTTGGATCTTACTCTTTTCTTTACCCATATGTGAATTTTAGACAAAAATTGCCCCGCTTTAGCTGCAGAAAGAAATTGGCCGGTTAGCAAGTTCGGATCCTTATTCAAGACTAATTTGTCCACTCAAAGACCTTATTTGAAATAAGATTTACTTTGAACACATTCTACATACACACACAAATATATATAAATAGAGAGAGAGAGAACGACTATACTTTAAGCCACTATTAGAAATTTTCTTGTGAAAGACTGGAGCTTTAATTGAAATCTATTAAATCTCTAAGGATTCTCATGTTTAACTCAAGTTGTTTTGTACAAGAAAATCAAGTTCTTCAAACACAACTTTGCCGAGATAAGGACAATATAACGCTCTCTTGGTGTCATAAATTGTCCATAGCTCATCTTGTATAATAATTTTTAAAATTGTCCATATCGATGTCATAACTTTTGAACCAATCACTTAAGTGTCAAAAAATCCGCAGCAACATTAAAATTGATGACACCTACGATTAATGCTTTTTAAAAGTCATATTGGCGCCATAACTTTTGAAAATTATTCATACTTGGGCCACAATTTGTTGACCGATCACTTTAAATGCCGAAAAAATCTGGCACGACATTAAAATTCATGAACACTTACGGTAAACATTTTTTAAAAAGTTGCCATCAAAGTGAACGCCTTACGAAAATTATGGTATTTATGATATCCTTATCTCCAACTTACCTAAATAATAACCAAACTTTCATGTCTCGCCAATTCAAGCAAAGTTGATTTTGATGGTGATATTTTTTGTTGCTGCTTTTGTTTTTTGTCCTACAAAATGATATGGGGATCGAGCAACTTGGGCACGATTGCCGGACGGAAGCGCTGGTGGAGGAGGCAAGTTGGAGACATGAATGACCTTTTCGGTTCTTTAATGTGATAATGAGTATAAAATCAGGCACGACCAGAGGCGATGTCCGTTCCCGAATTCAGAAGGTCAAAAAGGCTTTCCCCATGTTACTCGGCGCACCACCAATTCCAGACGAGCATCATTCTTTTGTGCGATTCCGCGCATAAAAGCATTCATTGCTCCCTGTATTTTTTTAAGAGTAAATTCACTAAAGTTTGGGACAAAA
Source organism: Eucalyptus pauciflora (assembly GCA_007663325.1). Lineage (NCBI taxonomy): Eukaryota > Viridiplantae > Streptophyta > Magnoliopsida > Myrtales > Myrtaceae > Eucalyptus > Eucalyptus pauciflora. Next base: position 839,011 of record VMYD01000281.1, read on the forward strand.
TAAATAAATATATAAGATAAATGAATTATTAAATATTTCAATAAAGCAAGCTTTTGCTCCTCGTTTGACCGAAGGGAGTATGATTCATTGGACTTTGCGTTGGAATCTCATGGATGATGTGTGGAAAAGGCTTTTCAAGTTTTTACCAGATGCCTTTCGTGTTACTTGACTTACAAAAGAAGTATTTGCAAGAGGTAAAAAGCTTTGGACAACGCCAAAAGTAGATTCTGTTGTTTGATCCTTGTGAAGTTCGATTTACTCAATTTGGTACTCCATTGGTCTTTGAAGCGGACCCATCTAGTCGCTTGATTCAATTTTGTACGGTTAGCACTTAACGTGATAATTCAGCCAAACCATGTGGAATTATTCGTAACACATGTTGATAGCGACCTCAACTGATTTTTTTTTTTATTGAAATGAAAAAAAAAATGAACAAAACGTAGAAAGAGAGAGGACAACGAGTTTCACCGGCAAGGCCGATAAATTAATTCATTTGTGAGATGGCAGATTATCCTTTTTCCAATTTTTCTTTAAATTTAGCTGGCAAGGTTGTTGTACGCATCGGTAGCATATTCGTAAATGTTAGTTCCAATATAAGTTGGATTATCACATCATATGCTAGTTACGCCAAATTGAGTTGAAGGACTTAGATTGTTTTGCTGCAAAGAGTGAGGTGACCAAAATTGAATTGGATTGAAGTCCACTGATTTGATCAATAGCGCATAGGGTTTTTTTATTTTTTGGGTGTTGCCCCTACTAATAAGGTCTTTCATGGGTAATTCTCTCATTTTTGTTTCGAATCATCAGTGTATTTAAATGACAAAAAGCTAATCGATTTGTGAAAATCACTTTTTACGGAGTAAAAAAAAGACAAGCTTAAATTGGGATAAACAACTTTTACTCCTAGTAAGAAGAATATTACTTTTATTAAACTATCAAATAAATGAAAATTAACTCTTTTCTTTTATCATGAAGCTTTTAGTGAAATGAGGAAGAACTTAAAGTTGCTTTAGGGGAAATCATTTTTCAGGAAATTGTTTTTCTCTTTTCAGGCATATTTTCCCTTGATCATAAATATCCGTTCTGATAATTTTCAACAACCAAATGCACGAAAGCTCAAAAACTGATTTGCAAAATATTTTTTCCCTCAGATAAACGACGCCCTAATTCTATGTTTATTTTGCTAAGACATGCGTCCTTAAGGCGATTCTGTCCATTCAGATGAGCAGGGTAGAGTTCAAGCGGCGGCAAACCGAGGCCCAGGTTCTATTCCCAACCTATCTTTGCACTTATTTCATTGGGCCTACAATGGAAGGAGCTATCATTAATTTCTACAGCACTTTCTTGGGACCATTACTTCATTAATATTTGCCCAGCTGCAGCCAATGGACTGGCACTACGCACTAAGAGGAAAACAATAAATAAATTAAAAAAAAATGATATTTTTAGCAATAAAAAAAGTAATTTTTTTTTTTTTTCATTTTCTCCGATGAAAGTGTAGCGAACATAAGATAAACTTGATTGAAAAAAACACACATTTTATCTATTAATGCCACAGTTAATATGGCATAACCAACTGATCATATTGCGCCTATATAATATTTCCTGAGGAGTGGAGCATCTACATATATAGACCCTATCTCTAGATGAGGACGTGTTTTTTTCTTTACCACGAGAGAAGTCGGTTTTAGTTAAGATAACCTCAAAAATAGAATATCCCACAACCACATGGACCGGCGAAAATGCAGGCTTAAAACCCAAGTGAGCGGCCCAAATAAATTTTTGTTGTTGATAATAATGTAGGGAACCGAAATCGTGCCGTGTGAATTAGCCGATATGCTATTATATTTATATCATCACGGGCCTAGTATAAGTTCTTTTAGGCCCAGTATTCAACCCAAGAGTTTCCAGACACCCTTTGGCCCTGATCCTTACATATTGATTATATAGTTATAGGTTAAAGTACAGTCAACAACTTAATAGTCATGCCTACGATTTTGTTCATCTCACGTAAAGCAAGTAGACTAAGAATCAACTACCGGGGGTTCCCCCCAGTGGCCACCCTTCCATCTTGGAAGGAGAAGGTTGAGAGTTCAAATCCCCACATTCTCAGAAGGGATTGGGGTGGGGACGATTTTATTTCGGGAGTGGGTTTCGACTCCCACGCCCTGCAAGGAGGCAGGGCAAAAGTCTGAGAGTGAGTGTTAGAGTAGGATTAGCGTATGACTAACCAAAAAAAAAAAAAGTAGACTAAGAATCGTATTTTTAGCTAATGACATGATTCCTTCCTTACAGAATCATCCCCGGTTTTGAAGGAACTTTTCTCCCTTAAGTAATCTTTAGTTAAACGGTATATTGCCCTTGATGGGTTCTTAAGCTTAACCCTGTTTCCATTCGGCCAAGAGAAAAAGTGTTTTTGAAGGTCTTTTTTTTTTTTCGCAATTTCTTGAAATAGGAAAAATGGTTCACGATGTCATATAGTGACGCTCTTGAAGTCTTATGCCATTTCTTGGATACTAGTGAAAGGCCCATGCATCGTACGGGTTTCATTTGTTTCTGATTTGTGAAAAGAGGTGCAAGTGCTTAGCGCAAATGATTCAATGTTTTTGTTGTTGTATCTGACATATGAATGTTGTCCACTTTGTTTCTGACCACTTTATTTGATGTGAAGGAACCGGACTTTCCTTCTCACTTACCCACTCATCTTTGGATGGGAAATCTTCCAAATTATAACCATTCCAACTCATTTGAGCATTTCTGTCCTCTTGTCGTCTCAACTTACGAGTTATACATCACAAAAGCTAAATCACTCACTTTCATTCGGTGCTAACGATTTCTCCCCCTTTCCAAAGAAGCAAACCCTAATAGATTTCTCATAGAAAATAATAAAACTAATACCTCACCACCTCAGACGCAATTCAATTGCGTTCACATCCAGAAGAGCTACAAGTCAAACTCAAAACCCTAACTGCAGAGCCCTTCAATTCTAGACATTAATCTCCCTAAGAACCCCCACCACTCGGCTACAATCATCAAAATGTATAAGTATAAGAATGCCATAAACTAATTCATTTGTGATATTAAAAGACAAACAGACCAAGTGATTCACAAGCCATTTCAGGTGTCTCCACTTCCCGAGATGAATATTTTGGATAGTTTTGAAAGATGTGGCAACAACTTCCAAGAATTTCCCAAATGCCACGTCTTGCTAGGGTATCGTTTCAAATCGGGTCAAGCTATAAAGTATCATTCAGACCCACTGGAACGCTAGAGACAATAGTGTTAGTGTTTCACTTGGTCTTCCTCTACTTTTTTAATTTCTTAGTCATATTCAGATTCAAGGTGGGATAAGGGCTGATCATAAATTTTGTTTGGTTTGATCTTTGGACCTCTTCAAAACTGGGCTCCTCAAATTTTGATGGGCCAAAAGCTTGTATTGTCAAAGAATCTAGCGAATCCAAGACATAAAATTTAAGCTTATGTTTGATAATCTGGATTTGAGTACATATAGGATAACAAATTATCAAATCTAATGTTTGGCAACATCCTCCCGAATAGATATACCCAGATAAAATACTATATAAGAAATTTGGGACAAGGGTAGGATAAATCTGATTTGATAAATGAATTAAAAAATAACTTCACAAAACAAGAAGCACAAACGAACTACGTTATTTTCCGACGATGGAGTGATGGAGTGATGGAATGATGTATGTGGATATGGTGCCGCCGGCCACTGCGTAGACCTATCATAATAGGTCTTAAGCCCATATATAACCCAATTAAAACATAAATGGGTCACTCAATTTTGAAGAGTCTATTTTAAATGGGTTTTGAACTTAAAGGCTAAAATAAATGAGTTTTAAATAAATTGAGTTTAAAATCCATTTTCAACCCACTAGGCTCACCTACACTCTCTCTCCCTCTTCAACCTTAAAAAAGTATTTTTTTTTTCTTTCTTCTTCCTTATTCCATCTTCCTTTGCTGGTGCCTAGCCATGGCAATAGCGATGGTTGGCTAGGCAAGGGATGAGCTCACAAGAGGCTGGTGAAGCTCGAGCTCACTTGTCTGGTAAGGCCGAAACCTCGTTGAAGTTTGGTGAGGCTTGAGCTTTTTGGCCTCGGGCGAGCTTGAGCTCGCCAATCTAGCGAGATCGAGACCTCGTTAGAATCGGATGAGCTTGAGCCTTGCCGACTATTACTAGCAACCGGTAGAAGGAGAAGGAAAAAGAAAAAAAATTAAAAATTCGATTTAAAAAATTTAAAAAATTATTTTTGTGAACATAAAAATATAAAGTAATTAAAAAATCGATTTAAAAAAATAATTAAAAAATATTAAAAGGAATGTATGGAGGAAAATCCAATCATATTTTTTAATTTTTTTAATATATTTTCAAAGCAAACATCGAAAAATATTATATTTTTATATAAAATGACTTCCTAAAAAAATTTCAAGAAAAAAACAGAGCCCCAATTTAAAAAAAAAATTAAAAAAATTGTGTACTAAATTTGTATTGAAAAAAAAATATTTTAGCAATACCATTTAAAAAAAAAAATCATAAAAAAGGCTTTCCTAGATTTGGAAGCATTTTAGCAATATAATCTTTAAAAAAATCATGAGAATAATTTATCCTAAATTAAGTTAAATATGAAAATGTTTTAATAATATGAGTTGGGATGGGTATGAGTAAAAAAATTTACATTATGCGTAAATTGGTCATAAATGGTTAATGGGTCAATCTAGATTGGATCATTTATAACTTGATCCAAACCCAACCCGGCCAAACAGTTTAATAGGTCTATGCGTGAGAACTACCGCCATGACAACTAATCATAGTTGCTTTCGACCACCGTGCCATTGTTGTTGCCATAGAACAGTGCCAATCGTGTTCCAGCAGCCGAGGATGAAGTCGATCTGGTCCGCGCCTTCACTGCTCTTGTTGCCGTTTCCGTTCTTTTGTCTTCACTTCTTCTTCCATCAAAGTGGGAGGAAAATGACTTTAAGGTAACAGTCTTTTGAGGCAACATTTTATTCCATGCACAAAAAAGAAAAAAGCAAAAAGACTAGCAATTACAAAATACCTGGGTGATCATCACTCTGGAGACTCGTGAATAAGCTAAACAAAGCAAAATGATTACCTTCACAGTAAGCAGTGAATAATTCATGCTTGCACAGTCTCTTGAGTTTGTTCATCCATTTGCAACACAGATCATTCTTGTCGAGCAATATCTCTCCATCTCTGTGACGTTGACAGGCCCTAGCCACCCTCGCATGGGGGTGGCATAGACAACGGCAACCTCAACGAAGCCGGTCAGGAGGACGGCGGACTTGGGCCGCTATTGGGAGATTTGGAAGTGGCAGGGTGGAGGCCGAAGGAGTTGGACACGACACTGTATTTTTTTGAAAAATTTTCAATCCTATCCTATATTGCGTTAAACATATGATAGAATTTTCTATAATCTAGAGGATATTTGAAAAATTTCTAATTCCACCTCATCCTATCCTATCCTATTCTATCTCAATTCGAATCTGGATGATCAAATTTAACCTGAAGAGTTGAAAATACACAGATGCCAAAGGGAGTATCAATTGAATGACGCAAAATTATGCTTTATTTCAATATAGACCATGCATACTTATGTAGTTACAGTTAATGCCCTTCAAGGGGATTCCTGAACTAGGCTTGTGGCCACAATGGGACTCCGCACAACGTATTTTCCCTTATCATCCACCCAACTCAAAGAACCATGGACCAACCCATCTCTCAACACCCTTGGCCCTTCAACAGTGAGCTTGTACCTCTTTTTCTCATTCCTTTGCCTAAACACCAACCTTGGTGGGTCCACTCTCACCTTCCACCCCTCCATGCCAACCACTCTCGCACTATAACTGGATTGGTCTTCCCCAACATTGGTCACCTCCCTCCTGAACTCTCTCACCACAGTTCCAGAACCAGCTTCGCTATCACCAAAAAGGGCAATGAAAGATGGGTAATTGAAGCTGGAGAGAGAGGAGTTGGAGGCGTCTCTGCAGCTGTGGCTGGTCTTTGCGATGATCTTGATCTTCTTCTGACTGTACTTCATCGCACAGAGAAGGTTTAGATAGTCCTCGGCCTGCAAGTCGTAGACCAACCCGGGGTTGAGGGCCTTGTTTGGGTCGATGTGGCCTGATCCCGCGGCGAGAGGGCTGGCCGGCAGGTCGAAGTTTGCAGCGTCTTTTATGGGGCTCCCGGTGTTGTCCAGGGCATAGGCCGTGGTCATGAGTGCGGACCGCACGGCCGCAGGTGTCCATGTTGGATGTGCCGCCTTTATTAGGGCCGCCACACCCGCCACATGGGGAGCGGCCAATGACGTGCCGGTCATGAGATTGTAATCGCTAAACAAAAGGCGGCCCGATCCAACCTCGGCAACAGAACTTTTTGGAGTCCAGGATGCCAACACTAGTGTTCCCGGGGCAATGACATCGGGTTTCTGGATGTCAGGGCAGCTCGAGTACGGCCCCCTCGAGCTGTACCCTTCCACGAGGGGGGCTGGCTTTTTTCCGAGCTCGGTCTTTCGGAATTCAAGCGTTCCCGTAGGATCATTGCTCTTAGTGATGTAGTCTATCAAGGCCTGCCCCGCTTGTACGCCAACGAATGCAGCTGGAAATGAACTTCTGGTGTAGATCTCTGCTGAGTAGACGCTAGAAATGAAAACAGCTGCGGACACTCTAGCAGATAACACGTTTTCGAATTGTTCACCGATGCTAATAAGTTTGGCGACGCACACAATCACGTTGTCCCGAAATCTCTCTAATTTCTGGATGTTGTCGCAAGCGTCCATGAATGTGATAGGAAGTTGGCTAGAGAAATATTTCCCAGGGTATAAGGTTGAGAAGTCGATCCGGACACCGTTTCCCAATGTCAAAGTTCCAAGGAATTCTCTGTCTACGGTGCTTGCGCCCACGGTGAATAGCCATGGCGCGCCGTTGACTAATGTCCAGTGAAGTGGCCCGTCATTCCCAGCTGATGCCACCACAAGAACCCCCCTTTTGATAGCAGCAAAAGTCGCCACTGCGATCGGATCTTGCCCGAGTGAACTGGCATCGCCCGAGCTTAAGCCCATGGATAGAGACAGTATGTCGACTCCGTCCTCTATGGCCTGATCTATGGCTGCAATAACGTCTGAAGCATACACCCCGTGTTCCCACAGTGCTTTGTAGATGGCGATTCGGCATTTCGGCGCCATTCCTACAGCGGTTCCAGGAGCATAACCGAAATAAGACGCGCCTCTCACCCAATTGCCAGCAGCCGTTGAAGAAGTATGCGTCCCATGGCCAACAGTGTCGCGTGCCGAGTCCTTTGAAACTTTAATTGCTTTGGGATTGTTTGCTACTAGGCCCCGGTGGTAAAACCGGGCTCCAATGATTTTCTTGTTGCACAAGGAGGCGTTGAAGTCGCCGCCAGAGACACACGATCCTTTCCATCTTGAGGGAATTGCAGGGATCCCGTTGTCGTGGAAGCTCGCGCTCTCCGGCCAAATCCCGGTGTCCACGAACCCAATTATTACATCATTGCCATACTCGGAAGCAGGCCAAGCACCGGAGACAGAGTTCAGTCCGAGAAACCTGGGAGTGCGCGTAGTGTGGAGCTTGAGGGGGCGGTCACGGGTGGAGGATACATAGTGAGGGGATTTCTTGAGAGATTCAAGCTCCGGCCTGGAGAGAGTCGCGCTGAAGCCGTGGACCGAGCTACCGTAAGTGTAGACGAGCTTGTCGAGAGGAGTTGATGTTGCTCCACCCTCTGATATAGAAGAAAGAGTGGCCAAGTACCAACTGCGCTGATCAGAGAACACTTTTGGCATGGATAGAGTATCCATGTGGACGATGTATGTTTCGGACTTGGATTGTGACCAACAAGAAGGCAGAAACTGCAAGATCACAAAGCAGAGTGCGGGTGCTACCTTGGACATGGCCTCGATTGTTTCTCAGCTACGTTCAACTTGCTCTCTTCATCCAAAATCTCTCAGCTTCATTCGAACATGAATTGAATGAGAAGTTTATTGCTCTCTCTGTATTACTAGCTAAAGCTTTGTCTGTTACTTTTGACTTCTTCTTTCTTAAAGGCGAGCTAATAAGAGGGAAACACCTCATTGGGAAAATAATTTTCCATTGCTTCGCTCTCTTTTGATATTTAAAGCTGGGGAACAGTTCATCATTTCCTGCTTGGAAAAGCTTTGTGGTGGTGGCCCATGGTGTAACTTTTTCCATGAAAGCAAGAAACCCCGAGCTCTTCTGTCGCGTGCATGCTAACACTCAGTTTTCACTTCATGTGAGTGCATAGTTGAGGCAAGAAAATCCTTTCATTCAGATTTGTCGCTTGCTTGCTTGCTTTAGCCTTTCGCTCCAAGGACTACCTGGTCTTCTGTGCAATAAAAAGCCATCAGTCAAGGCTAAGATTGATCAGCAAGATCCTCCAGGACAGATGTCCCCTCTCGAATTCACCATTTCCATGAACATTTCTTAATTTTAGAGTACTTATCCGACGGATTAGGATCCACTCCATCGATTAATGATGTTTACCCTGTCAGGATCATCATACGGCACCCCACTTGCCCTATCCTTTTTAACTGTCCGATGATGATTTCGGGCCTGGCATCGGCGCCGGAGAGCAGCTCGATCAAACAGAATTATATGCTGGAAAAGGAAAAACAGCTAGACTTCTTCACGAACCTACTAGCACTCTCGAACATCTTATCTTTTTGCTTTTCCTGAGATAAAGTTTATCAACATCTTGCACTTTAGGTTGGACCCCCAGTTGATGATCCTCGAACCAGAGCTCGGGCCTAGGGATAGATTTTGGCGTTAGATTCTGGGGCAGGATGTCGAGGATTTTTCGCTGAGGTGGGTCGAGGCTAGTATTAACCTATATATAATAGCTCTACTGGTAAGTCTGGTATATCTGCACAAGCTTCGGGTGGTTTTTATACGTAATAATTTTTGAAAATTTATATTTATTAAAACTGCTTCTCTGTATTTGCACCGCCAACTTCTATGAAAAATAGTATTTTCAGAGTTAAAACGGTTACAATGATCACAAAATTATAAAAGAAATAGCATTCAAAAGTAATATACATAATTTGGGAAATAATTGAATGTTATTTGTGTGTGCATGTATACATATACTCTACACTTTCCAAACATCTTTTTCGTCGTATTTTACAAAAAATCGCCTTCATCAATAACTAGTACTATTTAATTCAACTCAATCATTGGTCTTTTTGTAAAATAATTTTTATCCCTTAAGTATTATTAACTCTTATTTTTATTATATGTTATGTTGGATATGTTGACACCTAAAGTTTTGACTAATCATTTAGTAATTAATTATATATAAAAAATTAGGGATTAATCTTTCACCTCTAAATAAAAATTTTGGAGTTAATTCACATAGCACATAATTTTAGGAGCATTTACTATACGGTTTATTTCATTAGTCATATAAGTGTTGGATCGACGGCAAATGGTTTTAAGCTTGAAATTCAACAAATTGACCCCCAAAAGGGGCCAATTTTTTACTTAGCTAGGGAGAGAGAGAGGCAAGGTAGCCAAAAATCACATGAGGGACAAGCCAAATTGAGCTTAATTTAATCTAACCCGTGAGAGTTAATTAATGATGGGTCTTAAGCTAATTCAGCCCATTATCTTGATAAGGCCTAGAATAAACCCATGAAATTGAGGTTAAACTTAGGAAAGCATTATAAATATATGATTATGCCTCATAATTCGAGGTCAGCAAAATTTCAGAGCAGAGAAAAGAAAAAGAGAGCGACCAAGCCTTGGCCGAGATATCCCGTTCCGGCTTCGCCTTGCCTCAACGCCAACTAGCACCAGCGAAGATTCCGACAATTTTCCGTGGTATATTTCGGCTGAACCCACAGAGCGTTAGGCTTTCCCGCAACGCCACCATCGCCCGCAGGCTACCGGCAAAACCACGAAGTTGAAGTCCTAATCTCGACAACGATCCAGCGAGCGCTCGAGCTGTTGCATTATGGTTCTCCGACAAGTTATTCCCAGCCGCGTTGCCCAAACCGATGACCTGCCATCATCGTCATCGATCGCTCCAAATACTCGCTCTTGGTCTCAACAAGAAGTAACTCTTGCTGTACATTCCAGTGTTTTGTTCTTGGCAGGTCCTCCTTGTGTTGCATGGGTTTTTGCTGAATTTTCAACGAAGAACACACTGATCCAGTGCCTCGGTTTGTGAGTTTTGCCGCGTTGTCTACCAAGTTTCTGTTTTGCTAGTTCTCCCCACCACACAAACGGCCAACAACTCAGAATAGAGGGAGAAGAGGACACAGTCTACAAAAGGTCAGGAAAGGGGCTCTGACTCTCTCGTGATCTCTTTCTCTCTGATCCACCGCCGCACGCTGAGCCCCTTGCCGCGAGCTTCGACGCCGTGCTGATCCGCGCCGAGCACAACGTCCCTGCTGCCGAACCGCCCCACAACGTCCTCGCCATCCTCAGCCGCAGAGTTTCCCTGGTGAGCCTGCTGCCTTATGGCTGTGCGGAGCTGCTACCACAACCTCTTGCGATTCCGATCTGATTACTTCGAGTTCAAATTTGGAAAGCCAATCTTCAAATTAGGTAATTGTCTTATCTTTAATTGATTTGGAATATTTGTCTGCCTATTTTGAATAATTGTTACTTTTGTCAAATATTCAAGCAAATATGTATATCTACAAAATCTAAAATATCACGCAAGTTAGAAACTTTCCTAACTTAACAACATCCCAATTCAATCTTTAACTACAAGATACGAAACTCGGCAGCGCGAAAAATCTTCCAATCTTATTCAAAATTACTTAGATACGATTATTGATTTAACTGTTTCCAAATTTAAATGGAATACTTTCCATCAATATCCTTAATTATTTGGATATGATCGTTGGTTTATTATGTTTCCAAAATTAAACAGATAAGATAAGCTTTATGGATTGCATCATTGAATAGTTATCTTTTACTTGATTGTTTCTATGAAAAATATCCAAAAAATGATCAGACGGAAATTCAAATTGTTTTTTGTTGATTAAATTGTTTGTTTTAGGTTCGATTGCATGAATAAATTAAGAAAAAATTAATTATTTTATTTATTCCGAATTTTCAAAATACAAAATACAAAAACATGCCTAGATTAGATTAGATTTCTTTTTCTTAATTTAAATTGCATGTTTAAATATTGGATTTTTTACAATAATTTTTAATTAAAAAACATAAAATATATCATATGCATGTCATATCGAATTAGATTGATCAACTGTCATTTAGTAATTACATATTCGGGGTCATTAAATTAAATGGATGACATTTTAGTAAAGTTACATATTAATTATTACCCGTCATTAGGATTTGGCCATTTAATTAAAATCATGTGACATATAATTTACATGTTAGGTTAATTAAATTGCATCTTGCATGTCATTAAAATATAGGCATATTTTGTATGCCATTACATTTAAAATAATTGCATTACCCGCATTACACATAATTTATGTTTTAGTATATGAAGCAAAATCCCTAAAAGATATTTAATGAGTTGTGTGTTAATTAGAAATCATGTCTATGTTGGGTATTACTCTGGTGGTTTGCGCATCCGTATGATCACCTTTCTTGGTAGGAGTAAATTAAAATGAATCTAAGTTGCCTACTAAACATTTTCATAAAAAGAATGATACCGAAATGACATTAGAAAAATCTAGTATAACCAAGTCCCCGTACCAAAAACCTTGATTCGCAGAAATAAAGTAAATCTTCAAGTACTTTACATAAACTAATTAGTGGCGAATAATAAGAATTATTACCAGGTTAAAAACTTGAATCTAAGTTGCAAATTGGTATAGACTTAGAAGAGCTTGAGTTAAAGTTAGGTTTAACAATCTATTAGTTGAACCTATGTGGTGCATATTGAGGAAAGGTCGTGAATATCACATGTTATATCACATATAATAGAGTCAACTCTATGTAAAATTATAGATGCGATGACTTTCATATTCTCATAATATTACCAAAAAAATGTAATATTTATGTGTCGCAATCTACCCTCACGATAAGTTATCTGGGGTTCAACTAATAGATTATTAAATCTAGACTTAATTAGGGTTCTCCCAATCTCAAATCAATTCACAACTTAAAGTTCAAGTTATTAATATGCAAGTGATTTTCAATATGGAGTTACAACTAATCAGTTTACCCTAGGTCAATTAGAAACCCAAACAAAGTTATAGGAGATATACTTTACTCATGCGACTAGAGATTTTGGGTACGGAAATTTGGTTACATTAAATTTCTCTAATGTCTTTTCGGCATCGTTCTTTTTATGAAAAATGTCACGCCCCAAACCCCGAGCGCGTACCCATCCCTCTCTGGTCGATAAAATTTTGCGACTTCCCAGGACTAGTCGCCGACCCTTTTCATTTTTGTTGCACATGCGGAAGCGAAAACAAATCCCCTGACAGTAACTATCTCGGGATAGAAAAGTAGAACAATAATTTCACAAACAAACATGCCTTTATAAACATATACTGAGTCAAGTACAAGAGTCTATGGTCAAAAGACCACAAAAGACTATTCTCCAAAAAGAAGCGATCCTATCCGACCTATGCTTCAAATCACCTCCTCTCAGCTCCAAGTCCTCCACTCGATGACCCTGAAAGTGGTTATACAATAACCAGTGAGACAATATCTCAGCAAGTCTAAGCTCTAAACTGCAACTAGGAGGAGAAGACGCTAAGAAGCGTTCTAAGCACGCAATCACACAACCAATGAGACTTACCTCATCTCAGTTCCACCCTGCAGGTCAGCATATTTCATACCACAAATAAGAGCATCACTCAAGCTCAATTAATTGGAACACAATACTTAAATAAACATGCGTTCCTTGTTTTGATCTCGGCATATAGCACGGCCTACTCTCAGTTCGGCGGTCTTCTGGCATTGCCAGGCATCGTCTCACCCCATTGAGCACGGCACGTCACTACGTCGACGTCTTTCCCGAAGGAGCATAGGGTCCAGAATCTACTGCGACCGGCTTCTCTTTAACAAGGGGTATCCTAAATAGGGATAACGTCCAGCTCAACAGCCCGGGACGATTTCTCATTGTCATCACACGATCACTCAAATATGGCCCAGGGCACCGTGCATTGCACTCAAATGCTTCAATTAAAATGGTGAACCTGGCCTTTTTCTTCGTATTAGAAATATGCATGAAAATAGTCGTGTGTGGGTACACGGTCAACTCGACCCAGAAAAATTGACATTCTTTTCTTTTTTAAAATCCCGCTATTTTATATATTATATAAAACCATTTTCGGTGTTAAAATCCGACACCCGGGATTTTCTGAATAAATATTGGAAATTCACAATTTTTGGAACTAAATACCAAAAATCCAATCATCACTCAATTTGCATAATTTAACACTCAATTGTAGAAATTAACCACACCATTGCAATCAGCACGAAATTCCGGTCACCGGCCATCCCGACCTAATTTTCGGAAAAATAATTAATAAATAAATAATTTCGAAAAATACTAACATAGGCCAAAATTATTAAATTAAATACCAATACGGACCCGGAAAATTCCCGAACCCTTCTAGATAAATAATACAATTTAAATAGGCCTTAGCTAAACCATTCTAACCATCTAACATGCTCAATTAAATAATTAAATCACTAATTTAATCTAACTAACCACCTAATTCCTAATTAAATAAATCTAAACACCCCTTAGCCTCAAAACCTACTAAGAAGAGTTTAGAGTATAAACTCACCGGTGTATCGCGAAAACCGGTTCACCGCGACGACGACGCGATGGTGGCCGAAATCTTAATTTCCGGCCGTGTCGGCAAACTCTCGGGCCGGACCTAAAACGGGCCCAACAAATCTCAGCCCAATTGAGATTTGTTTCCAACTTGGGCTGGGCTTCAAGACTGCTGAAATGGGCTGCTTTGTTGCACTCTTGGGCCGAAGAGAAGACCAAACTGGGCTGAAAATCACTGGGCTGCACGTTGGCTTTGAGGACTCAAATGAGATGGGCTGCTGGGCTTATTCTTTTCAAGCTGGGCCGAAGAAAATGTGGGCCTGTCTTCGTGGACTTCGCTGGCCGCGTGGAGGGAGACTGCAGCTGGGAGACGTGCGACTGAGGAGCTGCTGAAGATGCGTGGGCTGGCATGCGCTGAGGTCTTCAAGCTGGTGGAGGAAACGTGGACGTGCGGGCAGAGGAATTCACGGATGCGAGGTCAACAAAGGGAGAGTTCCACCGGCTGTTGACCGAACAAGAGGAGACTTGGACGCATGGAGAGGGACGCCTGCTTGATGACCGAACCGAATGAAGACTTTGGCGTGGCAGCTTCGGTCGTGTGGTGTCGCTTGAAGACTCCGCCTGAAGATTGACCGAAGAAGACACGAGCGTGGAGATGAAGACACGAGAGGCAAGATGGAAGAGCTTCGGTGGTTGAATCGAGGGCTTCGCTGGCGTGAGAGTTCAAAGGAGATGAAGGGAAAGAAATCAAGAGAGAGAGAGAGAGAAATGAAGATGGAGATGATGCGGCCACCAGGGAAAGAAAATGAAAGCAAAGTAGAAGGAGACAAAAATAAAAGCTGAAGTTGCGGATGGGGAATTCGGTCAAGGTGGATTGCACGCGAAGACAAGGAAGAAGGCTAAATATCCACCAAAATATCTTCATTCAATTTAATGCTTGGTCCCCCTTTTGGTCTTCAAGCTTATCCTCATGTCCCCTGTTACTTTCTTGATTTATAAATCCATACTAATCAAATTTTGAAACCAATTTTTGCTGCCCAAAAACCAGCTCCGAATTTCACCGATTAAACTTAAATTTCTTCATTCAATTAAACTTAAATTTCTTCATTCAATTTCCCAAATTGAGGTCCAATTTCACGATAGAAAAAAAAATCTCAAATAACTTTCTATGAGTCCCCAATACCATAAAGCTCGGCTTGCAAGTTGAAAAATCTCTTCAATTCGGCCGATCCGAATTTTCGTTTAATTTCCGCGGCGTCTGAATCGGATTTCCGTAAAAATCTCGGAATTTCTCAAAATTTCTCGGAGAATGAGTCGACGTCCCTAATATAGCTATTGACACCACAAAACTTTCAATTTCTGAAATCCGGTTCAAATAAGCGGTTAATTTCAATCCGACGCGCTTTTAGCGTGACCTAATCTACTGGGTCACTTTTAGGAATTTTTGGTGCAATTGACCCGTGATCGATTTAGCTCGAGTCACGTAGTACATCTTCGACACATTGGCGACTCTCGGTTGTCGTGAAAATCTCAATGTCTCAAATACGGACACAGGGTACCCAAAACGTCAGAAAATCAATTTAGTGTCGATCGGTAAGAATTTTGAAATCAAGTGGAATCACCCACATTTTGATAGCATATCTCAGCCAAATCGACCTATCTATGATTTCTGATCGATTCTGACAGTGCCGCAATGACCCTTGCAGACCGACACGGTCGAGCAGTCGATTCATGTTCGAATTCTCAAGTCAATTGCATTTAGATTCCTTAATTGGTTTCCCAGATAGACCAGTTATCTCGTGAGTGACCAACTCAGAGAATAGCACTATAGACACGTCGACGAAAAGCCCGATTTATTTAATTGAAAACAATTCAGAAAATTCAGGCTGTCACAACTCTTCCCCTCTTATAAAAATTTCGTCCTCGAAATTTAAACCTATTACAATCCTTAAGCAAAAAGGTGGGGATATAGTCGTCTCATCGATTCCTCGGTTTCCCAAATTGCTCCTTCTGTGCCATGGTGTTGCTAGACCACTTTGACCAACGGGATGGTCTTGGTACGCAGGACCTGCTTCTTATGGTCCACAATCTGAACCGGGCTTTCTACGTACGACACTCTGTCGTCCACGTCCAATTCTTCAAAATTGAGCACGTGGGTCGAGTCAGGCTCATACTTCCTCAACATCGACACGTGAAAGATGTCATGTACTTGTGCCAACCTTGGCGGTAATGCAAGACGATACGCTAGGATCCCGATTCTTTCAAGAATCTCAAACGGACCTATGTACCTTGGACTCAGTTTTCTTTTCTTGCCAAAGCGCGAAGTACCTCTCATTGGTGACACTTTCAGAAAAACGTGATCACCAACTTGAAATTCCAATGGTCTCCGGCGCTTATCTGTGTAGCTTTTCTGCCTGCTCTGAGCGGTCTTTAATCTGTCCCTGATAACGGCAACTGCATCTACTAACTGCTGAACCAACTCTGGGCCTGTGATTTTCCGTTCTCCGACTTCATCCCAACAAACTGGTGTTCTGCACGCTCTGCCATACAATGCTTCAAAAGGAGCCATCTGAATACTCTGTTGGTAACTGTTGTTATAGGCAAACTCGACAAGGTGAAGCTGTTCCTCCCAACTTCTCTTAAAATCCAACACGCAAGCTCGCAGCATGTCCTCGAGGGTTTGAATTGTCCTCTCGGACTGGCCATCCGTCTGAGGATGATATGCCATACTGTACTGCAGCTTCGTTCCTAATGCACTCTGCAGACTTTTCCAAAATGCAGCTGTAAATCTCGGGTCTCCATCTGATGTAATCGTAACTGGCACTCCATGCAAACGAACAACTTGACGCACATACAGATCTGCGTGTCTATCCAAACTGAGGTCCTTTCGAACTGCAATGAAGTGAGCCGACTTTGTCAGTCTGTCGACCACTACCTAAATAGAATCATTTCCTCTCTGACTTCTCGGTAATCCCATCACAAAATCCATTATAATATGTTCCCATTTCCACTCCGGGATTGCAAGAGGTTGCAGGAATCCTCCCGGCTTACAATGCTGTGCCTTCACTTGCTGACATGTCAAACACTTGGCGACATGTTTGGCGATATCCGCCTTCATACCTGACCACCAGTAGTGTTGACGTAGATTTTGATACATCTTTGTACTGCCAGGATGAATGCCGTAACTGCTACGATGTGCTTCTGACAAGATCTCCTCTCTAAACTCTACATCGTCAAGTACAACCAATCGTCCTCGGAACCTCAGGGTTCCGTCCTCAGAAATCTGAAAGTCAGTCTTCCTCTTCTCGGTATCCTCTTGCAGGATTTTCTGAATATTCGGATCTGTCGGCTGAAGTGTCTTAATTCTTACCTGTACTTCCGGCTCAATTCTAAGGGTGGCCATAAGATTTGAAAGGTGGCCTACCTCAAATTTGAAAACTGAATCTCGAGCTCTCTCGATTAAGTTCCACTCCTTCATTGCTATTTGAGCAACTGAAGATTTCCTACTTAGTGCATCTGCGACTTTATTCGCTTTTCCTGGGTGATACAGAATATCACAATTATAGTCCTTTAGGAGTTCCATCCAGCGACGCTGTCTCATATTCAACTCCTTCTGAGAGAATACATACTTGAGACTTTGATGGTCAGTGAAGATCTGGAATCTTTCTCCGCACAAATAATGTCTCCAAATCTTCAGGGCGAAAATAATTGATGCGAGTTCTAAGTCATGCGTCGGGTAATTCAGTTCATGAGGTCTCAACTGACGGGACGCGTATGCAACAACTCTACCATATTGCATCAGCACGCAACCCAATCCTCTGAATGACGCATCACTGTAGATTTCGTATCCTCCAAGACCAGATGGTATGGTCAGCACAGGTGCGGTAGTTAGCTTTTCCTTAAGCTCTTGGAAACTACGCTCGCACTTGTCTGTCCATATGAACTTCTCTACCTTCTTTAACAGTCGAGTCATAGGCGACGCTAACGCTGAAAACTCTTCTATGAACCTTCTGTAATATCTCGCTAAACCCAGAAAACTTCTGATCTCTGTCACTGTCGTCGGTCTCGGCCAATTGATAACTGCTTCAATCTTGCTTGAGTCTACGGAGATTCCTTCTCCTGAGATCACATGACCTAGAAAAGCAACACGGGTCAACCAAAACTCGCACTTGCTGAACTTAGCATATAGCTCATGAGTCCTTAGAGTCTGCAGTACCAATCTCAAATGTCCTCATGCTCCTCTGGACTTCTCGAATACACTAGGATGTCATCGATGAACATGATCACGAATTGATCCAGGTATTCTTTGAACACTCGGTTCATCAGATCCATAAAAGCAGCTGGAGCATTCGTCAACCCGAATGGCATGACCGTGAATTCATAATGACCGTACCGAGTATGAAACGCTGACTTTGGTATATCTTCCTTTCTGATTCTCAACTGATGATATCCTGTCCTCAAGTCGATCTTCGAAAATATCGACGTTCCTTGTAACTGATCAAACAAGTCATCAATTCTCGGCAGTGGATACTTGTTCTTGATCGTCACCTGATTGAGTTGTCGATAGTCGATGCACAGACGCAACGATCCATCCTTTAATGGTGTCGATATACTGACCACTGACTCCAACAATTCAGGAATCAATCCTACCAACTTAACATACTGCTCAGCTAAAAATGAATGCGTTGCACCAAGGTCAAATAAAGCATAAGCAGCATTGTTGTTCAGTGAAATAGTACCTGCAATCACATTAGGCGCATCCTCCGCCTGTCCTCTTGTGATAGCATAGGTCCTTCCCTGCACTGGAGGTCTGAGTAGTCCACTTTGCTGTGCATTTGGTGGCAAAAGTCCTTGGTTCTGATTCATCTGTGGCGGTGGCGGCAATTGCGGCGGTCCCATCGGTCTTCTAGGACAATTTCTGGCCAAGTGACCTTGTTGGCCACACTCAAAACATGCACTCGGCCTAGAGTGGCACAGGGCCGACCCATGTCGTTTTCCGCAGAAGCGACACGTACTATTCTGTCTCTGAGCAAACTTTCCTATTCCACCCTTCCTGTTGGGCGAAGTGGGATACCTTCCTCCAGGCATAGGTTTCTTCCCAAACCTATTCCTATCCTGGTTAAAGCCAAACCGCGACCCAGATGTGGCGGCTTGTTCGTTCAGATTCTTCTCTACCAGCTGGGCTCGTCCGTACAGCTCATTGTAATTCTTTATATCCAAAGGCACCAACGGATTTTTCAGCTTTGGTCGGAGGCCATCCAAAAACCTCATTACCTTCTCCTCAGGATCTGCAATCAATCTCGTGGCGGCATACTATGAAAGCTCGGCGAACTTTGCCTCGTACTGGTCCACAGTCATTGAACCTTGACGGAGGTGGAGAAATTCCGCCATCTTTAATTGCTTGGCACAGTTGGAAAAGTACTTGCCATTAAACGCTCTAATGAAGGTGTTCCACACCGGAACCACACCTTCAGGGAATACCTCTTCTCTGGTGGCTCTCCACCAAGTACTTGCAACCCCCTGCAATTGATATACTGCAAGGGTGACCTTTTCTTCTTCATTGCACCTCAGTAGTGCAAACGTTTTCTCCAAATCTTCGATCCAACGGGTTGCAGCCTCGGGATCTCCTGTCTCGGTGAACTTCGGCGGTTGTAATTTCAAGAACTGCTCAACAAGCTTGTGAATAGATCTCACGTTCCCCTGTGGAACTTCAGCAGGTGCGGCAGCGGCTGCAGCAGCTTGATTCTGGGCCTGCTGCCCCATCGGATTTCCAATTGTCTGGAGCGCCTGCATGATCCCGTCCATTCTCGGATCACCAGGGGCTGCCACCCCAGCACCAACCGGCGGAACCGGCTGTGGTGCTGCACCACTTGCGCTAGCCTCAGCCTGCGCTCTACCTCGGCCACCGCCTCTTGTTGGCGTCCTTGCCCGAGTCACTGAGGATAAGGTCCTCTGCCTAGGAGTCCTCGGCTCCTGATCACTCATGTTGTAGCTCTTCTACAACACTTGTTTCCAATTCTACACGGAATTAGAAACTGAGTGATCACCACAACAAATTTACCAAACAACTATCAATCACATGCATCAGCATAAAATATAAAGGCCTTTCCTACTAACTATCCCAAGAACCCATCGCACCTTATCACTCCAAACACAAACTTCGCTCTGATACCATAAAAAGGGGATGTCACGCCCCGAACCCTGAGCGCATACCCATCCCTCTCTGGTCGATAAAATTTTGCGACTTCCCAGGACTAGTCGCCGACCCTTTTCATTTTTGTTGCACATGCGGAAGCGAAAACAAATCCCCTGACAGTAACTATTTCGGGATAGAAAAGCAGAACAATAATTTCACAAACAAACATGCCTTTATAAACATATACTGAGTCAAGTACAAGAGTCTATGGTCAAAAGACCACAAAAGACTATTCTCCAAAAAGAAGCGATCCTATCCGACCTATGCTTCGAATCACCTCCTCTCAGCTCCAAGTCCTCCACTCGATGACCTTGAAAGTGGTTATACAATAACCAGTGAGACAATGTCTCAGCAAGTCTAAGCTCTAAACTGCAACTAGGAGGAGAAGACGCTAAGAAGCGTTCTAAGCACGCAATCACACAACCAATGAGATTTACCTCGTCTCAGTTCCACCCTGCAGGTTAACATATTTCATACCACAAATAAGAGCATCACTCAAGCTCAATTAATTGGAACACAATACTTAAATAAACATGTGTTCCTTGTTTTGATCTCGGCATATAGCACGGCCTACTCTCAGTTCGGCGGTCTTCTGGCATTGCCAGGCATCGTCTCACCCCATTGAGCACGGCACGTCACTACGTCGACGTCTTTCCCGAAGGAGCATAGGGTCCAGAATCTACTGCGACCGGCTTCCCTTTAACAAGGGGTATCCTAAATAGGGATAACGTCCAACTCAACAGCCCGGGACGATTTCTCATTGTCATCACACGATCACTCAAATATGGCCCAGGGCACCGTGCATTGCACTCAAATGCTTCAATTAAAATGGTGAACCTGGCCTTTTTCTTCGTATTAGAAATATGCATGAAAATAGTCGTGTGTGGGTACACGGTCAACTCGACCCAGAAAAATTGACATTCTTTTCTTTTTTAAAATCCCGCTATTTTATATATTATATAAAACCATTTTCGGTGTTAAAATCCGACACCCGGGATTTTCTGAATAAATATTGGAAATTCACAATTTTTGGAACTAAATACCAAAAATCCAATCATCACTCAATTTGCATAATTTAACACTCAATTGTAGAAATTAACCACACCATTGCAATCAGCACGAAATTCCGGTCACCGGCCATCCCGACCTAATTTTCGGAAAAATAATTAATAAATAAATAATTTCGAAAAATACTAACATAGGCCAAAATTATTAAATTAAATACCAATACGGACCCGGAAAATTCCCGAACCCTTCTAGATAAATAATACAATTTAAATAGGCCTTAGCTAAACCATTCTAACCATCTAACATGCTCAATTAAATAATTAAATCACTAATTTAATCTAACTAACCACCTAATTCCTAATTAAATAAATCTAAACACCCCTTAGCCTCAAAACCTACTAAGAAGAGTTTAGAGTATAAACTCACCGGTGTATCGCGAAAACCGGTTCACCGCGACGACGACGCGATGGTGGCCGAAATCTTAATTTCCGGCCGTGTCGGCAAACTCTCGGGCCGGACCTAAAACGGGCCCAACAAATCTCAGCCCAATTGAGATTTGTTTCCAACTTGGGCTGGGCTTCAAGACTGCTGAAATGGGCTGCTTTGTTGCACTCTTGGGCCGAAGAGAAGACCAAACTGGGCTGAAAATCACTGGGCTGCACGTTGGCTTTGAGGACTCAAATGAGATGGGCTGCTGGGCTTATTCTTTTCAAGCTGGGCCGAAGAAAATGTGGGCCTGTCTTCGTGGACTTCGCTGGCCGCGTGGAGGGAGACTGCAGCTGGGAGACGTGCGACTGAGGAGCTGCTGAAGATGCGTGGGCTGGCATGCGCTGAGGTCTTCAAGCTGGTGGAGGAAACGTGGACGTGCGGGCAGAGGAATTCACGGATGCGAGGTCAACAAAGGGAGAGTTCCACCGGCTGTTGACCGAACAAGAGGAGACTTGGACGCATGGAGAGGGACGCCTGCTTGATGACCGAACCGAATGAAGACTTTGGCGTGGCAGCTTCGGTCGTGTGGTGTCGCTTGAAGACTCCGCCTGAAGATTGACCGAAGAAGACACGAGCGTGGAGATGAAGACACGAGAGGCAAGATGGAAGAGCTTCGGTGGTTGAATCGAGGGCTTCGCTGGCGTGAGAGTTCAAAGGAGATGAAGGGAAAGAAATCAAGAGAGAGAGAGAGAGAAATGGAGATGGAGATGATGCGGCCACCAGGGAAAGAAAATGAAAGCAAAGTAGAAGGAGACAAAAATAAAAGCTGAAGTTGCGGATGGGGAATTCGGTCAAGGTGGATTGCACGGGAAGACAAGGAAGAAGGCTAAATATCCACCAAAATATCTTCATTCAATTTAATGCTTGGTCCCCCTTTTGGTCTTCAAGCTTATCCTCATGTCCCCTATTACTTTCTTGATTTATAAATCCATACTAATCAAATTTTGAAACCAATTTTTGCTGCCCAAAAACCAGCTCCGAATTTCACCGATTAAACTTAAATTTCTTCATTCAATTTCCCAAATTGAGGTCCAATTTCATGGTAGAAAAAAAAATCTCAAATAACTTTCTATGAGTCCCCAATACCATAAAGCTTGGCTTGCAAGTTGAAAAATCTCTTCAATTCGGCCGATCCGAATTTTCGTTTAATTTCCGCGGCGTCTGAATCGGATTTCCGTAAAAATCTCGGAATTTCTCAAAATTTCTCGGAGAATGAGTCGACGTCCC
The DNA here is from genome assembly GCA_007663325.1 of Eucalyptus pauciflora. Lineage (NCBI taxonomy): Eukaryota > Viridiplantae > Streptophyta > Magnoliopsida > Myrtales > Myrtaceae > Eucalyptus > Eucalyptus pauciflora. The sequence goes on from VMYD01000281.1 coordinate 861,726, forward strand.
TAATATAGCTCTTGACACCACAGAACTTTCAATTTCTGAAATCGGGTTCAAATAAGCGGTTAATTTCAATCCGACGCGCTTTTAGCGTGACCTAATCTACTGGGTCACTTTTAGGAATTTTTGGTGCAATTGACCCATGATCGATTTATCTCGAGTCACGTATTACATCTTCGACACATTGGCGACTTTCGGTTGTCATGAAAATCTCAATGTCTCAAATACGGACACAGGGTACCCAAAACGTCATAAAATCAATTTAGTGTCGATCGGTAAGAATTTTGAAATCAAGTGGAATCACCCACATTCTGATCACATATCTCAGCCAAATCGACCTATCTCTGATTTCTGATCGATTCTGACAGTGCCACAATGACCCTTGCAGACCGACACGGTCGAGCAGTCGATTCATGTTCGAATTCTCAAGTCAATTGCATTTAGATTCCTTAATTGGTTTCCCAGATAGACCAGTTATCTCGTGAGTGGCCAACTCAGAGAATAGCATTATAGACACGTCGACGAAAAGCCCGATTTATTTAATTGAAAACAATTCAGAAAATTCAGGCTGTCACAAAAAAAAAACATTTAGCAGGCAACTTGGATTTATTTTATTATTTCCTAACATATGAAGTGACCATATGGGTGCACAAATCACTAATATAACACCAATAGCAAAATTACAGGACTTATCATAGAGCAACGAAAGCATCTGCGATATTAGCTTAAAAATCACATAAATGATCCTTGATATTATTCTTAATTGATACGAAATCACTCATTTTTTTTTGGATTTGTCACTTATTTAATGAAATATAAATTATGTGCAATGCAATGCAATTATTTTAAATGCAATGATGTACAAAATGTCTGTACTAAAGTGACATGCGATATGCAACCTAACATGTAAATGTCACATGATTTTTAATTAGATGACCTCATACTAATAATGAGAAATAATTAATTTAACTGTTCTAACATGTCGCACATTTCAAGTTAATGACCCTAAACATGTAATTACTAAATGACGCGCAATAGATGAACTAATTCTATGTGACATGTGCATGATTTTTTTATTTCCCTTTTATTAAAATTCGTAATTAAAAATACCTAATATTTAAACATGCGATTTAAATTAAGAAAAGGAAACCTAATTTATTCAAAAGCAAATTTTTTGTATTTTTTTTTTAATTTTAAAAATCTGGAATAAATACATTACCTAATATAAACATGCAATCTAATCTAAATTAGGCAACATTCTCAACAAGAATCAAATCAAATTCTATCTATTCTTTTTGGATTTTCTTTTGTGGAAACAATAACATGATAACTATTCAATTAAAAAATATAATCCACAACTCTCATCGAATCTATTTAAATTAGGAAATGAAATAAACCAGTGACCACATCCAAGTAATTAAGGATATTGATGGAAGATTATCCATTCAAATCTGGAAACGCGTAAATCAGCGATCAAATAGTTATGGATAGGATGGAAGAGTTTCCATGCAACCGGTATCGTATCTTGTAGTTAGAGATCAAATAGCCATCTAAGCACATTGTTAAGTTATGAAAGTTATGACCAACAAAAAAAAAAAGGTAGGAAAGTTATGGTGATTTTTTAGGATTTTGTGGATATACATATTCAATTTAATATCTTATAACATATATCAAATCACTCAAAACAGGCAATCAAATATTCTAAAGGAATGAGAGATAAGATAATTATCTAATTCGAGGATTAACTTTCTGAATTTAAAGTCGTCATGATCAAACCGGAATCGCGGCTCAATGGTGGCGTTGACGGCGGCGGTTCACGGCGGTGTTTATTGTACCACAGCCGTTCTCGATGGAAACCCGCAAAATACTGACAAATCACTTCGGGTCGACACCGAATTAGCCGTGGCAGGGAGTAGCAAGCGGTGGTGCAGGTCACCGCTCGACATGGCGGGGCCTGCGATAGGTTTTCGGGGATGGTGAGCTCAGCGCGGAAGCAGGGGTGTCTCGGCCAGGGGGCAGGGGCTTGCGTCGACAAGGTGGCGGGCTCAAGTGACGCAGCTCACGTCGGTACAAGATGCAGTTCAGGCGGTGGATTGGCAAGAAGGAGCTCGGGCTTGCGACGGCAACTCGACATTGTCGGGCCGGCGCGACTCGGGCAGCAAAGGCGGCAAGGCTCGGCTTGGCTAGGGATGTGGACGGCAGCAGATGCGATTAACGGCTTGGCTCAGATCAGCAAGCAACTGGCATCGTCGGGGTTGCGAGCGGCGGTGGGGAAATGCTTGGTCACGAAGCTCGGCATCTGACGGTGCGGAGCAGTGATGAGTTGTTGTTGAGGAAGTCGGGTTCAATAGCTACGTCAGCAAGGGGGCGGCGGTTGGCTTGCGGCAAAAGGAGGGGCGGCGCACGGCGTTGGCTCGAGCAGCAAGCAGCGTCGTCGACGATGAGGGCGTGGTGGTGGGTGGCAGCAAGACGAGCGGGGGCTCTTGCCAACTCATTCTCTCTATGCCTCACACGTATCTCTTTCTGTCTTAACCTTAGCTGGATATTGCCCCATTACACGAGCTCAATCTATCGAATTTTAAGCTCAAAGCCATTCACTGTCGGTCCAGTGCTAATGCGATGAAGTAAACAATATATTAAATGCTTCTTGCAATTGATTAATAAAAATTCAGGTGTCAATACTATAACTATGTTAATATTTTGAAAAAAATATCCTTTTACTTATTTAAAATGTATTACCATCCTCATAGGTTGGTTTACTAACTAATGTCGAGAATTTCCTCCAAACTTTCCCTTTTCTTTAAAAATATCTTAAGTTTTTATTTGGAAAATAAAATATTCTTTTCATTAAAATTTAATACATTTAATGTGCAAAAATCAATTTCATTTTCTAAAAAAGTTGCTCAATAGAATCATATGAATAAATTAAGTTATTTTCGTGTTAGCCCTCATAGTCTTACTTCATTTCAATAACTTAGAAGTGATTTTGTAATTTCATTTGGAGTCTGTAATTTCAAATTCTTTATTTTTTTTTGAGCCAAACAATTCAGATTCTTCTTGTAGGCTATATTTTTAAAGCTTCAGTAAATTATGAGCTGTCTTATATTCAAAACTATATACTAAAATAAATCGACGTTAGAGTTCCCGATCCCAAATCTGGGATTGGACTTCGCGCTAAGGCGACAAATCTTTTGTGTCAGAAAACTATTTTTGTTACCTCGGGTTCGACCAAATGCGACAAATTCTCAAATTTCTCGCCTCAGGTCGACCTTTGAAGGATTTAAACTTATGAATATTAGATTTAGATTTGATTTACTATATGTACCAAGTTTAGAGGTGGCAAAACGGATCCAAAATTCGTTCTTTAAATCATATATAACAGGTCATGTCACAGATGGGTTGCCTAAAATTTTAAAAATAGGTTCTAATGGATTCGAGAAATAGATGGTGAGCTGCATATGGGTCTAAATGGATGGGGAATAAACCCATTCGAGACTCATTTTCAATACAGCATAATTACCCATTAAAGAGAGAAGTAGTTTTCCCCATGAGAATTTGCTGAATTTGGCTACAGCCCAAAAGCTTGCCTGTCAATCCATAATTGGGTTTTTGATAATTAGTGCTATAAAGAATCTAGCTTGCTCACGTTCTGCATTATCACCAACCTTTCGACTCGTTTCAGAGTTGTTCTATTATTGATTCACCATTGAAGAAGGTTTCCAAGCTTTACTTCTGGGAACACTACCGTCAATAAATCAACGAGGGAAAAAAAAAATCTGGAAATGTTAAATTTTCCCGTCTAGAACAGCACATGAACGGCCCCATTCATTCTGAACCCTAAAGTTCGACCACGAAATGTTTTAAAAAATAGGAACTTTACAAAAATTAAGTTATTAGGAATATGAGCAAAAATTATTAAGACATATCTAATTGTTGATATGGCTCTTAAATTTACAAATTATAAAAAATAAAATAAAAAATAAAAAATGAAAAATTGGACAAATATTAAGAGTATGTTTGTTTCATGGAAAACACAAAAAAATGATTGATTATATCATTTGAGAAATATTAATCAACGGAAAATGATTTCATTATCGATAACAATTTATGCCTAACTGTTTCTAAGGGTGATGAAATCTTGGAGAGAAGTGTTAAAAAAGTCCTAAACCTTTTGCATTTATGTCAATTTAGTCATAAGCATTTTTTTGGGGACAATTTAGTCCAAAACATTTTTACATTATGCCAATTTAGTTCTTTCCGGCCAATTTTGGCCGGATTTTGTTGACTGGACACCCGCCGGCTGATATGGCCTGATCGACGCTAACGTTGACAACTTTTAATAATATTTTAATATTTTAGAATTTTTTTTTATTTTTTCCTTCTCATCCTCCTTCCTTCAGCCAGTCGCCGAGAGAGTTGATGGCCAGTGAGGACTAGGTCAACCTCGCCAGTGGCCGCGAGGGCGGCCTCACGTTGGGCAGCGAGGCTCTTTAATAATATTTTAATATTTTTGAATTTTTTCTTTTTCTTTTTTCTTTTTTCCTTCTCCTCCTCCTTCCTCCAGCTGGTCGCCTCTGGCCAGTTGCTAAGGTCTAGCGACCGGCTAGAGGAAGGAGGACGAGAAGGAAAAAGGAAAAAGAAAAAGAAAAAAATTCAAAAATATTAAAATATTATTAAAAGTTGTTTACGTCAGTGCTGATTAGGCCATGTCAGCCGATTGGCGTCCAGTCAACAAAATCTGACCAAAATTGACTGGAAATGATTGAATTGGCACAACGTAAAAATGTTTAGGACTAAATTGGCACCAAATAAAGATTTAGGACTAAATTGGCACAAATGTAATAGATTTAGGACTTTTTAAATATTTTTCCTTGAAATCTTGCATTTATTCATTTTCATAAGTGATATAAATAATCATTTTTTGAAAATAAATATTTTTCAAATCCTGAGTTTTCTACGAACCAAATACACCCTAAGTTAAATAAAAATATGGGTGTTTACAATATTATGGGTCGGGTGTGAATTATTAAAATTTTATTTCATATAAACGGGCTAATACGAGTTAAATGAATCGATTTGGATCAGAATATCTTCGACTTAACCCAAATCAGACTTGATCCGCTCTTTTGATAGGTCTAAACCAACTTTAGTGAATAATTTCTCGAACTTAGAGTCACTATTGATATATGTCAATCATCAATATGTAGCCATATCCAGTCCCAGCTCTTTAATCTATACACATGTGTAGATACATGTTTTCACCGATGCATAATTCCATGATGATTTCTCATGTTACGTGTGATAACTTGAGAATCAGAAAAGCTCTTTTTGGAGTTATGACGAGGGACGAGGATTTCATGACGTGCAATTTATTTCGACTTTCTACAATATTCTTCATCGAATTTTTATTCTCAATAAGGGCATTCAAGATAACATTTCGATCGACATCAATAAATGTGGGCTACATGTGCATGCCTTAACAACTCTCTAGGAAGTAAAATTCGATTAGTTCAACTACTCCCATTTCGTCATTAGTTTACCACCCCCAAAAGAATACAACAAATTAGCGCTCGAGGATCGTGATCCTAATTGATGACCCCATTAAAAAATAAACAATTATTCTGACAAATATTAAAATAAATAAAAGTTTGAGCATCTTAAGAAAAATCAACCTAATTAAAAAGTCATTATGAAAGAGGAAGCACCCGCGCGATTCCCTCTTTATTTAAATACACACATTTTTTTTTGTTAATCTTATCCCAAGTGGCCAAACATCTGAAATGTTATTACACGGAAAATGAATAATTTGAAAAATGGTCGTTCTTATTGCTTGAAATAATTAGTCGATAAAAGAAATTTTCATTATCGAATGCCAATTTATGTCTAAGAATTTTTGTGAATAATGAAAATATTTTTCGTTCATTCACTTTTTTTTATCAAATGTTCATTCACTTTCAAAAGTAATAAAAACATATATATTTTTTTTTCAAAAATATTTTCTAAGTTATTCATTTTTCGTAAAATAAACGAAATCTAAACAATGAAATTATAGTTCATGACATTCATAAGTCAATCCGATTTGCATGTCATCATGCATTTGTCAGCCATAGAACCTTCTTCTATGTATATATATGAGAGAGAGATACTAATCTTCTAAAGATTATTTAGTAGTCAATTTGTCAAATTCAAACGTTATTCTTCTAGAGATTTTGAAAACTCCACCGAGGACTTCCCTAAGAAGTCGTCCATTTCACACCTCCTTTCGTGAAGTTTTAAATTTCCTCTTCATATTATTCCAATATCGAGTTTCTTCCTATCTATTGGATCGGATTTGCATTTGACATGTGAATACATTATTTCAAGGGAAAAAAACGACATAGATGTTATAATTTTCATACGACATTCATTCGAATGCCTTAATTTTGTACAAAATCTACTTAAATGTCATCACTTTTCAATCGATCATTAAAATGTCGAAATTTTTCAAACGAAAATTATTTTCATCGTTCATTGAGATATTTAGACATAGATTATTATTGATGATAAAAAAAAAATCATTAACTAATCAATTCAAGCAATACAAACGATTGGTTTTAGGAGAATATTTTTTCAATTATACATAAAAAAAAATGGAGCTTATATCTCATATGATTTCCCAAATTTACTAACCTTATACTATATTTCTCGGACAGAAAATTCTCTTCATTTGACCCCTGGGCATCCCCCCGCTAAGAAAAGAAAAAGAGAGAGAGACAGCGGAAGAAGGGACGACAACACGACAGGCGGCTGCGCCCGCCGCAACGGCTAGTGAAAGCGTAACGCGTTTCTCCCTCCCTCTCTCTGTCCGACGCCCGAAAGTGAAAGCAAAATGAGGACGACAATGGAGACGTAAGAAGTTGGTGACAGAACGTGAGAGAGAGAGACAGAGAGAGACAGAGAGAGAGACAGAGAGACAGAGGGTGGGAAGGTCAAGCTCAGCAAAAGGTTCCAACCCGCCATAATTTGTCAGCCATTACCTCTTCCCTTCCAACCACTCCCAATTTAGTACGCGCCACCCCCACCTCATTCGCTCTCTCTCTCTCTCTCTCTTTTTCAACCACCACCTCCATCTCTCTCTGTCTCTCTCTCTCTGCCTCAAACTCTAAACAGGGCACTCGCAAGATGAAGGTAAACCCGTCTTTTTTCCTCCATCCCCGACGTTCTTGTTTCATGGGTTTTTCTCTTCCGACGATTCTCTAAAACCCCCACAACTATTCCGTTTTAGGGGGCGAGTTCCGGCGTTCTTGTTGGTGCTCTGTTTCTGTTCGGCCTCTTCACTTGCGGGTTGACCCTCCAGGTGTTCCCCTCGAACCGCCTGATCTTGAAGGCAATAGTAATTTAACGTCCAGGGAATGGAATCGCGGCGGGTTTATCTGAATGTCTGTTTGTTGGATCGCAGCTTGGGAATACGTGTTCGTCGGACAGCGTGTGCGACGCCGGCCTGAAGTGCGAGACTTGCCCCGCGAACGGCAACACCCGACCCAGATGCACCCGGATTCAACCCGTCAGCCCCACCTCCAGAGTAATTCGACGACGCTCTTTCGCGTTTCTTGGATTTTGCTTCTTGGTTTTGAAAGGCGACGAACTTGCAATTATTGGAACGTCGAATTCTGTCTGATGAATTTGGGTTTGACAGGTGAATGGCTTGCCGTTCAACCACTACTCGTGGCTGACAACTCACAATTCGTTCGCTCTTACCGGCGCCAAGTCGGCCACCGGCTCTGGTCTCATCACTGAGTACAATCAAGAAGACTCCGTCACCAGTCAACTCAATGTACGTTCTTTCTCCTTCTCTCTGGCGTGTAACTCTTTCTTGCTAATCTAAGATTAGATTCGAGGTTTCTTAGTTTGACTTGGGCTTGGGGGACCAGTAATATGTTCAGACTGTTGCGTGCGGCACCATAACTTTGACCTTCCAAGAAGCAAGAAGAAAGCCAAAAATTCACAATGGTCTACAGGCAATTTATGACCCTTTCAAATGATGCTTCTGGGCGATTATGATCTTGACTAACTCGCCGGACTCGGTTTCCCATCGTTGCCAGCTAATTTGAACTTGACGTTTGTAACGGTTGTGATTTCTTGGTCCTCTTGAACTGAGCGAGGTTTGTTGAACCTTGACGTGGATTGTGGATTATAGATTTTATTTTTTATTAGCATTACAGGATACACCACAGATGGCATTCTAATGTTGCAGGTGCAGATTCATTCAAAATTTAATTCATTTGAGAAATAGACAATGAACCTGTGACTGCCCAAGTACCACATAGCTTGAGAGAGAGAGAGAGAGAGAGGTTGTACAGCAAAACATGAGCATGAAATAGGCCCTCTGCATATATGAATCCTTTTGTCCATTCATGCCTAGACAGTTTTCAACTATCACTTAAACAAAATAAGGGAAAGATCACTGCCTAAGTTCGTCACAAGACGATATCTTCAGTGTAGGCAAGATCAAAAGGAAAAGATAGATCCCATGGTTTGTCAAGAACACTCATCTCTGTTATGCCTTCTATCTTTCGCTTTCCTGGCTGTATGTTTGTCCAGACTTGCTCCCATGTTATTCTTGTTCCCTGCCATTTTGGTTAATGCATGCTGACTCTTCACACTGCCAGATTTGCCGATGTTGGGTTTGTTTTCACCTCTCATCTTAGAGAGGGGTGCAACAAGAGAAACGATTAGTTTGTTTTGTGATACACTTCATGTAGCTTTACCTTGCATTACGGGATGACCAAAGCAAGCAAAAAGGCGTGTTTCTTGCCGTTAAGTAACATGGAACAACTTCATGAGGAAATCAGTCGATGACGGTAGTCTCTGAGTTTTAAGAGAATGAATTTGAGAAGTTGAGGCACTCAAATCATCAGTTGAAAAACAGATAGCACAGAAAGGATTTTCAATTTATTGAGATAGTCATAGAAACCTTTTTCAGTTATCTTTTCTAATTATGGTCAACTTTTTAATTCTGTTTCTAACTTCTTTTCTTTTTGGAGAAGTCAATCTCTCGTTCCCTCTTTTCTGGTCATATTTCTCTCTATCATTTGATCTGACAATCTGATTAATTGTGCATACAGAATGGAGTTCGAGGGCTGATGCTTGACATGTATGACTTTGAGAATGACATATGGTTGTGCCACTCTTTCGGGGGGAAGTGCTACAATTTCACCGCCTTTGTAAGTGTTCACAGCGTATACGTTGTATTGAGAGATATAAGAATGACATTGTCTGATAACCGATGAATTCAACTTGCCATTTTTTCTTCCTTCAGCAACCGGCCATCAATGTTCTTAAAGAGATACAGACGTTCCTGGAAGCAAATCCAACTGAGATAGTCACCATTTTTATTGAGGATTATGTGACTTCCACTCAAGGATTGACGAAGGTCTTCAATGAATCTGGCCTCAGCAAGTACATGTTCCCCGCATCTAGCATGCCCAAAACTGGCGGAGATTGGCCTACAGTGGATGACATGGCCAAGCAGAATCAGCGCTTGGTTGTTTTCACTTCTAAGTCATCGAAAGAGGCTACAGAAGGAATTGCCTATGAGTGGACATATGTCGTGGAAAATCAGTGTAAGACTCCCTTTCTTATTTCATCTAGACCCAGTTTAGCCGATTTTACCTTTTCAAATTTGCTCTAACTATCTTTATGGAGTACTACAATTTGGGTTTATCGACGTAAAGGAGGTCTATAACTTATTCAATATGGACAACGTGATTTTGTTCAGATGTTGATGTTTTCTCGCCTTCTATTTTATGCTTTCAGATGGAGATGCGGGAATGGTGGCTGGTAAGTGCCCGAATCGCGCTGAATCTTCACCGATGAGCACCACATCGATATCTCTGGTTCTGGAGAACTATTTCCCTGATAATCCAAACACATCAGCAGTCTGTATGGATAATTCAGCTAACTTGATTAGCATGACGAATACTTGCTATGAAGCCGCCGGTAAAAGGTGGCCAAACTTCATCGCTGTCGACTTTTATCAGGTTTCGCCAGGAATTCCTCCCTCACTCTCAACCACACCCCCCTCTCTTTTGCCAGAATTTAATTTTTAGTTAAGGGCTAAGCTTCTTCTGTAGAAGGAAGGATACTGTAACAGCAAAGTAGTTGTCTGTCTATTGCTGAATTTTGGCTTCCATTGTTTTTATAGAGAAGTGATGGAGGTGGAGCTCCAGCAGCTGTAGATGAAGCAAACGGCCATTTGACTTGTGGGTGTGATAGTATTTCATATTGCAAGGTAACTTTTTTGTCATCCTTTATAAACTTCTTTATTGTCATATGAGAGAGAGAGAGAGAGGAATTAACAAAAGATAATTTGAATTATGAAATGTTGTGTGCCACGCATGAGCAGGCAAATGCAACCTTCGGAACATGTGATGTCCCTCAACTAGCGCCGCCTCCGCCAGCCGCGGCAACCACGACGAGCTCCGGAGGATCCTCCCCGAACTCCAAGTCTGCTCATTCTGGTGCAAGGCCGGATCGGCTGCGGTGGCTGTTTGGGTTGTTCTCCGCCACTGCGTTGCTTTCCTTAATATGAAAAGCTCCTGTCACTGTTACCATGTTGTGCATTTGCCTCATTATTTAATTTTTAAACCCGGAGGATGAGAGATATATCGTCGCCCTTCAGCTTCTCCACATTGTATCTATGAATAAATTCTGTACAGGGCGACATTGATGACTTTGTCTTCGGCCTTTTTCATTCTGAATAAGACATCCTTCCGTCTTTGTGGGATACTATGCCGAATGATCGAGAGAAATCGATTCTCGAATACCTTAACGACGCCCAGCTAGCTTATGCCTGTGTTAGCATACTCCGTTACCCCGTTGTCGGAACCCCTCCATCGTATTTGAGAGCCAAGAATCATCATCAGTTTCATCTTAGTTAATATCTTAGAGATTTCGTGAACTTGCATGAGGATTGTAATCGAGGAGTCCATTTTTTTTCTCCCTAGAGAAAGGGACATTAGAACTCGAATATATTTTACTGTCACCGGATTGCTGTATACGGGCAATCTTACTTTATTTTCCAATAGGCAAGTCTCGAACAAGCACGACCACTTGCTAAGATCTAAGGAGGAAAAGAAATAGACTGTTGGTGCGTTTGGGAACCACTTCCCAAAGCCCCTTGGAAGCCTAAAGGTACTTGGGCAAATGCTAGCCCGTTTGGAAGAAAAATTTGAGCCCCATTTGCGAAATGCCAAGGCTTTGTGAAGCCGAAAGCCCAAGGCAGGTGAAGACCTGCCTTGGGCTTTCGGCTTTTTCGGCATGCCCACGCGGGCACTATTTATATTTTTTTTTTCCCAAATTGTCCTCATCAATTTTTTGTTTTTACTGTTCTTGCCCTTGCGCGACACTATTCATCTTCTCCGGGAGGTTAGGTTGTCTGACGGTGTGGGGGCCGGCGACTGGGGGACGCTGGCGACCGTCGGGGGTGGTGCGATCGACGCCGGAGGTGGCGCGACCGACGCCTGTGTCACGGGGGCGGCAGGCCGTCTTCTTCTTCTTCTTTCTGGGTCGCTCCTCCCCCGATTGGGTCGGGTCCGCGAGTTTTTCAGATCCGAGGCGGCGAGGTCCTCCCTCAACCTCGACGCCGCGGATCGAGGTCGCCGGAGGTCGAGGAGTCGTCTCGCGCCCCAGATCTGGGGTCGCCGGAGGTCGAGGGGTCGTCGCGCGACCTCGCCGCCCCAGATCCGGGGTCGCCGGAGGTCGCCGGCAGCCGCTGCCCTTGGTGGTCAATTTTTATTTATTTTTATTTTAATATTTTTTTTTTTACCACAAAGATCTTTTGTAAGTGTAATTTCCCAAACGCCATTTTGCTCAAAATACTTTACAAAGAGCTTTCAAAGTACAATTTACCAAACACATTTGCATTTTGAAAAACATCTTTAGCTCAAAGGTATTTGCATTTCCCAAAGGACTTTCCCCAAAAATGGTTCCCAAACCCACCCTGTGTGTCCCAAGAGCCTCCTGAAACTCTCTTCACGTTGTCTACAGCGTCCGCCCGCAACCCCATTGTAACCAACCCTTCCAATTCCTTGCATACTATTCACCAGTAAGATCTGTACGATTTCACTTAGCGGCCGTTTTCGCGCCGACATCAACACAAGTATCTCTGTTCTCCAGCAGCAAGGATGGATGCAGACTTGCCTCTTGCTCTAACCCAGGGACAACATCACGCTTCACGCCCATGACGAGACAGTTTAATCTCCCAAGTAGTCGATCCTAAGAGTTCCCAATCGCAAGGCACTCGGCGCCCTGTGGGGCTCCTCCATCCAACAAATCTCGGGAATGGCTTCGTTTCGATGCATCTAGACATGGTATAATTGTTGAAGGAAAAAAACGCCGTATTGCATTATCTTAATCGAAAGAATTACAAGAATACATATTATATATATGTATGTATGTATGTATATGGGATATGGGTAACCTTCTCAATAAAAGTAACTATTGACTATTTTACCCTTACTATTATTTCCTAACACTCCCCTCAAGTTGGGATGTAGATATCAAACAATCCCAACTTGTTACATAAAAAATTCACTCTATTCCCCTACAAAGACTTGATAAAATTAACTGCAAGTTGATCCTCCATCCATGTATGTTGAGGAGTGATCTTCCCTTTTCGAACCTTTATAAATGTGATAATCAATTTTAATGTATTTGGTTCACTCATGAAAGATAGGATTGTTTACAATATGAATAGCTGATTGATTATCACAATATAATATCAATCATTATAATGTTGACATCGCCATTTCTGACAATAACATCCCCAACCAAAGCAATTCACTTGTCAAATGTGCCATTGCTCTAAATTCAACTTCAACACTTGATCGAGAAACCACATGTTGTTTCTTGCTCTTCCAAGCAACTAAATTACCTTGAAAAAATACACATTAACCTAATGTAGATCTCCTACTAGTAGGACATCCAACCTAATCTTCATCAGAGAAAACTGTGATTTTCAAATGGCCATAATTATTGAAAATTAGTCCTTTACTCAGCACTCCTTTCAAGTATTTGATCATCCGAAGCGTGGCATTCCAATGAGTAGTCCAAGGAGAACTAATAAATTGACGTACAACACTAACAACAAAAGAATTTAAGGTCTTGTGATAGTAAGATAATTTAGCTTACCAACTAATCTGCTATATTTTACTGGATCATGTAATAATTCTCCATATTCTGCATCAAGATTCACATTGGATTCCATAAGAGTATCAACTAGTTTTGCTTCGATAAGCCCAACCTCATCAAGAAGGTCAAGTACATACTTTCACTAGGTTAAATTAATATCTATATGCATGTAGGCAACCTTGATACCTAGGAATGTCCCATATCCTTAGTATTGAACTGTATGCGGAAATTGTTTAAGTTGGTGAATACCGTCTGAATCACTACAAGTAATGATAATATCATCTGCATATATCACCGGAAGAATACAACTAGCTAAGAAGATAGAACTAAAGACTAAATGATTTGCTTGGCACTGCTTTAATCCAAACTTGATAACAATATCACTGAACTTGCCAAAACCACAAGGAGATAACTTGGATCCATACAAACCTTATGTAAATGACATACCAAATTCTCCCCCTGAGCAAAAAATCCTGATGATTGCTCCATATATACCTCTTCAGCCAAATCACCATGTAAGAACGCATTTTTTTATGTCCAATTGATGAAGAAGCCATCCATAACGCACTACCAGAGAAATAAAGACATGAAGAGATGAAACTTTAACTACAAATGAGAAAGTGTCATCATAATCAACATTATAGGTTTGAGCACATCCTTTGGCAACCAACTGTGCCTTCAATCAATCAATGGTGCCATTAAGGTGAACCTTAATAGTGAAAACCCAACGATGACCAATAGGTTGCTTTCCCACAGGTAAGGTAGTGAGCTACCAAATGCAATTCTCAATGAGTACCTTCATTTCATCCTCCATGGCTTGTTGCTAGCTAGGATGAGCAAGAGCCTTAGCAACACTACTAGGTACAGAAACAGAGGACAAGGATGAGATGAAGGTAGAGAAGGTAGGAGATAAACGATCATAAGACAGAAAGTTGGAAATAGGGTGACGAGTACAAAGACAGTCAAACAAACCAGAGTAAGGTATATAATGATCCACAGAACGACCAACGCAAGAATATGTACCTTTTTGAGTAGCAATGGGCAGATCGAGATTAGGATCAGAAGATGACACATCATCTAATGAGGGAACAAATGAATCAAGTGATGGTCGCTCTAGCGTAGTGGGAGTTGCTTTATGTCTATGGTAGGTGCGATCAACAAACAGTAATTCTGTGGATGATGCTAAAAGAAATGAGATTGGTGGGATTGTCAGTTTGACACACTCGTCATCATCAAGAGGCACTATAAGGATTGATTGAGTATTATAGTATGGCTGATCCTAAAAAAATCACATATGCTAACACAAACATATGACAATGAGTAGGACTATAACATTTGTAGCTCTTCTAAGTTTGAGAGTATCCAACAAAAACACACTTTTCAGTGCAAGGGTCCAACTTATCAAGGCCTAGAATTAGAGAATGAACAAAATAAACACAACCAATGACACGTAGAGATAATGGAAAAGGAAGACGATTTGGATGTAAAATGGAGAAAGGTGTCTCCCCCTGAAGAACAAAAGTTGGAAGCCAATTAATTAAAAAGCATGCTATAAGGACAGCATGGCCCTTAAAATTTTTCGGTAGATGCATGTGAAACATAAGATAACCAGCAATATCAAGAAGATGATGATTTTTGCATTCAGTTACACCATTTTGCTATGGTGTGTATGAACAGGAGGTTTGATGCATAATGCCATGAGAATCAAGAAAAGTTTGAAAACTAGGAGTAGCAACACACTCTTTGGCATTATTTGACCGTAAAGTTTTGACAAAAGTATTAAATTAATTCAATACCTCAAGATAGAGTAGACGAAAGCAATGAAAAACCTTAGTAACGTCTTTTAATAAGAATAATCAAGTCATTTGGGAAAAATCATCCATGAATGTAACAAAAAACCTAAAGCCAGATGTATCAGAAAACATGACACAGACCCCATACATCTGAGTGAACCAGTCCAAAGAGATTAGACACACAACTCTAAAAACAAGAAGGTAAAAAAACTCTATGGTGTTTGCCAAACAAACAAGGTTCACACTCAAAAGTACTCACAGACTCAGACTCAGAAAACAAACGTCAAAGAATGTTCAGTGGTGGATGACCAGCACGACAATGCATCCCATACACATCAGGGGACGTGCACTTCATAGTTGCTACAGCTATCACCTTCTTGTCAAGATAATACAGGCCATTTGATTTATGTCCCCCATCAATCATCTGTCTAGTTCTTAGATCCTAAAAGACACAACGAGAAGAAGAAAATGTTATTGAACAAGTTAGTACTTTAGTTAATGAACTAACATAAATCAAATTGTATGGAGATTTGAGATGAAGGACAGATGATAAAGAAAGAGAGGAACTCAAATGATCATCTTCAGTACTAGTAACTTGGGAAGTTAAAACATTAGGTAATATAAAAGAGTTGGATACCCCCAAGAAGTGTGAAATATAATGAAGACAATGATTTAGAGTTACCGGCCGGCTATATGATGACTCGAGAATTTATAGTCTAGGAGTCAACATATTAGAAAGTAAACAAAATAAACAACCTTTTGAGGAATGTGCCAGAGTTGCAGTGCGAGCCTAAGTTCCTATCACTTTGTTGAGAGCGCGTCCAAGTATCATACTTAGCACATGTCAATGTAACAAAATCTTTTGTATTATGCATATTAGTAGGATCCAATTAAGCTATTGAGAAAGAATCTTCCACCTTGGCAAATGCAGCAAGTGTAGGTTAGGGCTCAAGATGAGGCATGTAACAGTAAGATTCTGTATGTCCAGCCTTCTAACACCGATTATGCCTAGTGGGAAGGCTGATGTACACGTTAGTGAATTCTGCTCAAAATTGATTGAAAGAACTTTAGAGAATCATCAAAATGTTTAGGATTAAATTGGATTAAAAAAATGTATGATTAAATTGATCATTGTACAATAGATTAAAGACTTTTTACGAAATTATCCCTAAAATGGGTCCATAAATACTTTTTGACTTTTATTTAGTGGACTGAGTTCTTCGTGGATTGCCTTAAATACTAAAATAGGTTAAGATGAGTTAAAAAATTAAAGTGTAGTTACGCATGGATTCAATGACTTTGCAACACTCTCTTTTTCAACCCATTCTATTAACAAAGGGTAGAAGGGGTAATTGCCCAAAAAAAAATTTAATATATTGTACCGCTACCAATTTACTTCTAAATTTTTTAATTTGATCAATTTAGTCATATATATATTATTTTCCATATAGTCTTTTTGGCCTAAAATTGGTCAAAAATTGTGAGGTGGAGAAAATGTCTATTTAACCAGGAAGTGAATGGAGACAAAAGAAAGCAACGTGGGAGCAAGGTAATTAGAAATACAAGGAAAAGACAAAGGAAAATGCAAAGTCTCCTTTGTTTGAGCCCTAAGTAGTCCCCAGCTCTTGGAATGATGTGGTCACTAGTGGGTTCTCTCTATCTCTCTCTCAGCTTTTTACATGACTGCAAAGTAAAGAAGTTTTTGTCTTGTATTGTCTTCTTAAATGAGCCGCACTTGGCTTTACAATAGCTTCCTTGAGAGCCTTGCCACAAAGACAGAAAGATAAGAAGCTCGTGATTCTTGTTTTTCGACTGTACGAAGATAACTTCTAGGGAAAATTTCAAATAAGAGCTCAAAATGCCCTTATTTTCTCAAATAATGATTTGAAGTGAACTTTATTTCAAATAAAGGCATAAAGTGATCATATCAGTCTCAAAGAAGGGCTTGAAGTGGTTATGACCGTTTCAAACAAAGGCCTAACTTTGCAGGCTCATCAGCCAGCAAAAAATTACGACCAATCAAGGATATCTTTTTCCAAATACAATTTAAATTTAAATTAAAGTAGATTAAAAATTAAGCAAAACCAAAAACAGAGGCGGGTTGTCCCCCTAACGCCGGAGGGGTGGCGGCAATGGTCGGCAAGGTCGTTGATGATCCTTGCCAGAGACGGGAGAGGGTGGCAACCCTCTCCCAAATCTGGGCAAGGGTCGCCCACCTCACCTTGGTCTAGGCAAAGGTCGCTGGGCCTCGCGTAGGCATCTACGGCCCTTACGTAGCGCCTCGAACCTCATCGCCTGTTTTTAGTGAGAGCTTGCTGGCCCTCACCTTTGGTCAGTGAGGGTTGCCGGCCATCATCGCCACCCCACCACGCTAGTGGGGCGGCAGGAGAAATCAATCTATTCGTAAAAAGTTCAACATATGCAAATAATTGGCTTTTATCAGCCAAACAGAATCTATAAAATTCGAGTATGTTGTCTTATGCCTATATAAGGCGATGTATGTAAACGATAAGGGTAGAATGCACCATCTCTAGAAACAATATCGTGTGATTTGCTATGAATCCATAAAACCTCTATTCCCTCTTCTTTCTACCTGGTATGATTATTTAAAACTAGAAATGTTCTGGTTAATTATGGTAGTATGCTATACACTTGCCATTGACCCTTGTTAGAGTATGCCTGGTGGGAAGGCTGGCGTACACGTCAGTGAATTTTGCTCAAAATTGATTGGAAGAACTTTAGAGAATCATCAAAATGTTTAGGATTAAATTGGATTAAAAAATTTTATGATTAAATTGACCGTTGTACAATAGATTAAAGACTCTTTGGACAATTATCCCTAAAATGGGTCCATAAATACTTTTTGACTTTTATTTAGTGGACTGAGTTCTTCGTGGATTGCCTTAAATACTAAAATAGGTTAAGATGAGTTAAAAAAATTAAAGTTTAGTTACGCATGGATTCAATGAGTTTGCAACACTCTCTTTTTCAACCCATTCTATTAACAAATGGTAGAAGGGGGAATTGCCCAAAAAAAAAAATTAATATATTGTACCTTTACCAATTTACTTCTAAATTTTTTAATTTGATCAATTTAGTCATATATATATTCTTTTTGGCCTAAAATTGGTCAAAAATTGTGAGGTGGAGAAAATGTCTATTTAACCAGGAAGTGAATGGAGACAAAAGAAAGCAACGTGGGAGCAAGGTAATTAGAAATATAAGGAAAATACAAAGAGTCTCTTTTGTTTGAGTCCTAAGTAGTCCCCAGCTCTTGGAATGTGGTCACTAGTGGGTTCTCTCTATCTCTCTCTCAGCTTTTTACATGACTGCAAATTAAAGAAGTTTTTGTCTTGTATTGTCTTCTTAAATGAGCCGCACTTGGCTTTACAATAGCTTCCTGGAGAGCCTTGCCACAAAGAAAGAAAGATAAGAAGCTCGTGATTCTTGTTTTTCGACTGTACGACGATAACTTCTAGGAAAAATTTCAAATAAGAGCTCAAAATGCCCTTATTTTTTCAAATAAGGGCTTGAAGTGAACTTTATTTCAAATAAAGGCATAAAGTGACCATATCAGTCTCAAAGATGGGCTTGAAGTAATTATGACTGTTTCAAACAAAGGCCTAACTTTGCAGGCTCATCAGCCAGCAAAAAATTACGACCAATCAAGGATATCTTTTTCCAAATACAATTTAAATTTAAATTAAAGTAGATTAAAAATTAAGCAAAATAAAAAACAGAGACGGACTGTCGTCCTAACGCCAGAGGGGCAGCAGCAATGTGGGCAAGGGTCGCCCACCTCACCTTGCTCCAGGCAAAGGCCGCTAGGCATTGCGTAGGCATCTACGGCCCTTACCTAGCACCCCCAAACCTCACCACCTGTTTTTAGCGAGAGCCTACTGGCCCTCACCTTTGGTCAATGAGGGTTGCCGGCCATCATTGCCACCCCACCACGCTAGTGGGGCGGCAGGAGAAGTCAATATATTCGTAAAAAGTTTAACAGATGCAAATAATTGGCTTTTGTCGGCCAAACAGAATCTGTAAAATTTGAGTATTTTGTCTTATGCCTATATAAGGCGATGTATGTAAACGATAAGGGTAGAATGCACCATCTCTAGAAATAATATTGTGTAATTTGCTATGAATCCATAAAACCTCTATTCCCTCTTCTTTTCTACCCAGTAATTTTATCTAGGAGTCGCCACTAATCTATTTTTGGTGGGTCGATTAGAAACCCAAGTAAAGTAATGAGAGATTTACTTTACTCCTACAAACCAGAGACTATGGGTACGGGGACTTGGTTACACTAGATTTCTCTAATGCCGATACCATTCTTTTATTTTCAAAAATCTTTTTACAGGCAGCTTAAATTGATTTTAAATCTATTTCCCTAACATGTGAGGCGATCATGCGGGTGCGCAAACCACCAATTTAACACCCAAGAAAGCAATGAATAAATTGCAAACTTACCTCAAAGCAACGAAAGCATCTGCAGTGTTAAATTAAAATTCACATCAACAATCCTAGATATGATTTCTAATTAACACGCAACTTTTGTTTTGCTTTCACTTAATTAATGAAAATCATGCAATATGCTATGCAATATTAACTAAATGACCTAATTCAAATGACATGTAATTTCTAATTAAATGGACCTAGCAAAAATACAAAATGGCATGCATCTCAATGAATCTAACCCTAATGACGTGCATATGACATTTTTTTTCTTTTTCCTTAAAAGATTGCAATCTATCCTAGAGATTGAAACTAATTCATTCTAGACATTTTTTGTATTTTTTATGAAATTCGGAATTAAAACAAAATGTGAAAATTATCTAGCTAGATTAAGATTCTATTCAATTTATATTAGAAATTAGGTTAAACTAAATCCTAATTTAAACTAAGATATTATCTTAACTTAGCAGTCTCTAACCTAAGGTGCAATCTATCTAAAAAATCAATCTAAACTCAAAATGAAACATGCAATTTTATTCTAATATGCAATGATGTACAAAGAATGCCTAATTCTACATGACATATGCATGATGATTTTTATTTTTTTTATAAAATTCGAAATTAAAATTGACACATAATTAAACGTGCAATTTAAATTAATGAAAAGAAAATCTAACATCCTAAATTTATGTTTTTGGTGTTTTTATTTAAGAAATTCGAAATAAATAAATTTCCTATTCTAGACATGCAAAATAGCCCTAAAACAAGTAATATCCTATCATGCATCTAATCTAACTCAAATATTTTTTATTTTTCTTTTACGGGAGCAAACAAATAAAAGCATCAAGACTAGCATAGCAACAAATCCAACAAAATATCATCCATGTCCATTTAATTTTGGAAATAAATTGACGAATCGTATCTCGCGCATG
The DNA here is from genome assembly GCA_007663325.1 of Eucalyptus pauciflora. Lineage (NCBI taxonomy): Eukaryota > Viridiplantae > Streptophyta > Magnoliopsida > Myrtales > Myrtaceae > Eucalyptus > Eucalyptus pauciflora. The sequence continues at coordinate 882,070 of VMYD01000281.1, forward strand.
AGATCGAATTGGCCAATTTTAAACAAAATCATGAATCATATCTCGAGCATGAGATTGGATTGGTGATTTCTCCGTGCGATTGCGAGTCATATTTCGAGCGTGAAATCGGACCGTCAATCATGTGCCCGTTGCGAAATTAGGAAGATTTCCTAATTTAGGAGGCTACTCAAGTTGCAAATATCATGGTATATCGGGAATTTCCACCATGCGCACCAATGAATATATCAAATAAGGAAACGAAATTTTCGGAAATTAAAATAGACAATTTTTTTACCTAATCTGAATATTGGCTTCCAAATTTGGACTTTGCGCAATCGGACCGGGATCGCAATCGGGAATGGCGGTAAGCGAGCGTTATGTGCATGGCGACAATGCGGGTTGACACGATGCACGGCTCCACGGTGTTTGGCTTGCTCAGAAAGCTGCACAAAATAAATTCTTTAGTGGGGATTATGTGTGCACGTCTTCCTTGGACAACATTCAGAACTTTCCTATGAGTGCTTCTTCGTGGAGTACTCCATTATTCAATATTTGTGGCCTGAAAACTATGTCGTTGTTGATCACGGCCAAGCAGGAGTGAAGGCCGCTACTTTGTCATCGGAGGGAATCGTGGCCAAGGGCTAATCGACGGTCTCGTTAGTGTTGATGGAGACCGGACTGGACAGTGTGGTGGCAGAGAACGAAAAACAACGAAGACATGGCAGCATATAGCAATTACGTAGCGAGCAAGTACATTGCCGCGTGGGTTCAGATTGAAGCAACAGCAGCCTCGATCACTGGGCAACAATGGGCGGCTCCATGGACAGCAGTAGCAACCATCGAGAAGGGAGCAACAACGGCACGGCAACGGGGCAAAGGACTCGCGCAATGGGGGGACGCCAAGAGAGGATCCTTCTCTCCCTTCTCTCCCAAGCGTGTGTTTCTCTATTATGTGCATTGAGATTCTTAGATCCCCTTCCCCCTTTACTCGAGTGTCTCAATTATATATTCTTTTTTTGCCCATTATCTTGACATATTTTATTTCCTTTTCTATTTGGCAGAGATATTCGGTCAATATTCATATAAATCTTCATGTGCAATCGGTGGCCGCATATATGTCACTCTCTCTTTTTATTTTTATTTTGTTCAAATAACCCACTAAGCACGAGGACTACACCGATTGTTTCCTTCTCTGCCACGTGACTGAAAGATTTTGAGATATTGTTTTTCTTTCAAATTTGTCTCGATCTCAATATCCATGGACTTGGCTAAAAATTTTCCTCACTGCAGGGTTGGTCTAATCTCGTCAGGTTAAAACTCAAAAACATCGAGTCAAATCCATCCTGGTCCAATGCAAATGTAATAATAATAATAATAATAAATGCTCCTAAAACTATATGTTATGCAATTAACTATTTTTTTTTCAGGGATAAAATTAACCCCCTAATTTTTAATGCAATAAATGACTAAACGAGTCGCTAAAATTTAGGTGTCAACAATTGTCTTCTTAAATTAGCTGCACATGGCTGCACAATAGCTTCCTTGAGAGCCTTGCCACAAAGAAAGAAACATAAGAAGCTCGTGATTCTTGTTTTTCGACTGTACGAATATAACTTCTAGGGAAAATTTCAAATAAGAGCTCAAAATGCCCTTATTTTCTCAAATATGGACTTGAAGTGAACTCTACTTCAAATAAAAGCATAAAGTGACCATATCAGTCTCAAAGAAGGGCTTGAAGTAGTTATACTTGTTTCAAACAAAGGCCTAACTTTGCAGGCTCATCGGCTAGCAAAAAATTCCGACCAATCAAGAATATCTTTTTCCAAATACAATTTAAATTTAAATTAAAGTAGATTAAAAATTAAGCAAAATCAAAAACCTAGGTGGGCTATCGCCCTAACGCCGGTGGGGCGGCGACAATGGTCGGCAAGGTCGTTGATGACCCTTGCCAGAGATGGGAGAGGGCAGTGACCCTCTCCCAAATCTAGGCGCGGGTCACCCACCCTCACCTTGGTCTGGGCAAAGGCCACCGGCCCTCGCGTAGGCATCTATGGCCCTTGCCCAGCGTCCCCGAACCTCACCACCTTTTTTTAATGAGAGCCTGTTGGCCCTCACCTTTGGTCAGGGAGGGCTGCCGGCCATCATCGTCACCCCACCAATCTAGTGGCGCGGCACCCTCAGACATGAGGGAGGGCTCGCTCTTGTGTGTTCTTTTTATTTTTATTTTTTATTTTTTATTTTTCTAGTTTATATAGAAAAAAAAAAGAAAAAAATTTAAAAAATTAAAAGGTAAAATTACCCTTCACCAAACAACAGGTTCAGGACCTTATATGAAATTGACATGGCCACTTAAGATCCTTATTTGAAACAAAATGCACTTCAGGTCATTGTTTGAGAAAATGAGGGCATTTCAAGCTGTTATTTGAAATAATACCACTTCAAACCCTTATTTGAAAAAATGAGAATACTTTTGGCCCTTATTTGGAATTTTCCCTAACTTCTACGTGGTCATGGGTAGGGCTTGAACATGTGATAATTTTGTGCTTGAGCTTTATATTCAAGTGTGTTGTTTATTTGTAAACACTATGAGTTTGGATTTAATCTAAGTGTGGAAAATATTTGAATGTGCGGGCGATTATAACTTGGATTCTCTAATTATTAACATATTATTTGTTGCTAATTCTTTAATTATTAGTAGATTTTTTGCCGACAGCTTTTCTCGTAGATATAAGTACCAACACTCTTTGCCGAGATCGAACCTCATAAATCTTCGGCATCCTTCATCGTTCCTTGGCAATTTCAAGTTGAAATGAATTGCAAGATCTTGAGTAGCTTCCACATTAATATATTACAACATTCATCAAGTGACAAATCCACCTGGGCAATTTTTAAATCTTTTCTCCAAGATCAAGTTAACTTCTTTCGAATCAATTTGAGTTTAAGGGGATGTTAGAGATATATTTAGGAGATTCTGCATATTTCTCTGAATTGGTCATAATTGATAATAATCTATACTCTCCTACTTCAGATAATCATCTTATAAACCCTATAAATAGGTTTGTCGCGACCCAATTTTTTGGGTTTGCCACCTAGAACTAGGCTAATGGACTACTAAGCCTTTAAGCTTCACTCGGGCTCTCCCAAGCCCATACCAACTCGCGATTTAAATCCAAATATCTAACATGCAAAAAAGAGTCGCCACTAATCAGTTTACGGTAGGTCGATTAGACACCTAAGTAAAATAATATGAGAATTATTTCACTTCTACAAACCAGAGATTTTGAATTCGGGGACTTGATTACGTTAGATTTCTATAACGCCCTTTCGGTACATTTTTCTTTTATTTTGAAAAAATGTTTGGCAAGTAGCTTAAATTGATTTTAATTCACTTTCCTAACATGTAAGGCGATCATGCAGGTGCGCATACCACCAATTTAACACTCAAGAAAGCAATTAAATAATGCAGGACTTACCTCAAAGCAATGAAAGCATCTGCGTTGTTAGATCATAATTCACGTCAACAATCTTAAATATGATTTCTAATTAATAAGCAATCACTCAATTTTTGCCTTCACTTTTAATGAGAATATAGTCCATATGCAATGCAATGCTTCTAATCTAATATGAAATAATATGGCATGGCAAAATGTCTTAAACTATATGAATGAGTAAAAGTTTTTGTGAAATTTTTTAATGAACATGCAGTAATTAAATATGCAATCTAAATTAGCCAAGATGACCTAATTCTAATGACGGGCAATTTCTAATTAAATGAACCTAGCAATAATCACTAAATGACGTGCGTTTCATGACCTAATTCTATATGACGTGCACCTGATGATTTTTTTTCTTTATTTTTTATTTAACGAAAATTCATAATTAAAATCACTAAAGAAAATAAAAATCTAACTAAAGTGAAAACTAAAGTAAAATGCTATCTATTATAAATGCCTTCTAAACATGCATTTTAAAAAAAATAACTAACCTATCACCTTAACCATAATATTGCAGGGGACAGTCGGCTGGAAAGTTGGACCAATCGGATTATTTTTGGCTCACCCTTTTTCCACGTTTAAAAAAAAAAATAAAAAAATTCATGTTCCTATCACCTTAACCATAATATACCTTATAGGTTCCAAATTTAAAATTATTTCTTACCTTTTTTTCTTTTTTTGGAAATTTTGATGCATTTAGAATTCACAAAACTATGTATTTACAAATGATTTGAATGAGTTGTCTTATAATACAATTAAAATTGCCATAATTTTCTAGTCAATATCTATTATTCCATGTAATCAACATAAAGATAATATTCAATATAATATTTTAAGGAGTATTTTCTGTTGAATTTGCATGATAATAACGGATTTTTAGAATTTTCAATGCAGTTAATTTTGTTGATTTTTAAATTTTTTGAAAATATCTTTTAAAAAAAATCATGATGGCATGAAAAACAAATAAAAGTGGGGATATTAAATTCACAGTATAAAACAAAAGTCATGGAGTTAAAATACATGGATTATTTCGTAATCTTACATGTTAAAATTACAGTTAAGCTGAATGTATTCATTAAAACTAGTAGACGATTCTTTTCACTTTTACTTGCACTTTGGATATTTTAAGAATGATGGTTTCCTAGTAAAAAGAAAAAGATCTATACAACTCATTAACATAATAATTTATTAGTTATCTGCCAAATACACTATTTTTTTGGAAAAAGAGGGACACGAATTTAATCATTAATGAGAGAGGAAAAAAAAAAGAAGGGAAAAAAAGGTAAGGGATAATCTTAGATCAAAAGTAGACTCTGCACTTGACCTTAATCTTTGTTGTCTAAGTTGAACATGGTAGATTTGTCTTGGGAAATTGACTCAAATGGTCCTTGAAATTTGGTCTAGTGTGCAATGTAATCCTTAGACTTTTAATTTATACAATGTGGTCCATGAACTTTAACTCAATATTCAATGCGATCCTCGAACTTTTAATTTGTTCAATATAATCTCTAAAATTTTGATACGTGTAAAAATTAATTCCCGAACCATATAAAAATTGTCAAAATTGCTCTAATCTTGAATTAATTGAAGATGACATCGAAAATTTTCTTATAGTTCAAGAACTATATTGAATATGTCTAAAAGTCCCATAACCATATTGAACAAATTAAAACTCATAAATCACATTGAACATTCAACTAAAATCAAAAGATTACATTAAACAAATTAAAAGTTTAGGGACCACAATACACATTGGGCTAAACTTCATACACTATTTGTTTCATTATCCCATTTGCCTTTTAGTAAATTTGAAACCAAGAAAAAAGAAGAAAAAATGGTAAAATAATCTTAAATAAAAAATGAGCTCCATAAAGGATAATTTGGTCAATTCAATATTGTAAATATTGTTAGTATGTCAGAAGAAAAAAAAAAAGTGAAAAATGCGCCGAGACTCCTTATTTTTATAGGAAACCATGCGCATGATATTTTTCAACTTTAATGATTACAATATTGAACGCTCTGCTAGCTGTGTTTTCCACCGACACTTTTTAGGTGTCTTAAAAAGGGCAAAAAAAGAACGCTAAAAATTATATATTATAGCAGACCAACTTTGCAAAAGCATTCCGCAATTCTCTGATTGATTGCTAATCAAAGATCACAAGAGACATTGCCATATGTAGAAGATCCTCCACGAGGTGGTAACTGGACAGATTGGAAGATATTTACGGTAGCCGACTTCGTAGATTAACACGGCTCTATCATTTAAGGAAATTTAAGTTTGACACAACCGCCACAGGTTCAAGCGACAATGTTGAGGTTTGGACAGCTATAAATTCGAGAAATGAATGAGTAAAGATGTGACGAAGAATTGCTGCAAGTGTTCGCAGAAGATGTTTGTTCTCAAACATTGGGATTGTGTTTAGCTTAAAATACTTGGCGAAGGGATTTGTCAATCCACCATGGGATCGGTGGGAGGTGCGAAAGCTCTAGTACTGTAGTGCGGCACAGGCAAAAAGAAAGAGTCCATTCTCCTGTCGATGTAGGAACTAGTCTTCCAAAAGGTTGGGCCTGTAGGAGAAACAAGTTCTGCGCAGAAGCGTGGACTGGGCCTCTCTCTCTCTCTCTCTCTCTCTCTCTCTTTGTCATTGCATTTTACTTGTGTGAGATCACTCTCGCAATTGCGCTCACATTGTTTTGCAGAAGTTTCAAAGTCTGCAGCGTGTAGAAGTTCTAAAATCTGCACCTTGCAGCGAAAAGAGTTTGAAAAATCAAGCTTTGCCGCGTTTCACTCGAGTCGCGCCTCCTGGTTGTTATGTTCGGACCTCACATATCCAGGTGAGAGGAAGATTTTAGCGTATGCGAGAAAGGGTGTGTCGAGCAGGAGTAGCTAGACAAGATGTAGAATTTAGGCTCCCCAGGACTCAGAAAACTTCCAAGTTGAGGGGAGGATGCGATCATTGGTTCCAGTATTGCATTGCAGACAGAGGCCAAAGTTGTTTATACCGCACTCTGTTCAGCCATTCATGCCGGTAGGAGATCCATAGGGGTGCGGAGTCCATCGCAATCATAACAACCTTCTAGTTGCTGAGCTAAAACTCTGATTTTGTCTGATGACATCTGCATGGTAATGAGAACTCCTACCCACAAATCGATACAGGCCAATACAGAAGTTATTTTGATGTACCAAGTTGAAGTGCGGATCGGAGTTGGGCATAGGTCATAACTGAAAAACTCTTGCATGAAAAACATGCAAACAGATGAGAGTCAAACAGGTCCATTTGGTCCAGACTCATTTACGACTCATCCAAACCTAACCCGACCCACCGTTCACCACATATACAGAAGCACACCAGGAATCTCTCCAGTGAGCCTCTTAAATTAGAGCGCACCGTTTAGGACTGCAGATAAAAGTCTGTATATGTACAATTTGGAGGTGAATCATCTCCATTGAGAAAAACAAAAGGAAGGCACACGTCTATTAAACAATGGAAATCAATTTATTGTCCCATCAAATGAAATGGCGAATTTATTCAGAATGACATGTAAGATCCCGACCACCAGCGGCTGTCTTCACTCCAACTCTCCGACAGGTGCCTCGTTGAGCCACAGGAAATGAATGAAATCGTACAATTTTGTGCTCACGCTTACCTGTTTGACCATTGAAATCAGGATATGCGTATGAGCTTTGGAAAAGGGAGTAACAAGAAGATAAAGAGTGGATCTGCCCAAACCTTGTAGGGTGTCGGATTGAGTCTCCTCATATGGTCTGGACGCATTTGGTCTAGCTGCTTCATGCAGCGCTCCCTCAATTCCTCAAGAGGAGGTAACTCTTCTCTTCGTTTACCTTCACCAACCAAACAAACAGAAAATTAAGTACGGTCCGTATTTGGTGTACAAAACTGATCGGCGCACTTAAAATATAGTTGATGCAAAAGAGACTGGATAGCATTCTACTCTAATAACATTGAGATTAATAGTGTTAACCACAGAACAAAAACAGTTGAACATCATTTGTCAGACAATGACGCTGAAAAACTGTACATAGAACCGTTCCATTTCATTAACAAGAACATCAAGCATCTAGGGTCTCTCACCAGATAATCCAGGCCAATAGCATTTCAGCAACTCCTCGACATGCTGCGGAACCACATTTGCCCTCTTTGATTCATTAAAAGGGTGACGGCAGAGAATCCTTTCTCCAACCTGGTAGTCACAAAGAAACCCATACAGCACATCAACAATAATGGGCTCCATCTTCTACTTCTTCCTTTTTCTTTTTCTTTTTTGGCTAAATGGCTCCATCTTTATGTTGATTTATGAAGAAAGAAAATTTTATTTTAGATGGAGGCTGGTTTGCCAAATGCCATTTTTGAAAGTTTTTTCCAAATAAAATCACTTATATAGACTTTAACCAAACAGAAATCATTCAAAACCAGCTTCCAATCAGAATATACTCTGAAGGGCAGAACAAAAAGAGACTAGTGGAGCATCACTTCAATCAAGTACCTTTGGAGGTGGTTCATTTTCCCCTATCATTATATCCAACAACGGATAACCTTCTTTCCCATATAATCTGTAACTCCTCTTCTTACAAGGAATAGATACCTGTGACCTAAAAGGAATTAATTTAACCACTAAATACCAGTTAATTACTGTGGATTTCTCAAAATCTTGATCATACCTTTGAAACATCTTCTGACAGTTTGATGCGTGGCTGATTATTTATCTCAACAAGCTTGAATACACAACCAAGTGCAGCTTGAGCATAACAGGTGACCAAATAGGTTCCGATGCCGTATGCATCAACTTCATGACCCTATGAAACAAAAGCTCAGTACCAGCATATGGTGAGTTCATACTTAACATGGAAAACTCAAAAAACGCCTGTAACATCCACCCTATTAGATATAGATATCCACTTAGTAGCAAATGATTGCCACAGCATACAAATTTTCCTCTTGCAAGCTTGAAGATTTTCTCTCTTCAAAAGTGGTCTGATTGGATTTAAATGTGCAAAGAATTACAGCCAATCAGCTATCACTTTCCTTAGTCTTGAGAAGATGCCTATTTTAACAAATGGGACCCAATTTGAGGACCCAATCAAATGAGCAAAAAACAAAAAAACTCAAGAATTTTTTTGTTGAGAGATCCAAGTTGGTAGAAGAGAAGATCAGACAAGATGAGTCTATAGCATACATGTGTCGGGTGAGCGAAGCTCCCATAAAATTTACCAAACTTGCTTTTAGCATAAAGTCTGAACAGCATGTGGGGTTTCTCTTGTCTATGCTCTTTTGACCCAGCAGTTTGCTACAATATGATATAGGGCATTACAGGAGGTTGAGTGCCCAGAAGCAGAGTACCCAGTCTTTCAGTTAGAGTTACTCTTTTGTCCTCTGCTTCTGTCCATTTAGTTCACAAGATGCCCAACCATGTAAATCTCATATGTTATATTCCTATTCTTTCCTCAATTTTCTAACAACTACCATGCCAAGTGACCCAAGAATCAACTGACTGCCTAGATATAGGAGAAATTACAATACAATCCTGTAAATAGTCAGATTGTGCAAATTACCCTCTTCTTAGAAAATTTACACTAGGCTCCGTGCACACTCTCCATCCTGAATTTCTCGAGTCTAGATTTGTCTAAACATCTGAAAGAATTGGTAGGGGGATGCATACATTGGCTGACAAATCTTCACATAAGAAGATACAGAAAATGGATGAGCTGACAGCTTTTTAATGAGAGGTGCTGATGATAAAAGTAATTAGATATCTGTCAGGTGAAAAGCTAGATACAAATATTATTCTTAGCCATTACATGTTCACATGCTTGATACAGTAAACATGAAAAGAGATCTTCAAACACCCCACTTACTTTTTGGTAATTCACAACCTCTAGAATATGCTATTTATGTATAGTTCAAGGCAACAATCTACTATGATTCTTCATCAAACAGCCTCTCGTGAGATGGTTACCTGTTTGTTTAGGGCATCTAAAGTTTCTTCATTGAGATCATTGCTAGCAGTGATAGCTGTCTTTCCAAAATCAGGCACACCAAATTCCTTCTCAACACTGCCAAAGAACTGACGAGCCTGACAGGACAAATACGCTAGGTCACCAGAGTCCAACCTGATGCCTACTGCTTTATATCTGCAAATTATATGATTTGAAGTAAGCATCCAAATTCTTCAATATGTGATGCGCATATGTAATAATGAAAATCACAACATGCTAATGTTAAAGATGAACAGAAGAGGTTTAATCACAAGGAAATGGAAGATCAGCAGGTCAATTTAATTTCTACTCACGCATTACACCTCACCCCCATCAGCTCATATCTGACCAATCGATACATAGCAGGGTCTGCAGGGAAGCTTGTAATGATGCTTACAATTACTAATGTCTCCAACATAACTCTAATCCTTAAAAATTCATCAAATGTCTGATGTTTCTCACCACCTTTTTATAGGGCACAAGTAGATCATATACTGTGACTTTCTTCCCCCTTCATTTTCATCATTGATTCATTTTTTTTGTTTTTATCATTGAAGTGCTTCTAGATCCAATCAAAAGGATGATTTTTGCTGATAATGCATGCTGATAAACATCTCACAGACCTATTGCATGTCCCAGTGATCACCCAACTATTTTATTGAACAAGAAAGCAAGCAATGAAAAGTTTTCAACTCAGTTAATTAGTTCTCCAAGTAAAATGACAACAAGGACGGTTTTATATACCCCAAACTGTGGAGTGCCAACGCCACAGCACAAAAGTTCGGAACTCCACTTCTCATAACCTGATGAAATAAAAATAAACGTTGTTATGTTAAAAGAAAAAAAAAATGATTACTGGAAGTGTGAAATAGATAAGAAAGTATCATGTAGAAGACAGCATGAGTTGCCATCATGAGTGAAGTACATGAACACTCAATTGAAGAAGAGAAAAGACCATTATATTGTGACTTTTAGAACAAAACTTTGCAAGTGGACAAGAAGGACAACTTCTACAAATGAGAATTATCGGGTGATAATTCTGTAATTTCATACATTAATATCCAGCTCTACCTCATATGAGTAACCAAAAAGCATTTAATAACCATTATGTTTAGAGTTGTTCCTCATTTACTCTGGAAAAATTTTTACACAATTTCTACAAAGAGTAAAAAGTAACCTGGCTACAAATTCCTCGAATGCAACATGCTAGAGAAAGATGGGCTTTTGCCATTCTGACATCAATGTTAACTAACTGCTCCAAGACAATCACATGCTCTGTCGTACATCAGAACAATGTTATGAAATTGTCAATTTAACAGTGAGAATCATATTAGACTGCTGTAGGCCATGGACAATGCAAAGAAACAACATAACAGGAAAGCCACCTTAGAAATATAATTAAAAAAATACAGCCAGATGCAAGAAGTTTATTAAGTAAATTGTTCACGTACGTCATATGTGTCAACGAGAGCTAGAAAGTTGGTGGGGAATGCCAAGGCATATGAAGTGAATGCTGCTAGCTCACTTTGATTGGTCTCACCAAATATGCCATGTAATGATTTCGACCGCTGAAAGACATGCAGAAGACAAAATAAAGATTAATGGGGAAAAAATTAAAAAAAAAAAACAAGATTCTTAACAGTAACACTATAGGAGTCTCTCAAGTGGTGAAGAAAGCAATAATTCTTACCCATTCAGCTATGATCACTAGTTACGTACTCTAAACTTATTCGAAATAAATTCCAGCAGTCCTACCACCTTTCTGAACATCATAAAAAGATTTTCTTTTGGGGATGCTGCAATTGAAATTTCATGTCTGTTAACCTAATCAGGTGGGTTGCTCATTTTCTCGTGATTAAACAGTTAGTTTACAAAGTTAATCATTATCTAACATTTATCATGTAAGATTCCCTCCTCTTGCTTCCCATCAAATGCAGTACTTTCATTTACACAGCTTACTCAACAATTTCAACTTAGTACTCATATTCCAGACCAGTCACCTTCAATATTGTGATACCTTACCTTGCAGGTGAAGACAAAATATTATTAGCATACCATTAGTATTTAAATATGAACCATTTTCTAATTTACTAATTTATACACTGCCATCAGCTTAATAAATTAGCAAACATCTCTTCTTATTTCCCCGAACTGTTTAGATTTCTAGGGATAGAAACGCCATCCAGCATTTTAGCAGCTTCCCAATGTTTCCATCCAAATCCGACTGCATCCCATCTTGCTTTCAGTTCCAGTCCAGTCTAGCCATTATGGTCCAAACTCTATATTTCATGGATTTAAAAAATAATAATTAATGAGTATCTTCTTATGAGGGAGAGCTCTACCACGTGTTGTTTCACATTATGGACGTGATACATAAAGATTTAAACTCTGGCTATAGTTAGTTCTCTAACAAAGGTACACTTCCCGCAAATTAAAACAAAATTGGATGCATAATAATGAATCAAATCATTACTGCTAGTGCAATAAATTCCCAATAAAGCACCTTGATTTTTCCCAAACATGATTGAACCAGGCTAACAAAATCCTCACATGTAGTTGAGCCATCAGAACTGCATAGAGACTTCTCCGCTATCTCATCTATATTCTGTGATCAGCAAGCATATTAGAACAGGGAAGCTGCAGCATGGCATGACTGCCAGAAAGTTACAATTTAAAAGCCAAAAAAATGGTTATATAGAATTCCAAATGTCAAACAATAAAGATGAGCTGAAAGCGCGTGAGCTGGTGGTAATTTCCAAATGCAGGATCAAGTGAAAACATATACGCAAAATTATCTAGTTTCAGGACATATAGTAAAGGACTACCCACTTGATTCAATTTTGCAGTATTTCGGTGTGAAATGAAGAAAACGAGGTGATGATAAAAAGATGTACATTATACTGATGACAATCAGAATTTGTATGCTCTGGCTGAGCTTATGACAAGTCTCAAGTAAAAGCAAATAAAGATACCAGCAAAGTGACAGACCATGTATGAACTAACAAAAGCATGGGAATGTGTTCCTCGAAGTGGTATGCCAAACAGCTTCCCAGCAGCAACATTGCTGTCAATACAAAATTAGAAAGTACATTAGACTAGTATACATTCAAGTTGTCAAGAGAAGAGACTCAAGAATTGACTCAGATTACAGAGGTTGCTTCCAGGAAGAGCCAGATCGAATTTAAAAGGTAAGCAGTGTCTATAAGTTACCAGAGGAACATTTAAAAACTAAATGGAGGAGCATTTAGAGATAAATTCACTGAAAAAATTCTCAAACTATGTATAAATGAAAACTAAAATTGCACAGAGTCTGTTACAGTAAAGCTTTTTTATTAAAATGTACCTTTGTTTCCATGCACAATATGCAAAACCCTTCTTATCGTCAAGGATGACTGGACCATTTCTTAATGGAGAACACAGACCACAACATAATCTGAATGATTAATGTAAATTCCTTCTTTTTACATTCATTTTTGAAGTATATAGGTATCAATGAACTAAGTAGGAAAGCAAAGCTAAAATAACTAATATCAGAGCCATGCAAGTCTAAATGCTCATGCTATGTAGTCCCCACATTTATTACTGATGCAGTATGCTTTTAAGACCATGAAGAATCAGAAAAAGATAGATAAGTGATCATTCATCAACAAAACACGCAATAAGAGCAATGATGCTTGTGACACAACATCATATCTTAAAAGGAAAACAAGATACCTTGTTGCATCAAATCCACCCATATAGCAGTACTTGGATGCTCCTATTCCACCATCAGGCCCCTAAGATTTAGAACGGAGGAAAAGGTAACATTTCATGATAAAAAACAGGAACAGTCATAAAAGAAATTGCCAGAATAACTCCCAACCTGAGCTCGCCGAAGCCCAAATTCAAGTAACATTTTTGATTTTCCTGCAACAAATCTGTGCCTTGCTGCATTCGTAGTCACTAGTGATGCATAGTTTATGAGGTTCACAAATGGTGTTTCAAGCAATTGGACAACCTAAGGACATAAAAATTTACAAGTATCAGAGTAAGAAGTAATTATTCAGATAAGTATACAAAAAATTGAGTGAAACAAAAAAGATTAAATACTTGACACATTCAAATAGGAGAATATTAAGTAAACATAAGAGGAACTACACTCACAGCAATTGGTCCTTCCACTCGCAGCAGGGGAACCTTCGGAAAAACTACTGACCCTTCTGAAATGGCATACACTTCAACATCAGAACAGTCCAGTTCTCTTAGATAATCAAAAAACCCATCCTGCAGAAATACAGATAGGCATCAGACAATGAAATTCAGCTAGTTCAGGTTTATCAGTGCAACAAGTCATGCATTTGGCGGGTCTACAGGAGATTATAGTAGTGCAAACATGACACAACTTTTAGGCAGTTGTATGTCAACCTTTTGGCTCTACATGACATAAGCACATCCGAGAACAATAATACAAATTAGTTCCCAGGTTAATGAGAGCTCTGGTGAATCATCCCACGCCCTTTTATCTTGGGCCAGTTGGAGGGAGCATTTTCTGAGTCCTTTAGCATACCATGGAAGAGTTGGGGAAACTTGTTCATCCAACAAAAGATTATCCATGAAACGGAGGAACGATGATTTAAGCTGGTCCGGTTTTGATATAAATTTAATAAGGCAAACTCACAAGAACACATTAGTCTGAAAGGGCAAGCACTCCTTTTTCCACATTCTAAATTCCACTTTTCAAGAAAGGAGAGGAAGCTCGCATGACCATTTCCTCATATAAGCAAACCTGCTAATTCAAGTTTCACATGCTCTTTTTCCTTAGCAAAGCCCTGGCTTGCACTACTTGGCATCCAATTGAAATGCATTTCCAGGGAATGCTTGTTTACATGGCTCTCCTGTATTTCATCTGATGATGCTATGTTTAAAATCTAGATATTATCCTCGAAAAAATTTGTCTATAATAATGTACTCTTCCCATGTTCAGGAAAAGAGTGATGAGATCAGGATGCTCGCTGAGCTAAGTGCTTATTTGATCCACAAATTAAAGAAAAAACTAGTTTAAATTTTCACTCACTTGAGCATGGCAATAATGTCCTACAAACAAGAAAATATTGAAAAGAGAAAAGGACAACGCATCTTGATAGATGTGGCTATGTTTTCAGCCAAACTTACTGCAGGAAACACAAACTGGAGCAGATTGGGAAACCTCTAGCATGTCCCCTCACAGGGGAACTCTTCAGCAACTTTCGGGCATGAACACAAGCACAGGAACTATGCTTTTGTCCTTATGATCAAAACCATTGAATTTGGAAAAAAATGCACCCTCATGTATATCTCTCACATCCTTAAAGAGTCCAACAGCTACTCACAAACGATTGTCAAATTTGAAAGAGCATCTAACTCAACTGACTGCCAAGTAAAACTGACCAACGAATTTCTAAATGCAGTAGCAAATCGTAACCTCCATAACCACATGACCATATTATGCAAACCAGACAGTCAATTGATCGGCACCAAATAAGTTTACCTCACATGAAGATGGCAAGCATTGCTTGAGAAAAGAAATCTCCTCCTCAATGATTTTGAAATTGGCAATGAACCTTATGCATTCTTCCAAACCAGCAAATATGGTATATTCACCACCGAATGGGTTCTTGCGAAAGAATAAATCAAACCTGAAACATATCTCAGTTCACATAAGAGAAGCCCAAAAAATCAGCTTATCGAAAATAACAAAGGAAGCTTTTTTGTCATTCAGGAAATTCAGATCAAAATGACAGGCTCTGATAGAAAGCATGGAAAATTGCCAAAGTAAAGGTACTAGATGCTAGCGGTGCTCAGTGCATTTTGAAAATGCAAATCTTGCTAGGGCTATTCTGAAGAGTAGACAATCACTTTAAGGGGAGGCACGTTACTGCGCGAGACGTAATTCAACTCCAAGATGGCGAGGTCCCAATCTTTGATGACAGTTTGACATTATCACTTTCAGCAAGTACTTTTTTCCCCCATTCGGGAGTTCGGTACCTGTTTTCTGGTGATTTAATTCGTGCATTAATGATGAGACACAAGAAGTGGACCGATATGCGTCCAGACCAGGTGCCCAGCACAAGCTCAAGTTGCAAACCATCCCTCTTTCGAGCCATCCAATAGAGCTTCGAATTGCGTCTTCCTTGACCCTTAAGTCTAGTGGGGTAATTTGTGGGACAGGAACTTACTCTCATCGTATTGGATAGAGAAAAAGAAAAGCAAGAAAGACTGCTCATTCATAACTAAACCGCACAAAACATAAAAAAGGTGTCCAAGACCAAAAAAGACACCAAAGCTTTGACGAAGCTGAGGATGCAAAATAAAGGGCTCCAATAACAGAGCATTAGGAATTGCCAAGCCGTGTCATTATGCATGGGAACCCAAATATCAAGAAAAGCAGCGAGTGCGAGCCACGCTCGATTCACCGACAATCACCATACCAGAGCAAATCGACAGACGGTGTCCAAATGCGAAAAAGGGCAGCCACAAAAACGAACAGGGAACCCCAACAACCACCGAATTCGCAGGACCACGAACGACCACACAACTCTCTCCGCCGGTCAGATTCTCTAACCAGGCCAATCCAAGCGGAGCCCAAAAACCAAACAATTCGCAAGAAAAAAAAAAAAGGGGGAGGAGGCGACTCACACGGCGCGCTCCTGATGCTTCCCGGCCTTCCAGTATGCGTAGGCCATGGTGAACTGGTAGAGATCCGTGAGCAGGGGCGTCACCATCGGGTTCGTCGGGCCGCCGACGGCCCGACCCGGGCTGCCCCCATTCAGGCCATTCGCCGCCGCCGCCGCCGCCGCCTTCGCCTCCTCCCCCATGACCCAGAATTCCTTGCACAAGCACCGACGCTCCTCGCGTTCCCAGATTACCGCACGCACTTTCCCGGCTCCGGTCTCCTCTGCACCTCTCGCTCTGTCTCTTTCGCTGCGTCCAGGCACGGCTACATATATTTATATATATATACACACACGCGAACGTCCTGGCCGGGATCGACGTGGACGTGACGACGGGGGCGAGGAAGAGGAAGCTGCGGGGAACGGACCGGAAAGGGTGTGGCGTTCAAGGTCCGCGCGGAGAAGAAGAGAGAGAAAGAAGGAGAGAGAGAGAGAAAGGGTTAATAGGGAGGAGATGATGGAGCGTCGAACTTGGAGAACGGGGAGAGGACAAGAGGAGGACGGTTGTCAATTGCCCTCTCCTCAAAAAGCAAGTAAAATAAAGGGCCATGTGCGACATAAATCCTAAATTTTTTTTTTCACAATCATAAATTCTAAAATTTACAAAAAGTACAATCAAATCCTAAAACTTATCAAATTGATTCAATTGAATCTTAAATTTAATACATCAAACTTATTAATGGAAATTACTGACGTGGCGCTGACGTGGCATTTTAAATGAATTTTTATTTTCCACCTGGCTTTTAACATTATTTTTATTCTAGTTTAAATTAGATTTAAAAACTAAAAAAGAAAAGCTAAATTTATTTAAAAAAACAAAACTGTTAAAAAAAAAAAGGCATCGGTAGAGCTTCCGTCGTCACCCATCATCGAAGGGGCCAGCGATCGGCCCTCGCCCGGGTGAGGCGTCACTGGCCTTAGGTGAGGGCCGACCACCCTCACCAGGTCAGGCGAGGACGCCCACCCAAGCTCTCCCAGATCTGGGCAAGCATTGCCAACCCTAGGCGAGGGTCGGCAAGGCCTCGCCTAGGGCGAGGACCGCCATGCCCAGATCTGGGCGGGCATCCTCACCCGACTTGGCGAGGGTGGCCGGCCCTCACCTGGGGCCGACAACGCCTCACCCAGGCGAGGGCCGACCACTCTGCCCAGGGCTGGCGATCGGCCCCTCTGACGATGGGCGGCGGCTATAGCGAAAATGCTTGCCGGTGCCATTTTCTTTTTCTTTTTTTCAATAGTTTTGTTTTTAAATAAATGTTAGCTTTTCCTTTTTAGTTTTTAAATCTAATTTTAAACATTTTGAATAAAAATAATTTTAAAAAGCCATATGGAAAATAAAGATTCATTTAAAATATGACGTCAGCGCCATGTTAGCAATTTCCGTTAGTAAATCTGACGGTGTTAAATTTAAGACTCAATTGAACTAATTTGACAAGTTTTAGGATTTGATTACACTTTTTGTAAGTTTTAGGACTCAATTGCACTTTCCTTGTAAGTTTTAGGACTTCTGTTTCAAATAAGTCATAGCTTTATTTTCTTAATTTTTTTAACTACATAAGTGTATCATTTATTCTATTCCTTGTTAAATATTTTTCTTAGAGTTTTGGTAAATGAAATTAACTATATTATTTGTTTCATTCTTAATTAAGAAAAATAGTATCTTTTAAAAGAATTGTATCATTCGTGAATATATTTTATCTGTAGTTTGATAAATTTTGTCAACTTATATCATTAATTTCATTCATAGTCAAATAGATTTGGTCGAATTGTACAAAATTCATGACCCTAAGTTATTTAAGGTACATATGACAACTATCTTATTTCTATTCCAAAACTATATTTCTATTCCAAACTTATTTCTGGAACAAAATGTTTAGTAACGCAATTTCATTTTTTTATTTCTATCTAAAAATCCAGTCAGCCACCCCCCACCACTATTGGTCATTACCACCTACTGCCGTCCACCCACACCCAAAAGGGAGCAATTTTCTGATCTATTTCGAGAATAAAAATTGTGTTGTTATCAAATACATATTTTTGCTTAGAAACTCATTAGGAATAAAAATAGAAAAATCTATTTCTGTTCCAAATTCAATTTCTAGCTAGAATAGATATTATTCACGCCCTTACTCTTTATCTTTATCATTTTGAAATAAGGGTGTGCAAAATGAACCGCCCGAATCGGGAATGGCTTAGATTAGACTGAATTGGCCAGTTTGGTCCAGTTTCCAAGAGTACTAGTCTAGTTCCCGGTTCCTAAAAGTTGTTGGATAAATTCTCTTCAGGTATTTTGAAGTTGACAAAACATTTTCCTTAGTCTAGTCTAAAGACTTATAGACTCTACTGGCAAAGTCTGAAGATCAAAGTCTGAAAGCTAGCAAGACTCATGTTTCAAAGTCTACCATCATGGACAGTTTCCAGACCAACAAGATAAAAACTTTATTCTGATCTAATATGGTTCTTATCCAAACGGCTGGGGAATATCTTTCTACTGGATTCAGCACTAGAAGATCTTATTTTCGTATTCGAATATGTATAGATTCTCTAAAGATTTCGCAACTTATATTTGGAAGGATCTACTTATGGAAACCAAGATCCTGATTGTATGGGCGAGCAGGATTGATGGGCTATCAACACTTACCTTAAAGAGCTCGAGATCTCTCTAATTGATTCTGTCCAACGGGTTGATTTGAAGAACTTCTTTGGAAGGTGCCAACGGTAATGAAGGCATGAAGAAGTATATAAGAGAGATGCTCCAGTTGTTGAAGGGTGCCGGATAGAAGAATTCCAAAGTCTGAATTTTCTTTTCTATTTTGTGATCTTATTCTTCAAGCGTTATATGTAATCAAAAGAAAGATCATATTGTGGTGAGACCTTGAGGAAGTGTAGTAGAGCTTCTACACCGTGGACTAAAGAGCGTGAGACTGTAATCACTCTTTTTGATTCTTAGTGAAATCCAGCCAGAATGGCTGTCCGTGCGGGGGAGTGAACGTAGGCTTGGTCTAAGCCGAACCACTATAAATCTGAAGTTTTGATTCTCTATCCCTAATCATTTTATCTTTCATTACTTTCATTTGCAGCGATTGTTGGTTTTAATTCTTTAATCTCTCATTCGGATTAAATTGTTAAAATCGCTTTAATCACCTATTCACCCCCTCTAGGTGCTAATTCTAGTGCTAACAATTGGTATAAGAGCTTGTGTACTCATTCATAAGAAGTGTCTTTACTTCTGAGTAAAAGATCTATGGCTAGTATGTTGCCTACAGGGTTGGTTGAAGGTCAAAGCAATACCAGACCTCCATACTTTGATGGAAAAGACTACATCATATGGAAAAACAAGATGAAAGCATTCCTAAGATAGAAAGATCCTTTGGAATGGGAAGTGGTAGATAAATGAATCATTCATGCTGCTGCGTCAGAATCAAAGAGAGGAAAAGAAGTTGCTAATCCCACTCTACTGACTCAAGAAGAAATCACCAAGAGACAGACTCTTGACGCTAAAGCCATTTACTCCTTATATTGTGCTTTATCCCCTACTGAGTATAACAGAATATCTTCTTGTGATACAGCAAAAGAAGTCTGGGATAGGCTTCACATTACCTATGAAGGGACTGATCGAGTGAAAGAAACAAGGATCAATATTCTTTTGGGACAATATGAAGTCTTTAAGATGAGATTATGAGAATTAATAACTGACATGTTTAGTCGCATTACTGAAATTGTGAATGGTCTTGAATATCATGGACATCCAATCTCAGGACATATGAAGGCCAACAAACTCCTACGAGGACTCTATAAAGACTGGAATTACATAAAAACCTCAATAAGAGAGACGCAGAGGATTGCTCCACTCTTTGTAGACGAACTGGTTGTGACTCTTCAATCTTATGAAGTGGAACAGACCAACGAAGAGGAAGATTCAAAAGGTAAGAAATCTATTGACTTAAAGTCTAATGACTATTCTGATGCTACAGACTTTGAAGAAGATCTAGATGATGAAGAACTGACACTCATGATAAAGAGATTCAGAAAGTTGAACAGAAAAGGAAGGAAATTCAATTGGAAGAAACAAAGCTCACAAAGGTTTCAAAACAAATCAACAGAGGGAGATGATTCTAACAAAGAAGTGACTTGCTTTGAATGCAAGAAAAATGGACACATCAGACCCAACTGTCCTCTGTTAAAGAAGAGAAAAGGAAAGACTGAGAAATACAGGAAGGCACTCAAAGCAGAGACTTGGAGTGATACTGAATGTGAAGAAAGTGATGATGATTATGCCAATATCTGTTTAATGGCAAAATCAGATTCAGACTCAGATCTTGATTCAGACACAGACTCAGACAGTGAACTCGAGATTACTAACCTAAAAATTCCTGTCAAGGTTTCTAAATATATTGATGAACTTTGTCTTAGTCTAAAAACTTCTCTCAAGAGGATCTCCGAATTAAAAAGGGAAAATTCTACATTGAAGCAACAGGAAAAACTTATGAAAGAAAAGTTTGAAAAGTTGGAAAAGGACTTTGCTGTTGTGAAAGAAAACTCAGACTTTATTTCAAATGAAAATAATCTTTTGAAAAATGATATTACTAACATATCAAAAAGATTTTCAAATGGTTCTGAAAAGTTGGATAAGATTCTTTCGATACAAAGACCATACTTTGATAAGTTAGGTCTTGGTATGACTTCTGAAACTATTCCTCTAATTGATTTCCCAAAGGTAAAGGAAAGAATCAAACAGAGACTAGCCAGAATTGTTTATAAGATTCATTTTCAGAAAGTTTTTTGTAAAACCTGTTAGCAGAAATGATTTGAAATGTTCTAAGTGCAAAAGCTCAGAACATTTTGACAAAGAATGTCATTTGGTTTGGAGACCTATTAAAAGGAACTAGGCTAAGACTGTCTATTGCTCTAACACTTCTGGACCCAAGATGATATGGGTACCAAAGAAAGCTTGAATTCGTGTTAATTGCATGTTACTATCAAAAGGAAGATTAAATGGTATCTTGATAGTGGCTGCTCAAGACATATGACAGGAGACTCAAGTTGCTTCATAAAACTTGTCCAAATACACGGAAGAAAAGTTTCTTTTGGTGGTAACAACAAAGGAAGAATTACTGGTCGAGGAACAGTAAAGATTGGAAGTTTGTCAATCAAAAATGTTTCCTTAGTTGAAGGATTAAATTACAACTTGCTTAGCATAAGCCAGTTGTGTGATACTAGTTTCAAAATCAATTTCCAAGAAGAAACGTGCTCTGGAATCAGTAAAGACTTTACTCAATCTTTTACTGGACGAAGACATGGAAATATCTATCTTCTGGATGTGAATCATGAAAAATCTCAGTGCTTAATATCAGTATTAGATGAAGCTAATCTATGGCACAAAAAGCTAGGTCATACCAATATGAAGTAAATCACCAAGATCTCTTCCAAGAAACTTGTTCAATGATTGTCTATTCTCAATTACTCAAAGTCTGATCTATGCACACCATGCGTACTGGGTAAACAGGTTAGAAACTCTTACAAACCAATAAATAAAGTTTCCACTAATCATGTACTGCAGCTTCTGCATATGGATTTATTTGAACCTACCAGAACGCAAAGCATTGGTGGAAAAAAGGTTCTGTTTAGTAATAGTTGATGATTATTCACGATTTACTTGGGTCTACTTTCTTTCAAGTAAGTCTGAGACTTTATCTCTCTTTTCAAAGTTTGCTAAGAAAGTACAGAATGAGAAAGGTCACACTATCTTAAGCATTCAAACAGACCATGAAGGTGAGTTTGAAAATCAAGACTTTACTAAATTTTGTGATGAATTTGGTTTTCAGCACAAATTCTCCTCTCCATATACACCAGAACAGAATGAGGTTGTGGAAAGGAAGAATAGGTCTTTACAAGAAATGGCAAGAACTCTTCTAATTGGAAGTAATATTTCTTCAAGGTTTTGGGCTGAAGCTATGTCAACTGCTTGCTATATTATAAACCGAGTGTTTTTAAGGCCAATTCTTGAGAAAACTCCTTATGAAATTTTTAAAGAAAAGAAACCAGTAGTTTCTTATTTTCAAGTATTTGGTTGTAAATGTTTTATTCTAAAGAATGCAAATGATCGTGTTGGTAAGTTTGAAGAGAAATCAGATGAAGGATTCTTTCTTGGTTACTCAACTGCAAGTAAAGCCTATAGAGTATTCAACAAGATTACTCAGACTGTGGAAGAATCAATGAATGTCAAATTTCAAGACTCTCCACAAATTCAGCCAACTCAAACTGAAGATTCAGAATCTGTTCTAGACTCTACTAGATCTACCTCCATTAAAGCAGTTAAAAATTCAGAAGCAGTACAACAAGATACTGATAAAGAATCTACTGAAGAAAAATATCAACAATCTATCAAACTGTCCAGTAACTGGAAGCACAAGTCTAGTCATCCTGAAGAACTCATTATTGGAAATCTTAATGAGGGAATTCGAACAAGATCCAAAAGGCGATAAGAGTCTAGTGCTGTTGCTCTTAATTCTGAAATAGAACCCAAAAATATTGAAGAAGCTTTAGCTGATGAAAGCTGGATTGAAGCAATGCAAGAAGAGCTCAGACAATTCAGTATTAACGACGTGTGGGAATTGACTCCTAAACCAAAAGGTAAATCAGTTATTGGAGCTAAATGGGTATTCAGGAACAAAGTTGATGAAAAAGGCAAAGTAACGAAAAACAAAGCAAGACTCGTGGCTAAAGGATACATGCAAGAAAAAGGAATAGACTATGATGAGACCTATGCTCCAATAGCAAGGTTAAAAGCAATCAGATTACTACTTGCTTTTGCTTGTTATAAGAATTTCAGGTTATTTCAAATGGATGTCAAAAGCGCATTCCTGAATGGATTTATTCAAGAAGAAGTCTATGTGGAACAACCTCCTGGATTTGAAGACTCAAAGAAACCAGACTCAGTGTTCAGACTAAAGAAAGCTTTATATGGATTGAAACAAGCTCCTCGAGCCTGGTATGAAAGGCTAAGTAATTTCTTAATTCAAAATGGCTTTTCTAAAGGAAAGGTAGACACTACTTTGTTTATTAAAAAGGAAGGTAAAAGTTTTCTACTTGTTCAGATTTATGTTGATGACATTATATTCGGATCATCTAATGAGACTTTGTGCAAGAAATTTTCTAAGTCTATGTAGGATAATTCGAGATGAGCATGATAGGTGAACTATCCTTTTTTCCTTGGTCTACAAGTGAAACAACTAAAGGAAAGAATATTTATTCATCAAGAGAAATATGCAAAAGAACTTGTTAAAAAGTTCGGTCTGGAAAATTGCAAAAAGACTGACATACCAATGTGAAGTTCCTTGAAGATAGACAAAGATGAAGTAGGGAAGAAAATCGACCAAAAGTTATACAGGAGTATCATTGGTTCACTTCTTTATCTTACTGCATCCAAACCTGACATATTATTTAGTGTTTGCATATCCGCTAGATTTCAATCAAATCCTAAGGAATCTCATTTAAGTGCTGCTAAACGTATCATTAAATATGTTGCTATTACTGCTAAGATTGGTCTATGGTATCCCAAAGAATGAGACTTTACTCTTATTGGTTATTCAGACGCAGATCTTGCAGGTTGTAGAGTTGAAAGAAAAAGCACTTCAGATACTTGTCAATTGCTTGGAAACAGGGCAGTATCTTGGTTTTCAAGAAAACAAAGTATTGTGGCTCTTTCAACAGCTGAAGCAGAATACGTAGCCCTTGGAAGTTGCCGTTCTCAAATACTGTGGATAAAACAACAATTACAAGACTTTGGCATTGAAGATTCTTGCACAAAGATCAAATGTGACAATACCAGCGCAATCAATCTTACAAAGAATCATATCCTACATTCAAGAGCAAAACATATTGAGATTCGACATCATTTTATAAGAGATCATGTTCATAACAAAGAAGTCTTGATACAATTCATAGACTCAAAGAATCAACTGGCAGACATCTTCACAAAGCCACTTGAGAAAAGCTTATTTGAGTCTATTCGCTCAAGACTCAATATTTTATCTCTTGAAGAATGTTGAAGCTCAGACTCAGAATCTAAAGTCTGACAGAGTATCAGACTCAAAAGGTTGTAGACTGAGAATACAAATCGACACGACTGTAAGTTCATTTATTTACTTAAACTGTTATTTCGAAAAGGTAAGATTGTCTGTTTATCTCTAATTGAGCTTATTAAGGCAGTTAAATTTTAAAAAAAATGTGGTTATCGATTTATTAAGGTAGTTATTTTTTTAAAAAGGAAATTCTTAATATTTCCAAATTGCGACGGTTGAGTTACCCCGTATCAGTTATCTTTTATATATATCTTCTCCTTCTTCGTTTTTACTTTACCCAGAAACCCTAGTTCAAAAGCTTTTCACTCCTCTGAATTTTCTCTCCTAAATTTCTACCTCTCAAGCTTTTGACTTTCTTGCGACACAAGTGTGAAAGTTTCTCCAAGAAAGCGACAATGTCTTTCCAAAGGAAATCCTCAAGGATAGCAAACGTGGGACCATAGGGCTCTGGTGAGGGGCCTACGCACTTTGATCTCACAGAAGAAAGTGACTTTCCAACAGAACAGACTCAACAATCTCAACAGCGCACCTCCTCAACTAGATCTCATGATCGTCGTCCTCAACATGCAGAAGAAGTTCTTGAAAATGTTGAACCTGTAAGATCACTCAAGCCTGCTTTTGTTTATAGGTTATACTCTGCGTTGAAGGAAGGAGGTTCTGCAATGACCTTCATTGATGAATTTTTGAAAGAAAAATGTTATAAAAATGAGACACGCTTTCTCACTGTGATGGAGAGATCAGACGTTGTTCCTGTTGGAACGGCAGCAAAAGTCTTTGCAAACTTTCCCAATGACCCTCGATTTGGTGCTGTAAATCAACCCGAGGGAAAGGATGATGATGAGAAAATGTTTTTACATTTTAAACCTTGGATAGGTGTAGCTGCAAACCTTCGAGGAAAGAAGGATGATCTGTTTCGATCAGAAGGACACAGAAAGATGTATGAGAAACTGCTGAAGCGAGGGGTGATGAATCCACGGACGGTGGACTTTGATTTTATGGATTTATTAAGCATCAATCTGAGAGAGAAGTTTGAGAAACTTCAACTTCATAAGTTCTGTACTGAATGTGATGTGGCTTATTCTGAATTAACATCATATTTTTATTCCAATCTCAGTTTCCTTGATGCGAATAGCTTTTCATTCAGTGTGAAAGGTAGAGAATATGTTGTTGATACGGACACTCTAGCAGATGTAATTGATGTGGAAAGAGGTGCTTTCTAATCAATTTATGTGTCTGTAAGTCATGCAACTCTAGAACTTGCGAGAGACCGAATTGCTGAAGGTCGTCTCTCCTACTCCAGGATGAATGCAACAAACACTCTGCTTCACAAGATAGTGATCAACTGTCTTAGACCGAAATCAACATCAAAGACAGATATATCCATCTCAGAGGCTAAGTTGATGTATGCAATCGAGATTGGTCTTAACTTTTCTCTGCCACACACTATCATGTTTCACATGTACAGGTCCATGGCAAAGGACAAGGGAAAACTCCCTTATGCTGCTCTCATCACTCGTATTTTCAGACACTTGAACATTCAGCCTCCTCACATTCTCTCTGTGAAGACTATTGATCAAATGGTCATCGGACTGAGGATGATAACAAAGATGCGTCTGAAAGAACTCAGCAAGAAGCTGGAGCAGTTCAAGGAGAAGACTCCTGTTAAGTCTAGACCAGACCCTTCTACGGCCAAGAGAAAAGGAAAGGAACTGGTGACTGGTCCTATCAAGAAGAGGAGGGCAATCATCATGGAGGATGAAGATGATGAGGATGATTTGCCTATCTCTGCTCTTGTTTCTCAGGTTTCCGCACCTGTTTCAGCTGTTCCGGAACAACATTTTGCAGAAGACACTGAGAAAGGACTCTAGGGAAAGGGATCCTTACAAGAAGAAGAAGAGAAAGAAGAAGAGAAAGAGAAAAAAGAAAAAGAAGAAGAAGAAAAAGAAGAACAAGATGAAGAGGAAGAACCAGCAAAAACAAATTCTCCAGCAGAAAAAGAGGATCAAAGACATCTTGTCACTAAGGAAACTCCTCAGAAAGAAGAGTACTTCTCCCCTCCAGAAGACATTGAAACAAGGGGAGATGTTCAAAGAGAATGTACTCCTCTTCTATTGACTTTTAACAGTGCAGGTGTTAGTTGATCGCCTCCTGATGTAGAAGATGTTCATGCTGCTCATTTTCCTGAGGGAGAGGCATCATCTCCAAATATTGATCTCCCTGTTGATATTCACACTGGCTTGACTCCACCATCAGACCGAGTTGACGCAAGCACACAGACTGACAATTCAGGAGATTTTGGAAGGTTGCTTGACATCATCTTGGAGCTCAAAGGCCAAATCTATGCTATGGGGTATGAATTTCAGACTCTACAGAATGAAAATCATGCCATGTTCATCACCATGCATGATCAACTTAAAGAGGTTCAACGTCAGGTTCAGACCACTGCAAAAGGAACTGCTCTTGCTCAACTATAGGAAGATCTGAGGAAGCTAGAAGGAACTGTCAAGTCTATGGAGGACTTTCAACTTGTTTGCATTCCTCGTGCTCCTTGATTTCTTTTTAATGCTGACAAAAATGGGGAGAAGACTTTGCAGATTTCAAGCAAATTTTAAAACTCTATCCTCAAACCAAATCTTCACTTTTAAACATATATATTTTTTTTGGTTTGTTATGATTGTGATTGATATTTTGACTTTATCTTGAGTTTTTTGAATGTGTGCTCATTATTGCATTACTTTAAGCTATTAAATTAGATAAAGATAGTAATGTCTGCACATGACTAATGAGGTTTCTGTGGATGCAGATCTATGTACAGGGTAAGTCTGTGTACATGACATCTGTGTACAGGATAACTTCTACTATTTTTATTCTAATATTTTATGAGACATCAATGCTTGCTTAAAAGTTGTATTACAGGGCAATAATATTCAAATCTGCAGAAAAGTTTTGTCACCATAAAAAAGGAGGAGATTGTTGGATAAATTCTCTTCAGGTATTTTGAAGTTGACAAAACATTTTCCTTAGTCTAGTCTGAAGACTTATAGATCTACTGGCAAAGTCTGAAGATCAAAGTCTGAAAGCTAGCAAGACTCATGTTTCAAAGTCTACCATCATGGACAGTTTCCAGACCAACAAGATAAAAACTTTATTCTGATCTAATATGGTTCTTACTCCAAACGGCTGGGGAATATATTTCTACTAGATTCAGCACTAGAAAATCTTATTTTCGTATTCGAATATGTATAGATTCTCTAAAGATTTCGCAACTTATATTTGGAAGGATCTACTTATGGAAACCAAGATCCTGATTGTATGAGCGAGCATGATTGATGGGCTATCAACACTTACCTTAAAGAGCTCGAAATCTCTCTAATTGATTCTGTCCAACGGGTTGATTGGAAGAACTTCTTTGGAAGGTGCCAACGGTAATGAAGGCATGAAGAAGTATATAAGAGAGATGCTCCAGTTGTTGAAGGGTGCCGAATAGAAGAATTCCAAAGTCTGAATCTCCTTTTCTATTTTGTGATCTTATTCTTCGAGCGTTATATGTAATCAAAAGAGAGATCATATTGTGGTGAGACCTTGAGGAAGTGTAGTAGAGCTTCTATACCGTGGACTCAAGAGCGTGAGACTGTAATCACTATTTTTGATTCTTAGTGAAATCCAGTCAGAAGGGTTGTCCGTGCGGGAGAGTGGACGTAGGCTTGGTCTAAGCCGAACCACTATAAATCTGGAGTTTTGATTCTCTATCCCTAATCATTTTATCTTTCATTACTTTCATTTGCAGCAATTGTTGGTTTTAATTCTTTAATCTCTCATTCGGATTAAATTGTTAAAATCGTTTTAATCACCTATTCACCCCCCCTCTAGGTGCTAATTCTAGTGCTAACAAAAGTGGAACCATTATCCAAGTAGTCAAGTTCCCAATTCCAAGGGGAACCTAATCGAACCGATTACATGGTACTTTTTCTTTATTATTTCTAAAAAAAAATAAAAGTAAGTAACTTTTTTTTTCTTTTTTTCTTTTTTAATTTATTCATAACAATTGACATCAAGTTGGATAAAAGAAAAAGTAACTGATTCTATTAGATCGGATTTGACTGGCAACCAATCACTCCTAATCGATATAGGGTTGACCTTCGATTGGCCAACTTGATTGGTCTCGGTTTGATTCCTAGAGGGACTCGGCCAATCCCTAGTCCTAGGGCCACTAAAACCTCCAAGGCTTAAGTGTCGGCTCAGGAGCAACCTTATAAATATATATATATATATTTTTTTTTTTTTTTTTTTTTTTTTTCCAAATCCGAAGCCCAGTATATAACTTAAAGTGCCGAATGCCTTGTCCTTTTTTGTCGTATTTATGACTCCGTCTAACTCTGACCAACTTTGTGCATATATGTGTATAATTCAGGGTTTATATTGTGTATTTTGAACATTTTATAGTTTAATTTCATTTTATGTGTTCGCCTTCTATGGTTTATTACTTTTGACAAGTGGAGATTTATGTTGTTGTCTTATCTTAGATTTCTATCTAATTGATTCCAGTGTTCATAGTTTGATTACTCAATATAATATTGTCAATATATATGTAATTTTTAAGAGTATGTTTGTCCTTTTAAGGAATACAAAAAATAAAACAAAAAAAGAATCAAATTGGTCATGGATTAACCTTGGAATTAGATTATGGTCAATCTAGTTCTTAGTCCTAAGCTCAATAAGGTGGGTCCTTGACTTGAAAAAAGGGAAATAACATTGTGCGAGTAGTCCCTTGGTTAGGTGCTAGACTGACTTAACCTGGACCAGCTCGCTCCTAATATTGGGATGATAAATCCATAACCTTATTGGTTTAATCTCAAATGGGACATCATGAATTTAAATCCTCTATACAAATATTGTTGAAGACGGTCGAGGTTTGATAACATGAGCCCGAGAGATCTTCACTTCTTCCAAAAACTTTACAACACGCATGATAACCATTATGTTTTTATGTTTTCTATTTTTCAATTCCCAAGAACAAGTTTAGAATAAAAATCCATTTGGTAACGTAATTTTATTTATATTTCTAGAACAAATTTTAAGTCCAAACATAGGTTTGGAACAGAAACGAAAAGTTAAAATTTTCAATTTTTCAATTTTTAGAAAAAATAAGAAATAAAAACTCTTATCATTTGCCCTTGCTACTAGCTACCACCCACTCACACCGTCTGCCACTCATCCATTATCCTCCTAGGAGGGAGAAATTTATGTTGTTGTTAAACAAATTTCTGCTCCTAGAACAAAAATTTTATATCGTTATCAAATGAGTATTTTTGCTCAAAAACTCGTTTAAGGAATATAAATAGAAGAATTTATTTTTGACCATAAATTGATTTCTAGAGCCAAATGATTATCATTCGCCCCTTAATTTCCAAGAAACATACATTTAATTATTTTAAAAAAAAAACCGTGGATTTAACTTATGTAAGTCGAATAAACAATTAGAACTTATCTCATATATGGTTTGTTTTTCAAATTTAAAATCAATGAGATAAATAAAAATAAAAAATAAATTGAGAAGGTCGATAGAAACTAATTTCAAAATAATTTAAGAACTCATTTGAAGATGCTTTTTGTTTTTGTTTTTTTTTTGCCCATTTTTAAATGTTAATTTGAAAAGTTATAGGAGTTTGAAGATGACTAATTATTGCACGAATTGCTAATTGATTGAATAGAAGTGGCAACTATACCATGTGGCAATCGTAAAGATAATTTTAATTGGTAATTGGCGAGTACATGAGCTAGTATTCTCTTGACTCCAACTGTCTAATATTACTCTCCCGACATTACTCAATGACCGACATTACTCATTGAAACTTTGTGACTTTATGATACTTTTTCAATAAATTGACAATAAATTTCAGCATCTGGCCAAAGGAGCTACGTCAAGAAAATTCCCATATAGTTCCATTTCCTTCGCATAGTAGCCAGAGGGGGCACGACAACAACAAAGTACGTGAAGTCAAAAGGTTCGATGACTCATATCAACAAAAAGGTATGGATTTTCTAATAAAAAAAAGAAAAGGATGAGGAAGAACGACGTGCGCATTATCATAAAGAGTCTCCCACCTATGACAAAAAAAAAAATATTTGATTTGGATCATAATTACTTTGTTCACTCGGACTTAAGTTCATCTCATCGCAAGCCTATTGACAAGTTCGGAAGTCATAAATATTTTCCATATTAAATAGCAATTGTTTAAGATATAAGTTAGTCAAAATGACAGCATGACTCTCTTAGGCACTAGTGGGACAAAAAATTTTCACATCAGCGTTATCAATATCACGTAAGGTGGCCAGTATCCACGCCATCAATTTCTAGATACGGCAAATTGTTAAAAAGTTTAGGGCTAAATTAGCTAAATTGAAAATTTTAAGATTGAACTGACAAAAATATAATTAGTTTAGGATTTTTTCTAGTAATTTTTTCGATTTATAAGCACCAATAGGGATATCAAACTAGATGTTTGCCTGCATTGGAAGAATTGGGCTCTAGTTCTTGCACTCATCGAACGAGTATTGTTCCCGCTTTGTCCTGCTTCTTTGTAACCTTCCACGGATAAAACAAATGCAATGTTGGGTCGATCCGCATATTCTTCGAGCATGAAGGTAAAATTGATCTCCTCAAAGGAGGTCGTGGGACATCATGGATCGGATTGAATCGATCCTCGTGATTCATTAAACTATCTTTCCTGCATTTGATGAACTCTAGCGTTTGTCCATTCTTGCAGTCCGAACGCAGACAAGCCTTGTCTCAGCACATAATCCGCCATTTTCTTTTGAGAAGGACATCACAACTAATTCTGTGGCGGCGATGATAACGAGGGTGGCGACAACAATAATAACATAATATCATCATCAAGCCCATCGACGAAACAAACGAATATGCCGAGCTCTTATCAGTTTAAGAACCGATTTGACCAATGAGGTATTCGCGCTCTAAAATGCATCGGCGAGCGCCAGGCCTTGGCGGCTTTGTACTACTCGCCCTGTGTTTTTTTTTTTTCTCTTTCCCCTTCAATTTTTATACTTTTTTAATCATGTTGATGTTGACAAAGCATCGACAAAAACGAGGAAGCCTCCCAGAAGTTGAACTACAATTGCCATGCGGTATTAATTATTTCCCAAGTGAAAATGACAAGCTGAATTATCAAATAGCTAGGGTTTTGATAAATAATTCCATCTCGCTGCTTGTCAATTTCAAGCAGCAAGCATCGATAAAGCCACTCCTAAAGGGCAAACTTTGACTATGTCAAATATTTCGCCCAGAAGAAAACACATGTTTTGACTAAGAAGATCTCTGAAGGTCACTTCAGATTGACCCCACATAAGCCAAGGTATAATTTCCTCGTTATGTCCAATATAAAAACAAACCATGGGTCATATGGAATTCAATGCCAGTTCAGATTAGAGTACACTACAATTTCCATTCTAGAAAGATGGAACTTCTCGGAAAGAAAGATGGAACTTCTCGGAAATTGGGTTTTGACGCAATGTCCTCATGGGTCAATTGTACTTCAAGTACCAAGATCATTCCTCTAAGATCTAAGATTAATCATAGAATCTTCACATAAATTACATTAAGAGTCAGTGAACAACGTATGCTAACCTTAGAAAATAGAGATAGATGATCTCTATCACCCAAAAAAAGAAGAAAAAAGAACACTTAGGAAATATATCATGTCAATTACTGGACTCAAAAGATAAAAACTGCTCAGGCCCAACCCATTATTTTTTTATGGACAGTGTCATATGTGGAGGGCCAATTCCATCTCAACCATGACTCCACTTAGCTCCCTCAGGAAATTGATGGAAGCTTGCAAAGTTTGTTGTTCCACACCAAATTCAAGAGCAGCTAATTTGAAGAGTTATCCCTTTTCTTCTTTTGACTTCACCGTCTAGAGAATTTCAAATACACCGTCCAGGACGGAGTGACGAGAAAAAGAGGAAAACCAGAGTCTCAGCCTGAGACCAAAACGAGTGGAATAGACAAATCTAAAGTTAGACATGGCGTGCAAGAAGCTAAAGATTTTGCTTTGAAAAAGTCTAATCGTGTCACACCTTAAGGACGATCCCTTCCAGCCGCGGATGACTCTAGCAATCCACCTTTCCTATTAGACATTAGCGAAGCCCGGGGAAGAAACTGCGCGGCTGTTTCACCCATCTCAAGTCCTTTTCAAACAGCGTGAGAGATAAATTAATATGTCAGAGTGTGATGCTGGCATTAGCATATTTTCTAAATGTTAAAAAACAAACTGAGACAAATCATCACAAAGTACCAATTTTGCCCAAAGAATAGGCAGGT
Source organism: Eucalyptus pauciflora (assembly GCA_007663325.1). Classification (NCBI taxonomy): domain Eukaryota; kingdom Viridiplantae; phylum Streptophyta; class Magnoliopsida; order Myrtales; family Myrtaceae; genus Eucalyptus; species Eucalyptus pauciflora. The sequence continues at coordinate 914,649 of VMYD01000281.1, forward strand.
TTCATATTCACACCATATGGATCCGCCTCAGATCGGTCAATAATTGAAGGTTGATGCCGGCCATGTGGAGCCACATCTTCCTGGTTAATATCCTTCAAAATGCAGCAAGGAAAATCGGTAACTGGTAATTTATTCGACTTAATAAGCCATCTTCATAGAGAAGATACTTAACTTACCCTAGAAGTCGATTGCTTGATTTGAAATGGTACGCGATGTGTTTGAATGGACGATTCCAATCCAAAAGAAATTTCTGAGTTCATCATATTTGACATGGAAGGCTCGCTTGGAACAGCACGATCATTGGGTAGACCAAACACATTTTCTGTTGAGGTTTCATTGTTGACTGGAAAAGTAGGTGCCATGTTCATATGCAGGGGTGCATTTTCCTCATCGAAGCCCATTCTCATCTGGGGAAGTTGAATGGGTTGTGCGACGCCGGGTAAGCACATGGGATGCAAACTTAATCCGTTCCTTATCGATAACATCTGAAACAAGCAAACACAAAATGAGCTCATTAGACGAGAACCAATTCTCACGTCTATTGTCACTCATATACCTTCATGAAAAATGTTCATATACCAAACTGTTGAAATTGCGGCAGTTGTTAATCGTGGAAACTTTCAGACTAATGGCAAAAACACACATGAAGAAATAAAGAAAGGGAAAATAACCACAGTCCACATTGAGAGCAAGATCAACATCAAATCATTGAAATATACCTTGAACATACCTAAATTGCAGATCAAGTGCGTGAATTAGATCAAATGGTGGTACGGGGAGAGTAGTAGAATATCTAGCAGAATGTCATGTGCTGAGCATGACATAGATGTGCACAATCTGAGATGCATAACTTTCCAAACAACATTCACCAAACCTATGTACATCAGCTACTAACAGATTCATGTCAACTAGTAAACAAATTCTCATCTCCTCCCACACACTAATATAAGAATCTCCACATAGATTCTCATCATCAAACTAGCTATTAGTAAGTCACCTAGTCTGAGTGTATCATTTGGCCACACTTCCTTAATGCAAGTATATTTGCGATCCTGTGATGAACTCAAATATCTTCTAAGGTTGACGTTTTGCTTGCCTCAAGAGTATGGTCGTTTGTCTAGAATATAAAAAGCAAACAGTAACCTTTTTACTTCCCCAAGAATTTAAAATATTATTTGTATTCTTAAAAATATTATGAAAAAATTATCTGTTGTAAAAGTTTCAAATGTTTAAGTTCGAAAAAATCAAAGCACGTGCCCCATAAGATTTGGAAAAGGCAATAAGTAAAATGTGAAGTCACTCCAAAACATATTAATTGGCACTATGGAACTCTTATATTTGCCTTAGTTAAATGTTTATTATTACACTTAAGATAATGAAATAGAGTCACTTAAGTCTTTGCATCTCCTTTTCTTCACTTCCAATAATTATGAACACGGGTATAGCCTTCCTTGGATTCATTTCGTCTCCCCTCTCCAAGGCTCAAACATTTTTTCTTGAAGTTTTGGGTCATAAAAACAGTTCGATTTGCTTTCCCCTCCAAGAATTTCTGTCCTCTTACTCTACTAACTTCTTTCCTGAACAAAAACAGTAGAGTTTACTCAAACAGTGAAAGAGAGACAATGTACTATAATCACTTGCACATTCTTCACTTGACATAGCGAAGGCCCTGGTCCCACGGTCCATTTACCGCATAAGGCCCTCGCCATCCTCTTGCTGGGCTTTTTTCTTTTACAGTAGTGATCATGCAAGATTATCCCAAAGTTACTCATCAATATATCTCAACAAATTCCTCCACCCTTACACACAAACTCTCACTAAACTCTAAGTTCCTTCATTTGTCTATTTGTCTCTCTTTTTATCATTCAGCAATGCATTTTTAGAGGACTTTTGCGATTCCCTTCCACATCTACATATTATGATTGAAAAGTCACTTGATTTCCTCAACAAAATTGCTGTTGTATATAATATCAGGAAAATTTCAAAATCATTCTCAAAATTTCATTTAGCTATACTTTTTAGTTATGAAACTCACACTTTGCACCATCTAGTTCCAAAACCCTGCACTTCACCCCCAGGCTTTGCACCCTATAGTATCTTGTTTTCCTGAAGCCATTAGATTCAAAGTGGTTAAGCGTGTAGATTAGTCAAAATTTAGCTATAACTTTTAGATTTGAAATTTACACTTTGCAAACTGCAATTCACACCCTAATATAAAAAATAAAATCAAGCATTGCACCCTCTAATTTCTAGTTTTCCTGAAGGCATGAGATGCCAAGGGGTTAAGTATGAAGAATTTCGAAATTTCATGGTGCAAAGTGCATTGTGTAAAAATTGTTTTTGATACTCATTCCCTTACCATGCATGAAAAGGTTAGCTTCTTCACAAGGTTGAAGTACTTCACTAAATGTTTGATTTAGATGTAAAGAAGATAAAATCACAAATTCATAATGCACTAAGCATAGTATGAATACTGTCCCTCTGGATACTGATTAAGTATTATTAGCCAGTCCATTATATCTTGGGAACACTCAATCTTTTCTCCTATATTATAGTTTTAGATCCATCCCTGCAGACACAATCAACTGTCTCCGATCTGACGTACTTGATTACCTAGCTTGAATATGTTCTTCAACATAACCTTCATCACAATCAACTGTCTCCAATGTTTTGAGGTATAAGCAAATTTTATTAGAGCATATCAATCACACGCCTTGCTATAGCGAATGAAAAGATAGATGAACAGTTAAATTTATTTATCATTTTCAAACTTTTTCCCTCTCATAAACATTATTTCAGTGCAGTGAGATAAACTTGCACTGAAAAACGAAGCACTGTTATTTCTGCTGATGCCCTGCGTGAAGCTTGATCTACTTCAGAAAATTTGGATGTAGTAAAGTAACCAAAAATAAAAAAAGATAAACAGATTAGCATTGAGTGAAATCTTCTTGGTCACTCCAACATCTAGAGAATATTCACATGTAAGGTGGCAAGGCAAGATTATTTCCACTAATACCCTGCAAAAATCAGCAGATGCAGCAACAATATATACTGTCTTTGAGGTATCTACACTATTCCTCCCACTAATGAGATATTCCTCTTTGCAGACAATGTGAAGCATGGAGAAAGGCAGAGCAACTGTATGATAAAGGACACCTGACACTTCTATTTGACCCTATCTCTATCAATTGATCATAATAGTTATTAATTGCTACTTCATATGAGCATACTAGCGACATTGAATTTGGATACCACATCCTCACCAGTTTCAGAGCCGTGTAAAGAGTAGAGTTTCTCTGGCCCATGTTCAATCTTACATAAGGATTATTTTCAGTAGAAAGGCGTGAGTCTAACTTCTTAAGGTCCCTGAATGGGCAATAGTCAGCTTTTATGGAAGGAATAAGCAATCACTGCGTTTTCTGCTCCTGGAAAACCTCTCATCCAAGAAAAAATCCCAGTGCATCCTGTTTGAAAGTTTGCACTTCTTTTCTCAAGCACAGCATGAGCATCGGCATTGACTAACATGGTCTCCCTCGTCACTAACTCCTCATCCATGTTTTAATTCTTATTGATCATTCAGTCAATATAAAAGATTGCAATCTATTTTTGCTTAAGCGCACACTAACAACAGTGACTTGTGTTTACATGCAATCCAATCTCATTAAGAAAGCGCAAAGAACAATGTAGACAACCAGCACATCAATCAAGTCAAAATGCATGGAAAAACTCAAAACATGACGATACAAACTGCATATAATTAATGGCTAGCACTGCAATATTTGGGACAAGGCAAGAACCTGAACTTGGAGCTGGAGCTGCTTAAGGTACTCAATGGCTTCATCCAGCATTGATGCCTTGTCAGTCTGTCCTCATGAGAAGCAAAAAAATCATATGGCTTCATCATTTTAAAGGGAACAAAGCTTCTGCAACAAGTTAACTTAGCCGTCCTTACTAAAATGTCTAAAATGTATCTACCTTGTTAGAATTAGGAATTAGACTTTGCAATGCTTTCATTTTCTCATTGATCCTGCTCCTCCTCCTCTGCAACACAATCGTCATGCATAAGGACTTGACGATTAGCATGTTACATACTCGACCATAAATTAATAAATACAACTGTAGAAGTAGCATGGTCCTGACACGAAAGACCAACCTTTTCTGACAAATTATGAACTTCAGCTGTCCTACTTCGCTTGGACGAGCCACGAGGCGGATTTGACCTGGCAGGAACATCCTCCAGCAACGCTTCGAGTCCCTACTACATTGAACAAACAACATGAGATTGAACTCGCACACAAAACTGAAATAACAACCAAAAACAAGCTTATATCAATCCTTTTAATCTCCTTCCCTTCAAAATTCCCATACATAAAAGTATAACTTGGGTTAATCTCATAACTTCAGCCAAAGCCAAAGTTTCCATTTCAGATCAAGCCCAAATATATATGGCAATCTCTTCTCTTAAAAACAAAAATCATGCTAAAAAAAATCGGAAGACACAATCCCACATCTGGGCGGCGCGCCGCGTGAATTTTCCTTTCCTGGCCATCTAAAAACAATTTCATACCGAAGGAAATTAGCATTGTTTTAGCCCACTAGAGAAAAGATTACGGAATCCAATCTAGAACGACAAATCCCCGTAAAACACCACCGCTTCCTCAACAACAAAACAGCAAACACCCGACAAACAAGACGAAAGAAAGAACAGAGACCACACGCACGCACGCGCACACACTCACCTCGCTCTCGCAGTCATAATCATCAGCTTCATTCTCGCTAGCCCCGACGGAAGAAGAAGCCGCCGCCGCCGCCGCCGCCGCCGCGCTCACCCTCGCATTCCCCGCGAGCGGCCCGCCACCCGAGGCAGAGGCGGAGGCGGAGAAGCTGTCGACCACCCTGTCGGACGAGATCCCGGCCCCGGCCCCGCCGCCGCCGTCGCCGCCGCCGCCCGGGCGGCCGGGGAGGTTCTCCGCCCTCCGGCCCGAGCGCTGGAGGACCTGCCGGAGGAAGAGCGAGATTTCGTCGGGCTGCTGCGGGGGCGCCGCCGCCGCGTAGGAGGAGCACGTGGCCGCTTCCCGCTCCCGCATACCGTCCCCCATACCGCCAGCAACCCCCCAATCTCTCTCCGTCTTTGGCTGCGCCTTTCGCGCTCAAAGCCTGCAACACCGGCAGAGGAGGAGGTAGAGAGAGAAAGAGAGGGAGGGGGTAGAGAGAGAAGGTGAGAGTAAATGGGGGGTGCTGCAGAGGAATTTAATGGCGCTTTTGCCTTTCTCGGTTATCGTTTCTTTTCTGTTGCATTTGCTTTTGTCTATGCAGAGATTAGAGATAGAGAGAGAAAGTACTCACGTACTCGCGAGCAGAGCAGCAGAGATGGAGGCACAGGGAGAGAGAAGATGATGGAGTTTCCCGTTTTTCGTTTTTCGTTTTCGTTTTCGTTTTTATTTTTCCGCCTTTTTTCGAAGATTGTGGGCGGAGATGGGGAGGAGTCGGTTTCGGGGGGTGACGCACGCGCCGCGTCCGGGCGCGTCCCGCGGGCGGCGATTGGTCCGTCGGGCGATTCGAGGTGACGGGTCCGTGAAATTACCCGCTCGCGGCCGCGGCACGTGACGGTCACTAAAAACCTCGGATTAAGGCGGATGTTTTATTTTTATTTTATTTTAAAATTTTAGTTTAATTAAGTGCGGTTAAGATTCTCTGTCCGTACTCGGGCTTGATGTTGGATTCTTGTAAATTATTGGGGTTTAGACAGATTCCGTACTTACTCGGATAATATTTTTGCGCAAAGATCCAATTCAATTGAAAAGTAATGGTGGTTACGTTTTTTTTTTCTTCCCTTTTTCTCTAAATGTATTATTATAATAGTACTCAATAATTCAATATGGATCGTTCAAAAGAAAAACTTTTAAGAAAAATCATGCATGATGTCGACTTTGATTGATACATGTGTCGCTCATCATTTAAATGTCCGAATAGGAAAAGAGGATAGCTTTGAATTTATATCCTAGATTAGATAGAGAGATTGGGATAGCCTCATGTCATTAAGATGATATCTAACTTAGAAGAAATTTTAGGTGGGTATATTAAGTTGAGCATGACATTTCTAATAAATTCTCACTTTTCAATTGTTTATATATAGAGCCACCCATTTTCTTTTTAATAGGAAATATTTACTCAAAAAGGGTGTGACTTGTGATTTTCTCAGCTTGTTCACTAAATAGTAATCAGATAAATTAGATACAATCAACATCTAATAACTTTCCACTTATGATCGCTTTATTATATGAGCACATCTACTGCCGAGCTTCGCACATGTGGCGCAATGCTAGTATTTAGAAAAAGATAAAGTAAAATTCAAGGTTAATGGCACACATGATTCTTAAACTATAGCTTAATATGTAATGTGGTTCCTAAATTTTTAATTGGTTCATATAATCTTTAGACTTTAGTTACATATTCAATTTAGTCCCTGAATTATAATATTCAATGTGGTCATTCCATTAACTCTAATTTAGAGACATCATTGAACATTTTCATAAAGTGTATGCACTAAATTGAACCCGTATTAAAAGTTCATGGTTCACGTTGCATACTAGACTATCATTTAAGGACGATTTATGTTATTTTCCTTACCATTTATGTTGCCGCGCGATTATGCCCTTACTATTTTAAAATCCCTTAATTCGAAAACTTTCTAAAATTGACATAGAGTTCTTCCACTCCAGGATCTCCAGTTGGTCCGAACATCTATTTCTTTCGCTCGAAATCATGCCCTTACTATTTCTTTTTTGTCCTTTCGGCCTAGCTTTCAATGCAAACTTGTGGACTTTTAGAATCTCTTCTCTCTCTCTCTCTCTCTCTATCTCTACGGGGGGTCCTTTGGGCTAATCTTTTTAGTCCAAATGCGACTGGAAAAATCACAGCTGTCCCCACGCACAAACCATCCCATATCGTTCAAAAGCAATTCGGTCAGAGAATCAAGCCCGTCGCCATCAGCTATCCCCCTCCAATCCCCGCCCCCCCATCGCTATCCTACCTCCCCAACTCCCCAACGTCATCCCCCCCTCCTCAAAATAACGTTCTCACCACTAGCTGACAAGTATCGTCACGCCTGTCTCGAGGGGTATATAAACCTCAATTCACACGCATCGATTACGTATTGAGTAAATCCCATGCCCCCAATCACTGTGGTTTGCCCCAGTGGCCACCATTCCAATGTGGAAAGAGGAGGTAGGAGGTTCGAATTCCCACATTCTCAGAAGGGTTGGGGTGGAGACGATTTCGTTTCAGAAGTGGATTTCGACACTTTCACGCCCTGTACAGATAAAAAGTCTGAAAGTGAGTGTTAGAATAGATATAGAGTAGAATTGACTAAAAAAAAAAAATCCCATGCCCCGAAAAAGGTGTGATTTTGGCGTCGGTTATGAAGTGATCATATCATTAAAGTCGGATACATCTTTTGTCGTATTGGTATTTTTTCTTTCGTACGGGGCACGTTCTATGTTTCTACGCGCGCTCCATAGCGGAAAAAGAGGAACGGATTCTTACGATCGGACATGTGAAATTCATGCGATTAAGGAATGCGGTGAACTTGATGCGATGGATTCTGGTTAGGGGGAGAGGTACTTTTCGTTATGATCAGCCGAGCTTTTCCCTCTTTCTTCCTTTCCCGATGCTCGGCATCGATGGGTCAACCTTCATTGCATCACCGCCTCCCACGCGTGGCGGGGCGCCATTGGCCGGAAGGATCTTTTATCCGGGCCCACGCCAATAATACCCTACGCCCGGGACCACGGGGAGCATCCGCGTCAACATCGATCCGGAGCGCCAGTCTCTCTCTCTCTCTCTCAATCACGTAGGGAAGGATCGTAACAGGAAAGCGCACGGCGAAATCAATGTGGATAGGATGATTTCATTACGTCGCCTCGAGATGTGCACCCCACGAATTTCTCATCCGACGGCCGGGAATGTTTCCTCTAGTCATAGAGAGAGAGAGAGAGAGAGAGAGAGAGAGGTTCTCTATTATTATTGGTCGGTCGCGAAATAAATTGAGGAATATGGTATGTCTAATTTTACTGGATGCAGTAGAAAAATGAAGGAATGGCAAACTCAAATAGGGTCTATGGATGAACCAAAGGTAACTAGCATTTCTTATGCAGCATTCGATTGGTGAGCTAATCTAGACATTATGAATTTAATGAGGCTAATACCATATAAAACCTTAAATCGGTACGCTTGTGCCACATTTTTTGGATAAATATGGTATAGACATACCAATTTAAGTGTTTTTAATACAAAAAAAAATTAGTAGTTTTGGGTATATGTGTCATGAGTGTGTTAGTTTAGGGTTTTTGTGGCATTAATCGATTTAATAGATATAATTAATCTTAAGATATGTTTGTTTCATGAAAAATGAATGATTTGAAAATCAATTTAAAAAAATTAATTGATTCTATCTTTTAGAAAAAATTAGTGAATATAAATTATTTTTATTATCAACGACAAATTATACCTAATACCTTCTTTCATTCATTCATATAAGAGATACATACAATCATATTTAGGTAAACGGTTTTCAAGTTACTAATTTTCTGCAAAACAAATACGCCCTTAATTTAAAACGAACGTGATTTAATCCATGAATGAGCTCAACTCGCATAGTGCCTATCCATTATTGGATTTATAGTAATCACACACACACACTCATATATATATATATTTTTTTTTTATGTGTTTTTTGGGAGACAGTGGGACCTGTGGACAGGACAGGTTCTATTGTCTGAGCTGATGATGATATGCTGAGTAATCTTGAAGGATGCGATATTGTGATTTTCCGTTCCTGGTTCACTGAACTAGAACTAGGGCAGCCAATTCCCTTGCTTTCGTATCTGTCCCTCAACTCCTAATTTGTTCTAGTTTCGGGTTCTTTGAATTGATGGGCATCTAATTGCTGGCGTGCTATTCATATGTTGGTTTGCTATTGGGGACGTCGTGGACCAAACCCAAACCAAACCCAAACCAAGTAGAGGGACTGGCCCATCTGCTGGGTTAACCTTTGCCACAGAACGTTTTCTTAAGCTGAATCCATGAGTGGGCATGCTGCAGATTGAATTGCTTAGGCAACAGGCATGGAAACTTTGGGCCCCCTCTTCGAGTTCTTCTTCATTTGGCAATCATCCTGTCGAAAACAATCTTCGGAAAGGCTCTTCCATGTATCGTGGATCCCATCCGTACCTGCAAAACGAGTTTTTAAACCCTTCGAATCAAACTCTGTAGCTGTTTCATAGATCTTTTGATACTTATTCTCTTGTGCCGCAACATAATTCACGAGCATAAATGAAATTCTTACGTATTGACATCATCTTTGTATGTTTCATAGATCTATTAGAGTTGGAAATTGGTGTTACTGTTCCTTTGCTTACTGTTTAATCCAACTCATCCTCCTCTGGAGATAAGTGGGAACTCAAGTTGCTGTGAGGGTTGATTGTCCTAATTTTTTTTGTTCACTTCAGAATTTACACTAAAAGCCTTATCCTCCCGAGTGAGAATTGGCAAATGACATCCTATCTGTATTTCGATGTACAACTATGCTACCGGCAGCCTCATAGCCTACAAGGGGGAGCTTGGTGACTGTTACTGCATTGCTGCCAAATCAGTCGGTCTTCCATGTCCTGATTATAAATGCGTTCTACTTGCATATACAGAATTGGCAAAAAGTTATCCATGCTTTGGATATGCTGCCAAAGCCTATGAACTGGAGCTTTCTGAGTTGCTTAATGCAGCTGGACATATCAGCTTTTGCATGTGGGTATGCCCTCATGGTTCCGGTTTTATTTTACGTATTCACTCAAGCTTGACTGTCATTTGTTGATAACATAATTATTAGATACATAAAATTGCTGTATCTGTCATTCCGATAATGATGTTTTGTGATTTTAGTACTGCCAGTTGAAGTGTTCTCCTTGTAGCTTAAGAGTTCCATTTACTTCTCAAAATCCTATGCCTAGATTGGTTGCAACACAATGTTTATATTTTGCTAACATGCAGGTTATGAGTCTCATAAAGAGATGCTTGAGAAGATATTCAGATGCACATATGCATCTTATGATGCAGCTGCGCCTTACGCGTCTTTCCAGACTCCCAACCATTCTTGAGGTGGCCGCATCAGAAAGGCTTTAGAGTTGGAATTGTGAGCAATGCCGAGTACTGATATCCAGATAGGATGGTATCAGCCTTGAGATTAAACCAGCTAGACAAACTAGTGTGAGATGACTAAAATATAATCATGGTTTCACCGTTTGCAGTTTAGCTTTATGCCGTGATGAGCCTGAATTTATGGTTGTTGTCCACATGACTGGTCTTGTAGAATATCATTTTATCTTATAAAGTATTACTTGTCAAATCTCGGCATCAGAGAAGTTGATTAGCTTGCTTAGTCAATAACAATGGATTTTATGCTCAATCTTATTAGTCGTGTATGTTCATGTACAGGTAGCTTGCTTTGGCAGGAGGTGCCATCCTAAATTTTGTTGTTACCTCTGCAACTGACTTACAGTCTCAAGGAACTTTTTCTGAGCTCGGTTTCAAGGAATCTTATGTATCAGAGAGGAAATTAACTGAGATTTCAGTCTCGCCATATTCATTTTGTGTTGCAAAACTTTGTGCACTGATATGGCATATCGTAAGGGCAAATTACAGTCTTGTGGACAAAAATTGTCTCTCGCATTAACGGAAGTTCTTCAACAGCAAAGCATAATAAACTTCCAGTTGCTCTGCTCTGAGAGCGACAAACTAGGTGTTATAGAAAGCCATGCAGAGAAAAGATCAAAATTTCCGCAAAATCTACCTTTTAGAACAATGTTTCGGTACAATGCACTTGATCCGATGACAAATCATCTCTTGGGGCTAAAGGGGGCGATAGAGCAAGGGCTCTGTATCTCAGTTGTAGTCCATCCTCCTTTTCTATGCTTGGAGATGAAACAAGAATTACTCTGGTTGTTGTCGTGCTGGGGTTGTCTTTGCTGTGCTAATGCTAAGATTGCTTTGAGTGGCTGCTAGGTATGTAGTTAAGTTTGGTGTCATCCTTGCGATGCTTGGTGTGACATCCCAAATCCCATGTTAAATGGAAATATCCTATTGTGTGATTCAGAAAAAGACAAGAGTGTGAAAACTCGACATGAGGGATATTTAAATGCCAAAAGTTAAGAAAGTGACATTTAAGTGTTATTTTTTAAAAGAAATGAAACACTTGAGTGCAAATCAGGTGCTAAAAATCTTAAGTAACAATTTTTTATTAATATTACTCGCTTTCGTGGCTCACCAGAGAGCTAATTCAATAAAGAAACGCCAAAACAATGTTGTTTTATTGCTGACGTGGATTATAATATAAATATTAATTAAATTAAATTTAAAACCAAATTAAAAAAAAATAGTTGCATAACAGTGGCGAGGGCTCAGCGCTTGCCTTCTGCCTCCCCCTCCTCCTCATTTTTTCCTTTTTAATATAAATAGTTTAATTTAATTAAAATTTATATTAAAATTCAAATAAGAGGTGAAATGACCTAAATTTAAAACTAAAATTTAAATTATTAAAAAAAGAAGAAGATGGAAGATGGAGATTGCAGGCGACGAGGGCTCAACTCTTGCTGCCACTTCTTAGCCATCGCCGAGTTTCTCGCCATTGATATTTAACCGATCTATTTTGCTCCGATTTTGATATTTAAGTATTACTTCCCTAACTTTTGGCACTAAGTATTTCCCCGTACTAAGTTTTGTTAGGGGTGTGCATGGTCCGGGTGGGCGGTTCCTGACCTAGAATCGGGAACCGCCCGCTAATGACCGGTTCCTGACCTAGAATCGGGAACCGCCCGCTAATGACCGGTTCCGAAAAATTGGAACCGGGATCCACCCGTTTGTTGCATAGATCCACCCGGGAACCGGACTGTCGGTCCGGTCCGGTTCCCGGGTGGATCCATGGAACCGATCTTGACGCGAAACAATTTTGGTTTTCAACATAGAACGACTATGTGACATCAAAGCAAGCCAAAGAAAGAAAAACCAAATTTAAGTACGTGGAGATGCGGACGGCGAGAGAAGTAAACGTAGCGAAATGGCGATAGGATTAGGAGCTGAAGACGAAGGGAGTGAGATGAGATCTAGGGTTTCTTTTAGTAATTTTTTTTTTAATATTAAAAAGGTTCCGGTCCGGTCCGAGTGGGCGGGTAGGTGGATCTACCCATGGAATCAGGAACCGGACTGGTACCCACTGGTTCCCATAAATTGGAACCGGGAACCGGACTGTTTCCCTCAAGAATCGCCAGTTCCGGGCGGTTCCGGTCCGGTTCTAGGTGGTCCGGGCGGTTCCCGGGTATTTTGCACACCACTAAGTTTTGTCACTCGAAGTGTCTCAAACTCTATGTGATTCATAAGGAAACATCTACACCAAAATGATGGTATTTTGGGTGATTATTCAGAGTACTCCTAAGTCCACGTGAAGCAGGTCAAATTGTTCCAAGTGCTATTAAAGCAGGATTTCCTCTGGCAAAGGTATGATTTGTGGATGGACTAAGCCCTAACAAGGGCGGGGAGTGATCAAGGAGTGAGAGTGCTTGGATAGGGTGCGGCTTTTGCATTCTTCTAGAATGACGAAAGAAGCAGGATTAATTTAGACCACACGTTATATTAGATAATGGTAGATATATCTCATGGTCTATATATGAGAGGATGACCATGACCCTACATATGGAGTAGAATCGGTTCATCCACCAAGTCTTGAGAGACTGACATCCCTAGCCAGCTTATCAGCGATCAAAGCAACTACAGAAAACTGCGCTAGTAACTTCGTCTGGTCCTTGCTCTTCATCACTTTGGTTTATTTAGTCTTTTGACTGGGAAGATCTGTGGCGCTCTCTTATTATTCTCTTCCCTTAGTACAGAAACCACGTGTGGAGAAGATGATACTGTTTAGATCCATTGTGATGAGCTAATGAGGGAGCTGGGGAAGAATTTGAGAAGGAGGAGATGGTTGATGAAGTGGACAAGAGACTTGCCGTTCTGCGAAAGGAGGGCACGCCCAGGGCTTTGGAGTTTTTCAAGGTCGTGGGACAGAAAGTCTGCGCAACGGGACAAACATGTCCTGATCAAAGGCGCACGCAGCTATCAGCTGATATCGCTCCTCTCTTGACCGAATGCTCAAAGCCAAACTTATTGGGATGCACGTGGGAGGAAAAATTTGCCCAACACCAACACCAACACCAACACCAAACCCTCAGTCGCCTTCACAGAACGAGTCTGAAGTCTTTCTCACCAAGAGTTTTATATCTTTTTAGATTACTACAGAATCTTAGTTGGACCCGTAATCTTGCTTGAGGTCATGGTTATCGGTTTAGCGGGTTAAAAGTGTGCCGACAGTTCCAAATCGTCCACATGGCATTACGTTTGGTGCAATAATTATATGATCACTCCTTTTCCAGTTCTATCACATTCAAATTTTGCACGATCATCCCAAGGCTGACGACCGGCAACCTTGAAGAAGAAGAAGAGGAGAAAGAAAGGAAAAAAAGAAAAAAAGAAAAAAGAAAAAAAAGGAAAAATAAAATAAAATAATTTAAAAATTCAAAGAAAATGATTTGAAGTAGAAATTTTAAGGACGATGCCAAATGCAATTCTATTCTGGGAATTGAAATTTTGGATAGTTATCAAATGGCTTAAAATACTTAGAAATTGTTCTCGGGAACAAAATAAAAAAGAATAATTTCTGATAAGAAATTGTTCTCGGGAACTGAATCGTTACCAAACGTGTCCTTAGTGTTTTGACTAGGAAGAACCATGGTGCTCTCTTATTATTATCTGCCCCTAGTACAGAAACCCCATGTTGAGAAGATGATACTATTTAGATCCTTTGTGATGAACCAATGAGGCAGCTGGGGAGGAATTTGAGAAGAAGAAGATGCTTGATTGATGAAGTGGATATGAGATTTGCCGTTCGGCTTTGGAGACTTTCAAGTTCATGGACAGAAAGTTTACGCAACGGGACAAACATATCTTGATCAAAGCCACACGCAGCTATCAGCTGATGCCACTTCTCTCTTGACTGAATGCTTAAAGCCAAACTTCTTGGGATACACGTGGGAGGAAAAATTGGCCCAACACCAACACCAACCCCTACCCTACGCCGCCTTGACAGAAACGAGGCTAGAGTCTTTGGGGGTGCATGATAACTGATAATTTCTGTTCCAGAAACAATTTTTCTATTCCAGACCTATTTCTGGAATAGAAATCCGTTTGATAAACCTATTTCGTTTTTCTACATCTGAAATAAATTTTTATTTCAGAAATAGGTTTGGAATAGAAATGAGAAATAAAAAAAAATTTCATCGTTCGTCAACCGGTCCTTCATCCGTTGCCGCCGACCACTGTCCATCAGTCGCCGACCGCCCGCCAGGCCCCACCGCCGCCGCCGCCGTTAGTCGCCAAATAAATTATTTTTATAAATATCATTTTAAAATGAAATTTATTCGAATAAATAAAATGATATTTATATTTATTTTTACTAATAAATATTTATTTTACAAATAAATTAAAAAAATCCTTAAAAATAAATAAATATCATTTTAAAAATAAAAATTGTTATAAAATATCATTTATTCAATTTTATTTTAAATTTTATTTTTTTATTATAAATATTATTTTTATTTTTAATAAAAAATTTAATCAAATTTATCATTTTAATTAAATATCATTTTATTAAAAATAAATATATTCATTTTATTCATTTAAAAATAAAAATAAATTTATTAAAATAAATAAAAATAAATTTATTAAAAATAATATAAATTATTTTTATTTATCATTTTATTTTTAGCTTGTTAAAAATAAATTTATTAAAAATAATTTATTTATGATAAATAAAAATAAATTATTTTTATTTGTCTTGAGTGTTTTGCCAAATAAATTTATTTTTATTCATTTTAAAATAAATTTATTTGTAAAATAAAATAAAATAGAATAAATAAAATAAAATGATATTCTTATTTTATTTTTTTTCTTTATTTTTTTTGTTAATAAATCATTTTTATTTTTATTTTTATATTAAAGATCGCCGGTCATCGCCGCCGCCGTCCGAAAAGAAGAAATTTTGTGTCGTTATCAAACGAATTTCTATTTTTTGAGTAGAAATTTTGTATTGTTATTAAACGGTTATTTTTGCTGAGAAAGAAACTATTTCTGGAATAGAAATTTTGTCATGCACCCCATTTCTCACTGACAGTTTTATATCTTTTTAGATTACTACAGAATCTTAGATGGATCTGTAATCTTGCCAAAGGTCATTGTTACCGGTTTAGCGGGTTAAAAATGTGCTGAAAGTTCCGAATCCTTCGGCATTACATTTGGTGCAATAATTATTTGACCACTCCTTTTCAAGTTCTTTCAATTTTAAATTTGGTAAGTTGCGCCGTCAATTTGGATGGATGAAAATGGCAATGTGATAGTACATTCAAGATAAAATTGATTCCAAGTGCCTTTGCCTTTTTAGCGAGCAAGTGACTGAAGAAACTTAAATGAAGAAAGTTAAAAGGAATTTAAACTAGCAACTGAAAAGTCAAAATATCTCATCAAGCGGGCTGCCCGAACTCTAGCAGGAAGGATCTTTTACTAGACGACGGGACCATCATCATGCATGACATTGGATATTTCACCGGGCAGCAATCAGAAAAGTCCTGTGGCTGTGAGTCTTGCCAACCTTTGTTCAGGACGGTCAAAAAGGACGGGCCATAATTGGGGGAGGAAAAGAGTGGCGTCAGGCGTTTGAGCGCATCTTCTCTTACAAATATCACATGCCTATCTGGTATTGGCCGGCAGTGCTTCCAACTAGTATTTTAAACTCCCGTCTCAGGAACTCAATTCGGTGAAGCCATGAAAAGTTCCAATGAAGAATCAGCAAATGATCAGGTTGGAGAGAGAAGTTACTGGAGATGGAGCAAGCAAGATTTCTTCCCTGAAGAATCCTTCAGAAACTGGGGAACCTACAGATCCGCGCTGTCGCAGATGTGTTTCCGGCTGAAGGATAGGATCAAAGCCAGGTCGGACGATGTCACCGAGCTCCAGGAGCTCAGGAAACAGAGCGAGAACGACATGAAACGTTGCCTGAACTGGTGGGATCTCACATGGGTCGGATTGGGAGGTCACATCGGAGCGGGCATTTTTGTGCTCACTGGCCAAGAAGCGCATGAACATGCCGGACCGGCCATTGTCCTGTCGTACGTTGTGGCAGGTGCGTCCGCTATGCTTTCGGTCTTCTGCTACACGGAGTTTGCAGTAGAAATCCCCGTGGCAGGTGGATCTTTTGCTTACTTGAGAGTAGAACTAGGAGATTTCGTTGCATTCATAGCGGCAGGGAACATACTCCTGGAAAGCGTTGTTGGGACCGCAGCGGTTGCCAGGGCTTGGACTTCCTACTTCACCAACTTACTGAACCGTCCCTCCAACTCATTACGCATACACACGAGTCTTCAAAACGGTTACAATCTCCTGGACCCGATTGCCGTTGCTGTTCTGGTTATTACTGCCACGATTGCAATGATCAGCACGAAGCAGGCTTCGCGCATCAATTGGGTAGCATCTGCAATCAACACCGTGGCAATTCTTTTCATCATAATTGCAGGATTTGTTCATGCAGATCCTTCTAATTTGACACCTTTTATGCCTTACGGGGCGAAAGGGGTCTTTCAAGCAGCGGCTGTTGTATATTTTGGGTATACTGGATTCGATAGTATATCTAACATGGCCGAGGAAACCAAGAACCCCTCGAAAGATATACCAATAGGACTGCTCGGATCAATGTCGATCATCACGGTGACATACTGCCTGATGGCTCTCGTGCTTAGCATGCTGCAGAAGTACACTGAATTAGACGAAAATGCAGCCTACTCTGTAGCTTTTCAGAGCGTGGGAATGAGGTGGGCAAAGTACCTGGTAGATCTTGGAGCTCTGAAGGGCATGACAACAGTTCTTCTCATTGGGGCGCTTGGCCAAGCACGGTACACCACTCATATTGCGCGAGCCCACATGATCCCGCCGTGGTTTGCCCTTGTCCATCCGAAAACTGGAACTCCCATCAACGCAACTCTTCTGATTACCATTTCAAGTGCTCTCATCGCTTTTTTCTCGAGCCTGGACATACTGGCAAGCTTGTTATCTGTAAGCACACTTTTCATTTTCACGATGATGGCAGTCGCTGTTCTTGTGAGGAGGTACTACGTACGAGATAAAACACCTCAACAGAACCTGTCGAAGCTGGGTGCTTTCTTGCTGATAATCGTAGCTTCCTCTATAGGAACTTCAGCTTACTGGGGATTGAGCCCGAATGGCTGGATTGGGTATTGCGTAACTATACCACTTTGGTTCTTGGGCACTTTAGGGATTTACAAGTTCTTGCCACAACAGAGAACGCCAAAAGCTTGGGGAGTTCCGTTTGTCCCGTGGCTTCCCTCATTGTCTATAGCAACAAATGTATTTCTAATGGGGTCATCGGGTTCTGCTGCTTTCCTACGATTTGTAATATGCACCATAGTAATGCTTGGGTATTATCTTCTCTTTGGGCTCCATGCAACCTACGATATGGCACATCAGCCACAGCAACCGGAGGCAAAACTTCAGCAGGTGGACAATGAAGCCGATGGCAAAAGCAACTTGCAGGAGGCGCGCGTTTCTTTCCCTTGAAGATCTCCCACTTTTCAAGCTCTAAACATCGATCAGCCATTTAGGTGTGTAAATATATGAGGAAGGAACTTCATCAAGTTTTCGATAGATCATAGCAAGAATCTGTCTCTCCCTTGTCGGAAACAACTAAGTTACTAGTGCTTCTGCCATTTGAATTCCATAACCTTACATGCTTTCATTTTGCAGCTGCCTCTTGAGCAAAATTTCTTCAGTCGGTGAGAAGCTTCTCCGTATTCGCTTCACAAAGAATATCCAAATTCAGTGCCAAAAGATGTGTAGTGATAAAAAACTTCGACTCAAGTGATTGATCTCACAAGAGATATTGTACAGAGTATTCACATTTTGTCATAATAGAAGAACTACAATGCCCATGACTCTGGCAAGTTGTCTTTTTACCGATACTTTAAGGAATTCCCCATCGCTACACCAAGTCACTCGGCACATCAACACTTGAGTAAGATGCATCTCCACTGGTTTCTTTTCCTCGTGATGCATGCGTAACACGCCAGGTAAACACAGAACGAAGCCAAAAGCTTCCAATTCGATTCAATAGGGACTTGTACAATACACTGAGATTTCTTTTACTCCTTCTGTTGGACTCCATGCCCACTGGCTTCTGAAGTGGTTTTCGTAATTGATGAAAGCGTGACACTTTGACTTGGAATTACAAGAAATGTATCTCATGCTTCAGATTTCTAATAACATGTTTCTGATGATTACACGAGGCAGTCCACGTTCGTAATTCAGCCGAGACCGCGATGCATGTTCACAATCGATTCTAAAGGGCAAGAGTAAGAACTAAGGCTGATTTTAATGGTGCAAAGTCATATAGACTAAGCAAAGTTCTGAATCAGATTCTATTCAAGGACATGTAGTGCTCATTTCTCCGGAACAGATTTATCAGAAAAGGAGAAGGAAAAGGAGAGCTTAGATGAACAGAATATCAACCCCCCAAAATAGAAATCTAGCTGACAGAACGAGTCAAAATGGGAGTAAGCAGGTGAGCATCCCGGTTTCATTTGCTGCGCTTCACAGCACGTCTTCCTCGGCCCTTCTTGTCGGTCCCTTCCTGCGGCGCTTAAGCAGTTCAATCTACGATAAGCGCCTGGGAAAGAGCACGAGGAAGAATGTAAGATTGTACAGTACATAGTGCATGATCATACAAAAATCACGATTTTCTTGTGTGGTCAGATAAGTAGACTTCCGAAACAGATGCCATCCTCTAGCTAGTAAGCTCCAGTAATCAGAATGAAAAGCTGTGCATATGCTGAAGAAAGTAAGCTTGGTGTTAAATCTCAGTTCATTTTTTTCAGATCTCACTTCATCACGGTAGCGTTTTTTCTTAAGAGTCATTTATGCTGAATTTCCACGTTGGATCCACGTTAGATGAGTCACTTCTTACGTGTGTTTCCACGTCAGCAATTTAAATGGGACATTAAATGGATTTTAACGGAAGATAAAATTGTCACGGGTGTGCAATTTGAAATTTTTTTGTGAATCGTCTAGAATGCATGTGTGGTGTTGCAATCTGTCTACCAAGTTAGAGAGCAGTAATTGGGAGGGAAAATAATAATCCTCGTTGGAAACTGAATCTTAACTTATCAAACGTCGAACAATCGAAAAGTAACCAAGAAAACGGATTCCATGTATCAATACACGAGAGACATGTCCTAGAAGCACTCGAACCATTGATCAAATGGGTATATTACACTTCAGAACATACGTTAATTTTCATAGATTAAATGTTTTGATTGCATACTTGAGAGTTACACAACAGATTGTGCGTCGGAGGTGAAACATTTAGGGAAGACGGAGCGTTGTTCCTCGGATAAACAAAAAGATATCCAACATAGAGAACATCGTTTTTCTCTTTTTTCACTTAAAGATAACTCATCATTATCTATTTTGGATATCTCTCCATTATTTCAATTTGAACTGCTAAGAGCAGCTAATTTTTATCCACAAGTAACCGTGTAATGGGTCACGGGCTAGGTTAGCTCAACATGGGCGGCCCACCCATAAAAACATAACCCTTTAGTCTCTCAGGCCTTCTTGCCGTCTCGATCAGCTTTCTCTTTGACTCAGATTTGCACGTTCAAGACGCACGGGGAGGGGATCATTGTGACGTGTCCTAGAGAGTTTGCAAAAAGAGAAATGCCTGAAAAAGGAAAATAGAAGAAAAAACGCGAGGGCATGATTAATTTAGAGAGCTGATTATATATTTTGATAATTAATCCACAAAAAAAGAGATTGGTGTGTTAGCACTGACTTCGTATTGTTTTTTGACGTCAAGAAAAAAAATCTTCAAGGGACAATTATCTCCCCAAATATTGCCCATTCTTAGAACAAAGAGTAACCCACTCTAATTTGTTTGTAGACCTCTTGTAAGATGTTTAATCATTTCTAAAAGTAATAACGTTGGACTAATTCTTTTTTATTCGATCTTTTTAATGCTTTTCAATTGTCACATTATGAGATTTTCAGCTTAGGATTAAAGGTCACATGTTCAAAATTTTATTGCCAATGTACAAATTGTTTTACTTTAGGGCCTTTTGCAAGGGCGAAATACCGGTGTTGGACTTGCAGGATGTTCATTGGCCCTTAGATATTTGAGTCTTTGTGCTCGTTTTTCTGAATTATTAAATAACGAAAAGTACTTTTTCTTTGATAAGTGTCTTGTTTTTCCTCAATATTATAACACGCATGCATGATAATTGGGGCCAGGGGTGGCAAATGGGTGGATTGAGTTAGATTGGGCTGGGGTGGCAAATGGATGGATTGGGTTGGATTGGATTTGGATAGATTATAAATGGATGTTCATTGGCCCTTAGGTATTTGAGTCTCTATGCTCATGCTTCTAAATTATTAAATAATGAAATAATGAAAAGTACTTTTTTTTTTCTCTTTTAAGCGTCTTGCTTTTACTAAATATCATGACACACGTGTAGGATACATTGGGGCCATGGGTGGCAAATGGGTGGATTGGGTTGGATTGGGTTTGGATGAGTCACAAATGGTTTCAACCCAAATCCACTAAGGGCTTGCATGTCAATGTTTCTATTTCTCTTTTTTTTTTTTTTGTAATTCGGAATAGAAAAAGAATAAAAATTCGTTTGGTAATGTTTTTTAATTTTTCTATTCCCGGAATAGAAAATGGGCTAAGTAGTAAATTTGAAACAGAAAAAAGAAATAAAAAAAGTAATTTATTATTTCTGAGAATAATTTCTAGAAATAAGTCATTTTTTTTTCTTTTTCTTTTCTTCTTCCTCACCGCTCGTCGGTGATAGCGGAGGTCACCACCTGGCCTCCGTTATTGTTGGCCGCCTCCTGCCACCGTTTGCTGTCCGTTGCCTCCTCGACAACTAGCCAGAGGAGGAAGAAGAAGAGAGGAACAAGAGAAAAGAAACAAAGAAAAAAAGAAAGATCTACATTTTTTTATTAAGAATTAAAATAAATTCAACGTTACAAAATAACTTATAGGTTGTACTAACGCATTTTGTTCTTTTTCTATTTCGAGAATAGAAATTTTATATAGTTACCAAATATGTTATTTTACTCAGAAACTATTTTAGGGAATAAAAATAAAGAAAGAGCTAAATCTGAAAATAAATTATTTTCAGAAATAGAAATATTACCAAACGCATCCTAACTTAACTTACATTGATCAATTTGTTTCCTAAACAATTTATATGGCCTATACCCAACCTAACACATATCCAACCCAAATCCATCCAAAAACCCGAGACAAAGGCGTAATAAATCTGATTTTGTCATTTAAACTAACGTTAAAAAAGTATTAAAAAATAAAACGTCTCTGGCTCCTCATCTTACTCTGTTGCACCCCATTCGCCTCCCCCCTCCGCTTGCGAAATCATGGGCTCATTGTTCACGTTTGAACCTAATTGAGGGTGTCCACGAACCACAGGCTTCCCGTCTAACCCCTGCCGTCCGCAAAACTTGTGGAAGCCGAACTGCTCATTGGGAATAAGAAGAACCCTAACCTCGCAGGCTTGGCCGACGTGTGGCACAACCTGGTGAGAACGCGGCGAGCCGTTGCTGGAGTCTAGGTACGAAGGAGGGAGTAGGCGGTATTGTCCATTGGCCGAAATGGCATGAATTTTGAGGCGGACATGACTTCTCTTTCTAGGGTTTCGAGGCCGGCTGTGTAGGGAGGAGGATTTCATTGGAGATGAAGCGTTCTTATATATATATATTATCTTTTTATATTTCTTTTAAGTAGTAACCTTTTTTCATATTTTTTTTTCTTTACATTGTTACGACTTTCCCAAAGGTGAACGACAAAGGGAAAGCTGATGGATTATTAAGTTTGAAAACTCAGCACGGACTCTTCCAAACCCTACCAATCACAACTTGATACTCAAATTTACTTATTTAAACATTCATTTCATTTCATTTCATCATGAGCCGCTACTAATCCACTAAGGTCGATTAGAAACCAAGTATTGAGAGTTATACTTTATTTTTGCGAACTAGAGATTCAAAAAGCTTGGGGACTAGGTTACTCTAAATTCTTCTAACGCCCTTTCAATAACTTTTCTCTTTTATTTTCAAAAATATTATTATTTTGCAAGCAATTTGGATTGAATTTAATTAAATTACCTAACATGTGAGGTGTTTATGCGGATGCGCAAACATTACTTAAACACCCAATAAATAATGCAATGAATGGGAAAGCATTCACCTATCTTGGTGCAAGCATATTAATTCCTCAACCGCAAAGTATTCACTAAAATGTATGCAATGCCTATCCTAACATGACTCTTTTTAGGCTTTTTTAATTATGAAAGAATTTAATGAAATGCAATACATGGCATGTAAATTATATGACATGTGAATTAATTAATCTAATACGCAACTCATGTCAATTCTAATTAAACATGCAAGCTATATGTAACATACAATTCTAATTAAATGACTTAATTCTAATGATGAGTAATAGTTAATGTGCGACTATTATAACATGGCTTGCGATTATCTAAATGAATGGTAAGTAAATTATATGACATATGAATTAATTAAACTAACATGCAGGCTAATATTCACTTAATTAAATGGCTTAACATACTGTCACTAGATGACATGCATATATAACATGCATTACACTATTGGATGAGGTGCGCACATGACGAGCATTAGCGACATGACCAATGATAATGCAATTAAACTATATGATGTGGCATATGATGCGGTTAAACTATATGACATGCACACATGACATTTTTTGGATTTTTATCAAAATTTGTAATCTAAATTAATTAAAACAAAAATGCACCTAGAATGAGATAACATCTCTCTAGGATTTTTTTTCCTAAAAGCATGGTATAGAGAAGACTTAAGCTAAGCAAGTAGAAATTACTAAGCATGGTATGGATGTCATAACGTAAGTTTGTGAATCTAATTTTATTTATCTATTTATTTTATTTTTGCAATGAGGTTAAAGGTCAAATTAACTATACATGTTTTCAAGTATATTTGTGCATGAGAATGATATTTTTATGATAATAAGATTGATTCATGGGTACCGCATAGAAAAATATATGTCCTTTATATTGATATACAGTTTCCACCAAACAATGAATATGATAGGAGAGGATATGAGAATTTCGGACTTTAAATCTGTGATTCACCAAATAATGGATAGGATATGAAAAAAATCTTTAGATCACTAATCCTATTCTATCAAGTCTTATTCTCATTGGAAATCCAGACACCCAAACAATGCACAAGAGTTTGGAAGATTGGTGCTTATAGTCCAATGTGGAGTGCTCTATGAATCTGAATGTACCAAAACAATATAGCTGCATTTATCACACTCATCTATAAATACCATCAATATTGTTGAGAAGCATGAGCAAGTTAAGTCAGAGAAATTCCATATCGAATAATTGATATGGTCTACACCAATTAATATATTCTAGTTGGTCCATAATTCATTGACTTAAACTTTTAAGTGAATGTAGGTCTAACTAGATATGTTGATAGGCTCGAACTTGGGCTCCCTCTTGGTGATCTCCCTAAGTAAAGGTATTGAATTTCCACTATGCGCACTTAACAAATGGTAAAAGAGTCGATGATAGATTGGTGGGCCTCCAATCTCTTACGGTGTTTGGTAAATATCTCAAGGAAGGATTGCTCAAATCTAGTTTGGTGTTTGGTGAATATCTCAATGAAGAAATCCAATGACCAACACAGTTTGTGGGCAAATGGGCATTGTGGTATAGCAATACAATATTGATGACAACCATCATGGTTCAATCTAGAGAAAAAGACCAAGAGTGTTGCAAATTCAAGTTAAGATAAGAAGCACATGCAAGTGGTGTTAGAGAAGTCCTATGTTAGAGAATTGTGTGATGTGAAGTAGTTAATATATTTTAGCTAGTTTATAACTCACTAACTTAAGTTTTTGAGTGAATGTGAGTCTAATTGGATATGTTGACGGATTCGGACTTGGACTCCTTCTTGGTGATCTCCTCAGGCGAAGATATTGGGTTTCTACTACACCCTCCCAACAAATTTACTATTTGAAAATCAATAATAAAAGCTCAACCTCTTGCATTGAAATTTACTAGCAATCCTTTCAAATTATTACGAATTCTCTTCTTATTCATTTCAATATGAAAATAGCCATCACAATGGGTCCATGGTAGAATTGGGATTGGTTCCAAGTTCTTGAGGTTATCGTTCCAAAAAAAGTGGAACCGGTACTGTATGGTTCGATTTCCAGTTCATGGTAAGAATTGAGCCATAAATTGAAAAACCGGACCAAGAATCGATGAGCCGTCATTATTTATTTTGAATTTTTATTGTTAATTTTTTTTATGTGTTCATATTTAATGGATTGATACTATTTGGCAAATGAGAATTTTTGTTGTTGCATCCATTTTCATTTTGCTCAACTGAAAATGAAAAAAAGCAAGAAGATAAAAACGAGAGATCATGGAACTAATCGATAGGGCAGGTTCCAAGTTTCAAGGTATGTAAAGTATGTTTCGGATTCCAAAAATTAAGGAACAAGATTCGATAGGTGAAACTTGGACCGAGCCTAAAACTGTTCACCCCTAACTACATCCAAGAGTTCATTGCACCATCTAAGATGTTAAAAGTTTTGATTCTTGATTCACACAATCTCATTACCAAGAATGATTGCTCCCTAGGGAATCAAGAGCGTTGAATTCGTTGAAGGTGAGCGAAGGTGTTGGAAGCAGTAAGTAAACCAACTTTCCTGAAGGATAGCGTCAAGTCTTGTGCGTGCATATAGTAAAATTGATCGTTTGAACATATGCTTATATTGTTTAGACTTAAATTAACTATGTCCTTAATGTTAATGTGGTAAATATAATAGGGGGCACTTGATGTATATAAAGCATCCGATCAACTCTCTTGATACAAAGAACTTCGTGTGCAAGTATACTTTAATCAAGGGTGATGTGATCTTTGACAAGATCGAGTTGGTCGTTATGAGGTTAAGTTTGTGGCTTTAAGTGATAGAGGATGCATTTGTAAGATGATCAACGAGCACCACACCAATGTAGGCATTGAACTTAAAGAAGAGGACAAAAGTATCATATCTTGTACTAAGAACAATATTATAGATTAATATAAATACCAAGCATGCAATGTAGAGAGACTCCCCAACGTGAGGAGATAATAAACCCCAAGGTCCATCTAAATCTTTACTATCAACAAAATTGCGTGAACAAAGTTATTTTCTAACTAATGCTAGAGGAACATAGCAAGAACAACATCAAGGGCACCATTCTTGTCAATACATATGAATTCCATAGAAAATCAATGATAAATCTCACTAAAACACTAGTTTGATTCAACTCAAGAATAACCCGATAATTTTTTCATTCAATTTTTGATGACCTATACACTCTTCAATAGAAATTGTCATTTTTCAATTGATGAAATTGTTTAGGGGTAAAATATTAATCCTTAATTTTCTATGCAATTATTTTTAAATGGTAAGCCGAAATTTAGATTTCAACATTGCAAACTTGACCTTGGGTGCAACACCTAGGATTTGGCTAATAAATTGCTTAGCCTAGACTTAACTTGGACTCTCTCGTGCCTGTCCTGATTTGCAAATTAGGATTCAAGTTCTTAACCATGCAAGATTGATTTATTTTGGAGTTGTCACTAATTAGTTTATGATAGGCCAATTAAATACCCAAGTAAATATTAGGAGAATAATTTTTTTTTTTACGAGTCAGAGATTTAATTGTTAGGACTAGAATTAGCACCTAAAGGGGGGTGAATAGGTGTTTAAAGCAATTTTAACAATTTAATCCGAATGAGAGGTTAATAAATTAAAACCAACAATTGCAGCAAATGAAAGCAGTTAATGATAAAAGGATTAGGGATAGAGAATCAAGACTCCAGATTTATAGTGGTTCGGCTTAGACCAAGCCTACGTCCACTCTCCCGCACGGACAGCCCTTCTGGCTGGATTTCACTAAGAATCAATAAGAGTGATTACAGTCTCACGCTCTTGAGTCCACAGTGTAGAAAACTCTACTACACTTCCTCAAGGTCTCACTACAATATGATCTCTCTTTTGATTACATATATCACTCGAAGAATGATATCGCAAAATAGATAAAGGAGATTCAGACTTTGGAATTCTTCTATCCGCACCCTTCAACAACTAGAGCATCTCTCTTATATACTTCTTCATGCCTTCCATACCGTTGGCACCTTCCAAAGAAGTTCTTCCAATCAACCCGTTGGACAGAATCAATTTAGAGAGATCTCGAGCTCTTTAAGGTAAGTGTTGATAGCCCATCAATCCTGCTCGCCATACAATTAGGATCTCGGTTTCCATAAGTAGATCCTTCCAAATATAAGTCGCGAAATCTTTAGAGAATCTATACGTATTCGAATATGAAAGTTAGATCTTCTAGTGCTGAATCCAGTAGAAGGATATTCTCTAGCCGTTAGAATAAAGATCATATAAGATCAGAATAAATGTCGGTCTGGAAACTGTCCATGAGAGTAAAATTTGAAATATGAGTCTTGAGTCTTGCTAGCTTCAGACTTTGATCTTCAGACTTTGTCAATAGAGTCTGTAAGTCTTCCGACTAGACTGATGAAAATGTTTTGTCAATTTCAAAATACTTTAAGAGAATTTATCCAACAATCTCCCCTTTTTTGATGGTGACAAAACTTTTCTGCAGATTTGAATATTATTGCCCTGCAATACAACTTTAAAGCAAGCATTGATATCTCATAAAGATTAGAATAAAAATAGTAGAAGTTATCCTGTACACAGACTTACCCTGTACACAGATCTGCATTCACCGAAACCTCATTAGTCACAACAGACAGTACTATCTTTATCTACTTTAGAAGCTTAAAGTAATGCAATAATGAGCACGCATTCAAAAACTGCACACAATTAAAAACTCCAGATAAAGTCAAAATAACAACTTTAAAAAAAATGTTTAAAAATTGAGATTTGGTTTGAGAAATGAGTCTGAAGTTGAAAATCTGCACTGCACTTGAAAATCTGCATTGCACTTGAAAATCTGACTGCACTTGAAAATCTGCACAAAGTCTTCTCCCCCTTTTTGTCAGCATAAAAAAAAATCATGGAGCACGAGGAATGCGAACAAGTTGAAAGTCCTCCATAGACTTGACAGTTCCTTCTAGCTTCCTCAAATCTCCCTGTACTTGGGTGAGAGTAGTGCCCTTTGCAGTATCCTGAATCTGACGCTGAACATCTTTAAGCTGATCATGCAGAGTGATGAACATTGCATGATTTTCATTCTGCAAGGTCTGAAATTCATATCCCATGGAATAAATTTGGCCTTTGAGTTCCAAGATGATTTCAAGCAGCCTTCGAAAATCTCCAGAATTGTCAGTCTGAGTGCTTGTTTCAGCTCGGTCTGATGGTGGAGTCAAGCCAGTATGAATGTCAGCAGGAATTTCAGTTTGTGGAGATGATGCCTCTCCTTCAGGAAACTGTGCAGCATGAACATCTTCAGCATCACGAGGTGATCGACTAACACATGTTTGAGTATCTTCTTCTCCAAAAGTCAGTAGAAGAGGGGTATGTTCTCTGTTTGTATCTCCCCCTGTCTCCATGTCTTCTGTAGGAGAAAAGAACTCTTCGTTCTGAGGAGTATCCTCAGTGACAGGCTATTGTAGATCCTCTTTCTCTGCTGAAGAAACTGTGTCTGCTGGTTCCTCCGCTTGTGCTGCTTTTTTCTCTTCCTCTCTTTCTTCCTCTTTCTTCCTTTCTTTCTCTTCCTCATCCTCTCTTCCTTTCTCTTCCTCTTTCTCTTCTTCTTTCTCTTCGTCTTTCTCTTCCTCTTTTCTGGTTTCTGCAAATTGTTGTTCTGGAATAGCTGGAGTAGATGCAGAAAATTGAGAAACAAGAGCAGAGATGGGTAGAGCATCCTCATCATCTTCATCTTCCAAGATGATTGCCCTTCTCTTCTTGGTAGAACTAACCATTGGTTCTTTCCCTTTTCTTTTGGCCGCTGATGAGTCTGGTCTGAACTTGATAGGAGACTTTTCCTTGAATTGCTCCAGCTTCTTGCTAAGCTCTTTCAGACGCATCTTGGTAATCATCCTCAGCCCGATGACCATTTTATCAATAGTCTTCACAGTGAGAATATGAGGAGGTTGAATGTTCAGATGTCTGAAGAGACGAGTAATGAGAGCAGCATAATGAAGTTTTCCTTTGTCCTTTGCCATGCATCTGTACATGTGAAATATGATGGTGTGCGGCAAAGAGAAGTTAAGACCAGTCTTGATTGCAAACATCAACTTAGCCTCTGAGATGGATACATCTGTCTTGGATGTTGATTTGGGTCTCAGACAGTTGATCACAATCTTGTGAAGCAAAGTATTTGTTGCATTCATCCTTGAGTAGGAGAGACGACCTTCAGCAATTCTGTCTTTTGCGAGTTCAAGAGTAGCATGGCTTATAGACACACTAATTGATTGGAAAGCCCCTCTTTCCATACCAAGTATATCTGCCAGAATGTCCTTATCAACAACATACTCTTTATCCCTTACGCTGAAAGAAAAGCTGTTTGCATCAATAAAACTGAGATTGGAGTAGAAGTACGCTGTTAATTCGGAATGTGCCATATCACAGTTAGTACAGAACTGATAAAGTTGAAGTTTTTCAAACTTCTCTCTCAGATTTATGCTCAATAAGTCCAGAAAATCGAAATTCACAGTCCGTGGATTCATCACCCCACGCTTCAGCAACTTTTCATACTTCTTCCTATGTCCGTCTGAGCGGAACAGTTCATCATTCTTTCCTCGAAGGTTTGCAGTCACACCCATCCATGGTTTAAAGTGTATGAACATCTTTTCATCATCATCCTTTCCCTCTGGCTGATTCATACTACCAAACCTAGGGTCACTGGGAAAGTTTGCAAATGCTTTTGTAGCAGTCCCTTCAGGAACAATTTCTGACCTTTCCATGACGGTGAGAAAATGAGTCTCATTTCTGTAGCCCTTCTCTTTTAGAAATTCATCAATGAAGGTCATTGCAGAACCTCCTTCCTTTAATACAGAGTAAAGCCTATAAACAAAGGCAGGCTTAAGAGTTCTTACTGGTTCAATAACTTCAAAAACTGTTTCTGCATCTTGAGGGCGATGTCCTTGAGGTCTAGTTGGGGAAGACCGCAGTTGAGATCGTTGAGGAGTTTGCTCAGAAGGAAAGTCGCTTTCTTCGGTCAGATTGAAGTGCGTAGGCCCCTCACTAGATCCTTGTGGTCCCCTGTTTGCTATTCTGGATGACTTCCTTTGATACGACATTGTTGCTTTCTTTGGAGAAGCTTTCTCACTTGTGTCGCAAGAAAGTTAAAAACTTTGAGACGAAGAAGTTTTGGAGAGAAAAATACAGAGCAGTTAAAAGCTTTTTGTTCTAGGGTTTCCGGGTAAAGTGAAAACGAAGAAGAAGTGTATAAAAGATAACAGATACGGGGGAAATCCAAGCGTCGCAAATTTTGGAAATCTTAAGAATTTCCTTTTGAAAAAATAACTGCCTTAATAAATCGATAACCACCCCTTTTAAAGTGTAACTACCTTAATAAGCTCAATTAGAGATAAACAGACAGTCTTACCTTATCGATATGACAGTTTAAATAAATAACTTACAGTTGTGTCGATTCGTATTCTCAGTCTTCAATCTTTGAGTCTGATGCTCTGTCAGACTTTAGTTTCTGAGTCTGAGTTTCAACATTCTTCAAGAGATAATATATTGAGTCTTGAGCGAATAGACTCAAACAAGCTTTTCTCAAGTGGCTTTGTGAAGATGTCCGCCAGTTGATTCTTTGAGTCTATGAACTGTATCAAGACCTCTTTGTTCTGAACATGATCTCTTATAAAGTGATGTCGAATCTCAATATGTTTTGCCCTTGAATGCATGATAGGATTCTTTGTAAGATTGATTGCGCTGGTGTTGTCACATCTTATTTCTGTGCAAGAGTCTTCAATGCCAAAGTCTTGCAGTTGTTGTTTTATCCATAGTATTTGAGAACAACAACTTCCAAGGGCTACGTATTCT
Organism: Eucalyptus pauciflora; assembly: GCA_007663325.1. Classification (NCBI taxonomy): domain Eukaryota; kingdom Viridiplantae; phylum Streptophyta; class Magnoliopsida; order Myrtales; family Myrtaceae; genus Eucalyptus; species Eucalyptus pauciflora. The sequence goes on from VMYD01000281.1 coordinate 944,920, forward strand.
GCTTCAGCTGTTGAAAGAGCCACAGTACTTTGTTTCCTTGAAAACCAAGATACTGCCCTGTTTCCAAGCAATTGACAAGTACCTGAAGTGCTTTTTCTTTCAACTCTACAACCTGCAAGATCTGCGTCTGAATAGCCAAGAAGTGTAAAGTCTCCTTCTTTGGGATACCATAGACCGATCTTAGCAATAGTAGCAACATATTTAATAATACGTTTAACATCACTTAGATGAGATTCTCTAGGATCAGATTGAAACCTAGCGCATATGCAAACACTAAATAATATGTCAGGTCTGGATGCAGTAAGATAAAGAAGTGAACCAATGATACTCCTGTATAACTTTTGGTCGATTTTCTTCCCTGCTTCATCTTTGTCTATCTTCAAGGAACTTGACATTGGTATGTCAGTCTTTTTGCAATTTTCCAGACCAAACTTTTTAACAAGTTCTTTTGCATATTTCTCTTGATGAATGAATATTCCCTCCTTTAGTTGTTTAACTTGTAGACCAAGGAAAAAGGATAGTTCACCCATCATGCTCATCTCGAATTCATCCTGCATAGACTTAGAAAATTTCTTGCACAAAGTCTCATTAGATGATCCGAATATTATGTCATCAACATAAATCTGAACAAGTAGAAAACTTTTACCTTCCTTTTTAATAAACAAGGTAGTGTCTACCTTTCCTTTAGAAAAGCCATTATGAATTAAGAAGTTACTTAGCCTTTCATACCAAGCTCGAGGAGCTTGTTTCAATCCATATAAAGCTTTCTTCAGTCTGAACACTGAGTCTGGTTTCTTTGAGTCTTCGAATCCAGGAGGTTGTTCCACGTAGACTTCTTCTTGAATAAATCCATTCAGGAATGCGCTTTTGACATCCATTTGAAACAACCTGAAATTCTTATAGAAAGCAAAAGCAAGTAGTAATCTGATTGCTTCTAACCTTGCTATTGGAGCGTAAGTCTCATCATAGTCTATCCCTTCTTCTTGCATGCATCCTTTAGCCACGAGTCTTGCTTTGTTTCTCGTTACTTTGCCTTTTTCGTCAACTTTGTTTCTGAAAACCCATTTAGCTCTAATAACTGATTTACCTTTTGGTTTGGGAGTTAATTCCCATACGTCGTTAATACTGAATTGTCTGAGCTCTTCTTGCATTGCTTCAATCCAGCTTTCATCAGCTAAAGCTTCTTCAATATTTTTGGGTTCTATTTCAGATATAAGGGCAACATCACTAGACTCTTCTCGCCTTTTGGATCTTGTTCGAATTCCCTCATTAATGTTCCCAATAATGAGTTCTTCAGGATGACTAGACTTGTGCTTCCAGTTACCGGTCAGTCTGATAGATTGTTGATCTTCTTCTTGAGTGGATTCTTCATCAGTAGCTTGTTGTACTGATTTCGAATTAGTAACTGCTTCAGTGGAGTTAGATCTAGCAGTGTTTGGAGCAGATTCTGAATCTTCAGTCTGAATTTGCTAAACTTGTGGAGAGTCTTGAAATTTGACATTCATTGATACTTCCACAGTCTGAGTCTTTTTGTTGAATACTCTAAAAGTTTTGCTTGTCGTTGAGTAACCAAGAAAGAATCCTTCATCTGATTTTTCTTCAAACTTACCAACACGATCATTTGCATTCTTTAGAATAAAACATTTGCAACCAAATATTTGAAAATAAGAAACTATTGGTTTCTTTCATTTAAAAATTTCATAAGGGGTTTTCTCAAGAATTGGCCTTAAAAACACTCGGTTTATAATATAGCAAGCAGTTGAGACAGCTTCAGCCCAAAACCTTGGAGAAATTTGATTTCCAATTAAAAGAGTTCTTGCCATTTCTTGTAAAGACCTATTCTTCATTTCCACAACCCCATTCTGTTCTGGTGTATATGGAGAGGAGAATTTGTGTTGAAAACCAAATTCATCACAAAATTTAGTAAAGTCTTGATTTTCAAACTCACCTCCATGGTCTGTACGAATGCTTGAGATAGTGTGACCTTTCTCATTCTGCACTTTCTTAGCAAACTTTGAAAAGAGAGAGAAAGTCTCTGACTTACTTGAAAGAAAGTAGACCCAAGTAAATCGTGAGTAATCATCCACGATTACTAGACAGAACCTTTTTCCACCAATGCTTTGCGTTCTGGTAGGTCCAAACAAATCCATATGCAGAAGCTGCAATACATGATTAGTGGAAACTTTATTTATTGATTTATAAGAATTTCTAACCTGTTTACCCAGTACGCATGGTGTACATAGATCGGACTTTGAGTAATTGAGAATAGGCAACCCTCGAACAAGTTTCTTGGTAGAGATCTTGTTGATTTGCTTCATATTGGTATGGCCTAGCTTTCTGTGCCATTGATTTGCTTCATCTTGTACTGATATTAAGCACTGTGATCTTTCTTGATTCACATCCAGAAGGTAGATATTTCCATGTCTTCGTCCAGTAAAAGATTGAGTAAAGTCTTTACTGATTCCAGAGCACGTTTCTTCCTGGAAATTGATCTTGAAACCAATATCGCACAACTGACTTATGCTAAGCAGGTTGTAATTTAATCCTTCAACTAAGGAAACATTATTGATTGACAAACTTCCAATCTTTACTGTTCCTCGGCCAGTAATTCTTCCTTTGTTGTTACCACCAAAGGAAACTTTTCCTCCGTCTATCTGGACAAGTTTTATGAAGCAGCTTGAGTCTCCTGTCATGTGTCTTGAGCAGCCACTATCAAGATACCATTTAATCTTCTTTTTGATAGTAACCTGCAATTAACACGAATTCAAGCTCTTTTTGGTACCCATACCATCTTGGGTCCAGAAGTGTTAGAACAATAGACAGTCTTAGCCCAGCTCTTTTTGACAGGTCTCCAAACCAAAGGACATTCTTTTTCAAAATGTTCTATGCTTTTACACTTGGAACATCTCAACGCATTTCTGCCAACAGGTTTTACAAAAACTTTCTGGAAATGATTCTTATAAGCAGTTCTAGCTGGTCTCTGTTTAATTCTTTCTTTAACCTTCGGAAAATCAATTAGTGGAATAGTTTCAGAAGTCATACCAAGACCTAATTTATCAAAGTATGGTCTTTGTATCGAAAGAATCTTATCCAACTTTTCAGAACCATTTGAAAATCTTTTTGATATGTTAGTGATATCATTTTTCAAAAGATTATTTTCATTTGAAATAATGTCTGAGTTTTCTTTCACAGCAACAAAATCTTTTTCCAGCTTTTCAAACTTTTCTTTCAAAAGTTTATCCTGTTGTTTCAATGTAGAATTTTCCCTTTTTAATTCGGAGATCCTCTTAAGAGAGGTTTTCAGACTAAGACAAAGTTCATCAATATATTTAGAAACCTTAACAGGAATTTTCAGGTTACCAACCTCGAGTTCGCTGTCTGAGTCTGTGTCTGAATTAAGGTCTGAGTCTGAGTCTGATTTTGCCATCAAACAGATATTGGCATAATCATCGTCACTTTCTTCACATTCAGTATCACTCCAAGTCTCTGCTTTGAGTGCCTTCCTGTTTTTCTCAGTCTTTCATTTTCTCTTCTTTAACAGAGGACAGTTGGGTCTGATGTGTCCCTTTTTCTTGCATTCAAAGCAAGTCATTTCTTTGTTAGAATCATCTTCCTATGTTGACCTATTTTGAAACCTTTGAGAATTTTGTTTCTTCCAATTGAATTTCCTTCCTTTTCTGTTCAACTTTATGAATCTCTTTATCATGAGTGCCAGTTCTTCATCATCTAGATCTTCTTCAGAGTCTGTAACATCAGAATAGTCATTAGACTTTAAGGCAATAGATTTCTTACCTTTTGAGTCTTCCTCCTCGTTGGTCTGTTCCACTTCATAGGATTGAAGAGTCCCAACCAGTTCGTCTACAGAGAGTGGAGCAATCCTTTGTGTCTCTCTTATTGAGGTTTTTATGTAATTCCAGTCTCTTGAGAGTCCTCGAAGGAGTTTGTTGACCTTCATATGTCCTGAGATTGGATGTCCCTGATATTCAAGACCATTCACAATTTCAGTAAAGCGACTAAACAAGTCAGTTATTGATTCTCCTGATCTCATTTTGAAGACTTCATATTGTCCCAAAAGAATGTTGATCCTCGTTTCTTTCACACGATCAGTTCCTTCATAGGTAATGTGAAGCCTATCCCAAACTTCTTTTGCTGTATCACAAGAAGATATTCTGTTATACTCAGTAGGGGATAAAGCACAATATAAAGAGTAAATAGCTTTGGCGTCAAGAGTCTGTCTCTTGGTGATTTCTTCTTGAGTTAGAAGAGTAGGAACAGCAGTTTCTTTTCCTCTCTCTGATTCTGATGCAGCAGCAGGAATGATTCCCTTATCAACCACTTCCCATTCCAAAAGATCTTTTGATCTTAGGAATGCCTTCATCTTATTTTTCCAGATGCTGTAGTCTTTTCCATCAAAGTATGGAGGTCTTGTATTGCTTTGACCTTCAACCAACCCTGTAGGCAACATACTAGCCATAGATCTTTTACTTAGAAGTAAAGACACTTCTTATAAACAAGTACACAAGCTCTGATACCAATTGTTAGAACTAGTATTAGCACCTAGAGGGGGGTGAATAGGTGTTTAACGCAATTTTAACAATTCAAATCAAATGAGATATGAATAATTTAAAATCAACGATTGCAGCAAATGAAAGCAATTAACAATATAAAGGATTAGGGATAGAGAATCAAGACTCCAGATTTATAGTGGTTCGGCTTAGATCAAGCCTACGTCCACTCTCCCGCACGGACAGCCCTTCTTGCTGGATTTCACTAAGAATCAATAAGAGTGATTACAGTCTCACGCTCTTGAGTCCACAGTGTAGAAAACTCTACTACACTTCCTCAAGGTCTCACTACAATATGACCTCTCTTTTGATTACATATATCGCTCGAAGAATGATATCGCAAAATAGATAAAGGAGATTCAGACTTTGGAATTCTTCTATCCGCACCCTTCAACAACTAGAGCATCTCTCTTATATACTTCTTCATGCCTTCCATACCGTTGGCACCTTCCAAAGAAGTTCTTCCAATCAACCCGTTGGACATAATCAATTTAGAGAGATCTCGAGCTCTTTAAGGTAAGTGTTGATAGCCCATCAATCCTACTCGCCCATACAATCAGGATCTCGGTTTCCATAAGTAGATCCTTCCAAATATAAGTCGCGAAATCTTTAGAGAATCTATACGTATTCGAATATGAAAGTTAGATCTTCTAGTGCTGAATCCAGTAGAAGGATATTCTCTAGCCGTTAGAATAAAGATCATATAAGATCAGAATAAACGTCGGTCTGGAAACTGTCCATGAGAGTAGACTTTGAAATATGAGTCTTGAGTCTTGCTAGCTTCAGATTTTGATCTTCAGACTTTGTCAATAGAGACTGTAAGTCTTCCGACTAGACTGATGAAAATGTTTTGTCAACTTCAAAATACTTTAAGAGAATTTATCCAACATTAATGAGTTCCATGACTTGATTACGCTATATTATCCTAACACCCTTTTAGTACCTTTTTTTTTTTGTATGCAAATTATTTATGCAAGCAACTTGCATTGGTCTAATATTTTCGAACATGTGAGGTGATCATACGAGTGTGCAACCATTAATATAACACTCAAATAATCAAAGCTGTGAATAAATTGCAATGATGGAAGGGGATTTACTTAGCTCGAAGCAACATAAGTATCTGTGACAAATTTGAATGAGAATTACATATTCAATCCTTAATATGATACTTAACTGCCACGCTCAATATATATATATATATATATATATATATATATATATATATATATATATTTGGGTTTTCTCTTATTTAAATAAAAACTACCTATATGTCATGTAATTTAACTGTCTAGCCTGATTCCAATGACATGCAATAATTAATATGCAACTACTTTACATGACACATGACTTTGATCAAATAACTCTGCATGACATACATTCTAAATGTCACGCATATGACAAGACCTAAATTATATGACATGCACATGAATTTCTTTATTTTTTTCATCAAAATTCGTAATTAAAAATTACTAAAAATAAAAGTCTACCAAAAGCAAGATATTATCAATTTTAAGTTAGGAAATAGGCTAACCGTAATCTTATTTTAACTTTGAAATTTATCCCAACATACAATTCAATTCAAAAATATCATCAAAACATGCATTCTAATTTAATTATAAAAGTATTTAGACTATTTTATCATGAAATTTTATTTAGAAAATCAATTCAATATGACATGATATGCAATGCAATCATTTTTTATTTTTAGGACAAAGAAAGCAATCGAACTAAGATAAGCACCATTTAAGATTTTTAAAAATATCTCCCAATCAGTTCAAACAAGGAAACCGTATCTAATCATATTGAAATTTTGCAAATAAAATCAATAAATTGATCTTAAGCTTTAAAGATCAAAAAATTAATTTTAAGGATTTCCGCAAAATCAATAATTCCATCTAAAATCTTATAAAAAAAAATTAAAAATCATGTGCATTTGCAAAGTAGAAAATATACGCTAATTTGGATATACACCTATCACTCAAACATATTGATTAGATGAATTAGTTAAATCAAGCAATAAGATATTCCATGGAATTGGATAAGTATTATTACCTAACTTGGAGGCTTTGTTCCCAAATTCCAATCGGTGGATGGCAGGTTGGACAGTGACCGGCAACACGTGATGGCTGCAGTTGCCTAAGAAGCACCGACACTCTCCGGAAGCTTTCGTGTTGTGTCCGACACTCCGACACGTGTCCGACACGCTCCGACACGCTTCGACATGCTCCGACACGTGGTCAACTCTTTTCAACATGCTCCGACATGCGAGTTTGAAATTCCGACATACGATTCCGACACGCACGGGGTCAATTTTAAAAATTTTCAATACTTGAGGGGTCAAAATGTAAATATATGAAAAAAATAATGAAAATAACAAAAATAAAGGGGAAAGAAGAAAATTCTTACTCTCAAGTTTCTCACTTAAAAGTCTTAATCTTTCCGTGAGTGATGATGGAACGCCCCTCTTCTAATCGGTGTCGTTCGGTTGCCCTCACATACTTAAAGTTATAATTTTTTTTGCTTTTTTCCGCCTCTCGCAAGCATCGCTTGCGAGTTATCTCTTTTGGTCTATGTTATTGGCTTGTGAGTTATCTCTCACATTTTCCATGGCGAATCTAGTGATTTCCTTTCCTTTTGGTCATACTTCGAGAGTTCTTATCCTTGATTTTCATTTTTCTCGAACCTTGTTTTGTAGAGGAGCTCCAAGCTAGTATATATCATGAATTCTAAACTCTGTCTAGGACTATAAGAAATCTCACTAATCTCCGACAAGTATGAGAAAACAGGACATGTTCCTTAAGTTTACTCTTTCATGTTTGCAATTTTTGAATTTCTCGTTCAATCTCTGTCAAATTAAAACAATGGATGATATTAACAAATGTTTGATTAATATTTTTAGTATAAATTAATTCTATGCTCTTTTTATTATTATTTATTTATTTTTGCATTTATATATAAAAAATAAAGTGTCGGAACGTGTTAGAATTCTCTATTTTTTGAAAAATGACGTGTCGGCGTGTCATGTCATGTCGCGTGTCCGTGTCGGTGCTACCTAGGCTGTTGCTCAACTGGTGTAGTCTTAGCAAAGGTAGCAACAACTCGGTGACAGCAGGAAACGTCACGGCGGTGCAGTGATTGTGGAAAACACTGGGCACGGCTCCGCGAGACCTACAGGAACGCTAAAAGATGCTGGACTAACAAGGAAATTTATTAGCGACGCCTTCGTGAAGCAAAGAGAAGGCGAGATCCGGCACTAGGAAAAGGGCGTCTGGCCATGTCGTGTGCGATGAGAACTGGAGCAGACACGTGGCCAGTAGCACGCGCGGCAAGTAATTCGGCAGTAACAGTTGATGATGGCTTTTCTTTCGAAAATTCTCCCTTTTCTCTCTGGACGTGGGTCGCCCTCTCTTTATTCGCATGTCATGTCCCGGAGTAAAGAGAAAGAAAACCATAAATGCAGCAAAAGAGAATCCTCCTTTCCTTGACCAAAACTAGGCCTTTTGCTTTTCACTGCTTGGACTCTTTTTTTTGACTTTTCTTCTCGTTGGTGTTGACTTCAGCCCTGCACTCCACTCAGCAATTGATGCAAGAGAATCGACCTTTATGGGAATTCTTCCAGATCTGGGCTAGGGAGTGTTGAGTGATGCGAGACGATGGAACTACGGAGAGAGTTCGCTGACGTTGTTTTTGACGGACGCGAAAGCACTGGACACACAGAGCGAAATGCAGAGCGAAACAAAGAGTGGGAGGACGATTGCGATCCTAAAGAGGAGTGATCTTGACAAGCCACGGATGGGAGGGAGTAGATGCTGGATTGACGCCTAGGAACGCTGTGAGAACACCAAAGGGAGAGAGTGCCGCCAGTGCACCAACAAAATGCTAGAGAAAGAGCGTTTCTCGTTGAGGCCTTTTCTTGATCTGCCCCCTCCCCTTGTCCTCTATGTTTTTCTCTATTTGACTGTACATGAATTGTCCAGATTAAGGCCCCGTTTGGTTCGGTTTTCCCAAGGGGCTTTGAGCCCCCAAAGCCCATTGGGAAATTTTTTGGATGTTTGGTTTAGCATTTGGAGGTCTCATTGGCCAAATGTTGGCCTTTAAAATTCTGAAAGTCCAAAGCAGGTGGGGATCTGCTTTGGGCATTCAGCATTTTCGGAATGCTAAAGAGGGGTTTAATGATTTTTTTTTCTTTTAATATTGCCCTCACTGATAATTGCGTTTTCCTATTTTACCCTAAAAAACTACTGTTCATCGTCTTCCTCATTGGATTTCTTCAAGAGTGAAGCTTAGTCGGCCAGATCTGGTTGCCCACGCACTACTGTCGCCACTCACCGCTATCACGTGGGTCGCGGCCTTAGGCGGCGTCGCCTGGGTCACATGGCTTCAGGCCGCGACCCACATGACGGCGGTGTGTGGGTCGCGCGACTTGCCGCCTCCCCACCACCACTGCCACCAGTCGCCTCCCCTACCACAACCACCAGCTCCGGCCTCAGGCGATGCCGCCTGAGGTCGCGCGGCCTAGGCAACGCCACTTGAGGTCGAGCGACCTAGGTGACGCCGCCTGAGGTGGCCTCAAGTGGCGTCGCTTGGGTCTCTCGACCTTAGGTGAGCCGCCTCCCCCCATCGCCTCCCGCCACCGCCACTGCCACCGCCAGCTGTCGCCTCCCCACCACTGCCGAGTTGCTCCCCCACCATTTTCCCCTCCACGCAGTTGCTGCATCTCCTCCTCCCTTTTCTTTTCTTTTCTTTTTTTCCTTTTTCTTTTCACTTCAAAGGTACTTTGCAAAATACACACAAAAATGAGTTTCCAAACACACTTGCCTTCACAAAATGCCAATTCACTCAAAGATACTTGGGGAAATGGCTTTGCATTTCCCCAAAATTGAACCAAACGGGACCTAAGAGCTCCTTTTATAGCATAAAATTAGGTCTACCCCTTTTTTATGAGGACAAATTTCGGCCTCATGGGATCAACTAAGCTCAAAGTCCCTAAAATTAAAGTTCGAATTGATCACATTGGCTCAATTAAATAAATTCCAGCCTTAATCATAGATTCAAACAAGCCCAGAAACTCTCTCTTTTATGTGAATTTCGGCCATAATATTGCTCTCTATGGGCTTGATCAGATTTTCCTGTGCAAATGATCCAATTAAGTTCCAAGCCTTTAATTAAATTCATCCATCGCCAATCAATTGCAATTTATGAAGTTATCTATAACTAATAATGCAAATGCTCCTGAAACAAACTATATACTATACAATTTAATCTTAATATTTTTGTTTAGGATCTAAATATTAATTCCTAATTTTCTATGCAATTATCCCTAAATGATGAGTCAAATTTTATGTGTCAACAACTACCACCCATTTCTTCTGTCCAAATCAAATCAAGGTTTTGAGAATTAGAGATGTACAATTGTACCTAGGATAGTTTCATTGTTGGATCGCCGTAATAATCATCAACCTTTCCCTGTCCGCCAAGTCCTCGAGCCAGCTTTGCTTCATGGCATCATGTCCTAGTGTTTGGACGCAAATATGAAGTAGATCATATGAATGAAGAAGCGGAAGATCTGAAGGGTCTAGTCGATGAAGGGTATGAGTAGAGATGTTAAAATATATGTTAAACCCATCTATCCCTTTAAAACATAAATGAATTATGAATGGGTCACTTAAATCTTGAAGAGCCTATTAAAACGAATTTAAAAATTGAAAGCCTAAGATAAATGGATCTAAATGGGGTGGACTTAGAACCCATTTCCAACCCAAGGCTCACACACACTCTTTCCCTCTTTAGCCTTATAACAAGAAAAAATATCATTTTTTTTATATAAAAAATCAAAGTTTTAATTATTTTTATATTTCCTTTATATTTTTTTCCCTTTCTTCTTCCATCTTCAGCTAGTGGCCGGCAAAATCAGTGGTCGACAAAGCTTGAGCTTGCTGGCTCAGGTGAGCTTGAGATTGCCAATGTCTGGCGAGGCTTGAAGCCTATCGATCTAGCAAGACTTGAGCTCCCCGGCCTTGGGTGAGCTTGAGCTTGTTGACATCTAGTAGGGCTCGAGCCTCACCGATCTAGCGAGACTCGAGCTCTTCGATCTAGCGAGACTTGAGCTCGCTTGTGGTCGGTTATCAACCATTGTCGTGGCTGACGACTGGCCAGAGAAGAATTAAAAAGGAAAAAAAATTAAATATTATATTTAAAAAAGATAAAGAAAAAAGAAATAATTTAAAATTTGATTTTAAAAAAATAAGAAATAATTATAAGTTCGATTTTTTTAAAAAGAAAAAGATATTGAAATGAGTGCACAAAGGAAAACTTAATCATATTTTTCGTACCAAGCGGCATAAAATATTTTCTAATTTATTTTTAGATTTCAAGCAAAAGCCAAAAAATATTGTAATTTTCTTGAAAAAAATACTTCTTGGAAAATATTTTCCAAGAAACAAATGGAGGCTTATTTTTAAAAAAAGTTATAAAAATTGTTCACTAAATTTGTCTTACATGAAAGTGTTTTAGGAATACCATTTAAACAAAATCATAACAAATAAGCTTTCTTAGGTTTAATCAAATAGGTCGGGTATGGGTTGGGAATGGTTGGGATGGGTTGGGTATGGGTCAATAATTTTGTATTACGATAAATGGGTTTTAAATAGGTTAAATGAGTCAATTTGGGTCGGACCATTTATGACCTAACCTAAATTTGATCCTATCCATCTATTTGACCGGTCTAGGTATGAGTTGGTGGGCATGTTCGACTAGTCAAACCACTTTCCATGGCCGTTGGGCTAGACACCAGCGACTCTTACCCAGTGTCAAGGTCACCGAATGATCAAGGAACACAGAAAGCCCCAAATTGAAGCCACGTTAGTGAAATTAGGTGGAAAATTGCTCTGACGAGAACCTTCCAAGAATCTTAACTTCAACTTGCGGCTTCTTCAAATTGGATCAAAGTCGAAAGTTTCTGAAAAAATTGCCCCAAATTTTGTTGTCAGAATAAGCTGGTAGGTGAGCTTGGCACTTATTTTAAACTAAGTTTGCAGCTTCATAACTTCATCTGAGACAATCCATTCGAAACCCTCTTTTAAGAATATGGCCTCACTTCATACCTAGATTTAAAATTTTCCTCTCTTTTTGGTAGGCTTCTGAATGCGAAATGTTTAACACCACAAGTGGAAATCTATCTATCTTGCTTCTTTCCCTCTATCTTTGTTTTTTCCTTTTTGTCTCAACAAAATATTCGGCACATGCATTTGCAATCTGAAGGTAATAATTTCATGAGAATAGGAATTGGCTCTCATGATTACGACAGTATCATAGAGAATTTAACGTATGAATAGATCGTACAATTCAATCTACGACTCTCGTGGTCTTCTCTTGACAGCGAAGTTATGTGGCGTCCCTCTAGAAGGACGAATAAAGAAACGAGTTGACTTGTACCTTTCAAATGCATCGCACATAATTCATGGGTCCCCTTTGTTGGACGCAAATTGTGCAACCCCAAGATCTCCATAACCAGAAAGATTATTCTTAATAGTCAATCCTATCCCATAAAGTCTCAAACACCGAATCATGGCGGTAACTGCATGTATACACATAGAGCCTTCCATGGTCACGAGTGTTCTCAACTCTATTGATATGGATCCAATATGGTAGTGTGTCAAATGGATAACATCTCTCATAGAGAGATCTCATTTGTCAGTCACCATTCTCTTACCTTAAGTATCACAAAAACTTATGCCACTAGAGAATGTCCATTCTCTTACCTTAAGCGTCACAAAAATTTTTTTTGTGTCACTAGAGAATGTCTTTATGGTTCCATGAACCCACATATGTCTTGTCCTTACGGTTAACCATTCTTTATGTATAACAAGACATATGGACAAGGATAATAACCGGATGCCCCTAGCATTCACTCAAGATATATACAATACCTTGAGACTTTATCAATATGTATTCAATGTAATAACAACACATTAAAAAAAAAAAACTTTATTGAATGCAAAAGTTGATACATATCAAACTGTTACAAAATGTAACGAACACAGATGAAACCTTTATCAGAATAAAGCCAAAATAGCTCCCACTAAACAACATCATCTCATGATGCTCCTAGGCCCATGCTAATGACACGTCGCTTAAAATACACATGGGCGTAGACCTTTAGTTAGTGGATCTACAACCATATCATCTGTGGAAATATGTTATATTAAAACGTCACCTTTCTGTACCGTTTCCTTTTGGTCAAAAGTTTTGACCACCATATATTTAGACCCCTTGAGACCTTTGTAGTAAATAAATAATACTACAAATTTGTTATCTCAATACAACCGTATAGGTCTATCCATAAAGTTTAAAACGGTCAACTCCTTCATGAGGTTCCGGAGCCTAATAGCCCAGGTAACAGTCTAAAAGAATGTTACAAACTCTACTTACATAGTAGAAGATGATATAGAACTTTATTTACTGCACTTCCTACTAACATAAATATGTATTTTGTTATTGATCTCATGTTATCATAACAACTAGCAAAGTTTACATCTAAATACCCTACTAACTGCAAGAATTGAACATATCCACATATTAATATATAATCTCTTATCCTCTTTAAGTAATTAAAAACCTTCTTGGCAGCAACGCAATAATCGCATCCTGAATTTGATTGATGTCTGCCTAGAAGTCCCGTCACAAAGACGATATTTAGTCTAGTGCAAATTCGAGCATACATTATACTTTTAAGTGCACTGACACAAGGTACACATTTTAATTAGATTTTCTCAATATCTAAATAAGGACAGTGTGATAGATACAATCCATCACCCTTAACAACAGGAGCAATTCCTGACTTACACTGATGTATATCGAATATTTCCAATATACAATCAGCAAATGTCCTCCGAGAAAATCTAATATAATATGACAAAAACAATCCTTACAGATCTTAGTACAAAATATAGAAGATGCCTCAAGATCATTACTTGTAAACAAAATATTATGTACATAGAGTATGAGAAAAAATAAATTTCCTCCCACTGACCTTGCAGTATATTGAATTACTTTGTTCCCAATTGAACAAAAAAACAACACCATGAAACTTTAATAATATTGCCTGGAAACTTGCTTAAGACCATGAATTAAGACTTTTCAGTCTACACACAAGTTTACTTGAATCTGCTGCAAAATTCTCCAGTTGCACTTATATAGATTTTGTATCTCTTTGACGTAACTCCATATAAAAAATAAACTATCAATGCCACGTTCACTCTAAAAGAATTAGTAGTAAAGAAATAATTATTTATTTCTTCACTAACTATCCACCCCTCTTTTAGAGTAAAAATATTATTATCCTTTTTTTTATGGCGTTTAATCACATACTTAATTAAGAACAAGAAACGACATTTATATAAGTTGCTAAAACAACCATGTAATGGATATTGTAATCATGCTCTCACAAATAGACTATATAGTCTGATGGTATAACTAATTGTCTTTCCTTAACAAATCTCCTTAATAAAGCTACAACCACTTCATTATGCACTTGAGAGGTTTAAGAAATTTCATTATAAATTATATCAAGAATAGTACATTAAACCTCAACAAGTTTAGTCTATGGTACATGAGATTCCATAATTCTTGTCCCTTCTTTAGGGTCATAAGATCAATACCCCTTTAACAATCTAAATAAGATACAAAATAATTCTGAGTTGATCTGAATTGCAATACACTTAAAATTGGATTAGATAATCTCACTTCTACATGACACCCCTAAATTTAATATGATTCAAGTAATCTATGCCCAATCTATAACTCAAAAAAAGTTTATAAAACTTTGATAAGGACACTTTTTGTATGTGAAAAAGTTGCTTTCATAATATCAACTCACAGAAGACTGGATAAATTAGTTTTACTCATCATACTCATCACTATGTTCATTATGATGATTCATGCCTTTTAGCCAAATCTTCTTGTTAGGATTTTCAAGCATAGTAATTAAATTACCACCTCAGAATTTATCAAGTATTTGACAAATGACCCTTTAAGCTATTCCGCATTGTCATACTTGCCAAAATACTCACTGTCACTATTAAATCTGACAACCTTTAAGACTAATTCTAACCAATTTATTCTTTATCTCGGTCAATTTTACTTCCACAATAATCTATAGAAGTCTTTAGATAACCGTTAAGAGTAAATAGAAAAATTTTGGAAACAACTTTTTCATCCTTATATGAGATGTATATATCATTAGGACTTAAACACAATCTTTGCAGATATGTCCTAATTTCAATATTAAACAAGACATAATTTCAAGCAACTAAGGCTTCCATCATTTTATAGCAGTACAGTTTGCAGACAAACCTTTTTTCTAGTGTTTCAGAATGGAACGCTTCATGGACAGTAAGCAAATTTTATTGTATTCTCAAGCAACAAATCATATGTCCACAACTTAAAATTTGAAGCAGTAAAAACCTCAATAATAGTGGAATTATTAATTACAGAAAAGGTGACTGAAAAACAAGCAATGTATATAATTAGCATCATGTGAGCACTGTGTAACTTGACATACAAGTACACATCCAGAGAGTTACATGCATAATCATATAATCACCTTTGGGCAGAATACATGACATGCAGTTGTACACTCCCCACATGATAGCGGTTATGACATATATTCCAATTCTTCGTGAATTCATCACCTTTGGGCATATGAATCACTAGAATCAGTCACTCCTCCACCATACCATCATGTATCCCTCCATGAACTAATACACAATCACCTCCTTTGGGAGTATGACTACACATTAGACCAGGAGACATCCCAATCAATATACGAGACCGAAATTTCTCAAACCCAATCAAGCGTGCCACTTTGGCGGTCACTACTCAATTGAATCCTTGAAACTCTCTCATACCAGGGATATAAATTTTACTCCTCACATACACCATATACATGTGATTTTAGCTTTAGTGATAGGGGTAGCATATCACCAAAATCACATATTATGCTAATTACATTGCTTTGTTCATTAATAAAATCTTTATAATATATATATATATATATATAAATGATATGAAAGATAGACTCCAATGAGATCACGGAACACAGTAACACAAGAAACTTCACATAACATAGAAGAAAACGTCTATTGTGCACCCATATAACATATTACTATAACAACATAAAGAAGATAGTTGATTCAGAGGATCTATCACAAGTTAACATCAATAGCAATACAGGATACCCCAAATTGACAAGCTTGACAGCTGATCCATTATCACTCATGAGTTCATAAGGCAAAACATGACTCCAAGGCCAACAGCTAATTTATTAGCCAATTTTTAAGTAACAATTATCATTGTAATCAACCAGTGGCCTATTAATTGAGTCAAACCAGATAACCAAATATCTAAAATTTAACAGTAGATACTATTGCTCTGCATAAATGTTGTCATACTCCTTATCCATAAAAAATATTCAACTTGATAGACATTAACAAGTGACCAGATGAGTTCATGTATAATATGCAGTAACTTAATTGACATGCATTACCCACATCCAACAAATGTGTTAATCAGTACAATCAGTTTGGTCACGAGTTCTTAAGACGTCCATCATTCAAAGATTACCAGTGTGTAAAGGAGTATGCTTAAACAACAAAATTTTTATAATCAATACATAGCTCAATTACTATCCCATAATGGTTATATCTCATTAAGCCAACTTCAGTTCACAATAAAGTTTAATTTTTTATTAATGAATCACACCATTATAATATTTATGTGATAACATACCTGTAACCCAACACTTATATTTCCAAAATCACAGAAAATATAAGAAAAATACGCAAAAATACACTAAAAATACACGTATTTAGGGTTCCATATGTATTTTCACATCCATAAAATTATCAAACATGTAATATAAATACACCACGATGTAGAGGATGAAGATACGAGTCCAACACTACTGACCACGCGCAAAAAAAAAATATATACAAATACAAATCTTCACAAACCCCATCATCCTCGTCGCGAACGAATTCGACATTGACTAGCAACTGCGGGCAAACTTACCACAGTAATAGAACAAAACCGCCAAGAGGAGAAAGTCAATTCCGAAATCAGAGACGGACGAGCAAAAGAGTGTGCGCGATGATCGACAGTTCATAATTCGAACGACACGACGTGATGCAAAGAGTGGAGAAGAAAAACAAAGGTAACGCTAGAATGTAACTTAAAATTCTAGAACTTTTTCTATGTATAAACCCTAGAATTTAAAATTTAAAATTCTCACTCAATTCTCAACAAAATTATACAAATTATATATGGTTGGAAAGATCTCGACATGTAGAACAAAAACCCCATGGTTTCAGGATCATCCGAATTTGTGATTTTATTTTATTTTTATTGGACAAAAAATCTCGAAAATCACAAATTAGGGCAAAAAACTTATGCGTTTAAGTTCTAGGGTTATGGAGGCTCTGATACCACATGTTGGACGCAAATTGTGCAACCCCAAGATCTCCATAACCAGAACAAGAATATGCATAATTGAGTAGAAATATTAACACACCTGTTTTGGGATCCATCATTCATAAAGCGGAAGCAGAAAATGGATTTCCCACATATCAAGGGGATCCACGCATCAAGTCCTTCTCCTCTATTGCCCTCCGTATCACTGGCTCAATGAGGCGGCCCCCCTCACGTTTAGCGTTAGGTAAACGCCCCTTAGGTGAGGATACATGTGAGAATTAGGGTTAGAGGAGAGACTTGAGCACTATTTATAGAGTTTTCAGCTAGGCCCCCTCATTACGGGCCAGGCTTAACTCGGCCCACACTAGCCAGCCCATATTAGACTAATTAAGAAACCTTCTATCTCACCTTAGACCAATCCCCGTAAAACGGTAAACGTTAAATGGTAAATTACAATATCAATTAATGTAGTTCACATTAGGAAAACTCTTACACCCTTTCCTATTTTAAGATTGTTGCTCATTTCGATATTTTGTCGTTTACATGATAGTGGGTCCATAAATTATGTGGAAAGGAAGAAAAGTATAGGATGGTGGCTAACGACCAACGAGTACGTTTTGGAGGGCTCTAGGTATGAACTCTTGAAAGCGTGGGATGAGTAGCTGAATTAATTAGGCCATTCATCTCTATAAATACCCACCAGATGTGTACTCTTCACCACCAACAAGACCTCAAGCTTCTGCATTAAGCTGAGCATCCCTAGTAATCCTTTCAAATACTGCATAATTCGTCTTCTTCATTTCTATCGATAAAATGGCCGTTACTTGCTACACTCAGGAGTTCAAAACTCCAATTGCTCCATCTAGGATGTTCAAGGCTTTGATTCTTGATTCACACAATCTTATGCCCAAGATCGTTCCTCAGGGCATCAAGAGCATCGAGTTTATCGAGGGCGAAGGGGGAGCTGGAAGCATTAAGCAAACCAACTTTGCTGAAGGTTAGTCTTGAAGCGAACTCACTTTCATACTTATCATATAGATGTGTTTTCTTGAATTGAAATTCAGTCAATGTGTTAACTTAAATGGGTGATATTGCAGGGGGTCATTTGAAGTACTTGAAGCATAGAATTGATACCATTGACATCGAGAACCTCATGTGCAAGTATACTTTGATCGAGGGTGATGTAGTTTTTGACAAGATCGAGTTCGTTGCTTACGAGGTCAAGTTTGAAGCTTCAAGTGATGGCGGATGCATGTGCAAGATGACCAGCGAGTACCACACTAAGGCAGGTGCCGAGCTCAAAGAAGAGGACATCAAACAAGGCAAAGACAAGGCCATGGGATTATACAAAGTGGTCGAGGAATACCTTTTGGCCAACCCCAATGCCTATTCTTAAAATGTTTTCCTTGTGCTTTAATGAGTTGTAATTTCCCATATTTCAGCTTTGGTGTTTGTCCTGTTCCTCTGCTGCTTCGAGTCCCATATGAGTCACGAAAAGATTTCTTGTATTTTCATATTATATTCATAAAGAAAAGATTGTCATTCGATTTGAGATTTAGTTGAAATAAAGAATGCATTATTGCACTCATTATCCGAAAGTTGTTGATATATTCTAGAGAGTTACCACTTTCAGGGACAGTTAGGCATTCTTCTATGGTACGATTTATTGACGATTTGTGACCGTCACCGTCCAAATACACGTAGTTAGGGTTGATTTTTGAGCAAGTTTTGGAATGGATAGGCTGTCCCTAGTTATCTTTAACGACATTACCATCTTTAAGGATGACTTTTTTTTATGCATGTTGTCAAATAATCATGTCAATATTTGAAACTCAAACTGGTTTTTGCATACCAAAATTAGAAAGGAGTAATTAGATTTTTCACTTGGGACCAATCTATCCTTTTGACACATAAATAAAAAACAATGTCTTTTTCTAGATTTTTAATATGGAGGGGTATCCGATACGTTCAGCGTTTCCGTTTTTTGAAGTTATCAGAATTAATAGATTTACATGAGAAATCACAAGTTCAACCATTTAGAAGAAATGATAATGCTCGAGCAAATCTTTTTTTATCTGGCTGCTTCAAAAAATCAACAGGTCAAATTTTATATGACATGTACATTCATCCCATTGTTACCATGGCCAAGTCATAGTTGATTAGTGTTACCTATAGCAAATGTCATTTTCAATCAAACAAGTGACAAACATTGTACTAGTGGATGAATCGACCCCAAGATAAAAGTCTATTCTTAGGGTCATTGTATAAACCATGAATGTGAAAAAAAAAAAAAAATTACAGAAGTCAATCCTTTGGATGTGGGGGTCATTCCAAAGCATGTGTCATGGTAATCTTCTCTCTGTATTTACTGCTATGTATCCAATAAAGTCCCTCCTTCGTTGCTTTCTTGGAATGCCCTGTGGATCGGGAGTATGCAGTAGTTGTACTTTTGGTGATATTTCCCATTGTTGTTCTTTTTGCTGACAAATTTGTTAAATTTTGGCCAGATTGGTGTTGGATTGATGGTCGTCCAGCAGTTCGGAGGGATAAACGGTGTCTGTTTCTATACAAGCAATATTTTCGAGGAAGCAGGTATGAAGTTCACAGCAAGAAGCTCTTGGGCACCACAATAATGAAACTATGCATTGCATTTTATGATTCCAGAACGGATAACCAAATAAAAAGCAAAGCAAGGGTTCCAATTTATAAAATCCAGTTAATATTCGAATGCTTTTGGTCTACTTAATTATCACTGAATGAGCTCTTCACATAATATAGTGCTGAATCTCACAAGCAAGGTATTAGTCTCGCCTTTATAATCGCATTTGTACAATCTCCTCAGGTTTCTCCTCCAGCGTTGGAACCATAACTTATGCAATCCTCCAGGTCTGTAATTCTCGCCCTTTCCTCTTTGCCGGGGATCTAGTTTTATACACGTCACGCTTAAAGAGTAAATTTTTGCAGGTTATTGTCACGGCTATTGGCGCTGCACTGGTCGATAGAGCTGGAAGAAAGCCCCTTCTCTTGGTAAAATAGATGAAAGTCGCTGAGAAATCATGTCTATAGTAACAAAGCTTTTCTGGTTCTGCCCCTTTCGCGAGTTCTGCAACTTGAACCATAACCTTCTCTCTCTCTCTCTCTCTCTCTCTCTCTCTCTCAATGGCAGATCTCGGGGACAGGATTGGTCCTGGGATGCATAGTAACTGCCCTTTCATTCTTTCTAAAGGTAAATACTATCAGTCCTGGGGTCTTCCTTCTGCTTTGCAATGCTTGTCAACCAGTAATTTTTTGAGAATCTTCCAAGCCAGGTTCATGATCTGGCAGCTGATGCTGTCCCGATACTTGCAGTCACCGGCATTCTGGTAATAGGCTCACCTGCCTTGATCTCTTTCTGGCTCTATCCGGTTGGCTGCCACAACAACTCCCCGCTATAAATTTTTTTGTTCTGTTTTTTCCCAATGCTCAGCTATACATAGCAGCATTTTCCGCTGGAATGGGCGCGGTTCCTTGGGTTGTGATGTCCGAGGTAATCCTAAACATCCCCTGAAGTTTCATGCTTATCAAATTAAAGGGTCGTCTCCATAACTGGGGTTGTTACGAATATTTCAAAAACTTTTGCCAATCATGTAATGTGTTCCTGGTGTTCAGATTTTCCCCATTAATATCAAAGGAGCAGCTGGAGGGTTTGCAACGCTAGTAAACTGGTTCGGCGCTTGGGCAGTTTCCTACACTTTCAACTACTTAATGAGCTGGAGCTCCTATCGTACGACTCTGCTGAAAACGCTCTTTGAACTGTTGCTCTGGCAGGAGCTCGATAAACATTTGTCACGTTGGAACATGAGTTGTTGCGCGAATTCAACCAAACTACAGACTTGAGACCTAGCTTTTCCCAAAAACTTCAATCCTATTTGGAGCTGGAGGTGTCTGTCACTCTGTTATTCACGGTCTCGAATGCATATTCAGTCCATTTATTTCAATCAATGTGTTTACAGCAACTTCTACCTAGATTCGAATATCACGAAAATTGAGTCGACGTGTCATTTAGAAAAGAAAATAAGTGAAGTGGGTCTTTCTGCAAAATGATAAATAGACGGGGTAGTAAATATTAAAGCATTCTTCCCATGAGAAAAATGTCAGAATATGCTTCCGCAAAACTTGTCGAAAGCAAATAACTCTGTTGGCTTGCTTCACAGGTACCTTCCATCTTTATGCGGTGATTAACGCCGCAGGGATGGTGTTCGTGATCACGGTGGTCCCTGAAACGAAAGGGAGGAGTCTTGAGCAATTCAAGCAGCTATCAACAGAGAATGAAAATGGCAGCACTCTTCCTTGTAGTCCCATTTGAGCTTACATGACACTTGCAATACCACACATTCGGAGATGGAAAATGATTATGAAGCAGGTAACAGCATCTTTTGTTCGATAAAACAACGTTATTGCGTTATTGTTGAGATTTGTCAGTTCATTCGGTTTTATTGCGGGAAAGAGATGGGGTTATTTTACAGGAGAGTGAGTGACTTGCTAGTGAAAAAGCATGTATTGCTTTATTTTAGTGAATGTGATTATTGCACCTATAGTCTTCGTGCATGTTGGGTAATGACGAAGCAAGTGACTTTCAAATCGAGGCTCGCGTCCATCTATTGCTAGTTGAGAAATTATTGTATGGCCTTTATTCTTTTCTCGTAATGTGCAATGATAGTCTTCAGTGCCGTTATTAATCTTTTCATTTACAAATTTCATTTTTGTCAAAAAAGAAAAATCCAACATTACGAAATAGATTATTATTTTTCTATAGTATATTATGGCACTGAATGAATTGATAGTTGATACATCAATTTGCATAATGTATGTCCAAATCTTTTGGTATATGTGCAAGAGATAATATAGGATACTTTCACCATGATATTTTCTGCTTAAAAATTTGACTAATCATTGCTGATGATATGGAAAGCAACTAAGGTATCATTGCGTGTGGAGATGCTCGCAGAACAAACCAATTTCCAGAAAGGGTAATATGCAATAAAAAATAAAATAAAAAAGTAATCAGTAATAATATTACTACAAAAAAATGAACATGTGCAGTTAAAATGTCATTGGATGCGTTAGTTAAAATAAACTTTGTTGTTTTATATGGAAAATCCATTTTGGTCTCTTCAATTATACTTAGGGGAACGCATTAGCTTGAAAAATATATGGTAAGTGCTAATTACAACTATTTGAAGGCGTGTTTGTTTCACCGAGAAGAATTTCTATGCAAAACTCTCTAATGTTATGGTCACGATGGTAAATTGACTGATAGTCTCATTTGAGCTTACATGACACCTTCAATTCCACACATTCAGATATGGAAGATGATCATGAAGCAGGCAACAACATTTGTTTCATTTGATAAAATGACAGTATAATTGAATTTGATCAATTCATTCATTAAGTGGTTCTATTATAGGAAAGAGATGATAATATTGTTAATAGATATAGTGTCACGCCTCGATCCTCGAGCGCGTGCCCATCCCTCGGTGGTTGATAAATTTGTGACGTCTCAGGACGCGTCGCTGATCCATTCATTTTAATGCGCATGCGGAAGTGAATTACTAATCCCCTAACCACAACAAACGTGGGATAGAAAAGCAGAACAACAAATTTCAAATCAATCAACACAGCTTTTATAAACAATCTGGTTTACAAATAGAGGCTAACTCTAGGGTCTAAGTATAAGAAGTCTATCTTCAAATAGAACTTCTGAGCCACCCATGCTCCTGACCATTCCGCCTAAAGCTCTGGGTTCTTCACGCTAGGGACTTGAAAAGTTGAAACCATGACAGGGTGAGACAATGTCTCAGCAAGTTTACCCCCTAAACTCTAACTAGGAAGGAAATACGCCTAAAGACCGTCTAGTCACACATAAGACAGAGGACTTACCTTTGCCTCAATTCCTTCCTACATGTCAATACAATTCATATATCACATATGTGCAGTAATAACACTCGATCAATTAGAGCATCTCAAATCACATCTTCGTCAATCACCGCATTTCAGTTAATCAATCCATCAATCTACCACAGAGGTCCCGATTATGAGACCAAATCATTATGACATGTCCCATACCATGTCACACAATTTTGTCCCATAATTCGGCATGTATAACTCATTCAATCATGCATTCCAATTGATCACAATCACACAGGCATGACCTAACCGTCACACAACGGATCTAACTGACACACAACAGATCTATCCGTCACACAGCGGATCTAACGCACAACAGATCTAACTGACACACATCGGATCTATCCGTCATAGCGGATCTATCTGTCACACAGCGGATCTAACCATCACACAACGGATCTATCCGTTACACAACAGATCATAAATTCTCTTAACCAGCACACGATCATCCAATCCCGACCAAGGACATGGTGATTGCACTCAAACGCCTCAATTAAAATAATGTGCATGACCTATTTTCATCGTGTTAAAAATACCCGATAAAATAATCGTGTGTGGGTACATGGTTGGCCTGAGCTAAAATTTCAATATCTTTCTTTTAGAAGGTCCAACTAGTTATAATAGTCCATAAACACATTTTTGGCGTTGCAAACCGACGCATGGTATTTTCTGATTAAAATACCGAAATTACTCAATTTTGGAATAAATACCCAAAATTACAATTACTACTCAATTTGCACAAATCAACACTCAATAAATAAATCAAGCATACCATTGCAATTAGCATGAAATTCCGACATCGACTATCCCGATATAATTTTCGGAAAATAATAAATAATTAAATAAATACCAAAATTAATTAGATAAATACAATTAAATGCCATAAATAGAAAATTTGGCAAAAAATGCCTAATTAAATACTGAAATAGGCCCAAAAAATTTCCGAACCAATCTAGATAATTAATACAGCTTATTTAGGGTGCGCATTGTAAACTTTCTTAGCTGGGGAAGAGTTTTTTTTTTCTAGAAATAGTTCTTTTCTATTTCTATTCCGGGGAACAGTTTCTGAGCAAAAGAACCCATTTGATAACTGCACAAAATTTCTACTCTTGGAATAGAAAAAAAATAGAAATGTGTTTGGTAACGCAATGATTCTTTTTTGTATTTATTTGTTTTTTATTTGTTTTTTATTCTTTTTTGTATTTATTTGTATTTATTTGTTTTTTTTGTATCTATTTGTTTTTTATTTGTTTTTTTTTATTTTCTTGCGTTTTTTTTTTGTATTTTTTTTGTTTTTTATTTTTGTTTTTTATTTGTTTTATTTATATTTCTTTGCTTTTTTTTTGTTTTTTTGCATTTTTTTTTTATTTTCTTGCATTTTTTTATTTGTATTTATTTATTTATTTGTTATTTATTTGTTTTTTTTATTTGTTTGTTTTTTTTTATTCTTGCTCACGGTCGGCGGCGGCGGCGGCCGGCGGTGGCTCCGGACGGTTGGAGGTGACCACGGCAAGAGAGAAATAAAACAAAAATAAAAAAGAAAATTTGCTTATTTTTAGAAATTGTTCCCGGGACAAGAAGCAATTTTTTTTTTTGTTTCTCGTTGCTATTCCCGGGCTAACTTTTCTATTCCGAGGAATAGAAATCAACTTGGCGTTACCAAACGGGTTTCTGTTCTTTTTTTGTTCCGGGGAACAAAAGAATAGAAATTGTGTGAATGAGAAATGTTCTCATGCAGCACCTTAGTCCTTAACTAAGCCGTTCTAACCACCTAACATGCACAAACGAATATTCAAATCACTAATCCGTTCTAACTAACCACCTAAACCATACTTAGCCTAAACTAATCAACCCTTAAACATCATTAACTCCATAAGCAGAGTTTAGTGAATAAACTCACTGGTTTTGCGGGTCGGTGAGTCCACGGCGACGGCGGCTGAAACTCAAGCTTACAGCGACACCAAAGGGAGCTCAGGAGGTCCCGGAAAAGGGCCGGCAAGCCCATAGCGAGGCTGCTGGGTTCGGTCCAGACTTGAGGAAGCTACTGATCGAGCCGAGTGGGCTGACCTCAGCTTGGTTCGGGGTTGAGATGCGGGCTGAATTAGAGGCGAGGAGGTTGCTTGATTCTGGACTTGGGCGGGGCTTGCCGTGCATGGGCTACAGCGGACAAATGGGCTGCTGGAGTTGACTGGTGGAGACCGCTCGAGGGTAGCTGGCGATGAAGATGGGCAGTCAACAAACCGGTTGAAGGAGCAGCTTCGACTGGAATGCACGGGCTGCTGGGTTGACTCCTACGTGTGGGACGGTTGGCAATGAAGAAGCAGCTTTGATGGAGGATGTGCGACAAAGTCAGTGGCAGTAGTTCACTAGGGTTGACGTTGGTGAGCTGGATAAGTGGCTACGGAAGGAAGGCTCGATGGATGGAGACAAACGTTAGTGGAGGCTGCTTCGTTGGAATGTCAAAATGAAAGTGAAGCAGCTGCTGGCGTTAGGAGGGAAAAAGGAATGTGTAGCCGAATGAAAGAGAAGTAGGGAGGTCGGCAGTGAAGAGGGAAGCAGCTAGACACACGCGAGAGAAAGACCGAAGGAGGGGGGTAGCAAACGTGCGAGAAAAGCTGCGGATGGGGGGGTAGAAAGTCAAACAAGCTTATCCATTCATCAAAGCTTGGTCCCCTATTACTTTCTTGCTTGATAATTCCACAAATAATCAACTTTGGTGCCAAATGTTGTAGCCCCCATATCAGCTTCAATTTGGTCCCCAAAAATCTCCATGCTAATATACTTGATCCCCACTTACTTCCTTGCATGAGAATTCCCACAAATAACAAGCCTTGGACAACAAAAATGGCCACTTTCACTCCCATCCGAATTTACTTTCATTTTTCGATATATCCGAAATTCAATTTCTTAACAAATTTCTCCAATTTGATGGCCAAATTATTGAGGAGGGTGCCCATGCCAATTTCCACCATTGTTTTCAAAAACTAGTTCTCTTTAGAAGGTAAAAAATGCACTTGAAAATGGCCAATTGAATTTCATTTATTTTCCGAATTGTCTGAAATTGATTTTCCGAAAAAATCCCAGGCTTGCCGAAAATTCTTCGGAGGATGAGTTGACGTTCCTAAAATGAATCGTGACCTGACAGAACTTTCAATTTCTGAAATCGGGTTCAAATTTGCGGTTAATTTCAATTTGACGCGATTTTAGCGTGACCTAACCTACTGAGTAGCTTTTAGGAATTTTTAGCATAATTGACCCGTGGTCAATTATTTTCGAGCCACATTGTACATTTTCGACACATTGGCGACTTTCGGTTGTTGTGAAAATCTCAAGGTTTCAAATGCGGACACAGAGTACCAAAACGATAGAAAAATCGGTCTAGTACTGATTGATGAGAATTTTGCAATCAGGTGGAATCACCCACACTTTAACCACATATCTCAATCGAATTGACCTATCTCCAGTCTCCGATCGATTTTTAACTGTGCCGTAATGATCCTTGCAGATTAGCACAGTCGAGCAGTCTATTCCTGATCGAATTCTCAAGTCTATTGCGTTTATATTCCTTAACAGCTTCACCTGATAGGCTAGTTATCTTGTGAGTGGCCAACTCAGAGAAAAGAACTATAGGCGTGTCAATGAAAAGCCCAACTTATCCAATTGTTAGGACTAGAATTAGCACCTAGAGGGGGGTGAATAGGTGATTAAAGCGATTTTTAACAATATAATCCGAATAAGATATTAATGCATTAAAAACAACAATCGCTGCAAATGAAAGTAATGAAAGATAAAAGGATTAGGGATAGAGAATCAAGACTCCAGATTTATAGTGGTTCGGCTTAGACCAAGCCTACATCCTCTCCCGCACGGACAGCCCTTCTGGCTGGATTTCACTAAGAATCAAAAAGAGTGTTTACAATCTCACGCCCTTGAATCCACAGTGTAGAAACTCTACTACACTTCCTCAAGGTCTCACCACACTATGATCGCTCTTTTGATTACATGTATTGCTCGAAGAATAAGATCACAAAATAACAAGGTGATTCAGACTTTGAAATTCTTCTATCTTCCACCCTTCAACAACTTGAGCGTCTCTCTTATATACTTCTTCATGCCTTCATTACCGTTGGCACCTTCCAAAGAAGTTCTTCCAATCAACCCGTTGCACAGAATCAATTTAGAGAGATCTCGAGCTCTTTAAGGTAAGTGAAGATAGCCCATCAATCCTGCTCACCCATACAATCAGGATCTTGGTTTCCATAAGTAGAACTTTCCTAATATAAGTTGCGAATATTAGAGAATCTATATCAATTCGGATACGAATATAAAATCTTGTGGTGCTGACTCCAGTCGAAAGATATTCCCTAGCCGTTGGAGTAAAAACCATGATAAAATCAGAATAGAAGGTTTTATCTCGTCGGTCTGGAAACCGTCCATGAGAGTAGACTTTGAAACTTGAGTCTTGTTATTGTCAGACTTTGATCTTCAGACTTTGCCAGTAGAGTTTGCAAGTCTTCAGACTAGACTGAGGAAAATGTTTTGTCAACTTCAAAATATCTAAAGAGAATTTATCCAACAATCTCCCCCTTTTTGATGGTGACAAAACTTTCCTGCAGATATGAATACTATTGCCCTGCAATACAACTTTTAAGCTAGCAATGATATCTCATAAAAGATTAGAATAATGATAGTATAAGTTGTCCTGTACACAGACTTATCCTGTACACGGATCTGCATCCATAGAAACCACATTAATCATGTGCAGACATTACTATCTTTATCTAATTTAACATCTTAAAGTAATGCAGTAATAATCAAGCATTCAAAAACTCAAGATAAAGTCAAAATGTCAATCACAAATGTCAAACATAACAAAATATTAAATCCAAAAAGATGTTTAAAAATGAAGGTTTGGGTTTGGAATGAGAATAGAGTGAAAATCTGCCTGCAAAGTCTTCTCCCCCTTTTTGTCAGCATTAAAAAGTGAGAAAATCAAGGAGCACGAGGAATGCAAACAAGTTGAAAGTCCTTCATAGACTTGACAGTTCCTTCCAGCTTCCTCAAATCTTCCTATAGTTGAGCAAGAGCAGTGCCTTTTGCAGTGGCCTGAACTTGACGTTGAACATCTTTAAGCTGTTCATGCAAGGAGATGAACATAGCATGATTCTCATTCTGAAGAGTCTGAAATTCACACCCCATAGCATATATTTGGCCTTTGAGCTCCAAAATGATGTCAAATAACCTTCCGAAATCTCCTGAATTGTCAGTTTGTGTGCTTGCGTCAACTCGGTCTGATGGTGGAGTTAAGCCAGTGTGAATATCGGCAGGGAGATCAATGTTTGGAGATGATGCCTCTCCCTCAGGAAAATGAGCAGCATGAACATCTTCTGCATCAGGCGGTGATCTACTTGCATTGGTAAACGTCAAGAGAAGAGGAGTACTTTCTCTTTGGACATCTCCCCCTGTTTCAATGTCTTCTGGAGGGGAGAAGTACTCTTCTTTCTGAGGAGTTTCCTCAGTGGCAAAATGTTGTTGATCCTCCTTTTCTGCTGGAGAATCTGCTTTGGCTTGTGAGTCTGCTGGTTGATGCTGAGAGTCTGTCTGTGCTGGTTCTTCCTCTTCTTCTTTTTCTTCTTCTTCTTTTTCTTCTTCTTTTTCCTCTTCTTCTTCCTGTAAGGATTCCTTTTCCTGGTTTCCTTTCTCAGTTTCCTCTGCAAATTGTTGTTCTGGAACAACTGAAACAGGAGCAGGATATTGAGAAACAAGGGCAGAGATAGGCATATCATCCTCATCATCTTCATCCTCCAAGATGATTGCCTGCCTCTTCTTGATAGGATAGTCATAGGTTCCTTTCCTTTCCTCTTGGCAGCAGAAGAGTCTAGTCTAGTCTTAACAGGGGTTTTCTCCTTGAACTGCTCCAGCTTCTTGCTGAGTTCTTTCAGACGCATCTTTGTAATCATCCTCAATCCGATGACCATTTGATCAATAGTCTTCACAGAGAGAATGTTGGGAGGTTGAATGTTTAAATGTTTGAAAAGACGAGTGATGAGAGCAGCATAAGGGAGTTTTCCCTTGTCCTTTGCCATAGACCTGTACATGTGAAACATGATAGTGTGTGGCAAAGAGAAGTTAAGACCGATCTTGATTGCATACATCAATTTGGCTTCTGAGATGGACACATCTGTCTTTGAAGTTGATTTCGGTCTAAGACAGTTGATCACTATCTTGTGAAGCAAAGTGTTTGTAGCATTCATCCTTGAATAGGAGAGACGACCTTCAACAATTCTGTCTCTCGCAAGTTCCAGAGTTGCATGACTCACAGACACAGAAATTGATTGGAAAGCTCCTCTTTCCACACCAATTACATCCGCCAGAGTGTCCGTGTCAACCACATATTCTCTATCTCTCACACTGAAAGAAAAGCTATTGGCATCAAGAAAACTGAGGTTGGAATAAAAATATGTTGTTAATTCGGAATAAACCACCTCACACTCAGTACAGAACTTATGAAGTTGAAGTTTCTCAAACTTCTCTCTCAGATTGATGCTCAATAGATCCAGAAAATCAAAATCCACAGTTCGTGGATTCATCACTCCACGCTTCAGCAGTTTCTCATACACTTTCCTATGTTCCTCTGAACGAAACAATTCATCCTTCTTTCCTCAAAGATTTGCAGCCACACCCATCCAAGGCTTAAAATGTACAAACATTTTCTCATCATTATCCTTTCCCTCAGGCTGATTTGCACCACCAAATCGAGGGTCACTTGGAAAGTTCGCAAAAGCTTTTGCTGCCGTTCCAACAGGAACAACGCCCGATCGCTCCATCACAGTGAGAAAGTGTGTCTCATTTTTATAGCCTTTTTTTTTCAAAAATTCATCAATGAAAGTCATTGCAGAACCTCCTTCCTTCAACGCAGAATAGAGCCTATAAACAAATGCAGGCTTAAGGGATCTTACAGGTTCAACATCTTCAAGGATTTCCTTTGCATGTTGAGGATGACGAACATGAGATTTAGTTGAGGAGGTGCGCTGTTGAGATTGTTGGTGCGTCTGTTCTCTTGGAAAGTCACTTTCTTTTGTAAGATCAAAATGCGTAGGCCCCTCACCAGAGCCCTGTGGTCCCCTATTCGCTATTCTTGAGGATTTCCTTTGGAAAGACATTGTCGCTTTCTTGGATGGAACTTTCACACTTGTGTCGCAAGAAAGTCAAAAACTTGAGAAGTAGAAATTGAGGAGAGAAATTCTAGAGAGTGAAAAGCTTTTGAACTAGGGTTTCTGGGTAAAGTAAAAAGGAGAAGGAGAAGGAGTATAAAAGGTAATCAAATCGTGGTAATTGAAGCGTCGCGGAAAAAATTCATTTTAAAAAAAAATAACTGCCTTAAACAAATCGATAACCACCCTTTTTAAGATTAATAGTCTTAATAAACACGATTATATATATAAACAGACAAACTTACCTTTTTGAGATAACAATTTAAGTAAATAAATGAACTTACAGTCGTGTCGATTGGTATTCCAAGTCTACAACTTTGAGTTTGATACTTTGTCAGACTTTAGATTCTGAGTCTGAGCTTCAACAGTCTTCAAGAGATAAAACATTGAGTCTTGAGCGAATAGACTCAAATAAGCTTTTCTCAAGTGGCTTTGTGAAGATGTCTGCCAGTTGATTCTTTGAGTCGATAAATTGTATCAAGATTTCTTTGTTCTGAACATGATCTCTTATAAAATGATGTCGAATCTCAATATGTTTTGCTCTTGAATGTAGGATAGGATTCTTTGTAAGATTGATTGTGCTGGTATTGTCACATTTGATCTCTGTGCAAGAGTCTTCAATACCAAAGTCTCGTAGTTGTTGTTTTATCCATAGTATTTGAGAACAGCAACTCCCAAGGGCTACGTATTCTACTTCAGCTGTTGAAAGAGCCACAATACGTTGCTTTCTTGAAAACCTAGATACTGCCCTGTTTCCAAGTAATTGACAAGTACCTGAAGTGTTTTTTCTTTCAACTCTACAACGTGCAAGATCTGCGTCTGAATAACCAAGAAGAGTAAAGTCTCCTTCTTTGGGATACCATAGACCAATCTTAGCAGTAGTAGCAACATATTTAATGATACGTTTAGCAGCACTTAAATGAGATTCCTTAGGATCTGATTGAAACTTAGCACATATGCAAACGCTAAATAATATGTCAGGTCTAGATGCAGTAAGATAAAGAAGTGAACCAATGATACCCCTGTATAACTTTTGGTCGATTTTCTTCCCTGCTTCATCTTTGTCTATCTTCAAGGAACTTGACATAGGTATGTCAGTCTTTTTGCAATTCTCCAGACTGAACTTTTTAACAAGTTCTTTTGCATATTTTTCTTGATGAATAAAGATTCCTTCTTTTAGTTGTTTCACTTGTAGACCAAGGAAAAAAAGGATAGTTCACCCATCATGCTCATCTCGAATTCATCCTGCATAGACTTAGAAAATTTCTTGCACAAAGTCTCATTAGATGATCCGAATATAATGTCATCAACATATATATGAACAAGTAGAAAACTTTTGCCTTCCTTTTTAATAAACAAAGTAGTGTCTACCTTTCCTTTAGAGAAGCCACTTTGAATTAAAAAATTATTTAGCCTTTCATACCAAGCTCGAGGAGCTTGTTTTAATCCATATAAAGGTTTCTTCAGTTTGAACACTGAGTCTGGTTTCTTTGAGTCTTCAAATCCGTGAGGTTGTTCCACATAGACTTCTTCTTGAATAAATCCATTCAGGGCGCTTTTGACATCCATTTGAAATAACCTGAAATTCTTATAACAAGCAAAAGCAAGTAGTAATCTGATTGCTTCTAACCTTGCTACTGGAGCATAAGTCTCATCATAGTCTATCCCTTATTCTTGCGTGTATCCTTTAGCCACGAGTCTTGCTTTGTTTCTTGTTACTTTGCCTTTTTCATCGACTTTGTTCCTGAAAACCCATTAAGCTCCAATAATAGATTTACCTTTTGGTTTAGGAGTCAATTCCCATATGTCGTTAATACTGAATTGTCCGAGCTCTTCTTGCATTGCTTCAATCCATCTTTCATCAGCTAAGGCTTCTTCAATGTTTTTGGGTTCTATTTCAGAAATAAGTGCAACAGCACTAGACTCTTCTCGCCTTTTGGATCTTGTTCGAATCCCTTCATTAATGTTACCAATAATGAGTTCTTCAGGATGACTAGACTTGTGCTTCCAGTTACTGGACAGTCTGATAGATTGTTGATCTTTTTCTTGAGTTGATTCTTCATCAGTAACTTGTTGTACTGATTTTGAATTTTTAACTGCTTCAGTGGAGGTAGATCTAGCAGAGTCTGTAACAGATTCTGATTCTTCAATCTGAATTGGCTGAATTTGTGGAGAGTCTTGAAATTTGACGTTCATTGATTCTTCCACAGTCTGAGTCTTTTTGTTGAATACTCTATAGGCTTTGCTTGCAGTTGAGTAACCAAGAAAGAATCCTTCATCTGATTTTTCTTCAAACTTACCAACACGATCATTTGCATTCTTCAGAATAAAGCATTTACAACTAAATACTTGAAAATAAGAAACTACTGGTTTCTTTTATTTAAAAATTTCATAAGGAGTTTTCTCAAGAATTGGCCTTAAAAACACTCTGTTTATAATATAGCAAACAATTGAAACAACTTCAGCCCAAAACCTTGAAGAAATATTACTTCCAATGAAAAGAGTTCTTGCCATTTCTTGTAAAGACTTATTCTTCATTTCCACAACCCCATTATGTTCTGGTGTGTATGGAGAGGAGAATTTGTGCTGAAAACCAGATTCATCACAGAATTTAGTAAAGTCTTGATTTTCAAACTCACCTCCATGGTCTGTACGAATGCTTGAGATAGTGTGACATTTCTCATTTTACACTTTCTTAGCAAACTTTGAAAAGAGAGAGAAAGTCTCAGACTTACTTGAAAGAAAGTAGACCCAAGTAAATTGTGAATAATCATCCACTATTACTAGACAGAATCTTTTTCCACCAATGCTTTGCGTTCTGGTAGGTCCAAATAAATCCATATGCAGAAGCTGTAGTACACGATTAGTGGAAACTTTACTTATTGGTTTGTAAGAGTTTCTAACCTGTTTACCCAGTATGCATGGTGTGCATAGATCAGACTTTGAGTAATTGAGAATAGGCAATCCTCAAACAAGTTTCTTGGAAGAGATCTTGGTGATTTGCTTCATATTGGTATGGCCTAGCTTTCTGTGCCATAGATTAGCTTCATCTTGTACTGATATTAAGCACTGTGATCTTTCATGATTCACATCCAGAAGATAGATATTTCCATGTCTTCGTCCAGTAAAAGATTGAGTAAAGTCTTTACTGATTCCAGAGCACGTTTCTTCCTGGAAATTGATCTTGAAACTAGTATCACACAACTGGCTTATGCTAAGCAAGTTGTAATTTAATCCTTCAACTAAGGAGACATTCTTGATTGACAAACTTCCAATCTTTACTGTTCCTCGACCAGTAATTCTTCCTTTGTTGTTACCACCAAAAGAAACTTTTCCTTCGTCTATCTGGACAAGTTTTATGAAGCAACTTGAGTCTCCCGTCATATGTCTTGAGCAGCCACTATCAAGATACCATTTAATCTTCCTTTTGATAGTAACCTGCAATTAAAACGAATTCAAGCTTTCTTTGGTACCCATATGAACTTGGGTCGAGAAGAGTTAGAGCAATAAATAGTCTTTGCCCAATTCCTTTTAACAGGTCTCCAAACCAAAGGACATTCTTTCTCAAAATGTTCTGAGCTTTTACACTTGGAACATTTCAAAGCATTTCTGCCAACAGGTTTTACAAAGACTTTCTGGAAATGATTTTTATAAACAATTCTGGCTGGTCTCTGTTTGATTCTTTCCTTCACCTCTGGGAAATCAATCAGTGGAATAGTTTCAGAAATCATACCAAGACCTAACTTATCAAAGTAGGGTCTTTGTATCGAAAGAATCTTATCCAACTTTTCAGAACCATTTGAAAATCTTTTTAATATGTTAGTAATATCATTTTTCAAAAGATTATTTTCTTTTGAAATGGAGTCTGAGTTTTCTTTCACAATAGCAAAGTTCTTTTCCAACTTTTCAAAATTTTCTTTTCAAAGTTTTTCCTGTTGCTTCAATGTAGAATTCTCCCTTTTTAATTTGGAGATCCTCTTAAGAGAAGTTTTTAGACTAAGACAAAGTTCATCAATATATTTAGAAACCTTGACAGGAATTTTTAGGTTACTAACCTCAAGTTCACTGTCTGAGTCTGTATCTGTATCAAGGTTTGAGTCTGAATCGGATTTTGCCATTAAACATATATTGGCATAATCGTCATCACTTTCTTCACATTCAGTATCACTCCAGGTCTCTGCTTTGAGTGCCTTACTGTATTTCTCAGTCTTTCCTTTTCTCTTCTTTAATAGATGACAGTTGGGTCTGATGTGTCCCTTTTTCTTGCATTCAAAGCAAGTCACTTCTTTGCTAGAATCATCTTCCTTTGTTGATTTGTTTTGAAACCTTTCTGAGCTTTGTTTCTTCCAATTGAATTTCCTTCCTTTTCTGTTCAGCTTTCTGAATCTCTTTATCATGAGTGCCAATTCTTCATCATCTAGATCTTCTTCAGAGTCTGTAGCATCAGAATAGTCATTAGACTTTAAGGCAATAGATTTCTTACCTTTTGAATCTTCCTCTTCGTTGGTGTGCTCTACTTCGTAAGATTGAAGAGTTCCAACCAGTTCGTCTACAGAGAGTGGAGCAATCCTCTGTGTCTCTCTTATTGAGGTTTTTATGTAATTCCAGTCTTTAGAGAGTCCTCGTAGGAGTTTGTTGACCTTCATATGTTCTGAGATTGGATGTCCCTGATATTCAAGACCATTCACAATTTCAGTAAAGCGACTAAACATGTCAGTTATTGATTCTCCTTATCTCATCTTAAAGACTTCATATTGTCCCAAAAGAATATTGATCCTTGTTTCTTTCACTTGATCAGTCCCTTCATAGGTAATGCGAAACCTATCCCAGACTTATTTTGTTGTATCACAAGAAGATATTCTGTTATACTCAGTAGGGGATAAAGCATAATATAAGGAGTAAATGACTTTAGCGTCAAGTCTCTTGGTTATTTCTTCTTGAGCCATTTGAATAGGATCAGCAACTTCTTTTCCTCTCTCTGATTCTGATGCAACAACAATAATGATTCCTTTATCTACCACTTCCCATTCCAAAGGATCTTTCGATCTTAGGAATGCTTTCATATTGTTTTTCCATATGCGGTAGTCTTTTCCATCAAAGTATGGAGGTCTGGTATTGCTTTGACCTTCAACCAACCCTGTAGGCAACATACTAGCCATAATCCTTTTACTCAGAAGTAAAGACACTTCTTATAAACGAGTACACAAGCTCTGATACCAATTGTTAGGACTAGAATTAGCACCTAGAGGGGGGTGAATAGGTGATTAAAGCAATTTTAACAATATAATCCGAATAAGAGATTAATGCATTAAAAATAACAATCGTTGCAAATGAAAGTAATGAAAGATAAAAGGATTAGGGATAGAGAATCAAGACTCCAGATTTATAGTGGTTCGGCTTAGACCAAGCCTACATCCACTCTCCCGCACGGACAGCCCTTCTGGCTGGATTTCACTAAGAATCAAAAAGAGTGTTTACAATCTCATGCCTTTGAATCCACAGTGTAGAAACTCTACTACACTTCCTCAAGGTCTCACCACACTATGATCTCTCTTTTGATTACATGTATTGCTCGAAGAATAAGATCACAAAATAACAAGGTGATTCAGACTTTGAAATTCTTCTATCTTCCACCCTTCAACAACTTGAGCGTCTCTCTTATATACTTCTTCATGCCTTCATTACCGTTGGCACCTTCCAAATAAGTTCTTCCAATCAACCCGTTGGACAGAATCAATTTAGAGAGATCTCGAGCTCTTTAAGGTAAGTGGGGATAGCCCATCAATCCTGCTCGCCCATACAATCAGGATCTTGGTTTCCATAAGTAGAACTTTCCTAATATAAGTTGTGAATCTTAGAGAATCTATATCAATTCGGATACGAATATAAAATCTTGTGGTGTTGACTCCAATCGAAAGATATTCCCTAGCCGTTGGAGTAAAAACCATGATAAAATCAGAATAGAAGGTTTTATCTTGTCGGTCTGGAAACTGTCCATGAGAGTAGACTTTGAAACTTGAGTCTTGTTATCGTTAGACTTTGATCTTCAGACTTTGCCAGTAGAGTCTGCAAGTCTTCAGACTAGACTAAGGAAAATGTTTTGTCAACTTCAAAATATCTGAAGAGAATTTATCCAACAATCCAATCGAAGACAGAACCTGAAATTCAGGATGTCACAACTCTTCCCCTCTTATAATAATTTCGTCCTCAAAATTTAGACAAAATTTAAACCATTATAGATCTTAAACAAAAGGGTGGGGGTATCGTCGTCCCATCGAGTTTTCACTTTCCCATGTTGCTCCTTCTATGCCGTGGTGTTACCAGACCACTTTAACCAACGAGATCGTCTTGGTGCGTAGAATCTGGTCTTTCCGATCCATAATCTGAATCGGGTTTTCCATGTACGACACTCTGTCGTCCATGTCTAATTCTTCAAGATTTAGCACGTGGGTCAGGTTAGGCTCATACGTCCTCAACATCGACATGTGAAAGACGTCACGCACTTGCGCTAACCTCGGTGGCAATGCAAGACGATACGCTAGGGTCCTATTTTTTTCTAGAATCTCAAAGGGACCTACGTACCTCTGACTCATTTTTCCTTCTTGTCGAAGCGCGAAGTACCCCTCATTGTTGAGACCTTCAGAAAGACGTGATCACCAACTTAGAATTCCAATGGTCTCCAACGCTTATTAGCGTAGCTTTTATGGCGGCTCTGTGCGGTCTTTAATTTGTCCCTAATGAGTACAGCTGCATCCACTCACTGCTGAACTAACTCTGGGCCTATGATCTTTCGTTCTCCGATCTCATCCCAACACACTGGCGTTCTACACGCTCTGCCATACTACGCTTCGAAAGGAGCCATCTAAATGTTCTACTGGTAGCTGTGAACCTCGAGTCTTGGTCTGATGTAATCGTCACCGGCACTCCATGCAGACGAACAATCTGACGCGCGTACTACTCTGCATGCCCATCTAAATCAAGGTCTTTTCGTACTGCGATGAAGTTTATTTTCGAGCCACATTGTACATCTTTGACACATTGGCGACTATCGGTTGTGGAAATCTCAAGGTTTCAAATGCGGACACTAGGTACCAAAACGATAGAAAAATCGGTCTAGTGTCGATCGACAAGAATTTTGCAATCAAGTGGAATCACCCACACTTTAACCACATATCTCAATCGAATCGACCTATCTCTGATCTCCGATCGATTTTTAACTGTGTCGTAATGACCCTTGCAGATTAGCACGGTTGAGTAGTCGATTCCTAGTCGAATTCTTAAGTTTATTGCATTTATATTCCTTAATGGCTTCACCTGATAGGCTAGTTATCTGTGGCACCCCCAAACCACTAAGGTCACCACAAATACCAATCACTCTACCTAATGCATACTGGTTACTTGTATGTGGAAAAAAGGGAGTTTTAAAGAAGAACAAAGGTTCAAGGGCTTTTTTTTTTTTTGAAGAGAGTTTAGCGCAGCTCATAGTGGAAATTATAGGCGAGTCTGTCTAGCACTTGCACTGGCTCTTCAATGTACCGCACTTTCTCGTCCACTTTGATGGCTTCATGATCGAGTATGTGACCAGGATCTGGCTGATACTTTCTTAGCATCGACACATGAAACACATCATGTAAATTTCCCAAATTAGGAGGCAGTGCCAAACGATAAGCTGCATCTCCTATTCTTTCAAGTATCTCAAAAGGTCCAACAAATCTGGGACCCAACTTTCCTTTCATTCCGAAACGAGATACTCGTTTTATTGGAGATACTTTAAGGAATACGTGATCCCCCACACTAAACTCCAAGGGCCTTCTACGCCTGTCTGCGTAGCCTTTTTGTCTACTCTAGGCTGTTTTAAGTCTTTTCCTGATAATCTCAACGGCTTTAGTGGTAATTTGTACCAATTTAGGTCCTGTCAATCTTCTTTCACCTACTTCGTCCCAACAGACAAGGGTCCTGCATCTTCTCCCGTATAACGCTTCATATGGAGCCATGCCTATACTTTTCTGAAAACTATTGTTATAAGCAAACTCTATCAAATGCAAGTTCTCATCCCATCTTCCTCTAAAGTCAATAATACAGGCTCTCAGCATATCTTCCAGAGTTTGTATCACTCTCTCCGTTTGTCCATCTGTTTGATGGTGAGAAGCAGTACTAAATTGAAGCTTTGTCCTTAAAGCATTTTGCAGACTTCGCCAAAAGTTCGAGGTAAACCTAGAGTCTCAATCCGAGGTGATCGTTACAGGTATACCATGTAAGCGTATTATCTAGCTTACATAAATCTCAGCAAGTCTATTCATTGAATAGTTCATACGGACTGCTAAGAAATGGACAGACTTAGTCAAACGATCCACTATTACCCAAATTGAATCGTGACCACTTGATGTCCTTGGCATTCCTTGCACAAAATCCATCATTACATGCTCCCATTTCCACTTTGGTATGTCTAACGGTCTCAAAATTCCTACAGGTTTGCGATGTTCCGCCTTCACTTGTTGTCACGTCAAACATTGAGAAACATGCTTAGCCGTATTTGCTTTCATACCATTCCACCAAAATTGCTGATGCAAATTTCTGTACATCTTTGTACTACCTGGATGAATACTGTATTTACTCCTATGTGCCTCCGACAGAATCTCCTTCTTCACTTCTTCGTTGTCGGGTACACCAAGTCATCCTTGACACCTTACCACTCCATCTCCAGAAACTTGAAATTATGGTCTTTTCCCTAAAGACGCTGCTTCTTTTACTTTCATAATTTCCGGGTTAGACTTTTGCAGGGTCTTAACTTTCTGAATAATTTTAGGTTCAATCCTTAATGCTTTAAGCATACCATCACTTTTAATTTAAATTCCGAGTCCGCTACAGACTTTAACAGGTTCCATTCTGCCATTCTTAAACTGGCCATCTCCATAGCCGACTTACGACTAAGAGCATCTGCTACCTTGTTCGCCTTCCCTAGATGATATCGTATCTCACAATCATAATCCTTTAACAACTCCATCCACCTCCTTTGTCTCATGTTTAGCTCCTTTTGTGAGAACATATATTTCAGGCTCTTATGATCTGTATAAATCTCAAACTTTTCCCCATATAAATAATGTCTCCATATCTTCAAGGCGAACACTATAGCTGCCAATTCTAGATCATGTGTTGGGTAGTTTAGTTCATGGGGTTTCAGTTGCCTAGATGCGTAGGCTATGACTTTACCATGCTGCATCAAAACACATCCCAATCCTTTGTGAGATGCATCACTATATACTGTAAAACCATCGGGTCCAGATGGTATAGTCGAGATTGGGGCCGTGGTTAACTTCCTTTTAAGTTCTTGAAAGCTCCTTTCACATTCCCCACTCCAATCAAATTTCGCGTTCTTTCGAGTTAATTTGGTTAAGGGGCTTGCCAATCGTGAAAACCTTTCAATAAACCTTCGATAATAACTGGCCAGTCCTAGGAAACTCCGTATTTCAGTGGGTGTGGTCGGTCTCGGCCAATTTATTACCATCTCAACTTTCGTCGGATCTACTGCAATTCCTCCTCCCGACACCACGTCTCCTAAAAATATTATCCAGTCCAACCAAAATTCACACTTGCTGAATTTGGCATATAACTTGTGATCCCTCAGAGTTTGCAAAACTAACCTCAAGTGTTGTTCATGTTCCTTTGGCCCTTTCGAATAAACCAGAATATCGTCGATAAAAACAATCACAAACTGATCTAAATAGGGCTTAAATACCCTATTCATTAGATTCATAAATGCAGCTGGTGCATTTGTCAATCCAAACGGCATAACAAGAACTCGTAATGTCCATAACGAGTCATAAACGTAGTCTTAGGAATGTCTTCTTTCTTAATTCTTAGCTGATGGTACCTCGACCTTAAGTTGATCTTAGAGAAGAACGAACTTCCCTGGAGTTGGTCGAATAGGTCATCAATTCTAGGCAAGGGATACTTATTTTTAACGGTCACTTGATTCAGTTGTCTATAGTCAATGCACAAGCGCATCGACCCATCTTTCTTTTTCACAAACAGAACTGGTGCACCCCAAGGTGAAGCACTTGGCCTAATGAATCCATTGTCAAGCAACTCCTATAGTTGCACTTTCAACTCATTTAGTTCCATTAAGGCCATCTTGTAGGGGGCTTTCGATATTGGTCCTGTTCCAGGCATCAACTCAATTTCAAACTCAATCTCTCTTTCTGGCGGTAATCCAGGCAACTCTTTAGGAAATACGTCTTGAAATTCATTCACTACCAGAATTTCATCAAGTTTAGGCTCTTCCTTGGTACAATCTTTAACCGTTGCTAGGTACCCTCGACATCCCTTGTCGAGTAATGCATCAGCCTCTACTGTTGAAATAAGTGTTATAGATAGGTCGGTCTAGCCTCCCAGAAATTTACAATCTGACCAATCAGGTAGAATAAACTGGATCACTTTTCTATAACAATCCATTTTGGCCCGATACTTATGAAGCCAATCCATTCCTATGATAACATCAAAATCATACATGGCCATCACGACTAAGTCTATTTCCATATCTCTTCCTCCTATGGTTATCTTACATTTTTCACATACTAGTGTAGACAACACCGCATCCTTTAAAGGCATGGAAACACAAAGAGGGGTCTCAAGAAATGTCGTTTCTATTTTACTCAACAATCTATATCTTTCAGACACAAAGGAATGCGTGGCACCCGTATCAAACAATGCATAAGCCTTCTTGCCATTTATGAAATTTGTACCTGAAATGACGTTTTTGGAAGCTTTTGCTTCCTCTTGGGTGACCGCATACACTTTTCCTTGAGCTGGTGGTCTCTGTGGATTCCTTTGAGAATATGGCCCAATAGCACACTGGGGTACTCATCGCAGTGAGTTGATACTTGTGCGGGACCTCTCCTGTGGACAGTCATTCTTAAGATGTCCTACCTTTCCACAACCATAACATTTCAACCGTCCATTACAAGGTTCGGAGCCATGTCGTCCATCACACCTTCGACATTCTTCATTCCGATGAGGTGTTCTTCTAAGATTCAGACCATCCTTAGCTCTTCCAAAATTCCTGAAATTGCCCTTCTTCTTAGATTCCCAGGCCTGACCTTGACTTGTATAGGGTCTCTTACCTCGCCTGTTATCACTGAAAGACGATTGTCTCTTATTCTCCGACTGTTCCCTTACTAACTCCTGCTCCACCAACTGTGCCCTTTCATAGATCTCATTATAATCTCTTATGTTCAAAGGCACCAGTTGCTTCCTTATACTAGTTCTCAATCCCTTCAAAAACCTCTTAGCTTTTTCTTCCTGATCTTCAATCAGCCTAGGAGCATATCTAGACAGTTCAGAAAGTCTTGCTTCATATTGATCCACTGTCAGCTCCTTTTGTTCTAACTGAACAAATTCTGTAATCTTCTTATCCTTAGCACAGTCAGAAAAATACTTTCTATTGAAAGCTCTGACAAACTCTTCCCAATTAATATTAGTACTTGGTGGAAAGATTGTGTCCCTTGAAGCTCTCCACCAAAACTTCGCATTTCCCTCCAGTTGGTACTCTGCCAAAGTTATTTTCTCAGCATCATTGCAGTTCAACAACCGAAAAATTCGCTCCATCCCATCAATCTAATGTTCCGCTTCCTCAGGACTTCCCATTCCACTGAATTTAGGTGGCTTCAACTTCAAAAATTGCTCCACAATCCTTGAGTACGGCGTTCTACTCCGGGTTGTTGCTGCGCTTGTCTTTCCATCAGATTTCCGATATTGGCCAGTGCCTGCAGGATATCTTCCATTCGAGGTTCAACCCTTGATGCAGAGGCTTTAGCCCTCGATGGATGGTGACACATACGTGCTCCATGCGCTCGAACTCCACATCCGAGGGAAGGCCATAAAAAGTACCGCGTGAGACTGGAGAGAGAGGCATCTCTCTAATATGAAATGTTAGTCCCCAAAGGGGTGAGTACAACCACTCAGCAGGTAAAAGATCCATTACACTACTCAATGCATTAAACAGAGCAATCATGGCAACATAGAGTACATATATATCAATCATGTCTCACCTTTTTGGTCATGCACATTACATCATATGATCATGTATACATGTCACCATACCATGTGCACATATCACCATGCATTTATACATGTTACATCATTCAGTCATGCAAACATGTCACCATACCATGTGCACATATCACCATGCACTTATACATGTTACATCATACAGTCATGCATACATGTCACCATACCATGTGCACATATCACCATGCACTTATACATGATTCAATTTCAACTCATGTTTTTCAATTGGATTGCCACATTTTTCTTTCTCGGGACCAGTAATTGCATCCCACATTTGATCACTCGCACCCAACCTGGCATCGCGAGGAACCTCCGGCACACACCTCCGAGCATCTCGAAACTCCCGAGGACATCCGGCACACATCTCCAGGCATCCGGCACACACACTCCGGGCATCCCGACACTCTTGGGGCATCGTCAGCTCACACCTCCGACGGTATCCTCATTTCAATGCATGTTCTTATATGTCTCATTTTCAATTTCACATTTGATGTAACAACACCATTGATTGAAATCAGCATTTTTGAAATCATGTAACATGCATTGGGAAAGATACCATTTGATGCAATGGTTTTTAAAAAGAAATCCTTCTTGGAGTTCATGAAAATTTACCAATCCTTTAATGTCATATGAGATGTATAACTGTCATCACATCATTACACGGGTAATAATCCAAAACATCATGATTTACACAACAATTTCAATAACCCATAAATAACACAATTTCCAGCTAAATCAGAATACTTACAATCCGTATATCACAAGAAAAGAGTTTTAGCCTTACTCATGCACAGTTTTTGCAACATTTTCAATTAAATACCTAAATGACCTTCAAAATTTATGAAATTTGAACA
This sequence comes from Eucalyptus pauciflora, assembly GCA_007663325.1. NCBI lineage: Eukaryota > Viridiplantae > Streptophyta > Magnoliopsida > Myrtales > Myrtaceae > Eucalyptus > Eucalyptus pauciflora. Next base: position 988,033 of record VMYD01000281.1, read on the forward strand.
TGTGATAGTTAAGACATAAAAACAGATACTTCATGAAGAACACTTCACCAAGAGATCCCCACATAATTAACTACAGACCACGCATCACAGCATTATTTATTCTGTCCGTTCATCTTGCACAGTTTTTGAAACATTTATAGTTAAACACCCAAATGACCTTCTAAAATTATGAAATTTAACTATGTTGCAGACGAGACATAGATAGAGACATTTCATGAAGAACATTTAAGTCAGATTTGCTCTGGATAATTAACTACAAACGGTTAAAACTTCTGTTCCTAGCACCCAAATTCCCAGATCTGACCCTCCCCGAAAAAACACGATTTTGCCTACCTATCCTCGTTCATTTCTTCCAAATTTTTGATATGTTATACCTTATGATGTTCTTAACAACTTTGGTTCAGAAGTCGAGGTGCGATATCCACTAAAAAGTCACATGCAAGTCGAAATCCTACAAATGGACAGACTGGTTTTTTTTTCAAAGAAAACAGCATGCATAGCCAACAATTTCCTCCCCCTAGCTTCGAGATCTCCTCACTCCTACCCCATTCGACATTCACAATCAACATGCACTCATCTAAGCTAGCCAAAGAGTAGAGAAACAGACTCTACTTGCCTCAACTCAAGCTCAAACAGCACAAAGACGGCGGCAAGGCGGCGAACGGTAGACGGTCCTTCTCCTTCTTCCCCTTTGAACACACAGCCACCCCCTTTCTCTTCTTCCTTTCTCTCTTTCTCTTCTCTCTCTCACTCCCTCTTACGGACGACACTCTCTCTCTCTCTCTCCCCTTTTTCTCGCTTAAACCGACCACTAATCCCCCTAATTTCTCTTCTGCAATCATTAGCAATCAATGATTGCATGCAATCCACCCAAAAGGGCCTACGGGGGCAGCCACACTTGGCTCAAACTCCTTGCCACTTGGCAACACACATGCAAGGTGAAGGGGCTTCAAAAATGGGCCGGTCTTGGGCCATCCATGGGCCGGTCGAACAGGGGGGCTGCGTGGGCTGGTTGGGCAGTCCTTGGGCCTAAAATCAGCCCACCCTCCCCTATTCTTATTCCCTTTTTAAACCCTATTAGAATAGGCACCTAATTTTATCATATAAGATCACAAAACTTAGCAATCTAAATCAATAAAACCTCACTCCTAAAGTGCACCACCAAGAACAAGGTTTCCATATCAATTGCACCTTAATAAAACCCTTGGGTCACTTGTGGACACATCCCCATCAGATCAATTGTCCATTACAATGCTTGGTCCTAAATTAATCAAAATTCATTGATTAGAAGGCTAATATAGAATCAAATGGCACTTCCATTACCTAATCAGGGTTCATGGGATTTTAGGATGCCACATTATCTTGTGAGTGGCCAACTCAAAGAAAAGAACTATAGGCGCGTCGATGAAAAGCCCAACTTATCCAATCGAAGATAGAACCTGAAAATCAAGATGTCGCATCTAGCACATTTGTGGGAGAGATTGAAATATTGAAGTTGACAGTAAATAAATAAATATCGCTTTACATTTTTGAAGTCAAATTTTGCATCTATAGTCGTTGCGTGACGACGAAGTTAGTGAGGTTTTAATGAAGGCGCGTCGGTCCACCAATAGAAATTATTGTATTGCTTTCTTTCTTTCATAACATGTTACACCATCCAAGAAGCACTTACTCCTTATTTTCCTTTTACTTTTGCCAAAAGCGACATTATACAAGTTAACATTCTCGTCAATAAGCTATTTTTGTTACCAATTTTTGTTTTTCTGTCAAAAATGAAAAGGCTCATATGATAAAATACAATGTTTTTCCTTTTTGTCTTCACAATTTAATGAAGCAACACTTATGGAATATTAGCCTTGAAAAGAAAATAGAACACCAATGCCTCACTCGAAAGGATTTTTTATTCATTTAACATTCAGATCGATTCTTTTTTATGGTACTAAGAAAAGTCAATTTGGAAACTGCAGAGAAGTTTCTTTTCTAATCAATGTGAAAGTTATGCATAAATAATTCCAACACCGTGTTTTGTCACCTAGACTGCAAGGGTTGCAATTTCCACGCGATACACACTTTTTCTTCACTAGCGACTTGCCTTCATTGGTTGACTTGGACATTTGTATAACCGACGACCCGACGCTTTTCATTCATATAACTAGGCCTCCATCGCATTACCAATTAGCAAAAACTTTCATTGCATCAGATCAAACAATAGAGAGACGATTAAGTCTCTGAACTCCATGAGCATGTTTCGTGTTTTGCTTTTCATATTGCATGTTCTGTTGCTACTGGGAATGAGTTGTAGTGCAAAGAATAATTACTTGTGCACCGCTTCATCTTGCGGCGATGTTCGTGACATACAATATCCTTTTCGATTGAAAGGTGACCTAAAAGGTTGCGGCCGCTCTGAGTATGAGCTAGCTTGTGAAAATAATCGCACTGTTCTATATTTGTATGCCGGTCGATATTATGTGAAGTCGATTTACTATAACAATAATTTCGGAGATGATTTCTATGGTAATATCATGGTGGTTGATGATGGACTGCAAAAAAGTAATTGCTCATCCCTCCCTCGTTACTCATTGGCGAGCTCCAACTTGAGTGATTGGGATCCATACTCTCAATATGCTTCATCCTATGTGGTGGTCTTCATGAAGTGCTCACAGCCCGTTGCTTCTCCTTCGTATATCTATACTAAACCATGTATTGAGGGAGCATACCCTTCCAATACGCCCCCTAATATTTCCCAAATGAAGGTGTACTCATACGCTATGTCTGGGTTTGGTCTTCAAGTAGGGCACATCAAGGATTCTTGCAGCATAACCATGATGACTTTCTTATCGGATGCTAACCCGACGTGGGAAATGGATGGGTATAATCGTGTGAGCCCAACGTATCGTGTGAGCTCATCGTATAAGGATCTCCACAACAGGATGGCTAAAGGATTCGCTCTCTCTTATTATCGACGTTCTTGGCCGGTAAAATTCTGGCTTTTCCAGATTATTTACCCAAAGGGGTGGTGCGACCCATATGATGCTAGTAAGCTGACTTTCTTTGAAGCTTTTCTTCCTTTACTCTCTTACTTTCTTTCTTCTTCTTCTTCATCCTCATCCTTTTCTCAAATGTTAGCTCTACTGAGGAATCTTATCAAAATTTACTTACGGAGTGATGTGGCATGTTTCAATTGGATATTGTAATACGTTGGTTTGATTTATTGAGTCATTACTTTCTTTAATACCCAATAAAAAAATTGCCACATCCATTTAGTGAAAAAAGTTCAGTAAGATGTTTTTGTAGATTTGGTGTGCATTGCTCTTTTATTTTACATATGTGGAGCTTTTTTAGACTGGACACTCTTTATTTATTTTATTTTTTGGGTCTTAATCACTAAACAAAAACCACTACTTTAAGTTTAGTCCCAATTCTGCTCCAAACTTTTTTTGTCTAAAAAAAACCATAAACTTTAGGTCCAGTTCAAATTTGCCTCGAACTTTTCTTTGTCTATAAAAAACCTCAAACTTTAGGCCAAATCCTAAATCCATCTCTAACTTTTTTTTTTCCTAAAAGAAAAAATACCAATTTTTACTCTAATTGCAATTCTACTCCATTAGCCCTTTGACCGAAAATTGCTGTTAGTCGTCCCTAATTTTCATATCTTAGAACGATTTCATTTTGGAAATAATTTTCCATGTTACCTTACTGAAGTGGAGTTGTTATTGATGTGGGAATGTCATGTCAAATTGGGACCGGACCACGGGGGTAAATTTCGGAATATATTAAAAGTTGGTGATTTTTTTAAACAAAACAAAATTCAAGGCAAATCTGGGATTGTACCTAAAGTTTGAGGTTTCTTCTGAGACAAAAAAAGTTCGGGCCAAAATTGGACTAGAACTTGAGGGATTTTTTAGGGAATTAGGCCTTTTTTTGGGGGAAATTGTTTGATTTGATCGTAGCTTGTGTCCCTTGAATCGATGTTATTGTTAGGGGGAACTTATGAACATTTGGTACATTTAGGAAAACAAAAGCGAAAACTTGTTTCTTCAAAAGAAAAGATCATGCAACGATAACATGGATTTCATGAGTGAATATAATAAAGTTGGATCTAAGCGTTATCCAGAAAAGTGAAACTCGTTCACTCTTTTTTTTATTCTAGACTTCTCCAGTTGCAAATTTCAATTAACAAAAGTGTGTCTTTGCACTTTGCAGTGACTATATGAAGTTATCCTTCACTTGGGGTATATCTTAACGTGAATTGCTTTTATTATTTAACTGCTAAAACAATGGATCTAGTTCTTTATTGATTGGTCGTTAATTCTAATTAACTAGATTTAGTAATCTCTCACGAATTCTCTTACTATCTACAGGTTATTCTACGCAGTATATGGTGCAAGACTTTGCTAAAATTGCCACATGGAATCTCTTCTTTGTCTTGTGTATGATAAGTCCTTTTCTCTTCACATCTTTGAAGTTCTCATTCAGCACTCTGACAAACAAAAATTGTATGTGTAAAAAAAATTATTACACTATGCTAATCAATGGCCAAATTTCTCCGCAGTCCACTTCCTAGCAGCAAAATTCATACTCGGAGCTCCATGTGTGTTGACATTTCTAATCTTGAAGTGGATGAGAAGGCATCAAGCGACCGATGCAAACATCGAAGAATTCCTACAAGCTCACAATAACTTTTTGCCCATAAGGTACTCTTACTCGGATATCAAGAGGATCACAAAAAATTTCAAATGCAAGTTAGGTGAGGGGGGATATGGTTTCGTATATAGAGGAATACTTAGAAGTGGCAATGAAGTTGCGGTTAAGATTTTGAACAAATCAAAATCTAATGGCCAAGATTTTATAAGCGAAATGGCCACAATTGGAAGGATCCACCACGTTAATGTGGTGCAACTTGTTGGTTTTTGCTTCGAATACTCCAAACAAGCTCTTGTCTATGATTTCATGCCAAACGGATCTTTGGATAAACACATTTCCTATAAGGATGGTGATGATCCTCTTGATTATAAGAAAATGTATGAGATCTCTCTTGGCATAGCTAGAGGGATAGAGTATCTACATCGGGGATGTGATATGCAAATTCTACATTTTGACATCAAGCCTCACAACATTCTCTTAGATCGAAGTTTCACTCTGAAAGTTTCTGACTTTGGACTTGCAAGACTTTATCCCACCGATCGCAGTATAGTATCGCTGACTGCAGCAAGAGGAACCTTGGGTTATATGGCTCCCGAGCTATTCTATAAAGACATTGGTGGCATTTCTTACAAAGCCGATGTTTATAGTTTTGGGATGTTATTAATGGAAATGGCTAGTAGAAGGAGAAATATAAATGCACATGCAGAGCGTTCGAGTCAAATTTACTTTCCTTTGTGGGTTTATGATCAACTCGGCAAAGAAAAGGAACTTGAAAGGGTAGATGTCATAGAAGAGGAAAGAGAAACAACGAGGAAGATGATAATCATTGCACTGTGGTGTATACAATTGAGCCCTAATGATCGGCCATCGATGAGGAAAGTCCTAGATATGCTTGAAGGAGATATGTATAAATTGCAACTGCCTCCAAAACCACTTTTGTATCCGATAGAGGCACCCGTTGATGATGTTGACGCTCAGATAGAACTTGAAAGAGTCTCATCTTCGTCAAGTGCTTCGATAGAGCGGTTCCCGATTTTACCATGACTATGAGTTTACGAAATCATGTATTGTGTGATTGTTCCCCTATAATGAGATGCAAAAATTATAAATAGTACTATCAACATGTATCATCATTCAAAATGTAATCTGTGAAGCTTTTATATGTTTTTCATATGGCACTAGTGTTTTCTGGTAGACTCGTTATGTCCATATTTTATAAATGACGATGAATGTTGTATGTCATTCATTCAATTTTTGTTTCTTGTGAATCCTCTTGTTATAACAAGGTAATTTTTTCTTCATGTCAATGTTTGCATTTTGAGCAATGAACTTCTCTCATTTCCATCAAAACCTCTCACCCCCACCCTTCGACCTCTGGTTGATCACCCACGTCAAAGATAGCTACTTGCTCAAGCTATCTTTGACTTGGTCCTCATGTCACAGGATGGGTCCAAGCCTAACCGATGAATGACCGGCACATGTCAAAGAGTAAAGATAGAGTAGGCTAACAATTTTGCCTTTATGATGAATGGAAATTGAACATGTGATGTTATGTTAAAGCATATTATGTATTATGAAAGCTCAATCCCTAAATGTAGTAAGAACTTGTGCGTTCACTCGATGATAAGACATGAGATGGTGCCTTGCATTCTTCAGAACAAGCATTATATTCCTCACTATTGTCCCATGTGAAAGGGCTAGTAATAACACCTAGAGGGGGGTGAATAGGTGTAACAAAAAAATTCTCGCAAGATTCAGAAGTAATAATTGCTTTTAGAAAAAGATAGACTAAGGACGAATTCAGACTTTAGCAGTTAGATAAAACTTTAAACAAAATAAAGGAGTTCAAACTTTAAACAGTTAAATAGATCTACAAATCAAAATAAAGGAGTTGATGGAAGAGAATAGGAACACAAGGTTTATAGTGGTTTGGCTTAGATCAAGCCTACGTCCACTCTCCCATGCTGACATCCTATTGGCTGGATTCCACTAAGAAACAAAAGAGATTTTATAATCTTGCAGTCTTGACTTCACAGTGAAGAACCTCTACTGGTCTCACACAAAGTCTCACTATGAGTTTCTCTCTTTTGCATACAACTTTGAGCTCAGTAATTGAAATAGCAATGAACTAGGAAGCTTCAAACTTTGGAATTTCTCTTTCACGCTCTATCTCCAACAACTAGAGTGTCCGCCTTAAATATTCATTCATGCCTTCACAACCGTTGGCACTTTCCAAAGGAATTCTTACAATTTGCCCGTTAGATAGAATCAATCAAGGGGATCTCAAGTTGATGATTGATTGAGATGAAAGTCCATCAATCATGTTCGCCCATACAATCAGGATCTTGGTTTCCATAGGTAGAACTTTCCAAGTTTGTTTGCCTTTCAAAAGATTTGATTATCAGAATTGATTCCATTAAGGATAATCAATTATGTGAGTGCTATATCCAACCAGAGAATTTTCCAAGCCATAAGAATCGAATCCTTGAAGAAATAAAGATAATCTCGCATCGGATAAGTATTCATTCTTCAGTAACATTCAGTCTGGAAACTGTCAGTGTGAGAAGACTTTGAACCTAAAGTCTTGCATTCTTCAGACTTTGACACTTCAATCTTGGAAGTCTTCAGACTAGACTGTGAAAAGATTTTGTCTTCAGATTAGACTGTGAAAAGGTTTTGTCAACTTCAAAATAGTAAATGATTTTTCTCCAACAATCTCCCCATTTTTTATGGTGACAAAACTTTCCTGCTTCTTACCTTTTACCAAAAAAAAAAAAACTTTCCTGCAGATTTAAGAACTTTTAACCTGCAAAACAACTCTTAAGCAATACATGATATCTTATAAAAATAAGTTGAGTAAGGTCTGGATAGCATCAATTCTACAACCACATAAAACATGTTAATCTTGAAAAGATAAGACAAATAGCTATCCAATCATAATCAATATCACCGAAAGTTGATGTCAAAGAGTTCAAATCAAACAAAAATCCAACAAAAAGTCCAGCAGTTTAACAAAAAGTCCAACAACACCAATATATAAGCCAAATAGTCAAACAAAAGTTAAATATGCACATTCTCCCCCTTTTTGTCATTAGCAAAAAGTGGAGAAGGATAAAAACTTAATCAAATCAAGTGTTTTTGGGAATGCGAACGATCTGGAAATCTCCCATAGACTGAATTGTCTCCTCCAGCTTTATCACGGTCTCCTTCAGCTTCTTAATATCTTCATCATTGGCAGTCTCTTGAACTTGAAGTAGATTTCAAAGCCGATTGGAGGTTCTTGATCTCAAACTCCATACCATATTGCTGTGCCTTTAACTCCAAAAGGAGCTCTAATAGCCTTTGAAAGTCTGTAGTTGTTTCTGTTGATGCACTAGGTCTAGCTAAATTAATTCCAGGAGTTTCAAGATTTGAGGGAACTTCAACATGTCGATCACCAAGACTTGAAGAGGATGCCTCAATATCAGCTTCAGGAATTTGAGAGGCAAAAACATCATCTGGATCGTCAGGAAATCTGCTAACATCATCACTGGTAAAAATAGGAGAAAAAGAAGTACCTATTTTCTCAGCAGCTCCCCATGTTTCCATGCCTACATGTGGAGAAGGAAAATCTTCTTCTTGTTCTTTCTCAGTTTTAGCTTCCAAGTGATGTTCTTTTTTTCTTCCATCTCCTACAGTCTCACTCCTAGTCTTCTCAGAATCCTTTAACATTGCAAAAGTGGGTTCAACAAAGTCATCTTGACCCTCTCCCTCTTCTGCTTCTCTTCTTTCTCTTGCTCTTTCTTCTGCTCTTCTTTCTTCACTTTCTTCTCCTCTCTCTTCTCTTTCTTCATCTTTCTGCTCTGTTTCTTCTCGACCTCTTTCTTCTTTGTCTTGCGGCTGCTCACAACTAACAAAACTTTGAAGATTTTTCAAGGCAAATGCAGAGAGAGTAAGATCATCCTCATCCTCTTCGTCTTGCAGGATAAGGGCTATTCTCTTCTTGATAGGTGCAATCATAGGTTCCTTGCCTTTCCTTTTCATTGCAGCGGAGTCTTGTTTTGTATTATTGGAGGACTTCTCCTTCAGTCGCTCCAAAGCATTGTTCAGTTCCTTCAGCCTCATTTTTGATACCATCTCTAATCCTATAACCATAGGAGCAATGGTTCGAACACAGAGAGATGCTAGAAGCTGAATTTGAAAGTGTCTGGACCGCTTGGTGACAAATGCTGAGTAAGGGAGTTGTCCCTTATCCTTCACAATTGTCTTGTACATGTGCATAAGGATTGTGTGTGGCAGCGAAAACTTCATCCCATTATTGATGGCAAACATTAGTTTTGCTTCAGAACAAGAGACATCTGTTTTGGAGGTTGACTTGGGTCGATTGCAAATGATCACAACCTTGTGCAACAAAATGTTTGAAGGAGACTTTCTGGAATAGGTTATGCTACCTTCAACAAGTTTGTCCCGAACAAGAGATATTGTTGCATGACCAACAAACACATTTATTTGTTGGAAACTCCCTCTTTCCACACCAATAACATCTGTCGATGTGTCCACATCCACCAGAAAATCTTTATCCCTCACAGTTTAACGAAATCTATTCGCGTCAAGAAATGACAAGTTCGAATAGAAATATGCAGTTAATTCAGGGTAAGCAATAGAAGTCTCAGAGCAAAATTTTTCAAGTTGAAGGAGAGTCAGTTTTTCCTCAAGTTCACCTTTAAAGAATCCAAGAAATCAAAATCCACAAATCGATGGTTCATCACCCCTCTTTTCAACAATTTTAAGTAAGTCCTTTTATGCTCTTTAGAACGAAACAAACTCGTTCCTTCAACACGCACATTAGTAGCAACACTCATCATCATCCTTCACTTCTGGCTTAGTAAAAGAACTAAATCGGGGATCAGCGGGAAAGTTAGCAAATGTCTCGTCTGTCGTTCCTTCAGGTACAATACCTAATCTTTCCATTGTTCGTAAGAAATGTGTCTCATTCCGATATCCTCGTTCTTTCAAAAACTCATCAACAAAAATCATAGCAGAACCACCTTACTTTAACTAGTTGTAGAGTTTAAAAACAAACTCAGGTTTAGACGTTCTTATAGGTTCAACATCTTCCAAAATCTCCTCTTCCACTTGATGACACAGAGGGTTTTGAGTGGTATGCTGTGGAGAATGACGCTGTTGAGAATGTTGTTGTTGCTATTGAAGAAAATCTTTTTCCTCGGTCAAGTCAAAATGAGTAGGCCCCTCTCGCATATTCTGTGATCCCCTGTTTGCGATATGAGACGACTTCCTTTGGAAAGACATATTCAAAGTCGAGGAGGATTCCACAAATACGTTCGGATGAAAAAGATAAAAACTTGTAGAACAAGTTCGAGAGTGAAAAAGTAGAGAGTAGAGAAATTGTATGCTAGGGTTTGGTGAAAATGCTCGAAAGGAATACAGAGGTATATAAAGAAAATGAATGGTCACGAATAAAAGGAAACGAACCGTCACAAAGAGAATTACCCTTTTTAGAATAATTGAAAATAAAAACTACCTTTTTCGAAAAATAAAAATTGCCGAAGATTAAAAAATTCAAAAAGATAACAACCAAAAATATAATAAATAGACAACGATTCGAATAAACATACCTTTTCATTCCAAAAATAAAATACCTGGATTCGAGACTTTCTTTTACTGAAGTAGAGTCTGGAAAGTCTAAGTCTAAGCAACATCAGACTTTAACCAGCAAGAGGTAAAATATTCAATCTAGTGCGAATAAATTCAAATAGATTTTTCTCCAGAGGCTTTGTAAATATATCTGCCAATTGATTCTTCAAGTCAATGAACTGAATCATAATATCTTCATTCTAAACATGATCTCTTATGAAATGGTGTCGAATCTCTATATGCTTTGGCCTTGAATGAAGAATTGGATTCTTCGTAAGATTAATAACACTGGTATTGTCGCATTTGATCTCTGTACATGATTCCTCAATTCCAAAGTCTCTTAACTGTTGTTTTATCCACAAGATTTGAAAACAACAGCTCCCAAGAGCCACATCCTATGCTTCTGTAGTTGATAAAACCATAGTACTTTGCTTCATTGAGAACCAAGACACTAGCTTGCTACTTAGCAGTTGACAAGTACCTGAAGTACTCTTTTTATCGACCTTACAACCTGCTAAATCTGCGCCTGAATATCCAAGAGGAGTAAAATCTCCTTCTTTGGGATACCATAGACCTAGCTCTAAAGTTGTTGCAACATATTTGATGATGCGTTTTGCAGCATTTAAATGAGATTCTTTGGGATCTGATTAGAATCTAGCACATATGTAAATACTAAACAAAATATCATGTCTAGATGCAGTAAGATAAAGAAGAGAACCGATTATGCTCTTGTAAAGCTTTTGGTCTACTTTCTTTCCTCCTTCATCTTTGTCCAACTTCGAAGAACTTGACATTGGTGTCTCTGTCTTTTTGCAATTCTCTAATCTAAATTTCTTGATGAGATCTTTTGCATACTTCTCTTGGTGAATAAAGATACCTTTTTTTGATTGTCAAACTTGCAATCCCAAAAAGAAAGTTAACTTAACCTATCATACTTATCTCGAATTCATCCTGCATACTTCTAGAGAATTTATTGCATAGATTTTCATTAGGGGATCCAAATATAATATCATTAATATAAATTTGAATCAGTAGAAAATCTTTACCCTCTCTTTTTATGAACAAAGTAGTATCTACCTTTCCCTTAACAAAACCATTTTGGGTTAGGAATTTACTTAACCTTTCATACCAGGCTTGAGGTGCTTACTTCAGTCCATACAATGCCTTTTTTAGTCTGTATACTGTGTCTGGCTTTCTTGGATCTTCAAATCCAGGTGGTTGTTCCACATAGACTTCTTATTGGATATATCCATTGAGGAAGGCACTCTTTACATCCAGCTGGAATAACTTGAAATTTGTATAGCAAGTAAATGCAAGTAATAGTATAAATCTTTTAACCTCGCTACTGGTGCATAGGTCTCATCATAGTTTATCCCTTCTTCTTGCGTATATCCTTTAGCCACGAGTCTTGCTTTGTTCTTGGTCACTTTTCTCTTCTCGTCCATATTGTTCCTGAAAACCCATTTAGTCCCAATAATAGACTTACCTTTAGGTTTAGGAATTAGTTCCCAAACATCGTTGTTGCTGAACTGTCTGAGCTCTTCTTGCATGGCTTCAATCCAGCTTTCATCATACAAGGCTTCTTCTATACTTTTGGGTTCTATCTTTGAAACAAGTGTTGGTGCACTCGACTCTTCTCGCCTTTTTGATCTGGTACGAACTCCTTCATCAATGTTTCCAATTATGAGTTCTTTAGGATGACTAGACTTATGTTTCCAGTTGCTGGTTGGTCTGAGAGTCTGCTGATCCTTTACTTTAGTTGAGTCTTCTGCTTGAAGTTGATCTCCAAAAATATGAGCCATTTCAGGGGAAGTAGACTTTGTAAAGTCTAGAGCAGGTTTAGATTCTTCAAGTTGAGTCTGATCCAATTGATTTTGCATAGAATCTTGAAACTTGACATTCATAGATTCTTCCACAAATTGAGTCATTTTATTGAAAACTCTGTATGCTTTGCTTGAGATTGAGTAGCCAAGGAAAATTCCTTCATCTGATCTTTCTTCAAACTTCCCAGTTCGGTCATTTTCATTTTTCAAAACATAACATTTACAGCCAAACACATGAAAGTAAGAAATATTTGGTTTCTTCCCTTTATACACTTCATAAGGACTTTTCTCTAGAATAGGCATAAAAAACACTCTGTTGATGATGTAGCAAGATGTTGAAACTACTTCAGCCCAAAATTGAGAGGAAATTTTATTCTCAATTAAGAGGATTCTTGCCATCTCCTTCAAGGATCTATTCTTCCTTTCCATAACCTTATTTTGCTCTGGAGTATATGGAAAAGAGAAAACATGCTGGAAACCAGATTCATCATAGAACTTCGCAAAGTCTTGATTTTCAAACTCATCTCCATGGTCTATTCGAATGCTTGAAATAACGTATCCTTTTTCATTTTGTACCTTCTTAGTAAACTTTGAGAACTGAGAGAAAGCTTCAGACTTATTCGCCAGAAAGTAAGCCCAAGTAAAGCGACAGTAATCATCCACGATTACTAGGCAGAATCTCTTTCCACCAATGCTTTGAGTTCCGGTTGGTCCAAAGAGGTCCATATGTAGAAGCTGCAAAACTTGATTAATAGAAACTTGATTTACAGGTTTAAAGGAAATTCTAACTTGTTTTCCCAAAACACATGGAGTGCATAACTCAGATTTTTGATAATCTAGATTATGGAGACCTTGAACAAGCTTCTTGGATGAAATCTTGGCAATTTGCTTCATGTTAACATGACCAAGTTTTCGATGCCAAAGATTTGCTTCATCTTGAATATATATAAGACACTGAGAACTTTCTGGTTTTATATCCAAAAGGTAAATGTCCCCATGTCTTCGCCCAATGAAAGATTGAGGTAGATCTTTACTTGTTCCTGAACAGATGCCTTCTTGGAAATTAATTTTGAATCCAGTATCGCAAAGTTGACTTATGTTGAGTAAATTTTAATTCAGTCCTTCTACCAATGAGACATTGTTGATAGTCAGCCTTCCAATCTTCACGGTTCCACATCCAACAATTCTTCCTTTGATGTTTCCACTAAAAGAGACTCTCCCACCATTTATTTGAATGAGCTTTATAAAACAACTCGAATCTCCAGTCATATATCTCGAACAGCCACTATCCAAATACCATTTGATTTTCTTTTTGATAGTGACCTATGATCAAAAGAAGAACTCAAGTTTTCTTTGGTACCCATATTTTCTTGGGTCCAGGGGAGTTAGTATTGAAAATAGTCTTTGTCAAATCCCTTTTAACAGGTCTCCAAACCTTGGGACATTCCTTCTCAAAATGTTCTGAGTTGTTACACTTTGAATATTTGAGAACATTTTGACCAACAGGTTTTACAAAAACCTTTTGAAAATGATTTTTGTAAAATGCCTTTGTAGGTCTTTGTTTAATTCTTTATTTAACTTTGGGAAAATCAATTAAAGGAATAGTTTCTGAAGTCCCCAAACCAGTTTTGTTAAAATAAGGTCTTTGTACAGAAAGAATTTTCTCCAACTTCTCAGATCCTTTTGAAATTCTTTTTGTGATATTGAAATATCTTCTTACAAAAAGGTATTTTCTTTCGAAAGAGAATCTGAATTTTCTTTCAAATCAACAAAACTTTTATTTAGATTTTCAAACTTTTCTTTATAAGAAGTTTCCTGTTGCCTTAGTTTAGAATTTTCCTTCTTTAGCTCAAAAATTCTTTTAAGAGATGTTTTGAGGCTAAGACAGAGTTCATCTATATACTTTGAAACTTTAATAGGAATTTTTAAATTACTAACCTCAACTTCTTTGTCTAAGTCTGAGTTATAATCTGTTTCAAAGTCCGAGTCTGATTCTGAATTTGCCATAAGACAAATGTTGGCATATTCTTCATCACTTTCCTCGCATTTAGTGTCAGTCCAGGTTTTAGCTTTGAGAGCCTTTTTATGCTTCTTAGTTCTTTCTTTCTTTTTCTTCAACAAAGGACAATTAGGTCTAATTTGCCTATTTTTCTTGCATTCGAAGCATATTACCTCTTTGTTGATCTCCTTGTCCTCAGTTGATCTCTTATGGAAATTTTGTGAGCTCTGCCTTTCCTAGTTGAATTTTCTTCCCTTTCTATTCAACTTTCTGAACTTCCTAATCATGAGTGTTAGTTCTTCATCATCCATGTCATCTTCTGAATTTGTATCATCAAAATCATCGTTAGATTTTAAAGCAATTGATTTCTTACCTTTAGGATCTTCTTTCTCATTGATCTGCCCCACTTCATATGATTGAAGTGTGCCAACAAGTTCATCTACTAAAAGAGGCATGATCCTTTGGTTCCTCTAATTGATGTCTTCACATGATTCTAGTCTTTAGAGAGCCCACACAGCAGTTTATTGACCTTCATTGGTCCTGAGATTGGTTGTCCTTGATATGCTCGGCCATTTACAATTTCTGTGAAGCGACTAAACATATCAATGATGGATTTTCCAGGCTTCATCTCGAAGGCTTCGTACTGTCCGAGTAGAATATTGATTTTTGTTTCTTTTACTCGATCAGTTCCTTCTTAGGTAATATGCAACCTATCCCAGACTTCTTTCGCTGTTTCACAGAAAGAAATTTGATTATACTCAGTAGGAGATAAGGCACAGTATAGAGAGTAGATAGCTTTAGTATCAAGAGTTTGTCTCTTGGTTAATTCTTCTTGACTCATTTCGCCAGTATCTACAACTTCCTTTCCTTTTTCTGAGATTGATGTAGCTTTGGGATTTATCGTTTTTTCTACCACATCCCATTCTAGGGGATCTTTCGATCTTAGGAATGCCGTCATCTTGTTTTTCCAAACATTGTACTCCTTCCCATCAAAATAAGGAGGTCTAGTGTTGCTTTGGCCTTCAACCAAACCTGGAGTCAAAATACTAGCCATAGATCTTTAGCTTTAGAAGTAAAAACACTTTAATAGAATAAGCACACAAGCTTTGATACCAATTGAAATGGCTAGTAATAACACCTAGAGGGGGGGTGAATAGGTGTAACAAAAAAAATTCTCACAAGATTCAGAAGTAATAATTACTTTTAGAAAAAGATAGACTAAGGACGAATTCAGACTTTAGTAGTTAGATAAAACTTTAAACAAAATAAAGGAGTTCAAACTTTAAACAGTTAAATAGAGCTACAAATCAAAATAAAGGAGTTGATGGAAGAGAATAGGAACACAAGGTTTATAGTGGTTCGGCTTAGTTCAAGCCTACGTCCACTCTCCCATGCTGACATCCTACTGGCTGGATTCCACTAAGAAATAAAAGAGATTTTATAATCTTGCAGTCTCGACTTCACAGTGAAGAACCTCTACTGGTCTCACACAAAGTCTCACTATGAGTTTCTCTCTTTTGCATACAACTTTGAGCTTAGTAATTGAAATAGCAATGAACTAGGAAGCTTCAAACTTTGGAATTTCTCTTTCACGCTCTATCTCCAACAACTAGAGTGTCTACTTTAAATACTCCTTCATGCCTTCACAACCGTTGGCACTTTCCAAAAGAATTCTTCCAATCTACCTATTCGCCCATACAATCAGGATCTTGGTTTTCATAAGTAGAACTTTCCAAGTTTGCTTGCCTTTCAAAAGATTTGATTATCGGAATTGATTCCATTAAGGATAATCAATTATGTGAGTGTTATATCCAACCAGAGAATTATCCAAGCCATACGAATCGAATCCTTGAAGAAATAAAGATAATCTCGCATCTGGATAAGTCTTCATTCTTCAGTAGCATTCAGTTTGGAAATTGTTAGTGTGAGCAGACTTTGAACCTAAAGTCTTGCGGTCTTCAGACTTTGACACTTCAGTCTTGGAAGTCTTTAGACTAGACTGTGGAAATGTTTTATCAACTTCAAAACAATAAATGCTTTTTCTCCAACACCCTGCACATGAGTTTTCCTACTAAGCAAACATTCCTCGAGACACCGATGTTCATAGGAACGTGTGATCTCCACTTGGTTAAGAGATCGCAGACAGAGAAGTCTAAATTTTAAGTTTTATTATTATCACAATTAATCAGCATAAAAAATGATGCTAAAAAAAAAGAAAATGGAAAAAATTAACAAACTTGATCTCTTTAGTGGTTGTGAAATTCCACATGAGAATGGTCCTACATTCTAGACTCTAGCTTGTGTCCAAACTCAAAAGAGAACAGCAAGCAACGCTCAAACTTGACAAAAGAGACGGCTTGTTCAAACTGAGCTTACTGGTGGACTAGGGATAACGAGACCCAGCTATAGTTTCGGTTCCAGAGTTCCTAGAGAGAAGTTTTTGACCGCGAATATCCCTACCCGGCTTGGCCATGACGGCTAGAAGGCAAGGTTGAAGTGAAACGAGCTATGGTCAGCTGCCTCGTTGTTGCATCAAGCCCAAGATCATCGGGATAAAAGTGGATTGGACCTAAAGAAAACTCATCGGGAATTTGGGCACCGAAGAATAGGTAGCTGCGGGCTCAAGGGTGTTGGCAGGAGATCGCCGTTTTATGTTAGGGATGGCCGGGTAACGGTTGTCCGAGAACGAAGTTCGGCTTTTGGGTCTCGCTTTCTCTCAATTCATCCCTATGCTCACTCTCGGTTCTCTCTCCGCTTCACCCTTTGCTCACTCTCTCGAATCTCACTCTCTCTGTTGCTCTCGCCGTCTCCAGCCTCCTGGGAAGAACTCGAGAACACAGTTGCCTCTCTTTCCTCTCTTATCTGGCTTACTCCTTCTCTCTCTCTCTCTCTCTCTCTCTCTCTCTCTCTCTCTCTCTCTCTCTCTCTCTCTCTCTCTCTCTCTCTCTCTCTCTCTCTCTCTCTCGGTTGCTCTTCCTCGGCCAAAGAAATCCAAGAAAACTAGAGAGACCCCCCTTCCTTTTGCTGCCTTTTTCTCCCATTTATCGCGTTTCTCTCTCTTTCTTCAAGGACGAGACCAGCTGGGTTCGTACCGCACGACATTCTAGGGCGAACGTTGCGCACAGCCTTGCGTCCTTCGGCCAGCGACCCACTCTCTATTTTGTCCTAAAGCTAACGTCCAAGTGAGGGAAGGAGGAGGAAAGAGGAAGAAGAGCGAGCTAGGCCGCGGAAGAAGAAGAGTGGGCCGCGCTTGGGAAATAGAAGGAACATAAGCAGGCTGGGCCACGGGGGCTGAGGGGAAAGAAAGGGAAAAGAAGGAGGGGTCGGGTTAAGGCTGGCCCTAGCCCGGCCCGACTGTGTTTTTATTTTTTGTTAATTTTTTTTCTAATATTAATTTTATTTTATTTTAATTTTTAATACTAGTAATGCAAATGTTTCTAATGTCTATATGGAATGCAATTTAACAAAAATGCGATGCATTTTAATGAAAATTATTTATTTTATTTTTTAGTTTTTTTTTTGGAGACTAATACCTAATTTTTTATACGACTAAGTCCTAAATAAAAAGGGCAAAATTTAGATGTAAAAAATAAACAAGAACATTTTTTTTTTCGTTTGATAGAACGGCAGTAATCGATCAATACATTTATTAAGTGGTTCTATTATGGGAAAGAGATGACAATATTGTTCATAGATCTAACACAATTACAAGAGAGTGATTGTAATATTGAAGTTGATAGTGAATAAGTAAACATTGTTTTTTTTTTTTTTGTGAACTTGAATATTGCATATATAGTCTTTGTGCAACGACAAAGTTAGTGAGGTTCTACTCAATGCGCATCGGTCCCATCGCTAGAAATTATCGAATTGCTTTATTTCTTTCATAATGTGTTGCACCATCCAAGAAGCACTAACTCTTGTTTTTCCTTTTAATTTTGTTATACAAGTTAATATTCCCTTTTTTTTTTTTGGTCGATAAGTTAATATTCCCTTTAATAGTCTATCTTTGTCACCAAATTTATTTTATTTTGTCAATAATGAAAAAGCTTATACGGTGAAATACAACATTTTTTCCCTTATCATCTTCACAATTTATTGAACCGACACTTGTGGAATATTGGCCTTGAAAATAAAATTGAATGCCAATGCCTCACTTGAAAGGATTTTCATTCAATTTAGAGTACATAACATTCCAATCGATTCTTTTTTTTACTGAAGTAAAATTGATTCCTAAAGAGTCAATTTGCCTAGAAAAGTTAAATCTGAAAACTGCAGAGAAGTTTCTTTTCTAATCAACGTGAAAGCAACACCATAAATAATTCCAACACCATGTTTTTGTCGCCTTGACTGCAAGGGCTGCAATTTCCACATGAGACCCACTTTTTCTTCACTAGACTTTGTGTTGATGGTTGACTTAGAAATTTGCATCTATAGTCTTTGCGTGACGACGGAGTTAGTAAGGTTCTAGTCAAGGCGCATTGGTCCACCGCTAGAAATTGTCGTATTACTTTCTTTCTTTCATAACGTGTTACACCATCCAAAAGCACTTATTTCTTATTTTCCTTTCATTTTTGCCAAAAGCGACATTATACAAGTTAATATTCTTGTTCATAGTCTATTTTTGTTACCAATTTCTGTTTTTTTGTCAAAAAAGCTTAGATGATGAAATACGACATCTTTTTCCTTTTCGTCTTCACAATTTAACAAAGGGACACTTATGGAATATTAGCCTTGAAAAGAAAATAGAATGACAATGCCTCACTCAAATGGATTTTGTTCATTCTAGAGTACATGACATACAAATCGATTCTCTCTTTTTCTTTTTTCTTTTGGTTTAAAATCGATTCTTTTTTTAGGTACTAAGAAAAGTCAATATGGAAACTGCAGAGAAGTTTCTTTTTTAATCAATGTGAAAGCTATGCATAACTAATTCCAACTCTGTGTTTTGTCACCATAAATGCAAGGGCTGCAATTTCTAGGCAACACTCATTTTTTCTTCGCTAGACTTTGTTTTATTAGTTGACTTGGAAATTTGTATCACCGACGACTCCCGACTCTTTTCATTCATGTAACTGGGCCTCCATCACATTACCAATTAGCAAAAACTTCCATTGCATCACATCAAACGATAAAGACAATTAAGTCTTTGAGCTCCATGAGCATGTTCCATGTTTTGCTTTTCATATTGCATGTTCTACTGCTATTGGGGATGAGTTGTGGTGCGAAGAAGAATCACTTGTGCACCGCTTCATCTTGTAGCGGGATCCATGATATATACTATCCATTTCGATTGAAAGGAGACCCAAAAGGCTGTGGCCGTTTTGAATATGAGCTAGTTTGTGAAAATAATCATACTTTTTTATATCTTTATGCCGGTCAATATTATGTGAAGTCGATTTACTATTCTAATTTAGATGATTTATATGATTTTTTCAGTGTAATTACGGTGGTTGATGATGAATTGCAAAAAAGTAATTGCTCATCCCTCCTTCGTCACTCATTGGCGAGGTCCAACTTTAGTGCTAATGATCCATACCGTGGTGGTCTTTCGCCCTTAGTTGAGCCGGTGGTCTTCATGAAGTGCTCACAGCCCGTTGCTTCTGCTTTGTATATCAATACTGAACCATGTATTGAGGAAGCATACCTTTCTGACACGCCCCCTAATTTTTCCCAAATGAAGGCATACTCATACGCTTTGTATGGGCCTCATCTACAAATACGGGACATCAAGGATTCTTGCAACATAACCATGATCGCTTTCTTATTGATCTAGGAAGTGGATTGGTATAAACATGTGAGCCCACCGTATAAAGACCTCCACAACATGATGGCTAAAGGATTCGAACTCTTTTATCATAAACCTTATTTGTGGGAAATATTCCAGATTTGCGCGATAAGTTTTAGATACCGAATGGTGTGGTGCGACCCATATTACTTCTGTAAGCTGACTTTTCCTAAAGCTTTTCTTTCTTTACTCTCTTACTTTGTTTCTTTCTTCTTCTAGATCTTCGTCCTTTTCTTAAATGTTAGCTCTACTGAGGCATCTTATCAAAATTTACTTACTCAATGATGTGGCATGTGTGGCATGCCAAAATTCATGACGACCTCTAGTTACATTAAGGTCTATGAATAGGTGATGGAAGTACCATCAAGATGTATTGTAGCCATTTGATCCATAATTTTGCAATGAGATTTGTGACCAAACTTTTAATGGATAATTATTTGATAGGAAAGAAAATCCTATCATTGGCCATGTGTTTTATAAATTGGAATTTATGGATTTATGATTTCAAGTTTTATGGCCATATGAAATTGTAATTTAGTATTTACATAAGTGGGGATTAAAGGTAAATAAACAAAAAATGGACTTTTTAAAGAAAATTTTGGGCCACTTATGTTTGGACTTTAGGCCCAAGAATGTTGAGCCTAAAGTGGGCCAAGAGGCCCGGCCCATGAAGCCCATTGGGTTGTCGATGCATGGAGGGGGAAGGAGGAGCCGCATGGCCACCTCCAAGTGTCTTCAACTAGGGAGACACTTGTCTCCTTCTTAGGGACAAGTGTCCCTCCATGCGAAAAGGGAAGCATGCAAGTATTTAAGCAACCAAAAAGAAAGAGAGAGAGGGAGTGGCTGGTTTTGAGAGAGTGAGAGAGAGAGAGAGAGAGAGAGGGTTGCAAGAGAGAGGAACCGAGAGAGTGAGGGAGAGGACCGTGCGAAGGAGGAGGAGTCGCCCGTCGCTGCCGCACGCCGCCCGTTCGTCCGCCGTGTGCCGCCGTTCCCCTTGATCTAGAGGCAAGTTAGGATCCAATTTCTACTCTTGCATGTGTGTGTTGCTTGTATGTTTGTAGAAGTGTCCAATTTTGGGTGAATAGGGGAAGAAACCGAAGCTAAAATGACTTGTTCTTGAGTGTTGTTGCTGTTTTCGCATGAACCGCCTGAGTCAGAATCTTGTGAGAGCTTGCATGCATGTTTTGAGTTCGATTTTGACTTTGATTTCTGTATGAAAGTTGTAGACAACATCTTAAACTACAACATAATAAAATTTGGTGCAAAATGATGAATATTTAAGGGGTAAAACTTCCATCCTACGGAGACACTAGATCTGGAACTGTTTTGCTGACCTTGTCGTAGATTTGTGGTTGCATGTTGATTTTTATCAAGAATCTCTCTTCGACTTCTTCATGAAACTTGTAGAGCACATCTTAAATACCAACATAATCAAATTTAAAGTAAAAATAAAAAGTATAGCCTAGGGAATCGACCTACTCTTGAAGACAGAAAATCTGGAGACGCGGTACTGGACACCCGAGACTTCATGGACCCATATGGAAGCTGTTCTTTGGAAATTTGACTTAGATCCCTCCATGAAAGTTGTAGGGGACCTCTTGAGCTAAAACATATCCAAATTTTAGAGAAAAGGAAGAAGGATAAGTAGGTAAAAACTCGATATTTCGGACATAGGTACACTGGACGTTTCGGTATGAGGGCCAGAAGCTTCGGACGTCTATAGAAAATCATCTCGAACGAATCTGGCCTAGATGTCTGCATGAAAAATCTGCTTTAGGGTCTTGAATATCACCTGGTAAAATTTCATAATTTTTGGAGGCCGTTCGGGTATTTAAATTGAAATATTTCAAGAACTGTGCAATCTGACTTTATCCGAATTTTGCAAGCTGTAATGTGTGAACTATATCTTTTTGTGTGAAGTTCTTTTGGGCATGTGTTCTTCATGGAGTTGTTACCTTTATGTCGTGTCTATCACATGTTCGGATTTTATAATTTTTGAAGATCATATGGATATTTAATTTATGTGTTTTCTGAAATTGTGCAAGCTGGAATTTGGTAAATTTCAAAAAGACATGATGTATGGATTATTCTAAGCTGTATGGACCCCATGGATTGTGTTGTTATAAGTGATTAGATCTTGCTGCATATATGATGATGATTGGAACTACACATAGGAATCAAATGCTGAAAATGATCTTGTTTGCCATCATAACATATGCCATGTTGAAATTGGGCTATAATTGTGAATGTGAACTATGATAAATGAGAAGGCCGTCGGAGGTGTGAGCCGACGATGCCCCGGGAGTGTCGGGATGCCTGGCTAGGGAGTGCCGGATGCCCGTTGGCCTAGTGGCATAATTCCGGAGGGTCCTCGGGAATTTCGAGATGCCCGGTGGTATACGGTACGTAATTCCAGAGGGGGGGGGGATCCTGGTGGTATGTCGGTACGTAATTCTGGAAGCCCCAAAGGTTTGTGCCGGGGGGATGCCTCGTGATGCTAGTTGGGATGCGAGATGCCTGGAGGTGTGTGCCGGATGCCCGGTGGCCTTAAATGGCTGAATGTCGGAGGTTCCTTGCGATGCCAAGTGGGGTGCGAGCAATAAATGTGGGACACAAACACTGGTCCTGGGAAAGAGAAATGTGGTGGCCCAAAATGAAAGAATAAAATTGGGAAATTGAAATTGAATTATGTATGGTATGACAACATGTATGCATGAGTGCATGGATGTATGTGCACCTATGGCATGATGGTACATGTATGATATGATGATGGTGAGTGCATGGATGTATGTGCACCTATGGCATGATGGTAAATGTATGACATGATGATGATGATTACATGAGGATGTATGTACATGTGGTATGATGACATATGCATAGCTTCAAGGTAAGTTACGCATGGGTGCACGAATGACATGTGTTATGCTATGATTGTTATGATTGTATTGTGTGATGCATTGAGTAGTTTATTGGATCTTTTACCTGCTGAGTGGCTGTACTCACCCCTTTTGGGGAATAACATTTCAGACTAGATAAGATACCTCTGCTGCCACTGCCACCGGTAGGTGGATCAAGTGGTTGGGTATGACCGTGAGGAGGAGGATAGCAAAGGAAGGAACTTTTGGACGCCGACACTGATCGATAGACTTTAAGTATATGACTGCTGGAGGAGATGTCAGTCATCTTTTGAAGTCTAGCCGAGTATAGAAGACTACGGCATTTTGATGTACCGATGGATGATGTCCATATGGTTTAAGTAATTAACAGTGTTATGCTTTTACCTATAAATGTTGAGTAGGTGTGCATCGTTTTCTTAATATAAGGAAGGGAGTTGTTGGTTATGCTTCCGTTATATGAACTCCGCAAGGGACAGATCTAAAATATGTAAACCCCTAGGTTGTATGGACCCGCTGAAATCAAAATGGTGTCAGAGTGACATGTTATTAGGGAAAGTGAAAGGTAAGCGCACTGTGGCGACCCTAACGGATCGGGGACCGTTTCGGGGCTGCCACAGCATGTTTCAATTGGATATTGCAATACATTTGGTTCAATTTATTGAGTCATCACTTTCTTTAATACCCAATAAAAAAAATTACCACATTCGTTTGATGAAAAAGTTTAATAAGATTTTTTAGTAGAATTGGCGTGTATTGCTCCTTTATTTTACAACTATGGAGCTTTTCTGGACGTGACACTATTTCCGTATATATTTTTGGGCTTTATTCACTAAAAAAAGTCCAACTTTAAATTTAGTCCAAATTTTGTTTCAAACTCTTTTTTAATCAGAAAAACCTAAACTTAGGTTCAGCCCAAATTTGCCTCAATCTTTTCTTTGTCCAGAAAAAAACCTCAAACTTTAGGCCTAATCCCAAATCTACCTTGAACTTTTTTTGTCTAAAAGAAAAAACACCAATTTTTACTCTAATCCCAATCTACCCATTAGCCCTTGGTCCAAAAATCGTTGTTAGTCATCCCTAATTTTCATATCTTAGAATAGCTTCATTTTGAAAATAATTTTCCATGTCACCTTATTGAAGCGGATTTGTTAATGATGTGGAAATGCCACGTCAAGTTGGGACTAGACCGTGGGGGTAGGTTTGGGAATATATTAAAAGTTGGTGATTTTTTAAAACAAAACAAAATTTGAGGCAAATTTAGGACTGTACCTAAAGTTTAGGGTTTTTTTCTAGACAAAAAAGTTTATGCTAAAATTGGACTAGAACTGAAGGGTTTTTCGGGGAATTAGGTATTTTTTTGGGGAAAATTGTTCGATTTAATAGTAGCTCGTGTCCCTTGAATCACTTTTATTGTTATGGGGAACTTGTGAACATTTGGTACATTTAGGAGAACAAAAGCAAAAAGATGTTTCTTCAAAAGAAAAGATCACGCAAAATTTACATGGATTGCATGAGTGAATAGGATAAAGTCGGATCTGGGCGCTATCTAAAAAAGTGAAACTCGTTCGCTCTTTTTTTATTCTAGACTTCTCCGCTTGCAAATTTCAATGAACAAAAGTGTCTTTGCACTTTGCAGTGATTGCATGAATTTATCTTTCACTTGGGGTATATCTTAGCGTGAATTGCTTCTTCACTGATTGGTCTTTAATTCTAATTAACCATATTTAGTAATCTCTCACGAATTCTCTTACTAGCTACAGATGATTCTACGCAGTATATCATGGGCGATTTTGCTGGAATTGCCGCATGGAATCTCTTCTTTGTCTTGGGTATGATAAGTCATTTTCTCTTCACACCTATGAAGCTCTCATTTAGCACTTTGACAAACAAAAATTGTATGTGTAAAAAAAATTATGACATTATGCTAATCAATGGCCAAATTTCTCCGCAGTCCAATTCGTAGTAGCAAACTTCATACTTGGAGCTCTGTGTGTGTTGATACTTCTAATCTTGAAGTGGATGAGAAGGCATCAAGCGACTGATGCAAACATCAAAGAATTCCTACGAGCTCACAATAACTTTTTGTCCATAAGGTACTCTTACTCGGATATCAAGAGGATCAAAAAAAATTTCAAATGCAAGTTAGGTGAGAGGAGATATGGTTCCATATATAGAGAAATACTTAGAAGTGGCAATGAAGTTGCAGTTAAGATTTTGAACAAATCAAAATCTGATGGCCAAGATTTTATAAGCGAAGTGACCACAATTGGAAGGATCCACCACGTTAATGTGGTGCAACTTGTTGGTTTTTGCTTTGATTACTCCAAACTAGCTTGTGTCCGGACTCAAAAAAGAACAACAAGTGACACTCAAACTTGACAAAAGGGACTGCTCGTTCAAACCGAGCATGCTCGAGGACTAGGGAAACGAGACCCAGCTATCATTTCGATTTTGTTTTAAATAAAACCAAGCAACAGAGTTCCCAGAGAGAAGTGTTCGACTGCAAATATCCCTACCCGGCTCGGTGATGACGGCCAGAAGGTGAGCCTGAAGCGAAACGAGCTATGTTTAGCCACCTTGATGTTGCACCGAGCCAGGATCATCGGGATAAAAGTGGATCGAACCCAAAGAAAACTCACCGGGAATTCGGGCGCCGCGGGCTCGAGGGTGTCGGCTAAAGATTGCCGGTTTATGTTGGGGATGGCCAGGCAACGTTTGTCCAAGAACGAAGTTCGGCTTCTGGGTCTCGCTTTCTGTCAATCCATCCCTCCACTCACTGTCGATTCTCTCTCCACTTCACTCTTTGCTCACTCTCTCCGATCTCACTCTCTCTGTTGCTCTCGCTTTCTCTAGCCTCCCACGAAGAACTCGAGAACGCAGTTGTCTCTCTCTCCCGCTCTCCCTCGCTATCCACCATCTTGGTCTCCCCTCTCGAGCTCAGTCTCTTCTCCGGCTCGCTCATTCTTCTCTCGAGCTCGCCTTCTCACTCTCACCAGCTCTCTCTCTCTCTTGGTTGTTAGATGTAAATTACGCAATCCCTAGATCACCATAACCAGAACAAGAACATGCATAATTGAGCAGAAAGATTAACGCACTTATTTTGGGATCCATCGTTCTTGAAGCGGAAACGGAAAACTAATGTTCCACGCGCAAGTCTTTCTCCTCTATTGCCCTCTGTATCATTGGCTCAATGATGAAAGGGCTAGTAGAAGAACCTAGAGAAGGGGTGAATAGGTGTAAAACCAGATTCTGCAAAATACTATGAAAACCTTTACTTTTAACCTGAGTCTGAATAACAACAGACTTTTGAAATTGAGTTTGAAAAGCAGTAGACTTTGAATGAGATTAGACTTTAGCAGTTAAATAGAGCTACGAACAAAATAAAGAGATTCAGGGAAGAAAATAAGAACACAATGTTTATAGTGGTTCGGCTTAGACCAAGCCTACGTCCACTCTCCTGCACTAAACGCCCACCGACTGGATTTCACTAAGAACCAAAAGAGATATTACAGTCTCACGTCCTTGATTCCACATTGTAGAGACTCTACTACACTTCCTCAAGGTCTCACAAGTATTTATCTCTTTTTTTAATACAGTATAAGCTCAGCAAATGAAATAACAAAGAACTAGGAGCTTCAGACTTTAGAATTTTTCTATCATGCACATACTTGAATAACTAGAGCGTCTTCCTTATATACTCCTCCATGCCTTCATAACCGTTGGCACCTTCCAAAGAAGTTCTTCCAATCAATCGTTGGACATAATCAATTAGGGAGATCTCGAGTTATTTAAGGAATATGATGATAGCCCACCAATCTTGCTCGCCCATACAATCAGAATCTAGGTTTCCATAAGTAGAACATTCCAAGTACACTTCGTCAATCAACGAATCTAAATTACTCGAATTGATTTCACTACGGATAATATATTTCGAGATGCTATCTCCAGCCATTAGATCTTCTTCAACCATACAGATCAAATCTTTAAGGATAAACCCACATCTGGATAAGTCTTCTTCAACGGATAAAACTTTTCTTCGTCGGTCTGGAAACTGTCAATGAGGGCAAACTTAAATCTTGAGTCTGGAGTCTTCAAACTTTGATTATAGAATTTGCAAGTCTTTAGACTAGATTGATGGAAACGTTTTGTCAACTTCAAAACAAATAGGGAAGTTTTCTCTAACAAATGAGATGGCCCCCTCACCCTTTAGTGTTAGGTAAACGCCCCTTATGTGAGGATATGTGTGTAAATCAGGGTTAGAAGAGAGATTCGAGTACTATTTATAGAGTTTCCAGCCAAGCCCCCTCATTATGGGCCAGGCTGAACTCAGCCCACACTAGCCAGCCCCATATTAGACTAATTAAGAAACCTTCTATCTCACCTTAGACCAAACCCCGTAAAACGGTAAATTACAATATCAATTAATGTAGTCCACATTAAGAAAACTCTTACATTCTCCCACTTGGACTATGTTAATTGAAATTGTACTGTATGTGCGCACTTTGGCCTAGAGATAATTCTTAATAGTCAATCCTATCCCATAAAGTTTCAAACATTGAATCATGGCAGTAACTGCATGTATACACACAGAGCCTTCCATGGTCACGAGTGCTTTTAACTTTATTGATATGGATTCAATATGGTAGTGTGTCAAATGGATAACATCTTTCATAGAGAGATCCCATTTGTCAGTCACCATTCTCTTACCTTAAGCACCACAAAAACTTGTGGCACTAGAGAATGTCTATTCTCTTACCTTAAGCGTCACAAAAAACTTGTGCCACTAGAGAATGTCTTTATGGTTCCAATGAACCCACATATGTCTTGTCCTTACGGTTAACCTTTCTTTATATATAATAAGACATATGCACAAGACTAATAAGGGTGCGTTTGGGAAGGACTTTGCAAGGTCCTTTGGACCTCCAAAGCCCTTTGGGCAAATGGGTTGGTGTTTGGCAATTGCTTTTGGAAGCCCATTTCGGAAATGCTTGCCTTTGTAAAGGCCCTCAGCTCAAGGCTGCCTCTCCCTTGCTTTGGCTTTCTGGCATTCTCAGCATGCAACAGTGGAGGGCTAAAAAAAAAATTTCTTCCCAAATTATCCCCATTGATTTTTCGTTTTTCCGGTTTCGCCCTCACTATTCATCGTCTTCTTCTTCTTCTTGGGCGAGCGGTTGCCGGCGACGGTCTTCTTCTTCTTCTTCCGCGAGCTGTCACCGACGAAGGTCTTCTTCTTCTTCTTCCACAGGCAGTCGCCGCCGACCGTCGTCGGGCCGTCAGGCACCGGCTGCCATTGACCTGTCTTCGGCGCGGCGGCGAGAACCGGGCTCACACCCATCCGGGCGGCGAGGTCCTCCCACGACTCCCCGGGGATCTCCGGGCCGGGTTGGGCGGCGTACCTCGCCGCCCGGTCTGGTCGCCGAGTCGAGGGGGTTCGGGGTTGGCGAGGTCGCCGGGGTCGCCGGCGGCCGCACCGCCCTCTGCAGTCAATTTTTTTAATTTTCTTTTAATAATTTTTTTTTATCACAAATGTCCTTTACAAAGTAAAATTCCCCCAAACACCATTTTACTCCAAGTTGCTTCACAAAGGGCTTTCAAATTACAATTTACCAAACACCATTTGCATTTTGGAAAACACATTTAACTCAAAGGTCTTTGCATTTTCCCAAAGACTTTCCCCAAAAGTCTTCCCAAACGCACCCTAATTGGATGCCCCTAGCCTTCACTCAAGGTTTAAGCAATACCTTGAGACTTTTAACAATATAAATATATATATATATATATATATATATATATATATATATATATATATATATATATATATATATATATATTCAACATAATAACAATCCATTCAAAAAAATATTCTATTGAATGCAAAAGTTGACATATATATATATATATATATAGGTGTTACTAAATTGTAACAAATACAGATGTAAACTTTATTCAAGAAAAATAAAACACAGCTCCCACTAAATAACAACATCCCAAGATGCTCCTAGGCCCATGCTAATGACATGTTGTTCAAATACACACGGGTGTAGGCCTTTAGTTAGTGGATTTGCAATCATATCATCTATAGGAATATGATCTACTGCAACGTCACCATTCTGCAGTGATTCCTTTATGATCAAAAACTTGACCTCTATGTATTTAGACCCCTTGAGACTTTTGTTGTTATTAATAAACAACACTGCAGAATTATTGTCACAATATAACTGTATGGGTCTATCCATAAAATCAAAAACTGTTAACTCCCTAATGAGGTTCCGGAGCCAAATAGCTTGAGTAGCAGCTGAAAAACATGCTACAAACTCCGCTTACATGGTAGAAGAAGATATAGATTTCTGTTTCTCGCTCTTCCATGATACTGCATCTCCTGTCAACATAAATATGTATCATGTCGTTGACTTCTTATCATCTTGACAACCAGCAAAATATGCATCTGAATATCCCGCTAGTTGCAAGTCTGGAACATGTCTATAAATTAGCATAAAATCTCTTGTTCTCTTTAAGTACCTTAAAACCTTCTTGGTAGCAATCCAGTGATCGTGTCCTGGATTTGACTGATATCTGCCTAGAAGCTCTGTTGCAAAAGCAATATCTGGTTTAGTGCAAACTTGAGCATACATGATACTTCCAAGCACACTAGCATAAGGTACATTCTTCATTTGAGTTTTCTCAAAATCTGAATTAGGGCATTGTGAAAGACTCAATTTATCACCCTTAATAACAGGAGCATTTCCTGGTTTGCAATGCTGCATATTGAATCTTTCTAAAATGCGATCAATATATGCCCTTTGAGATAAACCTAATAAACGGCGAGAACGATCCCTATGGACCTCAATGCCAAGAACAAAAGATGCCTCACCAAGGTCTTTCATGTCAATTTTTCAATAACATCCGCTTTGTCTCATGCAGTAAACCAATATCATTACTTGCAAGCAAGATATCATTCACATAAAGTATGAGAAAAATATATTTCCTCCCACTAACCTTGGTGTATATGCACCGATCTACTTTGTTCTCAATAAATCTGAATGAAGTGACAACATTATGAAACTTTAAATACCACTGTCTAGAAGCTTGCTTAAGACCATAAATAGACTTTTTTAATCTACAAACAAGCTTACCTGAGTTACCTGCTACAAAACCTTCAGGCTGCACCATATAAACCTCCTCATTAAGGTTTTCATTTAGAAAAGCAGTCTTAACATCCATCTGGTGTAACTCCATATCAAAATGAGCTACCAATGCCAAGATCACTCTAAAGGTATCTTTAGAAGAAACTGGAGAAAATGTTGCTTCATAATCTATTCATTCTCTTTGAGTGAAACCCTTAGCTACCAGCCTAGCTTTAAACTTTTCAATCTTCCCTTTGGAATCCCTTTTAGTATTGTATTACCCATTTGCAGCCAATAGATTTACAACCTTTGGGCAATTCAACAAGCTCCCAAATACCATTGTGTTTCATAGATTGCATCTCATCTTTCATCGCATCCAACCATAATCTGATTGAGGACATGAGATGGCATCCGTATAAGTCACCGGATCAACAACATAGCCAATATCATAATCATGCTCTCTCAGGTAGACTACATAGTTTGGTGGTATAGCTGAACATCTTTCCCTAGTTGATCTTCTGGATAGAGCTACTTCATCCTCATTCTAAATCTGAGGGGCTTGTGGAATTTTTCAGGAACTGTCTCAACAATAGGATCCTGAGCCGCAACAGGCTTAGTTTGTGGCATAGGAGGCTCCATAATTGTCTGCACAGGATGAGACAGGGATCTAGTAATCCCCACCATGTTATCATCTTCAATAGTTTGTGAGCAACTACCATTTTCAGCTACATCAAATTCCAGAAATTTTGCAGTCTGAGATTCCACAATTCTTGTACCTCCATTAAGGTTATAAAACCGATATCCCTTTGAATGATTTGGGTAAGATACGAAATAACACCGAGTAGTTTTGGAATCCAGCTTACTCAATGTTGGATTATATAACTCCACTTCTACTGGACATCCCCAAACTTTAAGATGATTCAAGCTAGGTTTACGTCTAGTCCATAACTCAAAATGAGTTAATGGAACCGCTTTAGTAGGAACACGATTTAGAATATAAAGAGTTGTTTTCAAAGCTTCACCCCACAGAAAAATAGGTAAATTGGTCCTACTAATCATACTTCTCATCATGTTCATAAGAGTACAATTGCGCCTTTCAACTACACCATTTTGTTCAGGACTTCTGGGCATAGTAAACTAACCTATTATCCCAGAATTCTCTAAGTATTTAGCAAACGCCCCTTTAAGTTGTCCAGCATCACCGTGCCTACCAAAATACTCACCACCACGATCAAATCTGACAATCTTTATAACTTTTCCCAATCGTTTCTCCACTTCAGTCCAAATTTTTTTGAATTTGTCAAGAGACTCAGACTTTTCTTTAATCAAGTATAAGTATCAATATCGGGAAAAGTCGTCAATAAATGTGATGAAATAAAAATTTCTGCACAAGGTAGCCGTGTACGGTCCACTAATATTAGTGTGAATAACCTCCAACAAGTCAGAACTTCGTACAACGGATTTCTTCATTATCTTAGTTATCTTACCTCTACAACAGTCCACACAAGTCTCTAGATCACTTTTAAGAGTAGGCAAGATATCAGCCTTTATAAGGCTTTCTACTCTTTCTTTGGAGATGTGACCAAGACGTTTATGCCACAATGCATAAGACTGTTC
This sequence comes from Eucalyptus pauciflora, assembly GCA_007663325.1. NCBI lineage: Eukaryota > Viridiplantae > Streptophyta > Magnoliopsida > Myrtales > Myrtaceae > Eucalyptus > Eucalyptus pauciflora. The sequence goes on from VMYD01000281.1 coordinate 1,019,556, forward strand.
CTTAGGTAGAGGCCTTTTGGAAACAACTTTTTCAGTTGAACAAGCAACGTTCATGTCGTTGGAAGATAAGCTCAATCGATACAATCCATTGGATAAATTGCAACACCCAATCTTATTTGAATCATAAAACATGGAAATAATATTGCTCTTTATTTCAAAGAATATCCACACATGTCCAAAGAAGACATGAAAACTAAATTCCACCTAAAAGAAGGTATGTAAAAGGTGTTTCTCAACAAAATCCTAAAACCAGAATCTAAAATCAAAAGAACATCTCCCACGAACTCAACGTCAACTCCAATGTTGTTTCCCACAGTGAGCTTTGATTCATCCTGATTTGGCATCCTTTGGTTTATGAACCCCTATATGGTGAACACAACATGATTAGTTGCACCACTATCTAGCCACCACGAATTGGTCGGAACTTAAGATAGATTGGATTCATAAACAAATGCCAAAGAATCATTACCTTTAGGCTCACTCTTCGTTCTCTTAGACAACCAAGCCTTATATTTGTTGCAGGGTTTCTTTACGTGTCCTATCTCCCTACAAAAGTAGCAAAGAACACCATCCTTCTTGGAGAATGTTTTCTTAGGACCTAAACTGTTAGAAGGACCAGCACCTTCAGAATTTCCTTTATAGTTGGAAGGACCAGCACCTTCAGAATTGCCCTTGTGGGTATAGTTTTTCAACTTCTTACCCTTGTCACTACCAGAACTAGAAGCATAAAGAGCAATGTGCCCTTTATCTTTCTTCAATTTCTCTTCTTCTGCCACCACCCTTGTAATGAGGTCATTAATTGACCAGGTTTCATCTTGGGAACTATAATTGGTCTTGATAATTCCAAAATAAGGAGGAAGAGTATTTAGAGCTTGATGCACAATGCAAACAGTGGGAATAACAACATTAAGAGCCTGAAGCTTTGTTTGTAAATCAACCATCCTCAAAATATAATCTCTAACTCCACCAGAACCATCATATTTCATAGTAAATAGTGTTTGTAGGTGTGTCCCTATTTCAGCATTAGGCAAGACATGGTTTCTAGCCATCAAAGCTTCCATCATTTGCCTAGCAGTGTAGTCTGTAGGCAAACCATTTTTCAAGTGTTCATGAATGGAACGCTTCATGGATAGTAAGCAAATTCTATTGCTTTATGAGCTTTTGTACTCTCAATAGTAAGATCTACCAGCCGATCGGCATAGCAAACAGAAAATCTTCTCTCCATCTCTTAAAATTCGAACCGGCAAGAACCTCAATAGTGACGGAGTTACCGTTTACAGAAAAGGTGATTGTTTTGACAAGCAATATCTATAATTAGCATCATGTGAGCACTGTGTAACTTGACGTACAAGTACACATCTAGAGAGTTACATGCAAAATCATGTAATCACCTTTGGGCGGAATACATAACATGCAATTGTACACTCTCCACATGATAACGGTTATAAGAATATATTCCAATCTTCGTGAATTCATCACCTTTGGGCATATGAACCACTAGGATCAGTCACTCCTCCACCACACCATCATGTATCCCTCCATGAACTAATACATAATCACCTCCTTTGGGAGTATAACTACACACTAGACTAGGAGACATCCCGATCATTATACGAGACTGAAATTTCTCAAACCTAATTAAATGTGCCACTTTGGTGGTCACAACTCAATTGAATTCTTGAAACTCTTTCATACCAGGGATATAAACATTACATTTTACATACACCATACATATGTGACTTTAACTTTAGTGACAGGGGCAGTAAATCACTAAAATCACATATCATGCTAATTACATTGCTTCATTCATTAATAAAAAAAATAAACTTTATTGTATATTATTAATGAATAACACTTATAATGTTTATTTGATAACATACTAGTAACCCAACACCTGTATTTCCAAAATCACAGAAAAATACAAGAAAAAATATGCAAAAATACACTAAAAAGCATGTATTTAGGGTTTTGTATGTATTTTCACATCCATAAAATCATAAAAAATGTAAAATAAATACACCACAACATAGAGAAAAATCATACTAGTCCAATGCTGCCGGCCACGTGTGGATCGTAGCCTCCACACACCCGCACACGCCACCTGAGTGCACGGCCCATGGAGCTCACGTGCGAGCGTCAATGGCCGGTCAAAACCGGTCCGACCGGTGGCGGTCCCACTGATTCTTGATCTGACCTTCCAGTCTAGCCACCCGGTCCGACCGGTTGACCGGGTCGGGTCTGGTCAATGGGTCGGGTCAGGTCCTAAGGTCGGGTCGAGTCGGGTCGGTCGCCAATAAGGTCGGATCGGGTCTGGGTTGTTGACGTCATCGTGACATCAACACTCACGTGTGTCGCATGCGCGAGCCACGCCCCACGCGTGGGAGCACGTGAGGGCACGTGACCGCGCGTGGGATGCATGCTCGATGCCCTAGCGGCGCGTGCAGCCCCCTCCGGCAACGCGCCGCCCATGGTTCTGCTCGTCTCGTCGAGCCTAGTCCGAATATATTATTTTATTTTATTTTTACTATACTTAAAAATCTCGAAAATCTCAAATTATGGCAAAATCCTTTGTGTTCGAGTTCTAGGGTTATGGAGGCTCTGATACTACATGTTGGACGCAAATTATGCAATCCCTAGATCACCATAACCAAAATAAGAACATGCATAATTGAGCAGAAAGATTAACACACTTGTTTTGGGATCTATTGTTCTTGAAGCAGAAGCGGAAAACTGATGTTCCACGTGCAAGTCATTCTCCTCTATTACCCTATGTATCACTGGCTCAATGAGACGACCCTTTTACCTTTAGCACTAGGTAAACGCTCCTTATGTGAGGATACTTGTGAGAGTTAGGGTTAGAGGAGCGACTTGAGCACTGTTTATGGAGTTTCCAGCTAGGCCACCTTATTATGGGCCAGGCTCAACTCGGCCCACACTTGCCAGCCCCATATTAGACTAATTAAGAAACCTTCTATCTCACCTTAGACCAAACCCCATAAAACGGTAAATTACAATATCAATTAATGTAGTCCACATCAGGAAAACTCTTACATCTCGGTGATTGATGTCTCAGTGTAGTCTTGGCAAAGGTAGCAGCAACTCGATGATGTTGGAGAAAACTTCCTTATTTCTTTTGAAGTTGACAAAACGTTTCCATCAGTCTAGTTTGAAGACTCATAGACTCTATCGTCAAAGTCTGGAGACCTCCAGACTCAAGATTCAAAGTCTACCCTCACTGATAGTTTCTGGACCGACAAAGAGAAGACTTATCCAGATGCAAGTATATTCTTAAGGATTTGGTTCGTATGGTTGAAGAAGATCTCATAGCTGGAGATAGCACCTCGTGATCAATTATTCTTATTGATATCAATTTGGATAATTAGATCTGTTGATTGGCAAAGTATACTTGAAAGTAGCTACTTATGGAAACCTAGATACTGATTGTATGGGTGAGTAGGATTGGTGGGCTATCATCACATTTCTTAAATAAACTTGAGATCTCCCTAATTGATTATGTCCAACGGGTAGATTGGAAGAATTCCTTTGGAATGTGCCAACGGATACAAAGGCATGGAGGAGTATATAAGGAATACGCTCAAGTTATTCGAGTGTGTGCTTGATAGAAGAATTCTAAAGTCTGAACCTCCTAGTTCTTTGTTATTTCATTCACTAAGCTTATACTGTATTCGAAAAAGAAATAAATACTTGTGAGACCTTGAGGAAGTGTAGTAGAGTCTCTACACCGTGCAATCAAGGACGTGAAACTGTAATATCTCTTTTGGTTCTTAGTGAAATCCAGCTGGTGGGTTGTCAGTGCGGGAGAGTGGACGTAGGCTTGGTCTAAGCCGAACCACTATAAACTTTGTATTTCAATTCTCTTTCCCTAATCTCTTTACTTAAACTTATAATCTTATATATATGTTTATTGTCTTTTATATCTTAGTCTATTAATATCAAAAGACGAATTAAGCTGTTAAGTTTTTTGTAAAAATCGCTTTAACACCTATTCACCCCCTCTAGGTGTTCTTACTAGCCTTATCAATTGGTATAAGAGCTCGTGTACTCTTTTAACTGAAGTGTTTTTACTTCTGAGTTAAAGATCTATGGCTAGTATGTTGGCTCCAGGTTTGGTTGAAGGCCAAAGCAACACCAGACCACCTTACTTCGATGGAAAGGAATACATCATATGGAAAAACAAGATGAAAGCATTCATAAGATCGAAAGATCCTCTGTAATGGGATGTGGTAGAAAAAAAGGAATCATTCCTAAAGCTGCATCAATTTCAAAAAGAGGAAAAGGAGTTGCAGTTGCTAGCGAGATGACTCAAGAAGAAATAACCAAGAGACAAGCTCTTGATGCTAAAGCAATTTACTCCTTATATTGTGCATTATCTCCTACTGAGTATAACCGATTATCTTCTTGTGAAACAGCTAAAGAAGTCTGGAATAGGCTACACATTACCTATGAAGGAACTTATCGAGTGAAAGAAACAAGGATTAATATTCTACTCAGACATTATGAAGACTCAAGATGAAATCAGGAGAACCTATCACTGTTATGTTTAGTCGTTTTACTGAAATTGTAAATGGTCTAGAGTATCAGGGACAGCCAATCTCAGAACCAATGAAGGTCAACAAATTGTTGCTTGGACTCTCTAAATACTGGAATCACATAAAGACTTTCATAAGGGAAACACAAAGGATCATGCCACTTTCTGTAGACAAACTAGTTGGCACACTTCAGTCTTACGAAGTGGAGAAAATCAATGAGGAAGAAAATCCTAAAGGTAAGAAATCAATTGCTTTGAAATCTAACGATGATTATGATGTTACAGATTCTGAAGATAATATGGATGATGAAGAGTTAGCTCTTAAGATAAAGAGGTTTAGGAAACTGAACAAAAAGGGAAGAAGGTTCAATTGGAAGAAACAAAGCACTCAAAAGTTTCAAAACAAATCTACTGAGGATGATGAAGCCAATAAAGATGTGATCTGTTTTGAATGCAAGAAAAAGGGACACATTAGACCCAACTATCCTATCTTGAAGAAAAAGAAAGGAAAAGCTGAGAAATATAGTAAGGCTCTCAAAGCAGAGACATGGAGTGATACTGAATGCGAAGAAAGTGATAAAGATTATGCCAATATTTGTCTAATGGCAAAATCAGAATCAGACTCTGACTCTGAGATAGATATGGACTCAGATTCAGATAGTGAAATCGAGATAAGTAATCTAAAGATTCCTATTAAAGTCTCGAAATACATTGATGAGCTTTATCTTAGTCTCAAAATCTCTCTTAAGAGGATTTCCGAGCTAAAAAGGGAGAATTCTACATTGAAGCAACGGGAAAACTCTTGGAAAGAGAAGTTTGAAAATCTAGACAAAAGCTTTGTTGTTTTAAAAGAAAATACTCTTTTAAAAATTAACATTTCAAGTATTTCAAAAAGATTCTCAATAGCATCTGAAAAGCTGGAAAAGATTCTTTCAGTACAAAGACCGTACTTCAACAAGTCAGGCTTGGGAATGACTTCAAAAATTGTTCCTCTAATTGATTTTCCAAAAGTGAAGGAATGAATCAAACAAATACCTACAAAAAACTTTTTACATAAATCAATTTCAAAAAGTCTTTGTAAAACCTGTTGGCTGAAGTGCTCTCAAATGTTCAAAGTGTAATAGCTAAGAACATTTTGAGAAATAATGTCCTATGGTTTGGAGACCTGTTAAGAAGGAATGGGCAAAGACTTCATATTGCACTAACTCTTCTGGACCCAAGAAATTATGGGTATGAAAGAAAGCTTGAGTTTCTTTTTAATTGCATGTCACCATCAAGAAAAATGTTAAATGGTATTTGGATAGTGGTTGCTCAAGACATATGACTAGAGACTCAGGTTGTTTTATAAAACTTGTTCAAAAGAATGGTGGAAAAGTCTCTTTTGGTGGAAGTAGCAAAGGAAGAATTGTTGGATGTGAAACTGTAAAGATTGGAAGTCTCACAATCAACAATGTCTCATTGGTTGAAGGACTACAATCTACTCAACATTAGCCAACTGTGTGACACTTGATTCAAAATCAATTTTCAAGAAGGAGTTTGTTTGGGAATTAGTAAAGATTTTTCTCAATCTTTTATTGGACGAAGACATGGGAACATTTATCTTCTGGATATAAAACCAGAAAATCTCAATGTCTAATTTCAATTCAAGATGAAGCAAATCTTTGGCATCGAAAGTTTGGCCATGTCAATATGAAGCAAATCTTTGGCATCGAAAGCTTGGCCATGTCAATATGAAGCAAATTGCCAAGATCTCTTCCAAAAATCTTATTCGTGGACTACCCAACCTGAAATATCAAAATTCTGACTTATGCACACCATGTGTATTGGGAAAACATGTTAGAAGTTCTTTTAAACCAATAAATCAAGTTTCTACTAATCGTGTTTTGCAACTTCTGCATATGGATCTCTTTGAACCAACCAGAACTCAAAGCATTGGTGGAAAGAGATATTGCTTAGTAATTGTGGATGATTATTCACGATTTACTTGGGTTTACTTTATGGCAAGTAAGTCTGAAACATTCTCTCACTTCTCAAAGTTTGCCAAAAAAGTTTAGAATGAGAAAGGATATGATATTTCAAGCATATAGACAGACCATGGAGGTGACTTCGAAAATCAAGATTTTGCAAAATTTTGTGACGATTCAGGTTTTCAGCATGTTTTTTCTTTTCCATATACTCCAGAACATAATGGGGTTGTGGAAAGAAAAAATAGATCTCTACAAGAGATGGCAAGAACTCTTTTAATAGAAAGTAATATTTCTTCTCGTTTTTGGGCTGAAGCAATTTCTACAGCTTGCTATATTATTAATAGAGTATTCTTAAGGCCTATTCTTTTGAAAACTCCCTATGAGTTATTCAAAAGAAAAAAAAGCCAATTGTTTCTTACTTTCATTTGTTTGGTTGCAAATGCTTTGTTTTGAAAAATGCAAATGATCGAATCGGTAAATTTGAAGAAAAATCAAACAAAGGAATTTTCCTTGGCTACTCAACCTCAAGCAAAGCTTACAGAATATTCAACAAGAAGACTCAGACCGTGGAAGAATCTATGAATGTCAAATTTCAAGACGTTGTGCAAAATGAACTGATTTAGACTCAACCAGAAAAATCCGAATCTACTTTAGAACTTACAAAGTCTACTTCCCTTGAAGTGGATCGGACTTCTGAAGATCATCAACAAACGGAAGTTGAAGAATCAACTGAAGTAAAGGACCAGCAAATTGTTAGACCAACCAGCAACTGGAAGCACAAGTCTAGTCATTCCAAAAAAACTTATCATTGATGATATTGATGAAGGGATTCGCACCAGATCCAAAAAGGAAGAAGAGTCTAGCACTATGACACTTATATCTGAAATAGAACCCAGAAGCATAGAAGAAGCTTTAGCTGATGAAAGTTGGATTGAAGCAATGCAAGAAGAACTCAGACAGTTCAACATTAACAATGTTTGGGAATTAACTCCTAAACTAAAAGGCAAATCCATTATTGGAGCTAAATGGGTTTTCGGGAACAAGATGAATGAAAAAGGAAAAGTGGTAAGGAATAAAGCAAGACTCGTGGGCAAATGATATCCATAAGAAGAATGAATAGACTATGATGAAACCTACGCATCACTAGCCAGGTTAGAAGCAATTAGATTATTACTTGCTTTTACCTGTTATAAAAATTTCAGGTTATTACAAATGGATGTCAAGAGTGCATTCTTAAATGGATTTATCCAAGAAGAAGTCTATGTGGAACAACCTCCTGGATTTGAGGATCCAAAGAAACTAGACTCAGTATTCAGACTGAAAAATGCTCTATATGGATTAAAGCAAGCACCTGGAGCATGGTATGATAGGTTAAGTAAGTTTCTAATTCAAAATGGTTTTAACAAAGGGAAAGTGGATACTACCTTGTTTTTTTTTTCTTTTTTTTTTGGTAAGGTAAATGGTATTATAGCTTTGAACAAATTTACAAGAAAACTCGACCGGCTCCTAATCTTGCACTCTTGATACAAATGCAAGGAGAGTGGAAGGGAGCACAATCAAGAAATAGGAAAAGAAGAACAACACGGACTAAACAGAGCAAGGACCGAAGGTCCAAGAGAGACAACAAAGAGCTAAGACTAGCAAAGACTCTCCGCTGCCAAAAGAGAAGCCAACGTTCGGACACCGAAGATGGGATGTTGAAGGATGCATGCTCCTGTCGATCGCTGAAGATAGCTGGGTGGAAGCCCCAACTCCGCTGGAGACGTCTATTCCTCGGGATATCAGGGATATTAGAAAAACTTGCAACTTTGTCCTTCACACTTTTGATAATGTGATTTTTGATTGAAGTAAGGACGACTGACTCTCCACGGAAGATAACATCATTCATTTTCTTCCAAATGATATAGCACATAGCAGCAAAAGAATGTCGTGCTATAATGTGAAAAAAATCTTTGCCTTTGAGGAACCGCATAGCCCAGAGGAGGTTATCCTTCCAAGGCCTAGGACGCCAAGGAAGATTGCAGCAAGTGGCCTAGAAGTAAGCGACAAAAGCCGTTAGATGGCAATCAAAAAATAAGTGGTCGGTGGAATCAGGGACCTCATTGCAAAAAGCACATGTGGTGTAGTCAATTCTACCATATGATAGAAGGAGTTGCTGCATAGGTAGACGATTTTTAGCAAATAACCAGAGAATGAATTGGAACCTGGGAGTAATGTCTCTTGCCCAAATGAGAGAAGCCCAAGGAGCAGGGGGTCTCTTCCTTTTGAGGCGGTCCCATGCGGACCCAATGGTGAAGTGACCCGAAGGGTGCCATCTCCAGGAAAAGCAGTCCGGAGAGGAGTTAAGCGCCGAAGAAGAGAGACCCTAGCTCAATGGAAGGAGGAGCGTGGAACAACCCAGGGGCGAAAGAAGATCCGCCACCACTGCATTTTCTGGAAGCCCGGATCTCTGGATGATTGGTTCCGGTAATAGGATGTGAAGAGGCCCTTTCGGATGCCAGTGGTCATTACCACAGGGAAACTGAGAGGCCATTCCCAATTTTCCAAAGGAAGGATAGGCGAGACTCGCTTCTTAATTGCAAAATCTTCTTCCAAGCCCAAGAACAAACTGTGGGAATGGTGGCGATCCAAAAGTTTTGCCACATTAAGAAGTTGGAATGAATCCAACGACACCACAGGGATACCTTGTCTGTGAAAAGGGTCCAGATATACTTCATCATAGCTGCTTTGTTACAGTCTCTTAATTTTCGGATGCCGAGACCTCTTTCATTTTTTGGCAAACAAATGTCTTCCCAAGAGACATTTGCCCCTCCCTTACCGAGATCAGCACCTTTCCATAAGAATTGGCGCAACACTTGTTCAATGTCGTTTAGGACCGAGATTGGTAAGGTGAAAACACTCAACCAGAAAGCTTGAATTGAATGTAGGACTGACCTGATTAGTTGAAGTCTTCCAGCATAGGAGAGTAGGCGATGGGCCCAGGACTTGGCTCTAGAAGTAATCCGCTTAATCAAGGCAATACAATCAGTCTTCCGAAGCTTGGAGGAAATAATAGGTACTCCAAGGTAACGCACCGGAAGTGAACCTTCATGAAATCCAAAGGCTAGCAATATGTAGTTGCGGATAGTCAGAGAGCCTCCTGAAATGAAGACTTCGCTCTTGTTCTTGTTTGGAAGTAATCCACTCCAAGAGGAGAATAAGTCGAGTCCTTTCTTCAGCAATGTGATGGAACCCCAATCTGCCTGGCTAAACAGGAAAACATCATCTGCGAAGAACAGGTGAGAAAGCCTAACCGGTTTGCATCGCTAGAAATATTTGAAATCTGCATGGGATGTGCGAGCACTCAATATTCCCGAAAATACCTCCATTATTAGGGTAAAGAGGTAAGGGGACATGGGGTTGCCTTGGCGAAGGCCCCTCCTGCTTGAGAAGAATTCGTGTAGCTCACCATTAATGGAGATTGAGTACTTGGGGGTCTGGACGCACACCATAGTCAGCCTGATCATAAATTGAGGGAATCCAAAGGCTAAGAGTGTTAGCTGAAGGAAGTCCCAGTCGACAGTGTCGTAGGCCTTTTGGAAATCCACCTTAACAGCACATTTGGGGAGATAGGGTTGCAGGTGGAAGCCAGCAAAAAGTTCCTGGGCAATCAGAATATTATCTCTAATCCTCCTACCTTTTACAAAGGCATTCTGTGCCGAATCTACCACATCTCCCAAGACCGAAGCCAGGCGATTTGATAAGATTTTCGTGATGACCTTATAGATGGTACTGTAGCATGCGATTGGTCTGTAGTCTGTGACCGCACACGCATTTGGCACTTTTGGAACTAAGGTGAGGATAGTATTATTTACCTCCTTGAGGAGCCGCCCGGAGGAAAAAAATTCCTTGACCGCGTCGAGGACAAATGGGCCAACTATGTCCCAATTACTCTTGAAGAATTCCACTGTGAACCCATCAGGGCCTGGGGATTTACCTCTCAGGAGAGAGAAAAGCGTATCACAAATTTCCATATCAAGAACCAGCCTAGAAAGAGTACTGACTTGGTCCATAGTCAAAGGCCTCCGGATGTAATTTGTAACCTCCTGTAAGGAGGGCTTAGACAGGGCTGAGTGAGGAGCAAGCAAGTCAATGAAGAAGGAAATAAAGACCTGCAGAACCATAAGAGGGTCAATGATCAACTCCCCTGCCATATTTTTAACCGATAAAATCCTATTATGGAGCTCTCTCTTCTTGACCGAGAGGTGGAAAAATCTTGTATTACTATCACCTTCTTTAAGCCACCGAATTTTGGACTTTTGCCTGTAAAAGGATTCTTCATCACGGCGCAAGTCCACGAAGGTACGGCGTCGTGTCTGCTCAAGCTCAGCCAATTGTGGGTTCTGCGGATCAAGGACCAGTTCAATCTGTACCAACCAAAGGCTCTCCCTAGCTTCCTCCGCTCTAGCCGAGATATTGGAGAAAGTGTCCCTGTTGAGTTGCTTAAGTCTGCCCTTGAGCAATTTCAGCTTGGAAACTAGTTTGTACATAGAAATGCCCTGAAGGTGTGAATCCCAAACCTGTTGCACAATAGAGGTAAAGTTTGGATGCCCCCCCAAAAGTCAAAGTATTTGAATGGTCTTCGCCTAATCACCGGGTCAAGAATTCTGACCACCATGGGAGAGTGATCAGAAATGCTTGGATTGAGGAAGGATGCTTCAGAGAAAGAGAACTCAAAGTTCCATTTGGAATTTACCAAGACCCTATCGATTTTCCTCATTTTTCTAGCTTGGCCAGAAGACGTCAACCAAGTGAACCGAAGGCCTACAAATCTGAGATCCTCTAATTCTGACTGGGCCAGGCAATTGGCGAATTCATCAAAGTACGAGATCCAGGCATTGGAGCCCCCAATCCTGTCAGATGGATCTTTTAAGGCATTAAAATCTCCAGTAACAAGCCAGGGTGAATCCTGCAGAAGATTACTCATATGTAGGAGGTTTGCCCAAAGAGGACGGCGTCGTAAGAAGGAGTGTTCATCATACACAACTGAAAGATAGCAACACTTTCCAGAGAGATTGATGGTTACCCGCCCATGGATAGCCTGGTCGGTGATGTCCATTGATTCAAATCTTATAAAGTATGGGTTCCACCCAACCCATATACGTCCCTTAGGAGAGTACTCATAATTTGCGACCCATTTCCAACTAGTAAGAAAAAATGAGGACAAATAATCAAAATCCGCTTCAGAGACTTTCGTCTCAACAAGACCAACAAATGAAAGATTATATTTGGAAACTAACTTTCTAACTTCCGCCCGCCTTAACGGGTCATGAAGGCCCCTAATGTTCAATATTCCTATATACGTGAAGAAAGAGGGAAGGTCACTTACCTCTTTTAGAGGCCTTTTTCTTTGCCGGCATGGACTTGGGATCCAAGGATGGGGTCGGGTCAGGGCGAAATAACAGCAGCTTATCCTGGATAGTAGCCAAATGAGTCGCAGGAGAGGATGTTGGGGATGGGCACCCAACCGAAAGAAGGTCCTCATCTTCAATTCCAGCGTGCACGCTGAAATTTCATCAGAGCATTCCACTTGCTCAATTATGGCAGTCTGTTTTGGTCTTGCTACCGAGGAACCTGTACGCATAATGGAAGGAGCAAGGGGGATACCGATCGGCTTTCGGGGCATTGGTGGCGGGCCCGATTTCTGGGCAGTCCCTTTCAATTTCAACGAGCCATCTTCAGAAGGCTGGGCCAGGCTGAGGGAGGCCGCCTCTTTCGGGATCTTCTTCTTCTTAGTCATGACCTGTTGCCACGATGAGTCCACAGCAAGGGTCGAAAGAAGAGATTGGGAGTGAAGGTCCTCCTGGTGGGGAGGACAATCGGAGGTAGCAGGTACAACTCCAAGTGAGTGAGCGGCTAGCGGTGCGTCTAAAGGAGCTGGGTGCTCGTCTGTCTGCACCAGCAAATCAGCAGGCCTAGTCGAGAATAATGGGTTGTCACACGTCCTCTCTCCACTCTGAAGATGTTGTGCAGGAGGGGAGCTAGGTCTAGGGGCGGAGGCGTTTCCATCATCTGGGGGCTCTTGGGTGAAGGTTCAGCACTCGGCACCTTGCATTTGTGGCCGAAGACTCCGCATCCAACACAAGCCAACGGCTTCCACTCATATTCAACGATGCACGATTCACCTTGTAGGACCACCTCAATGGAGTCACAGGGTTGTTGCCTCGCTATGATCTCCACACAGACTCTTGCAAAAGCGAGCATATCTAGTTGCTCTGTTCTTAGGTCTACATAAAGGGGTTTCCCAACATAGCTCGCCACTTTACTGATTGCTTGAGCTGACCAAAGAGCGATTCGGAGGTTCTTCAACTTTACCCACACCAGAACCGAAATAAGGGACTCTTTTTGGAAGTCCAAGTTTGGTCGCCATTGCTGTAGCACGATGGGAATCCTCGAAACGGACAAAGGCGGCCCCTCAAAGACCTTTCGGCGAAACTCCCTATCCGGGAGGTGGAAGAAAAATAATCCCTTGCCATTGGCCATCACTTTGGCTAAATTCGGCCCCCAAGCTCTCTTGAAGGCAGCTTTGGTTACCTTGAAAGGTATACGTCGGCCTATGTAACAACCCATGAGACATTCCTGAAGCAAAGGGTCTGCAACATCGAGGTCTTCCTCGGTCATTTGAAGGACTGCTCGATCCTGGACATAAGTCGGCGGGCAGAAATCTAGATCATATCCTTTTGAGGCCACCTTTGCAACTGCAACACTAGCCCAAGTCTGCAAGTTGGACTTCCCTGCCACCCCACATTGAGGACGCTTGGAGCCGAACCTAGTCCTACCATGCGGTCCAGCTGTGGGATGATCATTGCGCATAAGGGATGAATCATCTTGTCCACCGGAGTTGGGCATCGGTCTCTTAGAAGCTGACCGCCAACGACTCCGGCCCCTCGACCGATTCGGTCTAGATGAGGGGTCCTGCTGAGTTTGCTGCTTATTCTTCAGACCAACTGGGATCTGGTGGGTTTGATGCTTAGGAATCTGAGTATTAGGCTCAGAGGAAGAAGCTAATTGCCTCCTGGGCACCTCTAGCATGGCTCCCGCACCAAAGGAGTGGTCGGGCAGCTCCATGTTGGAGACAGGTAGAGGCTGACCTACAGAATCTGTGTTCTGCCCCACGACACCATTCCTGCTCCACAAAATCCAGCATGGAAAGAGGCAAATCCGGATATGTCTCAACAGCAATAGTCCTCAGGGAGTGGAGGGCCAACAGAAATGAAGTAACGCAGCAAGGAGCAGCAGAATCGATCAAGGCACACGCACCAGCAAAACCGAACCAGAGCAAGCGAAGGCAAGACCTGGGAGGTGCGTACCTGGGTCGATTAGCTGGGGGAGAGTTGTAAGGATGGTGATAAGAGGTGCTAACGCAATCACTGCTTCTGCAAATGAGGCACCGAACAAACGGAATCACTAGAACCCGCCCAAACAAGCCCAGGCCTTTACAGGAATATCGTCGAACAGTTTGTGCGCATGCCCAAACTAAGGCTCTTTAGCTGAAATCCTTCGGTGGGAATGATGAAATAGGTAGGAGGAAGCTTCCTTAAAACTATCAGCCCAATCCAACCGAAGCTGATCCAGTAAAGAAGTAGAAACCAGACAAAGAACCCAGAAACTGATCTGCAGAAATCCAAACCTAGGTCACTGGTTTCCTCGAAATTTAGCCCATAGATTCCAAATCCGAACGGTGGAGTTGAAGAGGATGTTGCATAGAAGCTACACTCCAAAACTCAATCCAATCGAACGGTTAGATCTCCTTGAAATTTAGAAAACTAGAAGCGAAATCCAAAACCAGAAAACTGCAGAGCCCGACCCCTAGGGCAGGCGATAACTCGAGATTTAGTCCTTCTCTCGCAAATCCCTCCGGTGGGAATGTAGAGGGGATAGTAAGGGACATTTCCCCTAAAATTCAAGCCAATCCAACGGCTAGATCTTCGGCAATGAACTTCACACCAAACCGATGAACAGTTACACGGGAATCCAGTAGAGAGGATTCCGCGTGAACAGTACCCGTGTAAATTTGTGATTCGGCATCTTTATATGTGGATATTACCTTGTTCATTAAAAGGGAAGGTAAAAATTTTCTACTACTTCAAATCTATATCGATGATATTATATTTGGATCACCTAACGAAAGCTTGTGCAAAAAGTTTTCTAAGACTATGCAGGATGAATTTGAGATGAGCACGATGGGTGAACTCTATTTCTTTCTCGGATTACAAGTGAAACAATTCAATGAATGAATTTTCATTCACCAAGAAAAATATGCAAAAGAACTCGTCAAAAAATTCGGTTTGGAGAATTACAAAAAGACTGAGATACTAATGTCAAGTTCTTCAAAGCTGGACAAAGATGAAGGAGGAAATAAAGTTGACCAGAAGCTCTACAAGAGTATTATTGGTTCACTTCTTTAGCTTACCACTTCTAGACCTGACATTTTGTTTAGTGTTTGCATTTGTGCTAGATTTCAATCCGATCCCAAAGAATCTCATCTAAGTGCTGCGAAACGCATCATCAAATACGTTGCAACTACCTCAAAGTTAGGTCTATGGTATCCCAAAGAATGAGACTTTACTCTCCTTGGATATTCAGACGCAGATTTAGTAGGTTACAGAATTGATAGAAAGAGTACATCAGATACTTGTCAATTGCTGGGAAACAGGACAGTATCTTGGTTCTCAAGAAAGCAAAGTATTGTGGCTCTTTCAACAGCAGAAGCAGAGTATATGGCCCTTGGAAGTTGCTGCTCTCAAATCTTATGGATAAAACAACAACTAAGAGACTTTGAAATCAATAATTCATGCACCGAGATCAAATGTGACAAAACCAGTGCAGTTAATCTTACAAAGAATCCAATTCTCCATTCAAGAGCAAAGCATATAGAGATTCGACATCACTTTATCAGAGATCATGTTCAAAATGGAAAAGTTATGATCCAGTTCATCGATTCAAAGAATCAACTGGCGGACATATTTACAAAACCACTAGAAAAAAGCTTTTTCGAGTCTATACGCACTAGTCTAAATGTCACATCCTTTAGTCTTTAAAGTCTGAAGATGCTCAGACTCAAAGGTAAAGTCTGAAGGTGCTCAGACTTAGAAGGCCAAGAGTTATGACTATAAGTTATATTTTGTTCTAATAATTTAATTTCTTGAAAAGGTACATTTACTTATTGCTAATTGATTGGAACTATCTTTCCAAATTTCATTCTTGAATTAATAGCACTTATTCATTTTCAAAAAGGCAGCTACTCAAAAAGGCGATTATCTATTTTCAAAAAGGCAGTTATTCATTTTTGAAAAAGGAAGTTATTATTTCTTTCAAAAAGGCATTTCTATTTTTTCCTTTTTGTGACGTTTCATTTACCTCGCTTCACTTGCTTTATATACTGTAGAAATTCGTCTTCTTCGTTTTTCACTCGCAAACCCTAACTTACTCCTACTTGCTCTCACTTTCTCTGTTGTTTAATCCAACAAGTTTTCATCTTTTCGAGCAAAGTTGTGAATTTCTCCCTTGAATTGACAATGTCTTCAAGAAAGTCTTCAAGAATCGCAAGCAGGGGACCACGCAATTTGCCTGAGGGTCCTACCCATTTCGACTTGATCGAGGAAGAAGATTCTTCACCTCCACAGCAACCAAGTCAGCAACAACATTCTCAGCAGCGTCAAACTCCTCCACCGACTCAACAGGAAGAAGTTTTGGAAGAAGTTGATCCTGTAAGAACTCTAATTCCTAGGGTTGCTTTCAAGCTTTACTCTTGCTTGAAAAAAGGAGGTATTGCTATGTCATTGATCGATGAATTTTTAAGAGAGAGGGGATACAAAAATGAAACTATGTTCTTGCGTGACATGGAAAAGATGGGGATTGCTGAAAAAGGATCGGCTAAAAAAGCCTTTGCCAACTTTCCTAGTGACCCGCATTTTGGTACGGCTAATCAACCCGAAGGGTAGGATGATGATGAATGAATGTTTACACATTTCCAGCCTAGATCATGTGTGGCTGCAAATGTTACAGGTGACAGTTCAAGTATTTTCAGATCGAAGAATCACAAAAGGGATTATTTGGACCTAATGAAGAGAGAGGTCGTGAACCGTAGGAGTGTTGATTTTGATTTTCTTGACTCAGTGAAAGTAAATTTGCGAGAGAAGTTTGCTTTTTTGCAATTGGAGCACTTTTTTTTTAATCTACTGCTGCCTATCCAGAACTCACAGCCTACTTCTATTCGAATTTATTCTTTGTGGATGCAAACAGTTTCTCTTTTACTATGAAGGATAAGAAGTTCGTGGTGAATTAAAATTTCCCCCAAGAATCGGAGACATGTGTGCCCCGTGAAACTGTTCATCGGTTTCGTGCGAAGCTCATCCCCAAAGTTCTAGCCGTTGGATTGGCTTGAATGTTTTAGGGAAGGTACCCTACTATACCCTCTACGTTCCCACCGGAGGGATTTGCAAGAGGAGGACCACAGCTCGAGATATCCCCTGCCCTAGGGCTCGAGATCTGCAGATCAGTTTTCTGGTTTTCTCCGCTTGGTTTCTACTTCGTTAATGGATTAGCTTCGCTTGGTTTGGGCTGATATTTCTAAGGAAGCTTCCTCCTACCTATTTCATCACTCCTATCGAAGGATTTCAGCTAAAGATCTCTAGTTTGTGTGTGCACACAAACTGTTCGACAT
The DNA here is from genome assembly GCA_007663325.1 of Eucalyptus pauciflora. Lineage (NCBI taxonomy): Eukaryota > Viridiplantae > Streptophyta > Magnoliopsida > Myrtales > Myrtaceae > Eucalyptus > Eucalyptus pauciflora. Next base: position 1,036,777 of record VMYD01000281.1, read on the forward strand.
TTTTCCTGTAAGGCCCTGGACTGATCTGGGCGGGTTCTGGAATTCCGGTTGTTTAGTGCCTCATCTGCAGAGGTTGTGCTTTGCGTTAGTACCACTGTCTTACCATCCTACAGCATTCGACAAGGCTTCGACTCCCAGGTACGCACCTCCCAAGTTGTGTCTTTGTTTGCTCTGGCTCGGTAATTTATGGTGTGTGTGACTCGATCTCTTTTGTTGTTCCTTGCTGCCGTACTCCGGTTCTGTTGGCTCTCCACGCTCTGTGGACATTTGATGTTGTGTTATTTTCGAACTTGCATCTTCCCTACTGGTTTTCTGTGGAGTCGCTATGAAGCCGTCCAGGTGTTTGTTGTAATGCCCTTCTGCTGTTGAGGGGCAGAACACTGATTCTGCAGCCCGGCCTCTTCCTGCCTCCTACATGGACATACCCGACCATTCCCTTGGTGCGGGTGCCCAGCTTGGGACACATTTCGCTCCCTCTTCTGAGCCTACTACTCAGTTTCCTAATCATCAGATCCACCAGATTCATGATGGGCTGAAGAATAAGCAACCTCAACAAGACGTTTCTTCCAGACCGAATCGATCGAGGGGCCGAAGCAGGAGACGGTCAGCATCCAAGAGACCTATGCTTAACTCCGACGGACAAATGAGAGCCGGCTCCTCCCATTTGCATAATGATCATCCCTCCGCTGGTCCGCAAGACAAAACTAGATCCGGCTCTAAGCGTCCTCGAATGGTGCCGGGGAAGTCCAACCTTCAATCGTGGGCTAGTGTTGCGGTGGCTAAGGTGGCCACAAAGGGCTATGACCTCGATTTCTGCCCCCCTTCTTATGTTGATAATAGAGCCATTCTTCAAATGACCGTGGAGGATGTTGATGCTGCAGACCCGGTTCTCCAGGAATGCCTAGTGGGCTGTTATATAGGCCGTCGCGTACCCTTCAAGGTAACCGAAGCTGCTTTCAAGTGGGCTTGGGGGCCGAATCTATCCAGAGTGATGGCCAACGGAAAGGGGCTCTTCTTCTTTCACCTCCCGGATAGAGAGTTTAGACGAAAGGTCCTTGAGGGGCCGCCGCTGTCCGTTTCCAGGATGCCCATCGTGCTGCAACAATGGCGTCCTTCATTGGAGCTCCGAAAAGAGTCTCTTCTCTCGGTCCCGATTTGGGTGAAACTGAGGAACCTCCCTGTTGCATTTTGGTCTTCCCAGGCGATCAGCAAGGTTGCAAGCTATGTTGGGAAGCCTCTCTATGTAGACCTAAGGACTGAACAACTAGAAATGCTCGCCTATGCGAGAGTTTGTGTCGAGATTACGGCAAGGCAGCAAGCTTGTGACTCCATTGAGATAATTCTGCAAGGCGAATCCTGCATTGTTGAAGTTGAATATGAGTGGAAGCCGCTAACTTGTGCTGCCTGTGGGGTCTTCGGTCATAAATGCAGCTTACCAGAGGTCGAATCTTCAGCCACGAGTCCTTGGGTAGCGGAGAATGCGAACCCCCTCCCTCAGGGTCAATCCTCGACCCCGATCCCTTGCTCTCTTTCTGCTCTCCAGCAGCAGCTTCAGCAAGGGGAACGAACGCGAGACAACCCACTTTTTTCAAACAGGCCCGCTGCGATAGAGCGGACTAAGGAGCGTCCAGATCCGATGCAGGTCGCTGCTGTTTCCATGCCTGGCACCTCCGCGGCTCCTGCTCCTGTTCAAAACCGAGAGAAGGTCATGCAACCACATTCTCTCACACCGTCCCATGCTGTGGATTCCTCTTGGCAGCAGGTGAAGCCCAAGAAAAAGAAAACCGCGAAGGAGACTGCATCCCTTAGCCTTGCCCAGCTTGGTGAAGATGGGATTTCTCTGAAAATGAAAGATGCTGGGCAAAAGGCAGGCCCGCCTCCTGTCCCCCGGAAGCCAGGAGGTAGCTCCCATGCCTCTTCTCTTCCTTTGGCTGAATCGTCTTCACAAGTTAGGCTGAAGCGTCTTCACAAGTTAGGCTGAAGCATGCTGCCCGGCCGCCTGTACAGCCTGCCAGTTCTGATGATATCTCCAGTGTGCATGCTGGATTAGAAGATGATGATCTCCTATCGGTTGGGTGCCCATCCCCATCTTCTTCTCCTGCTATTATACCGGCTAATACAATACAAGATAAGCTTTTATTGCTTCGTCCTGACCCGGCTCCCTCCTTGGTTCCGGTGGAGGCTCCGAAGAAAAAGGCCTCCAAAATAGGTAAATGATCGATCCTCTCCTCTTTATGTATATATGTATATAGGCGTTTGGAATATTAGAGGCCTGCATGACCCGCTAAGGCGGGCGGAAGTTAGGAAGTTAGTTTCTAAATATAAGCTTTGCTTTATTGGCCTTGTGGAGACGAAAGTCTCACAAGCGAAATTCGATTCCTTGTCCTCGTTCCTTACTGACTGGAGATGGATTGCGAACTATGAATTCTCTCCCAAGGGAAGGATATGGGTTGGGTGGAACCCGGATTTTATAACCTTTGATACTTTAGATATAACCGACCAGGCCATTCACGGTCTGGCGACTTTCAACCCTTCTGGTAAGTTCTGTTGCATTTCTATTGTATATGGAGAGCACTCATTCACACGCCGTCGGCCTCTTTGGGAGAACCTCCTACACATGAGCAACCTTCTGCAGGATTCGCCCTGGCTAGTGGCTGGAGATTTTAATGCCTTGAAGGATCCTTCCGACAGGGTCGGTGACACCAACTCCTGGATCCCTTGTTTTGATGAATTTGCCGATTGCTTAGTGCGGTCAGAACTGGAGGATCTAAGGTATGTCGGCCTGCGGTATACTTGGTCAACGTCATCTGGCCTGACAAGGAAGATGAGAAAGATTGATCGAGTTTTGGTCAATTCCACTTGGAACCTCGAGTTCTCCTTTTCTGAAGCTACATTCCTCAACCCGGGTATCTCAGACCACTCCCCCATGATTGTCAGAATTCTTGACCCAGTGGCTAAGTGAAAACCCTTCAAATTCTTTGACTTTTGGTTGGATCATCCTGACTTTTCCGCCATCGTCTATCAAATTCGGGGGCTACAACTACAGGGGGTTTCCATGTACAGACTTGTCTCCATATTGAAATTGCTCAAAGGCAGACTTAAGCAACTTAACAGGGAAGCGTTCTCCAATATTTCAGTCAGAGCAGAGGAAGCAAGGGAGAGCCTTCGGCAGGTGCAGACTGACCTGATTCTTGATCCACAAAACCCTGACCTGGCTGAGCTGGAACAGATGCATCGTCGTGTCTTCGTGGACTTGCGTTGTGACGAAGAATCATTTTTTAGGCAAAAATCCAGAATTCGTTGGCTCAAAGAAGGCGATAGTAATACAACATTTTTCCACCTCTCCGTCAAGAAAAGAGAGGCTCGGAATAGAATACTCTCAGTCACAGCCACGTCGGGGGAATCCATCACAGACCCAAACTTGGTTCCGCAGGTGTTTGTATCCTTCTTCAAGGACTTGCTTACTTCTCGCGTAGCACTATCCAAGCCCTCTTTACAAGAGGTTAAAGACTATATCCGAACGCCTTTGTCTCTGGACCAGGTCAGTTCTCTTTCTTCCCCGGTTGTAGACGCGGAAATCTGAGACACTCTATTCTCTCTTCCGAGAGGTAAAGCACCAGGTCCAGATGGGTTTACGGCGGAATTCTTCAAAAATAATTGGGACATCGTGGGGCCTTCGGTTCTGGAGGCGGTCCACGAGTTCTTTTCTTCAGGGAAGCTCCTTAGAGAGGTAAATAATACCATCCTCACTCTAGTTCCAAAAGTACCTAATGCATGTGCTGTTACGGACTTTCGGCCGATCGCATGTTGCAATACCATTTATAAAGTTATTACAAAGATCTTATCCAATCGCCTGGCTTCGGTGTTGGGTGATCTGGTTGATCCGTCGCAGAATGCCTTTGTTAAAGGTAGGAGGATTAGGGATAATATTCTTATTGCCCAAGAACTTTTTACTGGTTTCCATTTGGACCCGTATCTCCCCAAATGTGCTGTCAAAGTGGACTTCCAAAAAGCTTATGATACCGTCGACTGGGATTTCCTTCAGCTAACACTTTCTGCCTTTGGATTCCCTGATTTTATGATCCGGCTGATAATGGTGTGTGTTCGGACTCCGAAGTACTCAATCTCGATAAATGGAGAGCTTCACGGCTTTTTCTCTGGAGGAAGGGGCCTTCGCCAAGGCGACCCCATGTCCCCATACCTATTTACCCTGGTGATGGAGGTTTTCTCGGGGATTTTGAGTGTTCGCACCCCCCATAAAGACTTCAACTATTTCTAGCGATGTAAATCGGTTAGGCTCTCTCATCTTTTCTTCGCTGATGATGTATTCCTCTTTAGCCAGGCTGATTGGCCATCCATCACCTTACTTAAGAAAGGACTGGATTTATTCTCCTCATGGAGTGGCTTATTTCCAAACAAAAACAAAAGTGAAGTCTTCTTATCGGGCGATACTCCAACTATCCGGAATTACATATTACTAGCCTTTGGATTTCATGAGGGTTCTCTTCCGGTGCGGTACCTTGGAGTGCCTATTATATCCTCCAGGCTAGGGAAGACTGACTGCCTTGCCTTGATTGAGCGGATCACTTCTAGAGCCAGATCTTGGGCGCATCGCCTCCTCTCTTTCGCTGGTAGGCTTCAACTAATCAGGTCAGTCCTGCATTCTATTCAGGCATTCTGGTCGAGCGTTTTTACCTTACCGATCTCCGTCATTAACAATATTGAACAAGTGCTACATCAATTTTTATGGAAAGGAGCCGCCCTCGGAAAGGGAGGAGCTAAGGTGTCTTGGGACGATGTTTGCCTGCCTAAAAGTGAAGGAGGTCTCGGTATCCGAAAATTAAGAGACTGTAATATTGCAGCCATGATGAAGTACATTTGGATCCTTTTCACGGATAAGGAGTCCCTTTGGTGCCGTTGGATCCATTCCAACTTCTTAAAGGGCCACAATTTTTGGATCGCGTCCACCCCCACAGTATGCTCCTGAGCCTGGAAGAATATTCTGCAATTAAGAAAAGACTCACGCCTGTCCTTCATTTGGAAAATTGGGAATGGCCTCTCGGTTTCCCTTTGGTTTGATCACTGGCACCAGGAAGGCCCGCTGCATCTTATTCTACCGGAACCTGACATTCTAAGCTCGGCCTCCCAGAAAATGCTATCGTGGCAGATCTTCTCTCGCCTTTCGGATCTTCGGCGCGCCACCTCCTTTCTACCGAGGGTCTTTCCTTACCGACGACCAACCATCTTCCGGACTGCCTCTCCTGGCGTTGGCACCCATCGGGAACCTTCTCGGTAGGATCGGCATGGGACCGTCTCAGAATTAAAAAACCTCCTGTTCCTTGGGCTTCACTCGTCTGGGACAGCGACATCACCCCAAGGTACCAGTTCATTCTTTGGTTGATTATCAAAAATCACCTACCTACCCAACAGCTTCTTCTATCCTATGGTAGAATCACTTTTGCTACTTGTGCTTTTTTGCGAAGAGGTCCCTCACTCTATAGACCACCTATTTTTTGACTGCCGCTTCACGGCTTCTGTTGCTTATTTCTGGGCCACGAGGTGCAACCTTCCTTGGCGTCCAAGTCCTTGGAAAGACAACCTCTCTTGGGCTATGCGCTTCCTCAAAGGCAAGGATTTCGATCATATCATAGCTCGTCATTCCTATGCTGCTATGTGCTATGTGATTTGGAAGAAACGGAATGCCATTATCTTTCGTGGAGAACCGATCGTCCTATCTTCTATCAAAAACCATATTATCAAGAGTGTGAAGGACAAAGCCGCAAGCTTCTCTAATGTCCCTGATATCCCAAGGAATAGAAGACTCCAGCGGAGTTGGGGCTTCCACCCCGCCATCTTTGGCGACAGCCAGGACACTGCTTGATCGGCTTCTTCCCAGTCTCTCCTTGGTGTTCCGGTCGGTGGCCTCCCTCCTAACAGCATTGGGTCTGAGTTAGTCTTAGCTCCTTGTTGTTGTTTTTGTGACCTCTTTGGTCCTTGTTCCTTTTGAGCTTGTTGCTCTGTTGTGTTTTCTTGTTCTGGCTCCCTTCCACTCTCCTTACTTGTTCTGAGAGTGTAAGATTAGGAGCCAGTCTTGTTTCCCTGTAAATTTGTTCAAAGCTATAATACCATTTACCTTTACCAAAAAAAAAAAGAAGAAGTTCGTGGTGAATATGGATACTTTAGCTGACCTAATTGGGGGTGAAAAGAGGATGTTTCCAACCAATTAGTGTATCTGTTACTCATGCTACTCTGTCATTGGTACAAGACAGGATTCTTGAAGGCAAGATATCCTACTCTAGGATGAATGCCACCAATATCTTGCTGCACAAGATCGTGATCAACTGCATCAAGCCAAAATCGACATCCAAGACTAACGTGTCTCGGTCTGAAGCAAAATTGATGCATGCCATCAATGTTGGTTACAAATTTTCTCTGTCTCACACCATCTTGTTTCACATGTACAGAACAGTGGTAAAAGATAAGGGACAACTCCCTTATTCTGCTCTTATCACGCGCCTTTTTAAGCATTTCCGTATTCACATTCTTGCACCTCTGTGTTTGACCAGCATTACTTCGATGGTGATTGGATTCAAAATGATCAATAAGATGCGACTGAAAGAGCTTAACAAGGTGTTAGAGCGCGTGAAGGAGAAGTCTCCAACTAAGGCAAAACTAATTTCTACAAGGGCCAAAAGGAAAGGCAAGGAGCCCATGGGTGCTTCAACAAAGAAGAAGAGAACCCTCATTTTGTAGGATGAAGAAGATGAGGATGAGATGACTCTTTATGCCTTGAGGAACTTGAAGAGTTTCGTCAGCTTCCGTGAGACTAGGGAAGAGACTGAGAAAAGAGATGCAGACAGAAGAGAAGAAGAAGCATGAGAAGGAAGAGAAGAAGAAGAGGAAGAAGAAGGAAGAGAAGAAGCAGAGGAAAAAGGAGAAGAGGAAGAGGAAGAAAGAGAGGGAGATGTGGCTCCAGATGAATCTTTTGAGCCTACTTTGGCTGTATCCCTATTGAGCAATTCTGGAAAGACAAAGAGTGGAATTGGTGGTGAGCAAGCTCAAGAACATCATACTCGTGCTGACGCATAATAGGAAGAAGAATCAATATCTCCTCCCAAAGGCACTCATTTAGGGGGAGATGTGGAGAAACGAGGTGCATCCACTCATAATCATGGTGGACATTCTGCTGAACCAAGCTCTACCACAGCACATCCAGCAGACTTTTCGCAACTGCTAGAAATTCTACTGGATGTCAAGAAAGAGCAATATGCTATGAGTTATGAAATGCAAGTTCTCAAGAATGCTTTCATGTCCACTTCAGTGTCTCTACACGATCAGTTAAAAGCCCTGAAGACTCAAGTGCAAGATCATATGAAGGGTGAAGATTTATAGTCGCTGAAGGAGACTATCGAAAAATTTGAGAAGATAGTGCATTCAATGGAAGAATTTCAGCTTGTTTGCCTACCCAAACAACTTTGACTTTCTTCATTTTTAAACAACTCTTTTTATTTGTTCTCCACTTTTTGCTGTTGACAAAAGGGGGGAGAAGGTTTGATGCAGATTGCAGATTTGATATTTGTTTGCTTTTGACTTTGGATTTTTGGACTTATTCCTTGTTTTGCTTCGTTGTGGACTGTTTTGATTTGATCTTTTGATGCCTGCAGTTACTTAGGCCTTGTTAATGATTATGGAAGAATAGTTGATTTACAAGACTAACATATTCTCTGTGGTTACAGAATCATTGCTATTCATATCCTAATCCACTTATCGTTTATGAGATATCTTGTTTTGCTTAAGTGTTGTTTTGCTGGACAAAAGTGTTCAAATATGCAGGAAAGTTTTGTCATCATTAAAAAGGGGGAGATTATTGGAGAAAACTTCCTTATTTGTTTTGAAGTTGACAAAACATTTCCATTAGTCTAGTTTGAAGACTGATAGACTCTATCGTCAAAGTCTAAAGACCTCCAGACTCAAGATTTAAAGTCTACCCTCACTTATAGTTTCCAGACTAACGAAGATAAGACTTATCAAGATGTAAGTATATTCTTAAGGATTTGGTTCGTACGATTGAAGAAGATCTCACAGCTGGAGATAGCACCTCGTGATCAATTATTCTTATTGAAATCAATTTGGATAATTAGATCTGTTGATTGGCAAAGTATACTTGGAAGATTCTACTGATGGAAACCTAGATCCTGATTGTATGGGCGAGCATGATTAGTGGGCTATCATCACATTCCTTAAATAAACTCAAGATCTCCCTAATTGATTCTGTCCAACGGGTAGATTGGAAGAATTCCTTTGGAAGGTGCCAACGGATATGAAGGCATGGAGGAGTATATAAGGAAGACACTCAAGTTATTCGAGTGTGTGCTTGATAGAAGAATTCTAAAGTCTGAAGCTCCTAGTTCTTTGTTATTTCATTCGCTGAGCTTATACTGTATTCAAAAAAGAAATAAATACTTGTGAGACATTGAGGAAGTGTAGTAGAGTCTCTACACCGTGCAATCAAGGACGTGAAGCTGTAATATCTCTTTTGGTTCTTAGTGAAATCCAGCCGGTGGGTTGTCAGTACGGGAGAGTGGACGTAGGCTTGGTCTAAGCCAAACCACTATAAACTCTATGTTTCAATTCTCTTTCCCTAATCTCTTTACTTAAACTTATAGTCCTATATATCTGTTTATTGTCTTTTATATCTTCAGTCTATTAATATCAAAAGACGAATTAAGCTGTTAAGTTTTTTGTAAAAATCACTTTAACACTTATTTACCCCCTCTAGGTGTTCTTACTAGCCCTATCAGGTGACAACAGGAACGTCATGGCAGTACAGTGATTGTGGAAAACACTGGGCATGGCTTCAGGAGACCTACAGGAACGCTAAAAGACGTTGTACTAACAAGGAAATTTGTTAGCAACTCTCGTGACCAATTTTTCGGGTGCACCACCTAAGCTAATGGATTGCTAAGCCTAGGCTTATCTCGGGCTCTCCCAAGCCCATACCAATTCGCAACTTAATGTTCAAGTTTTTAACATGCAAGTGAATTTTATCTAGGAGTCGCCACTAATCAGTTTATGGTAGGTCAATTAGACACCTAAGTAAAATAATGGGATAATTATTTTACTCCTACGAACTAGAGATAAGGGTACGGGGACTTGGTTACACTAGATTTCTCTAATGCCCTTTTGATACCATTCTTTTATTTTCAAAAATGTTTTTGTAGGCAGCTTTGATTGATTTTAAATCAATTTTCCTAACATGTGAGGTGATCATGCGAGTGCGCAAACCACCAATTTAACACCCAGATAAAACAGTGAATAACTTACAAGATTTACCTCATGACATCAAAAGCATCTGCAGTGTTAGATCAGAATTCACATCAACAATCCTAGATATGATTTCTAATTAACACGCAACCACTCAATTTTTTTTCAGGATTTTCTCTTGTTTAATAAAAATCTAATCTATATGCAATGCAATCTAACCAAATGACCTAATTCTACTGATGGGCAATTTCTAATTAAATGGACCTAGCAACAATCACTAAATGACATGCATTTCATGAACCTAGTTCTATATGACATGTGCATGATATTTTTGTATTTTTTTATGAAAATTCGTAATTAAAAATTGCTAAAAAATAAAAATCTGCCTAAAGTGAGATATTATCTATTTAAGTTAGGAAATAGACTAATCTAAATCCTATCTTAACTTAGAAATTTATTTCGACGTATAATTTAATTCCAAAATACTATCTAACCTAGATATTATCTAAACGTGCATTGTAATATAATTTAAAAAGAATCTAACTATTCTATCATGCAATTCTATTTAGGAAATCAATTCTAATCTACATGATATGCAAATGCAATTTTTTTTGTATTTTTGGGATAAATAAAGCAATTAAAAGATAAGCATCAAATCATTCATAGTCATCAAAGACATTATCCATTGTTTGAATTTGGAAACCATATATAATCAACCTGATTATTTTGCTAATAAAATCGATAAATTGATCTTAAAACTTAAAGATCAAGATATCAATTGTATTCCTGCGCAATTAATTATTCCATCTAAAGCCTTATAGATGGAATAAAAAATTGGCATGCGGTTGCGAATTGGGCAATAAATCATAATTGGGAACACGCCGATAATTCAAATATCTACCTAAGATATTGAAAAGCATGTATTAGGCAATAAAATATCCAAATCAAATTTAGATAAGATAATTACCTAATTTCGCAAATAATATTGCCAAATTTGAACTCATCGGAATCTGCTCAACGGATGACCGGCGGTGTGTGGCGGTGTTCATCGGAAAGCTTCGATTAGTTCAGAACTCGCTGAGGGTAAGGACTTTGGACTCTCTTTTGTTATTTCTTCTTCGAGGGTGTTCTGCATGTGGCCAACGTAAATGGATCCTGGGGAAGAAAGTCAAGACATAGTAGAATTTAAATATCAGATAAAGATGAAGAATCGGTCTCTACTTAATTCATCTTTTTGCTCTTAGTTCTCGGGTCCCTCGTATGTCACAGGGTCGTGCTTTGGCCAGAGATTCCGTCAATGAACCTACAAAACAGAAACGTGGCTGGATCGGTGTTGAGGGAAAGCAGTAGCTTCGTCGAAAATCTGCGGGGCTGCTGGTGTGGTTTGGATCCGAGTGGGTATGTTCGACTGTTCAAAGGCTCCGCTGGAGATCAACAGAAGAGGGGAGGCAGCGACATGTTGGAGGCATCGGGCTGGTCAGCAATCGGGTCAGCAGCACTACCGTCAGCTCGGGCTGACGGCACGAATCGCCATAGGGGATGGTGCTTCGCTGGAATTGAGCTCGCGGAATTTTATTAGTCAATGAGACAAGAAGATGGTGGAACGTGAATAACCTGCAAAGGAGAAGAGAAAAATCTTTCTATATTTTTTAATTGCTCTCATGTGACCCTCTCCCTGTTCGCTGGTGGACTTCAGGAGGGTAGATATTTGCTGGAAACTCCACCCATAATAAGAGTTTTGGAGATCCGGAGGGCAGTAACAAACGATCAAGAGATGCGTCCCAAGATCCACAAGAGCAAAAACGCCAATCAATCTGAAAGTAGTAACCGTTCCCGAGAAACTTGCTAAAATCAATCGGGATCTCGACGGCTCACGGGTGATTGTCAGGAAAGGCTGATGAGTTGGCGGGGCCGTTTACGACAAGAGGCTCTGCTGGGCGGCAGCGATGCGAGGAGAAAGCAGCATCACGTCGGCTAACGGACAGAGCAGCTACGTCGTTGAGGGTGACAGCGCGATGGCGGTGCGGCGGGACAAGAGAAGTATCTCGGCCAAAGTTGACCGAGAGAGCTCTTTCCCTCTCTGTTCTCCCTTTCTCACGTGTCTCAATTTTTCGTGGCCTCCGATATAATGACTTGCGCCCCCTTCAATGTGGCCATGGATGTATCGATGCGGCGGCTGCTTTCTCGCGGTTGTGCAAGCGACAGGATCGGAGAATTGCTAGGGTTGACCGGCACCAGTGTAGAGGACTTGACCGAGGCTCTCTGCTTCGTGGGAGATGGCTGCGAAAGGCCCTTCTCCTTCTTTCTTACGGTTTTTTCTCTTTTCTTCCGAAAGCTTTCTCAGAATTGTGGCCGTATCTTTCTATTGTGTCACCCCCGTTAAAACCCTACGCCTTTTTCTTTATATAAGCCGTGGATTAAGATTTTAATTTTTTCCAAATCCATATCCACAAATATTGCTTTTTTCGAATGCAATATTTGTTTTTCCAAACGCAATATTTGTTTCTGATATGATCTCGCAAAAGGTAAATCCGTAAAATCTCCCCGAGGATATGGACTTGGGCCAATTTGTTCTCTCATGGGCTTAGCCCAACTCATCAAATTAAAGTTTTGAACCATCAATTCGAACCCACCTGTCACCGACCCAATGTAAATGCAAATTAAAAATAAATGCACCTAAAACTATATATTATGCAATTAATTAATTTTTTTTCAGGGATAAAATTAACCCTTAATTTTTAATGCGATGAATAACTAAACGGGTCGCCAAAATTTAGGTGTCAACAGCAACACTTTCCCGGAGCGAACATAAAAAATGCGAGATCCGGCCCAGGGAAAGGGGCGTCTGTTCATGTCGCACCCGATGAGAACTGGAGTAGACGCGTGGACAGTAGTAACTGCAGCAAGTAATTTGACGGTGATCGTCAACGATGGCTTTTCTCTCGAAAATTCTCCCTTTTCTCTATGGACGTGTGTCGTCCTCTTCTTTTTGGCGTGTCATGTTCCGGAGGAAAGAGACCCCATAAATCCAGTAAAAGAGAATTCTCCGTTCCTTGACCGAAACTCTGTCCTTGGATTTTCACCTTTTGGACTCTTGTTTTTGACTTTTCCTTTTGTTGGTGTTCTCTTCAGCCCTGCACTCCGCTTAGCAATTAATGCGAAAGAATCGAACTTCATCGGAATTCTTCCAAACCTCGGTTAGGGAGTGTTGAGTGTTGACAAGCCACGGATGGGAGGGAGTAGAGGCTGAATTGACGCCTAGGACCGCCTTGAGAATACCAAAGAGAGAGGAGTGCCGTCGGTGCCCTTACGAATTGCAAGAGAACGAGCGTTCCACGTTGAGGCCTGAAAGACGTTAACGTGCATGAAAGACGCGAACGTGACCCCTCTCCCTGTAATGGCCGTGTCTTTCAACGTGTGTGGCCCCTCTTTCTTGTGTAAGCAATTGTCAAAGACTAAGAGCTCCTTTTATCGTGTAAAATTAGGTCTAACCCTTTCTTATGAGGACACATTTCTGCCTCATAGGCTCAAGTTGAGCCGTTCAACTAAGCTTAAACTCCCTTTCGTTAAAGTTCAAATTAATCACATGGGCTCAATTAAATAAATTCCAGCCTTAATCATAGATTCAAATCAAGCCCAGAAACTCTCCATCTTATGTGAATTTCGGCCATTATATTGCTCTCTACATGCTTGACTGGATTTCACTGTGCAAATAATTCAATTAAGTTCAAAGCCTTTAATTAAATCCATCCACGGCTAGTCCAACACAATTTATGAGGTTATCTATTACTGATAATGCAAATACTCCTAAAAAAATATATGCTATGTAATTTAATTTTAATAATTTTTTTAGGACAAATATTATTCCTGATTATCTATGCAACTATCCCCAATGGCAAATCAAACTTTAGGTCTCAACAACTGCTACTCGTTTCTTCTGTCCAAATCAAATCAAGGTTTTGAGGATAAGACATGTACATTTGTACCCAGGATGGTTTCATTGTTGGATCACCACATCAATCATCAACCTTTCCCTGTCCACCAAGTCCTCATGCGAGCTTCGCTCCACTGCATTCCATTTTATCTCAACAAAATATTTGGCACATATATTTGCAAATGGAAGGTAATGATTTCTTGAGGATGGGAATTCGCTCTTATGATTACGACAATATCATAGACATTTTAACGTATGAATAGGTCGTAGAGTTCAGTCTGCGACTCTCTTGGCCTTCTCTTGACGGCGAAGTTATTGTGACCGTCACCGTCCAAATATACGTAGTTAGTGTTGATTTTTTAGCAAGTTTAGGACCGGATCGGCTGTCCCTAGTTATCTTTAGCGACTTGAGGGGAGGCAACGGGCAATAACTCAGTGTTGACGATCGTTAGGAACGGTCGTTACCATCTTTAAGGATGACTTCGTTCGATGCATGTTGCCAAATAAACATGTCTATATTTGAAACTCGAACTGGTTTTTGCATTCCAAAATTAGAAAGGAGTAACTAGATCTTTCACTTGGGAGGAATCTATCCCTTTGAAACATACATCGAAAACAATGTGTTTTTCTAGATTTTTAATATGGAGGGGTTTCCAATACGTTGAGAGTTTCCATTTTTTGAAGTTATCAGAATTAATAAATTTACATGGGAAATTACAAGTTCAATCATTTAGAAGAAATGATGATGCTCGAGCAAATTTAGATGACATGTACAATCATCCCATTGTTACTACGGCCAGGTCATAGGTGACTAGTGTTACCTATTGCAAATGTCATTTTCAATAAAACAAGTGACAAACATTGTACCAGTGGATAAATCGACCCCAAGATAAAAGTATATTCTTAGGGTCAACGTATAAACCATGAATGTGAAAAAGAAAAATTACAGAAGTAAATTTCCCAGATGTGGGGGTCAATCCGAAGCATGTGTCATGGTATGACTCAATCAAGTTTATTGGTACAAAATGAAGCAATTAATGTGAATTTGACTTGATAATTTTCGAATCCACCGCCCATAATTCACATGTTCTTTCTATTATAAGGTTGTCACTACATTCATGATGGCTCCACCCTATGTGGAAAGGAAGAAGAGTACAGGATGGTGGCTGATTAGTCCATTTTGGGGGTGCTCTTAGTATGAACACCGAGGGAGAGCCATCGGTAGCTAAAGTAAGGCCTCCTTCTATAAGTACCACTTAGATGGGTACTCTTCATCATCAACAAGAACCCCAGCTTCTGCAACATTAATAATCCTTTGAAACCTTCATTGTTTGGTTTCTTCTGTTTTATCAGGAAAAGAATGAAATTATTAGCTACACTGAGGAGTGCGCAACTCCAATTGCTCCATCTGGGATGTTTAAGACTTTGGTTCTTAACTCATACAATCTTATGTCGAATATTGTTCCTCAAGGCATCAAGAACAACGAGTTCGTCAGAGGCAATGGCAGAATAGGACACATTAAGCTGACCAACTTTGCTAAAGGTTAGTCTTGATGGGAACTCAAGTTGACACCCAACATATAAAAATGTGCTTTGTTGATCGAGTTTCAATCAAAGTGTTAACTTACACAGTTGACATTTCAGCAGTCATTTGAAGTACTTGAAGCACAAGATTGATGCCATTGACCCTAAGAATTGTGTGTGCAAGTATACTTTGATTGAGGCTGATATAGTTTTCGACAAGATTAAGTGTGTTGCTTATGAGGTCAAGTTTGAAGCTTCAAGTGATGATGGATGTGTTTACAAGTGACTAGTGAGTATCACTATAAGGCAAGCATGTAGCTAAAAGAAGAGGACATCAACTAAGATAAAGACAAGGGGATGGGATTGTCATGCCCCAATCCTCTGAGCGCGTGCCCATTCCTAGGTGGTCAATTAAAAAGCGACATTCCAGGACGCATCGCCGATCCATTCATTTTAATGTGCATGTGAAAGCGAATAAATAAATCTTCAGACAACATAAATATGGGATTGAAAAGCAAGGCCAAATTTTTCGAAAACCAAACCACACCTTTATACATACCACATCAAGTCATTTACAAAACTAGTCGATGTATATACAAGGTCTACAAAAGGAAGGGGGGGGTTAGGGGGCTACAAATCCTCTAAGCGTTAATGTCCTCTACTGAATACTCCGAGGACTCTGGATCCGAAAGACTTGGGTCCACCACTGAACCACCAGGGGGATCTGCCATGCCTTTTCCAAAAGCAACCTCCAGCACCGACATAGGAGCTTCAGACTCCGGTATAGGACCCTCTCTCTGTCCATTCCGCTCGCGACGATATCATGATCTGTATTGATAGGGTACCTTATGGAGTAGACCCGCATCGACCCAGACCACCTCACAAGTTCATAGACCCATCCCCTCGGGTTCCCATGAAGCGGAATATAACACCTCTGCTCAGTGACCTTCTTCGGTTGGCCAAAATGCTCGGGAGGAGATGCCATCTAAAGACTTGAAAATGTTATCCCACAATGGGGTGAGACGACGTCTCAGCAAGTTCACCTCCTAAGTCCCGACTAGGAAGGAAATACGCCCCAAGAGCTGCCTAAGCACAAGCACAAGTTAGAGGACTTACCTTTGCCTCGGTTCCTTCCTTCAAATCAGTACGATTCACATAAGCTTTTCGATTCCCCAGGTAGCCTCCTCTAAAAAGGTATTCATCGAATCACATCAACAAATCAAATCATCACATCAGATCGAGCCATCGATCAATCGATCCAGTCGATTCCATGTCATCAAGACCATCTCTCGGTCAACCCATCCAATACTATCTATAAAGTCCGTTCACATCAAGGACTACTCACCCTAAGCTGAAGATGGATAGTATAGCTCACTCTAAGCTAATATATCAAGGCCCTCAAGTTGATATAGTATGCTGACACTCACCAGAAGCTGCTAAGGTATACTGCTCACACTAAGCTGAAATATTAAAACCCGTAGGCTGATATAGTATACCTATAATGCTCACCCTACGCTAAAAAATAGTATACAGCTCACACTAAGCTAACATATCAAGGCCCGTAGGCTGATATAGTATATTGTTCTCACCAACTAAGAATTTCACCATTTTTATCATTCCCGATAAAAATAATCGTGTGTGGGTACACGGTCGGTCTTAGCCAAAATACAATATTTTCCCTTTTGAAAATCCCACTAATTCCAATAGTCCATAAACACATTTTTGGCGTTGTAAACCGATGCCAGGTATTTTCTAATTAAATACCAAAATTACTCAATTTTGGGATAAATACTTAAAATTACAACTCACACTCAAATTGCACAATCCAGCCCTCGATTAAATAAACCAACCTCACCATTGCAATCAGCACAAAATTCTGGTCTCCGGCCATACTGGTCTAATTTTCGGAAAATAATAATTAATTAAATAATTACAAAAATTAATTAATAAATACCAATAAATGTAACTTAGGCTAGAAAAGCCTAATTAAATATCGAAACGGGCCCGAAAATCATTATCTAGTCTCTAATTACGCTACTCTAACCACCTAACATGCATAAACAAATCATTAAATTGCTAATCCGTTCTAACTAACCACATAAACCATACTTAACTTAAAGTAATCAACCCTTAAGCATAATTAACTCTCTAAGCAGAGATTAGTGAGTAAACTCACTAGATTTGCGAGCCGGTGAGTTCACTTTGATGGGGAAGCGAAGGTGGGCCTCAAACTCCCAAGCGGGGGCACCAAGCGGGGCCGGGAAAGGCTCGAAAACGGGCCTTGAAACTTCAAGACCCTTGCTGGGTTTCGGTTCTAGACGATGGGCCGAGGAGGAGGCTGAGCAGCTGGTTGGGGCCGAAACAGCGAGGAACGGGTAGTGGCTGCAGCAACGGGACTTCCGGCAGCTAGACGGCGACGTATGGAGGTGGTGGAGGCTCCGACAATGGCCTGGTGGACGGCGAGCAACTGCTGGACGACGCAAGATGTGGGACAGCATGCGGGCGCGAGCGAGTAGCGGCTGGCGAACGAGCGAGCTCGAGTGGAGCAAGTGGTGGCTCCGATGGACGGACGGGTGTGCGACAGAGGAGGAGGCTGCTCTACTCGATTTTCTAGTTTTTTTTTTTTAGGCTTTAAGCTTGCTAGAAATGGAGGGGTCGACCGGATGGAGAAGAAGGGGGGACAACAAGTCAAGAGGGTCCCTCTAATGCTTCAATCCTACCCCCTTTGTCCCCTTGAAATGGTCCCACCATGGCTAGCTGGCTTTCTTAGCAATTTTCAAGCCCCAAAGCTTCCCTTAGAAGTTAATGAGATGGTCCAAAGGTTGAGGGCATGGGGGGCTACGAATTTGCATTTGGTTTCTCTCAATTTCACTTCAATTCCCACTTAAATTAAATCAATTTAGCTTCCATAAATTCCACCAACGTGTCCTCAATCAAATTGACAATTTTTCTTGCCGATAGAACCAACTTGCATCCCAAAAACGTGATAAAAAATGGTTCCCTGAATTTTTCGAACAAAAACGACCATAATTTAACTTTTCGCCAAAAATCTCGATTTGCAGAAAAATCTTCAAATGATGAGTCAACGTTCCTAAAATGACTTGTGACATGACAGATTTCAATTTCTGAAATCGGATTCAAATTTGCGGTTAATTTCAATCTAGCATGATTTTAGCGTGACCTAGCCTACTAGGTAGCTTTTAGAAATTTTTAATGCAATTGACTCGTGGTCGATTTTCTTCGAGTCATAATATACCTCTTCGACACATTGGCGACTCTCGGTGGTCATGAAAATTTCGAGGATTCTATTACAAACACAAGGTACCAAAATGACAGAAAAATCAGTTTAGTACCGATCGACGGGAATTTTGCAATTTGGTAGAATCACCCACGTTTAGCCACACATCTCTGTCTAACCGACCTATCTCTGATCTCTAATCGATTTTTAACTATGCCGTAATGATCTCTATAGATGAGCACGGTCGAGTAGTCGATTCCTAGTCGAATTCGCAAGTCTATTACATTAAAATCCCTTAATGACTTTCCCAGATAGTCTAGTTATATTAAGAGTGATCAGCTCTAAGAATAGCACTATAGGTGCGTCAATGAAATGCCCGATTTATTCAATTGAAAACATAATTGAAATTTCAGGATGTCATGGGGATTGTACCAAGTTGTCACATACCTTTTTGGCAAACCTTGATGTCTATTCTTTATATGTTTATGCTCTAATGAGTTGTAATTTCATATATTTTCATTTTGGGATCTATTATATTTTTCTACCTCGAGTTCGGTACTTGAGTCATGACATGTATTTGTTGGCACTTGACCAAAAAACGTTGTTTTTCATTTCTATCTTTTGCATGGTCACTTTTAAGTAATTTTCTAGTCATGTTCAACAAAAATCCGAAATCAAATGGTTGACTTTTGCATTGGCTTTTTATCAACCCTTTGACCAAAAGTTAACCTCATGTCAAAAGTTAGCTATTTGCCCAAAAAGATGTCAAATAACTTTTATTTCACTTTAGTCAAATCAATTTTCAAAAATTTCAAAGTTTGATTAAAAAATTAACCCTTTAGAAAAATTTAACTAAATAGTTTACTTTTGGTCAAACTTTTGACCAAAAAATTTAAAAAAAATCAAAAATCCTCAAAACACTTAGTTTTAATGTCAATTTGACTTTAATGTCAAAAATTTCTCAAAATTTTATCAAGAACCTTGTTTTCCGAATTTTTTAGTTTTAAGTTCGAAATTGACCAAAAATAAAATTACTTTTGTTTTAATCACAATTAGATGTAGTTCCTTTTACGACAATTGGTTGAAAGATTATTTTTAATCCACTTGTTCATTCAATTTCGGGAATTGTCATGTCAAAAGGCGAATTACCATTTTTAGCCCTAATTAGTGAATTTGAATCGATTCTTCATTAGTTGTAAAGGGACATTTATATTCCATTCGTTTTTTTGAGTTAAGTCCGAATTCAAGGTCCATTTTGAGAAATTCAATCAATAACTTCCCAATTTGGGGAATTTTCTCTCTTGAATGTAGGAAGAAATTCAAAGTGGCACATTAAGATTAAGGTTTAATTTCATCAATTAAGGTCCAATTTCGATATTAGACCTCGATTCATTTTTGGCCTAAGTCTTGCGGATTCAATTCAAAGTCAATTTGAATGCAATAGATCATCCTAAGCATGGGTTGATTAGTCGAATAGGCTTATCACAATATTAATTAAATTCAATTTCAAATAATTTGCGAATTCGAGCAAAAAATTGCAAAAATTGCCCATTTTGGCCTATAGGTTCAATTACATGTATTCATGCCCTAGGTCCACTGTTTTTCACAATAGTCATTTAAGTAGGTCAATAAAAACCATAGATTGCATTTACGAGGTCTAATTGGTTTAATTTAGTTAAAATCAGACAATTTCTCCTCAAAGTTGGATAAGTTTTCCTTTTAATTTAATCCTTGAGGGACCAAATCACATAAATTTTAAACCCATAGGGACTACTCAGATAAGAACCAGTCAAAACCGATCAGGAATCGGTCGACAACCAGTTGAACTGATGAACTAATCTGACCAGTCCAACCGGCCGCCAGCGAAGCACACTGGTTTGGCCCATTGCCGACCGTTTCTAGTTCACCAATGATCAATTCTAGAATAATTATCTTGCATATTTTACCCCGTACCTTACATTTTTTTAGATTTTACAAAATGACCATTGAATTTTGTGAATTTATGATTTTGCCCCAATTAGGCCCTAATCGTGATTCTAGTTTTAAACCCTGATTTTTGCAAATCGAGCTCATCCGATCGGTCATAAGGCACCTTCTATCATCCGATCGGTCATAAGACACCTTCTAAGTATGATTAGCTTTTAAGGGATATAATTTGGTCATTAAATCAAAATTTTGACTGTCAAATTAAATCAACGATCAAGATTTGATGACTGAACTACAGTATAAAAGGTTGTTTCCCTCCAAAATACAAAAGGGGGCTCATTTGCTAAATCTTCGTATCAAAATTGTAGAGAAAAATCTCTCTTCTCTCTCCTCTTTCCTAGCCAAATCTCTCTATCTCTCATTCGCATGCTAGCCTTTGCTAGTCCACCACCGCGTGTTGCCTATTCCGTTGCCATCGACTGATCCCCTAGTGGCTATATTCTCTTCATCTAACCTACTGGCGGTCGAATTCCCTAGCTCTAACCACCTCAGCCATCTTGTGGCTTCTTCTTCGCATGGCATGCAAAATCAGTGGTTGAACCATCGATTGGATCGGCGACTTCCTTCTCACCAAGTAGTGACCAATTTCTATTCGACAGTGAACTAGCCACCTACGATCCTCATTTTGAAGCATTCCTAACTCCTTGGAGGTCGGTAGTTGATTAGACAACCACCAAAACTCATTCGGTGGCTTTACTCCTCATCCACACTCCTAAATCGGTCCAAATAGGACCAGTTTTGTCTAGCCTTAGATCGGCGGTCATTTGGACCCGATCTAAACCCTCGATGATCCATGTAAGCTTGATCGCCATCCCTCAAAGCTCCATCACGTTCTGACGACATGATTTTGTCCGACCACGTCTAAAATCGAAGAAAAATGCAAATGTAAACCTTCTCTATCTCAAATTCGATGATGCGAGATCAGCCTAGCCGATCGGGATTAGGATTCAAGTTTAGATATACAAACTATGCTTAGATCTAAGAATAATGATGTGATTGGATGATTTGTTTAGGTTTGATGAAGTTGAACTGAGGTTGTTTGAACTTGATCTTCATTAATCTGCAATTTCGTACCCTTATGAGTAACTTTCTATTCTAGCTTAAACGAGGTAATAAATGAACTTTTCTTACGTCGAGCTCTTCTAGGCCTAGAAAATAACTTTCCAAGCTTTGATTTGAAGTCACACATCTCGAACAGACATGGTTTGGTCACGAAAAACACCTCCGAAATCGATCGGTTCTATAGCAATGTTAGGTTGATTTGTGATCCTGACTTTGTTCCGACTTGCTGTATTATTATTTTAATACTGATTTTTGGGATTGGATTCTGGAAAATCTTCTTTCATAAGATTTGTATGAAATTATCTTGTTTAAAACATTTATTTTTTCTAGAATTTGTTAAGATGTTTTGATTAGGTAAAATCATCGAAAATATAACCTATGTTGATCTGCCCTACATTAGCTCTGAATTAAATTTGTGTGAAATTGAGATTGTAGATGAGTCCATTTGATTTCATGTCCTCCATGAGATTTGTAATACATGTTGTACATGTTCTAAAGAGGTATGATTTGCATGATTTGAACATCACTCGGTATGTCGATTGCATGCACAAATGTATTTAGGTACTGCTGCAAGTGCATCTCATAATATGCCTCTATTTTCTATTTTCATGTAGGATTGTGTGATCTGAATTGAGTTAAGATTTTTTCACAAAAAATGTTCATTTCGCATTCCCCATGTAGAATTTTTTGTAATATTTTTACACATCATTAGATCATCAAGATTAAGCATGTTCTGTGATGGTTGTCTTAGATTGGGGGCTTATTACAAGTATGCTAAAACACATTTGTTTGAATCTCTTAAAGACCAAATCATGCATCAATGCCTCCTCAACATTTAAAGTGCATGTTATAAACTTCGCGTCCATATATGGCATATCGTATTTGAACTTCATTTGCTATGTGAACAATGTTTGTTAATTAGTCCAATTGCATTTGAAATTTATTGAACATGTCATTTGTGACATCTTGATTTTCCAGTTTTATTTTCAATTTAATAAGTTGGGCTTTTCATCGACGCGCCTATAGTTCTAATCTCTGAGCTGATCACTCACGAGATAACTAAACTATCTGGTGAAGCCGTTAAGGGATTTTAATACAATAGACTTGAGAATTCGATCAGAAATCGACTACTCGACCTTGCTAATCTGCAAGGGTCACTATGGTACCGTCAAAATCGATCAGAGACTGGAAATAGGTCGATTCGACAGAGGTATGTGATTAGTGTGTGGGTGATTCCACCTAATTACAAAATTTCTATTGAATGGCACTAAACCGATTTTTTTGTCATTCTATACCCTGTGTTTGTATTTGAAATCTTGAGATTTTCACAATAACCGAGAGTCACCAATGTGTCGAAGATGCACAATGTGGCTCGAAAATAATCGACCACGGGTCAATTGCACTAAAAATTCCTAAAAGATACCCGATAGGCTAGGTCACGTTAAAATCGCGCCAGATTGAAATTGACCGCAAATTTAAACCCGATTTCATAAATTGAAAGTTCTGTCATATCATGATTCATCTTAAGAACTTCAACTCATTCTCCGAAGATTTTTCTGTAAACCGAGATTTTTGGCGAAAATTCAAAGTAGGGCCATTTTTTACCGGGAAAATCAGAGGGCTGTTTTTGGTCACGTTTTTTGGATTCAAGTTGGTTCAATTTGTGGGGAAAAATGTTGTTTGGGATGATGGCACCTTGGTGAGATTTATGGACATCAAATTGGATCCAATTGGAGGGGAATTGATTCAATTTGGGGGATTGTGGTACAAAATTCTTAGGCCATGGGGGAGGTAACATTTTGGACCATTTGGGTGGTGTGTTGAGGAAGCTTGAGGGTTGCCAAGGGGATGAGGATGATAGCCTAGCTGGTGAGGCCTTGCCAAGGAGGAATTGGATAGAATAGAACACTTTGGACGCCATGAGGGACCCTCCACTCTTCAGCAACTCCTTCTCCTTCATCCAACCCCACCTTTCTCCATTGTTGGCCATTTTGAGCTCCAAAAACCAGAGGAAAATAGAGCAAGCTTCCCCCCTAGTCGTCAACCACCACCGAAGGCCCCTACCACCGCTCGCTTGCCCATCGCGCCACCGCGAGCCTGTCGCATGCCGTATGCTCGTCCTACTATCCCGTGCCATTGTCCAGCCCAGGCCGTCAACCTAAGTTCGCCTGGTCGCCGTTCACCACCATTCCAGTCGCCGTCTGCCTCCGCCTGGCCAGCTACAGTCTCCGCCAGCCCTTCCTCGCCGTTTCAGCCACTAGTTCCGTCTCCTTCAGCCCAAGTCAATAGCTGAAGCCAGCAAGGAGTTTTGGACTTCAAGACCTGTTTTCAGGCCCGCTCGAACCTCCGTTGGTGTCATTGCAGGCTCGGTTGTTGCTCGCCTCAGCGTCGTCGTCGTCGTGGACTCACCGAATCGCTAAACCGGTGAGTTTACTTGATAAACTCTGCTTAAGGAATTAATGATGTTTAGGAGGTGATTAGTTTAAGCTAAATATGGTTTAGGTGGTTAGTTAGAATGGATTAGTGATTTAATTATGCATTTGTGCATGTTAGGTGGTTAGAACAGTTTAATTAAGGACTAGATAAGTCGTGCTATTTATCTAGATAGGTTCGGAAATTTTTTAGGCCCGTTTAGGTTGTTAGATTAGCGTTTCCGGCCTTAGTTGCTATTTATTGAATTTAAATTGAATTGTTTAATTAAATTTGATATTTATTTAATTAGTTCATATTTTCCAAAAATTATACCGGGATAGCCAGTAACCGAAATTTCATGCTGATTGTAATTGTGTGGTTGGTTTCTTTAATTGAGTGTTAATTTGTGCAAATTGAGTGATGATTGGAATTTTGGTTATTTATTCCAAAATTGTGAAATTTCAATATTTAATTAGAAAATCCCAAGTGTCGGGTTTTAACACTGAAAATGCTTTTCAAGACTATATCAAACCGTGAGATTTTAAAAGGAAGAGCATCAATTTTTGTAGTTCAAATTGACCGTGCACCCACACATGATTATTTTACCGTGTATTTTTAATATGAAGAAAATAGGTCAGGTTCATTATTTTAATTGAGCCATTTAAGTGCAATGCACAGTTTCCTGGGTTGAGATTGAATGATCGTGTGTTGGTTAAGAGAACCCGTCCCAAAATGAGTCGGGTGGACGTGCCCCTATATGGGATGCCCTATCAATGGATGTCGATTGCAGTAGAGGCTAGACTGATGCTCTTATGTGGAATGCCGTTGACATAGTGACGTTGCCGTGCTCAGTGGGGTGAGAAGATGCATGTTTACGCCAGAAGACCGCCGAATGTCGAGTAGGCCGTGCCTGTGTGTGGCCGTGATTAAAAGTTGGAATGCATGCTAAGTGAAATTGACGCACCGAATTATGAGACAAAATTGTGTGGCACGGTATGGGACGTGTCATAATGATTTGGCCCTATAGTCGGGACTCTTGTGCTTATTGAGATGAAAGTGGTGGCGTTCTAATTGTTTGAGTGTGATTCCTGCATATGGTTGTGTATTTGAACTTTGCTGACCTGCAAGGAGGAGCTGAGACGAGATAAGTCTCTGTGATTGTGTGGCTATGTGGTTGTATAGCTAGGCGTATTTCCTTCTTAGTTGGAGTTTAGGGGGTAAACTTGCTGAGACATTGTCTCACCTCATCGTGGGCTCATTATTTTCAGGTCCTTAGATGGCGGTTCCTCCGGAACGTTTTGGTCGACCTATGAGGGTTACCAAGCAGATTTTTTACTACCATGACCCAGGGGGTCAATGGGTCTATGAACTCGTGGTGACCACCGTCTGGGTTGATGAGGGCCTATTTCAAAGGGTACCTCATCATTTCAGAGCGTGGTTTCTCTACTATTTCAATGGATTCCATGTGGGTCCCCTCCAAGGTTTTGAAATTCCCGCTATGGTAGTCAATGCCGACAACAATTGGTCCGACATGATGACCAAGGCCTTGCCCGTGGTGATGCTTGACGCTCGTAGAAGAAAAACGGGCATGACGAATCTTCCCACATGAGGTGGAGGGGGAGATTTGTTGGCTGAGTCCACCTTCATGTGGGGCCTAGCCAGCATTAAATAAAAAAACAAAACAAAACAAAAAGAAGTGGAAGTGGGTCGTGCGTGTGTGCGACCAAAAGTGAAAAGGAGAGAGCAAACAAAGAAAAAAGAAAACTACAGAAGCAAGGGAGAAGAAAAGAAAGTAAGAGGGTTGCAACTTTGCGGCTCCGATTCGAAGGCCAAACATTGTTAGAATCGGCTCAAATTTTAGTATGTTGTTTGTGAGACCAAGGGCTACAAGTTGATGGTTTTTGTTCGTCAAAAACCGTCTCTGAATTCTCCAATTGCGGTTAAGGCTTTCTTGCTCCAAACTTGTTTATCTACCTATGTGGTGAGAAAAAGATGATTGTAATGTTGATGTTGAGCCTCTAGTGTGTGACTAGAGAAGAACACTTTGTGTATCCTACTATTCTTGTTGATTAGTGGATGTTTTTGGGAGGTCCGTGGTTTTTCCCGCATCAGATTTTCCACGTTAAATCCTTGGTGTCATTATTTGCTTTGTCTACTTATCATTTCAGCATTATATTTGCATATTGTGAGGCTATACATTGCTGGTTGTTGCTGGGGGTTAAGAGATTTTAAGTTTATTTAGATCTTGGGGAGAATTTGATCCTGGATTGTGTTTGGCCGTAGTGAATTGTGTTCCCAGGTTCTCCCCCAACAAGTGGTATCAGAGATAAGGTTGAAATTCTAGTGTTAAATAGAAGAAACTAGCAGCACCATGTTTAAGTTAAATGCCTCGAATTATTCTATTTGGAAGCCTCGGATGGAAGATGTGTTATATTGCAAAGATTTATTTGATCCTATTGAGGGTGATGAAGCCAAAGGAGATAAGGAAGACAAAGAATGGGAGAGAATGAATCGAAAAACGGTTGGGTTTATCTGACAATGGATTGATGATAGTGTGTTTCATCATGTTACACAAGAAACGAAAGCAGACACTTTGTGGAAGAAGTTACAAGATCTCTATGAGAGAAAAACTCCACAAAATAAAGCTCTTCTAGTTAAGCGACTTGTGAATTTGAGATACAAATAGAGGAGTAATATGGCAGAACACTTGAGTGAATTTCAAAATGTTATAAATCAATTGACAAATCTTGAGATTGATCTTGGTGATGAATTGCAGGCATGCTTATTACTTGGTACTCTTCCTGATAGTTGGGACACCTTGGTTGTGGCATTAAATAACTCGGCTACTTTTGGTGTGTTTTCTATGAGCATGGTTAAAGAAAGTTTGTTCAATGAAGAAACAAGAAGAAAATGTTTGAATTATGCTTCTACATCGGATGCTCTTGTTATAGAAAACAGGGTGAGAAGTCAATCAATAAGGTTTCAAAGAAATGATACCCAAGGCAAGTCAAGAGGAAGGTCGAAATCAAGACCGAGGAGGAGTGTCAAGTGTTATAATTGCGGCAAAATGGGACATTATGCAAAAGAGTGTTGGTTGCCAAAGAGAGATAGATCCCATGATAGAAATGGAGATCGAAAGAAAGAAGAGAAACAAGCTACAACGGCGATTGCATCCAATGGCGATATTGTGTTCGTATGTGATGATGGATATGAGAATCTTACATGCCAAGACTCTATGTGGGTTGTTGATTCCACGGCTTCTTTTCATGTCACCTCATGGCATGATTACTTTGCTTCTTATCGCAACGGCAACTTTGGTTGTATTAAGATGGGAAATAATGATGTTTCCAAGGTTATTGGCATGGGAGATGTTTATTTGGAAATTGATGTCTGATGTAATTTGCTCTTGAAAAATGTGAGACACATTCCGGATATTCGACTTCACTTGATCTCTACGAGTGCCTTAGATGATGATGGTTATTGTAATTCCTTCTTTGATGGCAAATGGAAGTTGACTAAAGGTTCCATGGTAGTAGCAAAGGGTAAGAAGACAGGCTCTCTCTACACCATGCAAGCTGACTTGATTAATGAAGAGGTAAATACAGTGGAGGATTCCTTAGTTGATTTATGGCATATGAGGCTGGGTCATCTTAGCAAGAAAGGACTTGAAACTCTTGCTAGAAAGAACCTTTTACCTTTGAAGGAAAAAAATCTAAAGGAAAGCACTCATTGTCTTACAGGTAAGCAACATAGATTCACATTTCATAGTTCCTCTCCACACACAAAATCAAATGTACTTGATTTAGTTCATACTTATGTTTGTTGCATGGATGCTAGAACTCTTGGAGGTGCATTATACTTTGTGACATTTATTGATGATTGTTCTAGAAAAGTGTGGGCTATTGCTTTGAAATCTAAAGATCGGGTACTTGCGGTTTTCAAGCAATTTCATATCAATGTGGAAAGAGAAACCAAGAAGAAGCTGAAATGTGTTCGGCTGACAACGGTGGTGAATATAGAGACCCATTTGAATACTATTGCAGGGATTATGGTATCAAGTTTGAGAAGACTGTTCCAAAAACACCACAGCATAATGCAGTAGCAGAGAGAATGAACCGGACAATTAATGATCGGGTTCAATGTATGCTTTCTCATGCGAAGTTGCCTAAGTCATTTTGGGGTGAAGCGATGAGAACAACAATGGACTTGATAAATTTATCTCCATCGGTTCCTCTTAAGGGGGATGTTTCGCAAAGAGTTTGGAGTGGCAAAGATGTTTCCTACAGCTATCTAAAAGTGTTCGGTTGTTGGACATTTGTGCATGTTCCAAAAGATGAAAGATCCAAGCTTGATGACAAGTCTAAACAATGTATCTTCTTAGGTTATGGACATGAAGAGTTTAGCTACAGGTTATGGGATCCAATTGCAAAGAAAGTCATTAGAAGCCGAGATGTAGTGTTTTGTGAGTTTCAAACTATTGAATACATTAACAAGGCAGAGAGACCAAAGAATATAGCTCAATGTTCAGTTAGTTTCAGTCCAAATCCTTCTAATGTTGATAGAAATCATGGGGGAGAAGTGCATGGAAATCATGAAGATGGTGAATCCTCACATAATGTTGATTCTTCAACTGAGATAGGTGAAATAGCTGAGCAAGAGCAATCTATCCTACCTCAAGTTAGAAGATCTGAAAGAGAGCGTGGGCCTTCTCAAAAATATTTGCCACATGAGTATGTGTTACTCACTGATGCAAGAGAGCCAAAAACTTATGAAGAGGCTATATCATGTGAACGAAAGAATGGGTGGCATGAAGCTATGCAAGAGGAGCTTAAATCCTTGCATGAGAACCACACATTTGAATTGGTGAAGTTGCCTAAGGGTAAGAGAACACTCACAAATAAGTGGGTGTACAAGTTGAAGACGGAAGAAAATAGTTTACAACCACGGTACAAGGCTAGACTTGTTGTGAAGGGCTTTCGTCAAAAGAAGGGCATAGACTTTAAAGAGATTTTTTCACCGGTTATAAAGATGTCTTCTATTCAAGTTGTTCTTGGGTTGGCCGCCAGTTTGAATTTAGAAATTGAACAACTTGATGTAAAGACAGCTTTTCTTCATGGAGACCTAGAAGAAGAGATATATATGGAGCAACCATATGGTTTTGAAGTTAAAGACAATGAGCACCTTGTATGTAGATTAAGGAAAAGCTTATATGGTCTCAAGCAAGAGCCAATGCAATGGTATATGAAGTTTGAATCATTCATGGAAGAATAAGGATATGGTAAGACAAACTCCGATTCTTGTGTCTTTATGAAAAGATTATCAGATAATGATTTTCTTATTCTCCTACTTTATGTAGATGATATCTTGATTGTTGGGCATGATGCCAAGAAAATCAAGAGCTTGAAAAATGAGTTGAGTAAAGTTTTTGCAATGAAAGACCTAGGCCCGGCTAAGCAAATCTTAGGCATGAGAATTACCGTTGACAGGAAGAATAAGAAACTGTGGTTATCTCAAGAGAAGTATATTGAAAATGTGCTCGAAAGATTTAACATGAGCACATGTAAATCGGCGAGTACTCCACTTGCAGACCATTTCAAGTTGAGTAGTAATGAGTGTCCTTCAAGTGAGAAAGAGAAGGTTGAGATGATGAAAATTCCTTATGCATCGGCCGTGGGTAGTTTGATGTACGCCATGGTTTGTACAAGACTTGATATTGCTCATGCAGTTGGTGTTGTAAGTAGATTTCTTTCTAATCCGGGTGAGGAGCATTGGACCGCTGTTAAATGGATTTTGAGGTATCTTAGAGGCACTTCTACACTTTGCTTGTGTTATGGAAATGCAAAGCTTGAGTCGAGTGGCTACTCGGATGCAGACTATGCCGGTGATGTTGATTCTCGGAAATCCACATCAGGTTATATAATAATCTTTGCAAGGGGAGCTATTTCATGACAATCAAGATTGCAATAATGTACTGCTTTGTCTACAACTGAAGTGGAGTATATTGCTATTACCGAAGGAGGTAAAGAACTTTTGTGGATGCAAAAATTCCTACAAGAGTTGGGCTTGAAGCAAGAGAAGTTTGTTCTATATTGCGATAACATGAGTGCCATCCATCTTAGCAAGAATCCGGTGTTGCATTCAAGATCGAAGTATGTTGATGTGAAGTATCATTGGATCCGAAAAAAGCTAGAAGAGAAGCATGTTAACGTATGAACAAGTCGTAGAGTTCAGTCTGCGACTCTCTTGGCCTTCTCTTGACGGCGAAGTTATTTGGCGATGCTCCAGAAGGAGGAATAAAGAAACTAATTGACTTCTACTTTTCAAATGCGTCGCACATAATTCATGGGTCCCCTTTCCTATTTTAAGATTGTCGCTCATTTCGATATTTTGTTATTTACATGATAGTGGGTCCATAAATTATGTTGAAAGGAAGAAAAGTATAGGATGGTGGCTAACGACCAACGAGTCCGTTTTGGAGGGCTCTAGGTATGAACTCTTGAAAGCGTGGAATGAGTAGCTAAATTAATTAGGCCATTCATCTCTATAAATACCCACCAGATTAGTACTCTTCACCACCAACAAGACCTCAAGCTTCTGCATTAAGCTGAGCATCCCTAGTAATCCTTTCAAATACTGCATAATTCGTCTTCTTCATTTCTATCGATAAAATGGCCGTTACTTGCTACACTCAGGAGTTCAAAACTCCAATTGCTCCATCTAGGATGTTCAAGGCTTTGATTCTTGATTCACACAATCTTATGCCCAAGATCGTTCCTCAGGGCATCAAGAGCATTGAGTTTATCGAGGGCGATGGAGGAGCTGGAAGCATTAAGCAAACCAACTTTGCTGAAGGTTAGTCTTGAAGCGAACTCACTTTCATACTTATCATATAGATGTGTTTTCTTGAATTGAAATTCAGTTAATGTGTTAACTTAAATGGGTGAAATTGCAGGTGGCCATTTGCAGTACTTGAAGCACAGAATTGATACCATTGACATCGAAAACCTCGTGTGCAAGTATACTTTGATCGAGGGTGACGTAGTTTTTGACAAGATCGAGTTTGTTGCTTACGAGGTCAAGTTTGAAGCTTCAAGTGA
This sequence comes from Eucalyptus pauciflora, assembly GCA_007663325.1. Taxonomy (NCBI): domain Eukaryota; kingdom Viridiplantae; phylum Streptophyta; class Magnoliopsida; order Myrtales; family Myrtaceae; genus Eucalyptus; species Eucalyptus pauciflora. The sequence goes on from VMYD01000281.1 coordinate 1,067,294, forward strand.
TGGCGGATGCATGTGCAAGATGACCAGCGAGTACCACACTAAGGCAGGTGCCGAGCTCAAAGAAGAAGACATCAAACAAGGCAAGGACAAGGCCATGGGATTATACAAAGTGGTCGAGGAATACCTTTTGGCCAACCCCGACGTCTATGCTTAAAATGTTTTCTTTGTGCTTTAATGAGTTGTAATTTCCCATATTTTAGCTTTGGTGTTTGTCTTGTTCCTCTGCTGCTTCAAGTCCGATACGAGTCACGAAAGGATTTCTTGTATTTTCATATTTTATTTATAAGGAAAAAATTGTCATTTGATTTGAGATTTAGTTGAAATAAAGAATGCAATATTGCACTGATTATCCGGAAGCTGTCGATATCTTTTGGAGAGTTACCACTATCAGGGACAGTTGGGCATTCTTCTATCCGGAAGCTGTCGATATCTTCTAGAGAGTTACCACTATCAGGGACAGTTGGGCATTCTTCTATGGTATGATTTATTGAGGAAGCTCCCGGTCTCCGTTGGTGAGACTCTCGGTGATCGACGTCTCGGTGTAGTCTCGGCAAAGGTAGCAGCAACTCGGTGACAGCAGGAACGTCACGCCAGTGCAGTGATTGTGGAAAACACTGGGCACGGCTCCGGGAGACCTACAGAAACGCTAAAAGACACTGGACTAACAAGGAAATTTGTTAGCAACACCTTCGCGGAGCGAACATAGAGAAGGCGAGATCCGGCCCAGGGAAAGGGGCGTCTGTTCATGTCGCACCCGATGAGAACTGGAGCAGACGCGTGGACAGTAGTAACCGCAGCAAGTAATTCGACAGTGATCGTCAACGATGGCTTTTCTCTCGAAAATTCTCCCTTTTCTCTATGGACGTGTGTCGTCCTCTTCTTTTTGGCGTGTCATGTCCCGGAGGAAAGAGACCCCATAAATCCAGTAAAAGAGAATCCTCCGTTCCTTGACCGAAACTGTCGTTGGATTTTCACCTCTTGGACTCTTGTTTTTGACTTTTCCTTTTGTTGGTGTTCTCTTCAGCCCTGCACTCCGCTTAGCAATTAATGCAAAAGAATCGAACTTCATCGGAATTCTTCCAAACCTGGGTTAGGAAGTGTTGAGTGTTGACAAGCCACGGATGGGAGGGAGTAGAGGCTGAATTGACGCCTAGGACAGGGTGAGCATCAGTCTAGAATCAACTCTGGACCAACCCTGGACCGGCCCAACCCTGCCGGTCCTGGTCCAGTTCCCAAGGAGACCGGGTCGGTCATTGGTCCTGGGATTCCTGGACTAGCATTATTTGGGTTGGTCCTCGGTCCTGAGAGTTTAAAGTTGGTCCAACCCGAACTAACCCTGATTTTATATATATTATATATCTAATATATTATTTATAATTTTTTTAAATAGAGAAAATCCTAAAATAAACAGCATCAACAACATTAAATAGCTCCTTAGTGAGAAGTTCAAGTAATTTTACACTATTTTCTAATACCTTAGATCTTTTAATGTTTTTTACGGCGTCAATAGCCATAATTTACAAAGAAGGAAAATGTTTTTATGAGGAATTATCACGGCGTTTAAAAGGGCATAAATAGCTCCTCATGACATCCTCCTTTAGTACTCGTTCTCTTCTGTCTTATTTGTCCTCTTAGTTTTTAATTTGTCAAAATCGAAAGAAACAACTTCTCCGCTCGCCACTCGACACTCACCTCACTCGCTTTGGGTACTTGTTCCGCTCGGCGCGCGATGCTCGCTTGGCTTGTTGTTCCCTGCTTGACGCTCAACGCTCATCCCACTCGACACTTGTCGCTCGCCTCTCTTAACTGACCTCACTCGTCACTGAACCCATAGGGTCGGTCCGGACCTCACTCGCCTTTTCAAGGAGTACAAAAAATGAAACAAAAAATTATTGGTTGGTCCCGGCTTGACCTTGGAACCGGACCAAACCCATTGGGTCAATCTGGTCCTCGGTTGCCTTTTCAAAGAGTACAAAAAATGAAATAAATAAATTATCGATTGGTCCCGGGTTGACCCTGGAACCGGACCGAACCCACTAAGTCGGTCCGATCCTCAGTCCCAAGCTCAATAGGGTCGATCCTTGATCCCAAAAATTGAGAACCAGTATTATACGAGTTGGTCTTAGGATTAGGGGGTAGGCCGGCCCAACCCGGACCATGCTCACCTCTACTAGGACCACCTTGAGAATACCAAAGAGAGAGGAGTGCCGCTGGTGCCCTTACGAATTGCAAGAGAGCGAGCATTCCACGTTGAAGCTAAACGTGCATGAAAGATGCGAACGTGGCCCCTCTCCCTGTAATGGCCGTGTCTTTCAACGTGTGTGGCCCCTCTTTCATGTGTAAGCAATTGTCAAAGACTAAGAGCTCCTTTTATCGTGTGAAATTAGGTCTAACCCTTTCTTATGAGGTCACATTTCTGCCTCATAGGCTCAAGTTGAGCCGTTCAACTAAGCTTAAAGTCAACCACTGGGGTTTACTCCAGTGGCCACATTTCCAACTTAGAAGGGGGAGGTGGGGGATTTGATACCCCACTTTCTCAGGGGGGATTCGAATCCCCACCTTCTTAGAGGGGGGTTGGGGTGGAGACGAATTAGTTTCAGGAGTGGGTTTCAACTCTCATGCCTTACAAGGAGGCAGGGCAAAAGTCTAAGTGTGAGAATTAAAATAGAAGTAGAGTAGAACCGACCAAAAAAAGAAAAACTAAGCTTAAAGTCCCTTTAGTTAAAGTTCAAATTAATCACATGGGCTCAATTAAATAAATTCTAGCCTTAATCATAGATTCAAATCAAGCCCAGAAACTCTCCATCTTATGTGAATTTCGGCCATCATATTGCTCTCTACATGCTTGACTGGATTTCGCTGTGCAAATAATTCAATTAAGTTCAAAGCCTTTAATTAAATCCATCCACCGCCGGTCCAATGCAATTTATGAGGCTATCTATTGCTAATAATGCAAATGCTCCTAACAAAAACAATATGCCATGCAATTTAATCATAATATTTTTGTTTAGGGGCTAAATATTAATTCCTATTAATCTATGCAATTATTCCTAAATAGTGAGTTAAAGTTTAGGTATCGACAACTGTGTCACTCGTTTCTTCTATCCAAATCAAATCAAGGTTTTGAGGATAAGAGATGTACAGCTGTACCCAGGATGGTTTCATTGTTGTCGCCACATCAATCATCAACCTTTCCCTGTCCACCAAGTCCTCATGCGAGCTTCGCTCCACCGTAGTCCATTTTATCTCAACAAAATATTCGGCACATATATTTGCAAGCGCAAGGTAATGATTTCCTGAGAATGGGAATTCGCTCTTATGATTACGACAGTATCATAGACATTTTAACGTATGAATAGGTCGTAGAGTTCAGTCTGCGACTCTCTTGGCCTTCTCTTGACGGCGAAGTTATTTGGCGATGCTCCAGAAGGAGGAATAAAGAAACTAGTTGACTTCTACTTTTCAAATGCGTCGCGCATAATTCATGGGTCCCCTTTCCTATTTTAAGATTGTCGCTCATTTTGGTATTTTGTAATTTACATGATACTGGGCCCATAAATTATGTGGAAAGGATGAAAAGTATAGGATGGTGGCTAACGACCAACGAGTCCGTTTTGGAGGGCTCTAGGTATGAACTCTTGAAAGCGTGGAATGAGTAGCTAAATTAATTAGGCCATTCATCTCTATAAATACCCACCAGATGAGTACTCTTCACCATCAACAAGACCTCAAGCTTCTGCATTAAGCTAAGCATCCCTAGTCATACTTTCAAATACTGCATAATCTGTCTTACTTCATTTCTATCGATAAAATGGCTGTTACTAGCTACACTCAGGAGTTCATAGCTCCAGTTGCTCCATCTAGGATGTTCAAGGCTTTGATTCTTGATTCCCACCATCTTATGCCCAAGATCGTTCCTCAAGGCATCAAGAGCATCGAGTTCATCGAGGGCGATGGAGGAGCCGGAAGCATTAAGCAAACCAACTTTGCTGAAGGTTAGCCTTGAAGCAAACTCACTTTCATACTCATCATATAGATGTATTTTCTTGAATTAAAATTCAGTTAATGTTAACTTAAATGGGTGAAATTGCAGGTGGTCATTTGAAGTACTTGAAGCACAGAATTGATGACATTGACATCGAGAACCTCGTGTGCAAGTATACTTTGATCGAGGGTGATGAAGTTTTGGACAAGATCGAGTTCGTTGCTTACAAGGTCAAGTTTGAAGCTTCAAGTGATGACGGATGCATGTGCAAGATGACCAGCGAGTACCACACTAAGGCAGGTGCCGAGCTCAAAGAAGAGGACATCAAACAAGGCAAAGACAAGGCCATGGGATTATACAAAGTGGTTGAGGAATACCTTTTGGCCAACCCCGATGTCTACGCTTAAAATGCTTTCTTTGTGCTTAAATGAGTTGTAATTGCCCATAGTTCAGCTTTGGTTTCTGTCTTGTTCCTCTGCTGCTGCAAGTCCGATATGGGTCAGGAAAATATTTCTTGTATTTTCATATTATATTTATAAGGAAAGGGTTGTCATTCGATTTGAAATTTAGTTGACCTAAAAAATGCAACATTGCACTTATTATCCGAAAGCTGTTGATATCTTCTAGAGAGTTACCACTTTCAGGGACAGTTGGGCATTCTTCTGTGGTACGATTAATTGACGATTTGTGATCGTCACCGTCCAAATATACGTAGTTAGTCTTGATTTTTTAGCAAATTTAGGACCGGATCTGTCATGCCCCGAACCTCAGTGGTTGATCAAATTGCGACGTTCCCAAGACGCGTCGCCGACCCAAACGGTTTCATGCACATGCGGAAGCGAAATAAACAATCCCCAGATAACAAACAACATGGGATAGAAAAGCAGGACTATCAATTCACAAAAGTTACACTTTTATAAACAAAGGCCAAAAATCAAAAGAGCTGCCAAACTACCCTACCCCGGACCCTATCTACTTGGGATCCGGGTCTATCATGACACCGTCCAAGATATCGGTGTCTAGCAGATCAGCTACCTCCTCTCCCTCAACCGCGGGTCCGTCGAAACCATCCACGGGAACTTCTCGTTCCCCATTAGGCCCGTGACGAAACCACGCCTTGAATCGATGAGGTACTAACTGTGATAGGCCATCATCGACCAAGACCGTGGTCACGATGAGGTCATGGGTCCAGGGACTCCCGAGGATAGGGAAGACGATACTCTACTTGCTATACCCTCACGGCTGCCCAAAACGAACCGGACGAACTTCCATCTAGGGACCTGTAAAAAAGAAGAAGCCCACAATGGGGTGAGACAATGTTTCAACGAGTTCACGCCCTAAACCCTAATTAAGAAGGTAATACACCTAGAGGTAGTCTAATCACACATCACAAAAGACTTACCTCGCCTCATGTAATAGCCTGATTTTCGAGTCTATTTTTGATTGAATGAAATGGGCTTTTCATTGACGTGCCTATAGCATTTTTCTCTGAGCTGATCACTCACGAGATAACTAGTCTATCAGGTGAAGCCGTTAAGGAATCTAAATGCGACAGACTTGAGAATTCGATTAGAAACTAACTGCTCGACCATACTAATTTGTAAGAGTCAATACGGCACCGTTAAAATTGACTAGAGACCAGAGATAGGTCGGTTCGATAGAGGCATGTGATTAAAGTGTGGGTGATTCCACCTAATTGCAAAATTTCTATCGAACAGCACTAAACCGATTTTTCTGTTGTTTCTGTACCCTATGCCCATATTTGAAACTTCGATATTTTCACAACAACCGAGAGTCACCTATGAGTCGAAGATGCACAATGTGGATAAAAAATAATCGACTACAGGTTAAATGCGCTAAAAATTCTTAAAAGCTACCTGGTAGGTTAGGTCACGCTAAAATCGCGTCCGGTTGAAATTAACCACGAAATTGAACCCGATTTCAGAAATTGAAAGTTCTTTCGTGTCACGATTTATTTTAGGAACGTTGACTCATCCTTCGAAGAATTTTCGGCGAGTTTAGATTTTTGGCGAAAATTCAAAGTTAGGTGATTTTGGACCGGGAAATTCATATGGCCATTTTTTAGTGCATTTTTTGCCGTCAAGTTGGATAAATTGGCGAGGGAAATTATAGAATTGAATGTGGGCATCCTCCTTGGCATTTTGGCCATTGATTTTAGGCCAATTGAAGGAGAATTGAGTTGAAATTGAAGTTGGATACTTGGAAATTCGTATGCCTAGGTGGGGTGCAACATTTCAGCACCATCTTGGCTTGCTTGGGAAGCTTTAGAGGGGAAATGGCTGCTGTGGATGAGGTTGTAGCTAGTGGGGGCCAAGTAATGAGTGTTTTGGGATATTTGTGAAGACTTTGCTGGCCTTTGTCCCCCTTGAAGCAACAACTCTTCTTCTACCTCAGTCTCTTCTCCATTTTCCAACAGCTGAAGATCTTCAAGTCTAGAGGAACCAATAGAGAAAGTCGAGCCAGCCCCCCTACCGTCGACCGCCCTTCGCTGCCGAAGCCACACGCCTGCCCGAGCTCGCCGACCTGCTTCCCACTTGCGCGCCGTCCCGCTCACCCACGTGACTCCAGCCTCGCGCTGTCCCTACTCGAGCTGCTATCCCAAAGCCCTTGGCCACCTTTGTAGCTCTGCCTGGAAGCCACCGTCGCCGCCAGCAGCTCCGCCCACTCGCCTTGCTCACTCCCACGCCAGCCCAACCCGTTTCAGCCATCAAAGCCTTCGTTCCAGCCCTTGGAAGAGCTGAACCTCACAGTTGGGCTATGAGGCTTTGTGGCCTTGTCTAGGCCCTTCTAAGCCTCGTTGTGTTTCACTCGCCTCCGTGTCGCCATCGCCGTGAACTCATCGACTCGCAAATCCAGTGAGTTTACTTGCTAAACCTTGCTTATGGGGTTAATTTTGCTTAAAAGGGATTAGCTTAGCTTAAGATTGGTTTAGGTGTTTAGATTAGTGTATTTAGCTTAATTTGGCATTTATCTAATTATTTTGTATTTATTTAATTAATTTTGTAATTTATTTAATTATTTAATATTTTCCGGAAATTATACCAGGATAGCCGGTCGTCAGAATTTCGTGCTGATTGCTGTGGTGTAATTAGTTTGTGCAATTGATTGCTAGATTGTGCAATTGAGTGATGATTGTTGATTTTCAATTATTATTTCGAAATTATGAAATTTTGGTATTTAATTAGAAAATACCGGGTGTCAGTTTTTTACGCTGAAAATGTTTTTAAGTACTATATCAAATAGTAGGATTTTTAAAAGGAAGGATATCACTTTTTATGGTTCGATCTGACCATGTACCCACACACGATTATTTTACCGAGTGTTTTTAATATGAAGAAAATAGGCCAAGTACATTATCTTAATTGAGGCATTTGGGTGCAAAGCACAATGTCCTTGGCCAGTATTGGGTGTACACGTGATGGTTATGAGAACCCATCACCCGATGTGCGTCGGGTGGACGTTGCTCCTATATGGAATGCTCCTGACGACGGATGCCGGTCACAGTAGAGACAAGATTGATGCTCCTTCGGGAATGCCGTCTAGAGGTAGACGTTGTCGTACTTGATGGGGCGAGATTGAAGCCATTGACCCTAAGAATTGTGTGTGCAAGTATACCTTGATTAAGGCTGACATAGTTTTTTACAAGATTAAGTCAGTTGCTTATGAGGTTAAGTTTAAAGCTTCAAGTGATGATGGATGTGTTTACAAGATGACTAGTGAGTATCACTACAAGGCAAGTATGTAGCTAAAAGAAGAGGACATCAACTAAGATAAAGACAAGGGGATTGGATTGTACCAAGTTGTCACGTACCTTTTTGGCAAACCCTGATGTCTATTCTTTATATGTTTATGCTCTAATGAGTTGTAATTTCATATATTTTCATTTTGGGGTCTATTATATTTTTCTACCTCGAGTTTGGTACTTGAGTCATGACATGTATTTGTTGGCACTTGACTTTTAATCGAAATTAAACAAAAAGTAAAAAATAGGATTAGGGTTTCCAATCGCAACGGAATCTGTTTCTCGACCAAAAAACATTAATTTTCATTTCTATCTTTTGCATTGTCACTTTTAAGTAATTTTCTAGTCATGTTCAACAAAAATCCGAAATCAAATTGTTGACTTTTGGGTTGACTTTTTCATCAACCCTTTGACCAAAAGTGAACATCGTGTCAAAAGTTAGCTATTTCCCCAAAAAAATGTCAAATAACTTTTATTTCACTTTAGTCAAATCAATTTTCAAAAATTTCAAAGTTTGATTCAAAAATTAACCTTTTGGAAAAATTTAAAGTCACACATCTCAAACAGACGTCGTTTGGTCACCGAAAAACACCTTCGAAATCAATTGATTCCGTAGCAGTGTTAGGTTGATTTGTGATTCTGACTTTGTTCCGACTTGCTGTATTATTATTTTCATACTGATTTTTGGGATTGGATTCTGGAAAAGCTTTCTTCATAAGATTTGTACAAAATTATCTTTTTTACAACATATATTTTTTCTAGATTTTTTTAAGATGTTTTGATTAGGTAAAATCGTCGAAAATAGAACCTATGTTGATCTGCCCTACATTAGCTCTAAATTAAATTTGTGTGAAATTGAGATTGTAGATGAGTCCATTTAATTTCATGTCCTCCATGAGATTTGTAATACATGTTGTACATGTTCTAAAGAGGTATGATTTGCATGATTTGAACATCACTTGGTATGTCGATTGCATGCACAAATGTATTTAGGTACTACTGCAAGTGCATCTCATAATATGCCTCTGTTTTTTTCTATTTTCATGTAAGATTGTGTGATCTGAATTGAGTTTAGATTTCTTCACAAAAAATGTTCATCTCGCATTCCATGTGTAGAATTTTTTGTAAGATTTTTACACGTCATTAGATCATCAAGATTAAGCATGTTCTGTGATGGTTGTCTTAGATTGGGGGCTTAATGAGTATGCTAAAACACATTTGTTTGAATCTCTTAAAGACCAAATCATGCATCAATGCCTCCTTGACATTTAAAGTGCATGTTATAAACTTCGCGTCCATATATGGCATATCGCATTTGAACTTCATTTGCTATGTGAACATTGTTCGTTAATTAGGCCAATTGCATTTGAAATTTATTGAACATGTCATTTTAAGTTCTAAGTCATTTTGCAATATTGATGAATTGTGTGATTCCTTTGCACCATGACCTAGGATTAGATGTTTTACTCAATCATTTTTGCATCCAATCTTTCGTCGTATGCGAGATTCATATCATTCATGCATTTTTTAAATGGTCTTTTGAACTATTAAGCATGCACCGCATTCTGTCTTGTTAGTGGCTGACATACGCAATTTCACAAATATCAATTTTTGAATATCAAACTTCGATTGGATTCGAACCTTTCTAAGAAGTCGTAGGAGTCATCTAGATCTTTTCAATGCCGCTGATTTTGTGAGATTCATTTATCATTTGGCCCCTTTTTCCATTTTTACCAAATCAGGTTAGAAATCTGATTTAGGTTAAATTCGGAACCCCAGTTTTACCCATGTTTAGTCAGACTTTTGTTATTTGTGTGTGATTTTCTAGTCAAAATCCGGCCGTGAAACGTTTTCTAGAAAAGAATGGTGTGTTCCTTCCAGCTTACCATATAAAAACTATAAAATATCCAAAATTTTCCGTACTACGGTGGTCAATGACAAGCATGCCTCATTTGAATGCTATTATACATGGAATATTAGACTTTGGTCAATCTCTCAAGATGTCGTTATATATGTTTTTTTCCATCTAGAAGTTGGGCCAGTCCAAAGTGGAGTGCTGCGAAACTTCTTTGTCAACTAAAACAACTAAGCAATTACACACACATTCCCTAGAATCTATAAATACTCATCCGTTGTTGCTCAACATCTTCACAGCAAACTCGACAGTCTTCTTCTACCTCCAACTAGATCTTATTCACAGTACTCCTCTGTATTCAGATCTTTACTCTGACAAACAAACATGGGTATCATTACCTTTACTCAAGAATTCACAACCTCAATTGCTCCATCCAGAATGTTCAAGGCTTTGATTCTCGATTCACACAATCTCATCCCCAAGATTGCCCCCCAGGGCATCAAGAGCATCGAGTTTATTGAAGGAGATGGAGGAGTTGGAAGCATCAAACAGACTAATTTTGCGGAAGGTGTGTATTGCCCTTAATCAATGATATGCATACTCCAATATGTCCTTATCGATTCCTATTCTAGTGATTCTAAACAAGAGTTTTAATTTGGTGGCTTGTTATGCCAGGTGGTCACTTGAAGTGTTTGAAACATAAGATCGATGCTCTTGACTTGGATAATCTAGTTTGCAAATACACCTTGATTGAAGGCGATGTGATCTTTGATAAAATTGAATCCGTTGCCTATGAGGTCAAAATTTGAGGCTTCAAACTGTTAAATTATGTCTCGATTTTGAGTCTATATACGATACCCGATTCGTACAAAATATTTACATGCTGAAATAAGAAACAACGTGCGCGGAGTATTTGATGAAAAGTGGCGCAGGACAGGAGCCGAAGGGATCCCGCTCATGATCTGCTCTTCACGTTGGAAATTGAAGGCATCCACAATCTTCAAGTTCAAGAAGAGGCGGAGAAAGAGACGTGCATGAAGGGTTCACTATTATTTAATTAGAGAATGGGGTTCTATTATTTTATTGAAGAAAGATGGAAAGCTGAAGGGGTGATCGTCCAATTCTTCTACGTCATTAATGCATGCACATGGCCATGTGCATGCATGCTTGTAGAAGAATTGGTTGGTCAGCACTTGTAGGCGCCGAATTCTCTCTTTCACGGTTTCTTTTTGTGGGCTTCTCTTGTATTTTATTGATAAAGAAAGAGGGATGGCAGAATAAAGAAATAGAGATGGCAGAGGCTATTCTCCTTCGCATGGTCACGCGCACACATCTCATTAATTGCATGGAGGCGCATGCTTGCAGATCGGCGCCGTTCTGACAACTCTGGAATACAACTTTGATTTGTTTTCTTCCAGGCACCGATCAAAGGAGCGAGAGCTTCGGAGGACGAAGCAAGCTGCAAAAGAAAAGAGCTTCGCAGAGAGCGAGAGAAAAGAGCTTGAGAAGAGAGTGAGAGGCTTGAGCTCCGAGAGATTTGTGCGGATTTGAGTCCAGTGAGTTGAGTTGTTAAACACTGTGGGTATCGGGTATATAGTAGGACTGGGAAACACTTGAGTATAAGTGAGATTGTAATCCTGTAATTCTCCGATTTGATAGTGGATTATTTTGCTGGCTCTCCCCGTGGACGTAGGTTCCGACTTTCGGACCGAACCACGTAAATTTCTGGTGTCCTTGTTTTATTGTTCCTCGTTTTATTTCGATCGATTTCTATAGCTCCCGACATAATTGCAAAATACACGATCCGCTTCCGCTGCGACGCCGATTTACAACAATTGGTATCAGAGCTTAGACTTTGCAATTATGTCTGGAGCAAGAGTAGAAATTGAGAAATTTAACGGCAGGAACAACTTCGGGTTGTGGAGCGTCAAGATGAAGGCGCTATTAACAACTCAAGGATTAGCCAAGGCATTGGAGGGCAAGGCTCAGTTGTCCGAAACAATGCGAGATGTTGAAAAGGACGAGCTAATGGAGAAGGCCAAGAGCATCATCCTGTTGAACTTATCGGATGAAGTGCTAATAGAGGTAGCCGAGGAGGAGGATGCCGCAACATTATGGGCTAAACTTCAGGCCCTCTATGTCACGAAGGGTTTGAACAATCGCTTATATATGCTGAAGAGAATGTTCCAGTTCCGATACACTGAAGGTACGTCCATTAGATCCCACCTAGATGAGTTTAATAAACTCATGATGGACTTGAAGAATGTTGGCAAGATTTTAGATGATGAAGAACAAGGCATGATGTTGTTGGCGTCTCTACCGGAGTCATGGGAGCACTTTACCGACTCCTTGTTACAAGGGCGTACTACGATTACCTCAGAGGAGGTAAAATCTGCCCTGTTCTCAAAGGAGTGGCAAAGAAAGTTGCGTGATGACAGTCTAGCGCAAGATGTAGCGCGTGGACTGATGATTCGAGGTAGAGACCAACATCGGAGGCCCAACAACAGAAGCCAAAGCAAAAGCAGGTCGAAGTCGCGACATAGAAAATCAAAAGGTCGCGTGAAGTGCTTCGAATGTCACGAGGAGGGGCACATAAGGAGAAATTGTCCAAAGTTAAGAAATAAAGGCGTTTGGCAAAATGCCACAAGCAGTGTGGCGAATGTTGCCGAGGAGAGTACCAGTGATGCCGAAGCTGTCCTATGTGTATCTACGAGTTCATCGGGAGATGAATGGGTGCTAGATTCTGGATGTTCCTATCATATGACTCCTCACAAGAACTGGTTCACTACCTACCAGACTGCAGATGGTGGTAGAGTTCTTTTGGGGAATAATGCAGCCTGCAAGGTTGTTGGGATAGGAACAGTTCGGATCCGAATGCACGATGGCGTAGAATGGACGTTGACAGACGTAAGGCACGTACCAAAGCTCAAGAAGAGCCTTATTTCTCTGGGTACACTCGATGACCTCGGGTGCAAATACACAGCTGAAGGTGGAGTGTTGAAGATCTCTCGAGGTGCCCTGACAGTGATGAAAGGGAAGAAGGTGAATTCTCTCTATCATTTACTGGGAGAAACCGTGACCGGAGTTGCTGCAGTTTCATCAGGTGAGTCAGACTCAAATTTGACTCAGTTATGGCATATGCGATTGGGACACATGAGTGAGGCAGGTATGACGATGCTGAGTGAGAAGGGGTTGCTGAAAGGTCAGAAGACAGGAAAGCTGGACCTGTGTGAGCATTGCATCTTCGGGAAGCAGCGTCGCGTTAAATTTGGTACAGCTCTACATTCGACCAAGCAACCAGTCAAATACATTCATTCAGATGTTTGGGGACCGTCTCCAGTTCCATCGAAAGGAGGTGCCAGATATATGCTAACATTCATCGATGATTACTCAAGGAAGGTATGGGTGTACTTCCTGAAGCACAAATCTGAGGTATTTGATCGGTTCAAGAATTTTAAGGCATTGATTGAGAAGCAGTCAAGTAAACAAATCAAGTGCCTGAGAACTGATAATGGCATGGAGTTCTGTGGTAAGGACTTTACCGAGTTCTGCCAAAAGGAAGGGATTGTGAGACACCGCACAGTTCCCGGGACACCACAGCAGAATGGCGTTGCAGAACGGAAGAACAGAACTCTACTTGAGCGAGCTCGGTGCATGCTTTCGCATGCGGGATTGGGCAAGGAATTTTGGGCCGAAGCAATAAATATGGCATGTTACCTGATTAATCGATCTCCATCTTTTGCTATTGAGTGGAAGACTCCTGAGGAAGTATGGTCGGGGAAACCTGTTGATTACTCCGGATTACGAATATTCGGATGTCCTGCGTATGCTCATGCAAGAGATGGTAAGCTTGAGCCGAGGGCGAAGAAGTGCATATTTCTGGGTTATGCACAAGGGGTGAAAGGCTACCGGCTGTGGTGCACTGATCCCAGATCACCCGGTTTTCTAATCAGCAGAGACGTGATCTTCGACGAGACTGCAATGCTTCAAAAGAGTAGTCTTGAGACTCAACCAACAGAGCAAACGGATCATGGTGTCAGAAGTGAGGTGGAGATTCAGGCGGAGTCTCCAAAGACCTCAGAGGTAACAGAGGAAGAGATTGCAGATGAGGCCATAATTTCTGAAGACGGTGATATTGAACAACCAGCAGAGCCACAACACAACATAGCCACGGGCAGACAAAGAAGGCAAATTAAACCACCGGTACGTTATGGTTATTCTGATATTGCCTATGCATTAACTGTAGGTGATGAGGTGGAGATGGATGAGCCTTCATCCTATTCTGAGGCGATGGCTAGTGCTGAGTCATCACAGTGGCTAGAGGCTATGAGTGAAGAAATAGAATCACTCTATCGGAATCAGACATGGGAGTTGGTCAAAGTACCCAAAAGTCAGAAGATTGTCGGTTGCAAATGGGTCTACAAACGGAAAGAGGGCATTCCCGGTGTAGAGTCAGCTAGGTTCAAAGCAAGACTTGTTGCGAGGGGGTATACTCAACGAGAGGGCATCGACTACAATGAAGTGTTCTCTCCTGTGGTAAGGCATACCTCTATTCGTGTATTACTTGCCTTAGTTACTGCACAGGATCTTGAGCTGGAGCAACTAGATGTGAAAACGGCATTTCTTCATGGTGAATTGGAGGAACGAATTTACATGAAGCAGCCTGAGAGATTTGCTATTCCAGGTAAGGAAGACCACGTTTGCTTATTGAAGAAATCTTTGTATGGACTGAAACAATCTCCTAGACAATGGTATAAGCGTTTTGATGCTTTCATGACTAGTCAAGATTATTCGAAAAGTCAGTTTGATAGTTGTGTTTATTTTAGGAGATTGGAGGATGGGTCTTTGATTTATCTGCTATTATATGTTGATGATATGTTGATAGCAGCTAAACATATGTCTGATATTGATGTGTTGAAACGGCAGTTAAGTGCTGAGTTTGAAATGAAAGAATTAGGTGCTGCTAAGAAAATATTGGGTATGGAGATTTTGCGTGACAGGACTGCAGGAACGTTGCGTTTGTCTCAAAAGAAATATATTGAGAAGATCGTGGCACGTTTTAATATGCAGTCAGCAAAATCTGTAAGTACTCCTTTAGCCGCACATTTTAAACTTTCTGACAAGTTATCACCGCAAAGTGAGGAGGAGGAGGAACATATGTCCCGTGTTCCTTATTCTAGTGCAGTTGGTAGTATTATGTATACCATGGTATGTACTAGACCTGACATTTCACAGGCTGTAAGTGTTGTCAGCCGTTACATGAAGCACCCAGGTAAGGCGCATTGGGAAGCTGTGAAATGGATCCTCAGATATCTAAAGGGGACAGCAGACGTTGGCATTATGTATCGGAGGAACATCAATGGCAATGAGACCACAGGGTACGTGGATTCGGATCACGCCGGTAACTTGGATGATCGCAGATCGTTAGCAGGGTACGTGTTTACGCTAGCAGGTGGTGCAATAAGTTGGAAAGCGTCTTTACAAGACGATGTTGCATTGTCTTCAACTGAGGCGGAGTACATGGCACTAACCTTTGTTGCAAAGGAGTCGATATGGCTAAGGGGTTTGCTCTCGGACCTTGGACTGGAGCAGAAAAGTGTCACCATACACTGTGACAATCAAGGTGCGATATATTTGGCTTATAATCCAATATATCACGAGCGAACGAAACATATCGACATCAGGTACCATTTTATCCGAGATGTCATAGCAAAGGGTAAAATTGTTGTGAAGAAGATAGCAACAGCGGAGAACCCAGCAGATATGATGACGAAGCCTGTTCCTTCAGCAAAGCTCGAGCTCTGTATGAGCTCGATTGGCGTCTGTAGAATATGAGCGCCCATCGGGGCGTTGGGAGAGTCGAGCATGGAAAATAATCATTATAACTTGGCCTCAAACGTCGAGCCAAGGTGGAGAATTGTTAAATTATGTCTCGATTTTGAGTCTATA
Source organism: Eucalyptus pauciflora (assembly GCA_007663325.1). NCBI lineage: Eukaryota > Viridiplantae > Streptophyta > Magnoliopsida > Myrtales > Myrtaceae > Eucalyptus > Eucalyptus pauciflora. The sequence goes on from VMYD01000281.1 coordinate 1,082,846, forward strand.
TACGATACCCGATTCGTACAAAATATTTACATGCTGAAATAAGAAACAACGTGCGCGGAGCATTTGATGAAAAGTGGCGCAGGACAGGAGCCGAAGGGATCCCGCTCATGATCTGCTCTTCACGTTGGAAATTGAAGGCATCCACAATCTTCAAGTTCAAGAAGATGCGGAGAAAGAGACGTGCATGAAGGGTTCACTATTATTTAATTAGAGAATGGGGTTCTATTATTTTATTGAAGAAAGATGGAAAGCTGAAGGGGTGATCGTCCAATTCTTCTACGTCATTAATGCATGCACATGGCCATGTGCATGCATGCTTGTAGAAGAATTGGTTGGTCAGCACTTGTAGGCGCCGAACTCTCTTTCACGTTTCTCTTTTGTGGGCTTCTCTTGTATTTTATTGATAAAGAAAGAGGGATGGCAGAATAAAGAAATAGAGATGGGCAGAAGCTATTCTCCTTCGCATGGTCACGCGCACACATCTCATTAATTGCATGGAGGCGCATGCTTGCAGATCGGCGCCGTTCTGACAACTCTGGAATACAACTTTGATTTGTTTTCTTCCAGGCACCGATCAAAGGAGCGAGAGCTTCGGAGGACGAAGCAAGCTGCAAAAGAAAAGAGCTTCGCAGAGAGCGAGAGAAAAGAGCTTGAGAAGAGAGTGAGAGGCTTGAGCTCCGAGAGATTTGTGCGGATTTGAGTCCAGTGAGTTGAGTTGTTAAACACTGTGGGTATCGGGTATATAGTAGGACTGGGAAACACTTGAGTATAAGTGAGATTGTAATCCTGTAATTCTCCGATTTGATAGTGGATTATTTTGCTGGCTCTCCCCGTGGACGTAGGTTCCGACTTTCGGACCGAACCACGTAAATTTCTGGTGTCCTTGTTTTATTGTTCCTTGTTTTATTTCGATCGATTTCTATAGCTCCCGACATAATTGCAAAATACACGATCCGCTTCCGCTGCGACGCCGATTTACAACACAAACAATGGCGGATGCATTTGCAAGATGTCGAGTGAGTATCACACCAAAGCTGGTGTGGAGCTTAAGGAAGAGGACATCAAACAAGGCAAAGAGAAGGCTATGGGGTTGTACAAGGTCGTCGAGGAGTACCTTTCGGTCAATCCCGATGTCTATGCTTGATGCGCATTCTAGACCTTTTGTTTTCATCAAAAGTGATGCGAGGATTTTTCATCAATCTTTTCTTTTGAGCCAAGTTGTATTGGATTTGCTTGGGGAGACCTACGTCAATGGGTCGTGATCTCCTCCAGGATTTGCCACGTTGAAATAAAATGAATTTCCTTTAGGAGGTAATAAATAATAAAGTCTTAGTTGACTTTCTATTCTTTGAATTCATATTAAGTCTGTATCGGCATGCGCCAAGTTCCATGTTGACAGCTTAATTTGACTGCTGCTGACCCTTCATAAGGCATTGTGCTAACTCGATTTCCATATGGGAAGTAGCATGCTCCAAGTTATTTTGGTGTAATATACTAATAGAGATATCGGCAACACAATAGACAAGAAAGCGAATAACATAACATTGGATAATATGAAAGAATATCAGCCTGCAAATTAGCGTACGGACTGCACGAGGATGCTTGCCAAATAGCTAGGCTATTGGTACAATTTGATCGGGGCGACTGCAGGTGTACCAAGTTTAGTGCATATGCACTTGCATGGCTGTAAGACGATAATGAAACAGAAGCAGCTTTGTCAAGGTCAAGAAAAAGACATTACAATAGGATACAAGGTTCCTTCTGTGTCTGTATAAGCTACCTTGCCATTCTCTCCTGGAAAAATTGTGAAAAGAGGGGAAGATACTGCTGTAGGATTTGCAAATGAAATAGAGTATCTTCAAGCATTACATTCGACTGATGATCAACCCAAGTCTTGAGTCTGAGAATGATTAAGGCTTTTTAATTGGTCATGAAATAGTATACTCTCTTGGCCTTTTTCCCACTTGGTTTGAACCCCTGTAGATGATGCGTTCCAGTATACCGACTGCAGTTTACGGGAAATTGAGGGTGCCAAGCTTCAAGAATGAATTAATACGCACGTTCTGATGCCAAGATCTCCCACAGCTTTATTCTTTACTAGAAATTCAATCATTATCTTGCTATTTGCGTTGTCCATCTTGGAAACATGCTATGCAACAGATGGACAACATGCTATGCGACAGAAGTTAATGACAGAAACCTAATATGCAATTCAGACCAATCCGAGTAGAAACACACAGGTTATGTGCAAGCTGTGTTACCTGAAGTGATGTTGGCAGCATATTCTGAGAAAGCCAACTAAAAAACGCAAGTAAAAGTTCATCAAAGGTAACATTGTTGGACTGTGATTTCTACCCAAATTCGCCAAATGCTTCTGTAAAGAGTTTCAACACCACCTGTTTAACATTGCCAAACCAGATGACAAATAATATACGCAGTCCACAAAGGAAAGTTTATTGCCACCTCAAAGCTCATCGAGGGCTCGGAAGGTTGTGATGCGAACAACCAACTTTCTCTGAAACCAAAGCTATTAAAAGTTCTTCGTGCTGTGAGGTCAATAGTGTTTCGGTGAGGTTTCACATAACTGATCGCAGCTCAGATTCATGACCACCAGCAAAAGAGTGCAAGATAGGAGCAAGAACAAGAGGGTCCATGATCTCGAAATCGCCACCCAGAAGCATTAAGTGGTGTCTTGAATTGAAGAAAGAACCTGAGATGATAATCCCCATGAGGTCGTTGGATTGATACTGGCAACAAATTATTTTGCCCAAGACAAGACGGTATAGTGGATTTTATTTGGAAGTCACCAAAACTGTTTTGAGTAGTGTAAAGATTAGATGGGGCTATCGTTGTGTGGAATGAACAAAGAAGCTGCAGACTTGCTAGAGGAAGAGGAGAGATTGATTAGGGACCACTCCGGCATGGTTGCTGAATACGTGACTAGGATGTTGATGATTTCGGTCGATAAACGGCTTCCTCTAGACAAAATTGCTCATTTCAGGAGAGAGTTTGGTTTGCCAGCCATAATGGGGGTATCAGAATCTACCTCTCATAATCCAAGGTTGCTTTTCCTATCTTTCCCCTTGAAGTTTTCTAACACCTACAAGGTGTATAGAAATGGAGGGAAGACTGAGCACTTTCAGAAAAGGTCTTACGTATCTCCTTATGCTGATGCACATGGCCTCCAAGCTGGATTAAAAAGAATTCAATAAAAGGGCCATTGCGGCAATGCTTGAGCTACTGAGCTTCACAATGGAAAAGAGGTTGGTAACCGATCACCTCACCCACTTTCGATGAGAATTCGTGATGCCTCAGAAGCTCATGAGACTCCTGTTGAAGCATTTTTGGCATTTTCTACGTCTCTGAGAGTGGGAAGAGGTTTAGTTTTTCTTGACGGGAGCTTGTGAAGGTGCGGAGCTGATTCAGAAATGTCCATTGGATTTTTCGAAGGAATAGGTCCTAAGCCTTATTGGTTATAGAGGGAGGAAAAAAGAAATAGAAACTTTTACAGGCTTATCAGATATGGAAGATAATGATTTTCTTGAGGATAGCTCTGAGGACGAAGGCATCCCTACGCAGCTTGACCAAGAGGAAGCCATCGGTGAATTGGAGGATATTGCAGGTGGAGACAGCTCCTTCATGGATACTGCTAAAATTGACAGCGCATACAAACCTCGTGACTCAATTTAAGGTCCAGTGTTCTTGTTTGAGCTGTCGAGATAACTTGCTTTTTCAGTCCTTTTCTCCACAAGTTCAAAGTTTTGAGTATCTGCTGTATAGATTAAATTAGACAAACTTGCAGTAACATCTGTAAACTAAACCAAATAGCAGGCTGATCCAGCTTATTCCTCATTTGTCCTAAATATTGCCTTTGAAAATAAGAAGACTCATTCTCTAGTTTGAATGATAGATGGCTTTCTACAGCTTTTGGTGGTCGGAAATGACATTGTGAATGTGCAATTTTTCTTATACCTCAAATCTAACAGCCAGGCTTCACTCATGGTGGTAGCTCAAACTTAGATCTAGAGGCCATGCTCCACCAAATGTCAAGCTCGACCCTGAATTTGGGCTTGAGCTTTGTTACGAATCCGTGATTCACTTGAAGAAGGAGATGAACAGCAACAACGGGTGCACAAGAAAGGAAAGAAGAAGAAGAAGACTTGTCGGTGCCATGTGTATTTAAACAACTTATGAAAAAGCCACTTTAGCATTTCTGTTTTAAAAAATTGAACATAATTAACATACGAATTTGATTTCATCGATTTGATAAGTTTTAAAACTTAATCATACTTTTTGAAAATTTAATAATTTAATTGCATTTTTGTAATAAGTCTTAAGACTTCTAATACATTTATTACTAACATCTTTATAATCTGTCCATAGACTGTTAATCATAATCAGACACACTTTGCATGCTTCCGCCAAAATCTCAAATTCGTTTCGACACGCCTTTTCTTCCACTCTTTGACGGAGCTCATTCCTTTCTTACACGTCCTCGTTCCGATAAAACGCTTCTAGCCATTACCCTCGGTGCGAGGGGGCGTATCAAGATGCCGCTGGATAGCACACATAAAATCCATGCTCCCGCAATTTTCTGGGGGAATGCGGTAGCTCATAAAGTAAGGAGCACCATGACTGAAGGAGTCAAATGAATGGCACATCAAGTCTTTAATCATACGTGAATGGGGTCCGAGCCACCAGGCCTCTCCCTCCCTCTGTCTTCTCTAGCTACGTTTGGTTGTCCGGATTTCTAATCAGAATAGGACTAGATAGAATAGGATATGAAATCCTGAGATTTTTCTATATCCTATGCACTGTTTGGTGAATTACAGTATTAAAGTCGGATATATTTCATCATATCATATATATTTTTTTTAATATAAACAACATATCATTGTAAATGAACCTAAGAGTTCATAAACGGAGATGGTCAAAATCTCTCGTGACATTATTCCTTAATTTATCTTTATTATATTTTTCCTCTTTTTAAAATTATTTTCTTTATTATTTCTTTTTTCCCCTTTATCATTCTTTAATAAAATTTTATCAAATAGTAAACTGTACTAACATACCTAAAATACAAAAATACCTAAAATATATATAATAAATATAAATATATAGTTTATAGATTGAATTTTTATTATAAGATAGAATGAAAGTTGAATATATAAATTAAAATAAGATTAAATTAACCAATAAATTTTTATTTTTAAATTTTTATTTTTAAATTTTTATTTCTTAAATTAGAATTCGAATATTATTTATATTGAAATAATTTTATTTTAATTTTAGTTTAATAAGTTTTTTATTCGAGAAAAATAACTTTCCTATTATAAATATTAGAAATCATATCCACATTTATCATATCCCCCTTATATCCGACTTTATCATATCCTAAGCAAGCACCAAATGTAAGATAAGATAAATCATATCCTAAGCCTTCCACTGGCAGGCGATCGTGTTTTTCAGCCTCTATGTTTTTTTCTCTTTGACCATACATGAATTGTCAAGATTTAGAGCTACTTTTATAGCGTAAAATTAGGTCTACCCCTTTTTATGAGGAAACTTTCGGCCGCATAGGCTCAACTAAGCACAAAGTGTCCTTTAATTAAAGTTCAAATCGATCACATGGACTCAATTAAATAAATTCCGGCCTTAATCATAGATTCAAACAAGCCCAGAGACTCTCCCTTTTATGTGAATTTTGGCCATAATATTGCTCTCTACGGATTTTATCGGATTTCGCTATGCAAATAATTCAATTAAGTTCCAAGCCTTTAATAAATTTATCCATCGGCAGTCCATTGCAATTTATGAGGTCATCTATAACCAATAATGCAAATGCTCCTGAAAAAAAAAAAACTATATGCTATGCAATCTAGTTTTAATATTTTTGTTTAGGGTCTAAATGTTAATTCATAATTTTCTAAGCAATTATCCCTAAATGATAAGTCAAATTTTATGTGTCAATAACTGCCACCCATTTCTTCTCTCCAAATCAAATCAAGGTTTCGAGAATTAGACATGCCCAATTGTACCCAGGACGGTTTCATTGTTGGATCACCGTAACAATCATCAACGTTTCCCTGTCCGCCAAGTCCTCAAGCGAGCTTCACTCCACGGCATGATGTCTTAGTTGTTAGGACTAGAATTAGCACCTAGAGGGGGGTGAATAGGTGTTTGAAGCGATTTTAACAATTCAAATCGAATGAGATATAAATAATTTAAAATCAACGATTGCAGCAAATGAAAACAGTTAATAATAAAAGGATTAGGGATAAAGAATCAAGACTCCAGATTTATAGTGGTTCGGCTTAGATCAAGCCTACGTCCACTCTCCCGCACGGACAGCCCTTCTGGCTGGATTTCACTAAGAATCAATAAGAGTGATTACAGTCTCACGCTCTTGAGTCCACAGTGTAGATTACTCTACTACACTTCCTCAAGGTCTACAATATGATCTCTCTTTTGATTACATGTAACGCTCAAAGAATGATATCGCAAAATAGAAAAGGAGATTCAGACTTTGGAATTCTTCTATCCGCACCCTTCAACAACTAGAGCATCTCTCTTATATACTTCTTCATGCCTTCAATACCGTTGGCACCTTCCAAAGAAGTTCTTCCAATCAACCCGTTGGACAGAATCAATTAGAGAGATCTCGAGCTCTTTAAGGTAATTGTTGATAGCCCATCAATCCTGCTCGCCCATACAATCAGGATCTCGGTTTCCATAAGTAGATCCTTCCAAATATAAGTTGCGAAGTCGTCAAGGAATCTAAACAAATTCCATATAAAACTAAGATCGTTTAGTGCTGAATCCAGTAGAAAGATATCCACTAGTCGTTAGAATAAAGATCGTATAAGATCAGAATAAACGTCATCCTGGAAACTGTCCATGTGAGTAGACTTTGAAATATAAGTCTTGAGTCTTGCTAGCTTCAGACTTTAATCTTCAGACTTTAATCTTCAGACTTTGATATTCAGACTTTGATCTTCAGACTTTGTCAAAAGAGTCTGTAAGTCTTCAGACTAGACTGATAAACCTGTTTTGTCAACTTCAAAATACTTTAAGGGATTTCATCCAACAATCTCCCCTTTTTTGATGGTGACAAAACTTTCCTGCAGATTTGAATATTATTGCCCTGCAATACAACTTTTAAGCAAGTATCATAAAAGATTAAATAAGATAGTAGAAGTTATCATGTACACAGATATCCTGTACACAGACTTTCCCTGTACACAAATCTGCATTCACCGAAACCTCATTAGTCATAAACAGACAGTACTATCTAATTTACAAAGCTTAAAGTATTGCCATAGAGAGCACACATTCCAAAAACTGCACACGTTTAAAAACTCAAGTCAAAGTCAAGAAGCAAGCAATAAAAAGATAGGATTTGGTTTGGTTTGAGAAAAAAAATCTGCAAAGTCTTCTCCCCCTTTTTGTCAGCAAAAAAAAAATCAAGGAGCTCGAGGAATGCGAACAAGTTGAAAGTCTCCCATAGACTTGACAGTGTCTTCCAACTTCCTCAAATATTCCTGTACTTGGGTGAGAGTAGTGCTCTTTGCAGTATCCTGAATCTGACGCTGAACATCTTTAAGCTGATCATGCAAAGTGATGAACATTGCATGATTTTCATTCTGCAAGGTCTGAAATTCATATCCCATGGCATAAATTTGACCCTTAAGTTCCAAGATGATATCAAGCAGCCTTTGAAAATTTCCAGAGTTGTCGGTCTGAGTGCTTGTTTCAGCTCGGTCTGAAAGTGGAGTCAAGCCAGTATGAATTTCAGCAGGAGGTTCAGTGTGTGGAGATGATGCCTCTCCTTCAGGAAACTGTGCAGCATGAATATCCTCAGCATCAGGAGGTGATCGACTAACACCTGTTTGAGCATCCTCTTCTCTGAAAGTCAACCGAAGAGGTGTGTGTTCTTTTTCTTTATCTCCCCCTGTCTCCATGTCTTCTGGTGGAGAAAAGAACTCTTCTTTTTGAGGAGTTTCCTCAGTGACAGGCTGTTGTAGATCCTCCTTTTCTGCTGGAGAATCTGTTCTTTTTGGTTCATCTGCTTGTTCTTCTTTTCCTTCTTCCTCTTCCTCTCTTTCTTCCTCTCTTTCTTCTTTTGTCTTCTCTTCCTCTTTCTTCTCTTCCTCTTTCTCTTTCTCTTCCTCTGCAACTTGATGTTCTGGAACAGTTGGAATGGATGCCGCAAATTGAGAAATAAGAGTAGAGATGGGTATTGCATCCTCATCATCTTCATCTTCCAGGATGACTGCCCTCCTCTTCTTGGTAGAACTAACCACAGGTTCTTTCCCTTTCCTTTTCGCTGCTGATGAGTCTGGTCTGAGTTTGATAGGAGTCTTTTCCTTGAATTGCTCCAGCTTCTTGCTAAGCTCTTTCAGACGCATCTTGGTAATCATCCTCAGCCCGATGACCATTTTATCAATAGTCTTCACTGTGAGAATATGAGGAGGTTGAATGTGTAGATGTCTGAAGAGACGAGTAATGAGAGCAGCATAAGGAAGCTTTCCTTTGTCCTTAACCATGCATCTATACATGTGAAAGATGATGGTATGTGGCAAAGAGAAGTTCACACCTATCTTGATGGCAAACATCAACTTAGCTTCAGAAATTGATACATCTGTCTTAGATGTCGATTTGGGTCTTAGACAGTTGATTACAATCTTGTGCAGCAAAATATTTGTTGCATTCATTCTGGAATAAGAGAGTCTTCCTTCTGCAATTATGTCCTTTGCTAGTTCAAGAGTAGCATGGCTTACAGACACGCCGATTGGTTGGAAAGCCCCTCTTTCCACACCAAGCACATCAGCCAAAATGTCATTATCAATGACAAACTCCTTATCTCTCACGCTGAAAGTAAAGCTGTTTGCATCAATGAAACTGATATTGGAGTAGAAATAGGCCGTCAATTCAGAATGTGCCGTGTCACAGTCTGTGCAGAACTGATAAAGTTGGAGCTTTTCGAATTTCTCTCGTAGATTTATGCTCAACAAGTCCAGAAAATCGAAATCCACAGTTCGTGGGTTCATCACCCCACGCTTCAGCAAATTTTCATATCTCTTCCTGTGTCCGTCTGAGCGGAACAATTCATCCTTCTTCCCTCGAAGGCTTGCAGCCACACCCATCCATGGTTTAAAGTGTATGAACATCTTTTCATCATCATCCTTTCCCTCAGGCTGATTCATACTACTAAACCTAGGGTCACTCGGGAAATTTGCAAATGCTCTTGCAGCCGTTCCCTCAGGCACAACTCCAGACCTTTCCATAACAGTAAGAAAGTGCGTCTCATTTCTATAACCTTTCTCTTTCAGAAACTCATCCACAAAAGACATAGCAGAACCACCTTCCTTCAACGCAGAGTAAAGTTTGTAAACAAAGGCAGGCTTTAGAGTTCTTACTGGTTCGATATCTTCATAAATCGTTTCATCTTGAGGGCCCTGTTGTTGAGGAGTTTGCTCAGTAGGAATGTCGCTTTCCTCAGTGAGATCAAAGTGCGTAGGCCCCTCACCAGATCCCTGTGGTCCCCTGTTTGCTATTCTGGAAGACTTCCTCTGATACGACATTGTGCTTTTCTTTGGAGAGACTTTCTCACTTGTGTCGCAAGAAAGTTGAGAACTTTGAAACGAAGAAGTTTTGGAGAGAAAAATGCAGAGCAGTGAAAAGCTTTTGATCTACGGTTTCTGAGTAAAGTGAAAAACGAGGGAGAAGAGGTGTATAAGGATAACAGGTGCGGGGGATAAACCAAGCGTCGTATCTTTTGAAAATCTTGAATTTTTCTTTTTGAAAAAATAACTGCCTTAATAAAACGATAACCACTCTTTTTAAAAAAATAACCGCCTTAAAATAGACAGATAATCTTACCTTATCAATAAGACAGTTTAAGTAAGGAAACTTACAGTCGTGTCGATTCGTATTCTCAGTCTTTTAACCTTTGAGTCTGATACTCTGTCAGACTTTAGTTACTGAGTCTGAACTTCAGCATTCTTCAAGAGATAATATATTGAGTCTTGAGCGAATAGACTCAAACAAGCTTTTCTCAAGTGGCTTTGTGAAGATGTCTACCAGTTGATTCTTTGAGTCTATGAATTGTATCGAGACTTCTTTGTTCTGAACATGATCTCTTATAAAGTGATGTCGAATCTCAATATGTTTTGCTCTTGAGTGTAGGATAGGATTCTTTGTAAGATTGATTGCACTGGTGTTGTCACATCTAATTTCTGTGCAAGAGTCTTCAATGCCAAAGTCTTGCAGTTGTTGTTTTATCCACAATATTTGAGAACAGCAACTTCCAAGAGCAACATATTCTGCTTCATCTGTTGAAAGAGCCACAGTACTTTGTTTCCTCGAGAACCAGGATACTGCCCTGTTTCCAAGCAATTGACAAGTACCTGAAGTGCTTTTTCTTTCAACTCTACAACCTGCAAGATCTGCGTCTGAATAACCAAGTAGAGTAAAGTCTCATTCTTTGGGATACCAAAGACCGATCTTAGCAGTAGTAGCAACATATTTAATAATGAGTTTAACAGTGCTTAAGTGAGATTCTCTAGGGTCAGATTGAAACCTAGCACATATGCAAACACTAAATAATATGTCAGGTCTGGATGCAGTAAGATAAAGAAGTGAGCCAATGATACTCCTGTATAACTTTTGGTCAATTTTCTTCCCTGCTTCATCTTTGTCTATCTTCAAGGAACTTGACATTGGTATGTCAGTCTTTTTGCAATTCTCCAGACCGAACTTTTTAACAAGTTCTTTTGCATATTTCTCTTGATGAATGAATATTCCCTCCTTTAGTTGTTTGACTTGTAGACCAAGGAAAAAGGATAGTTCACCCATCATGCTCATCTCGAATTCATCCTGCATAGACTTAGAAAATTTACTTGCACAAAGTCTCATTAGATGATCCAAATATGATGTCATCAACATAAATCTGAACAAGTAGAAAGCTTTTACCTTCCTTTTTAATGAACAAAGTAGTGTCTACATTTCCTTTAGAAAAGCCAGTATGAATTAAGAAATTACTTAGCCTTTCATACCAAGCTCGAGGAGCTTGTTTTAGTCCATATAAAGCTTTCTTCAGTCTAAATACAAAGTCTGGTTTCTTTGAATCTTCAAAACCAGGAGGTTGTTCTACGTAGACTTCTTCTTGAATAACTCCATTCAGGAATGCACTTTTGACATCCATTTGAAACAACCTGAAATTCTTATAGCAAGCAAAAGCAAGTAATAATCTGATTGCCTCTAACCTTGCTACTGGAGCATAAGTCTCATCATAGTCTATCCCTTCTTCTTGCGTGTATCCTTTAGCTACGAGTCTTGCTTTGTTTCTCATTACTTTGCCTTTTTCATCAACTTTGTTCCTGAAAACCCATTTAGCTCCAATAACTGATTTACCTTTTGGTTTGGGAGTTAATTCCCATACGTCGTTAATACTGAATTGTCTGAGCTCTTCTTGCATTGCTTCAATCCAGCTTTCATCAGCTAAAGCTTCTTCGATATTTTTGGGTTCTATTTCAGAAATAAGAGCAACAGCACTAGACTCTTCTCGCCTTTTGGATCTTGTACGAATTCCCTCATTAATGTTTCCAATAATGAGTTCTTCAAGATGACTGGACTTGTGCTTCCAGTTACTGTTCAGTCTGATAGATTGTTTTTTTTTTTTTTGGTACCCAGGGAACCCCGTACAGCCGGCAGCCGGCGGGTAAACCCTGGGGGCGACACGCACGACCACCACGCACGTGCCACCGGGTAAATCACCAAATGACGCACTGGGGATTCGAACCCCTCCCCTTCGTGAGGGGGAGAAGGCCCGAAGCCAGCAACGCCACCACGGTGGGTGGTTCCAGTCTGATAGATTGTTGATCTTCTTCTTGAGTAGGTTCTTCATCAGTAGCTTGTTGTACTGATTTTGATTTAGCAACTGCTTCAGTGGAGTTAGATCTAGCAGTGTCTGGAGCATATTCTGAGTCTTCAGTCTGTATCTTCTGAACTTGTGGAGAGTGTTGAAATTTGACATTCATTGATTCTTCCACAGTCTGAGTCTTTTTGTTGAATACTCTAAAGGCTTTGCTTGTTGTAGAGTATCCAAGAAAGAATCCTTCATCTGATTTTTCTTCAAACTCCATGGTCTGTACGAATGCTTGTAATAGTGTGACCTTTCTCATTCTGCACCTTTTTAGCAAATTTTGAAAAGAGAGAGAAAGTCTCTGACTTACTTGTGAGAAAGTAGACCCAAGTAAATCGTGAATAGTCATCCACTATTACCAGACAGAACCTTTTACCACTAATGCTTTTCATTCTGGTAGGTCCAAACAAATCCATGTGCAAAAGCTGCAATACATGATTAGTGGAAACTCTATTTATTGATCTGTAAGAATTTCTAACATGTTTACCCGGTACACATGGTGTACATAGATCAGACTTTGAATAATTCAGAGTAGACAATCCTCGAACAAGTTTCTTTGTAGAGATCTTGTTGATCTGCTTCATGTTGATATGGCCTAGCTTTTTGTGCCATAGATTTGCTTCATCTTGTATTGATATTAAGCACTGTGATCTTTCTTGATTCACATCCAGAAGATAGATATTTCCATGTCTTCGACCAGTAAAAGATTGAGTAAGGTCTTTACTGATTCCAGAGCACGTTTCTTCCTGAAAGTTGATCTTAAAACCAGAATCACACAACTGACTTATGCTAAGCAAGTTGTAATTTAATCCTTCAACTAATGAAACATTATTGATAGACAAACTTCCAATCTTCACTGTTCCTCGACCAGTAATATTTCCTCTGTTGTTACCACCAAAGGAAACTTTTCCTCCGTCTATCTGGATAAGTTTTATGAAGCAGCTTGAGTCTCCTGTCATATGTCTTGAGCAGCCACTATCAAGATACCATTTTATCTTCTTTTTGATAGTAACCTGCAATTAACAGAAATCAAGCTCTTTTTGGTACCCATACCATCTTGGGTCCAGAAGTGTTAGTACAATAGACAGTCTTAGCCCAGCTCTTTTTAACAGGTCTCCAAACCAAAGGACATTCTTTCTCAAAGTGTTCTAAGCTTTTACACTTGGAACATCTCAAAGCATTTCTACCAACAGGTTTTACAAAGACTTTCTGGAAATGATTCCTGTAAACAGTTCTAGCTGGTCTTTGTTTAATTCTTTCTTTTACCTTCGGAAAATCAATCAGTGGAATAGTTTCAGAAGTCATACCAAGACCTAACTTGTCAAAATATGGTCTTTGTATCGAAAGAATCTTATCCAGCTTTTCAGAACCATTTGAAAATCTCTTTGATATGTTAGTGATATCATTTTTCAAAAGATTATTTTCATTTGAAATACTGTCTGAGTTTTCTTTCACAACAACAAAATCTTTTTCCAGTTTTTCAAACTTTTCTTTCATAAGTTTATCCTGTTGTTTCAATGTAGAATTTTCCCTTTTCAATTCGGAGATCCTCTTAAGAGAGGTTTTCAGACTAAGACAAAGTTCATCGATGTATTTAGAAACTTTAACAGGAATTTTCAAGTTACTAACCTCAAGTTCGCTGTCTGAGTCTGTGTCTGAATCAAGGTCTGAGTCTGAGTCTGAGTCTGCCATTAAGCAAATATTGGCATAATCATTGTCACTATCTTCACATTCAGTATCACTCCAAGTCTCTGCTTTGAGTGCCTTCCTGTTTTTCTCAGTCTTCCATTTTCTCTTCTTTAACAGAGGACAGTTAGGTCTGATGTGTCCATTTTTCTTGCATTCAAAGCAAGTCACTTCTTTATTCGTATCATCTTCCTCTGTTGACCTGTTTTGAAATCTTTGAGAGTTTTGTTTCTTCCAATTGAATTTCCTTCCTTTTCTGTTCAACTTTCTGAATCTCTTTATCATAAGTGCCAGTTCTTCATCATCTAGATCTTCTTCAGAGTCTGTAACATCAAAATAGTCATTAGACTTTAAGGCATTAGATTCTTACCTTTTGAGTCTTCATCTTCGTTGGTCTGTTCTACTTCATAGGATTGAAGATTCCCAACCAACTCATCTACAGAAAGTGGAGCAATCCTCTGTGTCTCTCTTATTGAGGTTTTTATATAATTCCAGTCTTTTGAGAGTCCTCGAAGAAGTTTGTTGACCTTCATATGTCCTGAGATTGGATGTCCCTGATATTAAAGACCATTTACAATTTCAGTAAAGCGACTAAACATGTCAGTAATTGATTCTCCTGATCTCATCTTAAAGACTTCATATTGTCCCAAGAGAATGTTGATCCTTGTTTCTTTCACACGATCAGTTCCTTCATAGGTAATGTGAAGCCTATCCCATACTTCTTTTGCTGTATCACAAGAAGATATTCTATTATATTCAGTAGGGGACAAAGCACAATATAAAGAATAAATAGCTTTGGCGTCGAGAGTCTGTCTCTTGGTGATTTCTTCTTGAGTCAAAAGAGTAGGAACAACAGGTTCTTTTCCTCTCTCTGAGTCTGATGCAGCAACATGAATGATTCCTTTATCAACCACTTCCCATTCCAAAGGATCTTTCGATCTTAGGAATGCCTTCATCTTATTTTTCCATATGTTGTAATCCTTTCCATCAAAGTATGGAGGTCTGGTATTGCTTTGACCTTCAACCAACCCTGTAGGCAGCATACTAGCCATAGATCTTTTACTTAGAAGTAAAGACACTTCTTATAAACAAGTACACAAGCTCTGATACCAATTGTTAGGACTAGAATTAGCACCTAGAGGGGGGGTGAATAGGTGTTTGAAGCGATTTTAACAATTCAAATCGAATGAGATATAAATAATTTAAAATCAACGATTGCAGCAAATGAAAACAGTTAATAATAAAAGGATTAGGGATAGAGAATCAAGACTCCAGATTTATAGTGGTTCGGCTTAGATCAAGCCTACGTCCACTCTCCCGCACGGACAGCCCTTCTGGCTGGATTTCACTAAGAATCAATAAGAGTGATTACAGTCTCACGCTCTTGAGTCCACAGTGTAGATTACTCTACTACACTTCCTCAAGGTCTACAATATGATCTCTCTTTTGATTACATGTAACGCTCAAAGAATGATATCGCAAAATAGAAAATGAGATTCAGACTTTGGAATTCTTCTATCCGCACCCTTCAACAACTAGAGCATCTCTCTTATATACTTCTTCATGCCTTCAATACCGTTGGCATCTTCCAAAGAAGTTCTTCCAATCAACCCGTTGGACAGAATCAATTAGAGAGATCTTGAGCTCTTTAAGGTAAGTGTTGATAGCCCATCAATCCTGCTCGCCCATACAATCAGGATCTCGGTTTCCATAAGTAGATCCTTCCAAATATAAGTTGCGAAGTCGTCAAGGAATCTAAACAAATTCCATATAAAACTAAGATCGTTTAGTGCTGAATCCAGTAGAAAGATATCCACTAGTCGTTAGAATAAAGATCGTATAAGATCAGAATAAACGTCGTCTTGGAAACTGTCCATGTGAGTAGACTTTGAAATATAAGTCTTGAGTCTTGCTAGCTTCAGACTTTAATCTTCAGACTTTAATCTTCAGACTTTGATATTCAGACTTTGATCTTCAGACTTTGTCAAAAGAGTCTGTAAGCCTTCAGACTAGACTGATAAACATGTTTTGTCAACTTCAAAATACTTTAAGGGATTTCATCCAACATTAGTGTTTGGACGCAAATATGAAGTAGATCATATGAGTGAAGAAGCGGAAGAACTGAAGGGCCTAATCGATTAAGGGTAAAAGTAGAGATGTTAAAATTGGTCTTCAACCCATATATTTATTTAAAACATACATGGATCATGAATGGGTCACTTAAATCTTGAAGAACCCATTAAAATAGATTTAAAAATTGAAAGCCTAAAATAAATGAGTCTAAATGGGTAGGACTTAGAACCCATTTCCAACCACGGTTCACATACTCTCTTTCCCTCTTTAACCTTATAAAAATTAAAGTTATAATTATTTTTATATTTTCTTTTTCTTTTTCTTTTTCTTTCCTTTTTTTTTTTCTTTTTTCTTCCATCTTCAGTAGGTGGCCGGCACGGCAACAGCCGACGAAGCTCAAGCTTGCTAGCCTTAGGGGAGCTTGAGGTTGCCGATGTTTGGTGAGGCTTGAGCCTCACCAATCGGGTGAGACTCAAGCTGCCTAGCCTTGGGCGAGCTTGAGTTCGCTAACGTCCAGCGAGGCTTGAGCCTTACTGATTTGGCGAGACTCAAGCTTGCCTATGGCTAGTCGTCGATTGTCCTCGTGGCCAGCGACTAGCCGAAGAATGAAAAAGAAAAAAATTAAATATTCACTTTAAAAAAAGATAAAGAAAAAAAGAAATAATTTAAATTTTGTTTTAAAAATAAAAAGAATTATAAATTATTTTTTAAAAAAGAAAATATTAAAATGAGTGTAGGAGGAAAATTTAATCATATTTTTCATACTAAACGATAGAAAATATTTTCAAATTTTAGGCAACAACAAGAAAATATTGTAATTTTCCCAAAAAAATACTTTTTGGAAAATATTTTCTAAGAAACAAACGGAGGCTTATTTTTTTTTTTAAATTATTAAAATTATCCACTAGATTTGTATTGCATGAAAGTATTTTGGCAATACCATTTAAAAAACAAATCATAACAAATAAACTTTCTTAGGTTTAATTAAATGGGTCGACAATGGGTTGGGAATGGTTGGGTTAGGTATGGGTCAAGAATTTTGTATTATGATAAATGGATCATAAACGGATTAAATGGGTCAATTTGGGTCGAATCATTTATGATCCAATCCAAACCCGACCCAATCCATTCGTTTGACAAGTCTAAGTATGAATTGGTGGGCATGTTCAACTAGTCAGACCACTTTCCATGGCCACTAGGCCAAACGCGAGTGATTCTTACCCAATGTCAAGGTCGCCAAGTGATCAGGGAACATAGAAAGCCCCAAATTGAAGCTCCGTTAGTGAAATTAGATGGAAAATTGCTCTGACGAGAACCTTCCAAGAATCTTAACTTCAACTTGTGGCTTCTTCACATAGGATCAAAGTCGAAAGTTTCAGAAAAAATTACCCCTGATGTTGTTGTCAGAATAAGCTGGTAGGTGAGCTTGGCACTTATTTTAAACTAAGTTCGCAACTTCATAACTTCATTTGAGACAAAGTTCATTCAAGACACTCTTTTAGAATATGGCCTCACTTCATATCTAGATTCGAAAATTTCCTCTTCTTGGTAAGCTTGTGAATGCAAAATGTTTAACACCGCAATCGGAACTCTATCTACCTTGCTTCTTTTTCTACCCTTTTGTGTTCCATTTTGTCTCAACAAAATATTTGGCACGTGCATTTGCAATCTGAAGGTAATAATTTCATGAGAATAGGAATTGGCTCGTACGATTACAACGGTATCATAGACAATTTAATGTACGAATAGGTCGTACAATTCAATCTACGACTCTCGTGGTCTTCTCTTGACAGCGAATTTATTTGGCGTTGCTCTAGAAGGAGGAATAAAGAAACTAGTTGACTTCTACTTTTCAAATGCATTGCACATAATTCATGCGTCCCCTTTCCTAATTTAAGATTCTCACTCATTTCGATATACTGTTATTTACATGATGGTGGGTCCATATACTATGTGGAAAGGAAGAAAGGTATAGGATGGTGGCTAACGACTAACGAGTCCGTTTTGGAGGGCTCTAGGTATGAACTCTTGAAAGCGTGGGATGAGTAGCTAAATTAATTAGGCCATTCATCTCTATAAATACCCACCAGATGAGTACTCTTCACCATCAACAAGAACTCAAAGCTTCTGCATTAAGCTGAGCATCCCTAGTAATACTTTCAAATACTGCATAATCTGTCTTCTTCATTTCTATCAATAAAATGGCTGTTACTAGCTACACTCAGGAGTTCATAACTCCAATTGCTCCATCTAGGATGTTCAAGGCTTTGATTCTTGATTCACACAATCTTATGCCCAAGGTCGTTCCTCAGGGCATCAAAAGCATTGAGTTCATCGAGGGCGATGGAGGAGCCGGAAGCATTAAGCAAACCAACTTTGCTGAAGGTTAGACTTGAAGCAAACTCACTTTCATACTCATCATATAGATGTGTTTTCTTGAATTAAAATTCAGTTAATGTGTTAACTTAAATGGGTGATATTGCAAGGGGGTCATTTGAAGTACTTGAAGCACAGAATTGATGCCATTGACATCGAGAACCTCGTGTGCAAGTATACTTTGATCGAGGGTGACGTAGTTTTTAACAAGATCGAGTTCGTTGCTTATGAGGTCAAGTTTGAAGCTTCAAGTGATGGCGGATGCATGTGCAAGATGACCAGCGAGTACCACAATAAGGCAGGTGCCGAGCTCAAAGAAGAGGACATCAAACAAGGCAAAGACAAGGCCATGGGATTATACAAAGTGGTCGAGGAATACCTTTTGGCCAACCCCAACGCCTATGCTTAAAATGTTTTCCTTGTGCTTTAATGAGTTGTAATTTCCCATATTTCAGCTTTCGTGTTTGTCCTGTTCCTCTGCTGTTCGAGTCCCATATGAGTCACGAAAAGATTTCTTGTATTTTCATATTATATTCATAAGGAAAAGATTGTCATTCGATTTGAGATTTAGTTGAAATAAAGAATGCATTATTGCACTCATTATCCGAAAGCTGTTGATATATTCTAGAGAGTTACCACTTTCAGGGACAGTTAGGCATTCTTCTATGGTACGATTTATTGACGATTTGTGACCGTCACCGTCCAAATACATGTAGTTAGGGTTGATTTTTGAGCAAGTTTAGGAATGGATAGGCTGTCCCTAGTTATCTTTAACGACACAAGGACAGGCAATGGGCAATAACTCGGTGTTGATGATCGTTAGGAACAGTCGTTGCCATCTTTGAGGATGACTTTGTTTGATGCATGTTGCCAAATAATCATGTCAATATTTGAAACTCAAACTGGTTTTTGCATACCAAAATTAGAAAGGAGTAATTAGATTTTTCACTTGGGACCAATCTATCCTTTTGACACATAAATAAAAAATAATGTCTTTTTCTAGATTTTTAATATGGAGGGGTATCCGATACGTTAAGTGTTTCCATTTTTTGAAGTTATCAGAATTAATAGATTTACATGAGAAATCACAAGTTCGACCATTTAGAAGAACTGATAATGCTCGAGCAAATCTTTTTTTATCTGGCTACTTCAAAAAATCAACAAGTTAAATATATATGACATGTACAATCATCCCATTGTTACCGTGGCCAAGTCATAGTTGATTAGTGTTACCTATAGCAAATGTCATTTTCAATCAAACAAGTGACAAACATTGTACCAGTGGATAAATCGACCCCAAGATAAAAGTCTATTCTTAGGGTTATTGTTTAAACCATGAATGTGAAAAAAAAAAAATTACAGAAGTCAATCCTTTGGATGTGGGGGTCATTCCAAAGCATGTGTCATGGTATGACTTGGTCAAGTTTATTGGTACAAAATGAAGCAACTAATGTGAATTTGACTTAATATTTTTCGAATCCACCGCCCATAATTCACATGTCCTTTCTATTCTAAGTTTGTCACTAAATTCATGATGGTTCCATGCCATGTGGAAAGGAAGAAAAGTACAAGATGGTGGTTGACGAGTCCATTTTGGGGATGCTCTTAGTCTGAACACCTAGAGAAAGCAATCGGTAGCTAAAGTAAGGCTTCCTTCTATAAGTACCACTTCGATGGGTACTCTTCATCATCAACAAGAACTCCAGCTTCTGCAACGCTAATAATCCTTTGAAACCTTCATTATTTGGTTTCTTCTGTTTTATCACGAAAAGAATGTGGTTACTAGCTATACTCAAGAGTTCGCAACTCCAATTGCACCATCTGGGATGTTTAAGGCTTTGGTTATTGACTCACACAATCTTATGCCAAATATTGTTGCTCAAGGCATAAAAAAAAAAAAAATAAATAAATAAAACCGAGTTCATTAAAGGCGATGGCAGCATAGGACGCATTAAGCTGACCAAATTCACTAAAGGTTAGTCTTGATGAGAACTCAAGTTGATACCCAACATATAAAAGTGTGTTCTTTTAATTGAGTTTCAATCAAAGTGTTAACTTACACAGTTGATATTTCAAGTGGTTATTTGAAGTACTTGAAGTACAAGATTGATGCCATTGATGCTAGGAATCTTGTGTGCAGGTATACTTTGATTGAAGCCAATATAGATTTTGACAAGACTTTTTTTTTTTTTTTGGTCAAAAGTTTCTGACAAGATGAAGTCTGTTGCTTATGAAGTCAAGTTTGCAGCTTCAAGTGATGTTGGATATGTTTACAAAATGACTAGTGAATATCACTCTAAGGCAAGTATCTATTCAAAAGAAGAGGACATCAAATAAGATAAAGGCAAGAGGATGGGACTGTACCAAGTTGTCAAATACCTTTTTGGCAAACGCCAATGTCTATGCTTTATATGTTTATATGCTCTAATGAGCTGTAATTTCATATATTTTCATTTTGGGGTCTATTATATTTTTCTGCCTCAAGTTCGGTACTTGAGTCGTGACATGTATTCCCATATTTTATTTAGAAGTGAACTGTTGTAAGTTGATTTGAGATTTAATTAAAATAAAGCTTATAATTTTTCTTCATCGTTTTTATCACATGAACTTTAGTATCTACGAAAATGCCTTAAACATCCCAGATGGTGCCGGTGTAAGTATATCATATTGAGAAATTATCGCATGGACGGATGGACCAATGTCATCTCGGTCATTCATTATGGGCCTGTTTGTTTGTGTTCTTTTTTTTTTTGTTCATAAACAGTTTTTCTGTTTTTTTGTTCCCGGGAACAAAAAAAGAACAGAAACAAGAAACAAAAAAAAGTTGTTTCTTGTTTCTGGAACAAAAACGAGAAACATTTTTTCTCTCTCTTCTCTTCTCTTTTCTTTTTTTTTCTTCTTTTCTTCTTCTTCTTCTTTTCTTCTTCTTCTTGCTTTGGCCGGTTGCCGGCCTCGACCATGGCCGGCGACCGGCCGACGAGGGCCGGCGAGGGTCGGCGGCCTCGCCGGATCTGGGCGAGCCCGAGCTCGCCCAGGCAAGGCAAAGCCGAGCCTCGCCCAACCACGACGAGCCTCGCCGTGGCTGGGCGAGGCCGCCGGCCCTCGTCAGCGGGTCGCCGGCGACCGGTCGACCATGGCCGAGGCCGGCGACCGGCCAAAGCAAGAAAAAAAGAAAAAGAAAAAGAAAGAAAAAAATTAAAAATAAACATTAAAAAATTAAAAGAAACAAAAAAAGAACATAAATTTACCAAACGTGTTTTTGTTCTTTTTTTATTTCTGGAACAAGTTTACCAAACGCGCATTTTTTTGTTCAAAAACTGTTCTCCGGAACAGAAATAGTTTTTTCTATTTCTGTTCCCTGGAACAAAAAAAGAACAGAAACACAAACAAACGCACCCTATGTTTCCTCCCATGTTCATAAAATATTGTTTTTAAATGTGCACTCCATCCGATGTACCTGATGAATGCACTTGCTCACTTCAAATTTTTAAACTCAAGATTTTAGGCCGCGCAAAGCAAATTCGAGGCATGCATTGTAAAGAAGATAATGAGACCAATGAAGCAGAAGAAAGGTAAAGAAAATTGCAACTGCACTACTTTGGAAGCATTTAATGTCATTTAAAAGGCCCTTCTTATCGATTGATTGTGTATTTGCTGTCAATGCAAAATTACAAAATAAGTGGTATGAACCTACGAGCGTGGAACCGACCCAAAAAGAAAAAAAAAAAAAAACCCTATGAGCGTGGCAACAAAAGTAGGTATAGCTATCGCTTAGAGGCATGAAGCACCTATATATCGGATTGCCAATTCTCAAAAGAAAAGTCCAATCTTTTACATTTGAGAAAAAAAAAAGGGGACAAATTTTCATATATAATATAATATGATCTTTTACGCATAGGACAATAATAAGACAACCTTTCAAACGGCCCTACAAAACCTTTCACTTATGGGACACAGATCACACCTATTTCAATTTTGTCCACTTTCATTATTAAATCACCATACGTCATCTTATGTGGGTCATTGCGTAAGCGTGCACAATGAATCACGTTAATCACGACAAAAAAAAAATCATTTTGGGTACAAAATGCAAGAAATTTGGTAACAAAGCTTATAAAAAGATGAGGCCAGGTAAGATCATAAAGAAATTTCTTGATAAACTTATTTCACAGTGGACGTCAGCATTGTGAGCCAGGTATCATGACTCGTGGCTACATGATGGAGAGGATGGACAGAACTTGCAACTGGCGTCATCTTTGCCCCATAATTGAAAGGTTGGACATTTTAATTGGGATAATTGAAAGATTATGTTATTATTGTCCCAAGTGCAAAATGTGCTTTTTCTTTTTTGGGATTAGGCCAATAAGCGGATAGGGGCTTAAGTTTTGTTTTAGTTTATTATTTATGGAGAAAAATGACGCAAATGATTTCTAAACTCTAATCCTTTATGCAATATTATATCTGAACTTTTAATTTATTCAACATAATTCTTGAACTTTTATTCAATGTACAATGTTATCTCTGAATTTTCAATTTGTTCAATATGATCTCTAAACTTCGGTACCATGTTCAATATGATCTCTAAACTTTTAAATACTTTTATGTAGTTTACGGCCTACATTGCACATTTTCAAGGACCACATTGAACAAATTTAAAGTCTATGGAGGACATTACACATTGGGTTAAAGTTCAAGGATTACATTACATAAATTACAAGTTTAAGGACAACATCACACACTAAATCGAAGCTCAGGGATTAGTTGTGCTATTATCCCTATTTACTATTTACATAGTCACAAAAATGTAAATGCTGGCCCTTTAGGCGGTCTATCGCATTGATTTAAGAAAAGATTATTCAAAGCTAATTTCAACATCAGTGAAATATATGTTATATGGAGTCGGGCAGGTTCAAAGCACAACCATCATCGTATCTTCCATTAATTCTTACCAAGACAGTACAAATTTCCTAGGAGTTGAATATAAAATCTCAAAAGATACTAGACATTAGTAGCAGTCAATGAAAATGAAAGGGCTACTTTAATAATCTATGAGAACATCCAACATTGAAAATTTTACCAAAAAGTCTTAAACTTATTGCATTAATACCAATTCAGTCATAGATATTTTAATTGTGGTAATTGAGTCCTAAACCTTTTTACATCTTGCCAATTGAATTAATCCGATCAATTTTAATTAGAAAACACTGACGTGGCGATCCAATTAGCATATTCGTCCAATGTGATGTACCGGCGCTAATGAGGATAATTTTTTAAATTCAGAATTGTTTTAATTTTTTTTTCTTTTTCTACTTTTTTCTTTCCTATTTGCCGATGGCTAGTCTTAGGTGATGGCTGGCCAACGAGGGCGACATGGCTAGGCACCAAGAGGGCTGGGCAAGGTCACCCTTGCTGGCCACATGAGAGGGACAGCCTTGCCTTACACAAGCAAGGCTGCCTGCAATAGCCATAGGCAAGGCCAGCGTCACCTAGGTGAGGATCATCGGCACTCGGTCAAAAAATCAAGTAAAGAAAAGAAAAGAAGAACCAAAAAATATATAAAAATTCAAATAATTATTAAAATATTTTTAAAAAATGTCAACGTCCTCGCCAATTGTGCCATGTAAAACGTTCAACGTCCATGTTAGCAATTTCCGATCAAAATTGACCGGATAAACTCAAATGTCAAAACATCAAAAAATTTATAACTCAATTGACACGAATACAATAAATTTAAGATTTTTTTGGTAATTTTTCCATCCTACATTTCTATCCCTCAAAATAAAAAATAAAAATAAAAATAAAAAAACGTTGAGGATTTCTAACTGTAATAGGTCGTTTATAAACGTCCTTACCAATCACTACAATCCTCACATCATTCCCCTCAAAAGAAAAATCGCAGTAGTCAAAATCCGGCCGTGAAACGTTTTCTAGAAAAGAATGGTGTGTTCCTTCCAGCTTACCATATAAAAACTATAAAATATCCAAAATTCTCCGAACTACGGTGGTCAATGACAAGTATGCCTCATTTGAATGCTATTATACATGGAATATTAGACTTTGGTCAATCTCTCAAAATGTCGTTATATATGTTTTTTTTCCATCTAGAAGTTGGACCAGTCCAACGTGGGGTGCTGCGAAACTTCTTTGTCAACTAAAACAACTAAGCAATTACACACACATTCCCTAGAATCTATAAATACTCATCCGTTGTTGCTCAACATCTTCACAGCAAACTCGACAGTCTTCTTCTACCTCCAACTAGATCTTATTCACAGTACTCTGTATTCAGATCTTTACTCTGACAAACAAACATGGGCGTCATTACCTTTACTCAAGAATTCACAACCTCAATTGCTCCATCCAGAATGTTCAAGGCTTTGATTCTCGATTCGCACAATCTCATCCCCAAGATTGCCCCCCAAGGCATCAAGAGCATCGAGTTTATTGAGGGAGATGGAGGAGTTGGAAGCATCAAACAGACTAATTTTGCTGAAGGTATGTATTGTCCTTAATCAATGATATGCATACTCCAATCTGTCCTTCTTATCGATTCCTATTCTAGTGATTCTAAACATGAGTTTTAATTTGGTGGCTTGTTATGCCAGGTGGTCACTTGAAGTGTTTGAAACATAAGATCGATGCTCTTGACTTGGATAATCTAGTTTGCAAATACACCTTGATTGAAGGCGATGTGATCTTTGATAAAATTGAATCGGTTGCCTATGAGGTCAAATTTGAGGCTTCAAGCAATGGCGGATGCATTTGCAAGATGTCCAGTGAGTATCACACCAAAGCTGGTGTGGAGCTTAAAGAAGAGGACATCAAACAAGGCAAAGAGAAGGCTATGGGGTTGTACAAGGTCGTCGAGGAGTACCTTTCAGTCAATCCCGATGTCTATGCTTGATGCGCATTCTAGACCTTTTGTTTCATCAAAAGTGATGCGAGGATTTTTCATCAATCTTTTCTTTTGAGCCAAGTTGTATTGGATTTGCTTGGGGAGATCTACGTCAATGGGTCGTGATCTCCTCCAGGATTTGCCACGTTGAAATAAAATGAATTTCCTTTAGGAGGTAATAAATAATAAAGTCTTAGTCGACTAATTTCTATTCTTTTAATTCATATTAAGTCTTTATCGGCATGCGCCAAGTTCCATGTTGACAGCTTAATTTGACTGCTGCTGACCCTTCATAAGGCATTGTGCTAACTCGATTTCCATATGGGAAGTAGCATGCTCCAAGTTATTTTGGTGTAATACACTAATAGAGATATCAGCAACACAATAGACAAGAAAGCGAAATAACATAACATTGGATAATATGAAAGAATATTGGCCTGCAAATTAGCGTATGGACTGCACGAGGATGCTTGCCAAATCGCTAGGCTATTGGTACAATTTGATCGGGGCGACTGCAGGTGTACCAAGTTTAGTGCATATGCACTTGCATGGCTGTAAGACGATAATGAAACAGAAGCAGCTTTGTCGAGGTCAAGAAAAAGACAGATTACAATAGGATACAAAGTTCCTTCTGTGTCTCTAATCTACCTTGCCATTCTCTCCTGGAAAAATTGTGAAAAGAGGGGAAGATACTGCTGTAGGATTTGCAAATGAAATAGAGTATCTTCAAGCGTCACATTCGACTGATGATCCACCCAAGTCTTGAGTCTGAGAATGATTAAGGCTTTTTAATTGGTCATGAAATAGTATACTCTCTTGGCCTTTTTCCCACTTGGTTTGAACCCGTGTAGATGATGCGTTCCAGTATACCGATTGCAGTTTACAGGAAATTGAGGGTGCCAAGCTTCAAGAATGAATTAATACGCACGTTCTGATGCCAAGATCTCCCACAGCTGTATTCTTTACTAGAAATTCAATCATTATCTTGCTATTTGCGTTGTCCATCTTGGAAACATGCTATGCAACAGATGGCTATACGACAGAAGTTAATGACGGAAACCTAATATGCAATTCAGACCAACCCGAGTAGAAACACACAGGTTATGTGCAAGCTGTGTTACCTGAAGTGATGTTGGCAGCATATTCTGAGAAAGCCAACTAAAAAAAGCAAGTAAAAGTTCATCAAAGGTAACATTGTTGGACTGTGATTTCTACCGAAATTCGCCAAATGCTTTTGTAAAGAGTTTCAACACCACCTGTTTAACATTGCCAAACCAAATGACAAATAATATACGCAGTCCACAAAGGAAAGTTTATTGCCACCTCAAAGCTCATCAAGGGCTTGGAAGGTTGTGATGAGAACAACCAACTTTCTCTGAAAACAACGCTAGTAAAAGTACTTTGTGCTGTGAGGTCAATAGTGTTTTGGCAAGGTTTCACATAACTGATCGCAGCTCAGATTCATGACCACCAGCAAAAGAGTGCAAGATAGGAGCAAGAACAAGAGGGTCCATGATCTTGAAATCGCCACCCAGAAGCATTAAGTGGTGTCTTGAATTGAAGAAAGAACCTGAGATGATAATCCCCATGAGGTCGTTGGATTGATACTGGCAACAAATTATTTTGCCCAAGACAGACCGTATAGTGGATTTTATTTGGAAGTCACCAAAACTGTTTTGAGTAGTGTAAAGATCAGATGGGGCTATTGTAGCGTGGAATGAACAAAGAAGCTGCAGACTTGCCAGAGGAAGAGGAGAGATTGATTAGGGACCACTCCGGCATGATTGCTGAATACGTGACTAGGATGTTGATGGTTTCGGTCAATAAACAGCTTCTTCTAGACGAAATTGCTCATTCCAGGAGAGAGTTTGGTTTGCCAGCCATAATGGGGGTATCAGAATCTACCTCTCATAATCCAAGGTTGCTTTCCCTATCTTTCCCCTTGAAGTTTGCTAACACCTACAAGGTGTATAGAAATGGAGGGAAGACTGAGCACTTTCAGAAAAGGTCTTACATATCTCCTTATGCTGATGCACATGGCCTCCAAGCTGGATTGAAAGAATTCGATAAAAGGACCATTGCGGCAATGTTTGAGCTACTGAGCTTCACAATGGAAAAGAGGTTGGTAACCGATCATCTCACCCACTCTTGACGAGAATTCGTGATGCCTCAGAAGCTCATGAGAATCCTGTCAAAGCATTTTTGGCATTTTCTAGGTCTCTGAGAGTGGGAAGAGGTTTAGTGTTTTCTTGACGGGAGCTTATGAAGGTGCAGAGCTGATTCAGAAATGTCCGTTGGTTTTTTCGAAGGAATAGGTCCTAGAGGAAGATAATGATTTTCTTGAGGATAGAAACTTTTACAGGCTTATCGGATATGGAAGATAATGATTTTCTTGAGGATAGCTCTGAGGACGAAGGCATCCCTATGCAGCTTGACCAAGAGGAAGCCATCGGTGAATTGGAGGATATTGCAGGTGGAGACAGCTCCTTCATGGATATTGGTAAAATTGACAGCGCATACAAACCTCCTGATTCAATTTAAGGTCCAGTGTTCTTGTTTGAGCTGTCGAGATTACTTTCTTTTTCTGTCTTTTTCTCCACAAGTTCAAAGTTTTGAGTATCTGCTGTATAGATTAAATTAGACAAACTTGCATTGACATCTGTAAACTAAACCAAATAGCAGGCTGATCCAGCTTATTCCTCATTTGTCCTTAATATTGCCTTTGAAATTAAGAAGACTCATTCTTTAGTTTGAATGATAGATGGCTTTCTACAGCTTTTGGTGGTGCGGAAATGACATTGTGAATGTGCATTCTTTCTTATACCTGATTGATGACATAAATTGTGTTTGTGATTTGTTGCATGAGCTAGCATCCGCTGGATGCCATTTTGCAATGTTCCAAACTTAATGGAGATGACGTTGGGTAATTAGCTTTCGAATATTGTGACTAGATTTCTTCTTGTGCTCATAAAAACCATGACATCGAAGAACTGTTTGCCTTCAACCAAACTGCTATTACGTGTAGTTAAAAACATATTGCATTGGTTAATTTTATGTTCTTTTCTTTGTGACGATATACCATGGTTGGTAAATCTCATTTCTCTTGAAGTTATTCTAAATGACATTGAATAATTTTCTTTTGGTTACATCTCTTCTCAAGCCTGATGAAGGCATAGGACGTTGCAATAGCTTACAAGGTTGTATTTTTTAAATTCAATTGGCTAGACATATATAGACCAGAAAGGATACTTCAGCCTTACCCTTAACAATATATTTTGTCTTTGATACGCAAAGGTGACAATGTAGTCGACAAACCTTTTGGGTCACCATCACAGTTAGAGAAAGTATTTCATGTCATTCATGAATAGTTTGTTGTCGAGCACATGAAACTTAGGGACAGTAATGACCAGGGTGACAAAGTGTTGCAGAGAAAGGAAATGAACAGGTTCTTGGGAGCTCATTATCTGCTTCTAGCGATGCTGCAATGCTGAAGGTGACGATGGATGGATGTCACCCTGCATATCGAAGGTTAGGATGCAAAAGAAGATAAAGGAAGCTGTCTATACAATGACTAATATCAAATTGCAGATTAACACAAAGAAAAGGGAAAAAAAAAAAGCGCTTTGCCCGCCTTCCTGGTTGGAGAGACTTCTTTAGTCCTTTGCATCAGCGATGCCTCCTGGTGTAATCTGGAAAACTTGTGTTCGTCAAGTTTAACGTAGATGGAATAAATCTCAGTCTCATCTTATTGAGAGATGAGCTCTTGCTAAATTTTCTGACAATATTGAGGGATGGTGTTGATAGATGTGCATCATCTACGCAGCACAACCTGCACAGCTAGTCTACCAGTAATAATTGGAAAAATTCTCGATATGCGCTTCTTTTTGTTTAACTCCTCTGCACAAAATTCACATATATGTTCATGGATGTCCGTGCAACATCAAGTATACTGTGAATATCATGCTTAAATCAGGTCTCCACCTATCTCTATGTAGACTCAGTATCGACTTTCTCACAGATTTGGATATAGACTTCTAGATATTTTACTTGGTCTCCGCAACATGATGTGATAAGTTTCAATGAAGTACATAACTAGAGAAAGATCTGGTGCAAAAAGGATATAGCTTCAGCTTCGGGTAGGTTTGGAGCATCAAACACCTTGCAGACGCGCTGCTCACCTTTGCCTTTCCTAAACATCAACCTAATTGTGGCTGCATGAGCCAGAACATGCCCACCTGCAGGTTTCTTTGGGTCTGATATGAATACACCTCCACCTGGATCAGCTATGACTGAAACAAATAAATCAAAGACAAAGTCATCAAAAAAAACATCTTTTTCCTAACTCATGGACTGCAGCTACTGTGCACATCACCAGTTTGCAACAAATAGCTAGTTCTTGAGATTAACAAGAATTATATGAGCTTAGTGCAGTCCCCAATTTGGTATCTGTCAGTAAGCAACCATCAAACGGCTAAATTGGATAAGAACTTTTAATGGATGCACGACTATGTGGGAGAAATGAGATGTGATGCAGTACCTTGATTGGTCATGTACACTGCCACGTTAAATTCCTCAGCTATCTTAATTAAACGTGAGAGCATTTGTGCCAATTTTTGCTGCAATTTGGAATCCATTAGTGTCAAACCAGATAAGCTGAAGAATCACAACTCGCATGATTTGATGGTTTTAGGATCAACCTGGCGCTCTGCAAGTTCTCCTCTTCCAGTAAAATCCACTCGGAAGAGAGCAATCACTGAATCTACAATCTGAAAATAGTACTCACCTTGGGTCAACCATCCACACCTCAGAAAATCTGTATGGTTTGATTCTCAAGCAGTGTGTCTTACCAGCAACCTAAATGGTTCTTCAGACATTTTGGCAGCCAAACCAAGAAGCAAGTTGTACTGATGCTCATAAGTATAGGCACGGGCATAAATGATCTGAAATTCATGGAAAGACTAGATTATAGCGAGTACACTAGCCAGAAAAGAAGGAAGAGTTGCCACCTGTATAGAAAGCTTAGCTTACATTATCTAGGACTGCACCAGGATCCATGCCAAATCTCTCGGCAATTGGTACAATTCGATCAGGGCGACTGCAGGTGTACCAAGTTAAGAAAGTGCACATGCAATTACATGGACATACGACAATTATGAAACACAAGCAGCTTTGTCGAGGTCAAGATAAATACAGACAGATTATAATAGGATACAAAGTTCCTTCAGTGTCGATATAAGCTACCTTGCCATTTCCTCCTCTCATGTGAGTTGGCAGCTGAAATTTTTCGATGAACATGGAATCCACAAACCATAAATAAAGAATGATTGAAAACAGAGGTGATTACTGTTGTAGGATTTGCAAATAAAGTAGAGTATCTTCAAGCATCACATTCGATCGATGACCAACCCAAGTCCAAGTCTGACAATGATTAAGGCTTCTAATTGTTTATGACCTAGTACGGTCTCCTGGCCTTTTTCCTACTTGGTTTGAACCCCTGCATGTTATGCATTCCAGTATACTGACAGCAGATTACAGAAAATGACAGTGCCATACTTCCAGAATCACCTAATACACTCTGTTGCCAAAGATCGCCCACTGCTGTATTCTTTACTAGAAATTCATCACTATGTTACCATATGCATTCTTCATCTAGGAAAACAGAAAATGAAACAGAAGTTTATGACAAACCTAATATGCAATTGGACCAACCTGAGTAGAAACACACAGAGTATGTGCAAGCTGTGTTTTTCCAGACCTGAAGTGATGTCAGCAGCATTTTCTGAGAAAGCCAACTAACAAAAGCAATTAAAAGCTCATCAAAGGTAATGTTGTTGGACTGTGATTTTCACCGAAATTCGCCAAATGCTTCTGTAATTGCCAGAGTTTCAATACCACCTGTTTAACATTGCCAAACCAGTGAAAGTTGTTCTTGTTGAAATGCATGAAGAATAATAATAAACACAGTCCAAAAAGG
Source organism: Eucalyptus pauciflora (assembly GCA_007663325.1). NCBI lineage: Eukaryota > Viridiplantae > Streptophyta > Magnoliopsida > Myrtales > Myrtaceae > Eucalyptus > Eucalyptus pauciflora. The sequence goes on from VMYD01000281.1 coordinate 1,113,776, forward strand.
AAAGTTTATTACCGCCTAACAGCTCATCAAGGGCTTGGCTTCCAGTTGTGATGCGAACAACTGACTTTCTCTGGAGACAAAGACATTAAGAGTACTTTGTTCTGAGAGGTCAACAGTGTCTAGAGCAAGTGCAGCTGTCTCCAATTCATATGCTAATTTGCAGGCTTTATTCTTCCGAACCATTCTGGCTCGAAGTTTGCAGAATTAAGAACTTACTCTGAGCAGAGCAGTACTTCCAGTAATATAACCAAAATTCTGATGAAACAAATTGAAGTCAATGCGAGATGCTCATAAAAGTTCTAATTGAATGGAACTGCCATCTCAGGTATACAAAGAATTTAAAAGCTCTAACCACTATCTTTTCAGCAGCTTCACATATCTTGTCAACTTTTGCTTCAGATAAACCTTTGATTCCAGTTAAGTGCTACCAAAAAGAAGAACAAAGACAAAGTGAATCACCTTAGCCAAATAATACCTCCACCTAATTTTCAGAACTGAAGATCAGATTACCTTCCTTGTATGCATCATCAAGCCATTGCAAGTGTAGATTCCTGCATCCTGTAGTTTTTTCACATCTCCAGCATTTATTCCCTGAGATATAACTGCAAAAAAAAAAAAAAACAACAACAACAAAAAAAACAAAAAAAATGTGAACATTTCAGAAAGAAAATGAAAACAACTCATCATCGTCTTAAACTCCATGTTTTCTGGAGAATGTAGAATGTCAGGACAAAAGCATCTAATGACAATTTAGTGTTCCGACTGTGCTACATCACAAATACATGGAAAACAAGACATGCAATGGCGCAATTCCAATCTCATGTAACATAACAAGGGCCGAATCGCTCTTGTGCGATCAGAAGACAAAAACTAAAACTATCGCATGCACAGACAATCACGACAGGTTCAAGATGAAGGTCGAGATGTAAAAACACTAAGAGATTGACGGTGATGATCCAGGAAAATCGAGCTAAACTGAGCAACCAAACTGAGAATCGAGCTCAACCGCTCAGCAGTAATCAGAGTCACTTAATATCGATATTCAAAGAAATTTACAGTCACAGCTCCATCGAACTATTTGCATTCTATTTCATCTTCAGAACGTAGGCCGAACCAACTAGACGAGAACATGCTCTTGAACTCATTTTTTTTTTTATATGTAAAACGGAGCTAGCCAAGTCAATAAACGCCTAGCTGATCAGAAAACCACGATCATCATCTCGGAATCAGACCGAATCGTCGATCGCGAGCCTAAAACACGACGCTCCGCAACTCACCGCAAAAGCGACGACATGAACAGACCGTTTTGCCATAACTTACGTCTGTCGATCGTTTCGAACAGGTCTCCTCCGTCGTCGTCGTCGTCGACGTCTTCTCGCGCCACCATCTGCAGCTGGCCGCTCTGCTCTTCGGCTCTGAACGTCGACGAGAAACGCCGAGACGAAACTCAGGATCGCGAAAAGGGACGTGAATCGAAATCCGCGGGAGATCGCAAGACTCACTTGAGAGATGAGAGCATCTTCGAACGGCGGAGTTTGACGATCGGCGATGAAGTTCCGTGCGTCTGCAATTCGCTCCTGCGGAGAAGAAGAGACTTTCGAATTTTTGAGGATTTTCGAAACGATCGGAAATCGGAGGGAATGTTATATATATAGGCGGGGAAGCGGGAAAAATGGCCCTCTGCATTTTTCTTTTTCTTTTTCTTTTTTAAGAAAAAGAGGTTTAATTGAGTTTCGTTATTGTGAAATGGATCTTATAATTTGAGCTTTGATGGATCTTATGTATTCTTAAAATTCTTTCCTAGAGAGGGAGAGAGAAAATCGAATTTGATTTTTTTTATTTCGCATTGAAAAGTTCAGTTCGATTTGGCTTGATTTTGTACTTACTCCAATTATGCTTAGCTTATAATTCTCTTAAATTGGACCAAATAAGATTCTTTTTAGAAAGATAAAAGAATTTTCGCTAAAAACAAAAAAATAATTGATTTACATTATGGTTAATTTTTGGTTTAACTGCATTTTACTCGAACTCCACACTTATCACTCACAAAATTGTGACAATATAAACTAACACTAAGACATTTGGAGTGACTTGCCAAGCGCTTGTTCATGACTAGTTTAGTAACCCAATCATTTAGTAAAGGATGATGAGGATATGGAGCACATTTAATGTCTAAAATTTGATTTGTATTTAATACCGAACTCTTTCAACTAAAATTTACAAAATAAGCAATTCAAACTTAAAGAATTATAGTTGTCTCCAACTTATTTTTCATAATTTTTTTTTTTTAAAGTAAGTCATACAATGAGAAGATGTTTAACTGCTACGAATTAAAAGTTACAATGCTTAGTTTCGATAAGTCCGATTTATTACTTTTATTAAACTTTACTATGATGGTAAGTTCCAGTGACATATCGCATTGAAGCGTGTGAGCCCTCTTATGCTATCAATTACTCCTTGTCTTTATTAGACAATCTCAATTTCTTTGGAAATGACACATTCTTCTTAATGATGTACTGGCTTTGATAGTATTTGTAATGGGAAAATGATATCACAAGTCCTATAATTTTCATATGTCCTTCACTTTTAGTGACAAAACTTGTTTTTGGATCTTTTGAGCATCATTTCAGCGTTATCAGCGATTTATATAATTGGAAAATCCGACATGATAATATTTTATTATGAATCAGTTTGTGTGACTCCAAAGAGAAATCTGCTTAGCAAAAACCATAAAAACAACGTTGTTTTGGCCCTACTAATATAAAGACAAAGGCCAAACCCAAGAGAATTGCGAAGCCCAAAAATTGATGATTCATAATATCCAATGAAAATTGTTATATCCCAAAAATCCAATCCGAAGATTTTTTATTTTTTTTTGTCGGTCCTACTATATTCTTACTCTAACACTCACTCTAAGACTTTTTGCTCTGCCTCTTTGCAGGGCGTGGAAGTTGAAACCCACTCCTGAAACTTAATCGTCCCCACCCCAACCCCCTAAGAAAGTGGGGATTCGAACCCCTCACCTCCCCTTTCCATATTGGAAGAGTGACTACTGGGGCAAACCCCAGTGGTTTATTCAGAGATATTAAGAACCAAAAGGCTGAATCAAACCAAACAAATAGCGGTATCCATGAAGTCAATAGAACTAATGGAGGCAAGGAGATGAAAGGTTTCAAAGAGTAGACAATAAATCAGCTTCGTGCTCCGTACTATTCAAGAATAAAAAATAAACCAAAAAATCGAGTAAAACAATTTCTCGGCCACTTTGGGTTCGATTTCCTCTCGTCGTCGCTGTTGTTTTTTTTTTTTTTTTGATGATCCTGGAACCACCGTACAGCAGGCAGCCGTCAGCACAAACTAGGGGGAGTACTAGCACTGGGGCCCACCTCCCACGGCATTTCACTTAAGTCGCGCGATGGGGGCGCGGAGTTTCGAACCCTTCCCCTTCCGGATGAGGGGGCAGGGCGCGAACCAGCGCATCCATCGTGGGATAGGTTTCTCTCGTTGTTCTTCATGATGGAAGTAGCACTTCTTGTCGCAGATTCTTATTCCGTGATTGAGCACAAATGATGGGGTTAGAGACCGGTGACTAAAAACGCAATCAAACAATTTTATAAGTACATATAAAATGACAAAAAGGCAAAACAAAACTCCTTGGCACTTCTGGTGAATCTAGAAATGAACTAGGACCTCTTGTCCCACGTTGATGTATACTCATTCTGAGGCAACTCGGCCATCGCAAACATTAGCACAACTTCATAAAGATGAGACAATGCTGAGCACGAATTCAAGGATTGAATTGATAGTGTTGGATGGGGGAGATATGAAAGATCTCAAATCTTAAAAGCCATGTTAGATTTAAATAATTCACATAAGATGAAGTGCCTGAATATATCACTAAAGGCACTGAAGTGATCAAATATGACGCTCTAATGATTGAAAAAAAAAAATAGTATTGAAGTTAGCATCGTACGAAAATTATGACATTCATTGTATCCTTTTTCCTTTTTGTAACTACCCAGGCTCGATCCATGTGGGTTGAACCAAAAAAATAGAGTGCTTCAAGGAGTGATTATTCCAATAAATGTAACTGTTGAGAGGTTTTGAAGTTGACAAAATTTTCCGGTTCTAACACTCATATTAAGAATAGATTGTTTATAAATTGTTTCTAAAGAACTATAGAAGACTTCTATCAAAGTTTATTTTATCCCAAAAGCATTTCCCACTCTAATGAGTCCAAAACAAGATCGTGTTTAGAACGAGGAAGAGTCCAAAATTAGACTTAATATGTTTGCGAGACAAATCCGAAATGAACTTTATTTGGAATCTATTCTATAATGACTAGTTTCTAGTTAAGGATTTCACTTACCATGTACGATTACATTGATTGAGTCAATTACAAATTGACAAAAATCAATCTTGAAGATAAGTTTCATATATTTTTTTTTGAAGAATGTCAACGGCTAGCGTGGCATGGAGAAGTATTTAAAGGAGCTCATTCGGTCAAGAAGAAATAGGAACGTGAACTTGAAATTCCAAAGTCTGAAGTTACTCTCAATTGTTTCTCTTCGTCTCTAAGTATTACAGATTTTTGTGATCAAAAGAGAAAACACAAAAAGAGTGTCTTAGTGAGCTAAAGAGATCTAACACTAAGTGTTTGCACTCATGCATTGTAATTTTTTGTTGATCCTATAGTGAATTCTAGCCAGTCGGCTATCATCATGAGAAAATGGACGTGGGCTTGATCTAAGCTAAACTACTATATAATTCATGTGCAATCTTCTCTTCCCTTAACTCTTTATTTAAAATCCGTTACACTCTTTTTGATCTTTACAAAAATCTGTTGTTTCGCAAAACTGTTTTTATTCCTCATTCAAATTTTACTTGTATCTTATTTTATTTCGCAATCATTTGTTAAAATCCTTTCTAAACACCTATTCACCCCATCTAAGTGTTATTTCTAGTTTTTTTTTTAGTAACTCACGCTTATGAATAACTTCATGAATAAGCTCCCTTACGGAGACTTTAGATGATGCATAATAGCGAGAGTATGTGCTGATGGATTGAAAAAAAAAACACTGGGGCTTCACCCAATATGTTAAACAACTAGGTTTGAAATTCATTCTTGGATATAGCTTAATTACCTATATATATATATATATATATATTTCAGTACTATGTAACAAGAACTTTTCATATAAAGATTTTCCATGTTGTTCGTGTAGGGGAAAAAAAAGGTTAAGAGCTATATTATGGGATAAGAAACTACAAGGTGTCATATAACGTTTACTTGAATGCGGTAACTCTCTTTTTTTGATCAGTTGAATGCCATAATTTCTAAAAAAATAATTACTTGTCATAACTTTCAATCTACGACTAGGGGTGTGCAAAGGAACCAGGAGATGCCTGGACCACCTGGAATCAGACCAGACCGGCCTAGAACCAACGGTTCTCATGGCGACCAATTTGGTTCTCGGTTCCAATTTAATGGAACAAGTAAGTATAGGTCCAATTCTCAATTCTAAGCATAGAATCACCCAACCATTCACCCAAATCGAACCGATATATATATATTAAAAAAAAAAGAAATTTCATCTCAATTACTTAATTATTTTGTAGTTTTTTGACCAATATATTTGTAGTTATTTAAATATTATTATCTCTTGGTAATAGGATTAACCCCCTGCTTTTTTTTTCCATTCTAATAATCAATTTACTTGCTTTCTAAACCGAAACAAAATAAACAAAGAGGAAGAAGAGAACCGATTGAAGATGTCAATAAATGTTACAATGCTTTGTCATCATGTACAAATTTACAAGCCAACGACTCATATTAAGAGCATAAATAAAAACTAGGTGCACCATAATATTAATTGATTAATGCAATTTGTAGAGATGGGGAACCGATTTCATAGACTCACTTGGGAACCAGACCAGAGAAGTGGCCTGGCTCTGGTTCCTATTGGTCATTACTAGGCTATTTCTGTTTCTAAGGTGGGAACCGTCCACCCGAACCATGTTCATCCCTATTGAGTGCTATAATTTCTAAAAAATTTCATCCAAGTGTTGTAATCCAAAGTGGCATGCACTTGTAGCGAATATTTTTAAAAAGTTATGATACTTAAGGGCACGTATGATAACCATTCGATTTCCATTCTAGAACTATTTTTCTATTTCAGACTTATTTCTGGAACAGAAATTCGCTTGGTAAAACTATTTCATTTTTCTATTTTTTGAAATAGATTTTTACTTCAGAAATAGGTTTGGAACATAAATAAGAAATAATTTTTTTTTTACTTTTCTATTTCTTAAACAAATATGAAAAATAAAAATAAAAACTCTTCTTATCGTTCATCCTTGCTACTAGCCGGTTGTTCATATGTTGCCGCCAGCGATCCACCATAGGCACTCCCCAGCCATTGCCGCAACTGACGCTAGTTGCCGGTCGCTAACTGCCCATATGTCGCCACCGACTGTTGTCCACAGTTCGCCATCGCCACTCCCCAACCGCCATTGATAGCCGGCTGCCGATTGCCGCCAGTTGCCCCAGTCGTTGCCACTCGGGAGAAAGAAATTTTGTATTATTATCAAACGTGTATTTTTGCTTAAAAATTCATTTAAAAATAAATATGGATAAATCTATTTTTCTTACAAAAATCAATTTTTAGCTAGAATAGTTATTATTCGCGCCTTAAGTGATTGGAAAAAAAAATTATAACATTTATATAGGAAAATTATGGTATTTGATTGTCCTCCTCTCCTATTTAATAGACTATTTTACAATCCCATGATAGAGCTTTTCTTTCTTTCTTTTTTTATTTTTTTTGGGGAATTAGTAAGACGTTAGAGAGCGTGGCGAGTTGCAAATTGTCACAATTGCACGTGTCATGTTGCAATTTGTTTGTGATGTTAGGAGAAGATATTTGGCCGGACAGAGGAGGGGCCAAGATTGTTCACGGAGAAAACGCCCGAGAGGGAGGGTTGTTCTCACGCGTCTTGGAGAGCGTGGCCGAGACACGATTATCTTTATTTGCGCCATTTCGATTACTGTGCAGAATTCGTACGCCCGAAAATGGCCCAGAAAAGAAATAAATGCGACGTGGCTGTGCACGCAGCTGGGGGTGGTAATCAAGTTTCATAGTCGGATTTTTATTTGGGTCAGATTAATCGAATTTTGTAATGGTGAAAGGACTATTCTTTTTTATTAATTATGCTATAGAATTTATGCACACTTAATCTATTTCACCAAAAATGATGATGAAATATCCTTCAAGAATATGAATGGTTTAGCGAGTGAATCAGTAAAGGTTGTACAGCAATAACAAAATGCGAAGAAGTACAATATTAGGAATGATAGTTGCCAAAATTATATAAGATACAAGAAAGTAAAGATAAATTATAAATTTGTGAGAATGTTGAGTTCTTTGATTGATTGTGAGTCATTTTATAATGAACACACTTGGGATATTTATAACTCTTTGAAGATGGTTTCAGGATGTTGTGGATGACTTCCTTGGCGAGTTGTCTATCTTCTTTAAACTATTGATTATTTTGTTCATTGTTAACCAAATTCGACTAAGTTCTAATATTTGTCAATAATAATTAAAACTTGGTTATTTTTTTGTGTCAACACACTCCTTTTAAAAGAATTGAACAATTGATCAATCATTTGATTCTTATAAATTAGATAATTAAGAGTAATCAAATGCCTTACTGTCAATGGCAAAGTTAATATTTCCCTTCTAAATTGCCATTTGTATTGCTATCTTGAAAACAACACAATTCATTGTGTTATAACTCTAGGAATGGTGCCCCTTGCCTTATTTTGTGTAAATTCCTTGCTCAAGATAGCTTAACCTTCCGTTAATTTTATCAGGCCATCTTTTATGGAGTAAATCAAAGACTTCATCCCACTTATTAATGTCAAACGAGTAAACTTGAGTGTCTTTAGCCTTGACCATTCTTGTGTCTTTTATTTTGGTAGGCTTCAGGGATTAATAAATGTAAGACTTGTTGAGCATCAATTTTGCAAACATTTATTTTAATGTTTTCATAGAGGTTGGATTCATATTCTGACTCTATTAGAGCCATGTTTTGTATAAAGTATTCATGTGTCTCTTTATCTCTATCTTTTAGCGATTGCTCATATTTAGACACTCTTGTTGCCAATTGAAATAAATTAACAAAGTCTTGATCTTCAAATATTTCTCGCAAGTCAAATTTTAATCTATTGAAAGTCAAATTAGCGACTTCTTTATGATAGCGAAGTGAAGCATCCATTTTTTGCCTTTTTAAATTGAGCAATAAATTGATCGACTGACTAACTATTATGTTTGATAAAATCTAGCCAAATTAGCGATCGATACTTCGAGTATTGTTCTATAAAATTAAGAATGGAATTGTCTTTCCATCTCCTACCCAATTAGACACTACGTTGGGTGGTAAATTAGCATATTAAATGAAAGCAATTTTCAACAAAGATACGAAACAACCTAAATCTTAAAAACTCATTTGTCTCTACTTCCCCAAATTGGGCTATAAATCAAACAATGTGTTTGATGATCAATTGTTCATCTCCACTAGTAAAAATGGCAAAGTCGAGCATATTGAAACTTCTTGGAAAGGGCTGATTATCAATCCATTCAAATGCGGTTTCCTATAAACAAGTGTGATAACAATCATGTCCAACCCCAATTGTTGTCAAACTTCTTCGGCAAACTATGCAGCATCCAAGTGTGGATTTGGTTGGCCATTTTTTCCCTAGGTAGTGATGCTGGTGTTGCCGGATTATTTATGTTAATTGACATGTTAAGCCCAATAGGAATATTCACACTGAGTGGTACCAATGAGGCTACTTGCCTTGCATTTTCAACATTTGGCAATTGACTGTCTTGTTCAATAGTTTGATTTGCCAAATTATTATCACCAATTTGGTTATTTTGACCAACATCGGCCTGATTATTATATTTATAAGAAGATTTATCACTTATGGCATTAATGACAATTGGCTTTATCACATTTGAAATGTGACTCACCATATCATTTTGCTATTTTTTGAGCAAATCTTCTCATGGTAGACACCATACTAGAATTTAGAGCAACATCCCTTAGCTGCTTTTCAGCAAGAGGCCTTAAAAAGATCACCCTCTTTGCGTTGATTTTTACTCCTATTGCTTGTTGATAGCGTATGTCCAACCCATGGCAATTGCGAAGGTGGAAGTGAAGTTTTGAAGAATGACTTGGGAGCCCTCTTTGACAAAAATAGCTATAAATTTTGTGATCCTTAAAAAAAATGGTTGACTGATTTTCTAAAAGGTAACAAATAACGAATTATCGGGAAAATAGCTTTCCACAATTTTGAAGTGCTTCTATAGATGAGTCACAAAAGCAAAGCCGAGAGGAAATTATGATTTCCAATTTAACCTGCCAAATAATAATCATGAATTTTTGCTATTCGACAATTTATATTTGATTGCTTTCCTGTAATTATGTGAAAATTTACCGAATAATTCCAAATCACGGCCAAGTTGCCAGCGTGATTATGAGAATGAAATCTACCCTGAGAAAAAAGAAAGGTGGAATGCTCTCCCTGCTGCTTTGCTAATAGCGTCTTGACTCGATCAAAAGCAAAAGAATTCACCTCTCACACGAAATTAGCCGAACACATGAAAAATAGAGCAAAATGATTACAATTTACTCATTTCTATTGACACCTGAGTTTTAGTCAACAATTCAAATCTTCATTCTTGTAACAGTACAAAATAAAAGAAAATGACCAGATAATGGCAAAAATAAATAAATAAACGGATAACAAGCAAATCAAAAGAAAAATAAAAATTAATTAAAGGAAGGATTAATTGGGTTTTGGTCCAATTTGTATAAACCCACGAGAGGGACCTGACACAATTCGTCAAATCTGCCATCCGCGGCCCAGGTCAATTCACGCGGCCCATGCCCAAACTCATCACCTTGGCCCATGGACCTAATTTTGATGAATGGTGTCAGCCCATGCTTTACTGGTGAATATAAATTAAGCCCATTGAGCTAGAATTAACTTATACAAGCCCATAAAGAGCAAAAGAAGGAAAACCCTAAGAAAAACAAAAGGGGTTTGCGCATGTCAGGAACTACGAATTGTTCCTAGGGTTGGTTCGAACCGGTTCAGACTACGAAATCAGGAATTGACCGAGTATTTGCCTAGTCCCAATTTTTGTAAACTTAAACTTAACTGATTCTTGTGCAGCTTTGAGTTGGCCAAGTAAAGCAGATTTGGGACGATACCTAGATGATTTGGGATGATACCTAGATTTAGGGGTGAGCATCGGTCCAGGGTTAACCCTAGATTGACCCTGGATCGGCCCAACCCTGTTGGTTCTGGTCCGGTTCTCAAGGAGACTGGGTCGGTCCTTGATCCTAGGATTCTTGGACTAGCGTTGTGTGGATTGGTCCTCAGTCTTGAGAGTTCATGGTCGGTTAAATCCGGACCAACCATCACTATATAAATATTATATATCTAATATATTATTTATAATTTTTTTATATAGAGAAAACCTTAAAATAAACGACGTTAACAACATTAAATAGCCCTTTAGTGAGGAGTTCAAGTAATTTTATATTATTCTTTAATAACTTAGATTTTTAATATCTTGTATGGCGTCAATAGTTATAATTTATGAATGAGGAAAATGTTTTTGTGAGGAGTCCTCACGGCGTCCAAAAGAACATAAATAGTTTCTTACGGTATCCTCCTCTAGTACTAGTTCTCTTCTGTCTTATTTGTCCTCTTAGTCTTCAATTTGCCAAAATCGAAAGAAACAACTTCTTCGCTCGCCACTCGACACTCGCCTCGCTTGCTTTGGGTCACACGTGCTGCTTGCCGTTCGATGCTTGCTTGGCTTGTTGCTCTCTGCTCGACACTCGATGCTTACTCTGTTCGACGCTCACCCCACTAGACCCTCACTGTTTGCCTTTCTTAGCCGATCTCACTCGTCGTCGAACCCATTGGGTCGGTCCGGTCCTCAATTGCCCTTTCAAGGAGTACAAAAAATGAAATAATAAATTATTGGTTGGTTCCGGGTTGACTTTGGAATTGGACTGAACCCATTGGGTCAGTCCAGTCCTCAATCGCTTTTTCAAGGAGTACAAAAAATGAAATAAAAAATTATCAGTTGGTCTCGGGTTGCCCCTAGAACCCGACCAAACCCACTGGGACGGTCTGTCCTCGACCCCAAACTCAATAGGGTCGGTCCTCGGTCCCAAAAATTGAGGATCAACACTATGTGGGTTGGTCCTAAGGTTAAAGGGTGGACCGGCCCAACCTAGACCATACTCACCCCTACCTAGATTGAACCGCCTTGGATGCTCATCTTTAAGACTAATTGTGTAGCTCATATATATATGAAGATATAACGACATTGATGATTTTTGTAATTTTAGCCAAAATTTAAAACCATCTCTTTATTTTTCTATTCAAAATGATTCTTGCACTTTTTAAAAAAAATCTACCTTTCACTCTCGAGGTTTCAATAACGAATTAGGCTGATGTGCAATTCACATCGTTAAAAAAAAAAAAACTGGATTTCTTTGTTTTACCAACATTTACTCTCTTTCATCATCACATATTTCAATATTAATTTACTATAAAATTTGTAATTCAACTTTAAACATAAATTATAAAGTACTTATGTACAATAATCGATGGTATTATTTCGCAATTGAAACTTGTACACTGTTTTTTTCATAAAAAGAGTAGAATGAACTCTCATGAAATGCCCGTTCCACGTTCAAATCTCCTAACAACAAATAAAACATAAATAATGTCATGTATTTTATCAATTTACAAAAGTAAAGCAATAATTGATGTGATAGCTCAATATTGAAAATTATTAACTTAGAGCATTTTATTTGGAGAAAAATTTCATAATACAAAAAATACTTTTTGAAAAATCATTTTCAAGAATATAGACAATTTTAGTGATATGTGATCAAAATTTTTTTATAATATTTTGACCTCATTTAAAAAATAATTTCAATCTCATGATTTTATTTTAAGAAAAAAAGCAAAGTTTCAATTTTTTTTTAATTCTTATCTTCTTTTTTTCCCTTCTTAGCGATAGGTTACAAGCAAGGCTTGAGCTTTGCCAAATCTAACGAGGTGGAGCCTCTGAGCTAGGCTTAAGCTTGTAGGGATATGGCGAGGTCCAACTCGTTGGCCTGCGCCTGTGGCAAGTCACTAGTTGTCGCAACTTGGCATTGATGGAGAGAGAAGGAAAAAGAAAAAGAAGACAAAAATAAATAAATAAATAATAAAATAAAATATTTAAAGAACCAATATTAGTAATTCCATAGAGCATTTTCACAATTTTGAATTTAAAAACTCACTTTCCCAATTTCATCGATGAATATTTTAATTAATCAAGAATTTTTTTCGGTTAATTAATTATTTTGACGAGCCAAATAAATAAAAATCCGAAAAACTAATTTTCGAGAAACGCCTACGCAAATTGCCATTTTTCTAGTGTGGAAACATTGTTTTTGTTGAGTGCGCGTTTTGCGCAGGCCAGATACTGAACATAAGCCCTTTTTGATTCTGACCCCAGTCCAACCTCTTCTCTCTCGCCGCTCTGCTCGTCTCTCCGCAGCCTAACCCCGTCGCCGCCACCATCACCAGGTTAATCCTCTCTCTCTCTCTCTCGCAGCCCTTTGGGTTCTTTCTATCTCCGGTTGTTGGGTGTTTACGTGGGAGCATCTTCTGGGCTAGTTCAAAATGGGTTTTCTTTTTTTTTCCTTTTCGTTTTCTTGAAATGGTTTCTGGAATTTATTTTTGATTAAACTCTTCAAGAGCTTGCACTAATCAGGAGAATGTAAGTTCAATGGGTCATAACTATTAGTATGTGTAATTTCTCGTTGTTAGCTATTTGAACTCGTTGTGGGGAAGACAAATACCCTTTAGGTTCTTTCTCCGGTTGCTTTTATGTGGGAGCATCTTCTGGGCTTGTTCAAGAAAAGGTTTTCATTTTTTTTCCCTTGTCTTTTTCTTGAAATGGTTTCTAGAATTTCTTTTGATTAAGCTCTTCAAGAGCTTGCATCAATCAGGACAATGTAAGTTCAGTGGGTCATAAGTATTAGTATGAGTAATTTCTTTTTGTTAACTATTTGAACTCGTTGGTGGCCCTTTAGGTACTTTCTTTCTCTGGTTGTTCGGTGTTTAGGTGGGAGCATCTTCTGGGCTTGTTCAACCATTTTTTTTTTTTTTTTTCGTTTTCTTAAAATGGCTTCTGGAATTTCTTTTGATTAAGCTCTTTAGAAGCTGGCATTAATCAGGAGAATGTAAGTTCAATGGGTCATAACTATTAGAATGTGTACTTTCTTGTCGTTAACTGTTTGAACTCGTTGGGGAAAAACAATTGAAGGTTGACTTGATGCAAGATTGACCCACATTGAGAATGAGAACTAATTGGAAATTAATCTGCATATGCAAACCCAGTTTCCGGATCAATTGGACATGTTCACAAGGCAATGAGCCTTTTAATTAACTCGTTGAGTTGTGGAATAAGATGCCTAGTTATGTGAAATTGGCTCAATTTTGTCCAGTGGCAGTTCCTCATCATGGGTCTTACACCCACACCTGTACACTCAATCATGTAGCCTCTCCCATGGGAGTTAGTTAATTTACAGTAATGTAGAACAGACATTTTTTGTTCTCTCTATCAGTTGTCTGAGATTTGTTACCTGATGAGGGTAACAATGGGTCGTGGTGAACTTCACAATCTTCACTGGCCAAAATAAGACTTTGAATAATTTGTCTGCATCATAAGCTTGGTATTGGGCATTCCAGGAGATGGGAAAGCGAGAGAAGAAGCAGAGGCACCAAAGACACCCTCGCAGAGAAGCCTCTCAATATCTCGAAGGAGGAGAGGATAGTTTCAGCTATGAAAACTTCCCCTCACCTTCGAAGCCTCCTCTTTCCGATGAAGAGGACGAGGAAGAGGAGGTTGAGGAGGAAGAACAAGAGCAAGAACATGAGGGCCGAAGCCCATCACTAGATATTCCATCAAAATTCCTCCTCTACCAACAATCTGTCCAGGTCTGTGGTTCTTTGACTCTGTTTAGTTTCAAATCTTCCCGAGAGAAGATTTATGCATAAAATTGAATTCCTGCTAACAATTTTGTGCTCATAGAGCTGTAATGAGGCTTCCCTGTGTGTCTCTCTGAATGCAGTCTCCCAAAGGAGATATAAGCTATTTGCAGAAATTTTTTCTCATGTATGTGGGTGGAAGGCAGCCCCTCCATCTGCAAGAAGATTTTTGTGGGACTGCTCTTCTCAGGTATATTAGACACTTTTGGTCACTCTAGTCAACCTTGATGACCAGAAATATAAATTCACCTGAAAATAATACTATCAATATTGAATGCATCCTAGATTCCTTAGAAACTAATTGCAACCGGATGTTCAATTAAGTATGTGTTCACTGACATCAGTTATTGGAACTGGACTGCTGTTCTCAATCCTTCTATTATTGTGCCTGTAATTTTGTTTGCTTCTGCAATTTGGTGACTTGGTTATGGAGACATCTTCGTATCTTGGTCAAATAAATAGGTTCTTGTTGGTCATTTAATTGCTTACTCTTAAATCAATTTGCAATTTGTTTTTAATGTGAATTATGGAGAATTTTGATTCTTCTTCAGGTATTTGAAAAATATTCCATCTCATGCACATCGAATTTTATGAATGACGTCAAAGAATGATCTGGAAGACCAAAAATTTGATTAATACATCTCTTTGATAATCTAGTCAGTCAGTAGAGTAATGATGTTTCCCGTATTGCTTGATTGTTGTTACGTTTTATTGGCCAAAATTTCATTCTCTCTGTGCATTTGACAGCACAGAATGGCTCCGAAATGACCCAAGGCGCACTGCTGTGGGGTTGGATTTAGACCTCGAGGCATTAAATTGGTGTATGGAGAACAACGTGAATACCATTGGATCTGACAGTTACTCAAGAATTTCCCTTTTTCATGGAAATGTTCTTCAGCCTTGTGAGGCCAAGCTTGTCAGTTTTGATTCTGGAGATTGCATAAAAACTATTAGACTAGATCCAAGTGAAGAGGGTCCAAGAATGGACGATCAACAATCCAGTTTGCAGGTTGATTGTATAAGCTCTCCACGTACGATGTCTTTGAATATAAGTTCCAAGCAACTCCCTGGGAGGGACATAGTATGCGCCTTCAACTACAGCTGTTGCTGCCTCCATAAACGTAAAGACCTGGTTTTGTATTTCAGCCATGTTTTAGGTTTCTTGTCCAGAAGAGGAGGTATATTTGTTATGGATTTGTATGGTGGCACATCATCAGAGCAAAAGTTAAGGCTTCAAAGGAGGTTTGCCAATTTCAAGGTACACATATTGCATCTTATCATGGGGTAACTTTGAAATAAAAGTATGCTCAGGATGCTCAGGATATAATCGATTACTCAATCTGTGTAATGAGTTATCATCTTTATGAATATCATTGGAGTTCACTGGTATCTAAATAACACTCGTACAAAATCTGTTTGAATCTTAATTATTCTAGGGTAATAAATCTAGCTCTAGATAAGCATGTCAGACAAAGGAGATGCATATGTTTCTAGAATACCATCATTTTCCTATACTCTCTCTCTCTCTCTCTCTCTCTCCCCAAACCCCCCCCCCCCCCCCCCCCCTCCCCCCTTTCTTCTTCTGAATCATGTAGCACCTTTTCCTTGTTTTGCGCCATTGGTTGCTTCTTCTGAATCAGGTAGCACCCTGTTCCTTGTTTTGGGCCAATTGGTATGGTCAAAAGTGCTCCCCGTACATTAGGATGTTTGTTTTGTGCATGTGAGCATATACTATACCTTCAAGCAATGAGTTTTCCATTGGTACTGTGGAAAAGAAAAAGGGTTTCATAGCACAAGTGCTGGGAGCAAGTATTATATTGGATGAGCTTACTTTTTGCTGGTGGATGTGTTCTTCTTTGGTAATAATGGGGGAAGTACAGCTTGATGCTTCCAACCGACTGTTATCGAAATAATCTGATTAAAATGTGCAGTATGTGTGGGAGCAAGCTGAATTCGACATTATCGAGCGGAAAACAAGGATTAGCCTCCACTTTCATCTTCAAAAGCCACAGAAGAAGCTGCCTTATGCCTTTTCATACAGCTGGAGACTGTACGGGTTTCTTTAAGCTAGATTTCCTGCACTTCTTAAGTATCTTTATATTTTTGAAGTGGGGCAACCCTGAAATGTTTTTTAATATTAATGAAGTGTCATGCATATGCTTTTCCGTTTATGAAACTAGTTTTCAGTAAATTTTGAAATTTATAATAGGCGGTCTTGCATCACTGCAGGTGGTCGTTACCTGAAATCAAAGACTGTTTGGAAGAGGCTGGCTTTCAGTCTGTCCATTTTTGGATTAGGCAGATGCCTGACTCTGAAAATATTAAGAGTGTAGAGGGATTTGGCATCGGAAAGGACTTGAAGTATGAAGAGGTTAAGAGCTTTGAACAACAAGATTCGTGGAATGCATATATTGTAGGTGTTGCAAAGTGATTGTGATGATGGAAGTATGCACCAAATGTTTGCTTCAATCCCCGTGTAAATGAATAATCAAACCTTCACCTCAGGCAGGTAATATTCGTGTCGAAGCATTTTTTGGACTTGTTTCTTTTCTTTCACCTTTTGTTTTGTCACTCAGGACCCTAGTTTCCTTGACCATGCTAATTATTGAATTGAATATATGGAGTTGGGGAAGCCCCCTTAAAATTGTATTGGTCCCACCATGAGGGCTTCACCAAGGACATGTGCTCCTGGGGGTCAAAGACTGCTCCCACGGGTTGCCAACTAAGTGAGGAATGCATGCATTACTTCTAGTCGAGTTCTTATTCTCTTATGTAGCTCCACCGTTATAGAAAAATTGGCATACTTAGGGCCAGAGCATGAGGTGTGCTGTTGCTGACTAGTATGATTTTTTTGTGTCTGTTTATATAGCCACAATGGATATTGTTACAATGCGACAAACTGTTTCTCTAATGGTAGAATGCCCTTCAATGGATGTTCTAAAAATCTATTGGGAGTGTGGTGCATGAAAGCTTAGAGAACAGATAGAAGATTTGGAGTTGTCTAATAGAAGTTGTGTGTAATGTTTGTGAAACCCCCATCCTTCAAGACTCCTAAACACCTTGTCGTGCATTATGGCAATTTCCATCTTTAAAAAACAAAGGAAAGACCAGACTCGAGCAAACATTCCCTGTCTTTTTGGTGAATTACTATCAGTTTTCTTTTTGCAGGTTCTGCCGCTTAGAACTTCTGGTCCTAAATGGCAACTTGCAGCCGAAGAAGCTGTGGTGACGAAGTACTAACCCGTATTTCTCGTCTCTCCGCATTCATTGGCCCTCCTCATCTTCTCCAGTTTCAATGGCCTATTTTCGGAGCCATCGCAATTCTGCTGCTAATGAACTACTCGAGCTGCATGTTTATGCTTATATATGCAGTAGTTTTACTAGTTATACTCTACTAGGACTCATGTACTGACACAAAAAATAACCTCTTGGTCAATTTACTAGTTTTATATAAGCTTCAGATCAGAGCGAAACGGGCTTTGTGATTTGTTTGTGTACAGATTATAACCTGTTTTATTCGTCCTCTTTAACGAGGACCTGTTATTGTTCATCAAGGACATGGAAAAGTCTGCTTTTATTGTTAATGCCATAGTCAATCCAATATCAAATTTGCAGGATTGAGAACACTTTTGCCTATGAGAGGGTTAAGGGGCTGGGCTCTGTAAATTGAGAAAATTCTTTGGTCGGTGAATATGTGGCCCATCAGCAAGCATAATCCAAGCATAATCCATGTATATGCATATACACACACATTCATGGCTCTCCCTTTCGCGATCGAAGTACAAAATTTGGTAATTTCATTGACATAAGATGAGGACCATTACATTGAAATACAATGTAACACGCAATGCGAAATGTTTATACCCAAAGTAATACAAATTATTTAAACATCCAAACAGATGTTTTTTCCTAACAAATTTCAGTTTTTGGTGGTTATTCTCGATTTCAAATGAATCATTGATTATAAATCCTACATATTACACTCAAAGTTCTCGTTTCAAGAATTAACCCAATTGAATCTAAATTTGGGAATACCAGCTGAGCAAGTGTTAAAAAGACGAATGTTTCGACACAAAATATGAAAGATCTTCTCAATATAGGATTTTGACTTGTTTGATATAAGGTCCATTTCTCCAGCAAGAACTTGTAGGATGATAGCTTCCAACTACTCGACCCCTTTTTGGCTCTTTCAATACAACAAGAAATATTGCATCAAACATGCCAACTTAGAGTATTTTGTTACCTAGGGCATTCAATTCATGGCTAGCAGGCCTTTCGTTTTGGAAATAGACTGTTCTAAGGTCATAGTTGGTTGCTTAGAGTAGGAAAGAAAATTGAAATGGATTTGGAATCCAAATACTAGGATTCCAACTTCAGGAAATTTTGTTTATCCATTGTTTGGTTCATCGATGTAACAATTGTTATTAATACTCCTCTTTGCCTAATGATCGTAAGTATCGGTTGGCGCAAATATTTGCTAAATTGAAATAACTTTCTAATGTCAAATCTAACAGCTAAAAGACTTATTTTAGAGAGAGATCTTCAATGAGACGCAATGACATTACGTTCAAAACCGAATCATATCCATTTCAGGGAAAATGCATTCCAAAAGTCCATCAAAGCAATGAAAACTCATTTCACCCCACCTACAAAAAGCTAAAAAAAAGATTGACCCTCCAAAACGTCGTGATAAAACCCAAAATCACATAACCCATTTTTGGAAAAAGAAAGTGGTTGATAGTCCACCTCTCCTCTCTACTTTTGTGCATGACTTGCCACCAATAGTCATGATGAGACCCCCGACTTTTTTGGCAAAGAACCGATCGATTAGGCAAGAATTTAATTGATAAGCGATCCACAAACATTCCTTAATTGGAAACTCGTGACCATCTTTCTCAGCATCCAAAAGGGGCAATTTTATCACTTTCTGAATGCAGGTAAGCAATTGGGACAAGCACCTTCAGTCACATCTTCTTTAAATTTTTTATGTGCCTCTGAACAGACATGATGGGTTTTACAAGTCTAGTCGAATCTTGTAATCTGGTGATCGAGCTGTTTATTTCTGATGGTACAACATCAACGTTCGCATGCTTCTTTTCTCCGCAAGCATTGACGATTTTGCTCTTTCCTGCTGCGGGCTAAATCTGATACTAAGAACGTGTATAGTACACGCGAGTCGGTTTGATATGGGGAACTATCAAACATGCGAGAGTAATGACTTTTTGTTTTTTGGGTGCTAATTTTATTTTTTGTCTTGATGACTATGAGACTCTAGATTCGCAATAGATATACGTTTAAAATCGAGAAAAAATGTGCTTTATAAATGTAGGATTGAGTTACTTGGAAAATTGCACGACGTCCTAAACTTTTTACATGGAATGTAATTAAGTCTAAGACATTCAATTGATTCAATCAAATCTTAAACTTTTAACAAAAAAGTGCAATCGAATCTTAGACTTTCCAATTAATTCAATAAAGTTCTCAAATTATATTGAGATGTTCAATTAAGTTCTAAAATTATGTTTAAAACACCATTTAAAAAAATTCCAAATAAGCATTTTTTGATTGACCCAAAGACAATTTTAAGTATTGTTTATCAAAAGGACTTGAAAGGACTTGATGCACTTTTTAAAGCAGGTTTAGGATTTTATTGAACTAATTGAAAGATATAGGATTTGACTGCATTTTTTGTATAAGATTTAGGACTTCCCGTCAATTTTCTCTCAAGTTACTTCATTTGGCCTCTAGTTTCAATTGGAAAGATCACTACACAACGTCAAAAAGCAAGTAGAAAAATGTGTGCGAAAAATGTTGATGTGTTAAAATAATCACTATATTAAGACACTAACCATTATAATCATAGACTAAGATATGGCTACAATGACTCATTTTCTTGTTTCGCCAAGAATGGCTACACGCAACAAAATACCTTTATCAAAGGTTACATCTTCTATTTATTTGTGAATCAAGTTCCGTCACAATTCGGACATGAAGTGTCAAGTGTAACAAAGAACAAGAACTAGAACTAATTACTCTAAAGGAAAGTAAATGCAGTAACTGGAATGTTAAATTGATTAACTGAAAGATATATTGTTTGTGTTGATGATGGGGGTTTCTTTACAAAGAGTACAATGTGACTATTTAAATGCTACAATTAACGGTTACAGACTTTATTGAATTTGAAAAAATAATTTCCTAATCCTATCTACAGTTATAAGAAGTTACAATAATGCTTATTCAAAAGAAGTTAAAAAATGCTAAAATAGTGGCACTAAACATAATGACCCAATAGTTACCTATTTTCTAGTAATGTTTATCTAAAAGAAGTTACTTATTCGAAAATATCACTACTCAATACTTAAATGTGGATGTCGATGACTTCATCTCTAGTAAAGATTTTCATCAATGATTGATAATTGCAATTGATAACTTCGTTAGTGAGTTAGATGCTCTTCAAGTTATCGATTGTTTTTTTCATCGATTCCATTGCACACCAAACTTTATTATTATCAACTAAGTCTGTCACTTATCAATTACAGCCAAAGTTGGTAACTTTTTTGGTCTCAACAAATACCTCCTTGATTATTTTAAATTACATAATGAATGGTCATCGTATGCCTCTCTGTCATAAGCAAATTCAATTTTTCCTTGCTGCATTGGCTCTTGAATTGTTTTCTTGAAAACATCACAAGTAACCATGTTATGGCTTCATGAGTGGTGTTACTTGCCATTTTTTTAGGGATAAGTTACTGGGAGTCCTAAACTCATAATGAAAGTGTAATTGAGTCCTAAAATTTACAAAAAGGTACAATCAAATTCTAAAGTTAACATTGTCAATTTATTTAACGTAAAATGCTGATGTGGCAATTTAAAGTTAATTTATCTCTCCTAGTTGGCATTTTCTATTGTTTTCTTCTTAATATCTTATTTAAATCATATTAAAAACTAAAAAGAGCTAAAATTTTATTGAAAAACAAAATTGAAAAAAAAAAAAAACAGAGAAGAGTAGGGCAAGGCAAGCCACACTTGTAGGCGTCATCGCCGGTGCCACCCATTAGTAGAGGGGTTGGCAACCTTTACCGATCTTGGGCGAGGGTGGCTAGCCTTCGTCAGTCCCGAGCAAGGCCTTGTCGGCCCTAAGCAAGGGCCGGCGACCCTCGCAAGGCTCGAGCTTATGCTCGAGCGCCTAGATTAAGGCCGACGAGGCCTTGCCTAGGGCCTACAAGGTCGCTAGCTCTAGGCAATAGTTGGCGTTACCTAGATCTAGGTGGGTCCCAAATCTGGGCACCCTCACTCGAGCCAACAAGGGTCTCCTATCCTCACTTAGGCCTGGTGAGGCTTTGCTTGGAGCTAGTGGGGTACAACCACCCTCGCTTAGGACTAGCGACTTCTGTCGGCCCCTCCAACGATGGGTGGCAGCGGTGGCGGCACCTACTGGCATGGTTTACCCAGCCCTTCTCTCCATGTTTTCTTTTTTTGGTTAGTTTTGTTTTTAATATACAATGTTGGCTTTTTTTGTAGTTTTTAAATCTGATTTAAATAATTTTTTAAAAAGAAAATAATGAAAAAATGCCGCATTAACATTTTCCGTTAAATAATTTGATAGTGTTACCTTTAGGAATTGATTGCATCTATTTGAGAAGTTTTAGGACTTGATTGCACTTTTTTGCAAATTTTATGACTCAATTTTGTGATAAGTTTTATGATTTCTAGTGAACTTATCCCTATTTTTTATTTACTAAATCATCTTTACTCAGGATAATTAGCATTCCATTAATTTTATCAAGCCATCGTTTAAGAGTAGATCAAAGATTTCATCCAACTTATTGTTGAACGAGTAAATTTGAGTGTCTTTTGCCTTAATCGTTCTTTTTTCTTTAATTTTGGTAGGCTTTAAGGATTGATAAATGTAAAGCTTGTCGGGCATCATATTTGCCACAATTATTTCAATGTTTTCATTTGGGTTAGATTCATACTCCGACTCATGATTTACATTACAGCCACGTTTTGTGTAAGGTTTTTAGGTGGCTCTTTATATCCTTCGTTAAGAAGTTTCTCATACTTAGATACTCGGTTGCCAATTGAAATAAATCAGCGAAGTTTTAGCCTTCAATTTTTTCTCTTAGATTGAATTTCAATCCATCAAAAACTGAATTCGTGAAATGTTTTTATGAGAATGAAGTAAGGCCTTTATTTCTATCCTTCTTAAATTGATTAATAAATTGATTAACCAACTCATTATTGTATTGATAGAGCCTGGCCAAATAAGTAATTAATACTTTAGATATCGCTCTATAAAATTGAGAACGAATGAAATTATCTTTCCATCTCTACCTAATTGTACACTAATTATGTGGCAAATTAGTGTACTAGGTAAAAACAGTTTTTGACGAAGACAAAGGAAATAACCTATAATTTCAAAACTCATTTGTCCCTTCTTCCCCACATTGGGCTATAAATCAAACTATGTGTTTGATGGTTGATCGTTCATTTTTCGCTAGTAAAAATGGCAAAGTTGGACATTTTGAAAGCTTTTGGAAAGGCTGATTATTAATTTGGGATGTGGTTTTCTATAAAGAGTTAAGATAACACTACTATCTAATCCCAATCACTATTGAACTTCTTCAACGAACTGTACTAGATTCAATTTTGGATTTGGTCGGCCATTTTACCCCTAGGCAATGATACTGGTTTATGTTGATCGACAAGTTAAGCCTAACAAGAATATTCTCATTGGTGTTACTAGTAGAGTCATTGGCCTTACATTTTCAACATTTGGCAATTGACCGGCCTATCAACCAGTTTGATTTTCCAAATTAAAGTCACCAATTTGATTGTCCTGACTAACTTTATTAGCATCAATAGATGGAGAGTGATTAAGAACACACCCAGCTACAGTAGATTTTTTTTTTAGATTGAATAGTGGTGGTTGATTGAAATATCCTAGACTTGAGAGAACATCATTCTCAACATCGATGAAGATCGGCTTGATTACGTTTGACCTATGGCTCACAATGTAGTTGGTCATATTGTTTCACCGCTCTTCGATTATCCTCTTCATAGCGGCCCACACATGAGGATTAGGTGCACCTTCTCTTGACTGCTCTTCAGTGAGACGTTGGGGAAGGTCTTCCCCCTCACGTTCTCCTTCTTTTGCCGCTTGGTTAACCGTTGAAGAGTTAAAGTGCGTAGCAACTTTGTCACTAGTTTGTGGCATTGGATTGTTGTTGTCATAGACTCTTCTTCATTTTTGGCTCGTCATGATAGTCTCCTCAAATCAACGAATTGTACCCCCACTAGGCGTGCCAAAAAGACATTTTGTCAAAAAGTTACCGATAACCTTTTTAAATGTGGATGGATTGATAAGTGAATCGATAAAGGTTATAAAGCGTTTTTTTTTTTGGTTGATTTTGGACAAGAGAATCAATGACTGGAATTTTGAAGGTATATGGCCAACCATTAAATTCAGGAAAAGTAAAGATAAAGATAAATTTGTAAAAAACATTGAGTTCTGTGATTGATTGGGGGTCTATGTGGCTTTTTAAAGCCTACAACTGACGATTACAAATGATTACTGAATTTAAATAGATAACTTCCTCATCCTATTTTAAAAATAAATAACTTCCTAATCTTATTTGTGGTTGCAAGAATTTACAACAACACTTATCTACAAGAACTTACAAAAATCCTAAAATAGCGGCACCAAACATAACCACCCAACAGTTACTTATTATTTAGTAGCACTTATCTTAAAGTAGTTATATATCCAAACATATCACCACTCAATAGTTACATATCGATGTCAATAATTTCATCCCCAATGAAGGTTCTATTTGATAACTGATGACTATTGTCTAGATCTTCCTTGGCAAGTTGTCAATGCTCTTCAAGTTGTTGATTGCTCTTTTCAGTGACGACTTCTATTATCTACCAAATTTTGCTATTATCGACTAAAATTGACACTTGTCAATTATAACCAAAAGTTGATCATTTTTAGGTGTTAATATTTATAATACTTGTCAACATCTACGAGATATAACCCTCGTCTTTCTATTTTTAGTCTTAAGAGGCACGTCTTTATTACAACAATGAAATGCCCAATGTGGTAAAACCAAATCGTGTGCTATGCAATCATTCCTAAAAATCTGAACTTTTCCACATGTCTTTCAAGACTTTGTTGAAAATTAATCGCTTGCCATTACCATAGTGGTTAAAGCAAAGTCAACTTACATAATCATATAATGAAGGAAAGATGAAAAAAATCCATTTATAAACATGAATGATATGATACATGTTCAACGCATATACTAAACATGCTAAAAAGGATAAGATTCGAAAGATAATTTGGGCCTACCATCTTTGATGGAGATTAAGTGATCACTTTGGAAGAAAAGTAATGCCACTCACTCACTCACTCACACACTCTCTCTCTCTCTCTCTCTCTCTCTCTCTCTCTCAATTACACATATAGGATAAACATAGGGGATGGTAAATGACAGAAAAAAGTACCCCTTTTAAAATTTAACTGTAATCGAGTTCAAAATTGTTTGTATATGTACAAACACGCAAGCTGGAATTAATGTCTGCATTTATCTTTTGTTGAAGTTCGGTACTTCTTAAATAGCCCGGGTCATGGCAGTGTGTCTGTCCTACCATAATGGAGTAACTACAATAGGCAAAGGCTTCTGGGGGCGGCCTCAAGAAAATAGTCTTTACCATAACTCAAGCTTATGACCATACAGCTTCTTGAGAGGCAGTTTGATTTGGAGCCTCAAGAAGTGTGGTCATGAATTTAAGTCCTGTCAAAATCAATTTTCTCAAGATCATTAGGGACCTTTGGACCACAGCCATTGGTGGTTAGTAGAGGAGAACCATTGGTAGTTGTGACTTGATAGTAGAGCTGTCAAAATGAGTTACAAGTTCATATTTTAACCTACATTTATTTTCATATATGAATCACTTTAAACTCAAAATATGGGTCATAAATGAGTTTTGAAAAGTAAAGCTATGACATCCCGAAATTTTTATTTTGTTTTCAATCGAATGAATTGGGCTTTTTATCGACGCGCCTATAGTTATTTTCTCTGAGCTGATCACTCACGAGATAAC
The DNA here is from genome assembly GCA_007663325.1 of Eucalyptus pauciflora. NCBI lineage: Eukaryota > Viridiplantae > Streptophyta > Magnoliopsida > Myrtales > Myrtaceae > Eucalyptus > Eucalyptus pauciflora. Next base: position 1,139,022 of record VMYD01000281.1, read on the forward strand.
TAGTCTATCAAGTGAAGCCGTTAAGGGATTTTAACGCAATAGACTTGAGAATTTGACTAGAAATCGACTGCTCGACCGTGCTAATCTGCAAGGGTCAATACATCACTGTCAAAATCAATAAGAGGTTGGAGATAGGTCAGTTTGACTGAGGTATGTGATTAAAGTGTGGGTGATCCCATTTAATTGCAAAATTCTCATTAAACGGCATTAGACTGATTTTTCTGTCATTTCTGTACCCTGTGCTTGAATTTGAAATCTCGAGATTTTCACGACAACTGAGAGTCTCCAATGAGTCGAAGATGCACAATGTGGCTTGAAAATAATCGACCACGGGTCAATTGCACTAAAAATTCCTAAAAGCTACCCAGTAGGTTAGGTCACGTTAAAATCGCGCTCGGTTGAAATTAATCACGAATTTGAACCTGATTTCAGAAATTGAAAGTTCTGTCATGTCACAATTCATTTTAGGAATGTCGACTCACCCTCTGAAGATTTTTTTGCAAACCTAAGATTTTGGCGAAAAATCAAAGTTGGGTTATTTTGGACCGGAAAAATTAGAGGGCCGTTTTTGGTCGCATTTTTGGCCGTCAAGTTGGTTCAATTGATGAGGAAAAATCATGAGATGGACGATGGCACCTTGGCTGATTTTATGGGGGCCAAATTGAGCTCAATTAGAGGGGAATTGAAGTGAAATTGAAGAGGGAAATGTCCAAATTCGTATTGTCACGCCCAGAACCTCAAATGCGTGCCCATCCCTCGGTGGTCGATGAAATTGCGACATCCTAGGACGCGTTGCTGACCCATTCATTTTATTGCACATGCAGAAGTGAATTAAAAATCCTTGACAACAAACAACATGGGATAAGAAAGTAGGACAATCACATCAAACCAAACGACTTTATAAACAAATTGAGTTTATGTACAAAGGTCTACAAAAGATCAGATTTCAAAAAGGAACTGTCCAACGACCTACTAGCAGGACATGTTCATCGATCCTTCGGACTCCATCGGCTCTGGGGGCACTGAGTCCTCTACAGCTCCATCAGGAGGGTTAGCTGCACCCTCACCAAAAGCAACATTGACAACCATTGAGGGGATCTCAAAACCCTGGAGGGGACCCACCTGGTATCCATTGAGTCCATGGCGGAACCACGCCCTGAATATTGATGAGGTACCCTCTCAGGTAGGTCCTCATTGACCCAGACGGTGGTCACGATCAACTCATAAACCCAATGACTACCAAGGATCCGAACATTTATTACCCGCTCAGTAATAGCCTGCAGCTGTCCAAAACGTTCCGGAGGAATTGCCATCTAAGTACCTGAAAATATTGAGCCCATGACGAGGTGAGACAATATCTTAGCAAGTTCACCTCCTAAACTCTGACTAGGAAGGAAATACGCCTAGGGCATCCTAACCACGCAGCCACACAATCACAGAGACTTATCTCGTCTCAAATCCTTCCTGCATGTTAGCACAGTTTATATACCCAACCATATGCGGTAATCAAACTCAAACAATTGAAACGCCAACACCTTCATCCCAATAAACATAAGGGGTCCCGATTATAGGGCCAAATCTTTATGACACGTCTCATTCCGTGCCACACAATTTTGTCACATAATTCAGCGTGTCAATTTCACTCAACATGCGTTCCAATTGTTAATCACGGCCACACACGGGCACGACCTACTCGATATTCGGCAGTCTTCTGGTGTAGCCAGGTGTCGTCTCGCCCTATCGAGCATGGAAATGTCACTACGTTGACGGCATTCCATAAAGGAGCATCGATCCAGCCTCTACTGCGACCGACATTCATTGGTAGGGCATCCTATATAGGGGCACGTGTAGCTCAATAGCTCGGGACGGGTTCTCATAACCATTCATGCACCCATCCAATTCTCGGCCAAGATATCGTGCTTTGCATTCAAATGTCCCAATTAAAATAACGTACTTGGCCATTTTTCTTCGTATTAAAAACACACTATAAAAATAATCGTGTGGGTATACGGTCAATTTGAACTAGAAAAATTGATACCCTTCCTTTTAAAATCCCACTATTTGATATAGTCTTTAAAACCATTTTCGGTGTCAAAACCTGACACCCGGTAGTTTCTAAATAATTACCAAAATTTCCAAATTTTGAATTAAATACTCAAAATTTCAATCACCACTCAATTTGCACAATTTTAACACTCAATTGTAGAAACAAAGCACACCATTGCAATCAGTACAAAATTCCGGTCACTAGCTATCCTAGTATAATTTTTGGAAAATATTAATTAATTAAATAAATACCAAAATTAATTACATAATGCAAATTAAATGCAATAAATACAAACTTAGGCTGGAAACACTAATCTAACCACCTAAATGGGCCTAGAAAATTTCCGAACCTATCTAGATAAATAATACAATCTATCTAGTCCCTAGTTAGTCTAATCTAACCACCTAATATGCAAAATTAAATAATTAAATCACTAATCCAATCTAACAAACCACTTAAACCTTAATTAGCCTAAACTAATCATCCCTTAAGCATCATTAACTCTCTAAGAAGAGTTTAGCAAGTAAACTCACCGATTTAGCATTCCGATGAGTTCACGGCGACAACGACTCGAAGACTGGCGACAACCAAGCTCACGGCGACACCAACGGAGGTTCGGATGGGCCTAGAAGACCAAGGACCCTTGTTGGCCTTTCGGCTCTGTCCTTGGGCCGAAAGAGTTGGTGCGGGGCTTGGCTTGGACTGGAACGAGTAAGGCGGGTGATGGCGGTTGTAGCAAGGCCAAGTGGGCGACAGCGACTGTTCCGGCGGCCTAGACGGTGGCCTGGAGGTTTTGACGGTGGCCAGGGATCGTGGGGGATGGCGAGACAGCATGAAACAAGCAAGACGCGAGTGGGCTGGCGCGCGGGGCTCGGGCGCTTGCGGGCGTGCGGTTGGCAACGACGGTGGAGCTCCGGTTGGTCGACGGGCAAGGGAAGCTATTGGCTGGTTTCTCTGCAACTTTGAGCTCTCAAAACACTATAAATGGAGAAAGCAAGATCAATGAGGAAGAAGAAGCCAGCTACTGAAGAGAGGGGGCCACTAAGCCTAAATATCCCATTTTCATCATCACACAAGCCCCACCAGCTGCTGCCTTCAATCCTCACCCATTGCAGCCTTCAAGCTTCCCCTAGAAGCTATTGAAGAGGTCCAAAATGTTGCTGCACCCTTGGCCTACAAATTTTGTACAATTGCAATCCAATTTGATTCAATTCCCCTCCAATTGAGTTCAATTGAAGCCCATAAATTCAACCAAGGTGCCCACACTTGAATTCACATTTTTCCTCGCCAATTGAACCAACTTGAATCCCAAAAATGTGACCAAAAGCGGTCCCTTGAATTTTCCAATCCAAAACGGCCCTACTTTGAATATTTGCCAAAAATCCCTGTTTGTAGAAAAATCTTTGGAAGGTGATTTGACGCTCTTAAAATGAATTGTGACATAAAAGAACTTTTAATTTATGAAATCGGGTTCAAATTCGCACTTAATTTCAACCGGGCGCGATTTTTTCGTAACCTAACTTACCAAGTAGCTTTTAGGAATTTTTGGTGCAATTGACCTGTGGTCGATTATTTTCGAGCCACATTGTACATCTTCAACACATTGGCGACTCTCGGTTTTCGTGAAAATCTCGAGGTTTCAAATACGGGCACAGGATACGGAAATGACAGAAAAATCGGTCTAGTGCCATTCGACAGAAATTTTGCAATTAGGTGGAATCACCCACACACTAATCACATACCTCTATCGAATCAACTTATCTCCAGTCTCTGATTGATTTTGATAGTGCCATAATGACCCTTGCAGATTAGCACGGTCAAGTGGTCGATTCTTGGTCAAATTCTCAAGTCTATAATTACTCCTAAAGGCTTACATTCGAATGACACTAGTTGATGAGAGTTACTTCGGAAACAAAAAAAACGAAAGTCAAATTCATTTGGACTATTTTCTCAATTCCAATAAAATGCAACTGGATCTAGTATGAGTTGTCGATCAGAACATATATGGATAGAACTTATAGTGGGGTCTCGAAAAATAAGTAATTTCTGCTGGGCCTTTATCCTTTTTTTAGGTTCACTAGGATTCATATTAGTTGGATCTTCCAGTTATCACGGTAAGAATTTGATATCTTTAGTTCTGTCTCAACAAATTCTTTTTTTTACGCGGAAGTGCTAGTGTGGGACAATCCACTTTGACTCGTTTTTATAGTTTACACACTTTTGTATTACCTCTTCTTACTGCCGTGTTTATGTTAATGCATTTTCTAATGATACGTAAGCAAGGTATTTCCGGTCCTTTATAGAGAATATAGATCATAGATATTTGTAATCAATCATTTCTCACTTGAGGAGGAACAATAGTATTTCATTGCTACAAATATGGATTATTGAAAAGAATAAGACATGTATTTGGATATTTCCCTTCAACTATATTGCGTTTAGATTCCTTAATGGCTTCACCTGATAGACTAGTTATCTCGTGAGTGGCCAACTCAGAGAAAAGAACTATAGGTGCGTCGATGAATGAAAAACCCAACTTATTCAATTGAAAACAGAACCTGAAAATCAGGATGTCACAACTCTTCCCCTCTTATAAAAATTTCGTCCTCGAAATTTAAACCATTACAAATCTTTAAACAAAAAGGTGGGGGTACATTCGTCTCATTTCCCAAGTTGCTCCTTATGTGTCGTGGTGTTGCCAGACAACTTTTTAACCAACGGAATCCTCTTGGTGCGTAGAACTTGTTCCTTGCGGTCCACAATCTGAACCGGTCTTTCCACGTACGACACATTGTCGTCCACGTCTAAGTCTTCAAAATTTAGCATGTGGGTCGGGTTAGGCTCATACTTTCTCAATATCGACACGAGAAAGATGTCATGCACTTGCGCTAACGTCGGCGGCAATGCAAGATGATACGCTAGAGTCCCTATCCTTTCTAAAATCTCAAAAGGATCTACGTATCTCGGACTCAGCATCTCTTTCTTGCCGAAGCGCGAAGTACTCCTCCTTGGTGACACCTTCAAAAAGACGTGCTCACCAACTTGGATTTCCAATGGTCTTCGACGCTTGTCAGAGTAGCTTTTCTGGCGGCTTTGAGCGTTCTTTAATCTGTTCTTGATAATGGCAATTGCATCGACTGACTACTGGACTAACTCTGGGCCTGTGACCTTTCGTCCTCCAACTTTATCCCAACAAACTGGCGTTCTACACGCTCTACCATACAACGCTTCGAAAGGAGCCATCTGAATACTATGTTGGTAGCTATTGTTGTAGGTAAACTCGACAAGATGAAGCTGTTCTTCCCAGCTTCTCTTGAAATCCAACACGTAAGCTCACAGCATGTCTTCGAGGGTTTGAATCGTCTTCTCAGACTGGCCATCCGTTTGAGGATGATAAGCCGTACTGTCCTGTAGCTTCGTTCCTAAGGCGGTCTGCAAACTTTTCCAAAAGGCGGCTATAAACCTTGGGTCTCTATCAGATGTAATCATCACCGGCACTCCATGCAGACAAATAATCTAACGCATGTACAATTCTGTATGCTTGTCCAACTCAATGTCCTTTCGTACGGCGATAAAGTGAGCCGATTTCGTTAGTCTGTCGACCACTACTCAAATGGAATCATTACCCCTTTAACTCCTTGGTAAGCCTATCACAAAATCCATTGTGATGTGTTCCCATTTCCACTTGGGAATCTCAAGAGGTTGCAAAAGTCCTCTCGGCTTACAATGCTGTGTCTTCACTTGTTGACACGTTAGACATTTGGCGACATGCTTGGCGATATCCGCCTTCATACCAGTTCACCAATAGTGTTGACGTAGATTCTAATACATTTTCGTACAGCCTGGATGAATGCTGTAACTGGTACGATGAGCTTCTAACAAGATTTTTTCCTTAAGCTCTGTATCGTTAGGTACACATAATTGTCCTCGGAACCTTAGTGTTCCGTCTTCAAAAATATGAAAATTAGTCTTTCTTTTTTCGGTATTCTTGCAGGATCTTCAGAATATCTGGGTTTGTTGGCTGAAGCGTCTTAATTCTAATATGCACTTCCGGCTCAATTCTGAGAGTGGCCATAAGATTTGAAAGGTGGCCTACCTCAAATTTGAAAATCGAATCTCGAGCTCTCTCGAGTAAAATCCATTCCTTGACCATCATATGCGCAATTGAAGACTTTCAACTTAGCGCATCTGCGACTTTATTAGCCTTTCCAGGGTGATACTGAATATCACAATCATAGTCCTTCAGGGGTTCCATCTAGCGACGTTGTCTCATATTCAACTCCTTCTAAGAGAATATGTACTTGAGACTTTGATGGTCTGTAAAGATCTGGAATCTTTATCCGCACAAATAATGTCTCCAAATCTTCAGAGTGAAAATAATTGCTGCGAGTTCTAAGTCATGCGTCGGATAATTCAACTCACGAGGTCTCAACTAACAGGATGCGTATGCAACGACTCTGCCATGTTGCATTAACACGCAACCTAGTCCTCTAAATGATGCATCACTATAGATCTCATATCCTCCAAGACCAGATGGTATGGTTAGTACTGTTGCGGTAGTCAGCTTCTGCTTAAGCTCTTGGAAACTACGCTCGCACTTGTCTGTCCACACAAATTTCTCTTCCTTCTTTAGTAGTTGAGTCAACAGTGAGGCTAAAGTTGAAAACCCTTATATGAACCTTCTGTAATACCTTGCTAAACCCAAGAAACTTCTGATCTCTGTCACTGTAGTCGGTCTTGGCCAGTTGATAACTGCTTCGATCTTGGTCGGGTCCACGGAGATTCCTTCGCCTGAAATCACGTGACCTAGGAAAGCTACACGAGTCAACCAAAACTCGCACTTGCTAAACTTAGCGTACAATCCATGATTCCTCAGTGTTTGAAGCACCAATCTCAAATGTCTTTCGTGCTCCTCTGGACTTCTCGAGTACACCAGGATATCATCGATGAACATGATCACAAACTGATCCATGTACTTTTTAAAAACTCGGTTCATCAAATCCATGAAAGCAGCTGGGGCATTCGTAAAACCAAATGGCATTACAGTGAACTCATAATGGCCATATCAAGTATGAAACGCTGACTTCAGTATGTCCTCCTTCATTATCCTTAGCTAATGATATCTCGTCCTCAAGTCAATCTTAGGGAATATCGACGCTCTTTGCAACTAGTCAAACAAGTCGTCGATCCTCGGCAGTGGATACTTATTCTTGATTGTCACCTAATTGAGTTGACGATAGTCGATGCATAGGCGCAACGAACCATCTTTCTTCTTTATGAACAGAACAGGTGCTCCCTAAGATGATGCATTAGGACGTATGAATCCCTTATCCAACAAATCCTGCATCTGCACCTTCAGTTCTTTCAACTCAGATAACGCCATCCGGTAAGAAGCCTTAGAGATTGGCTCTATCCCAGGGACTAACTTAATCACGAATTCTATCTCTCTCTCTCTGGCGGTAGACCTGTCAATTCCTTTAGAAACACATATGGAAACTCTTGTACTACAGCGATGTCCTCGATCTTCAACTCCTCAACTGTTGTATCCACGACAATCGCCAAGAAACCTTGGCAACCCCCGTCTAACAAACAGGTTGCCTCAAACGACGAGATTAAGGTAATCGAGGGTCCTCCTCGACTTCCAATAAACTCAAAACTTTCACCTGCAACGGGTTAAACTGAATCGCTTTACGATAGCAGTCCATCTTAGCTCATTGCTTGGTGAGCCAGTCCATGCCAATTATCACATCGAAATCATACATGGATAGGACTATCAAATCTGTCCTCCCCTCTCGCTCACCAATCACTAACTTGCAACCAGGACAATCCATTGTAGCTAACACCTTATCCTTTTACGGTGTAGATATGCTAACCACTGACTCCAACAACTCAGGAATCAATCCTACTAGCTTAACAAATTGCTCAACTATAAATGAATGAGTTGCACCAAGGTCAAATAAAACATAAGTAGCGTGGTCGTTCAGCAAAACAGTACCTGTAATCACATCAGGTGAGTCCTCAGCCTGTCCTCTAGTGATAGTGTACGTTCTTCCTTGAGCTGGAGGCCTGATCAGTCCACCCTGCTGTGCATTCGAAGGCGCGTATCCACGATTTTGATCCATTGGTGGCGGTGGCGGCAACTGTTGTAGTCCCATTGGTATCTGGGACAATTCCTAGCTATGTGACCCTACTGGCTACACTTATAACAAGCACCCGACCTAGAATGGCACGAGACCGATCCATGTCGTATTCCACAGAAACGACACACACCATTCTGTCTTGGCACTGACTTTCCTATCCCACCCTTCCTGTTGGGCGGAACAGGGTACCTTCCTCCTATCATAGGTTTCTTCCCAAACCTACTTCCATCACTACTTGAGCTAAACCTTGACCCAGACGCGGCGGCTTATTCGTTTTGGTCTCTCTCTATTAACTAGGCCCGTTCATACAGGTTGTTGTAGTCCTTCAAATTAAATGGCACCAGCACACTCCTCAATTCCGGTCTGAGCCCATCTCTGAACCTTCTAGTTCGATCTACTAGATCCTCGATCAGTTTGGGGGCGTACTGCGATAGTTCAGCGAACTTCACCTCGTAGTGGTCTACTGTCATTAGACCTTGACGAAGGCATTGGAATTCCGCCATCTTCAATTCCCTAGCACTGTAAGAAAAATACTTGCCGTTGAATACTTCAACGAAGGCGTTCCACTCCAGAACTAGGAACACTAGTCCTCTAGTGGCCCTCCACCAAGTGCTTGCGTTACCCTACAGTTGATAGACTGCAAGGACGACCTTCACCTCCTCTCTGCACCTTAGCAATGCATATGCCTTTTCCAAGTCCTGGATCCAAAGGGCTGCAGCTTTGGAGTCTCCTACGCTAGTGAACCTTCGCGGGTTCAACTTTAGAAATTGCTCGATGAGCTTATGCCTATGCCTCTCTCTCTCAACAACCACGTTCCCAAGTAGAACTATGGCAGGTTTGGCAGCAGGTGCAGCTACAGCTGCGGCAATAGCAGCATCAACAGCGGCATTGGCGGCAGTAGTGGCGGTTGCGGTAGCGGCAGCTGAAGCGTGGTGGCGGCAGCAACTTGATTCTGGGCTTGCTGGCCAACCACATTCCCAAGCATCTCTAGCGCCTGCATAATCCCGTCGAACCTTGGATCACCAGGGGCTGCTACCCCAGCATCGACTGGAAGCGGTGCTGCTCCACTAGCGTTGGCTTGAGCTAGCGCTCTACCACAACCACCTTGGGTACCGACCCTTGTCGACATCCTACCCCGAGTCACTAGTCCAATGGTCCTTTTCATAGGAACCTCTACTCCTGATCACTCATTATATAGACCTTCTACAGAACTTGTTTCCAATTCCATACAGAATTAGAAACTGAGTGATCCCCACAAAACAATCTACCAAACAGCTATCACTCAAATGCATCAGCGTAAAATAAAGGCATTTTCTACTAACTATCCCAAGAACCCATCGCACCTTATCACTCCAACTACCGACCAGCTGTGATACCACTTCAGGCGGGGATGTCACGCCCCGAACCTCGAGCGCGTGCCCATCCCTCGGCGGTCGATGAAATTGCGACGTCTTAGGACGCGTCGCTAACCCATTCATTTTATTGCACATGCGGAAGCGAATTAAAAACCCCTGACAACAAACATCATGGGATAGGAAAGCAGGACAATCATATCTAACCAAACAATTTTATAAACAAACTGAGTTTATGTACAAAGGTCTACAAAAGATTGGCTTTAAAAAAGGAACTGTCCTACGACCTACTAGTCGGACACGTTCACCGATCCTTCAGACTCCACCGACTTCGGGGGCACCGGGTCCTCTACAGCTCCATCGGGAGGGTTAGCTCACCAAAAGCAGCATCAACAACCACTGAGGGGATCTCAAAACCTTGGAGGGGACCCACCCGGTATCCATTGAGTCAATGGCGGAACCACACCCTGAATTGATGAGGTACCCTCTCAGCTATGCCCTCATCGACCCAGATGGTGGTCACGATCAACTCATAAACCCAATGACTACTAGGGATCCGAACATCTATCCCCTGCTTAGTAATAGTCCATGGTTGTCCAAAATGTTCCGAAGGAACTGCCATCTAAGGAGCTGAAAATATTGAGCCCACAACGGGGTGAGACAATGTCTCTGCAAGTTCACTTCCTAAACTCCGACTAGGAAGGAAATACGCCTAGGGCGTCCTAACCACACAACCACACAATCATAGAGACTTACCTCGTCTCAGATCCTTCCTGCATGTTAGCACAGTTTATATACCTAACCATATGCGGTAATCAAACTCAAACAATTGGAATGCCAACACCTTCATCCCAATAAACACAAGGGGTCCCGATTATAAGGCCAAATCATTATGACACGTCCCATTTCGTGCCACACAATTTTGTCCCATAATCCGGCGCGTCAATTTCACTCAACATGTGTTCCAATTGTTAATCACGGCCACACACGAGAACGGCCTACTCGACGTTCGGCGGTCTTCTGGCGTAGCCAGGCGTTGTCTCGCCCCATCGAGCACGGTAACGTCACTATGTCGACGCATTCCATAAAGGAGCATCAGTCTAGCCTCTATTGCGACCATCATCCATTGGTAGGGCATCCCATATAAGGGCATGTCCAGCTCAACAACTTAGGACGGGTTGTCATAACCTTTCATGCACCTATCCAATTCTTAGCCAAGACATCGTGCTTTGCACTCAAATGTCCCAATTAAAATAATGTACTTGGCCATTTTTCTTCGTATTAAAAACACACGGTAAAAATAATCGTGTGTGGGTATACGGTCAATTTGAACTAGAAAAACTGATACCCTTCCTTTTAAAATCCCACTATTTGATATAGTCTTTAAAACCATTTTTGGTGTCAAAACCTAACACCCGGTAGTTTCTAAATAATTACCAAAATTTCCAAATTTTGAATTAAATACTCAAAATTACAATCACAACTCAATTTGCACAATTTAACACTCAATTGTAGAAACTAAGCACACCATTGCAATTAGCACAAAATTTCGGTTACCGGCTATCCTAGTATAATTTTCGGAAAATATTAATTAATTAAATAAATACCAAAATTAATTAAATAATGCAAATTAAATGCAATAAATACCAACTTAGGCCAGAAACGCTTATCTAACCACTTGAACAGTCCTAGAAAATTTTCGAACCTATCTAGATAAATAGTAAAATCTATCTAGTCCATAATTAGTCTAATCTAACCACCTAACATGCAAAATTAAATAATTAAATCACTAATCCAATCTAACTAACCACCTAAACCTTAATTAGCCTAAAATAATCATCCCTTAAGCATCATTAACTCCCTAAGTAGAGTTTAGCAAGTAAACTCATCGGTTTAGTGTTCCAATGAGTTCACGGCGATGGTGACGCGAAGGCGGGTGATAATTAAGCCCATGGCGACACCAACGAAGGTTCGGACGGGCCTAGAAACAGGCCTAGAAGACCAAGGACCCTTGCTAGCCTTTCGGCTTTGTCCTTAGGCTAAAAGAGTTAGCGCAGGGCTCGGTTTGGACTTGAATGAGCAAGGCGGGTGGCGGTGGTTGCAGCAAGGCCAGGCAGGCGATGACGACGGTTCCAGCGGCCTAGATGGTAGCTTGGAGGTCTCGACGGTGGCCAGGAATCACAGGGGACGACAAGATGGCGCGAAATGAGCAGAACGTGAGTGAACTGGCGCGCGGGGCTCGGGCGCTTGCGGCCATGCAGCTGGCGATGGTGGTGGAGCTCCGGTTGGTCGACGGGCAAAGGAAGCTGCTAGCTAGTTTCTCTGCAACTTTGAGCTCTCAAAACACTCTAAAATGGAGAAAGTAAGATCAATGAGGAAGAAGAAGCCAGCTGTTGAAGAGAGGGGGCCACTAAGCCTAAATATCTCATTTTCATCATCACACATGCCCCACTAGCTGCTGCCTTCAATTCTTATCCATTTGCAGCCTTGAAGCTTCCCCTAAAAGCTATTGAAGAGGTCCAAAATGTTGTTGCACGCTTGGCCTTGCAATCCAATTTGATTCAATTCCCCTCCAATCGAGTTCAATTGAAGCCCATAAATTCAACCAAGGTGCCCACACTTGAATTAACATTTTCCCTTGCCAATTGAACCAACTTGAATCCCAAAAATGCAACCAAAAGCGGTCCCTTGAATTTTTCGATCCAAAACGGCCCTACGTTGAATTTTTGCCAAAAATCCCGGTTTGTAGAAAAATATTAGGAAGGTGATTCGACGCTCCTAAAATGAATCATGACATAACAGAACTTTCAATTTCTGAAATCGGGTTCAAATTCTCGGTTAATTTCAACTAGGCGCGATTTTAGCGTGACCTAACCTACCGGGTAACTTTTAGGAATTTTTGGTGCAATTGACCCGAGGTCGATTATTTTCGAACCACATTGTACATTTTCGACATATTGGCTACTCTCGATTGTCGTAAAAATCTCGAGGTTGCAAATATGGGCACAGGGTATAGTAATGACAGAAAAATCGGTCTAGTGCCGTTCGACATAAATTTTGCAATTAGATGGAATCACCCACACACTAATCACATACCTCTATTGAATCGACCTATCTTGGGTCTCTGATTGATTTTGACAGTGCCGTAATGACCCTTGCATATTAGCACGGTCGAGCGGTCGATTCCCAATCGAATTCTCAAGTCTATTGCATTTAGATTCCTTAACAGCTCCACATGATGGACTAGTTATCTCATGAGTGGCCAACTTAGAGAAAAGAACTCTAGGTGTGTTGATGAAAAGCCCAACTTATTCAATCGAAAACAAAACTTGAAAATCAGGATGTCACACGTATAACATGGTGGCCAGCCACATTTGGACCCTTTGGGAAGGTTGTTTGGGAAGCTATGGAGGGGCAAATGACTGAGGATGATAGCTATGGCTGGTGGGGTATAAAACTTGAGTATTTGGGATATTTTGGTGGCCCCCTGTAGCAGCCTCCTTATTCTTCCTTGGATCACTTTCTACATTGTTGTGTGTTTGTGAGCTAAAAAATCCAGAGAAAGCCAGCCAAGAGCAAGCAACGGCCGTCGGAGTCCCCTAGCCGCCCGTCGCACACCAGCCGCACACCCGCGGGCCTGTCGCCAAGCCACTACCGTCCTGCCTCCTGCTCACGCCCAGCCGCCGTCCCGAGCTTGCCCTGGTCGCCGTTCAACCGCTGGAGCCACCGCCGTCGCCCACTACAGCCGCCTGGTCCACCTCCTCGCCATTTCCGCACCAACTAGCTGCTCGGACCGCCCCTTCCAATAGCAAGCAGAAGCCGAACTCTTAGCTTAGAGCTGAGAGATTGTGGCTCATTTTAAGGCCCGTTCGGACGTCCGTTGGTGTCACCGTAGGCTTGAGTGTTCCTCACCTCCGCATCACCATCGCTGTGGACTCACCGACCCGCTAAATCGGTCAGTTTACTTGCTAAACTCTACTTAGGGAGTTAATGACGTTTAATAGATAATTAGTTTAGACTAAGTATGGATTAGGTGGTTAGTTAGTTTAGATTAATGATTTAATTGTTTAATTATGCATGTTAGGTGGTTAGAATAGATTGATTAGGGGCTAAATAGATATCTAGATATGTGCGGTAAATACTAGGCCCGTTTAGGTGGTTAGATTAGCATTTCCGGCCTAGGTTAGCATTTTTGGGACTTAATTTGCATTATTTAATTATTTTTTGGAAATTATATCGGGATAGCTGGTGACCAGAATTTCGTGCTAATTGTAGTGGTGCCCTTAGTTTATACAATTGAGTGTTAATTTGTGCAAATTGAGTGGTGATTGTGATTTTGAATATTTATTTCGAAATTTTGGTAATTAATTAGAAATTACCGAGTGTCGGGTTTTGACACCAGAAATGGTTTTAAATACTATATCAAATAGTGGGATTTTAAAAGGAATGATATCAATTTTTCTGATTCAAATTGACCGTGTATCCATACACAATTATTTTATCGTGTATTTTTAATACAAAGAAAATGAGCCAAGTACATTATTTTAATTGGGACATTTGAGTGTAAAGCACGATGTCTTGTCCAGGAATGGATGGGTGCATGAATGGTTATAAGAACCCGTCCCCGATGTGAGTCGGGTGGACACTGCCCCTATATGGGATGCCCCAAGTCAACGGATGCTGGTCGTAGTAGATTATGGACCGATGCTCCTTTAGGATTGCCGTCTCAAGTAGATGTTGCTGTGCTCAATGGAGTGAGATGATGCCTGGTTACGCCAGAAGATCGCCAAACGTCGAGTAGGCCGTGATAAAAATTGGAACGCATGATTGAGTGCCTTAACCGTGCTTAATTATGGGACAAAATCGTGTGGCACGGTATGGGACGTGTCATAACGATTTGGCCTTATAATCGGGACCCATGTGGCTGTGTGAGATATAAGATGTGGCGTTCCAATTGATTGAGTTGATTTGTGCTTATGTCTGTGATATGAACTGTGCTGACATGTAGGGAGGATCTGAGACGAGGTGAGTCTCTGTGGTTGTGTGGTTGTGTGGTTAGGACACTCCTAGGCGTATTTTCTTTCTAATTGGGGTTTAGGGGGTGAACTTGCTGAGATGTTGTCTCATCTTATCGTGGGTTCAATTCTTTTTAGGTCCGTAAATGGCAGTCCCTCCAGTACGTTTTGGGAAGCCGAGGGAGTATACATAGCATAGTATTGATATCCCTATCCTCGGGAGTCCCTGGACCCATGAGCTCATAGTGACCACTATCTTGGTCGATGAGGGCTGACCATAGTTGGTACCTCATCAATTTAGGGCGTGGTTTCACCATGGGATCAATGGGATCAGGGAAGGTTCCCTGCAGGGTTCCTACATCCCTGCTGTTGCGGTCAATGCCGCGGTAGGTGAGGGGGTAGCTGATCCCCCTGACGGTGTCGTGGAAGACCCAGATCCCCTGGAGGTCTCAGAGGTCTTGGCTGAGGAGTCCTATGCCTAGTTAGCTGCGTGGCTCTTCTTTTTGGAGTAGACCTTTGTTCTCCGGAACATTTTGGTCAGTCCATGAGGGTTACTGAGCGGATTTTTAACTACCCTGATCCCAGAAGTCACTGGGTCTATGAACTTGTGGTGACCACTGTCTAGGTCGAAGAAGGCCTACCTCAGAGGGTACCTCATCGATTCAGAGCGTGGTTTCGCTACAGACCCAATGGATTCAGGGTGGGTCCCTTTCAGGGTTTTGAGATTCCCTTTGTGGTAGTCGACGCTGCTCTAGGTGAGAGTGCAGCTGACCCTCTTGATGGTGCTGTGGAGGACTCGGAGCCCCTGGAGCCTGTGGAGACTGAACGATCGACGAATGCGTCCGACTAATAGGTCTTAGGATAGCTTCTTTTGAGAGTTGGTCTTTTGTAAACTTTTGTCTTTAGACTAGTCTTGTATATAAACCGAAGTGTTTATAAAAGTGTTTTGGTTGTGAATGTGCTTCCTACTTTTCTATCCTGTATTGGTTGTTGCCATGGGTTTTGTTTTGCTTCTGCATTTGCATTAAAATGAAAAGGGTCGGCGACGCGTCTTGGGACATCGCAATTTAATCTACGACCGAGGGATGGGCACGCGCTCGAGGATTGGGGCGTGAGATCCCCGCCTGAAGTGGTATCAGAGCTGGTCGATACTTGGAGTGATAAGGTGCGATGGTTTATGGGATAGTTAGTAGGATGACCTTCATTTTATGCTGGTGCATGTCAGTGATAGTTGTTTGGTAAATTGTTTTGTGGGGATCACTCATCTTCTAATTCTAAGTGGAATTGGAAAGCGGGTTCCTGTATAGAATCCGCGTAATGAGTGATCAGGAGCAGAGGACTCCTAGAAAGAGAACCATTGGACCTGTTACTCGGGGTAGGACGTCGACAAGAGTCAGTACTTAAGGGGGTCGTGGTAGAGCGTCGGCTCAAGCTAGCGTTAGTGGAGTAGCACCGCATCCTGTTGGTGCTGGGGTAGTAGCCCCTGGTGATCCCAAGATCGAAGGGATCATGCAGGCGCTTGTGACTCCTGGAAAACTGATGGGGCAGCCGGCCCAGAATCAAGCTGCCGCCATTATCGCCGCCGCTACAGCTGCTGCTACTGCTGCCGTCGCCGCCTCTACTGATGCTGCTACTGCTGCCGTACCTGCCGAAGTTCCAGCAGGGAACATGGTTGTTGAGAGGGAGAGACCTATTCATAAGCTCATGGAGCAGTTCTTGAAGTTGAACTTGCTGAAGTTCACTGGCGCAGGAGATCTCGAATGCAACACTCTAGATCCAAGACCTAGAGAAGGCCTTTGCACTTCTAATGTGCACTAAGGAGTAGAAAGTTGTCCTGGCAGATACCAGCTGCAGGGTAGCACGAATACTTGGTGGAGGGCCACCAGAGGCATAGTATTTCCAGAAAGCGTAGTTCCGGTGTGGAACGCCTTCCTTAAAGCCTTTAACAACAAGTATTTTTCCGGTAGCACCCTAGAGCAGAAGATAGAGGAATTCCAGCGCCTTCGCAAGAAATGCTGATAGTAGATCAGTATGAGGTTAAGTTTGCAGAGCTATCTTAGTACGCTCCAAGGCTGATAGAGGATCTTGAAAATAAAGCTTGGAGGTTCAGGAACGGCCTCCGACCAGAGTTGAGAAATCCACTGGTGCCGTTCGATCTTAAGGACTACAACGAGGTATATGGATGAGCCCAGTTGATAGAGAGGAACCTGAGCGAACAAACTTCTGTGTCTAGTTCAAGGTTCAATTCGAACAGAGACGGAAACTGGTTTGGGAAGAAGCCCATGATCGGAGGAAGGTTCCATGTTCAGCCCAATAGGAAGGGTGGAATTGGCAAGTCAGCGCCGAATCAGAATGGCGCGTGTCGCTTCTGTGGAAGGCGACATGGTTAAGCTTTGTGCTATCTTAGGATGGGTGCTTGTTTCGAGTGTAACCAGTATGGTCACCTGGCCAGAGACTGTTCTAGAAGACCGAGGGGACTACAGCAATTACTGTCGTTGCCATCGATGGGTCAGAATAGAAGGTTTGTGTCGTAGATTGCACAACAAGGAGAACAGAACAGACCTCCAGCTCAGTGAAGGACGTATGCTATCACGAGAGGATAGGCTGAGGACTCGCCTAATGTGATTACATGTACGGTTTCGTTGAATGACCACGCTGCTTATTCTTTATTTGATCCTGGTGCAACTCATTCGTTTATAGCTGAGCAATTTGTTAAGCTGGTAAGAGTGATTCCTGAGTTGTTAGAGTTAGTGGTTAGCATATCTACACCGTTAAAGGATAAGGTGTTAGCTATAGTGGGTTGTCCTGGCTGCAAGTTAGTGATTGGTGAGCGAGAGGGGATGATAGATTTGACAGTCCTAGCCATGTATGATTTTGATGTGATAATTGGCATGGACTGGCTCACCAAGCAACGAGCTAAGATGGACTGCTATTATAAAGCGATTCAGTTTAACTCGTTGTTGGGTGAAAGTTTCGAGTTTACTAGGAGTTGAGGAGGACCCTCGATTTCCTTAATCTCGTCGCTTGAGGCAACCTATTTGTTAGACGGGGGTTGTCAAGGTTACCTGGCAACTGTTGTGGATACGACAGTTGAGGAGCTGAAGATTGAAGATATCGCAGTGGTACAAGAATTTCCAGACGTGTTCCCGAAAGAATTGCCAGGCCTACCGTCAAAGAGAGAGATAGAGTTCGTGATCGAGTTAGCACTCGAGATAGAGCCAATCTCTAAGGCTCCTTACCGGATGGCGTTGTCTGAGTTGAAAGAACTAAAGGTGCAAATGCAAGAATTGTTGGATAAGGGATTCATACGTCCCAGTGCATCACCTTAGGGAGCACCAGTTCTGTTCGTGAAAAGAAAGATGGTTTGTTGTGTCTGTGCATCGACTATCGCCAACTCAATCAGGTGACGATCAAGAACAAGTATCCGCTCTCGAGGATCGATGACTTGTTTGACCAGCTGCAAAGAGTGTCAATATTTTCAAAGATCGACTTAAGGACAAGGTATCATCAGTTGAGGATCAGAAAGGAGGACATACCGAAGTCAGTGTTTCGTACTCGATATGGCCATTATGAGTTTACTGTAATGCCGTTTGGTTTTATGAACGCCCCAGCTACTTTCATGGATCTGATGAACCGAGTGTTCAAAGAGTATCTAAATCAGTTTGTGATCGTGCTCATCGATGATATCCTAGTGTATTCAAGAAGTTCTGAGGAGCACGAGAGGCATTTGAGAATGGTACTTCAGACCCTGAGGATTCATGGATTGTATGCTAAGTTTAGCAAGTGCAGTTTTGGTTGACTCGTGTTGCGTTCCTAGGTCATGTGATTTCAGGCGAAGGAATCTCCGTTGACCCAACCAAGATCGAAGCAGTTATCAGCTGGCCAAGACCGACTACTGTGACAGAGATCATAAGCTTTTTGAGTTTGGCAGGTTACTACAGAAGGTTCGTGGAAGGATTTTCAGCGTTAGCATCGCCGTTGACTTGACTATTGAAGAAGGAAGATAAGTTCGTGTGAACAAACAAGTGCGAGTGTAGTTTCCAAGAGCTTAAGCAGAAGCTGATTACCGCACCTGTGCTGACCATACCATCTAGTCTTGGAGGATACAAGATCTATAGTGATGCGTCGTTTAGAGGACTGGGTTGTGTGTTAATGCAACATGGTAGGGTTGTTGCATACGCGTCTCGTCAGTTGAGACCTCATGAGCTGAATTACCCGATGCATGACTTGGAACTCGCATCAATCATTTTCGCTCTGAAGATTTGCAGACATTATTTGTGTGGAGAAATATTCCAGATCTTTACGGACCATCAAAGTCTCAAGTATCTATTCTCTCATAAGGAGTTGAATATGAGATAACGTCGATGGATGGAACTTCTGAAGGACTATGATTGTGATATTCTGTATCATCCTAGAAAGCCGAACAAGGTAGCAGATGCGCTGAGTCGGAAGTCTTCAGTTGCGCATATGATGGTTAAGGAATGGGTTTTACTCGAGAGAGCTTGAGATTCGATTTTCAAGTTTGAGGTAAGCCACCTTTCAAGTCTTATGGCCATCCTCAGAATTGAGCCGGAAGTCCAGATTATAATCAAAACACTTTAGTTGACAGACCCGAATGTTCAGAATATCCTGCAAGAGGATACTAACAAGAGGAAAGCTGACTTTCGGATTTCTAAATATGGAACACTAAGGTTCTGAGGACGATTGTGTGTACCTAACGATGCAGAGCTTAAATAGGAGATCTTATTAGAAGCTCATCGTAGTAGTTACAGCATTCATCCTGGCAGTACGAAGATGTATCAGAATCTGCGTCAACACTATTGGTGGTCCAGTATGAAGGCGGATATCGCCAAGCATGTCGCCAAGTGTCTGACGTGTCAGCAAGTAAAGGCACAACATTGTAAGTCATGAAGACTTTTGCAACCTCTCAAGATTCTCGAGTGGAAATGGGAACACATTACAATGGACTTTGTGACAAGCTTACCAATGAGTTAGAGGGGTAATGATTCCATTTGGGTAGTGGTCGACGGATTGACGAAGGCGGCTCACTTCATCGCCGTACAAAAGGACCTTGATTTGGACAGGCATGCAGAGTTGTATGTGTGTCAGATAGTTCGTCTACATGGAGTACCAGTGACGATCACATCTGATAGAGACTCGAGGTTTACATCTGCCTTTTGGAAAAACTTATAGATTGCCTTAGGAATGAAGCTGCAGTACAGTACGGCCTATCATCCTCAGACGAATAGTCAGTCTAAAAGGACGATTCAAACTCTCGAGGCCATGTTGAGAGCATGTGTGCTAGATTTCAAAGGAAGTTGAGAGGAACATCTTCATCTCATCGAGTTTGCCTACAACAATAGCTATCAGCAGAGCATTCAGATGGCACCTTTCGAAGCGTTGTATGGCAGAGCGTACAGAACGCCAGTGTGTTGGGATGAGGTTGGAGAACAGAAGATCACAGGTCCAGAGTTAGTCCAGCAGTCAGTGGATGCAGTTGCAGTTATCAGGGACAGACTAAAGATCGCTCAGAGCCGCCACAAAAGATACGTTGATAAGCGTCGAAGGCCATTGGAATTCCAAGTTGGTGAGCACGTCTTTCTGAAGGTGTCACCAATGAGGGGTATTTCGCGCTTCGGCAAAAAGGGAAAGTTGAGTCCGAGGTACGTAGGTCCCTTTGACATTCTAGAAAGGATAGGGACTCTAGCATATCGTCTTGCATTGCCGCTAAGGTTGGCGCAAGTGCATGACGTCTTTCACGTGTCGATGTTGAGGAAGTATGAACTTGACCCAACCCACGTGCTGAATTTTGAAGAATTGGACGTGGACGACAGGGTGTCGTACGTGGAAAGACCGGTTCAGATTGTAGATCAGAAGGAGCAAGTTCTGCGTACCAAGACAATCCCGTTGGTTAAAGTGGTCTGGCAACACCACGGCACAGAATGAGCAACTTGGGAAAGTGACGATTCAATGAGATGACTGTACCCCCACCTTTTTGTTTAAAGATTTGTAATGGTTTAAATTTCGAGGACGAAATTTTTATAAGAGGGGGAGAGTTGTGACATCCTAAATTTCTAATTCTATTTTCAATTGAATGAATCGGGCTTTTCATTGACACACCTATAGTTCTATTTTCTGAGCTAATCACTCACGAGATAACTAGTCTATCTGGTGAAGCCGTTAAGGGATTTTAACACAATAGATTTGAGAATTCGACCAGAAATCGGCTGCTCGACCGTGTTAGTTTGTAAGGGTCATTCCGGCACAGTTAAAAGTCGATTAGAGACCGGAGATAGGTCAATTCGACTGAGTCATGTGATTTAATGTTGGTGATTCCACCTAATTGCAAAATTCTCATCGATCGGCACTAGACCGATTTTTCTATCGTTTTGGTATCCTGTGTCCGTATTTGAAATCTCAAGATTTTCACAACAACCGAGAGTCATCAATGTGTCGAAGATGTACAATGTGGCTCGAAAATAATCGACCACGGGTCAATTGCACTAAAAATTCCTAAAAGCTACCTGGTAGGTTAGGTCACGCTAAAATCGTGCCAGATTGAAATTAACCACGAATTTAAACCTGATTTTAGAAATTGTCATGTCACGATTCATTTTACGAACGTTGACTCATCCTTCGAAGATTTTTTTACAAATCGGGATTTTTGGAAAAATTTCAAAGTAGGGCCATTTTTTATCGGAAAAATCAGAGGGCCATTTTTTATTGCATTTTTGGGATTCAAGTTGGTTCAATTGATGATGAAAAATGTTGAATGGGATGATGGAACCTTGGTGGGATTTATGTACATCAAATTGGATCTAATTGGAGGGGAATTTGGTTCAATTTGGGGGAAAATATTCTAAAATTCGTAGGCCATGGGGGAGGGAACATTTGGACTACTTGGTTGGCTTGCTAGGGAAGTTTGAGGGCTGTAAATTGGCTGAGGAAGACAACTAAGGCTAGTGGGGCCTTGCCAAGGGACAAAGGAATAGAATATAAGACTTTTGTGGCCCAAGGGGGACCCTCCAAGTCTTTAGTAGCTTCTTCTTCCTCTCAAGGCCCACTTTATCCATTGTTGTTGTGCTTTGAAAGCTTGAGAGAACCAGAGAAGCCAGCAGCCAATGGAGCCCTCTTGCCGCCGTTGGACTCGTCGCATGTCCGCCATGCCGCCTGCGAGTCCAACTCGGCGTTTTGCTCGCTCGCGCGCCAGTGCGCCATTGTCCCTCTCCTGGCCGTCCCTTGAGCCATCCCTAGTCATCGTAGTAGCTCAGCTGGAGCCCTGCCGTCGCTGTTCAGCCACTGTCCACCTCTGCCTAGCCGGCTACAGCCGCTCGCCTTGCCATTTCAACTGCTGGTTCCAGCCCTTCTCGGCCCCAGCAGAAACCGAAGCCAGCAAGGGCTTTGTGGCTTCGAGGCCCATTTCGGACCTCTTCCAAGCCTTGTTTGGTGCCGCCGCAAGGTCATTTGTCGCCATCATTGTGGACTCACCAGAATGCTAAATCGGTGAGTTTACTCACTAAAATTTTCTTAGGGAGTTAATGATACTTAATGGTTGATTAGTTTAGGCTAATTAAGGTTTAGATGGTTAGTTAGAACGGATTAGTGATTTAATTATTTGTTTATGCATGTTAGGTGGTTAGAACAGTGTAATTAAAGACTAGATAGATCGTTCTATTTATCTAGATAGGTTCGAAAATTTTCCCGGCCCGTTCGAGCAGTTAATTAAACATTTTCGGCCTAAGTTGGTATTTTTGGTAATTAATTACATTTATTTAATTATTTATTATTTTCCGAAATTATACCGAGATAGCTGATGACTGGAATTTTGTGCTGATTGCAATGGTGTGCTTGGTTTATTTAATTGAGTGTTAAATTGTGCAAATTGAGTGGAAATTGTGGTTTTGGGTATTTATTCCAAAATTGCGAAATTTTGATATTTGATTGGAAAAATCCCGGGTGTTGGGTTTTGACACCGAAAATGGTTTTGAGGACTAGATTGAATCATGGGATTTTAACAGCGTGAATATCAATTTTTCTTGTTCAAATTGAATCGTCAGCTTGTGTGAGCATTGAATCGTTAGCTTGTGCGAGCATTATTGTAAGTTAGCTTGTGAGAGCATTGATTAGTCAGCTTGTGTGAGCAATTATGTGTCAGCTTGTGAGAGCAATATTCTATATCAACTTGGGCGAGCTATAATATATATATGCTTGTGCGAGCAACCATCTATATCAGCTTGTGTGAGCATAATCATACCTCAGCTTGTGTGAGCAGTGATTGATTGATTGAATTGATAAATGGTATAGATCGTATCGATAGTTTGAATTGAATCAATTGATTGAGTATATGAATTGAACTGATGTGCAGGAAGGAACTGAGGCAAGGTAAGTCTTTTGTCTTATGTGCATAGACGGCCTTTTGGCGTATTTCCTTCCTAGTCGGAGTTTAGGGGGTGAACTTGCTGAGACATTGTCTCACCCCGTCGTGGGCTCAATCTTTTCAGGTCCTTAGATGGCGGTTCCTCCGGAACATTTTGGTCGGCCCATGAGGGTTACCGAGTGGATTTTTAACTACCCTGATCTCGGAAGTCACTGGGTCTATGAACTTGTGGTGACCACCGTTTGGGTCGAAGAGGGCCTACCTCATCGATTTAGAGCGTGGTTTCACTACGGACCCAATGAATTCAGAGTGGGTCCCCTTCAGGGTTTTGAGATCCCCTCTGTGGTAGTTGACGCCGCTCTAGGTGAGAGTGCAGCTGACCCTCTCGATGGTGTTATGGTGGATCCGGAGCCCTTGGAGCCTGTGGAGACCAAAGGATCGGCGAATGTGTCTGACTAGTAGGTCTTAGGACAGCTTCTTTTGAGAGCTAGTCTTTTGTAGACTTTTGTCTTTAGACTAGTCTTGTATATAAACCGGAGTGTTTATAAAAGTGTTTTGGTTGTGAATGTACTTCCTGCTTTTCTATCCTGTGTTGGTTGTTGTCAGGGGTTTTGTTTCGCTTTTGCATGTGCATTAAAATGAAAAGGGTCGGCAACGCATCTTGGGATGTCGCAATATAATCGACCACCAAGGGATGGGCATGCGCTCGAGGATCGAGGCGTGACATTATCAACAATCTCCCCTTGCATATTATATCAAATAAAATCTAAAGGCTACTTTGGAAAAAAATTTCTCATCATAAATGGAAATCGATTATCAAATCATACAAATAACACGAACCAATCAACAATTAAAAGCATGAAAAAGTCTTAGGATTGGCTTTGATACCACTTTTGGGATTTGTTTCGATAAACAAGAATACGTGGATAGGTAAATTTGAACCAAAATGATTTGCAGCGGAAGTAAAAACGCCCATACTTGTATTTCTAAAGTATTGTTCATGCATTTTAATAAAAATACATAGAAGTGATAAAGGGGCTAATCACATTACCCTTGTACTTTGCTAAAAATGTGCTAAAAAATTTGGTTATGATGTTCTTCAGATTTTGACTATGAATGTCTAATATCCTCACAGCATTGGTTCTGACATTCTTGAAATTCTAATTATGAACATTTGATCTCTTAGCAACACTAATTCTGATGTTCTTGGAATTCTTACCACTTTAGATCTAGCTCCACAAATGTCGATTCTCTAATTCAGACACACCACCAATTTCACGTTAAAAAGTAGAGAGAAATTGAGAAATCTTATAGCTAAAATTGTGCTAGCAATTGCTCACGTGTGTGAATGATTTGGTTGATCACTATCAACACTCTTAATTGTCGATCCTCCATCATCATGTGATGTGCTCTCTCAATTGCCTTTTATAATCAGTCCCAAATCATACTTAATTCGGCTCATTAACTCTAAAATTGTTTCGAAGAATTAATTCAACCATAATGTCTGGGGACGTAACTGTTTCGGACACTAATTCGGACATTAATTCTGTAACTGTAATAGAGCATTATTTCAGGCATTAATTAATAACCGTTACAAGTCTTTATTTTGGGTATTAACTTTCTAACTATTATAGAACTTTAATGTGGCCGTTATATATGAAACCGTTTCAAAACATTAATTGGTCATTTGAATATAAAATTGTTTCATATCATTAAATTGACCATTGATTTTGAAACCATTTCAAATCATTCATGTGACCATTGATTCTAAACTTACTTTAGATAATTAATACGATCATTAATTCTGAACTGCTTTGGATATTTAATTTGGCCGTTGAATCTAAACTCATTTCAGATCTTTGATTCAATCGTTGAATCTACACCCACTTCACATCTTTAATTTGGCCGTAAAGTTTGAAATCCCTTTCAGATCTTTGATATGGTCGTAAAGTTTGAAACCATTTTAGAAATTATATTGCCAGCGCTTAAGTTGATTGCCTTGAGTGAAAATTCATTTGCAATATTGTCTCTCCCGTTCAAATGTCATTTTGAATTGGTTATGGTGCGTGACATTCCTAGGTTCATCACTGAGCTGGCAGTAGAATTTGTTCTAACACATTAGCATAATAAAGAGAATTGATTGTCCTGATCAATCTCCAATTCCTACAAATCATGAGTGACATTTAGCAATATGTCATGACTACCTAGACAATGTGAATATTTCAAGAACATAATGAGCCTATTAGCTTTGGTGACTATGGAATTTGATCATTCTATCTCATTATGTCTCGATCAAACAAAGGCCATGGAATTATTTGTCAAGTCACAAATTCGATCATATGCCCAAATCTAATTGATATGTATTTGACGAGACATGAACCATTCATTCTTGGTTACAATCCTAGCCGATAATTTCAATACAATGTCACAATTAGATCAAATAAGACATCAATTTTGTATACTTATATATAACAAGAAGATAGATTCCATATTGCGCACGCATGTGCCTTCGTATAAGAACAAACTATGACCATCAAGTACAGAGACGGTTCGACGAAGCGCCAATATGCGCACTTGTGAATCACAACCATCCAACATAGTCAGCATTATGCCTCAGGTCTAAGGATCTTACACTATACTGAAGCACGATCGATTAGTCATTGACCCTGCTAAAAGCTTTCATATTGTCAATCATTTTATGTGTGTCACGTTTAGTGAACTTGTCCAAGACAAGCACCCCTGTTCTAGCTCGGTTATCACAATTCCCAATGACTTGTGACTCATCATTCCTTCATGTATCCAATACTGAATGGTGAAGTTTGAGAACACAACGGTCTCAATAGGATCATCAATATCCTCTCAATGATTCATCGATTGTGAATTGTTTAAAGATTAATCATAACTGTAAACCTATCACATATATTCTTAGAACCTTAATAATAGGTTTAGTCTCAATTGATCTTGTGGATTCATTCATATAAATAGGATGATGATGAATATTTCTTTGCCATTAAATAATGCCTAACATGTAATTATTTTATGGTTAGTGGTTAGTTTAGGGCATATAGCTAATAGAAACTTCATTGCAAACATTGTGAAAGGCCTAAAAAATTGCACTAATTGATTCCGACCTTGTTATTAAGTTGTAAGAGCAGAGAGAGTAGCGTAGGCTAAGTAGAAGGCTTGACTGCTGTAAATTGCTTTGCAATATCTCTTATATCTTATTTAATTTACAATTCTGGTAATAGAAGATATTTGCTCTGCAATACGTATTTCTTCTACAAACACAATTTCATTCTTTACATGTTTTGTATGAAAAAAGTTGTAAAAACCCTACACCAACCAATTCACCTCCGCTTTTATTATGTTCAGTCATTTCAGGTGTATTTTTCGATTAAATAAAAACATCATAATTAATCTTGTTTGAAATCCAAATTGCTATTACAAATGAAAAAAAGTGAGGATGCATAACTAACATGTAGGGCATAATTCCATCTTACCTACTACTGTCCAAAGATATGGACCATGAATGTGTGGTTGCAGATGATTGGCTTTTCGTGATCACTTTTCAAAGCCTCATCACACACCCACCATGAACATTCCAATATGGGAAAATCTTCAAATCAAACCCTAACAAAGTGTACTAATCCTACTCCTTCCCTTTCGTGGTAGCCTAAATTATACTCTCATCTGGGATGTGACTATTTCCACCGCCAAAGATGCGTCATACGTAACCCAATTGGTTCTTTCCTCTCATTGCTCCGTGCCCTAATTCCTTCGTTCCCTTCCTTCTCTCCATGCCTATACATCAGTGAGGACAATACTACTTAATTTCGATCATCCATACCTGGCTTTTGGGATTTTCCAAACTCAACATTAACAACTTTTATAAGTTGCAATTCCAATTAAATCTCCCAATTCACCATTCAACTCATCCCAAGCTAACAAAAAAGCACAGTTCATTGATAAGAAGGTTCGCGAAATTCTACTATACTTACAGATCAAATTTAGTATTTAAATTGGCTAGGGTCGGACTGATGTTACCCTGGAGTGGAATCCCTCTATACAATTTGATTAAAAATATTTTATGTTGAGATTTTTCACGCGAAATGCATATAGGTCATTCCTTTTGAAATTTGAAGTGAGAAGACAAAAGACAAAGGAAAAGTCAAGAAGATTGGCCGAAAAATAATATTATGGAAGTCACTACGTTTCAAAGAGTTTAATTCGTACTCATTCACCAGGAGTAATTTTGTCTTTCAAAGTAAAACCAGTGTCGCAAGCAAATAATGCCGTGAAAATAGCGGTCCCCTCTTATTTCGGGTATTTCGGGAAAGATGAACTAAAAAATTTTCGCACTGCTGTCCCACTTCTTGTCCCATTTTCTTACTTTTCGGGTATAAAATTTGACCGGTTCGTGCACTGAAGGGTAGGTGGGCATTGCATGGATCTGATAAATATATGATAAAGGACGATGTACAACATATAACTATATATCGACGTACTATTAGATTATAAGAACTACAATACAAACTTAATGTTAGGAATTTGGTAAAACATAAAATAAGAACATAATATCGTGGTCGATATTTTTATGTAATTAACAAATATCTTTAAAGTATAGATAAAAGTATTTTAAAACATTATGGAGAGGAGAAACGCTTTTTTCGGAGAGAGAGAGAGAGAGAGATTAGACTAATACATATATTGTGTATAATGTTATGATGTGAGACAGCAATAAATGTAGAGGAGATAAAGTCTAGTGTCATAGGACAATCACTTGGTGTGTACAAAGGCCAGCACTATCTCAACTCCAACTTTAATTATATGACAAAGGTGTTACTGTGTGAGACAGAGTGGATGTAGATGAGATAATGTTAAATGCCATGTGAAAATCACGAAGATAAAATTAAATGTCACATCACTTGTACATAAGCGAGCACTATCTCAACTTTGGCTTTAATTATATATAATAGAGGTGTTGGTTTAGATGGAATGTGAGTTCTCTCTTTGTGGTCTAGGGTTCAAATGTTGTTGGAAGCGCCACATAAATAAGTTCCTGAATGCATTAAGCGAATGTGAGAGTGCGTACCCGTAAAATTACCCGGGCAAGTAGACTAGTCGAGATATGTTAAACTAGCTGGACACTACCTAATCGCTACAAAAAATAAAAAATAAAAATAGATCGGGTCTACTTTGCCATCACTAGACCTTCAGCTCGAATCAACAAGCCAAACCAAAGCAATTAGTTCATTTTTTTTTTGTTTAATTCCAGTTTTGGCTTTTTTACTTTTCATTCATTGTCAGCACACTTTGGTATATTGGTTTAAAAATAGAACCAAATTGATAATTTGAAAGAAAAAACGAATTTTAATAATCTGTAGCTTAGTTAAGCTAAATGAACCTAAAAGCGGAGTATGCCTTCCCCGATGAGAAAAATAGAGGGTTAATATCGACGTCACTAATAAGTTTGAGTTTCTAATAAATACTAAATATTATTCATTTTTAAGTGTATTTTAAAACATGAAACTTCATAAAATAAATGGTTAATATCTTCAAAAATCACAAACTAGTATACATATGACAAATTTACACTAAACTATTCTTTTAACTATGAAAAATCTCAAACCGGTACACCAGTGACAAATTTATCCAAATTGACCATAAAAAATTCTAAATTGATTTACTTGTGACAAATTTACACCAAATTAATTTATACAACCGTAAAAAAATCCCAAAATGGTACATTTGTGACAAATATACCATTTGTTAAATTGGATTGATATCACAAAAAATCACAAAAATTATATAACTGTGACAAACGGAAAGTAAAATCACAAACCGGTACACCAGCCAACTGTTACATGTCATTCAACTTAATAATTTGACAGTATAATTTAACTAAAATTAATAGAGGGTAAATCTGTCACAAGTATACTAGTTTGTGGTAAATTTGTCAAAAGTGTACCAACTTAAGGTTTTTGGTGATTAAAAAATTAATTAAGGATAAATTTATCACATGTGTACCAATTTGGGGTTTTTCAGGGTATTAACCCTAAAATGAATTCAATCTCATACACATTGATATCATGTTCATTGTTCTCATCTTTCCATAATTTTAGACAAATACATGTTTTTTTTTTTTTTTCATTTCGAAGCTTAAATGTTAAGCCTAATTTAAAGAGTTAAAATATTTAAATATTGAATAAATGCAGTCAGCTAACAGTTTAAACTCTAAAGCAATAACATTAAGGGTCACAAAGAAGCAAATCGACCGATAAGGTTCGGCTCTGGTCTGTCAGTTTTCATTAGTTTGGTTTGAAATTCAGTCGAAATCATTCCAAATTCATAAGTTAGGTCTTCGGCCCCCGCGCCCCCTCCCTCCAATCGTACCAGTTACCGATGACTTTGCCATCTTACAATCAATTTTCGTTTTTTGTATTTTTTTGGCACTATCTTACAAACAAGGCCACTCATGCTAAACAACACATCTTTAGAAGCTTGCCCTTTCGCCGAGGGGGACCAGAAAGCCCCACTTTCTATTTCCAGGAGTTATTCCAAGGGCCTTTTTTCTCATGTGGTCCAAACGGCCCGGACTTCCGACAAAATGAACGTGTTTTTCTGAGTTTCGATTCGTTGAAAGGAGCTCATTTTTGATGTTATGTTCGTGAACCTAGCAGCTTGTAACACACACATACGAATGGGAAATACCGGAATTGCGTGGCCCTCATGAGTCCAATGTGTTAGGTTGGTGACAGATCACTTGATGTGGATGTAACCTAGAAGCCGTCGCAATTGCTATTAAAACTCAGGTCACTTTATATCGTGAAATAGAGGAACTTTGAAAGATATCTTAAGGGTACCTAGGCAAAAATTTCCGAGAATGTTGTTTCCTTAATAGCACGCCCCTTTAAATAATTGCTCGTGCAATGAATAAAGCCGATCGTGTCCCCCTCAAGCCCCCTTCTAACATCATTTCGCATCTTCGCACTGAATGCGGAAACTGGGGGTCACTCGCCAGACCACCTTCCTATGCTCAATTTGGCAAAGAAAGTTTACTTAGAGAACTTAGCATTCATCATATCATCTTCTTAGTCTGGCTGTTAAATTCATCAGATGAAAATGTCATTTTCGAGATTAATTAAGGGGGTGTTCTTAATTTGTTAGGTTTGGCGCAAATTACCATGACAGAATTTCTGGTCGTCTCAATAAATGAGGTACCGAAAAAAAGGGGAACACTCATTTAAATTTCTCTTTTTTGAGTGTCCAAGTAAATTACTTCCATCAGCTACCCTATATTGTAAGCTCGACCCTTAAGCACTTGTTAAAGGTCAATATTTGTGTTTTGGAAACCTGCATATTCACTTTTTCGATTTTTGTTTTTTTTGGATTTTCAAAAAAAAAAAAAATGTTGATCAGCATATTTATTGATAGCTAGAAGCACACTCATTTGATTAGCTCAATTTTGGCTCTCGTCATGAGCAGTTGATAAAGATCAAAGAATTTCATCAACGATAATCGCCAATTAATGTCTCAATTAATAGTTAGGCCAGTGGCTATTATCATCCAGAAGCACATCTTGTTTGAGTTTTATAAACTTGGGAAGATAAGTGCATGATTACGATAGGTACTAAAGCTAAGTTTACATTCTCACATTCTCTCGTTAACACATCTATTTCTACTACCAATTTTGGCTCGATAGTTGAATAAGGTTGGGACAGGGAATGAAATTGATATGGCAGCACACACAGAGGGACTTTAAATCTACCCTAGGACTTTGCGTCTTGGTTTCACTCAATTTAAATCTACTCTAGGGTTCTTATCACTGTAGAAATTTCTTTTGGTAGCCTTTAATTTGTGAAAGGAAACTTTGACCATAAATTCAGATTTTTGGAGGCATCAAGGGAAGTACAATATCAGATGGAGGATCTTCTCTGCAATGATACCACATTGACAGATAAGCTCTAAGAGCTCTAAATTTAAAAGCATGTCTTAGCCACAGGAAAATAATTGAGAGAAAACAGGAGAAGCCACTATTAAGTGTATCAAGTGCATGAGATGCGTTGCTAAGGATAAACCTGAAAATTTACAAGTTTCCGTGAAATTCAAATGCGGTAATAGGCTTCATCCGTCAACGATGTCGCCCACTGCAATTTTTTTTTTTCTTTTCTCTCGTTTGAGACAGCTGCAAATGAGAAAGTGGGAAAAGGTGTTCCTTTTACCCTGCCAAATACTTACGGAAGAAACATTACCGGTGGGAGGGTGCAGACCGCTGCAAATTTGGTGGTTGCGATGAAACAAAGCCCAAAAAGATACCATATAAGGAAAGTGCATAAATGGTGGGAGAGAGAGAGGGAGAGAGAGAATTGCTAGAAATGGTCTGTTTTCGAGAGAGAAAGAGAGAGAAAGAGAGTCCTAGAGAGGGTGACAGAAGGAGCTGTTTGTCTGGGTGAATGATGAAAGCGATCTAACACTTAACGAGCGATGATAGCCCACACAGTCGAGTCGCAGTCGCAGTCGCAGTCAGAATTCATCAGATTGGAGAAAAGAAGCAACCACACACATCCGAACACAGCCTCATCAACGCAAAGCCAAAGAGAAAAACAAAAGAGGAGGAAATGGTCGTGATTAATTTCCTTTCAAGCTACATTATGAATCCAACCGTTGAAGAAATCCCATTTATAGCAAGACCCCAATATCCATCTTGAAAAACTACGTACCATATAAAATGAAAAAAAAAAGAAAAGGAAATAGTAGAGTTCCTGACATTATCCCCTTTTATTTCAGCTCTCACGTTTTTTCTTTTAGATACTCTTGATTCCAATATTTATTTGGAGTTTCATTTTCTCTACTTTAATATGCTCCCATAATCTTTCTCCCTCCACCCACCTATCTTTTGCCCTTGCTTTGGGTATGTCTAGATTAACTTTTACTTTTTACTCAATCTAAATCTTGTGGATCATGCATTTTGATTTTTTTTTTTTTAATTCAAAACTTTGGAGCGTTATGTGACACTCAACTGTTGATAGGTAGAGTTTTCTTCATTATCTATTTAAAGATTGAATGTTATATTATATTCTAATGAGACCTTCTTTCTTTTTTTGCTTTTGTTGAAGTCCCTCATTTCGGTTTTCCTTTCTTTGAAAAAAAGAATTAGAATCTAGGGTTCCTTTTCTTTTTTGGCATATATAGGGCCCAGCTTTAATGGGATGTTGATAAAGTACCGGGGTCCAGATAGAGGACGATGTATGTGTGATGTTGCAGTATTTCGCAGGTCCGATCCTAAGGTGATGGATCTAAACCAAGGGCCATTTGCCAGCTATGCGTGACAGAATCAGTTTGTTTCCTTTTGTACAGCTTCTCGCCAACACAAAGTTAATGCCCTTGGCTTTTGGTGCTGTACATTGCGCATGCACCTCATATTTTGCTTGTCGATACCATGCTTGTGACCTGGTCTGGCGTAAGAGCTGGTTTAACTCAAACCTGTAGTCTTAGTTACCCGATTACGAATGTGGGGCTTCAGCAACAGCGATGGCAGTAGGTCAGGTTAGTGGACACCCAACTCATCCTGAATCCTAATAGGATTTAAACAGAATGCGTTCTAACGTAGAGACGAGTTTGGGATATCATTATGTAAAACCCTATGGTTGCATGGGTCACCTAGGCTTGGATAGAGATATGATAGGATTAGACGAGATATAAAACCTCTCAGATATGAAGTCTTATATTTTGTTTGGTAAATACAGGACTTTACAATCAATAAGTTCAAATCCAATCTTATGAAGTGTTTGATGAACCTAGGGTAGGGTTAGTTAATAATAGAAAAATGTAAATAAAATGCTTAAAAAAGAAATGGAAACCCTCAAGACTAAATTACTGAAATATTGACCACCGCGATGGTCGTCTCTTCATGGCGATTCCTGTTGGGGAGGTTACCTCTCTCATGATGGTCCCATTGCGACAGAAATACGCCAAAATAGAAGGACGAGAGACAGTTTATGCTAAAGAACATGGCGACCACCATGGTGTTTGCCGCCAAGGAGTACGACCACCGCGGTGGTCGTGTGATCTTAGAGGTAGAACAGAGATGAGAGACCCCGACAGTTTTATAACATATCAGCGAGAGAGAGAGAGAGACCCCTTAGGTGGGATTTTGAGCGTGAAGAAGCAAAATCTTAACTATGTTGCTTCTAATATTTTAGTAAATTTCGTTACTAAAGGGTATCTCAAACGAAATTGAGTCAATTAATCAGGTAAACTACAAAAAAAATTAAAATTAACTAAAGTGACATTGGATTTGATGTATTAGCTTCTAATTTTGAGAGTTCATTTTCAAGAAAATGGAATTTATGGTTTTCTTCATTCTCTTAATCAGTTAAACAACAAATTTCTTGATCTAAAAAATAACTTCCTCTAAGATAACAAATATATAGTAACAACTAGCAAAAGGCGTACACAGATGCCCAAAATAAGTAAAGAATTATTTAGAGTCAGTGAAAAGCTTATAATTCTTTAATAAAGTACGACACTGTTTCGCTGATAAGTTACTAATGAAAAGCCTTTCAAAATAAGAATCGATATGGTGATTAATAAAGGATGCGAAGGGTCCTTTGCTTATTCTTGGATAGGAAACATGAATTCACGAGAAAAATAGAAGTACTGAGATTGGAGATAATTGCAATCACCCATGTAAAATGATACTAAAATGCAAAGATAAACAAGAATTTGAACAATTAGTCTTCATTGATTGATTGGCAGTGTCATACAAATTACAATTCAAGTATTTATACAACTACTGACGGTCAACAACAGTTACAAAGAAAATAAACACTTCCTCGTGCACTTCCTTGTGACTCATCTAATTCAGCAACATGTATGTACAAACGATTATAAAATAACCCCCTACTCGACACTTTTTGCTTTTCTATTTCTTCACGCCCACCATCATCGGTTCCTTTTGAAGCTTGTGGCTCTACTTCCTGAAGGTTACAACATCCCATGTTTCTTGGCCTTTACAGTTAGTGGCTTTCGAGTTCTATGATTCCACGATTTAATGATTGTGTTGGCCTTACAGCCACTATGATCTTCATGGCAGCACTACAGCTTGAGCTTCACTACTTTGATAACTGCCTCATTTCTAGCTCGTCAAGTCACCACAGCTTTGGCTCTCTTGTTGACTAGACTGAGCCTCATTAACTAACACTCATGTCTTAGGATTTTAGTAATCTTCCTTTGCATTTGCTGTCAGATATCGATTATTTTGTCGACCATGCATACTTGTCGACGAGGAACTCTAACACTTAATGAATTTTATATCTGTGGTGTCCTGCTTAGTCTTTTCTAATTCGAGTCAACAATTGAGATCTTGGGCTTTTTTTTTTATTTTTATTTCAGCTTGATTTATTCAAATATTCACGATTCACATGGGTAATGTTTCTATCCCACAATGAGACATTTCACTCATATGAGAAATTTGCTTGACGAATTTAAAACGAAAAGGGATATAGCATCGAATCTCATGTATAATTTCTATTGGTTTTTTTTTTTTTGGGGGGGGGGGGGGGGGGACGCAAGGTGGCAGCTAGGTTCAAGACCATGTCAAACCTTGATCATAAAAGACAATGTCTACTTCCTGTCAAATCCGCGTGTTTGTGTTATTACAACTTTTGGGGGAAAAGTCAAACCAAAATAGAATTGTTAGTTTGACTTTGACCTACCTTAAAAAACCATATTTTATTTAGGACAAGGGTTTGAATTGGTTGATTTTGATGAGAAATCGCAATCCTCGAAAGAGCAGCTTGAGGTTGTGTATGCGTAGAGACGACATCAAATCTTTTTTATTGCATATACTCCTCAGCAAAATGGTGTAATTGAAAGAAGGAATCAATCACTACAAAAAATGGCTAGAACTATTATGATCAAAAGTGGCGTTCCCACTTCTAAGTTGAAGCTATTGCTACTACTTGCTATACATTGAACAGAGTATCATTGAGAACTCTGATGAAAAGACTCCATACGAAATCTTCAAAGGAAGGAAGCCAATCATACACTACTTCTATGTGTTTAAATGCAAATGTTTCATTTTCAAGAATGAAAATGACTACATTGGGAAGTTTGATGCAAGATCAAGTAAATGTATTTTTCTTAAGTACTCTACTACTAGTAATGCTTATTGTGTGTTCAATAAAGATACACAGGTAGTGGAAGAATCCATAAATGTGAAATTCAAAGATGATCAAAGTGGGATACGAGCTGATGATTGTGAGGATGTCATGCAAATATCTATGCCAATCATAAGCAAATAGCAAGAACCCCAACCTACAGTGAATCATTCAAATCAAAAGCAAACTCCTAAGGATTGGAGATTCAAAACTGAACATCCTAAGGAACAAATAATTGGGAAAGTAGATGAATGTTACAAGACCATATCATCTCTAAAAAGTATGTTGAACTCCCTGGCTTTAATACCTCAACTAGAATTGAAAGGAATTGAAGAAGTAATCACCGATGAAAACTGGATTGAAGCTATGTAATACGAATTGCATCAATTCAAAGTCAATGATATTTGGGAATTAGTCATAAGACCCAAAAATCATTTGGTCATAGGAACCAAATGGGCATTTCAAAACAAGCTTGACGAGAAAGGTAACGTGATTCGCAATAAAGTAAGATTAGTTGCGAAAGAAGAGGAAAGTATTGATTTTGATGAAAAAATATGCTCCTATTGCTTAGACTAGAAGCTATAGATTCATTATTAGCATATGCTTATTGTCACAACTTCATACTATATCAAATGGATGTTACAAGGGCATTTCTAAATGGATATATCAAAGAAAAAGTCTTTGTTGGATAGCCCCCGGGTTTTGAAGACCCAAAAAGACCTAAAGATGTGTATCAACTCAAGAAAGCATTATAGGGACTCAAGCAAGCACGGAGAGCCTGGTATGAAAGGTTGAATAATTCTTGATTAAACATGAGTTTGAAAAACGTAAGGTAGATCCTACACTCTTCATCAATTAAAAAAAAGGTAAAGATTTGCTCATTATTCAAATATATGTTGATGACATAATTGTTGGAACTACTGATGATGTATTGTGCAAGGATTTTGCAAATATCATGAAAAGTGAGTTCGAGATGAGCTTAATTGGAGAACTCAATTTCTTTCTTGGACTTCAAATCAAGCAAACTCTAGAAGGTACTTTCATACATCAAGAGAAGTATGCAAGGGAGATAATGAAAATGTTTGGTTTGGAGGAGTGTAAAAAGATTGAAACACAAATGTCCTATTCTGTCAACCTAGATAAGGACGAAAAAGGTAAGTCCATCAATCCTAAATTGTATAGATGTATGATGTGATCACTGCTTTACTTGACAACATCTAGAGTTGATATCCTATTTAGTACAAGTTTGTGTGCTCATTTTCAATCCAATCCTAAAGAATCACACTTATCTACTGTTAAACGCATCATTCAATATGTTGGATGCTTTTCAAATCTAGGAATTTGGTATCCTAAAAATACAAACTTTATGCTGCTAGGATACTCAGATACTGACTTTATAGGTTGTAAGATCAATAAAAAAAGTATGCCGATCTCTTGGTTCTTAAAGAAATAAAGTTCTATTGCTTTCTCAACCATTGAAGTTGAGTATATTGCACTTGAAAGTTGTTGTGCTCAATTAATCTGGATAAAGCAACAATTCAACAACTTTGGAGAAGAAAATGGGAATATTCCAATTTTTTGTGATAATACAAGTGATATAAACTTGATGAAAAACCCAATTTGCGTTCGAGGGCCAAGCACATTGAGGTAAGACATTATTTCATTGGAGATCATGTCAATAATTGAGTTGTTTGTATATAGTTCATTGAATCAAAACATCAGCTGGCAGACATTTTCACCAAGCCACAAAACAAACAAGCTTTCCGGTTGATCAGAGGCGGCCTAGGAAATTGCAATGCACTTGAATAGTATCTTCTAAATAATATTTAAACTAGTCTCTTGATATGCCAAAGATTAGCAAATATTGGGTACAAAGTTCTTAAATTTGGAAAAGTTACTGTTATAGTACTTTTACTCTCCTTTCGGTAGCCGTTCTGACACACAATCACCTCATTCACAATTTTTACTATGATTATATTGGTATGAGCAGTATAATTCTCTGTCTCTTTGAGCGTTCTTGATTGATTATTTCGAATATTTGGTAGATAAATGAATGGTTAAATTGCTCCTATTTATACGAATTTGTAGTGCTTACATGTACTTTCACAAACCGCTCTCAGTTAACCTCTACATATTCTCTTCTCCTCATTATCTTCTCACACACAAAATTCTCTAGACCAAAATGGCTCTCAAACCTTGTCTTACTAAAAAATCAACTAGGAAATTCTATTGCACCGCAATAGTAATGGCTAGGACCCAAAGAAGGATCATCATACATCAATCTCACTAACCAACTCGAGGGATCGATTGAAGCAACCCAAAGCTAAAGTATTGCTCAGTCTCAACAAGTCGGAGGATCAAGAACAGCTAGTGCGGCGTTACCATCCTCTATGGAATGAATAATGCTAGTAGCAAAGAAGCTTGAATCTCGATTACTTCCTGGAAAGGAGATAGTAACTGTACCTCTTATTTCACCACCACAACTTGTTGGTCCATCTCCCTTAGCAAAACTCCACCATAACTGCCCCTTAAAGGATTACTTGCACAAATCATGCAAATTGATTGACCTGCATTACTCAAAGCTTACTAGTTAGGTATGCTAAAGCTCAACAATTGGCACTTGAGGAGATCATGTGTGACGCCCCAAGCACGTCATGTGCTACACGTATTATTATCAATTATATTTTTTTCTTTAATTAATAGGATGCGAAAACACCCCAAAATACATAACAACACATCATACAAAAATACACAAGTTAATAATTAGACATATGTCTCATTTTGCTAGCTTTAGATTTACAAACCCAGAATATTATTCCATACATCACACAAAACACGAAAGACCTAGGAAGGGTTATGATCATCTATCTTCATTACTACTCTCACCGAAAAACCTGCCTGTACAAAAGACAAACCACCCATTACGGGTCGACAACCTCACTCAACAATTCGTTGCCTTCATCGTCAAAGCCTCTTAATGGTCCAATCAAATCACTCTCAAGGTTCAGGTAGCAAGCAACAAAACGGTGAGGGATCCACTGTGGGAGTCCCTCATTGACTCATATAGTAGACGTACACTTAGTATAATAGGCTTCCAATCTAGGTATAGACATAGTCTCATAATCACACTCGTGATACATAGACAATTCAAAAAGCATACACAATGAGTTGTCCATCCTACATTTCTAAAAAAAAAGAAAAGATGAGTAAGTTGAAACCTAGTAGGTGAAGTTTCTAGGTTTAAGTTAGTAAATCATCTTTTCACTCAACCTGATATAACAATCACAAGCATTCGAAACAATATAATCAATGCATGAGCACATACCATTCCTTCTATTACAAATGCCTCACGCAAATGTAGTTATGGCATGTAATTTATTGATGCATTAGTATCATATGGTGCCTCATCAACATTCAAGTATGTGTGCTCATCAGCATGTATTGTGCTTATCATCACTCCTTCTCCCAGAACACTCCTCGAGGCATCCCGCTCATATAGTGAGGCATTTCAACTTTGAAGCATCCTGCACCATTTGCTCATGGGGCATCCTGATCGGGCATCAAATTTTGGGATAAATACCCCAAAATTACAATTCACACTCAATTTGTACAAACCAACACTTAATTAAATAAACCAATCATACCATTGTGATAAGCACAAAATTCCGGTCACCGGCTATCTCGGTTTAATTTCCGAAAAATAATAATTAATTAAATAATTACCAAAATTAATTAAATAAATATCGATAAATGCAACTTAGGCCGGAAAAGCCTAATTAAATACCGAAACGGTTCCGGAAAAATCCTGAACCAATCTAGATAAATACTACAGCTTATCCAGTCTCTAATTAAGCTACTCTAACCACCTAACATGCATAAATGAATAACTAAATTGCTAATCCGTTCTAACTAACCACATAATCCTTAATTAGCCTAAACTAATCAACCCTTAAGCATAATTAACTCCATAAGCGGAGATTAGTGAGTAAACTCACTGGTTTTGAAATTCGATAAGTTCACAATGACGGGGACACGAAGGCAAACAACAAACTCCAAAGTAGGGGCACCAAGCGAGGCCCGGAAATGGGCCCCGAAGGCCCACGACTGGCTGGGCTACTTGGTTCTGTCCAAGAACCAAGCTTGTTGGCCCAAGGCTGGAACGGCAACCGGAGGAGGTCCGGCGGCTGGGCAGGCGAGTTGGTGGGCAGGCGGAGCTTCACAGCGGCGAGGCAGACGGCGAGGCGGCTCCGACGACCTCCGATGGTGGCTGGATAGACTCAAGGAAGGCGGCACGATGACGGGACTTGCAGGACGACACGACAAGGATGCGGGCTCGCGTGGGGGCTCGTGGTGGTAGCGACAGGCGCTCGGCGGCTCTAGGCGGTGGTCGACGAAGAGCGGGGGTGTGCTGCTCAGTTCTCTGGAATTTTCAAAGCTTCAAGGTGTCACTAATGGGGAAAGCAAGCAGCTGGAGAAGAAGAGGAAGACAACTATACAAAGGAGGGACCCCTTTGGCCAAATATCTCTCTCTTGATCATTACTTTGGTTACCACCAATTCAGCCCTATCCTTAGCCAATTTTGTGCACAAATATCTCCCTAGGAACAACTCCAAGTGGTCCAAAAGGTGGTGCACCATGGGGGCTACGAATTTGCACCCATTTCCCCCAAATTGAACCAATTTCATCTCCAATTAAGCTTAAATCGGTCCCTATAAATTCAATTAAGATGTCCACACTTCGATTCACATTTTTCCTTGCCAATAGAACCAACTTGCATCCCAAAAACGTGATCAAAACTGATTCCTTGAATTTTCCGGACAAAAACGACCATATTTTGACGTTTTGCCAAAAATCTTGGTTTGCAAAAAAATCCTTGGAGGAAGAGTTGACGGTCCTAAAATAAATCGTGACATGATAGAAGTTTTAAATTTTTGAAATTAGATTCAAATTCGCGGTTAATTTCAATCTGGCGTGATTTTAGCGTGACATAACCTATCATGTAGCTTTTCGGAATTTTTGGTGCAATTGACCCATGATCGATTTAATTCAAGTCACAATGTACATCTTCGACACATTGGTGACTCTCGGTTGTCGTGGGAATCTCAAGATTTCAAATACGGACACAGGGTACTCAAAACAACAGAAAAATCGGTCTAGTGTCGATCGACGAGAATTTCATAATCAGGTGGAATCACTCACACTTTGATCACATATTTCAGTCGAGTCGACCTATCTCTGATCTCTGATCGATTTTGACAATGTTGTAATGACCCTTGCAGATTAGCACAGTCGAGTAGTCGATTCCTGGTCGAATTCTCAAGTTTATTGCATTAAAATCCCTTACTGGCTTCACCTAATAGGCTAGTTATCTCGTGAGTGGCCAACTCAGAGAAAAGAACTATAGGTGCGTCAATGAAAAGCCCAACTTATCCAATCAAAATCAGAACTTGAAAATCAGGATGTCGCAATCTTATTGGGAGAGTAAGTACATATTGTTAAGTTATGAACAATGTGAGCGGGACAATCAACTATGGCGTATTTTACTTGTTTTCAATGGAGAAGTTACACTTTAACAATTCTCCAATACTTTTGGGAAGGATGATTGCGACATTATTTATATACATCTTGACGATGTTCAGCTCAAGATGGAGCTGAAAAAAAAAAAAAGTCTTGATATTGCGAGTGCTAGTGTGGTAAATAACACAAACAATTCTTATAGTTAAGGGTGTGCAAAAGAATCAGAAACTACCCGAACGGTTCGAAATCAAATAAGGCCAGACCAGAACCAGCGGTTTCCATGAGAGCCAGTCCAATTCTTGGTTCCAATTTAGTGGAACCAGTGAGTACTGATCCGATTCCAGATTCTAGGCGTGGAACTGGCTACCTTCCCATTTGGACTAGACCAGTATATATATATTAAAAAAAAGAAATTTCATCCCAATTTTTTAAATTATTTTGTAGTTTTTTTAACTAAATATATATGTAAATATATGTATATTTGTAGTTATTGGACATTATTGACGTAAAAGGATTAACCCATACTTTTCTATTTTTCATTTTAATAATCCATTTACTTGTTTTCTCAACCAAAACAAAATAAACAAACGTATAGGAATGAGATAACCAATTGGAGATAAATGTTTTAACTTCTGTAGATGTTAGGACTTTTAACGTGAAATTTAATTCTTCACATGTTTCCGGTGTCGGGAAATTTTAAGAGGACCATACCATGATCTTCAAAGAAATTAATTTTTTAGCTAACGAGTATTATTTATTCATTCCGCCCTATAATTTTCAATCCTAAATTAAAATTAATAGCTCGCAATTCAACCTGAATATAAGGCCGAACAAGCTTTGGTGCTCTAAATAGAAGTTAGGTTCATTGTAAAAATTATTTATCGAATACACTTTTATAAGGATTGGGGACCGATTTCATTAACCCACCTAAGAATTGGATAGGACAAACGGTCCGGTTCCCAGGTTAATCCATCAAACCAATAGGTGGGTCCCGGTCCCAATTTTTTGGAACTAATCCCTAGTGGGTGCTTCCCAATTCCAAGGTGGGAACCGCCCATTCGAACCATGCTCACCCCTACTTATAGTGAAATGGAGAATGTATAGTCAACAATTGTTGTACCCATTAAGTTAAACAAAGCATATATATGACCTTCTCACAGATATGGATGCAATGGTGGTTTTGCTTTATTTGTGATAGAGGAGGTTGTGTTTGCAATCTTTGAAGAGAGTTTAAAGTTGCTGGTAGAGTTTGTTTTGATGAGGTTCACAATTATGGCAAAGTTCAAGTGTGAATTCTACTTTGAAAATGTAGGTGTCTGGTGAAACATGAGGGGCTATGGGAGAGTACTAGTGATCATTTTCAAAGCAGCGGTTGTAACTTGACTCTAATATCAAATCAAGGTGGAGATTATTGAAAATATGTAACGAGTTTGAGCTTCTATAAGAAACCCGATTTGCGTGGTTTCAAAGTTTGATTAGGTTGAGAGGTTTTGTATTTTGGATGCAAATATTATCTATATATAATGAGAGATCAGAGATTGTTTGTTAGTTCTTTTGTGAGGTTAGAGATTATTTGGTGAGAAACTATGGGAGCTAAATATTATGTGACTTATGAGGTGTAAATGGAGGATGAAAATACTAAAACCGTTTGAGTGCATCGTTTATGCAAGAATATTAAAATATTAAATTGTGCCTTCATTTAACATATGAAGGTGAGGTTCAATGTTTATATATTGTTATTATTTGATTTAGAGTGGAATCATGTACTGCTCTTCCCATGGAGCAAGTCCCATCAACCAAATCACATAAATAAGATGTCCGATTATTTGTTTGTTCTATTTATTTTATTGTATGAGTGTTTTTTTTTCTCAACAATAAAAGTTCTTAGAATTGTCTGTTATTGGCAAGATTGTTCCATAAAAAAATCAACACGACTATCAATCATTTTGACGATTTTGGACCTCCCAACCTCGTAAGTTTGTTCATTCGCATAATAGGAGCTTCCAAAGTTAGAAATTCTTCCTCTTAAAATTTAATTCTCTCAACTTCCCTCCCAAAAATTGACATGTTCTATCCGTTTTACATGCAATATAAATCTGCATCGGAATGTCCACAAAGTTGAAAATTTGAAAATGTTGGTTAAATGTCAACATTAGGGTAAGAATACTAGAAGTGTCAAAATTTTCGTACGACGTTCACTTGAGTATCAAACTTTTTTTTTGCTCACTTGAATACCACAAATTTAAAAAATCAAACACTTGAGTGCTAATCGATTT
The DNA here is from genome assembly GCA_007663325.1 of Eucalyptus pauciflora. Taxonomy (NCBI): domain Eukaryota; kingdom Viridiplantae; phylum Streptophyta; class Magnoliopsida; order Myrtales; family Myrtaceae; genus Eucalyptus; species Eucalyptus pauciflora. Next base: position 1,181,907 of record VMYD01000281.1, read on the forward strand.
GTCTTGTTGAAAAATGCAAGGTGGATGCCAATCGTTCGATGTGGCTTCACTAGTACTGACGTGAATAATTTTTTAATATTTTTAAAAATAATTTTTAATTTTTTTTTGGCTTTAGGGCAAGCGAGGGTCATAGGTGATCCTTGCTAGCTATGACACCCTCGTCTTTGGTCGCAAAGGCCCTGGCGAGGCCGTTGGACCTCGTCGGCCATTGGCGAGGGCCCTTGTAGCCTCGCTCTTGCCTATAGCCTCCATGGTAGTGGGTGAGGCTGTGAGAAGCCTCACCTACGGTCGCCCAAAGCCAGCAAGGGCCCTAATGACCTTGCCCAAGGCCTTTGCAACAAAGGGTGAGGTGGCCATCACCCAATTTGGGTGAGGGTTTTGCAGTTGGTGTGCCGGCGGCCTTGGCCGGCCCTAATGAAAAAAAAAACCAAAAAAATTTAAAAAATTCTGCATAGGATGATTTGTCATAATTGACACTCAAGTGAGCGTTGTACGAAAGTTTTGGCACTCCTACTATTCTTATTCCATCTACTTTATGTGCCTTAGTTAGGCTCTTGATGCGTAAGTCGGATGCCTCGAGTCCTTAGTCAGACGAGCCAACTTGTATTCACCAAGATTTTGTTCATTTCACGGAAAATGAATAATCTGAAAAATATTTCTCAAAAAAAGGATTACTTCCGTCACTTATAAAAACGAATGAATGATTTTTTTATTTTTATTTTCATATTCCACGAAATTATTTAGATATAAATTATTATTAGTAATGAAAATTTTCATTGACTAATTTTTTTAAACGGTTCAAACGGTCATTTTAAATATATATATATATTTTTAAATTATTTTACGCGAGACAAACGAAGCCCTAAATATAAGGCGGAGTGCCGGGTGTTTGGAAATGGTTCTCCCGACAGATGACTTTGACCACGACGAATCCCTCTTTTTTCTTCCAATGAAAGAATTTGGAAATGCACTCAAAATGATTCATAAGTACCTGCACGACTGGAAGATTGAATTCGATCATAGGAGTTCTCAAAGTAGGATTGCAAGTTGCGCGCTTGTTATCCACCTCAGTTAGGTTTCTCCCATTTGATCTCTGTCGGAAATGACCGGTGGGGCTTGGGTCTACTTGAGTTGCAAAAATCAACCCTTTCCTTATCTCAACATAGTCCCTACATGATTATCATCCTTGATTTCAATATTTGGCTTCAGTCGTCCATCCATGGACGATTCCTTTGAAACTTGCTCGATTGGTGCAATTAAACTTGTCATCATCAAGCCTCCAACACCAGCATCTCACGACATCATGCCGCTTTCTGAGCAACTCGCCACCCAGCCTCCTGGATGTTGACGCTCCCCTCACTAGCCCACCACCTCTCTCTCTCTCTCTTTCTCTCACACCCAAGCTCATCTCGTGGCTCAACCATCACCGGAGTTCCGTGGCACCTCTACCTTCCAGAATCCGACGATCATCCCCGAGTTACGCTACGAAATCCACTTTTTGTGGTCCTGTGCTTCTACGGGTTGCACAGCTTATAACCTGTATTGACTATCATGTTAGGCCTAACTTGGACATGGAGTGGCTTAGTAAAATGTTGTCACGGTCCCGCCACGAATCGTTAAAGAGTCCTTCAATGACATAGCCTCTAGTGGCTTGTCACTGAATTGGGCTATGTGCTATAGGTTAGTGATAATGTTCACGTTTCTTCAATGACACTTTTTAGCCTCCTAGTATATGTTGATACCTACTTTGATTTAAAATGATGATACTTGAGAGTAGATTACCAATTTAGGAGAAACGTTTTATATTCCATAAATTGAAAAGATCTTCGATTGAGTGGGCACAACCTATTAATTTTATATTATACCGACTCTACTTTTAAGTTCGCAACTAATTTAATTACCCCCCCTCCCCTCCCCCCTCTAGGCAGCACTCTTTCCAAGCTATAGAATATGTTACCACTAGTGCCAAACTCTTCATTATTTTGAAGCTTGATAAGCGACACAGGTTATACTATTCTAGGATGTCTCATGAATTTTCGAGTGGACGAGAAAAGGAGGTCCAACATGACAGTGCACCCATGTGTAACAGTGTCTGAGAAGATTATATTGTGCCCTAGAAATTCTTGATAAGGAAAAAAAAATAAGAATAAAGAAATGGTGGGATCCTTCTTTATTCTTGGCACAATATTATAAAAATCAAGGTTGACGACCCAGATGACGTATTTGCTTCTCCATATTTTATTCCTCGTCACCTAAATCTAGAAATATCTTCTCCAAGTTGATAATCTTTTAATCGCCCCTGATTATTTTATTAAGCTCTGCTGTCATGGAGTTACCCCTCTTGGCAGGTTTTCTTTATTGCTAAATGATAAATAAATCAATAAAATATCGTTGCTTGCAGGAGGTGCATTCATCTAAACCCTCGCAGCTTCGTATCCTCGCAGGTTTGACAGTAGCAAACAAGAAAGTTTATTCGCATGTCCATTAACCTAGTTTCATGCGAAGGGATGAGAGGGACAAAAACATATATGGGGAACGAAATCTAAAAATCTATTTTTCGCCCATCATTAGGGACATTTTACTTTGACCGGCAGCTGGTGGCGCACAGTGACATCTCGTCTATTTGGAGTTCAGGAACTCGAGTAATTATAACGATAGAGATGTGAATATTTAGACTTTAAATATTATATTTGAGACTTTTTGCGGCCCCATGAAATAATTACACACACAAGCGTCTTTTATGATTTTTCAAAACACAAAGGAATATATATATTTCATGTGCATTATAACGCAATAACTACCCAATTCACAAAAATCATTTGCATGAAATAAATATTTATATAGACTCATTTCTTTTTAAAACCGAGTCAGTAGAAATATTCAAGATCCAGACTGGCACTCACTTAAATACACAAGCTCCTTTCAGTTTGCGTATTGTAATTGCCACCAGTCATCTAAGTAAGCCCTAATATTTTAGATGTCCATATATGTAGAATCCTCAGGAAGCAATTTCATGTCTCCCTTCTTTTTTCCTTGTTTTCCTTCAAACAAAAAAGAAAGCAAAAGGTCCCTGAGCATTTTCTTTGCAAGCGATTGCACTTTCTCTTTTTTTTTTTTTTTTTTTTTTGCTTTCCTCGCAGAATATAATAGAAAGGGCAAAAAAACAAAAAACCAAGAGGGAAATTACTCTCTTTCTCAGGGGTTAACCCTTGCCCTTTAGGGCACAGTCCCCTCTCCACCCTTTTTATCAGTGTCCTTTGGAAAGTTTGGGGTTAAGGATGATAAGTCCCTCTCGTAATAATAGCCGTGTCTGACTGCTTTTGGCCGAGAGAACTGATTCAAAGGACACCCTTGATGGCGACCATTCATCCCTATCCAGTTGATATTTCCAACGCCATGCCAAATTAAAATCACCTCCCAATTCGTAATTTCTCTTCATTCGTCCCCCCCAAATGAAGAAGTCTATTTTTACAAAATTACCCTTTCGTTTTCTCTTCTTTTCTTTGAAATTCACCCCTCCTGAATCTCTTCGTATATGTCTCGCTCCTCTTTTGATAAGAACGTAAGCTAGATTTCTCTTTTTCACCCCCACCTCCCAATCACTCGTGTCCTTATTTTAGCATTTTACTCCATTAGGGAAACCATGAATTAAAGACCCCCCCTTGTAGGGTCTCCCTCTCATCAGCCCAACAAAGTAGCCAAAGACATTGCTAAAATCGAACAACAGGCCAACAAGGTGGGACAATGCCTTAAAGAAAACAGGAATGTCAATAAACAAGAGAACAAAAGAGTCGAGGTGGGTATTACATAGAGCGAGAACGAAAACTTCCACCGAAAACCCTCGAAATAACGAAAATTAATGAAAATGCATTGTCATATTACTTTTATTATAGAGGGTAGATGCGAGGTAATAAATTATATAGGACGGCAAAACAAAACAGAACAAACAGCAGAGAGATGCATTAAGATTGGAGCAGTTTCTAGTCAGAAACCCAGAAAATCTAGTCAATAGATTTCGTCCGTTTGTTAGTTTTGACCGACTGACCAAGGTCCCTCCCACGCTTCCGTAGTCTGAAAAACACCCTTGATATTCCTCTACTTCTCACTCTCCCTCCCTCCCTTTCTTCTCTCTCTACTTTTGGGGTTAGAGAGAAGGGGAAAAAAAATTCAAAAGTGAAGGAAAAGGAGGGTTTCGTTACAGAGCTTGATATTTTATAGAAGAGAAGAACAAAAATTTGGAGGATGACCCAGATAAATGGACAGAGCAGAAAATTATTAGAAGACAATTTTGGTTTCTTCGTCCCTTTTTTTTAGGTGGGGAGTTCAATCAAGGTCTCGTGAATGAGTGAAACCCATTTTTCTGCAGCCAATCTGGGGTGGGTCTGATCTGCTGTGGGAATCCTGATGATGCTGCAGCAGGTGCAAATACATGGAGAGCACTCGACGATGATGATGATGATGATGCTGCTGATGGAGTCGATGAGTGCCATTGTTGATGCTCGCTTGTCGGCGGTGGTGGTGTTGATGACAGTGAAAGATCTCCAATCCTTCCTCCATAGCTGCTGCTTGAGAACTGCACCTACAAAGGAAACTATTAAGAAAGAAAAGATTGGACAACTTGCGCACATAATGACTCAACCCTCAACCCATTCAAACTATGCATTTATCATTGCACCTCATAATGTCAACGAGCAATAAATTACTGCTCATAATAAATACTCACTGAAACAGATTTGATGGAATCTAATTGGGTGTTTTCTCAAATCTTTACTTTATCCAATTAAGGCATTGCTATATTAAGTTTTGCGTCACTTGAAAATTTGCAACCTTTTCTTCAAGGGGTTAGGCAAATTTCCTTCCACTATAGGACTACTGAATATTTATGTACATTGAACAAGAATCACAGAAAAAAAAATCATGGAACTAGTTTTGCAGAAATAATTGGATATCCAAGCTACCCAAAAGAAAGAAAAGTTATGTGTCAGAGATGATCACTTGGTAATTTGGGGAGCCGAGATGCGGTGGAAGAAGGTGAAGCATGCTGTGAGCTTGATGATTTCCTGGTCTCTTCATTTGTCCATATCTTTGCAGTTCATCATGAGCAGTAGGAGCTCTCATGGAGCCCGGAGAGTGAATGTGTGTTTGGCTCAGCAACAGCGTGGTCTCGGCTTCGCTGTACCCATTCCTTCTTCCTGGCTCTTGATGCAGATTTAACTGCAAACCCATAATCAGAAGCAGAAACTTGGCAATCCACTTCACACCGATAAAGAGAAAAGGAGAACCAAACTTGTAGAAGATTGTCAAGTACATTAATGCAAAAGAACGTCAAAAGTATCAACCTTGGGCCTTAATTCTCGATTTCGCCAGTCGCCATCGTACGGCATTGACGAGGAACTCTGGTCAACCCCGACAATTGGGACATCATTTCCAACTTCAAGATTGTTTGGCTTTGAAGCTGAACTTCCTAAACTCAGATCAAGATTGTGATCTGCAGCATTACCAGAAGATTCTGCTCCCCCCGCACATAACCAATACAAAGACAACAAACACAAGTTCACTCACTCCTTGCATAACAATGAGATCATTTGAATTTAGGAGTCGATCTGCAAAATTGTACCACTGGGGTTAAGCTCATCCTCGTAGATGCTTGGGTCAAAATTGGTGACAGCATCCTTGCCATTACACTTAATTGCAGCTTTATCATAAGCCCTGCAAGAATTCGTAATTACCAGGAAATTCATTTCACTAATTCTTCCAACACATTTACTATTTCCAACTTCATTTTACAATTTTCCCAAGTAAAGCTAAACCTAAATGCACAAACCTTGCGGCGTCGACCTCGGTATCGAACAGTCCTAGATACACATACCTGTTGAATCAACCGCATTGAAAGAAATCAAGGGGGGGATATAAAATCAACAAGGCATATCATGAAGATGAATGTAGCGGAAAATACTTTTTGCCCAGAAATTGTCCCATTCTAGCCTCCCATCTTCCGCACTTGTGCAATGTGACTCCCCGGTACTTCGAGCTTCCTCTTGGAAATCCGGTGCTTTGGCGGCGAAGTACATGCACGAATTCTTCCTTCGTTAAATTACTCATCTGCAACAATAACCCAACCTTTGTCTTCACTGTGTGCCAAATGGTTATTTCTTAAGAGTTCAAAGCCATTATTTTTCGAAATAAAACATGAAAAAAGAAGGGAAGAAAAAGGCATCTGGGAAGTTGAACTTCAGAGATGAAGTGGGAAGCAGTCGACATAAAAGAAGGAACAAGAGATGTGGCCTCGGTATATTTCTTTTCACTCTATTTTATCTATTTTTGCTTTTCTGTACAACTCTCTCTTGCAGACTTTACCTGTTTCATGTCTTCTTGATAGTCTTCAATCCGGAAATTTATATCTGCGTCTACTCCCCGGAACTTGATTGCCGCTCTATCATACGCTCTGAATTTCATTTTTTTTTTTTGCCAAAAAAATGAGCTCATTTAATCTCACGTTATTTCGTGACAAACCCTCCAAAAAAATGAGGGAGAAAAGACCATAAATATTTTCTCGAACTAGAAGGGAAAGAGGAGCTTACCGAGCAGCTGCATGTGCAGTGTCAAACCCACCTATGGACACAAAAAATTAAGCATACAATATCATCTCAACATTCAACCCGAAAACAATCTGTAAAGAGCACATATCATGGGGGAAAGAAAGGAAGGCATTTTTTTTTTCATTTTTATTTCCCTTCCTACCAAGAAAATGAAGAGATGAATAAGAAGATCAACCCCCCAGGAAGTGCATACATATATAAATACATACCCAGATATACTTGCTTTCCACAGTCCCTGCACCATTCACAGAGAAGCAAAACGAGAAACTCAGATCCTGATTGGCCAAAACTCGCTAAAAAGTGTAACCCAAAAAAAAAAAAAAGGGCGAAAATTTTGCAGAAAATTCACAGAAAAAAAGAAAATTAAAATTGAGAATGACAGACCATATGTGAGACTCCCATCTTCCAGTTCGCCTGTAAAAAGTGACCCCTCTATACTGGGAGCTCCGCGACCTCGGCCCTCTCCTGCTCTTCTTCATGGGCTGTGAACCCTCCAACATCGGTGAGCCCTTGCCCGATCCGATTGGATGGTGATCCGACTGGCGGAACCTGACTCCGACCCAGTGCGCCCTCGGGAACCCCGGCGGCACTGCGGCTCTCCCCATTCCTGCCCGCTCGCCATCCTCTTCCAGTTCCTCCTCCTCCACCGGGAAGAACTGCCGGGTCACCGGGTGGCGGCTCCCCAGATTGTCGTCGCCGCCCTCGTCGTAATCGGCCTCCTCCTCTTGGGTCACCGAGAACCCGAAAATCTTGCTGCTGCGCTTCCTGTGAGCCTTGGCGGCCGCCGTCGCCAGGCCCTCCTCGTCGTCGGATCCGTCCTCGATGACCACCGCGGAGGAGCTGGAATTGGACATGGATCCGACCCGCTTGCCCCGCGCGTCGGCCGCAGTTTCGTCGTCGGAGGTCTTCGGGGAGGAACAGCCTTCCGATTCCTCGCCCGGCCTCACCGCAGGATCGGGCGAGTCGTTGAGATTCCACATTTTTTTTTTTGGCTCCCTCCTCCGTTGCTCCACTTGCTGCTCCACTTGCTAACTCGTTGTGGGCAAGCGTGAAGGGGAAAAAAATTCGATGGCCACTCTATGTAAGCTGTGTGTAAATTCTTCTTCCTTCTAGAGGAAAGCGTGTGCGGATCTTGTACTTGCTGATCATCCCTCCCTCACAAGCCACAAGGCAAAATAAGAGGGAGAGACAGAGCGGGGGATTTGAGGATTTTCTCGGGCTATATTTGGTGCTTTATGGGTAAAGAAGCGAAGGTGGGTTGAGAGGAGGAACTATGGCTTGAGTCTTGATTCTTGAAAGTGGAAAACCTAGGACTAAAAAGAGAGGGAGTGAGAGAGAGCGCAATTGCAAAAAGGTAGTAAGAGAGGAGGATGTTTGAGAGATTTTGGTATTCCCTTAACTGCCCAATACAGCATAGACGAGGGGGGTATTAGCTTGATTAGCCGAAAGCATTCTCTCTCTCTCTCTCTCTCTCTCTAGCCACTTGCCTCTATCTATGTCTCTCTCTCTCTCTCTCTCTCTGAAAGGCCAAGTTCTATATTTTCAATGAATCCGTAAAAGAAATTGGTTTGGCTTCTACTTTGTTGGGTTTCTCCAATTTGCATTAACCCCCAGCACTAGTTTTTGTTTTTCTTTCCTTCTTTCTCTCTCTTTGTAAAATGGGTTACAAACTTTACCAATTCATCATCTCTCTCCCCAGAATGTACACACCACATACATCTTCTTTTTCTAGCATATATAAATGCATCTGAGGTGGGATAATGGGAAAGAATGAACCGTCTCTTTCTTACTCAGCTTTCCCACGTTAACCAAATCGAAAAGCATCCTCCTCCCTCTCTCGTCCCTTCATTACCTTTATTAGATAGTAATTATCATTCGTTCACACACACCACAAGTCATCTCCACCTATCAATTTATTAATGGCAATTTGGGTGGTGTCGAGTTTTCAGAGCATCGCCCCCCCACCTTTCTCTCTCTCCCTCTCACATTCAAAAAAAGCGATTTTTCTTTATAATATTATTTTTGTCATAATTATCATTACATTCACTTCCTCCTCACGCCAAAAAGAATATTAGTTTTTACCATTTGTAACGGCAGCAGTAAATGGCCGAGCCCCGAGGGGTGGTCATTTCGGGTCATAAAAATTAGTGGGGTTGTCTTTCTTTCTCTCTTGGTTAACAGTGATAAAAAAAAGTTGAAAAAGTTGGAAAGAATCAAATAAAATCTAAGAAGAGAGAGAGGGGGTAGAGAGAGGGGGGTTTGGTATCAGAAAAAGGAAAAATGGAATAATGGTAAGAAAAGGAAAATCTTTCCAGAAAAGTCCAATCCAAGAGTACGGGAGAGGGCCACCATTGCCTCTTTGGTTCATATCCTGACCAATAGCCTGCCTATGATGTACCTCGTTTTTATGGCCGACTCTCTCTCTCTCTAGCCCCTCCACTCTCCACTTTTACAGCGCGTGGGCCTCACGTGCCTGTTCCCAAGCCAAGCACAAACAAATTGCAAAAGTTTAATTATTTTTACAAAAAGAAAATTTTGCCCTATTTTAGGGGACATATCCATGGAGATCATGTACTAGGGTTTTTTTTCGTTCAATCTCCATGCCATGTAAAGATATCCGTACTTCCTGGGAAGCATCGACCATTCTTGGGTTCTTGATTCTTGCATATGCTAACTCAAGTTTTGGACCAAGTGATGCCCACTTGAAGCTGCTTATGCATATGCAAATGCATCTTATGCTTTTAATACCTTTTTTTTTTTAAATAATGATAATAACTGAATAGAAAAGTACTAAAAAAGATCTAAGTGTCTGTTCCCCAAAGAAATTTTTGACACCCTTTCTTCGATTTCTTCAAAAAACTTGTACTTTCTTTCCATTTCCTAAAGTTTTTATCAGTCTTTTTATGGCTCAATCAATTCTCAATGTTGACCAATTGAATGTGAAAAAAGAAACTGTCGGGGCTAGCTCCTACTCGTGGAACTCAGTGATCAAAAGAGTTCAGTTGATACGAATATATCGAGTTTGTTGCCTGATTAAAGATGTGTTCATCGATGTTATAAAAGTTACTTTTTCCATAAGTAGTGGTTCATCAAATTTTTAAAGGGTATTGTCTCCTAAAAGTAGTAAAGATTAGTGATTAGTGACATTGTTTATCGAGATAAAAGGGTATTGTCTCCTAAAAGTAGTAAAAATTAGTGATTAGTGACATTGTTTATCGAGATAATGCATCTTCTTCTTGATCTTCGTTAACGGGTGAAAAACAAAGGAGAAGGATAGAAAACACAAGCTAAGTTGAGCACTCTTTTTGGGAATATGGTTCTAATGTTTGAACAAAAACTGCTGAAGACAACTCAGCCTTATGGGATAGATTAATAGATAGATCCGTATATTTGTAACATATCATCATGGTTTACATCATCCACAGAATCAAAATGCTCCTAAAATCGGGTAATTTTATTTATAGATTAGACTGAAAATATCACAATAATAAACAATTAAAGAAATAAATAAAGATTGTGGGATGAGGCTATAATGTGTCAGAGAGAAACAGAAATTTGGTCTCCAAAAACAAAAAGAAAAAAATGGGGGCCCACGGCACAAAGAGGGAAAGGAAAAAGAAGTGGGAAGAGAAAGGGGCCACGTCAATTCGCACCAGACAAAATTCCAACAAAGGCCCAAATTTATTTTAGATGTGTCAATCCGTCCATCAACCCATCTAATCTTCAATCTCTCCCCCACTCTCTCTCTCTCTCTGCGTGTGTGAGAATCCTTTTCAAGTGGGTGTGGCGATGCAAGAACAAACATTCCAATAATGGAAGTGGGACGAGGGAGTGATTGGAGAGGCTATTTTCTCCAAGTGGAAACAGTACCTTCCAACTCTCTCTCTCTCCCCCCCCCTCACTTTCTCTCTTTTTTATTGCGAACGTATGCGAGTCTGTATGTGATGAATACAAGGCCCAGGCCCACTTCACTCTGCCTATGTTTGGACCACACGACCGTGCGAATTTTCACGTGTCTTAAGACCACACAGCTGTTGTAAACCTAACCCATCTCCAACCCTTAATTCAAACGTCCTCCCCGAAAAAAGAGAAGAAAAAGAGCACTGTACATTGGGATAGGAATGAATCTTAGACAAACGCTCTGGGGCCAGATATGACATGAAGGAAAGTGTTGGCATGACAGCTTCTGCTAAAGTTTCGACTATCATTTCTGGTTCTGACTAAAGACGGCCTCATGTTAGTTCTGATGCCTTGGTGTCTGTACAAAGTATTGTTTGCGGTGTTGTTCAGCCAAACTCTCCTTGTGTCGACAAACTCATATGTAGCAATTAATCAAGTGGCTCATTTAACTTGGGGCATGTTTGTTTCACCAAAAGAGCTCTCCATGAATTAGTTTTCCAAACTTTCATGTGTTTAGTTTGCTCAAAATGTTAGTTAACGGATTTAAGATCAAATAAAACATCCACACTTGAAATTTAGAAAAATGAATTACCGATTCTAAATAATGAAAAATCATTTTCCCAAGCAAAACAAGTCTCTTATAACAAATGCTTAGCAGCTTTTTACCTTCTATCTTAAAATAGAGTTTTATGTTTTTTTAGCATAACATCGAGCAAATGAAAACTAATTATTTTCCTTAAAACTAATTTTCATATAAAGTATTTTCCTTTGTCACGAAATGATTCGCAAAATGAACACACTCTTAAGACATTTACAATAAAAAAAATGCCCATGCTTAAAATTAGAAAAATGAACTCCTGGTTTTGGATAGAAGAAATCATTTTACCAACCATAACAAGCGTTAATGTTTGTTGGAGAAACATCTCAAAGAATTTGATGATCCCCATATTATCCTTAGTTTAATGTTTAGTATGGTACTTATAGATGTTTGTGATGGTATATAAAAGATAGAAGAGATATCTGTAAAGGGGAAAAAAAATTGAATCTACTCTGTTTGTAAATAGTACTAACGGACTCTTAAAGATCAGTTGATGACAATGTTTTATGTCGATGCTGTAAATATCATGTCATTGGTGATGTTGGAGCAACAACCACTCTAGATGATTCGCAGAAGTCCAATATATATACCTATTGTCGCTTGGAGATGCGCTTTAGAAAAAACTAGAAATTGGTTTTCTGACAGGCTTGTCAAAGCCATCAATGAAGCAACAACATTAAAAGCTATTTCAGGTTAGCTTGCAAATGTTAAGAAAAAAAAGTTTGTATGGGCAGTTCTATCTTTGGACAACAGTACCAATGGAACTCTACTGGTTCTTTTCTTCTCCGAGTCTTTCCAATGGGAAATTTGAAGATGACTATATAAGAGATGATCCTCGAAGCTAAAATGTTAGCCGAGCAATACATAAAATTTGGAAATCTATTAAAAGTCGTGTTCTTAGCGAAAAAATATATCATTCTCTTAGGATCTTCACTGTAGCGTTCTTGTTGGCTTGTAATCATGTAAAAGATCAAGTGCACAAAGTGATAGCAACACTTGATTCTTGATAGCATGATCTATTTATGGCGTGTTGAGTAGGAAAAGGGTTATTTCAGATTAAGTCCTTCTAGGGGGAACATACTCGTTCCATTATATTAGACAATAAAAAGGTAATAATTGTTTGATTATTGAAGCACTTCTTCAACACTATCAAGGCAATGCCTATATCAAGAGTCCTTAGTTTTAACAGGTTAGTGAAGGAGCAAATACAGGTTAATATGTTGAGGAATCAGTACAAAAAAACCAAGTAAAGGGGGATGAAAACACTAATGGGTTGGTAGAAGGAAGAATTTGTTTAGATTTGAGATTATGCTTGCAAATGCATGCTTCAAAACCTATCTAGTAGAGTATACATAGAGATTATGGAGAGGCCACTACCTGACTGTGTGTCTAAATTTGATAAATTTTATATTTTCTTCGACGCATTCAAATGGGGTTTTTGGCTAATTATAGAAGAGTTCTAGGATTGGATGGATGTTTAATGAAGGATTAATGCAAGAGAGAGTTGTTGTCTGCTATAGGGAGAAATTCCAATAACCAAATATCTTTGCTAGCTTGGGTAATTGTCAAGATAAAGAATAAGGACACTTGGTACTAGTTCCTAAAAAATATAATAACTGACCTTGAAATAATCGATGAAGGAGGATGGACATTCATAGAAGACGAATTATTAGTATTAATTAATCGCATATTTTTTCTGACTTGTATTTGTTGTTTTGAATTTTTGCAAGGACTTGTTCTTGTATAGGCTGAGTTGATGCCACATGTTGAGCATAATATATGTATGAGGCACATATATGTAAACTAGGCAAATAACTACAAATGAGATAAGATGTAGAAGCAATTTTGGCAAATTGCAAAGAGTCCTAACATAACTGATTTTAGATTCGCCTAACAAAGGTTTTTGCTATTGACAAATGAAGGTTTTGAAACACTATTCCAAACGGAAGCTAAGCATTGGTGTAAGACATTCTTCAATGAATAAATTCAAATATGATATCATTAACAACAACTTCAATAAAGATTTCAATGGCAAAACAATAGAGGCCGGGTGCAAACCAATTATTAACATGCTTGATGATATTCAAGTTATGGTCATGACTAGGTTGCATTGATAAAGAGGTGAGGCTACAAAGAGAACTAGATAATGTGGTCCTAGGATTGCAAAGAGATTAGATGAGAACATGACTGCTAGTAGGTTTTGCCATCCATTTTAGAAAGGAAATAATGGATATGAGATTATGAACAGTGATGATAAGCATGTTGTCAACCTAAATAGGAGAAAGTGTTCATATCGAGCCTAGCAACTAACTATAATTTCTTTTGTCTATGACATTCATGCCATTCAGATGAAGTAATAAAACTTGGAAGACCTAGATGAATGGTAAAAGAAGAGTACATACCTTACTTCATATCAATTCACGATCTAGCCTATCAGATGTAGCAAATTTTGGAAGTTAATAGATCATGAAGACCCTATACCTTTGCCACTAAAGAAGCAAATAGGAAGACCAAAAAGGAGATAAAGAATGCAAGATGGGTAAACCTTAAGTCAGAGGATGAGTAAGATTGAGACAAAAATGAAGTGCTCTTATTTTTGCAAGAAATGGCACAATAGAAAAGGTCGTGAGCTGAAAAAACAATATCAAGAACAACGGGTTGTTGCAAGGGTTAATGTGGGGGCCAAGAGAAAGACCTCCTGTAAGACCAGGTGTAAGGCCAGTTAAAGGGGTAAGAGAATGATCTATTAAAGAGCCAACTGAATGCCATGCTATAAGGCTAGGTGTAAGGACTAGTATAGGCAAAATAGTAGCAACAACAACTAAGTTGATCGTTAAACAGACAAGAAAAAAATATCCAGTAAGTTGTATATGGCTGTGTTTGTTTTGTGTTATTTTATAGGCTTATATTTAATTTTGTTAGGTCTTTCTCAAGTGAGAAGACGGTTGCTCCCCATAGGTTGCTGGAAGTGAGGCACCACAGCAAACAATAGGGGTTCTTGGGAAAAAGGATAAGACAATATGATCATGGCATTTATATAGACAAATGTACTAGAATGACAATTTTGAATGTAAGATTTGTAGGACTTGTAAGTTTAATTTATGGTATTTCTATTTCATTTGGTTGACAATATAGTTATGTTGTAGTCATCTTGGACAAGTTTGGAGGTGCTTATTTTTTAAGGTAGCCCAACTGAAGAGTCAAGGGCCGTGTCAAAGAAAAGTGCTCCAAAAAAGAAGATATCAAGTATAGCTCCAAAATAGCCACCAACAAAGAACTCAACACTAGTTCCTTCTCAATTGACTAATCATGGGACCAATGGTGACCTCACGAAGAGCTCCCAACACATGAAATGTACTAGAAAGAAAATAACCAATGTTAAGAAGAATGTATATTAGATAGAAAGATTAATTAAATAATCAACATGTCTAATTAGAAAGAGTGTAGGGATTATAAATAAAGTCAAAAGTCCAAAAGGAAAAGGAACTGGAGATGTTGTGCATATTGACTGATAGGAATGTGATAAACATGATTTATTTATTTATTTATGAAAAGCTTGATTGATAGCGGTTGCTACCATTGTTTTTGTTTGGGTTGGTCTTGACTTGTTAGGTGGGAAGGGAACCTTGAGTGATGGGGGAGTAAAGTAAGAGATTTTTTTTTTTTTTGTAAAAAAATCAGTTCGATGTCAATGGCAAAGATGTTTTTGTCTATTCTCATTTTCTTGTCTTGGTTTCGATTGGTGATGCGAATGGTTGTTATGTTGTATAAATTTTCACTACTGGTGCAACATTTTTATGAGGCTGATGTTGTTTTCAGAAGTGATGGGCCAATATTTTGTTGCTTGTGGAAGTTGCGGATGCTAGTATATTTGTGGGTGCTGGTGTAGTGTTTGCATCACCACCAGTCATATGGTGTTGGTGCAAAAACAAGATGTACCACTACATCCTATTGCAATTTTGGTTAATGGTACATCTTGTTTTATCAACACTTGTATGTGTTTTTGCAAGAACAAGATGCACTAAAAATGTGACATCCTAATTTTCCAATTATGTTTTCAATTGAACGAGTCGGGCTTTTCATTGATGCGCCGATAGTTCTATTCTCTAAGATGATCACTCACGAGATAACTAGTCTACCCGGTAAAGCCGTTAAGGGATTTTAACGCAATAGATTCGAGAATTCGACCAAAAATCGACTGCTCGACCGTGCTAGTCTGCAAGGGTTATTACAGTATAGTTAAAAATCGATTAAAGACTGGAGATAGGTCGATTCGACTGAGCCATGTGATTAAGTGTGAGTGATTCCACCTAATTGTAAAATTCTCGTCGATTGGCACTAAATCGATTTTTCTGTCATTTTGCTATTCCATGTCCATATTTGAAATCTTGATATTTTCATGACAACCAAGAGTCACCAATATGTTGAAAATGTATAATGTGGCTCGAAAATAATCGACCACGGGTCAATTGCACAAAAAAATTTCTAAAAGCTACTCGGTAGGTTAGGTCACGCTAAAATCGCCATAGATTGAAATTAACCGCGAATTTAAACCTGATTAATTTTTTTTATGTCATGATTCAATTTAGGAACGTCGACTCATTCTCCAAATATTTTTTCTGCAAACTGGGATTTTCGGCGAAAATTCAAAGTAGGGCCGTTTTGGACCGGGAAAATTAGAGGACCATTTTTTGTCGTGTTTTTGGGATTCAAGTTGGACAAATTGGTGAGGAAAAATGTTAATCTTGATGAGGACACCTTGGTTCATTTTATGGGCATCAAATTGAGCTCAATTGGAGGGGATTTGATTCAATTTGGGGAAAATTTGGCTAAAATTCGTAGGCCAAGGGTGCAACAACATTTTGGACCACTTGGAGAAGCTTCTAGGGGGAATTTTGTGCAGCAAATTGGCTTGGATGACAGCCAAGACTAGTGGGACCTTTGCAATGATCAATTGAGGATAGAAGTGTGGACTTTTAGGTAATTGGGTCCCCCTCTATCTTCAACAGCTCTTTCTTCAAGCTTGGGACTTGCTTTCTCCATTGTTGATCACTTCTTGAGCTCCACAAACTACAGAGAAACCAGCAGCCCTTTCCCCTAGCTCGTCGACCACCGCCAGAGCCCCCTTAGCCCGTCGCACACCCGTCGGAACCACTCGCCCACACCCGCAAGTCGTCCGCCTCCTTACTTGTCGTCTCGCCTGTCCCGCGCCTCCTTGCCATCTCGCAGCAGTCCCTGGTCGTCGTCGTGGTCGCTTGAGCCGTCTCTACCACCGTCCAACAGCCGCTGTCGCCCACTGTTGTCTCCACCAGCCCATCTTGCTCGTTCTAGCCTAGCCAGTCGTTGGTTCCAACTCTTTCGGCCCAAGGACATAGCTGAAAGCCAGCAAGGGCTGTGGGGCTTCAAGGACCATTTTCAGGCCCATCCAGTCTCCGTTTAGTGTTGCCGTGGGCTTGGTTGTCGCTCGTCTCCACGTCGCTATCGTCGTGGACTCATCGGATCGCAAAATCAGTGAGTTTACTTGTGAGAGCATTGATCTGTCAACTTGTGTGAGCAATAGTCTGTCTCAGCTTGTGTAAGCAGTAATCCTTGGCTACGCCAAAGGACCGATGTGTGTCGGTAGTTCATGCTTGTGCGAGCAATAATCGAATTGAATCGATTGAATGGATCGAATTGAATTGATGAGTATATGCATTGTACTGACATGCAGGAAGGAACTGAGGCAAGGTAAGTCCTCTGTTTTATGTGCATAGATTGCCTTTAGGCATCTTTCCTTCCTAGTTGGAGTTTAGGGGGTGAACTTCCTAAGACATTGTCTCACCCTGTTGTGGGCTGAATCTTTTCAGGTCCTTAGATGGCGATTCCTCCGGAACGTTTTGGTCAACCCAAGAGAGTTAGCAAGCAGGTTACCGATATCCCTGTTGCTGGGGGCCATGGAGTCTAGGTCTATGAACACGTGGTGACTACTGTCTGGGTCGATGAGGGCCTACCTCAGAGGGTACCCCATCGATTTAAGGCGTGGTATCACTGCAGGTTCAATGGATACAGAGTGGGTCCTCTATAGGATTTTGAGGTCCCAGCTTCGGTGATAGACGTTGCTCATGGCGAGAGTACAGCTGACCCTCTTAGTGGTGTAGTGCTGGACCCGAGTCCCCAGGAGACCTCGGAGTTTTTAGTTGGGGATTCGAGTGCCTAGAGGATGTTTAGGCTTTTCTGCTTGAGTAGACTCTTGTCTATAGACTAGTGTTATATATAAGCCGGGGTGTTTATAAAAGTGTTTTGGTTGTAAAATTGTTTCCTGCTTTTCTATCCCATGTTGGTTGTTGTCAGGGGTATTGTTTCACTTCCGCATGTGAATTAAAATGAATAGGTCGGCGATGCATCCTAGGACGTTGCGATTTTATCAACCATCGAGGGATGGGCACGCGCTTGAGGATCGGGGCGTGACATCCCCGCTCGGAGTGGTATCAAAGCTGGTCGATTGTTAGAGTGATAAGGTCCGATAGATTATGGGATAGTAAGTAGGAATGACCTCTATTTTATGTTGATGCATGTTAGTGATAGTTGTTTGGTAAATTGTTTAGTGTAATCGCTCAGCTTCTAATTCTGTGTGGAATTGAAAAGCATGTTTTTATATAGAATTTGTGTAATGAGTGATTAGGAGCAGAGGACTCCTAGGAAGAGAACCATTGGACCTGCGACTTGGGTAGGATGCCGACAAGGGTTGGTACCCGAGAGGGTCGTGGATGAGCGTCGGCTCAGGCTAGCGTTAGTGGAGTAGCACTGCCTCCAATTAGTGCTAGGGTAGCAGCCCTGGTGATCCTAGGATCGAAGGGATCATGCAGGCGCTTGAGACGCTAGGAGCTTTGACGGGGCAGTAGGCCCAGAAGCAAGCCTCTGCCACTACAGCTACCGCTACTACTACCGTTGCCGCCGCCGTTACAGCTATCGCTATGGCTGCCGTTGCCGCCACCGCCGAGGTCGCAACCGCTCCCGCACTTGCTGAAATTCCAACTGGGAACGTGATTGTTGAGAGAGAGAGGCCGATGCATAAGTTAGTAAAACAGTTCCTGAAGCTGAACCCGCTAAGGTTCACCGACACAGGAGATCCCGAAGCTGCATCGCTCTAGATTCAAGACTTGGAGAAAGCCTTTGCACTACTGATGTGTACTGAAGAGAAGAAGGTTGTCCTTGCAGTATACCGGCTACAGGGTAATGCTAGTACATGGTGGAGAGCCACTGGAGGCATGATTTTTCCCAAAGGCGTAGTTCCAGTGTGGAATGTCTTTCTCAGAGCCTTTAATGGCAAGTACTTTTCGGGTAGCGCCCGAGAGCAGAAGATGGAGGAATTCTAGCGCCTCCATCAAGGCATGCTGACCGTGGATCAGTATGAAGCTAAGTTGCTAAGCTGTCTCAGTATGCTCCACGGTTGGTGGAAGATCCAGAAGACAAGGCTTGGAAGTTCAGGAACGGCCTCCGACCAGAGCTGAGGAATACACTGGTGCCATTCGACCTGAATGATTGCAACGGGGTATATGGTTAGGCCTAGCTAATAGAGAGGAACCTGAGTGAATAGACTGCTGCGTTTAGTTTAAGGTTCGGTTTGAATAGAGACGGAAATCGGTTCGAGAAGAGGCCCATGATCGGAAGAAGGTATCATGTCTCACCCAGCAGGAAGGGTGGGATAGGCCAGTTAGTGCCAAGTTAGAATTGTGCGTGTTGCTTTTGTGGAAGGTGACATGGTTCAGCCCCGTGCCATTTAAGGATGGGTGCTTGCTTCGAGTGTGGCCAACAGGGTTACTAAGCCAGAGACTGTCTCAGAAAGCCGAGGGGACTAGAGCAGTTATCGCCGCCGCCACCGATGGGTCAGAATAGAGGGTTCGCTTTGTAGATTGCACAACAAGGTGGACTGAACAGACCTCCAGCTCAAGGAAGGACGTATGCTATTGCGAGAGGATAGGCTGAGGACTCGCCTAATGTGGTTACAGGTACTGTTTTCCTGAACAACCATGTTGCCTATGCTTTATTTGACCCTGATGCAACTCATTCATTTGTAGCTGATCAAATTGTTAAGCTGGTAGGATTGATTCCTGAGTTGTTGGAGTAAGTGGTTAGCATATTTGCATCGTTAAAGGATAAGGTGTTAGCTACAGTGGGTTGTCCTAGTTGCACGTTAGTATTGGTGAGCGAGAGGGGAGGATAGATTTGATAGTCCTAGCCATGTATGATTTTGATGTGATAATTGGCATGGACTGGCTCACCAAGTAACGAGTTAAGATGGATTGCTATCGTAAAGCGATTCAGTTTAATCCGTTATCGGGTGAAAGTTTCGAGTTTATTGGGAGTCGAGGAGGACCCTCGATTTCCTTAATCTCGTCGCTTGAGGCAACCTATTTAGACGGGGGTTGTTAGGATTACCTGGCAGCTGTCGTGGATACGACAGTTGAGGAGCTGAAGATCAAAGATATCACAGTGGTACAAGAATTTCTGGATGTGTTTCCAAAGAAATTGCTAGGCTTGCCACCAGAGAGAAAGATAGAGTTCGTGATCGAGTTAGCACCCGGGACAAAGCCAATCTTTAAGGCTCCTTACCGGATGGCATTGTTTGAGTTGAAAGAACTGAAAGTGCAGATGCATGAGTTGTTGGATAAGGGATTCATACGTCCTAGTGCATCACCTTGGGGAGCACTAGTTCTGTTCGTAAAGAAGAAAGATGATTTGTTGCGTCTGTGCATCGACTATCGTCAACTCAATCAAGTGACTATCAAGAACAAATATCCGCTCCTGAGGATCGATGCTTATTTGACCAGCTGCAAGGAGTGTCGATATTTTCAAAGATCGACTTGAGGACATGATATCATCAGCTGAGGATCAGATAGGAGAACATACCGAAGTCAGCATTTCGTACTCGATACGGCCATTATGAGTTTACTGTAATGCCGTTTGGTTTAATGAACGCCCTAACTGCTTTCATGGATCTAATGAACCAAGTGTTCAAAGAGTACTTGGATTAGTTTGTGATAGTGTTCATCGATGATATCCTGGTGTATTCAAGAAGTTCAGAGGAGCATGAAAGGCATTTGAGGATGGTACTTTAGACACTGAGGAATCATGAACTGTACGCTAAGTTCAGCAAGTGCGAGTTTTGGTTGACTCATGTTGCGTTCCCAGGTCACGTGATTTCAGGCGAAGGAATCTCCGTGGACCCGACTAAGATCGAAGCAGTTATCAACTGGCCAAGACTGACAATAGTGATAGAGATCAGAAGCTTTTTGGGTTTGGCAGGTTACTACAGAAGGTTCGTGGAAGGATTTTCAGTGTTAGCGTCGCCGTTGACTCGACTATTGAAGAAGGAAGAGAAAGTCGTGTGGACGGACAAGTGCGAGTGTAGTTTCCAAGAGCTTAAGTAGAATCTGACTACCACACCTGTGCGGACCATACCATCTAGTCGCGGAGGATACGAGATCTATAGTGATGCTTCATTTAGAGGACTGGGTTGCATGCTAATGCAACATGGTAGGGTTGTTGCATACGCGTTCCGTCAGTTGAGACCTCACGAGCTGAATTATCCAACACCTGACTTAGAACTCGCAACAATCATTTTCGCTTTGAAGATTTGGAGACATTATTTGTGTGGAGAAAGATTCTAGATCTTTATAAACCATCAAAGTCTCAAGTACTTATTCTCTCAGAAGGAGTTGAATATGAGACAACGTCGCTAGTTGGAACTTCTTAAGGACTATGATTGTGATATTCTGTATCATCCTGGAAAGACGAACAAGGTCGCAAATGCACTGAGTTGGAAGTCTTCAGTTGCGCATATGATGGTTAAGGAATGGATTTTACTCGAGAAGGCTCGAGATTTGGTTTTCAAGTTTGAGATAGGCCACCTTTCAAGTCTTATGGCTACCCTCAGAATTGAGCCGGAAGTCCAGGTCAGAATTAAGATTCTTCTGTTGACAGACCTATATATTCAGAAGATCCTACAAGAGGATATCGAAAAAAGAAAGGCTGATTTTCAGATTTTTGATGACGGAACACTAAGGTTCCGAGGACGATTATGTGTACTTGACGATGCAGAGCTTAAATAAGAGATCTTATCATAAGCTCATTGTAGCAGTCACAGCATTCGTCCTGGTAGTATGAAGATGTACCAGAATTTGCATTAACATTATTGGTGGTCCGGTATGAAGATGGATATCGCCAAGCATGTTGCCAAGTGTCTAGCGTGTCAATAAGTAAAGGCACAACATTGTAAGTCGGGAGGACTTCTGCAACCTCTTGAGATTCCAGAGTGGAAATAGGAACACATCACAATGGACTTTATGACAGGCTTACCAAGGATAGGCATGCAGAATTGTACGTGTGTCAGATAGTTCGTCTGCATGTAGTGCTGATCACTATCCTTGGTAAGTGTCTGAGGATGATAGGCCATATGGTACATGTGTCAGATAGTTCGTCAGATAGCTCGTAGCATGTCTTCGAGGGTTTTTCATTAACACGCCCATAGTTCTATTATATGAGCTGATCACTCACGAGATAACTAATCTACCTGGTGAAGCCGTTAAGGGATTTTAACTAAATAGATTTGAGAATTCGACCAGAAATCAACAGCTCGACCGTGCTAATCTACAAGGGTCATTACAGCACAGTTAAAAAATCGATTAGAAACCGGACATAAGTCGATTCGACTGAGCCATGTGATTAAGTATGGGTGATTCCACCTAATTACAGAATTCTCGTTGATCGACACTAGACCGATTTTTCTATCGTTTTGGTACCTTGTGTCCGTATTTGAAACTTCGAGGTTTTCATGACAACCGAGAGTCGCCAATGTGTCGAAGTTGTACAATGTGGCTCGAAAATAATCGACCATGGGTCAATTGCACAAAAAAATTCCTAAAAGCTACCCGGTAGGTTAAGTCACGCTAAAATCGCGCCATATTGAAATTAACCGTGAATTTAAACCTGATTTCTAAGTTCTGTCATATCACGATTCATTTTAGGAACGTTGACTCATCCTTCGAAGATTTTTTTGCAAACTAGGATTTTCGGTGAAAATTCAAAGTAGGGCCATCTTGGACCAGGAAAATTAGAGGACCGTTTTTCGTTGCGTTTTTAGGATTCAAGTTGGACAAATTGGTGAGGAAAAATGTTAATCTTGATGAGGACACCTTGGTTGATTTTATGGACATCAAATTGAGTTCAATTGGAGGGGATTTGATTCAATTTGGGGGAAATTTGCCCAAAATTCGTAGGCCAAGGGTGTAACAACATTTTGGACCACTTGGAGAAGCTTCTAGGGGGAATTTTATGCAGTAAATTGGCTTGGATGACAGGAAAGACAAGTGGGACCTTTGCAATGATAAATTGAGGATAGAAGTGTGGACTTTTGGGCAATTGGGTCCCCCTCTATCTTCAGCAGCTCCTTCTTCAAGCTTGGGACTTGCTTTATCCATTGTTAATCACTTCTTGAGCTCTAAAAACTAGAGAGAAACCGGTAGCCCTCCCCCTAGCCTATCGACCACCACTGGAGCCCCCTAGCCCGTCGCACGCTCGCTAGAGCCACTCGCCTACGCCCGCGAGCCATCCGCCTCCCTGCTCGTCGTCTCGCTTGTCCCGCGCCTCCTCGCCATCCTGTAGTAGTCCTTGGTCTCCGTCGTGGTCGTTTGAGCCGTCTCCGCCACCATCCAACACCCGCCGTCACCCGTTGCTGTCTTCGCCAGTCCACCTTGCTCGTTCTAGCCCAACCAGCCACTGGTTCCAAGTCTTTCAGCCCAAGGACAAAGTCGAAAGCCATCAAGGGCCGTGGGACTTCAAGGCTCGTTTTTAGGCCTGTCTAGTCTCCGTTTGATGTTGCCGTGGGCTTGGTTGTTGCCCCTCTCCACGTCGCCGTCGACATGGACTCACTGGATCGCAAAACCGGTGAGTTTACTTGCTAAAATCTGCTTAGAGAGTTAATGATGCTTAAGGGGTGTTTAGTTTAGGCTAATTAGGGTTTATGTGGTTAGTTAGAATGGATTAGTGATTTAATTATTCAATTGTGCATGTTAGGTGGTTAGAATAGTTTAATTAATGACTAGATAAGTTGTGCTATTTATCTAGATAGGTTTGGAAATTTTATAGGCCCGTTTAGGTGGTTAATTTAGCATTTCTAGCCTAAGTTGGTATTTTTGGTATTTAATTGCATTTATTTTATTATTTTTGGTATTTATTAATTATTTATTATTTTCTGGAAATCATACCAGGATAGTCGGTGACCGGAATTTCGTGTTGATTGCAATGGTGTGGTTAGTTTATGCAATTGAATGCTAAATTATGCAAATCAAGTGGAAATTGTGATTTTGGATATATATTCCAAAATTGTGAAATTTTGATATTTAATTAGAAAAATTCCGGGTGTTGGGTTTTGACACCAAAAATCGTTTTAAGGACTAGATCGAATCGTGGGATTTTAAAAGTGTGGATATAAATTTTTCTGGTTCGCATTGATCTGTCAGCTTGTGAGAGCATTGATCAGTCAGCTTGTGTGAGCAATAGTCTATCTCAGCTTGTGTGAGCAATAATCCCTGGCTACGCCAAAGGACCGATGTGTGTTGGTAGTTCATGCTTTTGCGAGCAATAATCGAATTGAATCGATTGAATGGATTGAATTGAATTGATTGAGTATAAGAATTGTACTGACGTGCAGGAAGGAACTGAGGCAAGATAAGTTCTCTGTCTTGTGTGCTCACATTGCCTTTAGGCGTATTTCTTTCCTAGTCGGAGTTTAGGGGGTGAACTTGCT
The DNA here is from genome assembly GCA_007663325.1 of Eucalyptus pauciflora. Lineage (NCBI taxonomy): Eukaryota > Viridiplantae > Streptophyta > Magnoliopsida > Myrtales > Myrtaceae > Eucalyptus > Eucalyptus pauciflora. The sequence goes on from VMYD01000281.1 coordinate 1,205,791, forward strand.
AAGACATTGTCTCACCTTGTCGTGGGCTCAATTTTTTCAAGTCCTTAGATGGCGGTTCCTCCGAAACGTTTTGGTTAGCCCAAGAGAGTCACCGAGTAGGTTGCCGATATCCTTGTTCCTGGGGGCCACGGAGTCTGGGTCTATGAACGCGTGGTGACTACCGTTTGGGTCGATGAGGGCCTACCTTAGAGGGTACCCCATTGATTTAAGGCGTGGTATCATCATGAGCTCAATGGATACAGAGTGGGTCCCCTACAGGATTTTGAGGTCCCAGCTTCGATGATAAACGTTGCTCATGGCGAGGGTACAGCTGACCCTCCTGGTGGTGTAGTGCTAGACCCGAGTCCCCAAGAGACCTCGGAGTTTTCAGTTGGGGATTCAAGTGCTTAGAGGATGTGTAGGCTTTTCTGCTTGAGTAGACTCTTGTTTATAGACTAGTGTTGTATATAAACCGGGGTGTTTATAAAAGTGTTTTGGTTGTGAAATTGTTTCCTACTTTTCTATCTTGTGTTGGTTTTTGTCAGGGGTATTGTTTCGCTTCCGCATGTGCATTAAAATGAATGGGTCGGCAACGTGTCCTGGAACGTCGCAATTTTATCGACCACTGAGGGATCAGCACGTGCTCGAGATTCAGGGCGTGACAAACAATGGTACAACAAGATGCACCAACTATGTGGGTGCGAGTGCATCTATGTGGGTGCGAGTGCAAGCCAAGTGAAACAAAAAAATTTGAAACCAACATGTCCATTTTTTAAAACTTATGTAACATGAGCGATCATTTTTTAATCATGAATAGTACTTAAGTATCACTTTAAAAAAATATATTAATGTTCAAATGATCACTATTTACAGCTTATGAAACTGAAAGAGTCACTCGTGAATTTGTTACCACTCCTTAATTCAGCCTAGTTTGCAACAATAGTTGCAGCAAACTAGTATACCATTATAAAGCAAAAAATGTAATTGAATATTACATTTGAAGCAAACCAAACAACTGAAGCAAAAACTAAGCAAACAAACATTGACAATACACAACTAAGTAAAAAAAAAATTAAATGCTCATAACTAATAAATTCCAACCTTCTATTTCTACCATAGATTACAACAAACCTTTTGTTCGATACAAAAATTGCAGCAAACCAATAACACAATAATACTTACAAATAACCCAATACAAGTACATCTTCAACTATGGTAGACATACAAATTTCTTCTCATTACTCACTTCACATTTGACCATAAAATAGGCTACACAAGAATACAAACAACACAATCAATGCTCGATAAAAGTTTCTTTCAATTTTTAGCTATGAAACTTTTTTCTTCAAATGGTTGGCCAAATATATTAAAGCCTTTATTTGAGCTTGCATTTGTCAATATCATCCAACTCGTCCATTAATTTAAGTAGAGGTTGATGTCATCCTCAAGTAGCTCCAAGATCACTTTTGTCGCTTGATCAAAGAATTTCACATCAATCCATTTGAAATATTTGCATTTCAAGCCTTCCCTAAAATTGGCGCATCCATGAAATCTTCTTTCAGGATTCAATTGAGTCCAAAATGCTTTGTTTGGACTTAGTAACCCATACTAGTAGTCATACGCACTATCTAATTCACTTTGTTGGAATGAATGTAAGCTATTGCTGAAGCTCCTGCCCTCCATTTACAAGATTGAATTAATAGTTTTGGGGGCAAACCAAATAGGTGCTCAAATTGGCTAGTTGGGATTTTTAATTTGGGGTTCTCATTCAATTTGGGGATTTAGGGTTCTTATTGAGGGGAAATCCAGCAAACGGCATCATTTTATTTATTCACGTATTGATTACGTTAGCTTCAGAAATGAATAATAATAAAAAAAGGCCGCGTCAAATTTCTTGCCAACCATATCGGAGTTGGCACTAAGAAGATCATTTTTAAAAACAATTGGCACTTAAGTAATCCAAAAGAAACTTTTGGCATCAAAATGAGCGTCGACGCAACTTTTAGCACTTTAAATATGCTTACGTCGAATAATCAGTAATGTACAGCTACTATCAACAAAAATAAAGTAAAGAAGAACACTCAAAACACTAGAATAGTTTTGTTTGTTTCCATTAAACCCTATTATTGCTCTTGGATTAAATATATAGCTTCCAACCTTAGATGACCATTTTAAATTCAACTCCATCAATTAGCCAATGGTTCTCCACTATCAGCAGCAGAACATTTCTTTGATGCTCATAATCGTTAGAACGTCTCTATGATAGAGTCAATTTCCCAAAATAACATCAATCTACTTTGTTTAGAGTCTATCGCTTGCTCAAAATTACCAGAACTACTCCCGATCAATTATGGTGCTCCTTTACGATTTTCAAATCTTTGTAACAATTATTTTCGTTTTGATCAACTTTACAATCATGAACAAGTGACTAGCACTTTCCAACTCAATATCTACACGATCCATTACTCATAATCAAGACGGGGCATGCTCATTATCATTAGTCTATTGGTGCTGTCCATAATCAAACCTAATGAAATGACTTGCAATCAATCATCTAATGATCCTTTTGACCATGTCAGCTTCTAAAGACTTATAGTTGATGAAAGCATGACCATGGTACCTCCAAGTTTTCATGAAATCCTCATCATATTAGACTTGTTCTTCTTTTATCAATATCTTCATTAGTTTTACCTGAACTCATGTAGGTCATCAATATTATCAGTCTTCACATAGGTCATCAATATCATCATACTCTTCCACCTCATCTGATAAAGAGAGCTACTCCTGCCAATCAATTCGCTGCTTTTGGTTACGATATGCTGCTTTGAAAAACAATTAGATATTCTATCTTTTGGTCCTTCCAAGCATATTGGTGATTATAACAATACCTAACTGCTCACTTTCATGGTCTTTTTTAGCTTTTTTGAACATCCTTATTCTAGGCTTGTTCACCATCACAAGGTCCATCTAATTGTTCACTCGATGTTACTACCTTCAAGTCATTACTACCATCCCCCATTCTTCCTGATTTGTTTACCCTCGATCAAGGTCCTTCTAGATATTCACCTTATCTTAAAATCCTTCAAACTTATGGACATCTTGACATCCAATTCCTTGTTCATCCTTGAAATAAGCAGTGATTCCTTGATAACGGCAGACTCTTGATAGTGGTGAGCACTTTTCATATTAGCTCATCTTGTGCTAATTATGACACCATATGTATATTGGTTTGTGCATATATCACTAGGTACTACTTAACCAATACATGCATTAGTAGCATTTGATTATTTTGTCATTTTTAGAACAATATAAGGGATTTTTCCCAATAATTTACCCATTTTTTGGTGATGATAAAATAATCTCTAAATATGCATACATCTCACACACAATAAAACATTTTAAATTTTGTATGCGCGAAAAGTAAACAAATTTGCTTATCTTGCCAAAAATAGGAATTTAATTCAGGGCATAATAAGAATGTACTGTAACTCTATACATCAAGATATTCAATTAATATAATTAGGAGCTAGTAGGTAGAAACATTATGAGCAAAGAATATGGATTATCAACGGCTCATGCTTCTGCAAAAATCACTAAATCACATGAGGAATGAACATTCATGAACATTTACAATATAAACTATTATTTCCCCAAACACATATGCAAATTTCATCTAACCTCTCTCCATTTTTGTCATGACAAAAACATGCTAATAGTGTAAATGCAATTCTGGTCATTTTTGCACAACTTCACTACAGATTGTAGGTATGAAACACAATTTCCATAAACAAAATATTCGACATGCTCAGGTGAACATAATGTTGGGGACTAACAAATTCAACCTAGAGGGGTGAATAGTTATTTTAGAAAACTTGACAATCTTTTGCGGAAATTAGCTAACACTGAGTAAAGATCAAGTCAAGGTGATGTTTTAAAGCTAATGACCATAATGTGTACTTATGAGAGTAAAGAGAGTGAAACAGTATGTGATGTCTTGGTTTGTCACTTCAGTAATCCTTATTCTAGTGATTACTTTTAGTTATTATGCAAGCGGAAGCCTTTATGAAGGTTAGCATTTATACATGAATTATACATGCCCGGAGGTGAGTGCCGGATGCCTGGAGGTGTGTGCCGGAGGCTCCTCGCGATGCTAGGTTGGGTGTGAGCAATAAAAAGTTGGGATGCAAACACTGATCCCCAGGAAGAAAGATGAAAATAATATCCTCTTATGAAAGTGAAAAATTGAAAATTGAATTAAGTGCATGGTAGTATATGCACATTGCATGGTGGAATATGCATGGTTACTTGATGATATATGTACAAGTGCATGGTAGTATATGCACATTGCATAGTGATATATGCATGGCTGTTTGATGATATATATATGAGTGCATGTTGGTATATGCACGTTGTATGGTGACTTACGCTTGGCTGTAAGATGAGGTATGCTCAAATGTATGAATGATATGTACTTTTCATGATATCTTGATTGTTCTGCTTGATGCGTTGTGTAGTTTGATGGATCTTTACTGCTGAGTGGTTGTACTCACCCCTTTGGGGACTAATATTTCAGATTGAAAAGATGCCTTTATTACCGGTCACGCGTGGTACCTTTTACGGCTTACCGTCTGACGTTGAGGTCGAGTGCGCGGAGCACATCCGCGTCACTGTTCCTGGTCTGGTGTTCGTTCGAGTCCGCGTGCTGGTCATGTATGATGTGGGCCTGGCTGGGGGCCCGGTCATCCAGGAGTTTCTGTCTGTCCACGTCCGTCGCGACGGGGTGATGCTAGGGATGTTGCCGCCGCCACCACCCAATGCACCGAGTTAGGTGTGATGGCACGTTTGACTGGTGGGAGTTGACACTTTTTGGGATAGCCTACACTTGTAGATGGAGGGGTATGCATGTTCGATGTAGGGGTCGAGATCTCTTTTTGAGTTAACCAAGTATAGTTAAAAATCTTGGCTTTTTGTTGTACCAACCCAAGATGTCCATCATAAAAATGTGAATAAAAGTGTGACTCGGCTTTACCTTTTCCTTTGGTGTGTAGTTGGTGTGCATTGTATTATTGTCATGGGAGTAAGGGATGGTGAGACTCGTTTATACTTCCACTGATGAGCTACGCTGAAACCTTTTCAAAAAAAAAAAAATCTCCTACAAACTATGGTTCCTCTTTAAACTGGTAAAGATATTATAATGGTTTTACAATAGGTAGAGCGAGAGGTATATGTGGCGACCTCAGCAGATCGGGGTGCCACAATTTTCATTAGGAGATCCGAAAATAATATCATCAACATAAATTTGAACAAGTATAAAAATTTTACTTTCTTGTGGCACCCCCAAACCCGATAGGGTCGCCACAGATACTAAGCGCTCTATCCATTGTAATTACTGGTTACTTATTTTTAGTAAAAATGGGAGTTGTAAAGAAGGACCGAGGCTTATAGGCATATATATATATATTTTGAAAATATAGGGATTAGCGTAGCTCATAGCGAAAATTAGAGGCGAGTCTCACCATCCCTCCACTTCTCTTAGTGACGGTACAATGCACACCAACTACACATTGAAGGAAAACATAAGGCCGAACCACTTTTATTTACATTTTCAGGATGGACATCTTGGGTCGGTATAACCAAAAAGGAAACCAAGACTTTTCACTATGCTCGGTTATATCTCAAAAGAGATCATCGACCCCTTATATCGAAACGTGAAAGACCTTCCATCTATAAGTGTCGGCTCCTTCTCCAAAAACTGTCGTCTCTCTCTCTCTCTTTCTCACGGGCCATCACACCCAGTCAGGTGCATCGGGCGGTGGCGGTGGCAGCATCCCCAGCATTACCCCGTCACGCTGGACGTGGACAGACAGGAATTCCTGGATGACGGGGCCCTCAGCCAGGCCCTCATCATACATGACCAGCACTCGAACTCTTAGAAACACCAACCCAGGGATGGTGACGCAGATATGCTCCATGCATTCCACCTCCACATCCAAGGGAATGCCATAGAACATGCCACGTGAAACTGGAGGGAGAGGCATCTCTCTCTAATCTGAAATGTTAGTCCCCAGAGGGGTGAATACAACCACTCAGCAATTTTAAATCCATTACACTACTCAATGCACTAGACAGAACAATCAAGGCAACATTTAGTACATATAGTGCATACATATCAATCATGTCCCACTTTTCGGTCATGCATATCGTATCAAGGCAGCCATGTGTACTTATAGGTCACCACGTAACGTGCCAAATCCATCAATGCATTAGTACTCATACATGTTTCATTATACCATCATACATACATGTTGCTATACCATGTTCATATATCATCACGCATACGTGTCACCTTACCATTGTGTATATATCACCATGCACACACATGTTATCATATCATATACATATATCATCATGCACACATGTTACCAAACCATATGCATATATCACCATGCACACAAATCATGCTTGCATTTCCATGAGGTTCATTCCATGCCATCATGTATACATCCCCATGAGATCCATTCAAGCCTTCATGATCGCATTCTCAATATCAAATAGTATCAATTTTCTTTCATAAGCAGATCATGCATCATGCCATATGCATACACCCATGCACATGATTCAATTTCAATTTTTTTTTTTTTATCTTTCACAAGGATCTCATCATTTTTCTTCCAAGGACCAATGTTTGCATCCCTCATTTATCGCTCGCACCCGACCTGGCATCACGAGGAGCCTCCGGCACACACCTCCAGGCATCCAGCACACACCTCCGGGCATCTCGAAACTCCCGAGGACATCCGGCACACACCTCCGGGCATCCGGCTCACACCTCCGGGCATCCCGACACTCCCGGGGCATCGTCGGCTCACACCTCCGACGGTCATTCATATTCTCATACATCTCTTTTCCAATTTCACACTTGAAATTTTCAATGCAATTGTTTTAAATTACTCCTTTGAAATCATGCAAATATGCATTGGGAAAATTGTCCTTTGATGAAATGGTTTAAAGAAATCTTTCTTTGAGATCATGCAAAATTCATCATTTTCTTTAATGTCATATGAAATGCATGAAAGCCATCACACCATTGCATGAATAATAATCCAAAGTATCATGATTCACACAATAATTCATACAGATCACACATCACATCATAGAATTGGTCATGCATTCCAATATCATAAATTTCGAAATTGTACAGCTTACACAGTTTTCAAAACACAGTTCATTAAATAGGCAAATGACCTTCAAAAATCACGAAATTTAATTATGTTATAGTCAAGACATAGATAAAGATGTTTCATGAAGAGCATTTCTCCAAAAGAAATTTGTACAGAAAGACATAGGTCATGCATGTCAATATTTCCAAGTCCGAAACACACAGATTGCACAGTTTTCATATCACGGTCGATTTAAGATGCAAATGACCTTCAAAAATCACGAAATTTAACTATCTTATAGTCAAGACATAGATAAAGATGTTTCATGAAGAGCATTTCTCCAAAAGAAAATTTGTACAGAAAGATAGAGGTCATGCATGTCAATATTTCCAAGTCCGAAACACACACCTTGCACAGTTTTCATATCACGGTCGATTTAATATGCAAATGACCATCAAAACTCATGAAATTTAAGTATGTTGTAGTTAAGACATAGAGGAAGATGTTTCATGAAGACACCGAATCCAAAATTTGAGTAAAACCTAACATGCAAGTCCCTAGAACATCATAGGTTAAGCCTTTTTCTCAAGAACAGCCCTTTGTGTTTGAGTGTTACACTCATCACTTCCATACTTCACCTTCCCTAGCTCCAAAAATCAATTTCAAGCCATCACATGCAACAAATAGCATGCAAGAGTAGATCATGGATTCTTCTTGCCTCTAGATCGAGAAAAGGGCGAGCACACGGCGGCAAATGGGCTGCAACGCACGGATCTCCTTCTTCTTCCTCCTTTTCTTCCTTTTTTCCTTCTCTTCTTCTCCTTTCTTCCTCTCGGTTACACTCTCCTCTCTCTCTCTCACCGTGCGACCTTCTCCCCCTCTTTCTTTCCTTAATCCGGTTGCTTTCCCCCTAGATTTTATTTCCCCTCATGATTACCCATCATTAAAAATGCATGGGTGCCACTTGTCCTAAAAAACAAGACACATGGGGGAGGCATGCATCTGGATTCCCCCCCCCCCTTTCACTCCTTCGCACGACAGCCCCCTTTGGGCTTATGGGCCAGCCTTCTTGGCCCATTTTAGGCCCATCACCCTTGGGCCTAAACCCCAAACTTAAATATATTCTGAAAACAACCTTTTAAAGTTAACCAAAAATATCCTATTTGCCACAAAGTATTAAATTACCAAGTTAGGTGGCCAAACTCTTGAAACCATGAATTTATGAGCTCCAAATTATGATGAAAGTGGCCAAAGATAGAACTTTCTTTCTCAAAGATATGTCCATTAAGGCTTGGCCATAAATCTCTTTACGAATCACGGATCAAAAGATTATAAAAAGGGTCATAACGGCGCATCCATAACCTATTTATAGCTCATGGCATTCTTAGGGGTTTTTATGAAATTCTAGGGTGCCACATTTCTCTTTTAATAAATAGAGTGGTGTCTACTTTACCTTTCACAAAGCCACTTTGGATTAAAAACTTATTTAACCTTTCATACTAAGCTCGAGGTGCTTGCTCTAATCCATATAGCGCTTTTTTCAGTCTGAATACATAGTCTGGTTTCCTTGGGTCTTCAAAACCGGGAGGTTGTTCCACATAAACTTCCTCTTGGATGAATCTATTCAGGAATGCACTTTTGACGTCCATTTGAAATAGCCTGAAATTTTTATAGTAAGCAAAAGCAAATAATAAACGAATTGCTTCTAACCTTGCCACTAGTGCATAAGTTTCATCACAGTCTATCCCTTCTTCTTGCGTATATCCCTTGGCCACGAGTCTTGCTTTGTTCCTTATGACTTTTCCTTTTTCGTCCGTCTTGTTCCTGAAAACCCATTTAGCTCTAATAATAGATTTACCTTTTGGTTTATGAGTTAATTCACAAACATCGTTAACACTGAACTGCCTGAGTTCTTCTTGCATAGCTTCAATCCAGCTTTCACCAGTTAAAGCTTCTTCTATGCTTTTGGGTTCTATTTAAGAAATAAGAGCCACAGCGCTAGACTCTTCATGCCTTTTGGATCTTGTTCGTATCCCTTCATCAATGTCACCAATAATGAGTTCTTTGGGATGACTAGACTTGTGCTTCCAGTTGCTGGTTGGTCTGACAGTCTGCTCATCTTTTTCTTCATTTGATTCTTCAAAATTCATTCGTTGTTGACCTTATGTAGTCTGAGCTACTTCAGAGGAATTATACTTTGTAGAGTCTGGAGCATGTTCAAATTCTTTAGGTTGAGTCTGAACCAATTGATTTTGTACAAAGTCTTGAAATTTGACATTCATTAATTCTTCCACAGATTGAGTCTTCTTGTTGTATACTCTGTAGGCTTTGCTAGTGGTTGAATATCCAAGGAAGATTCCTTTGTCTGATTTTTCTTCGAACTTACCAATGTGATCATTTGCATTTTTCAAAATAAAACATTTGCAACCAAACACATGAAAATAAGAAACAATTGGATTCTTTCCTTTGAACAACTCATAAGGAGTTTTCTCCAGAATTGGCCTTAAGAAAACTCTGTTAATGATATAACGTGCTGTAGAAATTGCTTCAGCCCAAAAACGAGAAGAAATGTTACTTTCAATTAAAAGAGTTCTTGCCATTTCTTGCAAAAATCTATTCTTTCTTTCCACAACTCCATTTTGTTCTGGAGTATATGGCGAAGAGAAAACATTTTGTAAACCATATTCATCACAAAAATTTGCAAAGTCTTGATTCTCAAACTCACCTCCATGGTCTGTCCGGATGCTTGTTATAGTATATCCTTTCTCATTTTGAATTTTCTTAGCAAACTTTGAGAAATGAGAGAAAGCTTCAGACTTATTTGATAAAAAGAATACCCATGTAAAACGAGAATAGTCATCCACGATTACCAAGCAATATTTCTTCCCACCAATACTTTGTGTTCTGGTTGGTCTAAAGAGATCCATATGCAGAAGCTGCAGAACATGATTAGTAGAAACTTGATTTATAGGTTCAAAAGAATTTCTTACCTGTTTTCCTAAAGCACATGGTGTGCATAACTCTGACTTTTGAAATCTTAGGTTGGGTAGTTCACGAACAAGTTTTTTGGAGGAAATTTTGGCTATCTGCTTCATATTGACATGGCCGAGTTTTTTATGCCAAAGATTTTCTTCACCTTGAATAGAAATTAGACACCGAGAGCTTTCTGATTTGATATTCAGCAAATAAATGTTTCCATGTCTTCGTCCAGTAAAGGATTGAGACAAATCCTTACTAGTTCCTAAACATATACCTTCTTGAAAATTGATTTTGAATCTAGTGTCACACAATTGGCTTATACTTAATAGATTATAGTTTAAGCCTTCCACCAAGGAAACGTTATTGATTGTGAGACTCCCAATCTTGACAGTTCCATATTCAATAATTATTCCTTTGCCATTTCCACCAAAAGAAACTTTTCCACCATTTGTTTGAGTAAGCTTTATGAAGCAATTTGAATCTCCTGTCATATGTTTCGAACAGCCACTATCCAAATACCATTTAATCTTTTTCTTGATAGTGACCTACAATTATGAAAAGATTTCAAGTTCTCTTTGGTACCCATATTTTCTCGGGTCTAGAGGAGTTAGTTCCAAAAGTAGTATTTGCCTAATTTCTCTTAATAGGTTTCCAAACTTTAGGACAATCCTTCTCAAAATGTTCCGAGCTGTTACACTTTGAACATTTAAGAGCACTTCGACCAACAGATTTTACAAAAACTTTTTGAAAATGATTTCTATAAAAAGTTTTAGTAGGTCTCTGTTTGATTCTTTCTTTTACTTTTTGGGAAATCAATTAAAGTAATAGTTTCCGGTGTCATTCCCAAACTTGATTTATAAAAATAAGGTCTTTGAATTGAAAGAATTTTATCAAGCTTTTCAGATCCATTTGAAAACTTTTTTGAGATATTTGAAATGTCTTCTTTCAAGAGAATGTTTTCTTTTGAAAGAAAATATGCATTTTCTTTTGAAAGAAAATATGCATTTTCTTTTGAAGTTTTAAAATTGTTGTTAAGACTTTCAAATCTTTCTTTCTAAGAAATTTCATGTTGCCTCAGTATAGAATTTTCCTTTTTTAGTTCGGAAATTCTTTTAAGAGATACCTTAAGGCTAAGACAGAGTTCATCAATTTACTTTGAAACTTTAATAGGAATTTTAAAGTTACTTACCTCAATTTCCTTGTCTAAATATGAGTCTGAGTTTGTTTAAGAGTCTGAGTCTGATTCTAAATTTGCCATCAGACAAATGTTTGCAAATCATTACTCTCTTCACATTCGGTGTTGCTCCAAGTCTCTGCTTTGAGAGATTTCTTCAATTTATCTGTATTTCCTTTCTTTTTCTTCAATAGAGGACAGTTGGGTTTGATGTGTCCTTTCTTCTTGCATTTGAAGCAAATCAAATATTTGTTGAACTCATTCTCTTCAGTTGCTTTATTATGAGATCTTTGAGTATTTTGCTTCCTCCAGTTGTACTTTCTTCCTTTTCTGTTTAACTTTATGAACTTCCTCATCATGAGTGTTAATTCTTCATCATCCAGATCATCTTCTGAATCTGTAACATCAGAATCATCATTAGACTTTAAAGCAATTGACTTTTTACCTTTAAGACATTCTTCTTCATCGATTTGCTCCACTTCATAAGATTGAAGTGTGTCCACTAATTTGTCGACAGATAAAGGTGCGATCCTTTGTGTTTCTCTAATGGAATTCTTGATGTGATTCCAGTCTTTGGAGAGTCCTCGTAGCAACTTGTTGACTTTCATTTGCCCTGAGATTGGTTGACCATGATATGCAAGACCATTTACAATCTCTGTAAAATGGCTAAAAATATCAGTGATGGTTTCTCCTAGCTTCATTTTGAAAGCTTCATATTGCCCAAGAAAAATGTTGATTTTTGTTTCTTTAACTCGATCGGTTCCTTCATAAGTAACATGCAACCTATCCCGGACTTCTTTTGTTGTTTCACAAGATGAAATTATGTTATACTCAGTAGGAGATAAGGAACAGTATAACGAATAGATAGTTTTTGCGTCAAGAGCTTGTCTCTTGGTTATCTCTTCTTGTGTCATCTCTCTAGCATCTGTCACTTCCTTCCCTCTTTCTGAAGTTGATGTTTTTGTAGGAATAACTCATTTTTCCACCACATCCCATTCAAGGGGATCTTTCGATCTTAGGAAAGCTTTCATCTTGTTCTTCCATATGTTGTATTCATTCCCATCAAAGTAAGGAGGTCTCGTGTTGCTTTGACCTTCAACCAGTCTTGGAGTCAAAATACTAGCCATAGATCTTTAGCTTAAGAAGTAAAACACTTCAATAAATAAGCACACAGGCTCTGATACCAATTGAAAGGAGCTAGTGAATACACCTAGAGGGGGGGAATAGGTGTATATTAGAATTTTCGCAAGACTTAAAAAGATATTTTTGATATCAGTAAATGTTGGTCATAAGATAGAATTCAACTTTTAAAAGAATGAACAACTAGTAAGCATAAATAAGAAGTTCAGGGATAAGAGAAAATAAACACAGAGTTTATAGTGGTTCGGCTTAATACAAGTCTACGTCCATTCTCCCGCATTGACAGCCCACCGGCTGGATTTCACTATGAATCAAAAGAGTCGTTATAGTATCACATCCTTGATTCCACAGTGTAGAGACTTTGCTACACTTCCTCAAGGTCTCACAAGTATCTAAACTCTCTTTTGAATACAAATTTCTCGCTCAACAATTGAATCAACAAAGAACAAGAAGCTTCAGACTTTGGAATTTCTCTATCACGCACACACTTGAATAACTAGAGCTTCTTCCTTATATACTCCTTCATGCCTTCATGTCCGTTGGCACCTTCTAAAGGAGTTCTTCCAATCTACTCGTTGGACAGAATCAATTAGGGAGATCTCAAGTTACTTAAGGAATCTGATAATAGCCCACCAATCATGCTCGCCCATACAATCAGGATCTAGGTTTCCATAAGTAGAACCTTCCAAGTATACATTGCCAATCAACGAATCCAATTTACTCATATGAAATTCAAAACGAATAATAGATCTTGAGATGCTATCTCCAACCGTGAGAAACTTCTTTAGCTGCTCGAATCAAATCCTTAAATAAATACTCAATTATGGATAAGTCTTTTTCGTTGGTCTAGTAACTGTCAATGATGGTAGACTTTAAAACTTGAATCTGACGGTCTTCAGACTTTGACGGAAGAGTCTGCAAGTCTTCAGACTAGACTGATGGAAACGTTTTTGTGGCACCCCCAAAACCCGATAGGGTCGCCACAGATACTACGCGTTAAGAATCTAAGGCAAAAATGACTTATACGACGATAGAAGAAAGAATTGTAATTCAGACCGAGGCTTAGGCGTAAATTTTTTTTTTTTTTTTTTTAAAGGCTTAAGGGATTTGTGCAGCTCACAGCGAAAATAAGAGGCGAGTCTCACCATCTCTCCGCTTCCCTAACGACAGCACAATGCACACCGACTATTTTTGATTGAAATAAAACACAAGGCCGAACCACTTTTATTTACATATATATATATATATATTTACGAGGGGTTTTCCCACGGGTCGGTACATCAAAAAGATAGGCCAAGACTCTTCCATACGCTTGGCCTTCAACCCAAAAAGGAACACACGACCCCCTAAAAATAGCGTGTAATATCCTCCCCTCGGACTGCTAGTGTCGGCTATAACCCAAAAAGTTGCCAACCCCTACTCCACATGCACGGGCCGTCACACCCATCCCAGTGCGTCAGGCGGTGGGGGTGGCAGCATCCCCATCATCACTTCGTCGCGGCGAATGTGGACGGACACGTACTCCTGAATGATTGGGCCCCCAGACAGACCCACGTCATAAGACACAATCGCGCGAACCCGAATGAACGTCAGACTCGGTACAGTGGGACAATCGATCTCCATCAACTCGACCTTCATATCTGACGAAAGGCCGTAAAATACTCCCCGCGTGACGGTAGGGAGTGGCATCGTGCTAATCTGAAATGTTGGTCTCCGAAGGGGTGAGTATAACCACTCGGCAAGTAAATGAATCCAATCACCACTCAATGCATTTAAACAATACGAACAATTACATTTTACATGTCATTCATGCATTCCAGCATACTTACTTCGAAGCCATGTATATACCATCGTACATCATCATACCATGTCATCATGTCACCACGTCATTATATCATAAGTGATTATCATCACATCATATCACATATGCATGTCATCATCATATCATATATACATGCCATCATGTCATCATGTCATTATATCATAGGTGATTATCATCACATCATATCACATATGCATGTCATCATCATATCATATATACATGCCATCATGTCATATCACCCATGCATGTCATCATCATATCATATATACATGCCATCATGTCATCATGTCATTTTATCATAGGTGATTATCATCACATCATAGCACATATGCATGTCATCATGCCATATCACCCATGCATGTTATCATCATATCACATATACATGCCATCATGCCATATCACCCATGCATGTCATCATCATATCATGTTTTAATTTCCACTTTAGTTCTCAATTGATCATCACATCACTCTTTCTTGGGATCATCCATCCCATACTTTACACTCGCACCATATCCAGGCATTGCGAGAAGAACCTCCGGCATTATGCCATTCATGGCCATCGGGCATCCGGCACCCCCACATCCCGAGCATCTCGCACCCCAACTGGCATCACGAGGCATCCCCTCGGGCAAAGACCTCCGAGGCTTCCGGCACCCAACCATTCCGGGCATCCTGATACTCCTAGGGCCATCCAGTCATGTATCTCTATACATTCCGGGCATCCGACACCCCCCATCCCGGGCATTATCATCCTCCACAAACAATTTCCCCATTTACCATTACTCATGTTTGCCAAATTAGGTCTCAATATGCCATGCGCATGATGTAATGGTAAGACAAGATCACCTTCGTTCTTATATATGCATCATCAATCATTAACATACGTGCATTGAAATGCAATCACTCATAGTAATTTGATCCTTATGAAACATATGCCACTCAAAACAATTTAAATACCAAATCCATTTAGAATTTATTTAAATTCTAGCTTATCCTATTTTGCAATTTAGTTAATTAAATAATCTCACAAATCCCAAATTTATGAAATCAAAGCATATAATAATTTAATACAGAAAAATAGTGATTTTCTACAGAAAAACACATAGCCAAATCAATTTCTACACAAAAGGTAATATTTCTAAAATTACCGCATGGAATCTCGGACAAAGGCAGAATGTGCAGTTTTCTAAGTAATTCAATTAAAATGCCCAAACGACCTCCGAAAATTATGAAATTTTACCAGGTTATATTTAAGACACTAAATTAAACTTTTCACGGAGGAATCTAGGCCAAATTCGTTTTAGATAAATTTCTATAGCCATACGAAGCTACTGGTCAAATTACCGAAACGTCCAGGGTCCTATGTCCGAAATATTGAGGTGTGACCTACCTATCCTTCTTCGTTTTCTCTGAAATTTGGATATGTTTTACTTCTAAGGATCCCCTACAAATTTCATGAAGGAACTTAAGCCAAAATGCCAAAGGATAACCTCCATATGGGTCCATGAAGTCTCGGGTGTCCCGTACCGCGACTCCAGGCTTTTCATCTTCAAGATCAGGTTGGTTTCCTAAGCTATACATGTTCATTTTGCTTCAAATTTGAGTATGTTGATCCTTAAGATGTGGTCTACAAGTTTCATGAAGAAGTCGAAGAGATATTCTTGGTAAAAATCAACATGCAGCCACAACTCTACCACAAGGTCAGCAAAATAGTTCCAGATCTAGAGTCTCCGAAAAATGGGGTTTTGACCCTTTTAATCTTCATCATTTTGCACGAAAGTTTATTTGGTTATAGTTCAAGGTGTTGGCTACAACTTTCATGAAAAGATGCAAGTCAAAATCGAACTCCAAACATGCATGCAAGCTCCCACAAGATTCTGACTCCAGTGATTCGTGCGAAAACAGCAAGGTTCTTCAAGAAACAACCCACACTAGCTTCGGTTCCTAGCTTCTAAACATCCAAGAACTCAATCATACATGCAAAACACACATGCAAGAATAGTAATGGACCCTAAACTTGCCTCAAACACCAAAGAAAGGGCGGACGAACGGCGGCGAACGGCGACCTCTCCTCTCGGCCTCCTCCTCCTCCTCTCTCTCGCAAGTCTTTCTCTCTCTCTCTCCTTCCTCACCGTGCGACACTCCCTCTCCCTCTCTCTCTCATCCGGCCATTCCCCCTTTAATTTCCCCAAGAGGCAATCATTAGATTGGCTCCCCCAAGGGCCAATGCATGGCAAGCCTTCTTGCCACTTGGCAAGGCTCCATGCATGGGCTTGGGCTTTTGGGCCCCTTGGAAGAAGTGGGCTGGCCACTTCTTCCCCTCCTTGGGCCGACAACAGCCCTCCTTGTGGGCCTTAATGGGCCGGCCACTTGGCCCATTAGGGTCCACCCTTGGGCCCAAGGCCCAATCCAAATTTTCTCTCCTCTTTTTTTTTTTTGAATTTCTTTTTAGGGACTTAATTACTAAATTTCACCTAAACAAAATCCTATAATATTTTATCTATGAGGACTTAATCTATAAAATGCATGGCCAAGCATAGACTATCCTCATTAATTTACCTTATAATCAAAATTCAAAAACTTAAATTAAAACACAAGCACAAAACACAAAGCCTTAAGAGAAAACTAAAGGCTAAAACACAACCCATAGGTAAATTCATTACCTATTTAAGAGCTTTAGGGCACCTTAGGGCTTGCCCCTAATTTCTGGGATGCCACAGTTTTGTCAACTTCAAAACACATAAGGAGGTTTTCACACCAAACACTTGCCCCCACCATCCACAACCATCATCCTCAACCACCTCCCTCCCTCTAGCTTCCCAAACAAGCCTCCTAAAGGGTCCAAAAGGTTGTTGCACCCCCTAGCTACGAATTTTGAACATTTGCCCTCCAATTTCATTCAATTCCTATCCAAATGAGCTCAAATCAAAGGCCAAAATGTAAAGGAGGATGCCCACATCAAATTCCACATTTTTCCTTGTCAATTAGTCCAACTTGATTGCCAAAAATGCAACCAAAAACGGCCCTATAATTTTCCCAGTCCAAAAACACCTAAATTTGATTTTTTGCCAAAAACTCGGGTTTGCAGAAAAACCTTTGGAGGATGAGTCGATGTTCCTAAAATGAATCGTGACATGACAGAACTTTCAATTCTGAAATTGGGTTCAAATTCGCGGTTAATTTCAACCAGGCGTGATTTTAGCGTGACTTAACCTACCGTGTAGCTTTCAGGAATTTTTAGTGCAATTGATCCGTGGTCGATTATTTTCGAACCACATTGTGCATCTTCGACTCATTGAAGACTCTCAGTTGTCATGAAAATCTCGAGGTTTCAAATACGGGCACAAGGTACAGAAATGACAGAAAAATTAGTTTAGTGCTGTTCGATGAGAATTTTGAAATTAGGTGGAATCACCCACACTTTAATCACATATGTAATGACCCGGGCCCCACTGTGTAATATTGTTTGCTTTGGACACTGAGTTCTCACGGTTTTAAAACACGTCACACAGATTAGAGGGGCTCAAGCCATTATAAACTAGCCTAGGACTCCCCCCTAAGTGATGTGGGAGAGGAGAAATGCCCTTAGCCTTGCTCGCGTACTGCCGAGGTGATCTCAATCTGTCCCACCGTATTGCCCCGGGTCTAGGTCGTCACAATATACCTCAGTCGAATCGACCTATCTCCGATCTCTAATCGATTTTGACAGTGCCGTATTGACCCTTGCAGATTAACATAGTCGAGCAGTTGATTTCTTGTAGAATTCTCAAGTCTATCGCGTTAAAATCCTTAACGGCTTCACCAAATAAACTAGTTATCTTGTGAGTAATCAGCTTAGAGAAAAAGAATATAGGTGCGTCGATAAAAAGCCCAACTCATTCAATCGAAAACATAATTAGAAAATCAAGATGTCACAAAGGGACTTAGGCGCCAACTCAAAAGGATAACTAGGCCAACTTGCCTCTTAAGTGTAATCATGAACTTGCAATAAAAAATCTAAGAGGAGGAGGCCTCTAAATAGAAAAAGGCATAATCACATTTTAAAGGTTAGTCATTCTCTCCTTTCCTCTCCCTTTCTCTCCACTCTTTCACACCTTCCTTGCCAAGCCACCTTAGGAGCCATCCGGTCACCAAAGGAGCATCTTAGATTTAGGTTTAAAAGTTGTAAGTAGACTTTCCTAACTCTTCGATAGGGCGATGTGCTATGCATATCGATTTTAGGATCATGCTATCATTTACTTGTGTTGGCTTTGTATTGTTATGCTTGTTGTGTTCTATTTGTTTGTTGTTACATCAAGTATGTACATGGTCTCGCGTAGGTGTCGAGCACACTCGGATAGAGAGGAAAGGCCTCGATAATTTGGATGTGTGCCGAGGTGGGTGCACAACTCACACTTGATCTCGGGACAACATTGAAGCGTGTTGTCACTTGGGACAAGCATCGGGTCGATGTCAAAGCCGAAGCGAATGATTCTAAGTCCAAACCATGAACCAAAATCGCATCCAGCATGAGTCTAGTTTAATAGGACACAAAAATCATTGATTCACTTTGTATGGCATGCCTTCGGGCCTTTCATTCGGCTAATAATTCAAGACAAAAATGAATTGATTGATGTTTGAATGCATGGATACACGATGGACTTTTACTACCGACGCTAAGCTATGCTCAATCATTGTCTGGGGTAAAGCCCCAAATGCCGTCCCGATATTGAAATCGTGGACGATGCCAACCTGGGCGAGGCCGATGCTTGGGGGTCACCCTGGATGTCATCCTGATAATGAGATCGGGATGATGCCAGTTGCCAAGGGGGGACCGATGCCTAGTTGATACCGGAAGAGTTAATGGATTTCAATTAACTAAGCTGATTGAAATAAACTGGAAGTTGACGTGTGGTCCATGACCGATGCATGTGTAATGCTTGAATTGATGCTTGCACCGATACCGGAATTGAGGCTTGCAAAAGCTGGGTTTGTTTGATATGTATTGTTGAGTCATTGCATCAATTTGAGCATATGTTTGCATCGGGGCACTTAATGCTTGAATGAGTTTTATGTGAGGCACACATCCCTCTTAGTGACTGGAATGATCGTAAGCCACGGATTTTTGGAGGGCTTGTTTTTATGCACAAACTCCTTATCTTTAATGTTTGAAAACACATAGCTGATTAAGAGCCCTTCATATGCATAAGCAAGGTAAGGCACGAACCTTGCAATTGATTTGCCATCGACAAGTGGGTGGTGATCTTGTATCCGTGGATCGATGGCGAGACGTCCTCGTATAGGAGAATTAGAGATTTTTACTTACTGAGTCATCGACTCACTTTTGTTATTTTCACCATTTTAGGTGTGGGATGGGTGAGCCAACCCTACCGCCCGTCCGTCCCGGTCTTCCAATTGATATGGTTACTACCGTGATGGATATAGTAGACTTAGAAGAGGATATGATTTACCTGAAGTATATTACCTCTGTACGGGTCCAAGAAGGGATAGACACCTTGGTTCCTCATGTGTAGGAGGCTTGGTCCCTCATTTTTTATGGGGAGGTTTTAGGTCCCATATGAGGCCTCATCCTTCTGGTGGATCCTATGCGAGCATTGTAGAAGAAGGGCCTACGATGGGGGCCATTTTTTTAGAGGAGCTCGATAGATGAGCTAGGCTATCCTAGCCTTTTAATCGTCGATGTGTGGTAATGAAGATAAATAGTCTAGGACTAAGATGGGCATGTAATCGTAATAACTTTTGATATGTGTGTGTGTGTATATATATATGAATATATGTTGCTTTTGTTTGCTTGAATTGTATACATGTTGCGAGACTTCTATGTTTGTTTGTGTATGGTGATTGTTTTTAATTCGCTTCCACATGTGCTTAATCAAAGAGAAAATATTTTTGGGACGATCGATGTGCTTGGGACGTTGATGCCGACTCGTCGAGTCATGCTCTCGTACCAAAGGTGGGGCAAGAGTGTGACAATGGGAGTTTGAGAAGATTTGATATTTAAGCAACGCTCATTTATAAACTTTGAAACTTTGATAGGAATTTTTGAATGGCTTACCTCGATTTCCTCATCTGATTCTGAGTCAAAATGTGCCATCAAGCATATATTTCCTTGCTTGTCATCTTCTTTCATGTTTCTTTTCAGCCCATTCTACTTGTATTGTCTTCTTTGACTGAATTTCCTTCCTTTTCTACTCAGCTTTTTGAATTTCTTGATCATAAAAGCAAGTTCTTCATCGTCCATGTCATTTTCTAAGTCTGTATCATCAGAATCAGCATTAGCTTTTAAAGCGATGGACTTCTTACCTTTGGGGATCTTCATCAACGATTTGTTCCACTTCATAGGATTGAAGAGTGCCAATGAGTTCATCAACAAAAAGTGGCATAATCCTCTAAGTTTCCCGAACTGAGGTCTTGACATGGTTCCAATCTTTTGAGAGACCTCGCAAGAGTTTGTTGACCTTCATTGGGGAAGATATTGGATGACCTTGATACGCCAAACCGTTTACAATTTTTGTAAAACGATCGAACATATCTCCAATCGACTCTCCTGGCTTCATCTTGAAAGATTCATATTGGCCGAGTAGGAAGTTTACTTTTGTCTCTTTTACACGATCATTCCCTTCATAAGTAACATGAAGTCTATCACAGACTTCGTTAGCTGTTTCACATGAAGAAATTATGTTATATTCAACAGGAGACAAAGCGCAATATAAAGAATAAATGGCTTTTGCATCAAGAGCTTCTCTTTTGGACAACTCCGTCCGAGACATAGGACTAGGGGGTTTGGTTTCTTTGTCTTTGCTATTCTTATTTGATGTAGACGCAGCAGTGGGATTGATTCCTTTTTCCACAACATCCCATTGCAAGGGATCTCTAGATTTTAGGAATGCTTTCATTTTGTTCTTCCGCACGTTGTATTCCTTTCCATCAAAATATGGTGGCCTGCTGTTGCTTTGCCCTTCCATAAGTCCTGGTGCCAAGATACTAGCCATAGAAGATCTTTAGCTCAAAAGTAAAAATACTTTTATAAAACGAGCACTTGGCTCTGATACCAATTGACATGGCTAGTAATAACACCTAGAGGGGGATGAATAGGTGTAAAAATAATTTTGCAAAGTTTAGTAGAAGTAATTTGCTTTTTAGAGAATGACGAGCTTTGAATGAGTTCAGGATTTAGCAATTAGATAAAACTATAAACAAAATAAAAAGAGTTTAGGGAAGAGAATAAGAACACAAGGTTTATAGTGGTTCAGTTTAGATCAAGCCTACATCCACTCTCTCACATTGATAGCCTTCTGGCTGGATTCCACTATGCAATCAACAAGAGATTACAACTTTGAGTGCAAACTCTTAGTAGTAGATCACACTATCTCACTAAGTCACTCTTTTGGTATTTCTCTCATGATCACAAACGTTTAAGCTCACCAAAGACAAGTGTATGATCGAAGGTTGTTCGGACTTTGGAATTATAAATTCAACGCTCCATCTCTTACTTGCTCATCGGTCCTTGATCTTCTTAAATACTCCTCAACTTCCAAATTAGCCGTTGGATTGTATCTTAGAGAATCGTCTTCCAATCTACCCATTGGACAGATTTGTATCTAGAATATTTTATAGCTATTGAGTGATAGAAGTAAAATCCCAAATTGATTCTAATCGCCCATACAAATAGAATCTTAGTTTCCATAAGTAAAGCTTCTTCGTATAGAAAGTTCTTGTCTTCAAGATCCAATTATCAATCAATTAGATTGAGTCAATCAAATCAATCTTGATGTAGAATCCAAATTGATTCTAATAAAGATATCAAATCTCGTAAGTGATATTTCCAACCAGAAGTCCATATATAATCCATACGAACCAAATCATTGAAGAAATAAAGATAATCTCGCATCTGAATAAGTCTTCATTCTTCAGTCTGGAAACTGTTAGTGTGAGCAGACTTTGAACCTAAAGTCTGGCGGTCTTCAGACTTTGACACTTCAGTCTGGAAACTTTCAAAATGGACTTTGACAATATCATTTACATGTTCTATCATCTGCATAGTCTATTACTCAACCATTAAACGCATTAGTAGCCTTTGATTTATTTTGTCATCTTCAAAACATCATAAGGGATTTCCCTAACATAATGTAGGTGAACAAATATCTTTAGGAGGAGAAGACGGTGATGAAGATATGGCACTACTCACTAAAAGATTCAAAAGCTTCATGAGAAAAGGAGGAAACTATAAAGGGAAAAGGCAAACGAAGTCCCCATATGACATAAAGCCCTACAAAAACAAAGAAGAATCTAGAGCTAAAAATATTGCTTGCTATAAATACAGGAAACCGGGTCACGTAAAGCTAGAATGCCCATCTCTCAAGAAAAAAGACGGGAAAATATGAAAAGAAAAAGAAAGCATTGAAGGTGGTAACATGAAGTGATACCGATGTGAATCAAGCGATGAAGAAGAAGCAAATCTTTGTCTGATAGCTAATTTGGATCAAGACGAAAATGGGGTAAATAATTCTGAAGTGACTTATGAAGAACTACAAGATTTCTTGAAAGAAATATTTGAAGAACACAAAAAGCCTCCAACATGAATTTCTATTTTGAAAAAGGAAGTTTATGATCTCACCACTGAAAATCTTTCCTACAAAATTCTTATTGATGATTTGAAAAAGGATTGTGACTCTTTTGCAGGAAAAACAAGAATTTATCGAGCTAAAAATGATTTTCTCAAGAATGAGATTTCAAACATTTACACCAAGTTTTCACTAGGTTCAAAAACCTTGAAGTACATCCTCTCAATTCAAATTCCTCACTACAATAAATGTGGTCTTGGACACAAGAAAATGAATATGAGAAGAATCCTTTTCCAAAAACCAAGGATAGATTCAAACACAGACCTCCTGTGCACTTTTATATATATCATTATGATAGGTGCTTCACAAAATCTACTAGCAAGTAATTTCCTAATTGCTCGATCTACAATGAATATGGTTACTTCAAAATGGATTGTCCAAAAAGGCATATGAAGCCCAAAAAGATTCACAGGATGTTTGATATCAAATCAAAGCCTAACCAAGAAGGACCCAAGTTTATGTGGATACCAAAGAAAATATGAGAATGTTTTTTTATTGTAGATGATCTTGAAAAAAAAATTGTTATCTAGACAGTGGACTCTCCAGACACATGACTAGAGATAGCTCCAAATTCGTAAATCTCATCACCACATATGGAGGAATTGTCATATTTGGAAGAAAAGACAAAAGAAAAATCACTAACAAAGGAAATATCAAATTGGGAAATCTGATTATTGAAGATGTTTCGCTTGTCAAACAGCCGAAGCACAATCTTATAAGCATTAGCTAGCTATGCGACAAGAGATAAAAAAATCAGCTTCGAAGAAGGTAAGTGCCAATGCACTAGGAAGGACAAATCCCAATCTTTCACTAGAAATAGCTATTACATATGGACCTATTTGGACCTACAAGAATTGCCCGTCTAGATGAAAGGAAATATTATCTTGTAATTGTTGATGATTATTCACGATTTATATGGGTAATGTTTCTATTTCACAAAGATGAAGCATTTCACTCATTTGAGAAATTCACTTGTCGCATTCAAAATGAAAAGGGATACAACATCACCAACATCAAAATCGATCATGGAGGAGAATTCAATAATCAAAGCTTTGTTGAACACAGTGATGAAAATGGGGTGGAACACAATTTTTCCACTGCCTACACTCCTCAATAGAATGGCGTAGTTGAAAGAATGAATTGATCACTACAATAAATGGCCAAAACCATGATGATCAAAAGTGGCGTCCCCACTTACTTCTTGGTTGAAGTAGTTGCGACTACTTGTTACACACTGAACCAAGTATTATTGAGAGCTCTAGTTGAAAAGACTTCTTACGAAATCTTCAAAGGAAGAAAGCCAACAATACATTACTTCCATATGTTTTGACATAAATGTTTCATTCTTAAGAATGCAATTGACAACATTGGGAAGTTTGATACAAGGATAAATGAATGTATTTTTCTTGGATACTACTACTAGTAAAGCTTACCATGTGTTCAATGAAGATACACAGGTGATAGAAGAATCTATAAATGTGAAGTTCAAGAATGATCAAAAGGGAATTCAAGCCGTTGACTGCAAGGATGTCATGCAAATATATGTACCAATTGCAAGCAAACAACAATAACCATAATCTCTAGCAGATTTTTCAAATCAAAAGCAAGTCACTAATGACTGGAGATTCAAGTTCAAACATCCCAAACAACAAATCATTAGAAAAGTAGATGAAGGGATCATGACCAGGTCATTTCTCAAGAATATGTTGAACTCCATGGCTCCAATATCTTAGTGAGAACCCAAAGGAATTGAAGAAGCCATCATCGATGAAAACTGGACAAAAGTCATGCAAGATGAGCTACATCAAATCAAGATTAATGATGTTTAGGAATTAGTCACAAGACCTAAAAATCATTCAGTCATGGGAACCAAATGGACAGTTTGAAACAAGCTTGATGAAAAAGGTAATAATTCGCAAAAAATTAAGGTTAGATGCGAAGGTTATTCTCAAGAGCAAAAGTATTTATTTTGATGAAAGTTATACTCTTGTTACTAGACTATAAGTTATATGCTTACCAATAGCTTGTGCTTGTTTTCGCAAAAATATATTACGGATGTGAAAGGTATATTTCTAAATGGATATATCAAAGAAAAGGTCTATATTGAGCAATCCCTTGAATTTGAAGACCTAGGTAGATCAGAGGATGTCTTCAACTCAAGAAAGCATTATACAGGCTCAAGCAAGCACTCTACAGGCTGAAGCCGCAAGCTTAATTGCCCGTCCGGGTTTTATTATAATATATTTAAAAAGCGACCCGGGTCGGATCCCCGGGTAGGGTTCGACCCGGGTCGTCCGCCTAAGACCCGGACAAGCCTGTAATGCAGGCCTGGCATGGGATTCTTTTTTTTTTTTTAAACATAAGCAAGGCCCATAACCAAAACAGGCCCATTAAATTCGAAACCCTAGCCTAGAAACAAAGAAACCGGGTCGGACAGACCCATGAATCAACCCGGCTCTGTATCCGCAACCCGCTTCCTCCAAAGTGTTAGGGAAATCCCTTATGATGTTTTGAAGATGACAAAATAAATCAAAGGCTACTGACATGTTTGATGGTTGAGTAATAGACTATGCAGATGATAGAACGTGTAAAGGATATTGTCGAAGTCTATACTTGGAAAAACCAGAAGACGGACTCTATGCTGAAGCTGAACTTATTCAGACCGTGCCCAGACCTTAAAGCTAAATCTATTCAAAAGCAGAATTTGTTCAGACTCAGATTGTAAAGTCTACCGCACTCAGACTCAAATTGTAAAGTCTATTGCTCTCAGACTTTACATCTAAAACGAGACAGATCGTAACACAAGCCCAAATGTATAACGGCTAGTGATCTGGTTTGGATCCTACATCAAGATTGATTTGGTTGACTCAATCTAATTGATTGACAATTAAATCTTGAAGACAAGAACTTTCTATACGAAGAAGCTTTACTTATGGAAACCAAGATTCTGTTTGTATGGACGATCAGAATCAATTTGAGATTCTACTTTTGTCACTCAACGGCTACCAAATCTTCCAGATACAAATTTGTCCAATTGGTAGATTGGAAGATGATCCTCAAGATTCTATCCAACGGCTAGTTTGGAAGTGGAGGAGTATTTAAGGAGATCAAGGACCGATGAGCAAGTAAGAGACGGAGCGTAGAATTTTTAATTCCAAAGTCTGAGCGAACTTTGATCATACATTTGTCTCTTGTGAGCTTAAACGTTTGTGATCGTGAGAGATATATCAAACGAGTGACTTAGTGAGATAGTGTGATCTACTACTAAGTATTTGTACTCAAAGTTGTAATATCTTGTTGATTGCATAGTGGAATCCAACAGAAGGCTGTTAGCGTGGGAGAGTAGACGTAGGCTTGATCTAAGCCGAACCACTATAAACCTTATGTTCTTATTCTCTTCCCTGAACTTTATTTTATTCCGTATATATTTACCAAAGTTTTGTTTAAACACCTATTCACCCCCTCTAGGTATTGTTACTAGTCCTTACAATTGGTATCGGAGCCAAGTGCTTGTTTTATAAAAGTGTTTTTACTTCTGAGCTAAAGATCTTCTATGGCTAGTATCTTGGCACTAGGACTTATGGAAGGGCAAAGCAACATCAGGCCACCATATTTTGATGGAAAGGAATACAACATGTGGAAGAACAAAATGAAAGCATTCCTAAGATCCAAAGATCCCTTGCAATAGGATGTTGTGGAAAAAGGAATCAATCCCACAGCTGCGTCTACATCAAATAAGAATGGCAAAGACTAAGAAACCAAACCCCATGCTTCTATGTCTCGAACAGAGATTTTCAAAAGAGAAGCGCTTGATGCAAAAGCCATTTATTCTTTATATTGTGCTTTGTCTCATTTTGAATATAACATAATTTCTTCATGTGAAACAGCTAAGGAAGTTTGGGATAGACTTCATGTTACTTATGAAGGGATTGATCGTGTAAAAGAGACAAAAGT
The DNA here is from genome assembly GCA_007663325.1 of Eucalyptus pauciflora. Lineage (NCBI taxonomy): Eukaryota > Viridiplantae > Streptophyta > Magnoliopsida > Myrtales > Myrtaceae > Eucalyptus > Eucalyptus pauciflora. Next base: position 1,232,623 of record VMYD01000281.1, read on the forward strand.
GAACTTCCTGCTCGGTCAATATGAATCCTTCAAGATGAAGCCAGGAGAGTCGATTGGAGATATGTTCGATCGTTTTACAGAAATTGTAAACGGTTTGGCATATCAAGGTCATCCAATTTCTTCCCCAATGAAGGTCAATAAACTCTTGCGAGGTCTCTCGAAAGATTGGAACCATGTCAAGACCTCAATCCAGGAAACTCAGAGGATTATGCCACTTTTTGTTGATGAATTGATTGGCACTCTTCAATCCTATGAAGTGGAACAAATCAATGATGAAGATCCCGAAGGTAAGAAGTCCATCGCTTTAAAAGCTAATGCTGATTCTGATGATACAGATTCATAAAATGACATGGACGACGAATAACTTGCTTTTATGATCAAGAAATTCAAAATGCTAAGTAGAAAAGGAAGGAAATTCGATGGAAGAAGACAATACAAGCAGAATAGGCAGAAAAGAACAATGAAGGAAGATGACGAGCAAGGAACTATATGTTTGATGGCACATTCAGACTCAGGCTCAAATTTGAAATTAGAGTCTGACTCAGACACAGACTCAGAATTAGAGTCTGCCTCATACACAGACTCAGAATCTAATGAGGAATCGAGGTAAGCCATTCGAAAATTCCCATCAAAGTTTCAAAGTATATAAATGAGCTTTGTTTAAATCTCAAATCTTTTCTTAAAAGGATCTCCGAACTAAAAAAGGAGAATTCATGGTTTAGGCAACAGGATCTTTCTCAAAAAGAAAAGTTTGAAATTTTGCAAAAAGATTTTCTACAAACAAAAGAAAGTCGAGATTTACTTGTAAAAGAAAATGATTCTTTGAAGAAAGACTTTTCAAATATTTCGACAAAATTTTCAAAGGGTTCAAAAACATTGGAGCATATCCTTTTCATACAAGTACCTTCCTATAATAAGTCAGGACTTGGTTTCAATAAGGAAAGTGATTCTCTAATAGATTTTCCTAAAGTCAAGGAAAGACTTAGACAAAAACCTTCAAAGGCATTTTACAAAAATCATTTTCAAAAGATCTTTACAAAACCTATTGGTCGAAATGCCCTCAAATGTTTAAATTGTGGAGACTTGGAACACTTTGAGAAAGAATGTCCTAAAATATGGAGACTCATTAAGAAAGATTGGATAAAAACAGCATACTCTACTAACTCTCATGGACCCAAGAAAAAATTGGTACCAAAGAAAAGATGAGTTGTTTTTGCAGGAAATAAAGGAGAAGAAGAAAGAGGATTTGGTAAGGAATTTTTTATTTATTCTCAATTTGGTTAGAGTACATAATTTAAAAATTCTCATTATGCTTGATATTCGATATATGCTTGATTGATTCGGATTTTATAATGATCATATTTTTTAAGAAAGAATCGTATGATTTGTCTTTGTGATTCAAGAGTTGAGATTTGATACGTGTGATTATTTTTGATATCCTACTAAGAGACAATTGAATTTATTTGGTTTGATTTTATGCTCTCAGATTTTATTATATTTTGCAGAGTAGAAATCTGTTTTACGTGATATTAATTATGCAAAATATTCTTTCTTAAATATTCAAGAATTTAATTCTCTCTGATTTTATTGTGCTTTAACTAAGTGAATTTCTTTTCAAGATATTATTGTACATAATATTCTTTCCTTAAATAATATGTTATGATAAGTTAGGAAAGAATATTTGATTATCCATGGAGATTTTATATTTTGCTCTAACGAAATGGAATGATCCAAATTGATGTACCAAAAAGGAAATGAGTGCATTGCAGGAAATTCTATAAGGGAAGAATGATTGCGAATTTATGCAAATTATGGTGCAATCAGAATGGTATCTCTTGCAAAGATTGGTAATGATCTTTTTTAATCAATGGTATATTGCAAACATATACCTTGGGTAAGAGAATATATATATATATATATATATATTTTTTTTTTTATCTTGCCTTGCAAATCTCTACATACATCTATCATGATTTTAGATGATTGCCTATGAATTATATATTGCAAATATCTTTTGTCATAAATATATGGCTTTGCAAGTTTTTACTTGATTTGGCACGTGATGGAAATATCTACTTTCTTTTGCAAAATGCATCAATAATATATTTTTGAGATTTATGCTCAAGGAAATCCCTTTGATCTTGAAAGATATTATTGCATATTTATGGATACTCTTGCTATATTCTTTGAAGATGTCTTATATCTAGCAAGTTTGATCTGTAAATCAAATGCAAGTATTACGTGATATTTTTGCAAAGATTGTTATCTATTATACAAGAATTTGAAGGTGGAAAAAGAATCTTCCATATGGATTTTGGAAAGCTCGATTCAAAAATCGTGAAGATTCTATACTATTTTCTGGAGGCTCAAAGATTCTATTCCTTGTGCAAAGTTTTGCAAATTATTGAGGAAATCCCTAATATGTCGTACGAAAGCTTATTTGTACAAAAAGTTCATTAAGTTTATGCAGGTTGAATTCGAGAAGATTTTGATTGAAGAAAATAAATTTTTGCCTCAAATTTCAAAATACAAATGATCGTTGTGGATGCTATGAAGGAAATAATGGAAAAATATTCTGCTCAACGTGCACAAGCCACATTTAGTGCTATTCGCAAATATTGTCATGATGACAGGGGGAGAAAGCAAATCCAAGAGAAAGGAAAGAATCGTGATCATCTCAAAAAGACAACAAATTGAGGGGGAGCTTTAATCAATTATGGAAAAATCTTTTTGAATTGATCGTGATTTTGATTATTTTGGAAGGAATGAAAAGGTAAATGTGTTAGAACTTACCAAGTTCTACAAAATCCGGTTAGTGCATCTTTTATTACCTTTTGTCATTAACAAATCTCCTATTGACATTATCGTTTTATTATGACAAAAAGGGTAAATAAATTTTATAATGCATCTGTGATTTTTATTGGATATTTGTTGTTATATGATCGAACTGAGCTATATTGCATATCTTTAATATTCGATTTGATTTTTGGAAATTATGTTTCATGCAAGACATATTTGTTATCGTTTTATATTCTCTACATGATACTATTTCTATTATTATTGCTTTTTGATTATGACAAAAAGGGGGAGAGGATATAAATATGCATATGTGTTGATAATATTGAGCTGCGATTATTTTTCTATATATAATTATGCTCAATCTATTTGCTATCTTATGCTATCTTTTGATTTGAATTACATTGCTCTGATTTATTAATATTTTAAAAAGTGTGATTACACATCTGCATATTCAGAGATTGTTTTGTCATCATAAAAAATGGGGAGAATGTTAGGGAAATCCCTTATGATGTTTTGAAGATGACAAAATAAATCAAAGGCTACTAACATGTTTGATGGTTGAGTAATAGACTATGTAGATGATAGAACGTGTAAAGGATATTGTCGAAGTCTATACTTGGAAGAACCAGAAGACGGACTCTATGCTGAAGCTGAACTTATTCAGACCATGTCCAGACCTTAAAGCTAAATCTATTCAGAAGCAGAATTTGTTCAGACTCAGATGGTAAAGTCTACCGCACTCAGACTCAGATTGTAAAGTCTATTGCTCTCAGACTTTACATCTAGAACGAGACAGATCGTAACACAAGCCCAAATGTATAACGGCTAGTGATCTGGTTTGGATTCTACATCAAGATTGATTTGATTGACTCAATCTAATTGATTGACAATTAAATCTTGAAGACAAGAACTTTCTATACGAAGAAGCTTTACTTATGGAAACCAAGATTCTGTTTGTATGGACGATCATAATCAATTTGGAATTCTACTTTTGTCACTGAACGGCTACCAAATCTTCTAGATACAGATCTATCCAATTGGTAGATTGGAAGACGATCCTCAAGATGCTGTCTAACGGCTAGTTTGGAAGTGGAGGAGTATTTAAGGAGATCAAGGACTGATGAGCAAGTAAGAGACGGAGCGTATAATTTTTAATTCCAAAGTCTAAGTGAACTTCGATCATACACTTGTCTCTTGTGAGCTTAAATGTTTGTGATCGTGAGAGAAATACCAAAAGAGTGATTTAGTGAGATAGTGTGATTTACTACTAAGTATTTGTACTTAAAGTTGTAATCTCTTGTTGATTGCATAGTGGAATCCAGCAGAAGGCTGTTAGCATGGGAGAGTAGACGTAGGCTTTATCTAAGCCGAACCACTATAAACCTTATGTTCTTATTCTCTTCCCTGAACTTTATTTTATTCCGTATATATTTGCCAAAGTTTTGTTTAAACACCTACTCACCCCCCCCCCTCTAGGTGTTGTTACTAGTCCTTACACAAAGAGCCTTACCTGGATCCGAGCCAACTCCAACCCAACTAGCGCGAGTAAACCCTAAGAGTGACCGAGTCACGCGTCCGACTCGGCCGACGCTACTTCGCAGCCACTACTGTCACCTCTGCAGTACAGCAGTCGCAAGGCTGTCGGTAGCCTTGCCTTGCCGTAGAGGTCCAGCGGCGCCACCCCGACTTGCCTAGCCAAACCACTCCTCCGGCCATTCTCCATTGCTGACCACCCTTGTCGGTCACCAAAACCTCGGCGCAACCACCAACTCCTTCGGGGCAAATCATCGAACACTCAGAGGGCACAAGTAAGGAAAAGGGGAGGACGCCTTGATCGGGACTCAGGGCGGCGGCCGGGGTCACAGTGTAGGAGGAAAACAACCACAGTAGCCCAGTGATAAATTATCGAGGCTGTAACTCTCGCAAGGCAGCCAAACGTGAGCTCCGACCCTACGCACCCTAAACAAAAAAAAAAACAAAAAAAAAACTTGAGTATACCAAAAAAACAACAAGGGAGGCTATCGACCTGGTTGGGGGCATAGTGACGGCTTCTTGCTCGATGGGTCTCACCCACCGCTCGCAAATCTTCCTCTCTAGGGTTCGCTCGCAATTGGTCTCCCCCGATGTCTATCGGGAAGAGGCTGTGTGAGCTCGCAACCCTTTTCTTCCCTCACTCACTCTTTGATCTCCCCCTGAAGTCTCTCCAGGGGAGGTCTTCGAGTTCGCTCCTTTTCTCTCTCATGCTCGCTCTTTCATCTCCCCCTGAAGTCTCTCTGGGGAAGGTCTCCGAGTTTGCTCGTGCCCCTTGACAGAGCTCGCACTAGCCTCTTTATAGGCGAAGGGGTCCAGTCTACGGAAAGCCTCAACCGCCGGCCTTTGGCTTGCCGACCGGACCTCCGCGGCTGAACCGACATCCCATCCTTGCTCCTTTACCGAGGCACGCTCAGCATTAAAGATGGCCATTAATGGCGCCTAAGATCCATCCCCTCTGGCCAACGTCGGCCTACCCTCTCTCGGCCATAGGTTTACCGTGCGCAAGTTGCAGGGGTTGAGGAAGGAGACAAGTAGGAGGAAGAAGACAAATGGGGGAAAGGGGCCGGGTCGAAAGGGAAGGGCTGGGCCCTAGGGGCCCATGCGGGGGAAGGAGGAAAAGAGGGGGGCTGGGTGCGAGGCCCAGCCCTGATGGGCCGCCGCTTTTTTTGTTTTCTTTTGTTTTTATTTATTTTTTGTTGTTTTTATTATTTATTATTTATTATCCGAAAAAAGGAAACTAAGGCCTAATTAAAAACCTAATCAAAATTCAGGTGTTAACAGAAACTTAATTTAGAAGTCCTTTCAAGGACATTTACTTACTACACCATCTTTGAATAAATTGGTTGTTAATTTTCTTTCAAGAGTACGATAAGATTAGCTTAGGAACATGATGAACCATACAAGAACATTAGCATGCTCACCTAGTGGTTTTGATAACTTTAATATCATAATTGTTAATCAAGAGTAAATGACCACTTAGATAAACATTGTTCCAAATTAGAGATATTGAAAAGGCGGTAGTAGAAACATTAGCAAAAACAAGTCCTTAAACTCAAAATCTCTAGTTGCATAGGAGAGAAACAATGCTCTCACATCTCAATTGATTTCTAATAGACAACCACGAATAACTAAGGGCAACTCCAAGAAAATATTTAGATTGTTTAGAACTTAGAGTGAAATCCAACATCACTTGAGGTATGAGTTTAGGAGAGCCCTGTTTTAAATTGATGGATCCCTTAGATTACCATCTTTAGATGAACCATTTGGACCAGCTTTCGAGCAATACCTCAAATGACAAAATCTTGGTCATATGGGAACTATGGATTTCCAATGTCATTTGCCCGAAGGTTTGATGAGTTTGTCCAAATAAGCACACCAAAGATTGCCTCCATCCTCAATTGTTATGTCATTACCCATTCTATGAAGCAATGTTTGCTCTTCTTCTTGCGGCTGAAAAAGCTCAAAAGGTCTTTGCACATAATTATTATAATGCTCAGGGATTTACTGTCAATCTCCTCACATTGTGAGTTATAAACCAATAGGACTCTTTGCTACCATTTCCTGCCATTTATTTTTCACTAACTATTATGTAGGATTTTCTAAGGCCATCGTAGAATATCTTAATCAATTAAATCCTTGCAAAAGTCTAGTTTTATTAAGACATGAATAGTTAAGTCTCCACTAACATTTTTATAATTAAGTGAAACAAATTGGGAATATAAATTTTTGAAGTCGTTTCAAACACATTTCTATGCTCTTTATTTATTTATTCTGGGAATAGAAATTTTGTGCAGTTATCAAACGCGTTCTTTTGCTTAAAAACTCGTTTAGAAATAGCAATAGAAAAAACTATTTCTCAATAAAAATTGTTCTCAAGAACATAAATGTTATTAAATACACCCTTAATAAGCGAAGAATTGGTCAAGAATGATTAGTTAAGGACCGTTGGATCCCATGGTTAGATCCCAACCCAAATTTTATCAACTCATCAATCACATCATCACAGTGTGAAATATTGGCATTTTACTTTGCACATATCCATGAAATGCTTTGAAGAACTGTTTTTGTTTCTAAGCTATTTTGCGCAAATTTTGACGAAATGCCACAATCACAGGCTATTTTGCACATATCCATGAATCATAAGCTGTTTTTACATTGGCATTTTGCTTGACATTATGCAAACTCTTAAAAACCGTATAAAATCAAAATATGATAGTTGTGATTGTGGCATTTAAATGATTGATTAAAAAATTGTGACTTTGAAAGTAATTGATTGAAAATTTATGGTACCAACATAAGCAGCCTGGGCAAAAATGGTGACTCTATAGCGTACTTTCCCGAATTTTTGCCGTTGTCATCTGCCTCTACAGTTAATGTCGACATTTTTTAAATTTTCTGCATTGTACCGACACTCATACTGCCAATGATGGTCTCCCCTTCATGTCTTCTAGTTCTCTCTCCACTTTCCCCTTCAAATTTATTATTTGTTTTGCAATTGAAAACATTGCATCTAGCCGATCTTTATAAACTCCCTAACTCTTTTTCGTATAGCATAAATGTATTAATATGTAATTTTGTTAAAAAAATATATTTAAAAGCGCATAATGTAGAGTATAGAACAATTGACAAAGTAAACATAGCTCTTGTAAATAAATCGAGCTAAGGGATTGAACAACCCTATTATTACCAAAAAAAAAGAAAACTCTACCAACTATCATTATAAGTCATCCAGACAATTGAACCCTCTTTCTCAGTTCTGTACTGTTTTTCTTCTTCATAGATTTCTTCCTTGTATATTTTTTTAATGTTACTTTGGACATGATTTGTGTTCCTTGAGGCCAAAACATAAACTATAGCACAAGTCAAGCCTCACATGGCAACTTTCTGAGGTATTATCACGGCTAAGCATTGACGTATGTGCTTGCGTATGCTAATCATCGAAATTCCCAGGAGTTCAAATTTTTCACGACATAACCACAGAAAAAGAGGAATATATAACAAGTGATGGTATGATAGATCTATAGCGCGTGTAGCTCCCATAAATAGTAATTTTCGTAGACCTTGCACTTGCAATAGAGTGCAACATAAAATATGTACAAGACGATCCTCAGCCAATGCACTTCCCCAGTCCCTAGAGAATCCTATGATGCATGCCTACATTCTATGTATTTCCGTTTGTTCATTTGTTTATCTTTACTAGATTGGCGTTTTCTATAATTTTTTCACAAGAAAATGGGATTTCTTTTATTTTCTTTCTTTTTACGAAGGACGAGAATCCCAACTATTTGAGGAAGAGAGTGACGACGCTTGGGCCTAGTAAGTCTGCTTGATGACCCTAGTCCATTTTGTCTTCTTTTTTTCTACTCGGATAATTGATGTGTTTTTCCCAATGTTTTGTTTATCACCGGCCACGTATCTGCCTTGTAGGCATTACTTACGTCAAGATTGAGACCCTCTAAAGTCGGGTAAATTACATGGTAAAAGTTACCTCCAAACCTACCAAAGTACGCTCGTTTTGTGAAGGAATTCACACAAAAAGCGCACACCTAACCCTACATCCCTCCATCTCTATTCCCCTCCCCTAATCCACCTCAGTCGTGCAACCTCCCTATTGCCGCTCGGACCACTCAACTCTCCATGGCTGTCATTGCTGGCAAAGGAGGTGATGGCCCGTGTGGAGTTTAGCGATGGCAACGGCGGTTGGATGGATCGTCTATACTTGTCGTGAGTATATAGTGTGTGTTGTGCAGGTGCAACGCAGGGGAAGGATGAGGTGCAGATTGGGAAAAGCAAGAAAATGAAAAAAGGAATATGAGAAAAGGCAGAAAAGAGCAAGAACAAAAGGGGGCAAATGATCTTAGCCATCCAAATTGGATTGCACTAATGTGTCGGTCTCCCTCTTAGGAGTAACTTTGTTTGCTCTATTACAAGTATGACAATTACAACTAAGATATCAACGACACATAGATATGTTGCATTTAGGCTGTCACTTATAGAAGTAAAAGTGGGGATTATATCAATGCATTCCCTCGAAGGGAATGTTGCGCATTTCTCAATAGTAGGTGTCTCAACCTTGTGTACCAACAGAAGAGGATAGAGTTACTTGTGTCATCGAAAAGACGGGATGTTAAACTCTGATGCTGCTTGGGATGTCTTCGAAGTGTTTCAGTAACGTATGGGCTGACTTAATCGAAGGATTTTCAACGATGAACCAAGCCCAAGGAAGCCGGCAATTTGTGGATCTCCGGAGTTTCCTAAATCCAAGTCCCTAATCTTTAATAAGACTTCGAACATAAACTATTCGATTCCTAGTCCAGACGAGAGTTGACTTAATTAATTTGGATAAATCCGAAGTCCATTGGGAACCTAAATTCTCAAGTGGCATGAGAAGCCTTTTTAACCTATTGGTCTTTTGCGATTTAGGAGAGTTCTATAGTCCGGGGGCTCAGTTATCATGGGGAAGGATCAACACCCGCTCAATGCTCTTTTAGAATCATAATCATTTGAGTCTGCTTTTATTACATTCATTATGAAATATCCTAAGACGCCGTTTATTTTGCTGAAATTGTAACGTTTCTAAAAAATGTTTTTCAAAAATTTATTATTCAGAAAAATAATTATTATTTTTCTATTTGGCTAAGACCTGAAAATAAACTGGAAAATATGTTTTGTAATTTAGTAAAGAAAATCTCATTTGATTTTCCTAAATAGACCTACACTATTTGGGCGCTAGTAACTTACGCATGTGTGGCCAGGAAATTCAACATGGGTCCTGAGCTCTCAAGCCCGGATCCTCGACTCCCGAACACAAGCATAGGAACTAGTCTCGAGTACCCCAAAGCCAAGCCCAAGAACTTGATGCCCATGCTTGGCTCCTTGGCCCAAGTCTATAGAGGTCAAGCCCAAGTCCATTGAAACTAGGCCCCAAACTCCAATGCCCAAGGCCTAAGTCCAGTGAGGCTGATTCTCATACCTTGCCACCTAAGACCCATTCATCAAGGTCGGGCTCAAATGTTCAATGCCATTGCCTGTGCCCGGGTTCATCGAGGGTGAACCCCAAACCCTAGCGCCTATGATGGAGACTAGATCCCTAGCACTCAAGACTAGGACTGGGTCCATTGAGGCTAGGCTCGAGACTCTAGTAGTGCCTGCACCAAAGTCCATCGAGGCCGAGCAACCAAGGTCCATCAAGGTTAGGCCTCAATCCCCATTGTCCTCACCTGGGTCCATTAAGGTTAGGCTCATGACCCTAGCAACCAAGCCTAGGTACATTGAGGCTGTGCCCAAGACCCCAGTGCCGATGATTGGGTCTCAATGTCTACATCCAAGTCCATTGAGACCAAGGCTAGGACTCAAGCATGGCCCGGTGTCCATCCCTTATGCATTAGGAAAACCCTTAGGAGGTATTGAGAGGTGCGAACCCAAGTGGAAGAGTATCCCATGGTATTCCCCTTTTGATCGCGCTCATTTCAATTAGAAAGTAAGAGGACCGTCAGACAAAAGAGCTAAGTGGGGAGACTCTTGCTATCTAATTGAATTGGGAACCTTGAGACTGTTAGACTCTCACCTTTAGGCATGTGTTGTGTGATTATGATTGCCAAACCCTTTCAAGTTTTTAGGGATTCTGTAAAGCATCATCTCAATCTTTTAAATACCGTATTTTCAATTTTTAGAATACATTTCTTTTCGTAATATGTGGCGATTAATCTAAATGCCCTCCTAGGTCTAAGATAAGACGGGAATACCCGAGCTCCGAATCATCCCTATCCCAAAGAAAGCTCTTTTGGCCATGTGGGAGAAGCTTGACAAAAGCAACCAAGCATATATAGAAAGGGAGATCGGATACCTCGTCTCTCTTTTATGCATCAAGCCTCAAGTGACCTAGATCAAGGCGTTGGCTCATTTTGGAACCCTTCAACGTCCGCGTTCATTTTTTGTTGAAACAATTTAACCCCAATATTAGACTTGTATGATATAGCCATAGGTGCCGTCGGTTCACTTGGTCTAGTAAAGCTGCCAATTGGTTTAGATCCCGTGTCATTCCTAAGTGGATTCCTAAAAGTTAGCACTTCCGAAATTAGAAACATCTTGAAAAGAATTGCCGATGCTATCCCCTTATCAATTCTGGAACAAAACTTTGCCAGCATACCCGTCGGATCAATCAATTAAACCGCCATGGTTTTCAACGTAGCCTTCTTTGGTTTTGTCGTATTTTTTCATACAAAAAAGACCATGAATCCTGTTGTCTTTCATATTGTTATCCAAGTTTATCAGTTCAAGCACTTTACAAATACGATTTTGGGGGAAACATTTGGGTCATTTGCTTCAAAGAAAAGGAAATGGGAACTCTTAGAGCACTCATATATCTCCTCAAAATTTGGTTTGTGTCAAGCATGAAAATCATAGTTGTCTACAAAGATTCTTATCCCATCACAAAATTACATGAAAAAGATAAATTCTTACCTCATTGGTCGTTCCCCATATGGATTCAACTTTTAAAAGATCTCTCTCCAACTCAAATCCTATGGCAAGTCCTTTGGATGGGATTTTCTAAAGCACGCCTTACTAACGGACTCGACAAGCTGATCTCGCTTATGGGACTTATGGTGTAACCACCGTGTGACATCTGGAATTTTCATAATTATATTTTTAATAAAAAGTTAAGTATTATTTAGATTAGAACATTCGAATGACATATAGGTTGTTGATATTGTGAGGCGCAGAGAACAACTTTTCGCAACATAATTGCCCAGAGTTCGATGCGTTAAAGTAAATTGATAGATTTTGATGTGAACGTTGACGGTGTAGAATGATTGTAATTAATTTAACACCATATTAGTTATAGAAAGGGATCGATATGTTCTGAATTTCATATTTTATTATTTTCAAGATTAAATTTACCAAAATGAAATTTTCCTCACATTAAATATTGCTCATCAATAATTTTAGTGGATTTCAAATGTTCTTTGGATTTATTAATATTAGTGTAGTGACCTACCCTTTGAGGCGAGAAGAGAATCCTCTAACGGATCTTCGTAAAGTGGTCCAAGAAGATGTCCACAAAAGAGAACTTCAAAAGTGACATCTAGTCGGTGGGCCATGCTTGGTCCATTGATTACGATCATGGATCCTCCCAAGTCCATACATCGTGCAACAGATGTTCACTTTAAGTTTTTAGACAGCCTGAAAACATTATTTAGGAGTCATCACTAGCCGTTTTTTCAAGAGTTGGCTAGAAACCCAATCAAGGGTCGGGAGACATCCCTTAATTTCCACGGAACTAGAGATTTCGTGGTTCAGGAACTTAGGTTACGCTAAAGATGTCTATTGGTGCCCTTTTGGTATTCATGAGTTGTGTTGTTATCTAAAATGGCCAAGCAATTTTTTTGCATTTTCATGCTAAATGATCACGCATGGATGCTTAATTTGTGCCATTCTACACTAACTATCAAAAATAAAAAAGGAAAGCAATCAAGTAATTCAAATTGCGATACAGATAAGTAAACACTCAAGATAAGCATGTAAACAATTATTCTAAGTGCTAAAAAGGCAAACTCGCAACTTGTCAGATATTTATACAATACGAATTGGAAACCCAAGACGTACGTCGAGGAATGAATTGGCCAACTCCTCCAAGGATCACCTTTGGACTATTCTAATCCCAAGCTAATACCAAACTATGCAAGCAATTGGAACAATGCAAACAAGCGCAAAGCAAAGACAATCGAGAACGCAAAGATAGCACAATCATGCACCGGTCATAAACCATACATCTAGGAATCACATGCATAATGAAGAAAAAAAAAACATGCATTTAGGCCAAGAGGCCTTGATTCTCAAACACTCAACCAAAGAAAGTAAACCAAAAAGGGTCACTTATTCATTCGAATCAATTATAATTGTCCAAGTATGCAAATAACACGGCCAATCAAATGGAGCACAAACAAAGTAACTCAAAAAGTTGAACTTTCGAGAATTTGCAATTAATGACACAAGTTTGATATAATTGCAAACAAGCCTTCAAAGGGAGATTTTTATGTGGACAAACAAAGACATCAACTTTATTGAAATTTCAAAACAAGTTTGATAAAACAAATTCCAAAACTCAGGTGCGGATAAGTCGGTACACCAATCAGGTTCCTTGAATGATCAACCATGTATCAATTCCGACAAAATTAATATTAAAAGAAAGCTGGGATTGTTGTCTACAACTTTCGTGTTTTGAAGATTTTCAAAAAATGACACTAAATTCATCAAAATTATTTAAGAAGGATTTGGGTGCGGAATAAACGCGCTCTCATTAGGCCCTTTTAAATATCCTATTGAGTTTCAAACTTAATGAAATTAGTGTCAAATCAAAGTTTGAAATGTTTTTAACACTTTGATGAAGAACACATTCAAAATTTTTATCACAAGATTTTATAAAAAATCAAAAGTGATTGATGGTCAGTTCTAAAAAATAGAGTTTACAGAATCCCTGCAACTTTGAGGCACTCATGAAAAATAGCGAACAATGTTTTTATTTTCCGAATTTTTTTGTAAAAAATGATCAACATGTGAAAATTAATTTGCATGTAAACAATATCATTAATTTGGCGTGCATGATTTAAAAATCAGATCAGAGAACATGCAAAGGTGATTCTGGAAAAAAGTCCAAAATGCAGAGACAAGTTCAATTCAAGACAATTTTTATCAACCTAATGAGCTCCTTTTTCGACTAAGAATTTTACACATCAAATATCATATAGGAAATTGTGCAAGGGAAGACTAATCATGTCTACCTAATGACATTTTTTTTCATGAAAATTTTACAACATATAGAGCTCTAACATACCTACAATTTTCATGATAACCTTGAATTTAGTTTTCAAATGCGTAATATTATAACAATCAAAGAACTGATACATATCAATCAGTAAAACAGGTTTTCCTGAATGCAACAAGGACGATTTATGACCAATTGAACCTAGTAAATAAATCTCAAATCTCATGAAAATTTTATATGTTGTAAATCTATGTGTTACAAGCAACTTTCATGAAGAAGTCGACTTGTGATTCTCAAAGTGTGATTTTATAAAATAAAATAAAAAACAAATAACCGATGTAGGTCAATCAGAGAAACAGCTCTCCAGATTGCAGCACAGATGATTTATAGGTGATCGACCTTACAAAATGATTTTAAAATTTCATGAAATTTTTATATGCTATAGATTTATGTGTTCTAATCAACTTTTGTGAAGATACCGACTTGAAAATCATAGCACACAAAATCATGAAAAATGAACAAACAGCATAGGTCAGTGAAAACAGAACACTCAACAGAACAACATCAGTTCCAGAATCAGATTTCAATCTTTCAACAGGGCAATGACAGGGAAAACGATGGCAAAATTGAGCATATAATATCTCTATGGAAAGCTCATGAAGTTTACTTCAAATCATTAGAAGACATTAAAGCTAAACAAAGTCATCTAGCAGCTCATTCCAAGATGTAAAGCAAATCAGTCAAAACAGGCTTATGAATTTCCGAAACAAGTATCTATGCAACATTAAGCAAATCAATCAATTATCAATCATCGCAACTCATCTAAATCATCATAACTCGTCCAAATCATCAATCTAGACATGTAATAGCCACCTAGGTTTCCTAGCCCTGATCTTCTAAAGCGATCTCGCTTCATCAAATTCAAGCTTAAGAGGTTTATCATTGTTATCTTCAAACTAAAGCTCAAATGAGCTTGCCAACCACTTCTAGACTTCAAGGAATGACCGATTGTAGCTCCTCACAACATCTAGACAATGATTATAAGAAATATGAAGTAAGTATACGATTAATCAAGCTTGATCGACTAGCTCAAAGAAGTTTGAAGGATTAGAGATAATCGATCATCGATTGAATGAAGTCCGGCCACCACAGACTTTAAGGCCAGCCTAGGACCGCCATTGCAAGTGTCGGAGAAGTTGAGGATGTTGTCAGATCGTCGGCAAGGCTTGCGAATCGCCAGTCTTCTTCACTAGCGTAGAGATCAAGCTCAAACCCAAAAAGAAAATGATAGACGATTGTGATCGTTTGGCAAAGGAAATGGCCGGTAAGGCTTACAACCGGGGAGAGGATACAGTAGTGGGAGATCAGCGCATTGGTGGATCGCCGAAATAGGGCCATTGTGAGGCGGTAGGGCGATGTGATGGTAAACGGCCGAGAGAGAGAAGATCTGGAAAAATAAGCCCCCTCTTGAAATTTAAAGAGAAAATGTTTATATAGTCATGCCAAGATTGAATCCTAGCCATTGATTTGATCAATGGGTAGGATCCAATATTTTAAGATAAGATCAAAGAGACTTAGAGACTAAGGGTGCATTTGGTAATGCTCCAAGGAACACGTGTTTCTATTTTATTTTATTTTTGTTTCCAGAAACACAAATAGAATAGAAATGCATTTGCTAATTTTTTGTTGCCGGGAATAAATTTGTTTCCAAAAACAAATTTGGAACAAAAAAAGTTGCTTCTTTATTTTCGAGAACAACTCAATAAACAAGTCTTTTCTCTTTTCTTTTCTTCCTTTCCTTTTCTTCTTTTTCTCTTCCTCTCTTCTGCCAGTGATCTGCTAGACAAGGCTCAGCAACCTCACTGGTGGCCGACGAGGCGACGTGTAGGCCGATGATCTCGCCAACCCTCATTTGGCTGGTCGCTAACTAGCCATGGCCAAGGCCGGCGACCCACTAGAGAAAAGAGAAGAAAAAGAAAAAAGAAAAGAAAAAATGTAATAAAATTATTAATAAATTAAAAGAAATTCTGAGTCACAAAAATATTTAAGGTCATATAAAATGCATTTCTATTCTAGAAATAAAAAATTTGTAAAATTACCAAATCTTTTAAAATGCTCAGGAACTATTCCTATGATCAAAAATAGAAAAAAGTGTTTATGAACGAAAACTGTTCCCGGGAATAGAAACTTTACAATACGCACCCTAAGCAAGACTATGATTGGTTGATTTTTTAATCAAATGGGTTAATGATATCACACATCCAACGGTCTAAATGACTTCTTAAATGGATAGCTAAGAACGCATCTCTTTTTGAATTAAATAAATGGAGCCAAGGGCATTTTAGTGATTTTACCCCCATACGGCAATTTTGTAGTTTCAATACACAAAGGGCTTAGGAGGGTTGGCCATGGAGCTAGCCACCCTTGGTGGTTGCCTGTTGCTGGAGCTTCGCAAAAAATGGCCAAACCGGCCATTTCTCACAAGATGCCGATTGGACCGGTCAAATCGTTCTAAATTGATTTTGACCGGTTGTGTCAGTCTTTGGCCAAAAATTTGTGCAAATTGTAAAGGATTTATGTCAAACTAGAGGAGAGATGGCTAAATTGAAAAGATAGAGTCCAAATTCATCCAAATTAAATCAATCAAACCCTTTTAACAACATCTCAATTGATTAAATTGGTCTAATCATCTCACAAATATAAAAAAATCATGCACGGATTTAATGGGCACGCAAATTCGAACTTCCTAAACACTTTTTAGGGGTACAATTACACCAACATGCCAAATCACAAAAATTGGGGTACAATTAGGGGTACAATTACACCAATCATGAAAAATTGATAGGAACCCCTTATTAGCAAAAATGGGAATTTTTACACCAACATGCCAAATCACAAAAATCGGTTGCACGAGTGAACTTAAAATAACCTCTAGATCAAATAGTGTAAAAGAAGCTAAGATAAAATATGACTAGAAAATAACTAATTTTATTTTTAGATGATTTTGAACCTAAATATGAAAATTTTGAAAAAATAGATTCTTAATCGATTTTCCATAAATTTTTGTGGCTGAATTAAATTGAAACAAAAATAAAATGATTTGTGGGTTTTTATATTTTTCAATTTTTTGTCCAAAGTCAACGCATTATTAATTAATTTATAAAAGGTCGATTTATGGTTAAAACTTCGATTTTTTCGAGATCTTTTTTGGCCAAAATGAAATTGAGACTATTTGGAAATTTTTTGTATAAAAATCAAATTTTGACTTTAGGTTGACTTTTTGGTTAAAAGATTGACAAAAAAAAGTCAACTCAAAAGTCAACTTTCAACTTTTTGAGTTTTTGATGAAAATGACTAGGAAATTATCCACAAATGAAGGGCCGATGAAAAATTTAAAAAAAAAATGACACTTTTTTTTAAGAAAATAATTTCACCGTGATCGGAAATCCTAATCCCAACATTTAACATTTGTTGATGCTTCAACTAAAAACCAAGTATCAATAATTAGAGCAAACACTGATTTCTTTGTTTGTTTTTTTGGTTGGTAAATACCCTATAGTTAAGTCGTTGATCATTTGTTAATTTGTACACACCTCTTTTTCATTTTTCCCAAAGTGTTTTAACCCCTAGAGACACTTAATTCGAGACATTGAACTTAATTTAGTAATGCTATCATGGATTACATCATGTATATTAACCTCAATCAATTAGTTATATTGATGACTCATTCATTTACTTGGCCAAGAAATAGTTGTCTCTCTCATTTCATCAAAATATCTCCTTGTAGCTAATCTTTAGCCCACTTATACCATAACTACTCATTTATGGCCACTTGAAGCATATATATTGGAAGACATGTCCTTATACTTTTACACATAATGTTTCTAACCCAAATGTCATTCTTATCTTTAACCTTGGTTTAATAGATTATTTCTCCTTGGGCTATAATTAGATCTTCATAATTTTGTGAAATGTCAAAATATGAAAATGACAAATCTGTGCTTGAGAGTGTTATTTTCATAATTTTGACTTACTAGCTATCACTTGTATTCACCTCATACTCACTAGCCACTGCTTATATTCACCTTGTACTCACTAGTTGCTACTTATATTCACCTTATGCTCATACCGACCACTACTCAAAGTTAACTTATACTTGACACCCGGACCCCTGGAGTGCCAAAAGTTGGCACAAATGGACACTTAAGTGCCAAAAATTACGAAAGTGACAATTAAGTACCAAAATTGGAGAGAAATTGATCACTTAAGTGCTACTCCGGCCAAAATCTGGCCAAAACGCTGACGTGTCAATTTTCCGACGAACCAAATGCAAAACGGCGTTGTTTTGGTGCTAACGTGGGAAAAAATTTAATATAGATAAAATGATTTGTTTGAAAACAAAAATGTTTATTATTGATTATCGAAACAACAATCAGAAGAAGGGATCTTTCCATTCCTATGATATGGAATTTCATTCTATAGAATCAAAGTGTCATTTTTTATTATTATTATTCTTTCTTTTCTTATTTTTTTTTCCTTTACTAGAAAAAAAGAAAAAAAAATAAGGAACTGTGGATTGTTGTGAAATGCATTCTTATGTCATAACATAAATAGTTTTATCGAGCCCTATCTGTTCTGTCAAAAATCCTCCAGCAAAAGAAAGAACTTGTTCTTTATTTAAATTTTGAATTAGGAGCATAGTATACTTTTTACTACTGATCAGGAAAAATTTGAAGAAAAAATGGATGCATTTGATAAAAATTCATTATCAACAGAAAAAAAAAAAAAACACTTTCTTTATTTCCATTTCCAGAAACCGAACAAATATTAAAAATATTTAAAAATATTTATTAAAAAAAAAAGGAAGGCGGCTAAGGGCTCTGTCGCCGGGAAGGGCTGACGACAAAGGGGGAGGGTCGGCCGGGGTCGCCGGGCCTTGGCCAGGGGTCGACGACCTCGACTGACCAGTGGCAAGCGCCCATGAGCCCTCGCCCCAATCTGGGGGGAGGGTTGGCGGCCCTCGCCTGGCCAGGCCAAGGGCCACCGCTCGCTGAGGCGACCCCCAATGGGTGGTGGCCCTTGGCCCGGTTGGGCGTGGGCCGCCAACCCTCGCCGGATCTGGGTGAGGGCAGCGACCCTCGCTCAAGATCAAGGCGAGGGCTCATGGGCCCTCGCCAACCCTCCCCCCTTTGTCGCCGACCCTTCTCAACAGCGGTGGGGAGGCGGTGACTGAGGGCTCAGCCCTCAATCGCCTCCCCCTTTTTTATAATTTTTATAATTTATAATTTTTATTTTAAATAAATTTAGTTTTAAATTTAATTTAATTAATTTTTATATTAAATTTTTTACCACTTCAGCACCAAAACGACATTGTTTTTGCATTTTTTGGCCATGTCAGTGTGCAAAACAACGTTGTTTTGCACTCACTTCGCCGGAAAATTGACACGTCAGCATTTTGGCTGGATTTTGGCCGGAGTGGCACTTAAGTGTCCCTTTGTGCCAACTTTTGGCGCTTGAATCATTCTTTTGCCACTTATACTCACATGCCACTATCGATACTCACTTGTCATTATTACCACTTAAGTATAACCACTTACTGCTTATATCCACTTGCTAAATATAACCACTTACTACCCATATCCACTTGTTGGGTATAACCACATATTGTTTATATTCACTTGTCTAAACATATTCACTTGCTATGTATATCCATTTGATTGAATATATTCACTTGTTGTTTATATTCACTTGCCTAAGTATATTCATTTGCTTGAGCATATCCTCTTGCATGTATATCCACTTGCCTTGTATAATCTCTTATTGAGTATATCCATTTGTCAAGTATACCCATTAGGGGGTTATACTCACTTATCGAATATGACCATTTTTTTTTTACCCGATTGATTGACTAAGGCCTTTTATTACAACAATGAAAGCATGATGAGAAGAAGAGGATACATGCATTTGCATTTAATTGATTGTTTATCATCAATCGCATGAGAAATGGTAAATTATGGAGATGTGCATAACAATTGTTATGTTGTTATGAAATGTATGTGAATGATGCCATGTGAGGAAGACATTTGCCACAGTTAACTCATTTGTATGAGTATGTGTGAAAGACTTTGAAATTGGCCAAATGTTCTACCATCTAGAAACATGTCTATATAAGGTTGAAGGGACATGAAAGTCCTATAATTTACACACAATATGAGTTGACTTGTGTTGCCTTAGTTGGCTCATATAAGGCTATGTTAACCATCATCATGCAGTCATAAAGTGGTGTATTTATCCTCGCTAAATAAAGGATGCCCATGAGTTGGCAATGACAATGTCCCATGTATCAAGATGCCTCGTGAGTCGAGATGAGTCCTTGTCAATGATAAGTATGAATTCATCTATGTATTTTAATGAACTTCATGACTTGTATAAACTAATCGACAAAGTTACACTAGAAGTTCCTCAACTATGTACAGTATTCACTTTAATGCTATAACTTTTTGCCAGCTCACTTTAGTGCCAAAATTTTTCAAAATAGATCTTTTCAGTGCCATCACCAATCTATTTGGCCAGAAATCTTACATGGATTTTTTTTTATTAATTTCCTATGCTGATGTGGCTCGTCGAAGGCTCTAGTTAGCAGCTAAACCACAAACGACACCGTCTTACTAACTTTCCCTCATATAAAAATCCTAAATCCCCAAATTGAAAGAGGAACCCACAATTGAAGCCTTAATCGGCCATTCAACCGAAATCCCACCCTAAGTCGATTGTCCCCAAAATGAACAGCTCAATCTTATAAATGGAGGGCAAGAGCTTCTCTAGCTGCAATTCTTATGTGCAATTTATCATAGAAATGGTGAAAATGGAAGGTTGGAATATTGGTTTTAAGAACTTATAAGTCTTGCTTAGTTGTGTATGAAATTTCGTTAGTTTAGTTTTTGTTGCAAACGTTAGTGAAATGAAAGAATTGTACCAAGTTCTCGAGTGTTTAATTCAGTGCCATGAGTTATAAATAGTGATCATTTGAGTGTCAATTTTAGCTGAAAGTGATTACTTAAGTGCTAGTCATGGTAAAAAAGTGATCACTCGTGATGCATAAATTTTTAGAGATGATCGTTTGAGTACCAATTTTAACTGAAAGTGGTCACTCGTGCATCTTGTGTCACACTCTACACCAACAGCTTACAAGCATCTTGTACTTATACCAGCACACCCTACACTAGTAAGCTACTACATCAACACCAAGCATCTTGTGCTTGTACTAACACATCCCATACCAGCAAGTTACTGCATCAACACCAAGCACTGCAAATGGAGGATGAGAGCATCAACACCCTATGCTTGCACCAAGCATTACACTAACACCAGGTATAACCATGAAGAATACCAACAAAACCACCACCATTAGCATAATTAGCACATTACCATAACCAAAAGCAAAACATGTGTAAATGGAAAAAACATATACAAAATAAATATTGGTCCATTGACATTGAACATAATGTCTTACATTGGGTCAATATTCAATTAGAATATCCACCTCTAGGGATTGGCTTCCAACTATTCAATGAAATAAAACAATTAACTAGACACTTAAGAATATCAACTTCAATCAATAACAACCTCCCAACAAAAAATAAAAACAACCATATCTAATACCCTCCCATCATTTGTCAATAGTCACAACCCCTCTAGTTCATTTTCTTGATAGACTTTTGGCTTGAATCCTTGCACTCTTCCTAACTGCAACAGGACTTGGAGGTCATTGTATTGACTTTTTTGTCCTATGCTTTTGCTTTTTTCTTCTTAGTAGCTATCATATCCTTAGTGGTGATGTCGCTAACTGTTTTAGAACTACGAACATCAATTCATTGAGATAGTACTAGTACCAAATTCTTTTTATGGTGGTTGTTTTGGAACTGCCGCTTGTGTCATTTGTTGTGGAGCACTCTTCTTTCTCGATTGTGCTCTTGTCATTGGACTTGCTACTCGTGTAATTTGTTTTGCAGCACTCTTCTTACTCGATTGTGCTCCAATTGACATTGTTGTGGTTCTTTTAGGTGCAGCCATTGACTCTTGAGTTAAGCTACCTTAAAAGATGAGCACCTCTGAAGTTCTCTCAAACTACAATAATATAATCATATTGTCAACAAAATCCAATACCATAAATTAAATGCATGATACCTACAAAACTTACATTCATAATAATCATTTCAGTGTTGAAGTATATATAAAGGTTATAATCATATTGCCTTATCCTTCTCCCAATAGATCCTCCAGCTCTAGGTGGTGCATCAGTTTCAGCAACAAGAACAACTTGTACAGCTTGTCTTCTTCTCACCTAAAAATATAACACACACAACTAACCAATAAACAACATTATATATACAACATAAACTATCACCTAAGCACATAACCAGCCCATAAAACAATATAACACACAATCAGCCCATAAATAACTTTATACACACAACAAAAACTATCACCTAAGCACACAAGCAGCCCATAAAATAATATAACACACACAACTAGCCCACAACATAACACACAATAGAAATTGTATGACTTATAGGATATTTATTCCTTCTCTGTGTAATTGTTGCATCAGGGGTTGGCCCTATAGTTTGATCTTCAGCTAATACTTCAACTGTCCCTTCACTTGGCCATTCAATTGTCCTTTCGGTTCACCCTTCTTCAGTTAGCCCTTCAGCAGTTGTCCTTTCAGTTGGCCCTTCCTCAACCTCTGCAGATGGTTGTCACTATTGATGTACCATCTTATTACTTTATATCTCCCCCTCCTGCATTCTTCGTCTCTTTTTTGGCCTACCATTTGCTTTTTTAGAAGCAAAAGCTGAGGAGATTCTAGCAACAATATGTGCTGGTATGAAGTAACATATGTACTTCTCTTGTAGCAATCATGTAGGTAGTCATCAACAATACGATGCTTCAACTGGATGACACAAATGGCATATGCACATAGAATTCTAGTCAATTGCTAGCCCTGACATGAACACTTTCTTCCCTCCAGCTAGACAACATACTTATTGGCATTATGCATTATCTCATATCCATCATCCACATTCCAAATCGAATGACAAAACCTACTAGCAGCCATGTTCTCTATAATCTTTTTGCAGTCCTAAGACCGCACTCTCTAGTCCACTTTGTAGCCTCATTCCTCCGCCTTTGAAGCATAGCCATGAAAATGCTTCATTGAGATTGTTATCAATGATGTCACACTTGAATTCTTCACTGAAGAATGCCCAACTCTAATGTTTAGGTTTAGTTTGGAATAGTGATTCAAATCCTTCCCTAGTCAACTCAAGCAACCCATGTTTATGTGTTCTAAAATCAGTCATATTAGCACTTCTTGCTATAAGCCAAAATTGCTTTTGCAGTCTGTCTCATTTATAGTTCTTTACCCAGTTTGCACAAATGTACCTCACACATATTCTATGTTCAGCATATAGTATCAACTCAGTTAATACTGGAACAAATCCCTACAATAATTCCAAAAACAAATATTTGTAAGTTAAAATATGTGAATAATATGAAAAAGCAAGTACTTGATAGTAGCATTACTTTATGTTGGTCACTTATGAATGCGTAACCTTCTCCATTATTAATTTCTAAGTCAGCCATTATATTCTTTAAGAACTAGGACCAAGTGTTCTTGTTCTCTACCTCACAACAACACATGTTATTGGAAACATGTGGTTATTGGCATCTCTCCCAAAGGTAGCCAACAACTCTCCTTTGCATAATCCCTTCAAAAAAACATCCATCCAACCCTATTACTCTTCTACAACAAGCCAGAAATCCTCTCTTGCATGTATCAAAGCAAACATAAATCTTGTCAAATTTAGTCCTATGGCCAGGTGATGGTCTTTCAAAAACTTCTATATATATTCTACTGGATGGGTTTTGAAGCCTATATTCAGTAGCATAATCCTAAATTTGAGCATATCCTTTCTTGTACCTACCTATCAGTGTATCATCACCCTCTATTTGACTCTTTTACACCAGTTTCTGGATACATTTACTCCTACCTACTCCTTCACTAATTGCTTGATCTGAGGACTCTTCATCTGAGGCATCGCCTTGATGGTGTTGAAGAAGTGCTTCAACAACCATGCACCTGTTACCCTTTTATTATCAAACACAATGGAACAAGTATGTTCTTCTTGGAAAGATCTAAGCTAGAACGATCTGATGTTCTTATTCACTACGTCATAGATCTTCTATGAACAATTTGGTTGTGAACACCTTGCTCTCACAAATTTATTGGTATTTCTAACAAATTCAACACTCCTCTATTCGGCAATTGAATATTTCACAATAGCTTCTTTGAACTGCTTCGCATCATCGAATTTTATACCAATAGTTTACCAATAGTTAATATAAGACTTGCACAGCTCCTTCGGCATCTTCTTTCTATGAACTGTCAATCTCTTTGTCATCAACAATTTCTTCATAATTGGTTTGATTACAAGTTCAAATTCATGCAATTCTCCTAACGCTACAAAAAAAAATTCTCTGAAAGTCCCTCAGCTTTTACCTTGATTGTGCAAGTTCCTCATCATAATCAATCACTCGAGTAATTCACAATTCGCAAACTTTCATCATCTGATTCACTGGATAAAGCAACTTCCCACTCTAATCTAGTGAATTCTTCATTAACTATGTCTTCACCAGAGACTCTTCTTGACTGTGCTATGTGCCCAGCCCCTGTCTCCTCCCTAACCTAAGCAAGTCGTGGTCCTTCATCTAAAACAGATCTAGACCCAATTGAGGTAGTCGGTTCAACGCTACCTTCTACTTCTCCTACTTGAGTACTCTCATCATCTTCATGGTCTTCGTCTTCATAATACTCAATATATACTGTAGCTTCCTCGCCATGAAGATAATAGTAAATAATATCCTTTACACCATTATTATCATCAAAGATTCTCAAACCCTCCTCCAATTCTTTCCTAGAGACACAATAATTCAATTTTCATATTTTGCACCATAACTGATACACTATTTCTCTCGCGAAACTAATATATGATGGCTTACCTACATTGACACAAATAGTCCCTCGTTTCCACTAGCATATTCACATTCATCGACGCCAATGACAAATTCCCTACCATATCTGACAATGACGCCTACTATATTGTTGTCCCCCATGCTGACCTTGCACCCAAGAAAAAAATTAGCTTTTGGGACCACAAAAAGGATGACCAACAACTTAACATGGAGGTCTTCACATGACACCTAATTTAAATAATAATAATAATAATAACTCGGCGTTTTGTCTTTTTTATTGGATAGAAAGCAACAACATAGCAATTAGGGGTTGATAAAATATATCAATATTCCCACATTGCCAGCTTTGTAGCCAAAAGAACAAAGAGATGGCAAGCACTAATAACCCTAATTTTTCCCTCTTCACCCAAGCCTTAATTTTTTTCCTCTTAAACCCCTAATTGTTTCCCTCTGAGTGACTCACTCAAAATGAGAAGGCGACAAACGACGACTAACTTGACTGACTAAAAGTGAGGATGCAGCGAGCAACGATGACAAGTGAGCGAGCAACGACTGGCAAGCAAGTGGTGGCAAGCAAGTGCGAGCGTTGTTTATAAAGAAAGCGGTGTCGATGATGAGGTAACACAATCGAAGCCCTAATTTTTGTTAATTTGGGGCAACATCATGTAGCGTCATTTTGGGCCAACAACGTGGTGCAACGCTGTTTAGTCCAACTCAACCACATTTGGACTAAGCGACATGGTTTGGCCAATCCACGTGGACTGGAATTTAAAAAAAAAAAAATCAACTCAGCAATTTTTAAAAATTGCAAATGTCACGTAACTATTTTGGTCGGAAGTTTTTGCAAAACGTACTTAAAGGATCTTTTTCTCCGATTTTGACACTAAAATGAGCAGGCAAAAAGTTGTGGCACTAAAGTAAGCTTCATACACAAGTTAAGACACTTCTAGTGTACTTTTCCCAAAACTAATCTCTATGCGCACGTGTGTGTTAGTGAGCTACAACTTACTTATGTGCATCTGTAAACTTCATGACTAGTAGGGAGTAGATGTTCCATGTGTAAGTGGTGACCCACTATGTGATATCTATGCATCATAAAATAATACACCTTCTACTTGCTATTGAGTGAATGATTTTATAAAATGATATTAATTGTTTCCATTGCCATATCGTGATAACAAAGCATTTGCTTATGCATTTGTCATATATGGTTATTTTGTATTGCCTGAACTCACATTATTGTTGGAACTAGGTTGAGTGGTAAAATGATCTCCTAATTAAAATTATATTTATTTACTAAGCTTTGTTTCACTACTTTTTTTTTTCAGTTTTGTAGGTTGGATCACCTTCCACTATCACAATTTGAAGTTCCTATCTATTTTGATTGTAAATATGAAGATGTGCTTCTACTTGGATCAATGGTAGTATATATTAAATGTAGTTCTACGTATGGGTCAATAGGGAAATTTGTCGGACTACTTCGGAGTTTTAATGGTCCCCCTAGTCTCGACAACGATGACATGTCGATGGCAAGGTGGTTGACTTTGGTGGAGGAGTGGCGGGATGGACTTGAGTGAACTTAACCTTTTCCAAGACTATGTATTTTGTTGTGTTTTTCTTAATGTTGTATTGAGTCAGTAATTATTGATGTTTTTATAAAGAAAATACATATGTATATCATTAAACTCGCACAATTTTCTTGTATAGGGTGTTGTGAAAATTTTGTTACGCTACCGCGTGCTTATAATATTAATGATCAGAAAAGACACATATCGCATGTGACATTTTGGGGCGTCATAAACCCAGTCCAGGTGTTGTTGCCTGGGATAAAGGGCCTAGACAAGGAGCAGCTCCTAATAGGCTTC
Organism: Eucalyptus pauciflora; assembly: GCA_007663325.1. Lineage (NCBI taxonomy): Eukaryota > Viridiplantae > Streptophyta > Magnoliopsida > Myrtales > Myrtaceae > Eucalyptus > Eucalyptus pauciflora. The sequence continues at coordinate 1,259,119 of VMYD01000281.1, forward strand.
TAAGATGGTAAAGGGGGTAGGAGTGAACTAAATTGTGCATCGAATAAGAGAGAGCAATTCTGAGACATATATGTCAAAACTAGAATTAACTCACGGATGCGCCTTTTAACGTAATGATAATTCTTAGTTATGGAATTCTAAAGGTTAATTGTGCTCAAGTTAGAGAACTCCCAAGATGGGTAACCTTCTAGGAAGATGCCCACCTGTACATCAAAGGAAAAAGCTATGAGGCTCATTATTGGAGCAGCCAAAGTGCACAATACCTTGGTGAGTTAATTTAGGGCATTGCCATATGGTATTAGAGCAAGACCCCCCCCCCCCCAATAAATGTATGGTTCATGGACGAACCACACAAAAGCCGGTAGGCTTGTAATAATCTGATCCGACGAGGGTGAGAAATGGTCGTCGGGGCCAAAGAATCTAGACAATGAGTAGCTCTTCATAGACTTTTAGGATCTCGAAAGTGAAAGGAATTAGCCGAATTATGGACCTAATAAGAGGAGAACGATTATATATATATATATATATATATATATATATATATATATATATATATATATATATATATATAAGTAAAAACTGGATTTAGCTCCCAAATATGCCTTTTGACATAACGGCAATGCTTACCTTTGGAACTCTAAAGCTAAATATGCTAAAGTAGAAGCATGCCTTGGATAGGTGACATTTTAAGAAGTTGCCCACTTATATGTTAAAGGACAAAACCATGAGACTCGGTATGGAACCAGTCAAAGTGAACAATATCTCTTTGAGTTAATATACAACGTCCCAAACACGTCTTTCTCATATTACGCTTAAAGGGTGGCCTGTTAATATCGCATGTTTCAAGAAGTCTCTCCTCCTCTAAGGTTGGGATTATATTGTTTTAACTACATGTGATTCCCCACCCACCAACATTGATTGGACCGTGTACTTGGAAGGGGAAATGAAGGTGCATCACACTCAAGGGGGTATATACATCATTGCAGTAGACCCGAGCTCGAGGTAGTTATTCTTGACGATTTTGTTAAGCCAACACCAAAGAAGCCTAAGTTGAATGAATCCTCGTAGAAATGGATGAAACTTCAGCTAAAATGCAACGTTCCATGAGGACAAATGTATTTGTCGGATGCTTTGAGAATCCCCATTTGGATTAGAACTTTGAACATATTCCATTAGAACTTCTCTTTTGTTGCGAAAAGGCGAGCGATCGAACAATAATATAGACAAAAGAAGAAAATAAATCGGACACCAGATTTACGTGGTTCAGTCATAAAGACCTACGTCAACGGGGAGAGCAGCAGAGAATTTCACTATAGTTCAAGCGATACAAGAAGATTACACACTCAAGTCACTCAAACACTCTCTTGGTGTTTCCCAAACCCCAATTTACCCAATAACGCACACAGTGTTTAGCCCCGAAACTTCTCAAGAAATAATATCTCAATCTCACAAAGGGATTACACACAAATATTACCACAAGATTTAATTAGCTACAAACACTAATTCTTCTTGGATGTAATTGTACGAACGAAAAATAACAAGCCCACTTTCAAGCACTCAATATTTGGAGCTTCAAGATTGATTGCATCAACAACGGTGGAACACCAAGCACTCACGTGGCGCTTCAAGACCTTTTTGTGATCCACACCGCATCCCACAGCCACAAGCCTATAAATAAGTGAGACCCTTATTCTTTTGCCAACTTCTCATAAGATTCAATTTTCTATCTTAAACGATTTTATCCAAAACATATCTCTATATATTTTAAACAAAATCCAAGTCCAAGTCAAAGTTGAACTTTCCTATTTCAGCGGCCAAATTCTCCAACGCAGATTCAAACTTTGGGAAGTTGATCTTCGGATCTTCTTTGCTCAATTTCGAATGTTCGCAACATATCCAATTCGGAATATTCGGAATTTCACATTGGACTCAAACTCGAGACATATTTTAACATCTTTCATGCACTAGTTTGATATATAAGAAGTTCTTTTTTTTTTCTTTAAACGGAATGTATATGATTTCCCTTTTATACATTTTAATAAGAGTTAATATCACGAAAAACTCAAAATTGGTACACTTATCATAAATTTATCTCAAACTAATTTTCTTTATCACAAAAAAAAAAAAAACCCACAAACTATTACACCAGTGACAAATTTACCCCAAATTAATTTTTTAACAGCCAAAAACCCCAAAATTACATTTATAACAAATTTACCTTCTATTAGTTTTCTTTAATTGAATTAATGCCATGAAAAATCACAAACTAATATAACTGTGACAAACGAAAAGTAAAATCTTAAATTAGTACATCCGTCAACTACTATATGCAATTCAACTCAATAATTTGATAGTAAAATTTAACGGAAACTAACGGATTGTAAATTTATCGTGATTATATTAGTTTGGAGCTTTTATGGTCAAATGATTAGTTTTGAGTAAATTTGTTACGGGTACATCAATTTAGGATTTTTTGCGGTATTAACCCTTTTTAAAATGATGTATAAGGATTTCTATTCAATTTCTAGAGAATGTATAGGAATTTATCTTCACAAATTTTGACGTAATTAGTGAAGTTTCCCTTTCACGGCATTTTATGAAGTTCTGAAGGAATATGTAATGGGCATTTTGATAATCACCATTTGTGAGCCCTTCAAACTTATAATTTCTTATAAAAAAAAATTATAAGAGATTATGTATAAGATATTGGGCTTTTATAAAAGTCTTTTATCTCTATTTCATTATAAAAATAGATGAATTTGAAGGGTTGTATTCTTTCCACTTCTTTCCCGTATACTAACTTCATCTCGTTTGATTTTATTTCGCAAAATCAAGGTAGTTAAAAGATAGCCAGAAGAACGGAGAATGAAGATACGAACACGAGAATGACTAATATGGAGAACCTATTAGTTTGGATTACTGTGATGCTTGCGGAATTATCAAACTAGATTAAGAATCTTGTATGCCCAGGCCTAGGTACATTGAAGCCAGACTCAAGACTCAAGTGCCAATGCTCAGATCCTTGGCTCCTGCATCCAGGTCCATTGAGACCTAGTTGAGGCATTGGGGTCCCAAGCATGAGCTCAACCTCAATGGACACGGGGACACGGGTTTGTGCACTCAAGACTTAGGTTTGGTCATTGGGACACGGGTTTGTGCACTCAAGACTTAGGCTTGGTCCTCAAGGTTGAGCCCATGCTTGGGACCCCAACGCGTAGGCCAGGCCTCAATGGACATGGGCAAAGGCGTCCCAGGCATGACCCCAACCTCGATGGACACAGGCGTTATGGTCCAGGCACTACCTCGATGGACCAGGGCATAGGCATCGAGTATGTGGGCATGGGCATGGGCATGAAATTCCTAGCCCCGGGCTTGAGAGCTAGAGACTTAGGCACGAGCACTAAGGCCCAACCAACCTTGATGGACTCAGGCATGAGCGTCAAGGACTCAAGCCCGGCCTTAATGTTATTGGGCCTGGCGTCCAAGGCACACACACCGTTACCGGTGTCTTTGGCCCTGCCTTGTCGGACCCTGGTGTGGCAACTGGGATCCCATGCAGGGCCTAAATGGACCCAAGTCAGGCACTGAGGTCCTAAGTACAAGCACAGGAGTCCCAAGCTCAACCTTGATGGACTCAAGCCCAAATGCTGAGAACCCGGTTCTAGGTAATGGGGTCCTTGGCACAGGCATTGGGACGTAGTAATATACATTTAAAATCTTAAGTTTTAGAGAATACTTCAATATCTTACCCATTTGATTAATCGACAAATGCATGTTCTTAGGTCTTCACGACCAAGAAATGAAATGTTGCAGTCTAGAATACATGATTATACTACCCATTTAAATATTCGAAAACATGTTCTTAGAAAATGAAATCCCAAGATCTAAAATACGCCGTTATGCTGTCCATTTAGAAAATTAAAAACACATGTTTCTAGGTCGTCGTAATGTCAAAATGAAATCTTTAGTCTTACAATACGTTGTCATGCTATCGAAGTTCTACTAGATATTGTGCATAATTTAATCGTTTTGAATTGTAATTCTGAAATTAGGCCGTTTTGATTCTAGTTGTTGTGAACTTCGTGCTATATAAGCTGAATGAGCTGCGCAATTTGGACGGAATACAAAGCCGTGAATATATTGTGGTGCTGCATTACAGGACAGCCCTTTATCTATAAGCCAACCTGTAAGACATGTGCCGTAGGGATTGAACTCGGGTGTACGATAGGCTGTGGCACTGCGGCGATACGGCTGGAAGTCGAAATCCAATAGCTAATAGCCATGATTCAAACCCATGAGCAGAGGCCCCGTGCATGCTGTTACTAATTTGATGATTCGGCATTGAATTTTGAATTTATTTTGACTTGGTTGAAAGGAAAATATATGTCTACAAAAACGTTACTGTTTCCGAGTGAGGCCGCAAGTTGAATGAATATGACTCCCCACACAGCACAATTTATTATGTCATGCTGTGTGTAGGTAATGCGATGCCATGTCATGTCAGTTCATAATATGAATATTGTCACATCATGTCATTTCGTAAATTTATCATACCATGTTACATGTAATTATTGTCATAACATTTTGCTATCGTATAATTTTGTCATATCATGCTACATGTGAATATTTTCTATAATGTTTTGCAATTAGTTTGTCATGTCGTATTGCATGTGATTATTGCCATGCCATGTAATTTTTTGATCATGTTTTACAATTAATTAGTTATGTCATGCCACATGTGAATATTCCCGGGTCATGTTGTTTTTAATATTTTTTTCTTTTAATGGTGCACATGATTATTACCATATCAAACCAATTTGGCTATCATGTTTTGTACTTGATTTCTCATGTCATGTCATTACAGTGTCATGTTTTGCATCTAATTCATCATGTCATACTGCATCATGTATATTTTGTCATTTCATTGTATATGCTATCTCATATTGTTTAATTATATTATGTAATTAGAGACTAATATATCATTTATCATTCATTATCTAATTACAAATAATTTGTCTATTTTTTGTTAAATAATTATATTACAATTAGTATTTAATTATATTAATTAGCTATTATTGATAGTGTTATATTTACTGTTTAACTACCAAAGATAAATCATAATGAGTATAGCAACATATTATTTATAGTTACACAATACTTACATAACAATATACTGATATAGTTATGACAAATAATTATGGATATAATAAAGATAAATAATTTTTGGATAGTTTCTGATTTTACAAAATTTTAATAACTACTAAAAAGGCAAGGTCAATTTTGAAATATGAAAATTGAAACTATGCCTAACTACATGAAAAAGAAAACATAGAAAGAAAGAAAGAATAGTTATTGCCGATCTCGAACTATTAGTTATTGTTGATGTATTTCTTAATTATATAAAGGAAGGAGAAACTGTTGCATGAGAAATAGGCTGAGAATAGAATAGCTACTCTTGTTAACCGAATATGCAGTTAAGAAACTTGAATAACTAAGAAATTGAGCCAATCATTTGACATTCTCCTGACATTTATTTCCTAACAAGTAGACAATCCAATAAGTTTGGAAAAGTACACTAAAGATATATTTGTTTCATTGAGATCTCAATGATTAAAAAAAAGATATTTTCATGAAAATCATTATTAAGGAAAATAGTTAATACCCTTCAATTGGGTGGTTTAAGGAAATTGATTTATTTTTTGCTAAAAGCATAAATCATTTTCTCCCTATCCAATATTATTGTTTTCAGGTTATGAAAAAAGTTTTCATAAATCGATTAATTTTCCGTCATTCAAATATCAAAAGTCGAAAAATAATTTTTTGAAAACAATTTTTATTTAAACATAGGAATCCTAACAAACCAAAAACCTCTTTAGAAAGCATGATGAGTCCGGAAACCTTTTATCAACTATTGAAGAACAAAAAGTTCTTGAAGCTATTTAAACAAGTACAAATTCTCATAAATTCTCTCATTAAGATTCGCATGTGGCTTAATTATTATTTTGTTTTTGTCAATCCTATTATATTCCTACTCTAACTCTCACTCTTAAACTTTTGCCCTACCTCCTTGCAGGGCGTGGGAGTCGAAACCTATTCCTAAAACTAATTCATCCACACCCCAACCCCCCAAGAAGGTGGGGATTCGAAACCCCCACCTCCCCCTTCCATGTTGGTGATAGAACTAGTACGAGCACCTAGAGGGGGGTGAATAGGTAATCAAGAAGATTTTTCTAAATCGTAACAGAATAGATTAATCCTTAACGAATGATAGACTAAGAGATTGAAAACAATAATAGACGTATGAAGATACAATGTAAAGTAAAAGGATTAGGGATAGAGAATCAAGACTCTAAGTTTATAGTGGTTCGGCTTAGACCAAGCCTACGTCCACTCTCCCACATGGACAGCCCACTGGCTCGATTTCACTAAGAATCAAAAGAGAATTTACAGTCTCACGTCCTTGATTCCACAGTGTAGAGATTCTACTACACTTCCTCAAGGTCTCACCAAAATTCAATCTCCCTTTTAATTACAAGTATAGCTCGAAGAATAAGATCGCAAAAGAACAAAGAGATTCAGACTTTGAAATTTTTCTACCGGGCACACTTGAACAACTTGAGCGTCTCCCTTATATACTTCTTCATGCCTTCAATATCGTTGGCACCTTCCAAAGAAGTTCTTCCAATCAACTCGTTGGACATAATCAATTAGAGAGATCTTGAGCTCTTCAAGGAAAATAACAATAGCCCATCAATCCTGCTCGCCCATACAATCAGGATCTCGGTTTCCATAAGTAGAATCTTCCAAGTATAATTCACGGATTTAGAGAATCTAGATTATTTGAATACGAATAAAAGATCTTGAAGTGCTAATTCCAGTCATGAGATATTCCTTAACCATACGAATCAAAATCATACTTGAATTTATCCGAATAGAACTTTAACTTCGTCGGTCTGGAAACTGTCCATGAGAGTAAACTTTAAATCTTGAGTCTGGAGGTCTTCAGACTTTGTCAAAAGAGTCTACAAGTCTTCAGACTAGACTGATGGAAACGTTTTGTCGACTTCAAAACACCTTAAGAAGATTTCTCTAACAGTTGGAAGGGTGGCCACTGGGGCAAACCCCAATGGTTGCATGTGGCTTAATTGATTAATGAAAAAGTTGTGGGACTCATCTCTATTCTGTAGAACAAGTTCAAGAATTTATGGTAGACACTAGTCTTTCCTTCATAGGTCCCATTCTATCCTCTTTGCTCGTCTAAGAGAGTAAATGGGAACACAATATGCACATATTCAAATGATCAACAGTCCATATGGACCTTGTTTACATAATTTGTGAACTACTCAATATTTTCTCCCAAGAAACATGTTCATAATTCCACAAGAGAAATCAATCTCTCGTGTGCAATTGTACGAAATCTCAAATGGTTCCAACACAATTTTTCTTCCATACTATTTGGGTTCAACACATCAATTAGAACTCTTCCAAGTCTCAACCACCCCATCATCGTCATCGCTTCCACCAGGTTAAGCAAAGAATTAACCAACCCTTCATCGTGTCAGTGGGTTCAAGTGCAATTGCCACCATGAAGGAGAAGAAGAAAAAGAAGAAGAAGCAGTCGCACGTGAAGGAACTGATTGCAGTAGCACTTTCCACTACGAAAGTACACAATTGCCAATTAGCCAAAACAGAGAGAGAGAGAGAGAGTACAACGCAGGGCCACCGAGTTGGGCAATCGACGGTCCACCTGTCCGCCATTTTCTTTGACCCCCCCAAAACAACAGCGCATCCAACTTTTTTCTCCCTTCAAACAGACATGACCCCTGATTGATCAAAATCCACTTCTCTTTAGTTCAGAGAGAGAGAGAGAGAGAGAGAGAGAGAGAGAGAGAGAGATTTTTGGACACTTTTTTTGGGGGGGACCTGAGAAGGGTATTGGGTCTGCGAGACACGTTTCCAAAAGAGGCTTGCCAGACTTCTGATAAATCCCGACTCGGCGTTTTCTTGAACTTAATGGGACCCCAGCAAGTCCCACATAATAAGCTTTGGGGTTCTGTGTTAGTAGCGAGTCATTAACTACATGGATATGATCTTCAGAAGCTTGTAAAAAGACAATCTCTATTTTGGCAGTTTTGCATGACTTATGCTGTTCTGTAACACCTCATTAGATGCTGGTGAGGGCAAAATGTTGGTATCCAGACAACTATTTATCAGGGGTAACATTTGTTTCTCCCAAAAAGAGAAAAGGAGGATAAATTTTTAGGGTTGGCATATTCGGTTAAGGCAGTAGGAGATTCCAACATGAAGACTAGATATCAATAATTTAATTCCCGCCAATTACATTAAACTGCTATGGGTCAGGCCATATGCACAAACCAAAGTCGTGAACTTAACCTACTCATTGTATTTACAAATTGTTTCATAAACTCTCCAGATAGCCGAATCCCTTGTGCTCATACTTCTAGTCTGTAAAAAGGTAAAAGAAAGACAACGAACTTTTAATATGATTTTTTTTTCTGCTAACTTGTAATATGATAAAAGGGCACGTAATCTTCTGCTTTCTGTTCTTTTTTTGGTTGAAAATTGTCGTAATTAGCAATTTCCTTTCTTTCTTTTTCAGTCTCTCGAATTCGCATTTTGTCCTCTCACACACCGAGTTTCATAAGATAAAAATGTTGACCACGAAAAAGCAACTCTATGATCTAAACATGCTGCATATTGTGCTCTGTTGCTTTAGGTGGTTTTGATCCAAGTGTCTTGATACAATAAACTGCTATCACCCGAATTTAAGGGTGCATTTATTTCGAAAAAAAAAAATTAACAACTTAAAAAAAATATTTTCTTGAAATGATTGTTGTATCACTTACAAACAATGGAGTATTTTTTTTTCTTTATTCACAGATATATGTAGGTATAAATTATTATTCACAAAAAAAAATCTTCTTTCTATTAACTAATCTTTTCAAGAGATACGAATAATAATTACTTGAGAAACATTCTTCAAATTATTCACATACCACAAAACAAAAAAATATGGAAAATCTGATCCTCCCTATTCAGGCACTTGATTGTTGCTTCCAATGTATATGGAAATGGCATGCTTGCTATAAACATTCTGTGGGCAAGAGTGTACTTCCTCCATGTGCAGAGAGTTTTCAGGTGTTTCCAGGGCACGGACCCATTCATTCAAATCAATCACTTTGTCCGAGGGGCAACAAAAAGACTTTCGTATACCGTTTGTCAATTACCAAGGGAAAAAAGACACAGAAGGTCCGGATGATTGGAGCCCATTGTACTATTTGGGCTTTTAACCAGCTTTTGTGAGATAGGACCACAGAGTCTTGTAGGATGGTCCATATTTGAAACAGGCTAGTTCACTTTCCAAAGTGTTACGAGGGAAGGACGCCCTGCATTGTTGCCGACACAGACCAAATTACAAATAAATACTGGCATCGCTAAAAGAATTGATATATATATATATATAAATAGAGGTGACAAATGGATGGGCTGGTTGGAGTTTTCATTTGGTCTAACTTCAACTTTAGATCATACTCAAATTTGGGCCGTTTCAACTTACAATTTCATATGTGAGCCAAGCGGGTATCAGATCGCCCTAATATAGATTGAGCTCGGTTCGTCTGCTTTTTGAATATGGCTCATGTACAACTCATGCCATTACTAGTCTTGGTTTTCAGATACATGTCTATTTTGATTTTGGTTTCAGTGGAGGCCACAAACTAAGGGGTCAGATTGGTTTTGATTCGTTTACATTTAATATTGAGTCATATTCGCACATGAGTAAATTCATTGTAGATTTCGAGTTTGCATGGTGTCTGGACACATCGAATAGCGTTCATTTACAATTTAGATTTCTCTGCTTCAAGTCGGATCGGGTTCATATGGTTGAATTGGTTTTTGTTCTTCAAATTTGGTTTATGTCTGATACTAGCCTAATCATATCCGGATTGATGACTCTTCTTAGCAAACTCAGGGTGATTTGATCAAGTTTTGCCACCTTTACATCGTAAAAATTCAACAAGCTAAGACCATCTATGGATTTAGAACACAAGTTTGAATCGAGATCACCTACCCGATTTAGCCACGCTAAATATTATTTGCAATTCGGGTCATCCTATGATTTCATTGTAACTTCATACTTCAAAAACTAAGTTACCCAATTAGCCCTTATCCCAGGAAAATTACTCAATTAGTCCTAAACCCATTGTACGAACGTCACTTCAATCATAAACATTTTAATCTAACCAATTTAGTCCAAAATCTTTCTACTGAAATTCCAACGCAAAAAATTACTGACGTGGCAATTCAATTATCATCAATTACTCTATGTGTGGCACACCGTCATGTCAATCATTTCTGATGAAAATTAGCCAAAATTACATTGTTTGAATGTTAATTTACTTGTTGACACCTAAATATTGGTGACCTGATCATTCCTTCATTGCATAGAAAATTAGGGAATAAAATTTAGCCCTTAAACAAAACTATTAAATTAAATTGCCTAACATATAGTTTTAAGAGCATTTTTTTTATTGCATTTGCATTGGACCGGCAACGGATGGACTTAAATGAATGACTTTAAACTTAATGAAATTGGACTAAACCCGCGGTAAAGAAAATTCTTGGGCAAAGCCCATGGACATTATAAGAGCTTAAATTTGTATTGGAAAGTGCTAGTTAGCAGATCAATTTATGCAAGGTTTGGACAGACTATGGCCGACTGATTAAAAGGAATTCGGCATATAATCTTGGGCACATTAAAAGCATATATTGAGAAATCAAAAGAAGATTGGGATTTAGTCAATTAAGGAAGAGATTTGCCTGAAGAAAAGGGAAGTCAATATAGCATAATAAGCTATTCGCATGGTAAACAGAGGAAAATATATGCGTGATCAACAGCAAAGAAAGGGAAATCAATTCTTTCTCGAGCAGATCTCTTGCTTTGCTTATAAAAGGAGTTTTGAGGGGATGCCTCTTTGGGGGGAAGAGGCCACACATTGAATACCCGGCTAAAAGTGAAACACTATAGCTAGAGGCATCCACATTGAGAAGAAAGGAGAACATCCAGAGAAGTTTCAAAACCTAGTTTCTCCATCACGTCTACCGTCCCTCATCGAGCACCCCGGCTGCTTCGCCTTGCCAAATGCCGACCTGCACAAGCGAAGATCCGGTGTTCTCCTCAACGACTAGTTCTTGATGTGGCTTCCTCGAGGATATTGATACCAACGCTCTTGCTCACGGCCAGCAACTCTCATGCTCATCATGTCCTTTCTGTGCCTTGTGATTGTGCCCGATCGAGCGACCTACGGTGCCATCGCCTTACGCCTTCATAACTACACAATTACCAGAGAAGTTTGCTCATTATTACCCATTAAAGCAACAGCCCACTTTGATAGACAAACACGTGGACAAGCAAGGATTACTTCTTTGGGGGCAGCCACAATAGGAGCACACGGTCAAAGGTTCTATGAGGAAAAGCTTTGTTGAGCTTGTGAATTCACAAAGCCAGCCAGCGGAGTCTGATCGCAACTGCATCTGTCTGCGACGCGTCTAGCGAGCATCAATAGTCGGTGGTCCATTCTCAGTTTATTTTGCAGGTTTTGCTACCAATATTTCTCTACCAAAGTGATTATCACGCCTGATTCTTCTGGCCACCGTTTGCGAGCCTAAAGTCCACAGTCAAAAGAATTACTAGTGTTGGAAGTCAAGTCGGCAGAAGACGACTTACCTGTTTCCGATGTGCAGTCAACAATTTATCCCGAAATGATCATTAAATTGCGGATGAATCACAAACAAAAATACTTCACGTTGGTCTGAATGCAATCACGAGGAAAGCATCCGATTTCCACGGCGTAAATGTCAATTGTTCTCGTAAAGAAGAAATGGAACGCCTTCTTTTTCTTTAATGGAAATGGGACAAGAAAGTGAGAACTTTCTTTCTGAGCGTACGTTCTGCCAACCTTATCAACGGTTGTCTTTAGGAGTCTTTTATATGACTCCCTCATACCCTTTCAAATGGTGTCTTTCCATCGTAGCATATCAAGACGAAACGGTGCGTTCCAATCGCACCCCATCATGGACGTACTAATTAAGTACAACATCTCTCACTTGGACATGATGGGCTTGATAGCACTCTATCAAGAATAGAAGGCATTCAACATTCATCAACTTTACAAAATAATTCATACTGGCAAGTAAGCCGTGTGACCAGTGAGTACACCTGCACTTAGGAGCTCAAATTATGCACATGTTAGGAATGACATAATGGCTACAACCCCGAAAAGAAATAAACAATCGATGTCTCACAGTGCCCCAGACATATTTTGTTACATCAATCCAAGTATACCTATCCCTTAAAGGCTATACTTAACTATTCTCAAACCACCATGTATTTACAATTATATCTGCAACCACATAAGGCGATATAATTGGTCGGCTAGTAAATACATGTGATAGAAATAAAACAACAATAGTCTTCATTTGCACTCATGTCTCTCTCCATTTCAGAACAACTACTTTCCTAGACACGTCCCATAAGGCCATATCTATTCATGACCGCCGGTAACATGCTAAATTAGCAACATTGATCTTTCACTTCGAGAACATAGTCAGAAGTAACATAGGGCACAAAATGAGGTAAATTATAAATTACCTCAAGGGCTCACACGATGAGTAAATGGGGATAATTTTACTCACCTTTCCTTATCGGTCGTACAATGCACATGTAGTATGAATTATATGCTATAGTGGATTTCTCTTTCTATAAGAGCGTATATCATTTATTAAATATATCCATTATACGAATCTTAGCCTAAACATAGTCACGTACTTCTCACGTACTCATGTTTAGCTCGAGTGCTACATCAACTTGCTTTCTATAGCACCCAGATAAATACTCACATCCGGCATCTTTCAGGCATACATGATTGTGGGACTATCATATTCGATCTTATTATAAACAAATCACAGACCTCATCTTAACTCCAATCAAGGCGACATCTTATTTTATGTACTAAACTTACTCTTTAGCATTCATTTGTACATAACGTCTTATCTCAACGTGCTAACTATAGCACTTGAGGTGATTACTTGTGTGAGTGAGCTAATCATTGCTTGTTTATATACTTTTCAATAATATATGTGTGTATGTGCTAGTCTCATAATGAATTTGTACTTATTGAGAAAACATCAAGTCACTAATAAATAAACAAGTACAATACATATGTCCACAAATACATAAACCAATGGTCCTCTACAATAACACATATTACATTCTACACAATCCTAGTGACATCCTATGGGTCAAGAATATGTCTCTAGGAATAATCTTCGTAAATGGATCAGCAACCATTCTATTGGTTGAAAGGTATTGTAGAATCATTTCTTTTTGCGCTATTATATCTCTTATGAAGTTGTTCTTTATGTCAATGTGCTTCGTCCTTCCATGATACTTGGGATCCTTCACATAAGCAATGACTGCTTGATTATCACAATAAACTATCACCGATCTTGTAACCTCAGTGACAATAGCTAAATTTTCCAAAAAAACGTTTTAGCCATACTGCTTATTGCACTGCAGCAGAACATGCAATAAATTATGCCTCCATCGTAGACAAGGTCATGCATGTCTGTTTCTTGCTATTCTAAGAAATTGCACCTCCATTGAGCAAGAACGTATATCCATAAGTCGATTTACGTCCATCTAGGTCTCCACTCCAATCAGCATCTGAATAGCCTAATAGGCATAAATCACTCCCTTGGTAACAAAGTCGATAGTCCACGGTGCCTTTCAAGTATCTTAGGATCCTCTTCATTGCTTTCCAATGTGCTTGACCGAGATTTGATTGATATCGGCTCACCAATCCCATGGCATAACATATGTCAGGTCGAGTACACATCATAGCATACATCAAACTTCTGACCACACTAGCATAAGGAACAGTTTCCATTACTTTAATTTCTTCTGGAGTCTTAGGACACATCTTAGTACTTAGGCCTTCACCTTGCATGACAGGGGTATCAATAGGATTACAATGCTGCATATTAAAGCGTTTAAGAATCTTCATTATATAAGACTCTTGTGATAAAGTAAGGAGTTTCCTTGATTGATCTCTTTCGATTTTAACTCTTAATATATAAGCAACTTCTCCCATGTCCTTCATTTCAAAATTGGAGGACAACCATTCTTTTATGGTGATAACCAAAACCTTGTCATTTCTAGCCAATAGAATATCGTCCACATAAAATGATAAAATCACAAATTTATCTTCGAACCGCTTGACATATACACAATGATCTTCTTTGATCATCGTGAAACCAAAAGTTGTTATAGCTCGATGAAAACGAAGATACCACTATTTAGATGATTGCTTAAGGCCATATATTGAGTAATGAAGTTTGCAAACTTTATGCTCTTCAGCTTTAGCTATGAAACATATTGGTTGTTTCATATAGATTTCCTCATCTAGTTCTCCATTGAGAAATGCCGTCTTTATATCCATTTGATGTAATTCAAGGTCCAAATGTGCAACGATGGCTAGGATAAGGCGTATTGAGGCAAACCTTACAACTGGTGAAAAGGTTTCCTCATAGTCTATACCCTCTTGTTGAGTACACATTTCGCCACAAGACAGGCCTTATACTTTTCAATGGATCCATCCGCCCTTCGCTTAATCTTAAAGACCCATTTGTTTCCAATAGCCTTACGATTGGGTGGTAAATCAACCAAGTCCCAAACATGATTTGCCCTCATTGACTCAATTTCATCTTCCAAAGCTTTTCTCCATTCTTCCTTATCATAGGATGAGAGAGCCTCTTGAACAGTTTTAGGCTCGGCATCGTCTTTCTGAGCAATCATAAATGCTTCTCCTCTAATCTCAAAACAACAACAAGAGATACTTTTACAATTACTTTTACGCAATTGAATTTCTCTTGAATTCAATTCGTCAGGCAATGCAACACTTCCACTAAATCTTGTGTGTTGAGATAAATCTTCATTTCCCTCTACAACATTAGTGGGTGTGTTCTTAAGATCTTCCATTTCATATAATTGGAAAGTCCTTATTAATCTCTCCTCTACTAGGAAAATCGTTCTTCAAGAACGTGACATTTCGTGACTCCATTTCGGTCATACTTTCATCAGCTTGTTCACCTATGAACACGTACCCTTTGGTGTATTCAGAATATCTTATAAAGATACAATTCTTCCCTCTAGGACCTAATTTGCCATATTTATGGGAAAAATCATGAACATAAAACTGCACATCTCCATGAATGTAGAATACTTAAGTCAGGTTTCTTGCTAGTCCATAATTCATAAGGGATGGAAGTAACCGATTTTGAGGGCACTCAGTTAAGTACATAGGCAACAGTCAATAATGCATCTCCCTAATAAGAGATAGGTAAATTTGCTTGAGCCATCATAGACCTAACCATTTCCAATAGAGTTATATTCCTTCTCTCAGCTACTCCATTTTGTTGTGGAGTAACAGGAATAGTCAATTGTCGTACAATTCCCTTTTCATCATAAAGAGCCTTGAATTGCTCCAATAGATACTCACGTCCGCGATCGGTTCTCAATGCCTTTATTATTTTATTCAACTAATTCTCTACCATCAATAAATATCGTCTAAAGCAGCCTAATGCTTCTAACTTATGGGAAATTAGAAAGACATAACCGAAACGCGTGAAGTCATCTATGAAAGTGATGAAATATGAGGCTCCATGCCTCACCCTCACATTCAAAGGACCACAAATGTCAGAATGTATGAATTGCAATGGAAATTCGGCTCTAGTCCCTTTACCGAATGGTTTTCTAGTTGCTTTTCTCGCTAGACAATGTTCACATACGAGTAGATTAACATTAGCGAGTGACCTTATAATGCCTTCTCTAGCTAATCTTTGCATTCTTTATAACTTGATGTGTCCTAATCTAGCATGCCAAGTACTCGCATCAATCTCAACATTACTAGAAGATGCAATTAAAGAAAAACAGCCATCAACATTAACATTGTACTTATCATAGTCAATGTCTAACACCATAAAACCATTCAATACATGACTTAAACCATAATAAACTATTCTAAACAAAATGTCAACACAATTACCATGAAAATTCAATACATAACCTAGGCTAAGAAGAACAACTACGGAGACCAAGTTTCGTCGAATATCTGGAGCATAGAAGACATCATGTAGGAATAGGCTTCAACCACCACGTAAAATTAATTTACATGTGCCGATACCCTTCACTTCAATTCTTGAGTTATTCCCAACATATATCCATCTTCTTCCAAGCTGTATCCAACGATACTCCACAAATGCTTCTCAGTCTCTAGCTATGTGGTCTGTTGCTCCTAAATCTACAATCCACTTTGGATGAGATTCAGCAAGCATTACAATGCTAGAAACAAAAGCATTACTTAAAGTAATTGAGTAATATGGTACCTCTTTCGGCTCGGTGCATTCACGAGCAAAGTGACCCATCTTGCCACATTTGTAGCACTTCATCTTGGCCTTATCCTTCTTCCCACCATGCTTCTTGCGTCAGAAGATCTTAGCCCTTTTAGGTGCCTGATAAGTCTCATTCCCTTTGTTGTTGAATTGATTATTCCTTTTGTGCTTGAAGCTCGAAGCTTTGGGCGAACTCGATTCAGCAACATAAGCATGGGTAGAGGATCTCATAGCCTCTAGGCGCTCATCCTCTAATTTCAAATGACACGCTATATCATCAAAAGTGACAATATTTTCATTATGCGTCATATTGATCTTCATATACTCCCAATTGTCAGGAAGAGACCTTATAACAACTTGAACTTGTTGTTCATCAGTAAGGGAGTGACCTGCCGACTTCAACTCACAAATCATGTTTGACATCTCTCGAAGATGCTGCCTCATCGTTACATTTGGGCGCTTTCAGTATGTGTCAAACTTGATGGTGAGTCTTCTCAACTTAATGGCAGATGTATCCCCAAACTTATCTTTCAAGACAACCCACATTACTTGAGCTTTATCATAACTTTCAAACTCACACATGAAATCATCTTGCATACAGCTCAGCAATGTGATGTGAGCAATGCTATTTTTTTTTTTAAGCTTGATAAGTTTCTAAATCTCTCCTATGTTGAGCTGAAGTTCCATGCTTAGGTTCATTCATGGTGTGGTTGAGGGTTTCCAAAACCTCTTGCTCCTCAAGGATGTACTGAACCTTTCAATGGCAAATATCATAATTGTCACCGTTCAGCTTCTCACCCTTATTGAGGTCAGCCACAATGGTCTTGAATGCCGAAACCATAATCAATTGCTATAATACATTGACATAATAAACGCAGAATCAATACTAACACACTTTTCAGAGTAACACACATATTTAATTTGCAGTAAAAACAAACTAAATTAATGATAATTCAACAAAAGACACAAAAACGAAAGTTCACTATGTTCTCAATCAGCTCCTATGTACGATTGTTCTATTATCATTAATTAGTTTAATTTGTACAAATTTTAAGTTCTAGGTGAGAACTCCTTCGAATTCTACCAACCTACGAACTCCCACTAGAAAAAGTAATTACATGATCTAATGTAAATTCTACATTTTTTCATTAACACAAAAGCATAGCATGATGTAAACCAACGTACAAAAAACAATCATGCTGCAACTTCAATAAAAACCACAATTCAACATGTAATGGAAAAACAAGGATTTCCTACCATTGTTCGAATTTTCTTGGAACTAAAAAATTGCAAGTATATTAAGCTATATACATACTATCATCGAATCAAGCTCTAAACAGCATATATGATACCATTTTCATATAGGCTAGCTACTGTATTTCCTAAAACATAAGAAAATACAAGCTAAAAATGAATAAACTATGCATTAAACCCAAAAAAATACACGTACTTAGGGTTTCCTACGCATTTTTATACAATTGTAAATCTCAAAATAACGAAAATAATTATACCACAGTGTAAAGCAATTCCATACGAACCAAACGCCACCGACCACACTCTAATCGGAGCTCTCATGCGCCCACACGCACCGCCTGAGTGTGCGGCACGTGTGATGCACGCGCCAGCGAGCTAGATGAGTCTTGGCCGATCCAACCGATGACCGGTCCGACCGATTTGACCGCTAGAACGGTTGACCAGTCCAACCCGTTGACTGACTGGTCAACGGGTCGAGTCATGGGTCAGCCTCAGGTCGGGTCACCAACCGACCGGCCAACTGCCACCGACAGTGACGTCGTCGATGACGTCATTCGACGGTTACTGACCGTTGGATGACATCATCCATGACGTCATCCGTGACGTCAGCATCGGTTCGCCCACGCACCGCAGATTCTGGCCGCACATGTGGGCGTGTCCAGCGTCTTCTAGCGGCGCTTGACCCACAGTTGGACTCGTCTCAACGAGTACTTTTACCCTGTATATTTGAAAATTGATTTTGGCCGAAAACATATTCCGAAAAATGGCCAAAACCATACGGATGTACGCTGCTCCGAACCCGTTCTTCGCTTTGATTTGTTTTCGACGATTCATATTGCAATTCCGAGCAAGAAAAATCCAAGCAGTGTAAATTTTATACTCTTGATCTCGATATCAAATGGTAAACGAGAAAATTCGATGAAAAACAAGGCAGAAATCACGACCGAGCTTTGATACCAATGTTGGAAGTCAAGTCGACAGAAGACGACTTACCTGTTTCCGATGCGCAGTCAACAATTTACCCCGGAACGATCGTTGAATTACGGATGAATCACGAACAAAAATACTTCACGTTGGTCTGAATGCAATCACAAGAGAAGCATTTGATTTCCACGGCGTAAATGCCAATAGTTCTCGTAAAAAAGAAATGGAATGCCTTCTTTTTCTTTGATGGAAAGGGGACAATAAAATGAGAACTTTCTTTCTGAGCGTACGTTCTGCCAACTTTATCAACGATTGTCTTCAGGAGTCTTTTAGATAACTCCCTCATACCCTTTCAAATGGTGTCTTTCCATCGTAGCATATCAAGATGAAATGGTGTGTTCCAATCGCACCCCATCATGGATTACTAATTAAGTACAATAACTAGAATCTTGATTGAATAATTCCAAGTGGTGGATTTATCTTCTTTTGTGTGTTGTCCATATTGGACAATAACGTGTGGTTTTTGTGATTTTATTTCATGCATGCAAAAGAATCTTTTTTGGCCAGATGAATGTGAGCAGCTCGGGCATGTGGCGACATGCAAATCTCAGTGAAGAAAAATGGCTACACTATCTTTGTCGGCCATCCATTGCGGGCATCACCAACATTGTCGTCTCTATCCTGTGCTGTCTATTGATCCGTCGAGTGGCGCCACCCACCACCGTGAACCGTTATCCACAAGCTAGTGGCCATGGAGCATCATCGATCGAGAACCATCAACCGTCCAAGTTTGGAAATGCTATCCAAGCAAAGATTGCAAATCAGGTAATAATTTTCATCAATTTGGATTTCATATATTTTTATTACCTAATTTGTGAAATCATTATCTCATATGGATCTTTGAATGATGCTATCGCAACCACAAAATATAGAGTAGCCTTTTAAATTAGGGATTTATTCCCTGATTTCCTAACATGCCTATGGTCGACAGTCTGATTTCATGCTTAAAATACAACTAGCGATCACACGGAAAATCGCCAATCCAATTTTACGCTCGTGATACAATTCGCAATTTAATGAAAAATTGGCCAATTCGATCTCATGCCTGAGATATGATTTGTCAATTTATTTCCAAAATTAAACATACATGGATGATATCTTGCTTGATTTGTTGCCATGATGTTCTTGATGCCTTTGTTTGAATTAAGTTTGCTCCCATAAAAGAAAACCCAAAAAATATAGTTGAGTCAGATTGGATTCATGCTAGAACATTGCCTGTTTTAGGATAGTTTGCATGTTTAGAATAGGAAATTTATTTATTTCGAATTTTCGAGATAAATATCCCAAAAACATTAATTTAGGATGTTAGTTTTTCTTTTCATTGAATGTTTAATTATTGGGTAATTTGAATTTCGAAATTTAATTAAAAATAAAAGAAAACATAAAAATTATCATCCACATGTCATGTAGAATTAGGTTATCATTTGAACGTCATCTAGTCATTTCATGATTAGGATCATTTAAATACGTGACATGTTATGATAGTTTCATTTAATATTTACCTGTCATTAGATTTGATCACACAATTAATATCGCGTGACATATAGGTTGCATGTTAGATTGCACATTGCATGTTATGTTAGTAGAGGCACATCTTTGTACGCCATTGCATTGCATTGCACGTAGATTAGGTTTTATTTAAACAAATGAAAATAAAAAATAAAAAGAAATAAAAAAGGGTTGAGTGACTGCGTGTTAATTAGAAATCATATGTAAGGTTGTTGATGTGAATTCTGACTTAATATTGCAAATGCTTTCGTTTCTACGAGGTAAGTCTCGTAATTTATTTATTACTTTCTTAGGTATTAAATTGGTGATTTGCGCACCTGCATGGTCACCTCATATGTTAGAAAAGTAAAATAAAATCAATCGAGATTGCCTATATTTTTCTTGAAAAATAAAAATAAAAAATGGTACCGAAACGACATTAAAGAAATCTCGAGTAATCAAGTCCCCGAACTCACAATCTCTTGTTCGCATGAGTAAAGTAAATCTCCCGTTACTTTAATTAGGTTTCTAATCGACCCACCAAAGAATAGATTAATGACGACTCCTAGCTAATAATCTTTTGCATGCTAAATACTTGAGCCTAAGTTGCGAATTAGTATGGGTTTGGGAGAGCCCAAGCTAAGTTTAGACTTAGTAATCCATTAACCAAACCCTAGGTGATCCACCCAAGGTTAGGTCACGACATTAGTCGAAATCTCACCAGTATTGTATAGTGCTGGCTGCCATTAAGATTTTCGTTGACTTACCGCCATGCACAAGACAGACACCAAGGGCGAGCATGACAAAATTTCTGTTCCAGAAATTGATTTCTCAATTTCTATTCCCCGGACAAGTTTCTGAGCAAAGAAACTCGTTTGATAACGACTCAAAATTTCTATTTCTAGGAATATAAATTGATTAGATAACAACATAGGAAATCCTCAAATACAAAATAATAGACGAAATAATACTAATACATTACAAAAGTTGAAAATATAATTTCATGGAATTTCCTATTAGATGTGCTTATGTTTTCTATTACATAATATTTTCTTTCGAAAAATAAACAACGTGGCAAAAAAAATCAATTGAAATTCAATTGTAGTGAATATGTCGTTATGTTTTTGCCAAAATTGATTTCACATTAATCAAATAAGTCTAATGATAGCCATGATTATAATAGTCTAATCTCCTAAAAAAATCCTAACTTCAAGTCTAAATCCAATTTCTTTCCAAATTTTGTTAAAAAAAATCTCACCATGTTCAAAAATCGTCACCAGTTTTTTTCAAAATTATCAACACTAGGATTATTTAAAAATTTATTATCAAAATATGTATTTTCATCAACACTCTTACAAGAAATTCCTTATTAGATCTCTTTTTACTCGCGTCTTGATAAGTGAGGACACTATATAAAAGAAAAATTGGATGAAACCCCTAATGATTTGACCCCTTTTTACCGCCTCATTATGAAGTTTATGATTAAAAAAATAGTTAGCCAAATAGAGCCGTTATCTGGCATACTACAAAATAGTAGGTAAAGAAAGACTCGTTAGATATGAATATGGCAAGTTGACTATTACTATGCGTGAAATCTCTTGCGTGCAACAAATGAAGCCTTGTTCATTCAATTCCCACCATCTGGCCTAATGGTTAAGATTTTCAATCAATATTGATTGAAATAATTATATTAAAAGATTATTAAAATATTTTGGACTAAATTAACTAAATTGAAAAGTTGAGAAAAAAAAATTCTATTTCTATTTGGAAACTGAGAAGTTAAAAATTTTAGCTTCTGAGGGGGTGCATGACAACCAGTTGTTTCTGGTTGTTTTTGTTCCAAAAACAATTTTTCTATTCCAGACTTGTCTATGCAATAGAAATCCGTTTGATGAAATTATTTAATTTTTCTATTTTTGAAATAGATTTTGGTTCCAGAAATAGGTTTAGAATAGAAATCAAAAAGTAAGAATTTTCTACTTCTCTATTTCTGGAATAGAAATCAAAAATAAAAATTATTCTCATCGTTCATCGCCGCTGACCATCATTCATCGAACACCACCCGCCGCCGCCAGTCGCCAGTTGCTGCTGCCGCCAATCGCCGCCAATCGCCCGTCGCCGCCGGTCGCCAGTCTGCTGTCACTGATCGTCACCGGTTGCTGTCCGCCACCGCTGCCGCTGATCGCCGATCCGCCACTGATCACAGGTCCATCGCTGTCCGAAAGGAAGAAACTTTTTGTCGTTATCAAACGAATTTCTATTTTTGGAGTAGAAATTTTATATCGTTATCAAACGGTTATTTTTGCTTAGAAACTCATCTAGAAATAGAAATAGAAAAATATATTTCTCTTTCAGAAATCAATTTCTGGCCAGAATGGTTATCATTCGCACCCTGATTTGTTCGATTTCTCTATTTCTAGAATAGAAATCTGCTTTAGAAATAGAGAAATCAAATTGCGTTACCAAATGGATTTCTGTTCAAAACCTGTTCCGGTGAACAGAGAAACAGAGAAATTGAGAAACAAAAATTTTATCATGCACAC
The DNA here is from genome assembly GCA_007663325.1 of Eucalyptus pauciflora. Lineage (NCBI taxonomy): Eukaryota > Viridiplantae > Streptophyta > Magnoliopsida > Myrtales > Myrtaceae > Eucalyptus > Eucalyptus pauciflora. Next base: position 1,281,858 of record VMYD01000281.1, read on the forward strand.
CCCAAGTGTTGAGATTTCTTCCAAGACAAATGGCTTCGGACCCTTGATACCATAGAACTAATGAAAACAGAGATAATCATTCAATCATACATGTATCATGCATCAACACAAAGCTTGGTATAACCATAACTCACAACAAGAAAGACTATCTAAAGGGAACAAAAGGCAACAGAAATTTGATTTTGTCATCGTAGGTATGGCAAAGGCGAAAGAAAAAATTATTCCCTTAAATTGAGCTATGGCAACAAATGTTAGTTTTGTTACCTTAGAGGAAGTGAGCTGTTACAAGGGAATAAAAGAAAGTTTCATATCATGAAAAATCCCAAACTTGTACCCCTATAACAAATCTACTCCAAAGTAATTTTTTGACAAAAAAAAATCAAACTAGTACATATGTGATAAATTTACTATAATTAATTTTTTTGACTATTAAAAACCCCAAATTGATACCTTGGTGACAATTATACCCTATATTAGTTTACGTTAAATTGAATTAATATCAGTGTTGTGACCAAAATTTCGGGTGAACCACCTAGGGTTTGGTTAACGGATTACTAAGCCTAGACTTGGCTCGGGCTCTCCCAAGCCCATACCAATTCACGACTTAGGTTCAAATTCTTAACATGCAAATGATTTTCAATCAAGAGTCGCCACTAATCTATTTTTGGTGGATCGATTAGAAACCCAAGTAAAGTAACAGGAGGTTTACTTTACTCCTATGAATAAGAGATTTTGAGTTTGGGGACTTGATTACGTTAAATTTCTCTAACGCCCTTTCGGTACCTTTCCCTTTTATTTTGAAAAAAATGTTTTGCAGGTAGCTTGAATTGATTTAAATTTACCTCCCTAAAATATGAGGTTATCATGCGAGTGCGCAAACCACCAATTTAACACTCAGATAAAGCAATGAATAAGTTGCAGGACTTACCTCATGGCAACGAAAGCATCTACACTGTTAGATCAGAATTCACATTAACAATCCTAGATATGATTTCTAATTAACACGCAATCACTCAATCTTTTTTTCATGATTTTCTCTTGTTTAATGAAAAAATGTTTTATGCAATGCATGCTACTAATCTAACATGAAATGATAAGACATAGTAGTATAGCCTAAGCTATATGAATGAGTAAAATAATTTTTTTGTGTTTTCTTAACGAACATGCAATAATTAAATATGCAATCTAAATTAACCAAAATGACCTAATCCTAATGACAGGCAATTTCCAATTAAATGAACCTAGCAACAATCACTAAATGACGTGCATTTTATGAATCTAATCCTATATGACATGCGCATGATTTTTTTTTTTGTATTTTTTTTTATAAAATTGCTAAAATATATTTTTAAAAAATCTAACTAGAGTGAGATATTATCTATTTTAAGTTAGGAAATAGACTAATCCGAATCCTATCTTAACCTAGAAATTTATCTTGACATGCAATTTAATTCAAAAATATTATCTAACCTAGATACTATCTAAACATGCATTTTAAAATAATTAGAAATGTATCTAACTATTTTATCATGCAATTATATCTAGGAAACCAATTCTAATCTACATGATATGCAAATGCAATCTTTTTGTATTTTTGGGATAAATAAAGCAATAAAAAGATAAGCACCAAATCATCCACAATCATCAAAGATATTATCCATCGTTCAAATTTGGAAATGATATCTAATCAAACTTAATTATTTCACTAATAAAATCGATAAATTGATCTAAGCCTTAAAGATCAAGATATCAATTTTAATCCCGCGTGAATAAAAAATCGATATGCGGTTGCGAACTAGGAAATAAATCTTAAGTGAAAGTTATGTCTATCACTCATGGATATGAAACTAGATATAAATAGACATATATTAGGCAATAAAATATCCAAATATAGTAGAGATGTGCATCTTACTAATTTGATGATATTCTTCCCAAATTTGGACCAAGTGCAATCGGACCAGGATTGCAGTCGGCTCCTCAACAATGAATGGCAACGGTGGTAGGGCGGTGGCGAGCAGCAGTGGTTCGTGGTGAACCACAATGGATTACTTTGCAATATTTTGCGGTTCTCGACCAGCGTCTCAACTCACAACAACGTGGCTGCTTGTGGTTTTTTGGGAACAACAATACCAATGATTCTTCAATAGACCTGCAAAAACAGAAATTTCATCGAGGTGCAACAGATTTGTCGGCGTCAAGGCGGCGGCATGGATCTCGTCTGGTTGTCGAATCGAAGAGCAGATCGGCTGGCTTGCTGAAACTTGGAGACAACAAGGATGTCGGGGTCGGCTTACTGCGTCACAGGTGCAGATTAGAATAGCTCATCCATAGGAAATTGCAGCTTGTCACGAGACTGTTGGTCGTCAAAGGAGTAACAGCAGCGAACGGAAGTCACGACAACGAAGGGGATTCCAAGCAGTGGTCAGTGGCGGCGACAAAACTGGAGACAAACGTCAGGAAATCTTCGAAAATTGATGAGCTTCAATTGGTTCGAGAATTTGCTGCGTTCACCGGAAATCAAAAACCAAGGAGTGCATGCATGACAAGAGACGTGGCAAGAGCTAGTCTTCTTTTCAGTGCGTGTCTTCTGTATCTATTGCACCCGTGAAGAAGTAGATGGGAAGTGAAGGTCTTCCAGAATGCTCCCTTGTTGTCCCTACGTTGACTCCCTTCTTCGTGTATCGCTCCCAATATTGCTGGCTTTCAAAACTTTGACCAGGCCACTAAATAATCCCCAAAATCACCTCTTGGAGTCCACTGGATGATCTGACTCGGTTCGTTAACGATGCTCGGTGTCGCGCATGAGCCAGATGTCGATGGAGATCGCGGATGAAGGTTGCTCTTGAAGTGATGCCGTGGACGTTGAAAAAAAAACCATGAGAGAGAGTCGTTGATGAGCGACTCTCAAGCGGTCGTCGTTGAAAATTCAGCAACGGTGCAAGGAGGCAGCGGACAGCGGTGGGGGCGTTGCGGCTCAATAGGGCAGCGAGTGATGACAGTCCAAGATAGCAAGATGAGCGTCTCAGCCAAGGATTGTTGGCCAAGAGGGCTCTTTCCCTCCCTTTTCTCTATATTCCTCAAGTGTATTTCTCTATTGTGGCTGTATATTCAACGTGTGGCCCCCTTACGTTTTTCTCTCAATGGCCGTATGCATCAATGTGTGGCCCCCCAAACCCTACGCAAACAACCTATTTAGTATTTATAGGCCAAGGATTAGGGTTTGAATTTTTTCCAAATCGATATCCACGAAGATTTCTTTTCCAAACGCAATATTTGCTCACACTTGCCCTATCTGAACATATCCCGGAAAAATGTCAAATCTCTATTTTTCATGAGATAATCTTCGATCATTAAAAAACCAAACAAGCTTGGGCCAATTTGCTCGCTTCGTGGGCTTAGTCCGGCCTACCAAGTTAAAGCTCAGAACCACTAATTCGAACTCATCCACCACCGGTCCAATAAATAAATGCAAAACATGTAAACTAAAAATAAATGCACCTAAATTTATATGCTATGCAATAATATTTTTTCAGGGATAAAATTAACCCCTAATTTTTAATGAGATAAATGACTAAACGGGTCGCCAAAATTTAGGTGTCAACAATTAGGAAAAATCATAAAACTAGTATACATGTAACAAACTGAGGGTAAAATATCAAACTCGTATATCCGTCAACTCCCACGTGTCATCTAACTTAGTAATTTGATAGTAAAATTTAAAAGAAATTAACGGAGGATAAATTTGTTGCAAATATACCAATTTGGGTTTTTACAGTCAAAAAATTAATTTTAAGTAAATATGTCGCAAGTATATCAATTTAAGGTTTTTACGGTCAAAAAATTAATTTTGAATAAATATGTCACAAGTGTACCAATTTGATATTTTTTGTGGTATTAAACCAAAAAAAAAAAAGTGCTTTCACGTCGCTCAAGTGTGTAGTCTAAGGTGACAAAACGTCAAATTTTTCGCATTACATCCAACTAAAAGTGACAAATTATAAGTTGGTCAAGAATAGGCTTACTGATTGTCAGATATAAAGCGACAAATAACCTAACTTGTTGCCTTTGATTGAAATCTAAGGCAACAAAATTATTTAACATCTAATGTGACAAAAATGTTTTTGTCACTTAAGGCAGCCAAAGCGAACTGCGTCGCCAATGATTGAGGCAAAAGTGCTACACAGTGCAATTTATATGAAATTTTATCACCTTAGGTTTAGGCTAAGGAGACAGGTCTCGTTTCTGTCACCTAGGCAACAAAAATAAGTTTCGTGCCATTGACAAACATATTTTGTCGCTCATATATGGTCACGGCCATAACCTAGCGATCCTAGATGTATCGTCGCTTTGTCCCACCGTCTCGAATTCTCCTTCCCAATGTAGCTTGGGTGGAACGAAGAAGGCGATAATCAGAAACGTTTGCCCACTGCCCATGGAATTCACCCCACCCCCCAAAATAAAACAAAAGAGAATACAAATACCATTACATTTGCCTTTCTGCTCTTTGATTGAGATTGAGCTCATAATCTTCAATTACTTAAGTCTTTCGATCACACATTTAGTCGATCTGTCAAAATGAGTCAAAAACCCATTTCTTAACCCATATTGATTAACAAAATCATTATATGAGTTAGTCATGTTCAGTAAATAAGTTATAAGTGGCAAAACCCAAAAAATATATAGGTGTTAATTGGTTTCACCTGTTGACACCTGAAATTTTATCGACATTTTAAACATCCATTTAGTTTGCATAAAAAATTTAATAAATAAATTTAAAAAATAAAAAGGAAACAACGGGCACTTTCGCTGGGACAGTTTCTCTATCTCACGGTGGCACTCTCTCTCTCTCTCTCTCTGAAACCGGGTTTCTCTCTCTCAAGAAAACAAACGCTCTCCCTCAGGGGCTCGCACGCTCTTGCATTCTCTCTCTCAGATACTCTCTCGAGCTCGCACTCTCTCTCTCTCTCTCGGATTCTCTCTCTCTCTCTCTCTCTCTCTCTCTCTCTCTCTCTCTCTCTCTCCCTCCGTAACTGCTCGATGGAGCTTCCATGGCAGATCTTGAAACCCCAGCCTTAGACAATCCCAGTAGACATCCGCCATTCCTCACAGGAGAATCTCAGCCTTGCTCGTCGTCCACCGGAGAGAGCTTCCGCCTCCATCTCCAGCGGTTCTCCGTCAAGCTCCCGACTTCACTCCTGCTCGATTCCTGAGATCTCTGGACCTTTTCGAGCCCTAGAAGACAAAGCAATTGCCGGCCAAGGAGCTCGAGGTATGGGGCTCAGATCCGAAGCTGACCGGCAGTGACAGCGACTCCCGATCTGTGGCTCGATCCGGCTCTCCACCGGATTCGCTCTCTTTCTCTCGATCGCTCTCAGGGATCAGTGACTCTCCAGATCGGGTTCTCTTTCTCTTTTCCTCTCGATCGCAACTCCCTCCTCTGTGCCTCCCTCGAACCCTAGAAGAAGGCAACAGCGGTGGTAACAGGAGCTCGAAGCACAAGGCTCAGATCCGTGCCGAGTTTGGAGGTCTCGACTCGGCTCTGAGGGTAAAGATGCGAAGTCGATCGATCAACATCGACAGCGACGGCGACGTCGGCTCGGCTCCGAGGAGGTGGAACTGAAGAATAGATCCGCTGGTGTTGAAAGGCAGGAGTTTCTAGAGATCGACTCTTCATTGATTCATTCAAGGTAAGCAAAATGAAAATCTTGTTAATAGTGTCCGATGAGGCGAGAACCTTTTGTGTCGAAGTACATTCTTGACATTGAAAGTTTGGGGCTAGGATACATTGCTATCTGAAATTTGTTTTTTTATGAAAGTTGGATGATGACGCTATGATATGCATTGTTCAACCTTGTTTGTTTTTCTGATTTTCTGCTAGATGTTATGTTTAGATTCATGGATCGGTGCTTCATGATAGTGGAATATTGTGGGATTGAATAGTTGTTCTGGAAAAGCCCTTTGATGTGTTTTGGATTTCTAAAGAGATTATGGTCATTTTTAGGCTCCATAAGACCGATAGATATATCAAATTGTTTACTGATTTTGCTGGTTCTGTTTACTGATTTTGCTAGTTCTTTGATTTTGCTGATTTTGCTAGTTCTTTGTTTACTGATTTTATTGGTTATTTGTTTTGAGGGGCAAATTGTCTTGAAAAGATATACAATAATGGATTGAAACGTTTGAGAACTCAAATCGCAAGTTTGCCATCATGTTGTGGGAATAACGTAGCCATATTTTTTTAGCAAGTTGGAAATGGGCTGATTTTCTCAGTATCTCCAATTAAGCTTGTGGATGACATTGATTTCATGAGTTTTCATAAGACATCTTATTTGTTATATTTGCCCGACATTTGTTATGTCGGATGATCTTTGCAAAATCAAAGTTAGATTAATAAATGATATATGTCTTGTTTTAGTACCTTGTTCTAACTGACTGAGGAACATCATTTTAAATTGGTGCCTTCATAGAGTATGCTTGGAACACATGAATCTATAATATATAACAATTTCATGATTTTCGCATGTCATTCATATAGGTTAAGCATTAATAAATCATTCATGCTTTGCTCTATAAAATTCATGTTGTTGATTTGAGTGTCTCGATTCTTTGATCTTAATCAAATCATGCATTTGGATTCAAGAGTAAGTTTCTTCACCAAAGTTGTAGGTGTTTGCATATTTTGTATGACGTTTTGTTTTTGATTGTTTTGATATGTTTGTTTGTCTCTTTCCATTGTATGCATTTAGCTATAAGTTTCTTAAGCTAGGATTAGATTAGAATCTCGAAGATGGAGAAAACATGAAGATGTTGGAGGTCGATGTCCATTCCGACCGTTATCATGTACTATTTGCTTTCCTGACATATGTTTCGGGTTCCATTTGTTGTATAAAACCCGACAAGTTGGAGGTTTTCTCTCTTTTTCTCTCATTTTCTTATTTGTGTTTTCTTTTATATTTTTTAGGATTGCATGATAGATTTACTACTTTCCTTGATTGTTTACTTGCTATCTCGCAATTTCAATTTCATTGATTGTTTTCTTTTCTTGTTTTCTTTTTTTTAGAAATAGAATAGCATGAAAATGATCAACCATGCGTAATCACTTAGTCTAGAACCGATGATCCCGAAAATGTAAAAAGAAATGTATGGACATGTTAGGAAAATACAACATATTGTTTAGGTACCGAAAGGGTGCTAATAGCAATATTAACGTAACCCGAGTCCCCGAACCTAGATATTTGGTTGCGTAGGTATCGAAGGAATATTCCCGACCCTCGACTGGGTTTTCTAGCCGACCCACAAATGAGGCTAGTGGCGACTCCCGTCTATTTTTAGGATTGTCATAAACAACTAGATCGCATAAATAAACTCGTCGCGAAAGGTATGAGCTTGGGAGAGTTCGTGATTTTGTGATCAAGTATCCCTAAACCCGACATTTTCCCCTTGATTTGAGGGTGGCGAGATCGGGTCGCGACATCACCCAAATCGTTTTTTACCCAACCCACCTATTTGACAGTCCTAATATCTAGGGAGAAAAGGTTAAAATTTTCTGTGAAAATTAAAAATTTCACATTGAAAATTTACATGCAATTTAAGATTTTAACTTTTAGAAGCAACCTTTTCATGTGCATTTAAAAATTGATCTCCAAATTACTGTTTGGTGAACCATTTGAATAAAATTCATCCTTGCAATAAACTAAAACCATTTTGCTAAATTTAAGCATACGTTTTCCACTAGCTATGAATAGATTTTTCATCTACTCATTTTGATAAGCCACCCAAACATCGGAAAATGAGGAAAATATATTCTGACAAATATTTTGCACAAACAAATTGAGCAATATTTCTAAAATTTCCACCAACTAACGCAGAAATTCTGAATGGACAGTTTATGCTATAAAATGAGCATTATAGTAGTGGGATAACAATATAACCATTTCATCTATTTATATTGTCTATATGCATTGTTGATAATGATTTTTCAAATTTATTTTAAATTCTGTTAATTATATGTTGGGTTTAATATTTAAACTATATACAATTAATGAACAAAATCCTAATTGTTTTAGTTTGTGCATTTTGTTGTAGTCGAGTGTCTTCATCCACTGGCTTTAAGCCTTGTAATGATTCGATTTTTTTACCTTGAACTCATGTCGTCAAAAGTATTATATTTATGGCTAATACTATAAAAGAAATCTCAAATTATTATTATACATATGCCACATTTATCCCTAAATAATTTTTATGTCGCATAAAATCTCAAATTGGTATACCTCCACCACATTTGCCCCATGTTAATTTTTGTGTCGCAAAAAATTAGGGATCATAGCATATCTTCAAAATTTAAGGGAGCCATGAGCATAGAATTAGTATATTTCTCAATATAAGATATTGGTGATCTGGGATTTATTATGACATAAAAATTAGTTTAAGATAAATGTGACCCTCATATACCAGTCGAGAATTTTTTGTAGCACGAAAATTACTTTGAGGTATATATGGCAAGAATGTATCAGTTTAGGGTTTTTGGTGGTATTAAAACGCGTAAATAATTTTTCGAGCTTATTATTTATTTCAAATGTAGTGTACTAGTTTGGAGTTTTTCATAGTATTAATTCTCCAAATTATGAAGGACCTATTTGTTTGTGCTATGAAAAGTACAAATCCACATTGTTATTGAAATTTTGAAAAAAAAAATGTAAAATCTATGTGTCAATATTAATATATTATGAGATTTTAAGTTTATTAGGTTATGAAGAATATTCAAAGTGATCCACCCACACATGGTTGCACTGGTTGAGGCCTAGCCTCCTGACCGCCAGGTCAAGGGTTCAACTCCCAAAGTCCGCCACAACTCCCAAAGCAGTTCCGTGACTTAAGCGGGGAGCCCCGGCTGGTGGGTTGTTGGGCTAGTCTCCCCCAAGGTATAGTCGGTGCTATGCTCCCATAAGATGAGCTATGACGGATCTTCGGCATAAATATATATATATATTCAGAGCGTATTTTCTGCAAAGGTTAAATTAAGCAAAAATTGAAAGTAAAAGTCTATTAAGAAACAGTCAAAATCACTAATAAATGTAACACTTTAATGCACCAAAAAGTGTTGTTTTTTTTTTTTTTTTGAGACAGGAGGAACCAGCTTGCAGCCGACCGTCGCGCCGTAAACCCCCTGTTAGAGGTGTTAAATGGGTTGTGCAACCCATTTATGGACCCATTTATGGTTAAATGGGTCGTTAATGGGTCAAGCTTTATTTCATAAAGCACCCATAATGGGTTTTAATGGGTCAAGACTAAAATATATGGGTTTTAAATGGGTCAGAGAGCTGACCCATTTATAACTCATTTATCAACCCATTAAAAATGAACTCTTTTATTTTCACTCAAAACCTCACCATATCTCTCTCTCCTCTCTTTAACTTTACAATTTTTATTTTTTATTTTATAATAATTGGAATTATAATTATTTTTTATTTTATTTTATTTTATTTATTCTTTCTTTCTTTTTCTTTTTCTTTTTTTTTCTCTTTCTTCTTCCTCTGGTCGCCGGCACGGCGACTGGCCAGGCGAGCCTCGATCGCCAGATCTGGCGAGGCAGAGGCCTTGCCGACGCCCGGCGAGGCTCGAGCCTCACCGATCTGGCGAGACTCGAACTTGCTGGCGTCGGGCGAGGCTCGAGCCTCGCCAGATTCGTCGAGGGGCGAGCTCGAGCTCGCTGGATTTGGCAAGGCGGAGGCCTCGCCGACCAGCCACAAGCGATACAAGATAGGCAGTTGGTGCCATAATTTACAGTGGATTTTGGTTCATCCAACTTCCTTGTTCTTGCAGTAAGAAATATAACATATGCGGGTCCAAATTATGAGTTTAACGATAGAGTAGTTTATTTAAGATTGCACTTTATCACGTACAAGTAACTATACGGGTGATATGTCCGGCGAGCATGTGAGCTAACAAGTGGTCAACATCTTAGCCAAAATAAACAATGATTCAAAGAGACACAAATAAAATTATGAAAGTTGTGGAGGTGAGAAGCATCATGCATGCGACAATGAGCTGTTACGTTATTATTCTCAGACCGTTAATCATTCCTTAATTTAATTCGTCAACTTGAACGAACATAGCCAATAATTATTCGCATATAGTACCTTAATTCATTCCCACAACATTATATTATCAGTATGCTGATGCCTGGGGTGAGATTCGCAAAATGCAAGATGCGTGTGGTGGGGAATTTAGAGCAAAATCTTTAATACTTTTTACTTTGAGAGTTAGCCACGTGTCACATGGTGATGAGCCGGAATACAAACAATGGCGTTTCTCCGGCCGTCATCGTGGCCGGCGGCCAGCCAAAGAAGAACAAAAAAGAAAAAAGAAAAAGAAAATTAAAAATAAAAATTATATTTAAAAAATAAAAATAATTTTAATTTTAATTTTAATTTTTTAAAAAATAAAAATAATTAAAATTCGATTTTTAAAATAATTATTTTAAAAATTATAAAAATTGTCCAATGTATAAAACTATTTTATTTTTAAATATATATATGTAAGAAATAATTTTTTTGAAAAATTATTGATTGGATTTGTATTGGTAATATAGTCTTTAAAAAAAACATAAGAATAAGTTTTCCTAAATTTGGTTAAATATGAAATATTTTATTAATATGGGTCGGGTCGGGTATGGGTTGGGTATGGGTTGGGTCGGAAAATTTACATTAGATATAAATGGGTAATAAATGGATTAATGGGTCAATTTGGGTCGACCCATTAATGACCCAACCCACCCGTTTAACACCTCTAACCCCTGGTGACTCTAGCGCAGGACTCACCACCACGGCGTCACACTTAATACCACTAGCGGTTGCACGCTGGGGTTTGAACTCATCCCCTTCGTGAGGGGGATGGAAGCCCAAGCCAGCGCGGCCACCACATGGGGTGGTCACCAAAAAGTGTTGTTGTTCCTTGAGAGAACCTTTTTTTTTTGTTCCAATTACTTTATTAGTGCGTTACATATCAAATTGATTATGGAACTTCCAAAGACAATTTAAATGAACAACTTATAGGATGAGCCCTCAGCGTATGCAAAAGAAGCTCTTGCATATGAATGGGATTAGACGCTTCTATGGGATCTATCATAAATGTTTATGAATCCCACTAACAAAACATACAACAAAACAGCAGCTGAAAAACATCAACAGGTTCCTTTTTAAGCATGCCTAAACCCCAGTGAACAAAGATATGCATGAATTCTTGTGGGGAAAATCTTTAAGAACACTGACTTTTGCAATAGTCAGCAGATTGCATTACGAACGAGGCAGCAAACTGAACCTCCCTTTGAGTAAACTCGAGGGTTCTCCTTGTGCCACCATCATTACAATACCAAAAAATAAGAGTGTCGATGGTTCGGCTCGGGGGATGCATGACTTCTTTTGACCCGGACCAAAACCCGAACAAAAAAACTGAGGCTGGTTCGGGTCGTCCGAGTCTAGTACAGAACGCAACCCCAAGTAGAAACTCTAAACTGCAACAAGAGAGGTATTGACCCATGTTGGTGATATGGGTTTTTACGTTGGGCCTGTCTTGTTGTGGCCCATGTTCCAGTGTAAAACAAGAGAGGTATTGACACGTGTTGGTGATTTTTTGTTCTATTTTCTCTGTTTTTCTTTGTTAGTAAACTAACCAATTCTACTTCATATACTATATGCTTAGAAGTAAGAGTGTGCAAAACGGACTGCTCAAACCGAAAACCGCCCAGATTGGACCGAACCGACCAGTTGGGTCCGGGTCCCGAGAATGTCGATCCGATTCCCAGTTCCTAAAAATGGAATTGGTGTCCAAGCAATCTAGTTTCCAGGTTTAAGGGGGAATTGGATTGGACCAACTAAATATACATTTTTATGTTATTATTTCTTCAAAAAAAATAGTAAAATGTGAAGTAAACACTATCTCAGTCTACTTCCAAGTAGTGAGAAAAAAAGTAATAGAAAAAAAGTAGTGGAAAAATATAATTGATCGATTCCATTTGACTGGATTAGACTCATGGTTTGGTCCGGTTCCAAATCTTAGGACCACTCAATCCAGTCCCGGTTCCAATTTTTTGGATCGAGAACCAATCACCCCTACTTAGAATGTCATTTTCAACACAATTTTTGTCTCTTGCACATTTGATGAACTTACAAAAAGGGTACTCATTCTTTTGAAGTAAAATGAATCATACACTCATAAAATGCATACCAGAATATATTCGGTGAAAGTACTTTAATTTATCAACTTAAATCTTATCATTCTTTAATTATTAAACAAGTCGGTTATAAGCTATAAAGTAAAATATGACTATACCATATCATTTTCGGACAATTGAATATAGCTCTTTTGATTTCATTTTAACTAGCACGAAATTGCAACAAAACTCGACTTTCATTGTATACCGAAAACATGACCTCCCTTCAAGTGTGGAACTCAACTCAATCTCTGTCACGAAAGAGTTCTGTAGCCACATGTGGAGCTCCTCCAATGCCGAGCTTGAGTCAAAGGCCATGAAGCTCTAGGACCGTCGATATCTGGACCATCATAGACAGCCAACCTCGAGGTCGCAAAAGGGAGGCGGTGCAGATGACAGGCTTGTTGTATCGACGGGGGCTTGGCTTCAGTTAAGATTACCTTACAATACACAATCTTAGTTAGCCGCTGTTGGCGAAGAAGTATCAAAGATGGCCAACATAAAAAATAAAAGAGAGTGAGAAAGGTCCATTGACCGGACCAAGCGCAAAGTTGTTGCAAGGTACTAAGGTCGGTGCATGAGGTCTTTGGCAGCAACTTTTGCTTCAATGAAACAAGCTTTAATTTCTAGGTAGTCGATTGAGAGTCTCGAAATCAACAACAAACTTGTAATTTGACATATCTATAGTCGATTAGCAACCATGAAATCGACAACTAATCCATTGAATCAACAACTAGCTTGTAGAATTGACATCTTGAACCTTGGACCCAGCGAATTACACTATATTTAAAGTTGGTCTTTACTTGCAATACTAAGGATTGTTCTGGATCAATCGATGAAGTCTAGGTTGAGTTTGAGAGTCAATCAATAGAACTCAATGTCCCTGCATCATTTTTCCTGCAAAATGTTGATTTTCTTATAATGACCTTAGTCTCTACCATCTGTTGTAATTACTATGAATATCACTTCTTCGAGGCATGACAAACCAAATATTCTTCTATTGAATCACCTCGTCCAAGTATGCATATTTGATATATTGCACAAGTTTGAGCACTAAAACTCACTCAATAAAGTTGCAAGTACAATGAACACAATCATGCATGATCTCAAGGGTAAGGAATGAAGATTGAGATAATTAGTATTACAGAAGAATGGAGATTAAGGTGGAATGTCTTGCAAAAGAAAGTTCTTAATTCATCGTTTACATGGCCAGTATGTGAAGTGGTGTAATCAACCAATTATAGTGCTACATGTGGTATTCATTAATTTGCAGGGTGTTTGAATTTTGAAAATTCTCTCCCATGATTAGCTTGCTCCTCCACCCATCAATGTCATGTGGTGCATTAAACTCACATCGTGCTTTCTTCTTACAAGATGACAATGGATATGAATATATGTATGGAATCGTAGCATCTCCCACTCATATCAACCTTGAAGGCCACTCCGGCGCGTGAGCACAACTGTTTGGCCCGCATCCACGCTATCAATCGACCCAAAAGACGCGGATATCTGCGCTCCCATGCCTTCGATTTGATTTAGCTAGGCCCAAAACAATAATAAACCCAATAAAAAGTAGCCTAAAACTCGAAAAGCAATGGACCTCAGGGCCCAAGAAAGAAAGCTCAACTGGGTAAAAGCCCATCTTAGAAAGGCTACTATTTCGTTCCCCATTAATCTCAATTCCTCAAGCCGATCTCTAAGTTCTAAGGAGCTGTTTGATCTCTTGGGCATCCAAAGGCCATCCTTCAAGGAGGAGGAGGGAAAGAGAAAATCACTGTCGTTATCTATCTTCGTCGCACGGGTGGTTGAACTAATCCCACTGCCACTTCTTATTTATCCTTCTCTTTTCATCTCTTACCATCCATCACCACGACACGTGACCTCTCATGGCCATCCACAAAGTAAACGCCCCGGACTACTATATTGAAATCCCGCCCATTCGCCTTGACACATCATTTCACAAAAGATCTCGAACCAACAATCCTACAACAACGCATGTAACTAGAACTAATTTTCAGTCCGTTATTATCTATAGCAGATCCGTTTACAATCATCTATCACATATATTGATATGTAAATAATTACTTATGAGATATCAAATGAAACGTCGATCGACGGTAGATCTAAGATCAGAAGTACCAGTTTGGATTTTTATGAGGCAAAATATGGGTGAGGGTAACTGTGTCCCTAAATATTAATTCAGTATTTTCTTTCACAATAAAAAAAAAATAATCAAAAAAATGCGGCGGAGCTACCAATGTCAAATTTTCACATCGACTCTTAAACAAAAAGGAACGTACGAAACTAGATTTTTTTTCTGTTTTCCGGGGGGGAGCTATAACCAATTCGTCGGCAGTCTACTGCGACTGCGAAATCTTAAATGGGGGGAACTTCCACGATGGTCCCTGAACTAAAATTCGTACCCTGGCACTGAATTTATTCGGAGTCTGTCTACTGACTTTCTTTCATTGCCGGTGGTGGATTTTTCTTTTTCTTTTTTCTTTCTTTTCTACTATTAATCCCACCATATTATTGGCTTGAGAAAGTGCCGACAAATCTCGCATCAGAAAAATCTCTCTCCCTTTTATTTGTTTCTTTTTGGTTTATTTAGATTCCTCTTGAATTAAGGAATTAGATCTTAACATCTGAATTAATTATGTCGTGGCCCGCACATTTTCCACACACCATGTGTAAAAGATCCCTGTGTAATCACATGCAAAAAGAGAGTGGGTTTGTTCCTTGACGTAAAAAGCACCAATCTTAGACATGACAACATTCATTTGTTAAACTCGATGGTGAGTCAAATCCTTGTCCGAAAAATTGATCGATCTTTTTCGAAAGGGCAACACTGTGGGATTAAAAAATGAAATAAAATGGATCAAAATGGCACTAAACTTACGCAAAGTACTGTCGGCCACACACCGAAGCACGAGATTCGAGACCGAGTCTGATTTTTCCGTACAATTCTTCAAGAGATAGTACTGTTGATATAAACTCGACAGGACTGTCGAGACTTTCGAATAAATTCCTCGATTAAGATTAGGTAGAGTGCACTCCGTATGAGTTATCAGGGCTAGCATTACAGGTGTGGTCGCTCCAATTGAATCTAAACTTATGGCATGTTAATGCTTGTCCAATGCGCACAACCAACATCTCGACTCATCCATTCAACTTCTCCCCCTTGAAAATGTTTTCTTGCACAACAATGTTAGCATTGAATTCTACATGTAACCTCATGAAAAGAAGAAGCAAACCCTCTAGTAACATAAGGATTGAGTCCGATTTCTTTACAATTCTTCAAGAGATAGCACTGTAGAATGAACTCGATTAGACTGTCAAGACTTTTAAATAGATTCCTCGATTTAGATTAGGTAGAGCATGGCTAGTATTATAGGTTTGGTCACTTTTATCGAATCTAAACTTATGGCATGTTAATAGCCTGCCTAGCGCGCGCAATCGACATACCCTTGAAAAAATGCTGTCTTGCCCAACAGTGTTCGCATCGAATTTTACATGTAATTTCATGAAAAGAAGAAGCAAACCCTCTAGCAGCATAATGACTGCGGCCCCATTGGTTAGCAATCTCAATTGTACAAGAGACCAATACATAGCTCAAGTCGAAAACTACGTATCCTCTCGCTAATAAGATAAAAAGCGTGAGCAGCATCATCTGTCATGATCCGGGGACAAAAAACAACACATAAATAGGACAAGAAGCAATCGATGATGAGCACTGTGCGGACTGCAGAGGAGGGCTTGGAAGAGTCCGCCGAGGGTACCGATTAGATTCATTGTCCCAAGAGGAAACAAACATAGCTAAAACACAAATCTCTTTGGACATTTCACCCTTGATATTTGCTAAAATCATTTGTTTAAGAATGTCTTTCCCTTCTCCTCACACTTACCGATGATCTTAAAAAAATGAAAAGGGGGGGTTCACTGTGACAGACAGGTGATCTCTCACCTAACATCGTTTTTCTCTTTGGTTTCCAGTTAATTCGGGACCGATGCTTTGTCCCGCTACATGAAATGTGCATAGGAATTGCCGATCCTCGACATGGGGAGCTGCGAAAAACAATTACTAGAGTCAAAGCTCCCTCCCCACCTCCCCACCCCCCACCATTGGATCTCTCGTATTGCCCTAGGGGGGAACTCGTTCGGCCTGGTGCTGAAGTGCGGACAGATTACGTGCCGGTGCCGTGTCGCGAGACAAAGGGGGCGATGGATTTGACAAGGAGGTAGGGGGGAATATCAGGAGACACCAAAAGGAACTGAACTGAGGATTATCACCCCAGCTTGCGGCCTCCATCATGATCACTCGTCATCAAGCACTCACTCACTGTAGTACGAGACACAAAACACAGAGCCCTGCCCCCCTCGTTCTCTCTCTCTCTCTGTGGCCACTGGGTGCCCACAGCTCAGGATCAGGAACAGTGAGCCAGGGAAAAATACCTAATCAAGATCTTATCACTTTAGTAGTTATAACTTTAGTTGGTTCACTTGGCCAATTGCACCAACTGCTGGCCTTGTAGGCCATCCCTGTTCCCTTCTCCTCCTCCTCCTCCACCTCTCTCTCTCTCTCTCTCTCTCTCTCTGGAAAAATTGAAATTACATTATCCATTTCCATAGAACAAAATTCAAAAGAGAGCTCTCTCCCCAAACAAGACAAGCAGCGCCATCCTTTCTTTGCTCGTTTCTTGGTTCTCTTGGTTTGAACGGATTGAGCCAGAGGAAAAGGCAAGATTTCTATGGAGCAAGGCGGGGAAAGGTTTCTCTTTTGATAATAATTCAATTTAATTAGCTATTGGCCCTTTTTGTACAGCATCAAAATTTCTTGATCCAAATCCAAAAATTCGAAAGGGGAAAGAGAAAAAAAGAAAGGAACAAATCAAAAACTAAACAAAAAGAGACAGCAAAAGACTAACCCCACTTAGGCCTCATCATATCTTCAGCCACCACCACCACCACCACCACCACCACCACCCCCCTCCTTCGAACACCGCCAGAGGGAAAGAGAGAAACAGGGAGAGATCAGGACCACCTTTTTCTTCTTCTTCTTCTTCTTCTTCTTTTTTCCCAATTTCCCCCCCTAAGCTTTCTCGAATTCACCATCCGAGTCCTCGGGCTCCGGCACCTTGTTCAAATCCACCACCCTCTGCAAGAACCCACCGCAGCCCTTGTACTCGTGACCCAAACCCGACCCGCCGTTCTTGAGCACCGATCCGTGGCCGCCACTGTTGAGCGCCGCGTCCACGCTCGCGCCGACCTCGGTCGCCTTCTTCCTTATGAAAGCGGCCGTCATGTCGCCGCAGCTGCCGCCGCCGCCCTCCGCCGCCGCCGCCCCCAGGAACTCCGGGAAGTTGAGCCGAGCCGAGGGTCCGCGGAGGTAGAACACCGCCGTGTCGTAGGCCCTCGCCGCCGCGACCGGCGTCGAGTAAGACCCCAGCCAAATCCTCGACCTCTTGTTGGGCTCCCGAATCTCGGCCACCCACTTGCCCCATTTCCTCATTCTTATCCCCTTGTACGGCCTCTCCCTGCCGTTCAACCCCCTCTTCTTCGCCGCCGGCGGGCTCTCTTGCCCGGCGACCCCCGAAACCGCTTCCTCCTCCACCATCATCTAAACCCACCAAGAAAAAAGGGGAGGCACAACAAATCTCTCTCTATCCTCCAGAGGAAGTGACGGAGTTCGAATCAGAAAGGGTCTTGGCCTGATTGAGGGTTCATCTAATCTGGGCAAAAAAGGTTTCAGGGAAGAGAAGGGAGAGGAAAGGCGTCACCTTTTGCGAACTCCATCGTTGAATTCCACGGAAGAGGAAGAAGAGAGGAAGAGAGAGCGAGAAATCCAAATTCACCGACAAATCTATGAAGAAGAAGAAGAAGAAGAGGGTTGGTGCTTACTTCCTCAATTATGGTGGCTACTGGGGTGTGATGATGACGACGATGATGGAGGTAGGGGAAGAGAATTCCAGGGTTTGCATCTAGGGTCTCTTGTTGGGGCTCTGTTTGGCAAAGTGAGAAAAACAAGGCCTTTAGGGATTATATTTATATATTAATTAATTAATTCGAAGAATAGGAGGAAAATAATTTAATGGAATTTAAAGGGGAGAAGGCAAAAAAAAAAGTGATGGCGATGGTGGTGGATGATGGTGGTGGTGGTGGTGGTGGTGGTGGGGGTGGTGGCGGTGCGTGGGCAAGTGAAGTGGGCAAAAATTCAAATGCCGATAAAAGAAAATGTCACTTGGAATGCTGTAGCCAGGTATATAGGAGCTTTAATTAATGGTGGGTTAGGTTAATTAATTCCGCTCCTCTTTTAATTTATACCTTCGACGGTCGCTCCCCAATGAGTATTTAAGAACCATATAATGGGTATTTTTTTAAAAATTTCAAAACCCGACTTATAAAATACTCAATAAATATTCTTAATATAATATACACCTCTTTCCCCCACGGCCCTTATTGAAAAAATGTCATGTTTTTAAGAGTTCTCTTCGAATGCTCATTGAGCTAATTACGCATTCCAAGATCAATGTTTTCCCTCGTAAAATTAAAAAAAAAAAAAAAAGGTAAGAAAGTATTTGAGATTCAAACTTATTATATCTACTTAAAAGAACAAAAGAAATCAAACCCGGTATTTTCTAGACTTGTATCAGAAAGGAAAATGGAATCGAATCCTATCAAATCAATTTGCCGAGCACATTTAAAAAGGGGGAAATATAATGTGAACGGCTTGTCATTATTATTAGGTGTTATTATTATTTTATTGGCTCAATACCTATCCCAATATAGTAATAATCAGACTGAAGAAAATGATCTGTTCATGATTTGGAAAAAGGGAGGTCGGCAATTGCGAAGGGTTAGGTCGGTAGTCGGTGAATGGGATACCGTTAGGAATTGACTTTCCCACCACGCTACAACGATGCGTGGGGCGCGGTCGGACTTTATTGCCCTCGGCGCGACGCCTGCGCGGCGGCCACAACGCGAGGGGCGGATTCGGGATTTCGTGCCCGCTGGGGCACTCCCTAAATGCGGAGAGGGAAAAGAACATGCTTCGGGGGCGGCCTAATAAATGGGGCAAAAACATAGGATCCAGCAAGATTTTTGCGTTGATCCTCTTTCGTGTCCTGGGACAACATTCCATCTTTCTTTTCTTTCTTTATTTTTTTACCAACCGAGGATAGCGTAAATTGAAGGGAGGGAAACTAGTGGAGAAAATGACCCTTTTCCTAATGAAAAGAGGAAAAAACAAAATTAGAGAAAAAGTCACGGAGGAAAAGAAAGGGAAAAGGCCGAGACTAAGAAATTATTAGGATGGTTCGAAATTCATTTTTTATTCAAATGAATATAACTACGTGAGCTTTTTCTTTTTCACATTACTATTAGATCCACCAATAATGCAAAAAAGATACTTCTATCATAGAAAGTGTTACATAGGTTTTTGGAGTTAGTTCTATAACGTAAATTGTTCTATGTGTCAGCAATTCATTTTCTATACCGATAGTGGACTTAATAAAATTCTTGCTTTTTACTAGCCGAGTTGATCGATGTAAACTTATTAGCTCAACTTATTGTAGAAATTATATTAACTATAGTTGGGTAGAACATATAATGGAATAGCTTATTACTGTATTTTCATAGTAAGTTATGTCATATCTTCTATATGTTAAGTTGAAATCCAAATTTTCTCACTTTTTTTTATATATATATTTCCCGTTTAGCCTCATGTACTTATTACTTTAATTGTAAAATAGTTTAGGCTGAAGGAGAACAAAAAGGTAAAATTGGCCAAAGAAAAGGAGACAAAAAGATAAAAGTTAGATACTACTAACCGCGCACTTTCCACCAGGAAAGTGCATGTCATGAATTTCCACTTTTGTCCCTATAGTATAATAGTCAACAAAAGCCGAGGGACTAGATTAAATAAATTAAAATTTTATGAACTAGATTGCACATTTTGTAAAGTTTAGGGACTTGTTGTGAATTTATTCATTATTAAATCAAATGCAAAAAATTACTTTGAACATTTATGAGCATTTTAGAACAATTAAACGAATTAAAAGTTATGACATGTGACTAGTAATGCCATTTTCCCTAATCAACTTCATCCTTGCATCGTATGTGAGAAAACTTAGAAAGCTTCTTTCATTTTTCTTTGTGGAAAATGGAACAAATATTTAATTTTAATTATGGAAAGAATAGCCATATATGTTGTATAAAGAATGAAAAATGATCATGCCATAACCATTTTTGAATTTTTATTTTCAACCGTCGATATGTTTATTTGAATAAAGAATGCAGACGGGGTTTTTTTTTTTTGGTCGTAGAATGAAAACTGGTTGTAATAACATAAGATGAAGCCAGTAGTACATAAAAAGAAAATAGCAAAGAAAATTGTGGAATGATTAAAGCGCGACCATGGCATGCTCTTTCCGTTGATGAGTCAAATTGTTTTCTATTTCTCATGCCTTTTAACCTTGAAACTCCCGAAGGTGTCATGTGAGAATCTTCCCAAAATCTGTCTACTTTCCCTTCAGCTTTTCTTGTCTTGCATGAACTTTATCTTTATTGCTTTCTGGCGATAAAAAATATTATCAATAAAGATATCATGCATCTCTGAATTTTACTTTATAGCAGCCATCATGGTTTTTTAGATTTTTTTTTTCCTTCCATCGAGTCCCTAAGTTATAAAATTTTCTTATTCATATGGTAGTTTCATATAAATAGGAAAAACTTGTTGGCATAAAGTTAAGGTTGATTGGAACGACCGATGTAACCCTTGTCGAGCATCTGAATCAAGGGACAAGAGTTGCCACCGCACACCCACCCCTGCTCCGAATGAGGATAATCAATATTAAAATAGCTCATAATTTATTATCACTTCCTTACCTCTACTTTTTGAAATAATGTTTGTACCCTTAATTTAGCAAAATTTTCCATCTATTTAAAATTTTGTTATTTCCATTTTAAATGTCGTATCGTATTGAACTCATTATAGTGACAAAAAGTTATGCTCTTTTTGATATTCCCATGCTTCCAAATACATATTCCTAAACACGTTATTTGATTGTATTTGAGTTTTCCTAAATTTTTTGGCTTTTCATATCTAGTTAGGGCTTGTTTTTTACCCTTTTAGATGTTCCAACTAATTGATTCTACAAAAGTGGAGAAATAAAGTACAACTAGTAAACCTAATAAGTGACTATAGTTAGAAAACTCACAACTGATGAAAGGAGGGCTACCTCTTTTTGGGCAGACTCGTAAGTCCTATGCCTACTTTTAAGGCCATGGGCATGGATTTTTAACATGTCTATCTATGATGAAACTTTGCCAGTTGATGCATGCATTAACTAAACTTTAGAGACATAAATCATTGCATGGTCATTAAAAAAGACTATTACCAATTATAATATGCAATTTGACATTGATAAGGGGAATCTAGGACAGGTATAGTGTAGCAATTCCATATTGAAATCCTGGTGAAACGTGCGTATTCCCACTAAGATATCATTCTAGTGGTTAAATACACCAAGTTGCAAACTTTGTTAGTGCAGGCATGAACATGGATTGATTTTTTATTTTTTTTGGTTTAATTTATCAAAATAAAATTGCCAAACAGGTATAAAATAGTAGAGAATGATATAGAATTTTTATTATAAATGATATTGACTCCCGAAGTCGTCGATAGTTGTGAAAACTAATGGCCTCCAAGGTAATGGACAACCAATCACTGTATTTCCCTTCACGTTTGTCAAGCAACCCGAGGATTAATTATTGATTAATTTAATGATAAGCTAGTCTTCTTTACCTCTATCTATGCATGAAATAATTATCGCATCGAGTCCGACGTACCTTATGGTCATTGGGTGAAGGTTCCAATTTCCAAGTTAGCAAGTAAAAGCAAAGGAATAGCATTTTCATTATTTTACTTGTACACAAGATTACAATCATACTGAATTTTTATCTAGGTACAATCGACATACCTTCAGCAATAGTCTGTGCAAAAGAAACACTAGCAGTATCTCCCAATGAGAAAGGTTAAGGGTGGGTTGGGTAGGGGAAGGAAGGCTTAGACCTATCAAACGGGACGGGCTAGGTTTGGTTCGAATCATATATAGTTTGATCCAAATTGACCCATGAATTAGTTTATGACTAATTTATTCGTAATGCAAATCTATTTATCCATACCTAATCCAACTTATATTACTAAGACACTTCCATATTTAACCTCATATAGGAAAAATCATATCCAAACTAAAATGAGAATGCAGAGTGAGATCAATCGCAAGATCGAGTAAAAAATGAGAGAAGTAAGTTAGGTCTAAGTAGTTGTAAATCTATTTACAATCCACTTTTTAAACCCATTTACTCAATACAACTTACCAATATAACAGCTCACCTCATTATATACAGGTTAATAAATGGGTTTATGACCCATGTTGATAGGTCTAGGAAGGTCCTGGTGAAGTCAACTCCTTGAGTTTTGCACCCTCACTTGATCAAACTAATCCTTATCTCCTCACACACACACACACACGAACCACATCTCTCTCTCTCTCTCTCTCTCTGTTTCTCTCTCATGGCCGCTTGGCTTCAGCTCGCGACTATGGTCCCAAGATCTCAAGTTTACCACCGTGGCCTCTTAAGCTTTGGTATCACGGCCACAACCACCAAATCTGGTGGCTCATGGACATGCCCGCCAGATCTGGGCCAAACTCTATGATACGACAGGGGTTCACGGCCATAGGCGCTTGAGCATGGGGCGTGCAACAAGCAAGGGACTCGACTTGAAGAAGAAAAGATGGGACCGAGTCAACGTGAGATGGCAACAAGTGGCAAGGGCAGTGGTCGGTGGTCGGTGGTCGAGGAGGGTGGCGGCAGATTTGGATTGGGGATTTAAATATTTTACTTATGAAATATAAAGTGCCACTTGTTATCAAGACCCTATAGCAAAACATAAATGAGTGCCCACAGAGCACCTATTAGGCCTCATTGATTTTATTAGGGAAACATGGACATTCATCTCCAAAGTAGGTTCTTTCTTGAAAAATGTCATCTTTCCAATTTCCAAAGTACATCAATACAAATTTTGATCCTTTTAAAAGACTTTAACATAACTAGTGATCTCGAGGTGTGTATTAACAATACTAACATCATAATCCGAGTACATGATAAAGGAAGAAGCATACGACGACCCATAAACTTCATGGAAAAGTTAATGTTTCCAAAAATGCATTCTCATTCCGCTTTAGAAAGTAACTCGAAAAAAAAAAAAAAAATCTCATTCCTTTAGAATTGGAGATTTTAATTTAGGAAACCGATAGGCTTGGGGCATGCGTTAGGAAACCAAATAGTATTGGAGCATGCGTTAACACGATATATCGAGTATCTCACCGGATGAGTAAGCATCCAGGATTGGAGGCAAAAAAAAAAACTGACTTTTCTCTTTTAAGTTGCCAAAAGGGAGATACTCCAGATGGGGCGCAAAAAAGATGATTGAGAGTTCAGCTACTTTTTTCTTGTGGCCAACTGATGTTTTGAGAGATTGCACATGTCGAAACGATAAGAACTTTTGAACAGTCATACATACAGATTGGGACGAATTGACAAAGCACTGGGTCGGTTCATGTGAAGACTGACGAGGAAGTTAAGTCATGAATGGCAGTGGAAAATGTGTGGGGATCGATCGATGTCATTGTCAAAGCGTTGTATGTCCACGGCATCTTTTGGGCTGTGCTTGCTGTCGTATTCTCGACTGCAAAAAAGGACACTGTGAATTCGTAAACTTCGCCGACCAGTCACTTGGTTAAAATAAAACAAAATGCATCGAAAAGTCAAAATTAGTTAAGAACGAGAAATGCCGGCAAGTGACGTTTATGAACCAACCCCAGCGTACTCTAGAAAGTCATCATTTTTCGTCAGACCAATGTTGGACAGCTGAGATGATGTTAGATCAGGACCAAGTACCATGAGGGCAAAAGTCAAAGTTACCCCTTCTCCAAGTCTCGTCTACTCTGAAATGAGGTGCAAGGAGTTAAATAGAAAAAGGAATGTTTTCCCAGAGAGGGCAGCGTAAGGATCTGGCGGAAGAAGAGGACACTTAGAGCCATTAACAAACGCACTGAGACTCCATTTACAAAATTGAAAAAATTTAGGACCAAATTGACTCTAAATTAAGGGAGAGCGATTTCAAATTCCAATCAAGTGTCATCTGAAATCTGAAATCTATCAATCGGAATTATTTCTTCATTTTGTGAAATTTGAAATCTATGTTACATATCTTTAAACCGATCATATCACCAAGTTTTATGGTCGGTTCTTAGTTCTACTCGGGAACCAACAATTTCTTCTTTTTTTGTTTTATTTTAGTTAAGCAAAATGAAAGTGAATGTAACAACAAAAATAGAAGTTTCTCATTTGTCAATAATAACAATTCATAAAAGATGAACACGTAAAATAAAATAAATAATACAAAGTTTAAAATACATAATATAAAACCTAAATTGTAGAACTTCATTTTTTAATCATCCATGAAAAATTGTTCCAAATTCTAACCGCCGAAAATCAAAAGAAACAACAAACATAATTAATGACTTAATAATTTTTCAAATTAAAATCACTATTAATTAAACTAAAATAATTATTACAAAGCCTCGCAACATATATTCAATCCACTTCAACTCATGAAATCTATTTAGTGATGATAATCTCCTCTTTAAAATAATCCATATCTTAAAAAAAAAAAGTAAATAAAGTATTCACTTATTAGATATATAAAGGAATTACAGTATAAAAATATATAAACATCACATTACCTAGCTCAAACTTTTCATCACTTAAACAATCTGTACAAGGTTCTTGGTTTGATTCTCAGTCCAATTCCCAGTCCTCAATTCTCAAATCTTGATTCCACGAGGAACTGGGAGCTAAATGGTATATTCTCAAGTCCTAAAAGTATGGAACTGAAAATCAAACTACGTCTCACCAAAACCTAGGATCAAACTAGAGTCCACCACTCGGTTCTTTAATTTGCGATTTCATTTTGGAACCATGTTCACCCCTAATTAGTATAATAGATTTAGGATGAATTCATAACTATCTTAGTAAAAATATATAAGAATCTGCGAGTTAGTCGGATCAATAAACATGTATCCAATTGCAATTTTGCCAGTGAATATACGGAGTTGCTTGCAATTAGAGAAATTACAAATTCATATGATAAATATGTACCTTTGAGGTCTCGTATAGTAAGATATGAATTGGAAGCAACTCAATTGCCATTGGAGCCACGAGCCCCGGGACAACCTAGTAGCCAGCCCGATTCATGATCGAGATTTACATCGCTCCATTACATTTGCAACCTAGTGACGCATGCCATTGGTGGCGAAAGTTGAAAATCGCTTTTTCACGGTACAGGCGCTGGATCCTCTGGAGTTGCAGCGGTAAGAATGGAGTTCAGAATTTGGAGACACCAGGGTGGGTACACAGGAGCTTGTAATGATTACGAGAAGATTCCACGCCCTGCCCTGCAGCCAAGAAAATCTACTCTGATAGAGAGCCGTCCTCTTTCTCCGCTCGGCCTTTCACTTCGTTTCACCCTTCTTCTTAATGGTCGCCATCAGCCTCCTCGACTGGTACCTAACCTCTCTTGACCGGCGACTTGCAATGAAAACCTGAAGACTAATTTGTTCCTGGTGCATGAACCAAGAAGCCACTTAAGCTGAGCTTAATTGACTTTATTCATAGGGCGGCATACGGGGACAAATCCTGTGCCCAGGTGCGTGGAGGCCAAACGGGAAAAGTGCTCCCAGTACGATCCCAAGCACAGATAAGACATGCCCTCTATGGGGACTACAGTGCACTCCAAGCACTTCTAGTGTTCCTTCATCTTTCTTCGCCTAGTCGGAGGGCAGAGCAAATGTTCCTACAATTGATGCCGTCTGCTAGAAGACTAAGAGCATCATCTCTATATAGAGCCATGAACAAAATGTAAGTCGGCCTAGTGCCCTGCCCCGCCAGCACGAGCGACTCTCGAGGCATCCACAAGACCGCATCTAAAGAAAGGTCTTTGCTTTTCGACAACAGCATATGATGTCACTTATCTACCATTAAGTTGCCGCCACACTTGGCTCTCCTTCTTCAGATATGGATGAAGTATACAAGCTAATCCAAGCAGACTTGAAGGATTCATCACCAACATCTGCAGTACATCCAGAACAAAAAAATTTCGACTCTGCACATTCGCAACATATTTTCACCGTAAGAAATCCCCGTGCCTTGACAATTACGAAAACTGTCCATTGAGAAATTCAACTGCTCAGTATACTGTTTACAACATTCTTAAGTAGAGATTAGCCGCCACTTCTTCTGATGGCACTGCTGCTCACAGATCCAGGGCAAGGCCCATGATAATAAAGATCGTTCAATTGTTTCACTTACAAGTTTGTCAAACCAGAACGGGAAACAGAAACCAAAGGGTGGTAACCATTCAGAAGCTAACTCTATAACTTGGCCAATAGACAACATAACCAGAAAGCAATTAAATTTCGGTGTCCCGACACCAATTTAATTTAATGCTAAACTAATATTAAGAGCTGCTCAGATTTCGTGACGAGCTCTTGTATAAAATCCATTTTTTCACACACGAATCCTTCCAAAATTGACATTTTTTTAATCAAATACTCAGAGAGAAACTTCCGCATATGCTAACTTGAACTGCTCGACAAACTACACACTACATCACTGAGTCAATCAGAAACGGCAGCAAAACTTAAAGCACGGAGAAGCTAAAAGAACATGGTATTAATCATAATCATTATTAAACGAAACACCTGCATATCACGCATAAAACACATAAACTATCGTGGATAATCTATATTTAGATACAAATATACCAACCGACTGAATTCACTCAAGAACAATTATCGCATCTAACTCACCATCAACTCAGCAATTAACTATAACTTGTCCAAGAGTATCTTTGGACCTTCATAAGAGAACAAACGGACTGCATTTTTACAGCTGAACTCCACAAGATCTTCTGGAGGCATGTCTAGCAAAGACAACATGATTAAGCACCGCATGAATGTTTTCCGGATGATTCAGAGATTCAGTTGGAGATGTAGACTAGGAGCTTCCTTCATCAGTGGGACTCACACTAGAACGGGCACCCTAATCGATAACAAATGTGAGGTTCATTGGCAACGCATCCAGAGCATCTGCTTCCAATAAAATTCTATCAACAGGAATTGTTTTCAACGTCTTCTCTGCTTTCTACTAATTCATTGACATGAGAAATCCTGAAATTGAAAAATGAGCTCCTATTTCGACAAACTGAGGAACCATTTCAGCCGAACCTAAATAGGAGTGGAGAATGACATCGGGAGGAAAAGGCCCCGTCTGTTTTAATATCTGAAGAAGATCACCAAATGCACGGACACAGTGGATAGATGCTGGCTTTTTCAACTCTTTCGTGAGTTTGAGCTGGTTCTGGAACACTTAAATCTATCTTCCTTCCAAGAGACCCTTTGTCCAAACCAATCTCTCCGACCACAGCAGAAGGAGTTGCCTCATAAAATTCTCTTCATGTCTTGAATCAATTAGGGCTTCTATCTGCAACAAACTACGGGCATACGCAAGATCCTCGCTCACCTGCTTCACCAGACTGAAGGGCTGACTCAATTAATTTCGGTGCCATACGCAAGATCCTCGAGTCTTGCAAGTGGCAACGGGCATCAAACGCTTTCATACCTCTGTTATGCTACAATGTTGTCCCCCTTTAGCAGAAGTTCACTTCTACAAAACACTAATTTTGCACAATTGTGATGAGCACGGAGTGTCAATATGCCTCGTGATCATGCGTCCATCCAACCAAGACTCCTTTTCAGGCCCTGTTATAGATCCAACGACAAAGAAGTCACGTTTGAACAGAATGAAGCCTCTAATAGTTGGAACTTATTATGATTCACATTGTCGTCATTGGCAATATGCACAGATGAGTGCAAATGAGAAACGCTACAAAAAGAAAAGACAACAGAGGTGCTATGAGGTGTCCAAATTAAATTTATTCTTTTTCAGAAACCCAATCATAGAGCTTATCTGGTAAATAGAGCAATGTGACAAAAGAAAGGCTTGCATTCTCACTCCAGAACCTACGCGCTTTCCGGTGGGTTCAAAGAATGTTTCACATGTATCTTTCTTTTTCTATTGGGTGAACATCCCTTTCGCAATTTCAGTGTTACAGCATAGTTGATTCCAAAGTTGCACCTGTTACAAACATGTACAAACAAAAATCAGTGCAAATTGCCGAGCACTCGGTGTACGTGATACAACAAACCCGGTGGGCATGAAAACTCCCATGAGTAAAACAACGAATAATCAGAATTAAACCGAAAGGAAGGAACAAGAATAACCGAGGCCTTCATCGTGAAACTGAAGAGGATATTAACTGCTTGAGGGATTTTTCATGGAAGTGAGGACTAGAATATCTAAAGTCAGGTCTCAAGCTGAAGTCGCTCTTATATCTTGTAGATGAAGACGTACATTCTATTTCACCAATCGAGTTGCGGGCATTAAACGTGACGAAAGGGCTAACTTGTACAAATCTTTCCATTTTGCAATTCAATCCGATGTTTGTTTTTTCTATAACTACATGATAAATAAACATTGATAAGCGAACATAACATATTGATTAACCTAAATGCATACGGTATCTACATTACATGATGTCATACTATCACCAAAAGAACATCATCCTTCTAATTTCCATCACCACTTATTCACAGTGCGTATTGACATCTCATGACCTCCGTGCCACAGTATAATCACTTCATTAACTATTATAGTCCAACATGCTTTGTGATGTAGATGACGACTCCCGCAACAAAGAATAAATCTTTAGGCTTCATAGCTAAAGCTTCCCAAGCGTCACACTTAGTGAAGTATTGCATCACATAATCCCAAAGCAAAAAATTGCCAAATTCAAATAATCATCAACTCTAGTCAAAAGAAAGAATTACAACCATATTTATAGACTCTCTAAAGTACTACTGCAAGTCAAAGTATATATATCCTAACAAAACTAGGAAACAATAAATCCAAGTCCCACTAGGAAGAGAAACATATTAAAACCCTTCCATTCAATTAAGAAGATTCCTGATTAATCAAAGAGAATAAACAGCAAAACTTCATTGCACACCTTTTGTAAGTCTTTAAAGACTTCAGGAATTTTTCCATGCAAGCGAAAGGCCAAATATCAAAAGTCAGGTCAAGCTCAAGCTGAAGCCACTCTCTTTATAGCCTAACGTGTACAGACTCCAAGTACTGAATGAAGAACTTAAGAGAAACCATGCCAGCAATAGCAGCTCCTCAAAGGATGAGAACTTTGATGACTAAGCATGTTGGACTGTAGAAGTTGATGAAGGGATTGCAGCTAGCTATGGTGTTCTCTTGATAATACTATGGCCTAGACATAATTAGATATGAATATGCACTATGTATAAGCGATGTTGGAAATTAGAAGGATGATGCTGTTGCAGGGATCTCTGTGACATTCCATAAGTTATGACATCATGTAATGTATTGGTGGTATATAATTTAGTAATATTAATATACTACGTTTGCTCATCAGTGTTTATTTATCATGTTCTAATGTGGAAGATAAACATGCTAATGTTTGTCTGCATCTGCAACCTATAAGTTTCAGAAAAATAATGCGGTAGCATACCCGAGAAAACAGGGAATAAAATCTCCCAAGAGTTTTAGCAAATATAGTTATTAGGAAACTTGATTGTTTCAGAGGACAAAATGTACCCACATGAATTTTTGGAGAGTAAAGAATGAAGAAAGATCGAATTAGCATGTGGAACATGCTTGAAGAAGGATTTTACCAACTCCAACAGTGGCAATGCACCAAACAAAGATAGGAAAAAATTCCAACACAAAACTGGGTATCCGTTTGGATCTTCTACTGTCATATTCCTTGAAGTCGGATTTTAGCATTGCAAGAAACTGAATGACATGTTAAATCCAATACCACTTTAAAGAATGCCATCAACATGTCAAAGTATGAGAAACGGCTTACCACATCAATTCAACAGATCCAGAAAACAAGTTGACTCACCACTCAGAGGCACGATAAAACGCAAGGAGAGGAAGGCGGATAGCAAAACCTCATTCTCTTATTTTGCCTCAATTTCTGGAGAACAGCGTTCTTGTCGGTGGAATTCTCGGACGCAATGAGAGAGCTCTGGAAAAATTTTCAATGGTGGAGGGAAAAGGCAAGAGAAATTTTTGCTTTGAATTCAAACCCGAACAAACTCAAGAACGTATGAACTGGACAACATGAACCTGGGTAAAACTGCAAGCTCTTGGTTACAAATTGCCAGCTCCACTTCGTGAAAGCGTAATAGGACCTCCCATCCTCAAAGCACCAACAAGCCCCGGCAAAGAAGCTCCAGTTTCTCCACCGACGTGTAGTGAAATCGTCTGCGAGTCTGAAAAGGAAGGAAAAGTAACTGTCTTGGTACGGCCACTGGGCCCGAATTCAGAGATTATAGTTACTTGGGCGGGGGTTAGGATGTGCCACATTTGCATTTAAGTTCTTTAAATTCCCTTATCATATAATCTTTGGAAACATGTATGGGGTTTTTATTTATCAAGAAAGGTAATCAGGAAAAAGGTTTGCATCTTACTATGTCAAGGTAATGACTCCGTGTGTGAGCATAATAATGATGGGGACATGCAACATGTAATGTAAGATTGTGTCATAATAGCTCACGTGTATTGTGATGTGTAGTGTAGTGACGCGTCGTGTCGCATGTGGACATACCACGGGATGATTTGTCCTGTCACGAGATGTTGCATGGCGACATGGATGCACTCCTCCTAGCTCGATGTTTATAGCTTGACAGGAAGTTTTGAAATGATGAAGCTATTTTCAATATTGGGCTTAGTTGGGCCTGAAAAGGATGTAGGGCCTTTTCAGCCTATTCAATATAATATCAGGGTTTGGAAAGCCCAGCATTAGGGGTGTCAAAAACCGTCCCAAAAACCGAACCGAACCGAACTGAAAAATTTGGTTTTTTCGGTTCGGTTCGGTTTTCGGTTCTCATTAAAAACCGAAATTTTTTTATCGGTTTGGTTTTTATCGGTTAACTAAATCAAACCGAACCGATAAAATCCTAAAACCTTATTTCAGTTCGGTTACTTCTTCCTCGATGACTCCTCTCTCTCTCTTCACTGAACACTCGCCTGCAACCCTCCTGCCCGAACCATCGCCACTGCTACGACGAGCCCCTCACCGGCCTTGAGTCCACGATGGACTCATCTCCCGAACAGCAGCTTCTCTTCCACGCCCGAGCCTCCACCAAGCCCCACCGCCTAGACCAGCCGAGAAGCATTACCGGCGCCCCAACCTCCACGTCCGACCACACCTGGTGCTCAGCGAGTCACGGCCGACAACCTCAGCTGTTGCCGGAACCCCCTTGCCCTCGCTGGCCTCCTCACTTTGCCCAGAACACCCAAACGGAGACCCAATCTAAGGTTTCGACACACCCCTACCATCCGAAAACCACGCCTCAGCGATGCTTGCCTCCATTTGCTCGATCAAAGAAAGGGGCAACGACAGCCACGAACGAAACAACACAACGAGAACGAATATTCCCCACACAAACTTTCAGATCCAGTTCGGGCATTATATCAAACAATTGGGGCGTGCTACTATAATGAGGGATTTTTGGGTCAACCGAAGCTCGACCCATACTGGGACTCTCGACACGCGACGAGGAAGACATCGGAAACAAAACACGGGGCGACGCCGGCCAGAGCTCGAGGGAACCGGACGGCCAGGAGCTCCGGCCCGGCGCGCCCAAAACAGGGCAAGAGAAGGGGCGAGCTTACCTATTCAGCTCACGGGCGTCGCCAAGAAGGTCGTCGTTTGGTTCGTCAACGGACATAGTAACCAAAAAACTGAAAACCAAAAACCAAAAACTAAAAACCAAAAACCGAAAAACCGAAAAACCAAACCGAACCAAACTAAACCGAACCGAAACTTCGGTTCGGTTCGTATTCGGTTCGGGTCTCATTCGGTTCGGTTCGGAAGTTATTTCTAACGGTTCGGTTCAGTTCGGTTTTTCAAAAAAACCGAATCGAACCGAACCGTTGACACCCCTACCTAGCATGCAGGAGCATTGCCCAACAGAATACCGAGTAGCTCTTGTTTTCTTTTTTATATGCACGAAAGCGTATCCCTTGTTGTTGATACTAAAAAATGACTAACTTTTGGAATGGATGAGTAATAGGCATAGTGGATAAGAATGGAATTTTGTCAAGCAGAAGTGAACTTGATCTTATTGATAGCAAAGGACATCAACAATAAAGAGTGAAAGTTACCCACCCGTGGGCAACGCAAGTGGTATTCGCTCTCTCCTACAACACTGCGGTCGAAAGTTTGAATCCCCTCGTTGTCAACACGATTGAAGTGGGGGGCCCTGGCGATGGGTTGCTGGGCCAGTCTTCCCCGAGGTTTATGTCTAAATGGTGGCTTGCGACGACATCCGACGGTGCCATTGGGCATCGAAGGGAGGTGTGACCCCGATTAGCGTAAGTGAAAGGGGGTTCCGGCGGTTCCTCGGTCACCGCAAAAAAACACACACACACACACACAATAAAGAGTGAAAGTTGTCGACAAGAGTCATCGCCAAGACTAGAAGTTGATCGCCGAAGTGATCAACAAGAAGATGTTCCAAATTTCAGCTAAGTGTGAGTCTACAAACCTCTCGATTGGAAGCAAAGATGCAAGATCACTGTTGGGATCATCGGATCCCCGAAAACGGATTTGACACTTAAAACCGAACCCCTAAATCAATGCGGAAGACAAGCTCGGGAAAAGTCACGTATCACCGATCGTAAAGCACATCACGGATTCGAGCGTACCTTGTTAGCCATAGATTAGACACCGATGCCGTAAAGAGGAAGATAATTCAGCCCTGTTCGATCCGATGACGACAAATCACCGTGAAGGAAAGACGGAGTCGCTTCTTGACTTTGTTCTTCGTCTTAGAGAGAGAGAGCACTTTGGAAGAGAAGGAGAACATATGTACTAAATGCCAAAAGGTATGTTCTTTCTCTCTCTCATCCCTTTTATAGGTCCCTCCTTCCACGGGCTTTATTCTTGTGGGCCGGGCTCTTAGGCCCATCATGGGCGGACGGGCCTTAAGCCCATCTTATGAAAACCATCATCTCCCACTCGCACATGGTGGGCCAAAACCAACATGGGCGGATAGACCCAACTTAGGCCCATCAATTGAAAATCCATCAACTCCCACTTGCATGGTGGGTCAAACAAAATCCTCTTTTCCTCTTTCAACATTCATACCGGTGAATAATCCGTGCGACCAGCATACTTTGAGAGCTCGTTGCTATACATCTGTTAGGAATATATAGCAGCTCATAATGGACATCACTTTCCGAGTAAATTTAGTATGCAGTACCCTAGATCGATCGATCACATTTATATCTCTCTTAATCTCATTTAAACAATGATATATATATATATATATATATATATATTGTATTCACAATTATGATTATCCCAAAGACAGTCATAATTGGTCGACCTGTGAATACAAAACCACAATGTGATTCTACAAATCCGATTTTCGGTGAAATATCTTTTTGAATACGCTTGACGAGACATATTTTGTTGATATGAGAAAGCTTTGATGGCGAGGACCAAAAACCAACAAAAGATAGGCAATGCTATTGGAAACAACAATCTAGTATCAAATGAAATTGTTGCACATTCCGAATCTTCAATTGCTAACAGAGCGGCAAAAGAAGGTTGACATGAGGGAATTGATTTTCCCAGGCATCTTACTCGAGCAATTAGTATTGGGTTTAATTGGGAAATTATTAAGCACGTTCATAGGAAACCTTATTATGCATGCGTTGATAATTAGCCTTTTCCTAGGTTTTAAAATTTTCAACTTTAGCTTTTTTTTTACTAGCGAAGATGAACAATCCGACTATCGAGCAATTTATTCAATCCATAGCTCAATGTCGTGAAGCATGGATAAATAAGATTTGAGACTTAGAATTTTTTTTTTTTTTTAGGTGTGTGGAAAACTGCTTTCATTTGGTACACTAAATTACCACCTAATTTGATCTAAAATTGGGCAAAGACGAATAGACAACTTCGTTATTAGTGTTATATAATGATGCTTGAGGTTTCATTTGTTGACTTGGCCACACTTTAGATGCCTCATTTCATTCTAATAAATAAATAAATAAATAAGAATTCGTGAATTTGGCTCAATGGGTTTTAACCTATGAGAAAGATTTGAAGGTGAAGACTTTGTCGATTTATTTCGATTGGCAACAAAAGCGTCTAAATATGGACAACTACTTAAAGATAGAGATAGATGACCACATGAAAACTTTACACAAAACATGGCTTAGAAGGAAAGTATGAGTTAGAGGATGAATTTGACTAAGATGAAAATATTAAAATAGTTGTGGCAAAAATGGAGATTAAGCCTCGTTGATCCTTAAAGCGTACCAAAATAAAAGAAACAATAATGGTGAAGGATAAAAATTACTCAAGTTTACTCGTTTCATATTAATAAATCAGATGAAATTTTCAATTTACTTTTCAAAGGTTGCCTAACTAAATTAGTTGAAGGCCAAGTAATTCCAAATGAAGAAGACCAAGTAAACCAAAAATATTTGGGAAAAATTCAAATAAGGACTCGAAATACCATCATTTTCTTATAAAATGATTCAAAGTGGACTTTATTTCAAATGAGAGCTTGAAGTACTCAACTTTGTTTAAAATGAGGGCCTGTGCTCGCCGATCGAAGAGCATGTGATATTTTCGATGATCAAATTAAGGGCATTTTCGTCCAAAAAAAATTAAATGAAAAAGGGCCCAATTCTAACATTAAAAATCCCAAAACCCCCCATTCTCTTCTTATATTCTCCGACCCCCATTCATCAATCGATAGGGAGCTGGCGGCGTGGGACTAGGTGGCAACATGCGATCAAGCGACGGCAATGTTGGGAGCGTGTGATTGGACAGTGACAATGCTTGAAGCGTATGACCGGCAAGGCGCCAGTGACAGCGATGGCGATGGCGACGGAGACAACACTGGGGGTGTGCGACCAGGCAGTGGCGGCAACTGTGACGACCTTCAAAGGTGAGGTATTTTGAAAGAAATTAAAAGATTCCACCTCTTAGGGTCACGCAAAGCCTTCGCCCCTAATTCAAGAATTATTTCATTTGTGTCTTCCATGATTTGGTGGAGGCTCGGTGGCACTAGCGACGTGTGATCGGACTACGGCTGTATAATCCAAAAGAAATCTCTAACAACCAACCCAGCCATGGCCAATTCGAAGGTGGAGATGGTGTGTGACTTGCTCAATGGAGGATCAATAGCTTCAGATCCTTGTCTTACAAAAAATTCAAGTCTTTCAAGATGAGTATTCTATTGATGAGTTAACTGCATTTGTAAGGCAAATTTCTAGATTAACTTCCTTGAAAGGATTTGGCATAACTTGAACTGCATAATGATTGCAAGTGATATCAATATATAGTATTCATAGTGATCAATTTGTTTCTTTATTGTCATATATACTTAGAAAATTTGTCTTAATATTTATATGTTGCGTAGACGGATTCAAATGTCAATGTGACTCTACTTTGGTAACTAAATTGTTGAATGCTGGTTGTCTGCATCTAAATGGTTCTGGAAAATCAAGAGTCTTTGTCTGTGTTATAGAATTCTTTTTTGCTATAAATGTGGCTTGATTCATGATTTGTTTTTGCAAGTTAATCTGCATTGCGTGATTCGTGATGTACACAGACAAAAGATGTTAAGAGTCTTTAAGAAATGTCATTGATCTACTTGAAGTAATTAATGGCATGAACCTTGAAGGTCTTCATAAGAGATTGGAGAACGGTAATTTGGCCCTTAATGAATTGGCGATTACAAAAAGCAGGATAGGTCAAGACTTCCTCAATGGTATTGATGAATGTGGTGCATATGCTATCCGATTTGCACTTGTCTCTTACACAACTCAAGTTTATGCTTCTCCATATGTATGTCTGCTAGTCCATGAGTTATTGAGGATTTCTAAAGAACAATCACCTCCCGCTCAGTTCCTAGTGTATGTTGGCAGACTTTATAATGGATTTTGAGTGGAACATTCTGCTCATTAACTGCTTCTTCTTTTTTTCCCTTTTATCGCTTCAAATTATGACTTCCTCTTGTGGTTCAACTATCGAAGTTTGTTATCCATCTTCTTATGATTACTTTGATGCTAGCAGTTGAACCTTCAAATCTTAGGAAGGTATCATATGGTTACAACTAGCTCCAGTAGCTTGTCATGTTCATGCGTAGTAACAATTAGGACTTTCTGCATTGAGATTGTGCCTTGGATAGTAACTTAGTGGAAATTGTATGCAGCTTTTGTATCTAAAAGCTATTGAAGGTGGTGCTGTAATAAGTGCAAGCAAAGTTTTGCTTATAGCATAGGTGTAACATCTCGATGTTCGACCAACGAGAAATGGCTATGAATCTGGTGTGCCAATGGCAGGGATAGGTCATGGATTGTTCCAAGATTTGACCATGTAATGATCATGGATTGATCAAGGGAACGGTCATGGACCAATTCCATGACCACGATCATGGACCCGAGCAATTCAATCAATGGATGACTACCCGACCGTCAGGGTTGATTGAGGGATGGTCACACCCACCACGGATCAATCGATGATCATAAATCCGTCCAAATAGTCATGTTCTAGTCGCGAATGATTCTGCTCAGTCATGCACCAATTGTGGACGACCATGATTCGACTCAGTATGACCGTGTGTTAGGCACGAATCTAAACGATCTCAAAAGGTCATATGACAATAGGGAGTCGGTCTGGATGAAGCCTACGGCTAATCTAGGATTCGATCCGATTAGGTGGAGTCGATCTAAGGGTCAGTTGTTGAGCCCGTGCCCTAGGCCACCAATCTAGCCAAGAAAGGCAAACTTTGCCTACGACAACCACACTGAGGGAGGCTTAGCCACGAACCTCGGGTGTATTGGAATGGTCGTTAGGGGATGTATACAAAAAGCCCTTGCCCAGTCCCGATTGCATTTCCAATGGCCTAGATCCTTCTAGATTTGGCCATGATTACCAAGGATTTACCTTAGAGATTAAGCAAAGAATTTAGGCCAAATGTCCCAATAAAAGTAAGACACCTTGGAACAAATTATGGCTATCCTATAGCCTTAGTGTTACCTTATCTTTTTAGGATGCCACCTATCCATTATGACTTGTCCCTTAATAATGAGCTAGGTGCTCATGTGGCCCAATAAAAAGGAGACAAACAAACCTTTAAATAATTACACTAAGCCATTAGATCTCCACCTCATAAAATTAGGTGTTCCACCTTCCCAAATAGGTGTGCCACCTTACAACCTAGGCTTGCCACATCAAGGTCATAGCCAAGTCACTTAAGAAATGTGATTGAGCCTCTTGGATTAGTAATAATGAGTTTGGTGCCTATAAATAGGAGGGGCTCCCATTCATTCCCATCATTCTAAGCTCTCTTGCCATTCACGCCTACCCTCGTACCACTAATTCATCAAGCTATCCAAGCTAATTCTTGAGATTTGCCAAGGTAAGTAAGGTTTCTTTTTCTCCTCTAAGAAGCTAGATCCCATTGTTGAGACTAGCTAAGTGCTCACCTGTTAAGCCTTGGGTGATATGAGATATCTTTTGTTTGATTTTGTTTGCAATTGTACATGGCCATGTGCTTGAGTCGTTTACATATGGAATGAAACCGAGGTTTGTCTGGGTTGAGTTCATCGCAAGACAAAGTCACCCAAGCCATAAGGCCTTGACTTGGTATAAATAGGATGCTGGGTCCAAGTCTCGCTTGGTGCGGGGATCGCCCAAGATCGTGAGGTCCTAAATCGACATTGAGGCTTGTCGATTCTATACCTTGATCAGTACGGGGATCATCCAAATCCACGAGGTCTTGGTAAGGCACCATAGCATGCCGATTCTATAGTTAAAATTGGTGCGAGGACTTTGCGCTTGGCATTGAATCAAACCACAAGCCGAGGGTCATTCATGGCACAAGTGTATTCACGAGTCGAGACCAAGGTCTGTCAAGCTTAGGATTTTCACTAAAGCGAGGTGTACCCAAGCCTCAGGGTATTGGATCAACATTGAGGCATGCCGTTTCCAAGCCTTATCCGGTACAGGGATTGGCGCCAAGTGATTGATTCAAATTACGGACCAAGAATTGTTCCCGACATATTTATTAGTGAAGTACAAGAATTCATGACACAAAATGAATGAGCATGTCTTCGGGCCATGTATGTGTCAGTTAAGAGAAAAGATCAGAATCGGCTTGCATGATGCATACGTGCATGCATATAAAGAGGAAAAAACGTCCGTCCCCACACAGCATTGGGGACGATGCCTCGTTCATTGAATAGGATGCCTCAGTTGAGTCGTGATGCTCTGATTGAGTCAGGATGCCTGGGTTATGAACCTAGAAGCCTCGGAAAGTTAGCCCCAAGAAGTCTCGGTTGAACTGAAATACCCTAGTTGAGCTAGGAAACCTAGCAAGAAGCTGAAAGTCTCGGTCGAATCGAGAGGGCTTGGTCAAGCCAAGATGACGGTAAATGAATTTACATGAATGCCGATTATGCATAAGCATGATATGTTGATGTGTTCATTGTTAAGCCGAAGGTCTCTTACATCGACATCATGGGTTGAGTCAAGGCATGTCAAGTAATTTGTTATTGATATGTTATTAACACTATTTGCGAGTGTTGTACTTGTTAAGCTTTGATGATGAGATGTTTTCCTAGTAGAGAACTAGGAATTTTGTTTATTGAGTTCCTATGATTCACTCCCTCATCTTTTAGTCTTGTAGGCATGGAAGTCTCAAGTCCATTTTTGGGAGCTGTGGTCATGCTAGAGGAGATAGGAATTTCCCTAGCCTATATAGAAACTTTTAGTGTGATGAAAAAGAGAAAGATTACCGCCATCATTGCTGCCATCAATGTTGGATTTCACCACATGCCCATGACTTATTGACATATTACTTCAATCAGTGTAATCGTTTTGTCTTGGACAAACGAAGCAACTTAGGAAACAAACCTTCACATAAACAAAAGAATTTAGAGGATTAAGGAAAATAGGGTTTCGATTCATAGCTCCACTTCAGAAAACTAACTTTGGCCAAATTACGGAAGCATAATGAAAGACATAATCAAAACGATTTTGCATTAGGAGGGAAAAGGCTTTGGGTGAACCCTAGGAAGGGGAGTTTTCTCCTTTTACTTTCTTTCAATGTCCGTCAACCTTCGACTGTCATCATTGTTGCCGCCACTCGATTCACATTGCCACCTGGTCGCCCACCACTAATGCCCATCGGTGCTTGCTCCTGCAACACTTCATTGTTTTTCCTTTCTTTTAGTTTTGTTGATGAACATGGGTTGGAGGAGAAGCAAAGAACGTGGAGAAGAGAAGAAAGGAATGGAGTTTTGGGATTTTTAATTTTAGAGTTTAGCTTTTATTTTTATTTCAAAAAAAAAAATTGGACAAAAATGCCCTTATTTCGATCGCCAAAAATATCACTTGCTCGCTGGCCAGCGAGCTTAAGCTCCCATTTGAAATAAAGTTGAGCACTTCAGGTTATTATTTGAAATAATGTCCACTTTGGGCTCTTTTTTTAGAAAATTTTGGCATTTTAGGCCCTTACTTGAAATTTTCCCAAAATATTTCCAAGTGGCACCAACATAATTAGTTGTATAATTATCAGGAAAACATTAGAGGAGGCAATTTGGTAAGGAAAAATCAAATTTGTCAAATGATTGATGAATCTCAATAATTTAATTTAAAATAATCAAATAATTGATGAATTATTCATTCTTTTACAAGGGGACATTTATTGACACAAAAAAAAAAATCAACTCAAAATTAATGAGTAATCGTCTCCGTCGAAAAGAATGAAAATTAGTCAAGTAGCAATCAAGTTGATCTTATTGATAGCAAAGGAAATAAATAATGCACAATGAAATTTATCAATAAGAGTCCTTGCCAGGAGGACTAGAGTTGATTGATGATGCCATCGATAACTAGCTGCCTTTGGCTAAGTGTGAGTTTGCAAACCGGTCGATAGGGAGCAAAGATGGAAGATCGACATGAACATGTAACCGTCGATGTAGTGGAGTAGATATAATTGTCAAGGTAGTGGATATATTGCAACTTCTTGTAACCGTAGATTGGATTACAAAGTTTTTCTCATATTTAAATACTTTTGTAATTGTCGATTGTGGTTATAAGTACCCCAAATATACTTTTCGTAATGGACTGTCAATCGATCCAAAAAGACCCGCTCTTCATCTTTATTTTCAGTTTATCTTTACATTTCCAGTACTTTTACATGGCTGACAATAGTTTTAAGACATTTAGGGTATGTAGAGCAATATTTTTGTTCAAAAACAGTTTTTTCGATTTCCTGAACGAGTTTCTAAGAAAAAGAATGTATATGGTAATTGTACAAAATTTCTACTTGGAAAAGGAAAAGAACAAAAATGCATTTGGTACGACTAAAAATTTCTATTCCCAATTTCTTTTTACTAAATTATAAAAATATTAGTGAAGACTTAACAATTCATGTTTGGATAAAATTGGACTTTGGTGAGGATTTAAATATCAAAATATTCGAAAATGGCTTTAGAAAATCCAATGTAATAGTTAATCAAAGACAGATGGCTGGAAATGACAATAAAGAGTCCCACTAGTTTATAACTCACAATATTAGGAGATTGACAGTAAATTTTTAGGCATCACAGTAAACATGTGTATAAACCTTTTGAGCTTTTTAAGCTGTAAGAAGAAGAGCAAACGTTGCCTAGCGAATTGGGCAAGGACGGAACAACTTAGTGGAGGCAATCCTAAAGTTGGTGCGCTAGTCTGCACAAACTCATTAAACTTTCAAGCAAATGACATTGGAAATTCATGAAACACAGGCTTATTCAACTGCTATGAACATGAGACACTTGCTCAGAACCATCTAATTTTCTATTAAATTAAAATTGCATATGATCTGAAAAGATGTCTCTAATAGAATATTAAAGGAAGAAGACGTCTTCTTTTAGTGGAGTCACCAAGTTTTCGCAACCTAATATTATCTCTAAAAGAAAATGATAATAAAAAACCCATATAGTGAAGCCCTAAGAGTTTATTCGATTTTGAATCCAATATTCATCAAAATATTTTTACTTTTTTATATGCTAAACTACTTTTAAATCAGAATTAACACTAAAATATTGTAAAACTACTCAAAATCTAATTTGTAATTTTTTTTCCTAAAATTCTGAATTTTTTATATTTTTATTTGGAAAAAGGGGACTCATATCAAGTTGGGATACCTGGCCTGGATGTGGGTTTCACATGGATCTTGAGTCAATTGTGTGAAGATGAGCATTATGTTACATTGAACTTTTTTCTATAAAATGACCTTGTTTCTCTTTTTATTTCTAGTTCTCAGGAACAAAAAGTAGAATTTTTTTTTTTTACTTTTTATTTTGGTGCAAATATATTCTCTGACTGGAAATAGAAAAGTTAATTGATATAATATAGATGGATTTATGTTCACAAAAAAAAAAGATAAATAGAAACGTTACCAAACACGCCTTTAAATTTCTTCACATTTACATTTTCAGCCCAAAAATTAACAAAGGACCTTACACACTCTTTGATGACTCACTAATTGATCCATTATACTTGAAAAATATTTCTTCGACCTA
This sequence comes from Eucalyptus pauciflora, assembly GCA_007663325.1. Taxonomy (NCBI): domain Eukaryota; kingdom Viridiplantae; phylum Streptophyta; class Magnoliopsida; order Myrtales; family Myrtaceae; genus Eucalyptus; species Eucalyptus pauciflora. Next base: position 1,323,889 of record VMYD01000281.1, read on the forward strand.
TTGGTTAAACAACTATCCATTCCCTACACTAGGTTTGCCACATGGCACAATCTTGTTTGCAAACCAAATTAATCCTCTCACTCTATATACCCCATCATTTTACTTATTTGGGAGACTTTTGGATTGAGGGTCATCTAGACATTACCGAGTCTATCGACTTCGGTATCTTCATACTTCAAAGACTTCGGTGGCGGATCAATTAAAAACTCACATGGCAAGCTTCTCGTGACACTACACCCCTTATCTATCACCGAGCACTTGAGTACATTATAATTATTTATTCCAACTCTCACGTCCTCTCTATTTTACCTAGCTATCAATATTACTCCTGCACCACGCTAACTTTCGCAAGATTAACCAAATTCGGGAGCAGATCTCTTTAACAAAAGTCAAATCTCTTACCTATACAAAAACCAATAGGATGGTAAAAAGCCTGAAGCCGAACCCAATACTGAACCACTGGGGTTTGCCCCAGTGGCCGTCCTTCCAACTTGGAAGAAGGAAGTGGGGGGTTCGAATCTCCACCTTCTCAGGGGGTTTAGGGTGGGGACGATATAGTTTCAAGAGTGGGTTTCAAATCTCATGCCCTGCAAAGAGGTAGGGCAAAAGTCTGAGAGTGAGTGTTAGCATAAGCATAGAGTAGAACCAACAAAAAAAAAAAAAACCCAACACTGTGTTGAGTGCATTATCACTTTTCAAGAAAGTTAAAGCTCATGTACGCTTGTTTATGCAGAATCGTGGCTACTTGACCGGAAAATCATTTTAAACTCGTTTCATGTCGATTTAGATTTTGAAGTGCGACTGTCCGTTTTGCAAACTATTTTGGAATTACTTTCTTTGGCTTGTTTAGGGAATTATTCCCCAGGAAAGTGCCGGAAGTTGTGAGTAGCTGAACTCCTTCCTCCAAATGTTCGTTAAAGAGTTGGTCGTCCTTCAAGATTCTCTCAAATCTTATAGTCATCGCCTTTATTTTTTTCTTTGTGTCTCGAATTCGTTGAAGTTTTGTTGCATAAAGATAAGAATGCCGATGTGGAATTTAAGAGATCATAAATGTGAATTTTGTACTATGGACGTTCAAGGTGAAAACTCATTCAACATTCACTACTAGAGTATCAAATACATAAATAAAGGCACCAAGTCTGAGTTATTGCGGAATGTTCAAAAGGATCCTTTGATGTTTTCTTGCAGTTGTATCTTTAAATCATATACTATTTTATTCAAGTTAGTCCTGAGATTAAAAAATAAATAGATTTCGCAACATGACCCTTAAGTTATTGCTAAATGTTGACATGTCATCTTATGTGACAAAAAGTTAAAAATAGTTTTTTTTTAAATAACAATTTGGAAAAATAAAATTAGAAATCACAGAGGGGTAGGGTACTGCAGCTGAGGCGGCAACACCGACAAGGAGCTAGCATCCGTCGTATGCTCAGCGAACCTGGCATGGCAGCCGCCGCCGCTGCCACCTCAGCTATCAAACACGAGCAATGAGAGAAGGGGATTCTCAGTGACCTATCAATCGAGGCAGGCGATGCAACGACCTTCGTTGGCCTCGCCACTCCTCACAAGGGCGGTAGCCCTCACGCAAACCTACGGTGGCGATCTGCTCAATTTCCAGTCTTATAGATCGGAGCCGTGCGGTCTGCCCTCGCTTGAATGATGCGTCAATTTTCTTCTGGTTTCGGGGTTTCTGAAGGCTCAATTTGTTAAATTCGCATTGTGATGTTTGGTTTCAATTTCAGTCCGATTACAGATGGAGAATGAAGAGATGGGCTGATTATAATTTCTAGGTTTTCTTTCTCCCTGTAAAGTGGTCAAATCAACTCTGGTTCATGATCGTCGGACTTTGTGCCCTGATCGTTGTACGTACCTCATAGGTTTAAGTTCTAGCTCATACTGTTCAAAAAAAAAAATCTAGCTCATGATTGGAATATATTGTTGTTCTTTCGTTAGCAAAAGGTTGGGGATGCCCGGACAATTAGCTCCCTTGGGAATTGTTGTAAGGTCTCGCGCTTATTATAAGATGCTTGGATTGAATAATAATTCTCCGATCTTTGATGCAGCCCACCAATATATTAGAAGCCGGGAAGTTTTTATATGTAAAGTAACAAATGTCCAAGACATAAACTAGTTAAAAATTGGCTCATGACTTAAACTTATAATCTTGAAATATGATATGACTCTTTTATACTTAAGCTTGCGCGTTCATTAGTATTTAATAGTTGTGCTTTCTGATTTTGGTTCTTGGATTCTGGTTCTAGTAGAATTCCAGTAGAGATTACTTCATGGAAGCGTGCTAGGTTGATGTGGACATTTCTTTCCTTATTTTTCTTTTATATTCCACGTCAGTAACGTGTTGGTAGAGTATGCTAATGAAGCCCTAAAAAGTAGATGGTTTGGAGAAGTAATGTTTATAAAAATACTTGATTGAACGTTTCTTAATAGTTCGAGGAATTTCAATGCCTTTATCCCTTAAATATAAGAAAAGTATTAAAACTTTGCAAACTGAAAGCACAATCTTAAGCACATTTGGTTTTTGTTTTTGTGGTAGTACTCACAATGTTTTAGTCCTCTAAGTTTCGGCATTAGTGCGATCAAATTTCTAAGAAATCAGAGTTGGAGCACAAGCTCGAGTTGATATTAAGTTACTATGCATTGTGATTATTATTCTGAATTAAATAAATTGAGAAAATTTCATAGTTGTCCATTGAATAGAGCCCTGAAATTATTGTCACAGAACCTTGATACACTTAGGATGAATTGTGACGCATTGATGTTTGCTGTCGGGAGAAAAAGTCTTTGGATAACTGCTGGATAAGAATACTTGACTCTTGCCACAAGGGGCAGTTAGTAATCCCGAGACTTTCACATTCAAAGGAGAAAGTTAGCAATAAATAAAATTCCTGTTTATTGCACAGTAAAAACCTTCTCCTTCGAAGGGTCCACATTAATGAGAAGGACAAGTCACCTAATTCTGGAACCACCCTAATAATTCAGAAATACGACGTCATCCTCTGCAAGCCCAAGCACGTGTCTGCTTCTTGCTGACTAAGCGAACCCGAGGTTGGTGGTTTCAAGAAGGAGGGGGAGTTTTCTCACGTTTGGTGCGTGCTTTGACTAGTAATGAGGATTAACTTCTCTACTTCTCTTTCATCCCCCGTCGGTGCAACCCTAGTCCGAATAGTCTATGGTGAATGAGGTCGTGTCGTATTCGTCCTTCTTACCTTCCATGTTTCGCTATGTCTTGTGGTCATTAGTTCTAAGATCTTTTCTCGTACGAGGAATGACAAAATTTGACACCAAAAAAAGAAAAAGAAAAAAGGAAATTGTTTTCTTCTCTTTGATTCACTCACTTCCGAGGGGGTTCAGAGCATCCCTAAGTGATGCTCTAGTCCAAGTGATTTCATCTCTTTATAAGCCATTTCTTTCCTCCTCCAAAATCTATAGACCGACTAAACTCTAGATCACACACTCAAATGTCTTTATTTTTATCCTTCAATTGTAACACGTCACAACTTCTTATAATTTTTTTTTTATAACTCTTATACAAAATGTCGTAACACCCACAAACTTGCTTTTGTGATCCAAGCAAGATTTACTTATCCTTATATCCTATGGCCATCGAGGGATTGATGTCCATTCCTTATGTATCCTTAAAAACACCATGTGTCAATCCTCAATCTTCCTAATAATGGATAAAACTATTATGTAATTTGGGACTTTACATTTACTTTTCACATGATCATAAATCTTGAATCTAATGAGAAGCACACATATGTGTCCAATGCATTTGAGCTTGAACTATATCGACCAGTTGGATCATGTAGGCCTCATGGGGCTCACATAATCTAATAGGTGAGATCAACTAAGCAGTCTTGTGAATTTTAATCCTTTTAAAGACCTCAAGAGATAGTTTTGATAGTAATATTTAGCTCAAAAACAAGAAAGTAATTCATTACATGCTTCAACTTCTTCTTGGTGCCAATTATAAAAGATCATATTACGATTGTTCTCTCTCTAGTCCTTCATCACAAAAAGTAATTAACTATTTTATCAACTTGCATATAAAAGGAAAAGAATAACAAATGAATTGAGTTAAAAAGAAGTAAAAAAGAAAACAAAAAAAATACTAAAATGATTTAAAAAGAAACCCAATAAATAATTTTTTGGAGGGGCCTGAGTTATATGCCCTACCTAAAAGAAGCTAAAACAATTAATTGGTCCTCTAAAGATAAGTGTATGAAGCTTGAAAAGGGTTACTTAAACTTTAAGGGTGTCAATGCAAGAACTTACGCAAGATGCTTCCGGATCTAAAAAGAATTTAAGTAATCGAAAGTCACCTCGAAACTGTTACAATTCCGCTGATTTCTTCTCCATTGAATGAATCTACGCCATCAGATTTCACACGAACCGTGTAAAAAGGTGTCATAGGAAAAGGTCTCGCCTTCAACAGTGGGGGATAAAGAAAAAGAAAAAGAGCGCAAAAATCAAGCCGACACATCGCCAATTATTACCACGGCCGACGACAAACGAAATAAATTATTTCGCAGGTCCTGATCTGGAGACTTGGTCGGACTCCTTCGGCTTCCAAAAGCAGACCTCACCAATTTGTTCTTTCTGGAAAACCAAGTCCATGTAATGATGCTGAGTTATCGCTGTAATGATTGACACTAGTCAATCCGGGTGCTGCCAATTGGAATCAGCTGTAGGTGGCTCGTCCCTCTCCGAATGCAACCACCCAAAATAAAACCGAGAAAAAAAGATGGGAAATCTTCTCGTTCGTTTCCTTTATTTTTATATTTATAAATTTTGTCGAGCATATAAAATTGTGTTCCATTTGGTTTTCGCGTGTAATGAAGCTCAAATGAACAAGGAAAAGCGACCCGTGGCCTGTAATTAGTTATAGGGTCGCTCGAACACATATGCCACCACCAGCTCCGGTCCAACCACCCCTTTGTGGTCTTCTCCCGACCCACCCTTTTGGCCCCACCTGCCAAAATTTTCTTTTTCACTTTCTCAATTTTTCTAGGGCAAGATCATTGATTCCCCCCCGTTCCAATCATAAATACCAAAAAATAAAGTAAAATCCGCCCCTTGCCAAGCTAATCTTGATTATTCCGGGGAAATTTAAATCGTATCAAAAGAAATCATATTAAATGGCGCATGATCATTCATGAATAATATAATATGGAAGGTGATTGTGGTGTCACCTTCACATATGTTTTTTCATTTCCACATTGCTTCCACACTTTCTCTGGTTCCTAGCTTTCCACCTCATTCTTTAAATCGAACCCCAGCTTTCTCGAGCCTCTACCTCTCCAGGATTCAAGATTCTCCATCCTAAGTCCTCGAGAGGGATCAACTAGCTCGACCAACCTTGTCGCATATTTCTCTCTGTCTGTCTGTAAGAATGAAGAGCAACAGCACCAACAACACAAAGCTCATCCTCCTCCATCCTTACATCCAGAAGCAAGGCGGCTCGAACCGGCTATGGCTCCTCGCCCTCGTCTCCTTCTTCACGCTCGCCTTCCTTGGAACACTAATCTACTCCCGGGAATCCATCGTTGCTGGTACGGCCTCGCGGGTCGCCTCGGTTAACAACCCAGCCATCTCCTCCGCCACCACCGCCGCCAACGAGCCCTTGCCGACCACAGTCATCAATGCCCTCATCCACTACGCCTCAAAATCAAACGACACCTACCACATGTCCCACAAGGACATCAAGCTCATATCGGATGTGCTCCGGAAGTGTGCCACCCCATGCAACCTCCTTGTCTTTGGGCTCACCCACGAGACCCTCCTGTGGAAGGCCCTGAACCACGGTGGTCGCACTGTATTCGTTGACGAGAACCGGTACTATGCGGCCTATGTCGAGGAGCGGCACCCGGAGATCGATGCGTACGATGTGCAGTACACGACGAAGATGAGCGAGATGACAGAGCTGATCGCGTCGGCCAAGGAGCAGGTCCGGGGCGAGTGCCGGCCCGTGCAGAACCTGCTCTTCTCGGAGTGCCGGCTCGGGATCAATGATCTCCCAAACCACGTGTATGAGGTCAGCTGGGACGTGATCCTGGTCGATGGGCCACGCGGGGACGGGCCAGACGCACCCGGGAGGATGTCGGCAATATTCACGGCCGGGGTGCTCGCCCGGAGCAAGAAGGGCGGGAACCCGAAGACCCACGTGATCCTGCACGACTACTACAGGAACGTGGAGAAGATCTGCGGGGACGAGTTCTTGTGCAGAGAGAACAGGGTCGAGTCAACGGACATGATCGGCCATTTTGTGCTGGAGAGGATGGACGCCCACAACTTCCAGTTCTGCGGCCACAATCGGACAGCTTCATAAGATTACATCATCGTCCTGAATTTTACCAAAAAGGGCAAAAGAAAAAAAAGAAAAAAAAAGTAAGTTCGTCATCATAGTCTTTCATTGCCATCATCATTCATGAAGCATAGCCACAGACAGAAGTCATTTGTTTGGTGCAGTCCACGCAAGAGAGAGCAGATGCGAAGGCAAAGCTGGCTATTTATCCTCATTCGATTGTATGAAAATTTAGGCATTTTGGGGTTTTTATTTCTATCCTCTTCTTTTTCTTTCCTTCCTTCATTTTTTTTCTTTTTGCCTTTTCCACTTGTGGAGTTTGGGAATAACGAAACCTTTCATCCCACACGAATTGTAATCTCTCGTCAAAAGAAATTTCGTATTGTAAATTTTTTGGGGCTTTAATCATGTTATTATCATTTTTCCTTTCTTTCCAATTCTTCTGTGGTGGGTGAACAAGGTCAACGCGATTCGATGCCTGCACCGAAACATGGAAAAAGACTAATCATTTGGCAATCATGCGTTTAGTTGTTCCTACGCCAACTTCAGCCCTTTGTTAGGAGAAGATATACATGGCCTCAAGGGGAGAATAAGTCAACAGATTGCAATGGAGACGAACCGGCATGGTCTGACCATATCGTAGGAAGATGAAATGAAGATATCGGAGCTCTTTTTGATGAGCTAATTATTGAAGGATTATTTCAGGAATGTGGTCCATTAAGCACGAATAAAGCACTTCAATTGATCCGCCACCTAATTATTTGAATTTTTTAAGATAGTTTCTTTCGCTAATTCTCCGTACACGTGTACTGGGAATCTCCCTCTCAACGACAGACTCGTCCTAGGCCAATAATGCAATGAAGAGGGGCGAGTAGGGACCGTCGCTCTTCCCCGACCGTCTAGTGTTTCGTGTAATTTCAAGAAGTAGATGCTATAATTCATAAAATTTTCATGAATTTGTTTGCAAAATCGCTCTCCATGCAGTACTACACCACCCGTAATATCGACAAAAGAAGTTGAACCCTAAGGAGGAAGAAGAAAGAATTGCCATGACTAAAATTTCCATGGTTTACAATTCTCTAAGTTGACCTGCTGACTTACTTTAATTGTTATTGTCTCGTGCCTCAGGATCTAAGGAAGCAAAGTAGAAACCTGAACACTAGGCACAAAACATGGAAGAAGAAGAAGAAGCATGTGCAATTATCCTATGCGTGGTGTGCACCGCTAATCGGAGTGGGGTCCATTTAACTTTAGGATTTTTCTTTTCTCTACAAAGGGTTGAGTTATTTTTTTGTTTAATTTCTTTAGGACGTGATCGAAGTCGAGAAATCACTCACGGAATTAACTTCGCTAATCTCTCTGGGCGTTCCTCCAAGGATCCCACGCCTATTGCAATAAGGATAAACTTTTTTTAATTCGATTTCGATATTAATCATGTCATTCGTTGGATTTCCTCAGGAAAAACTTTGAAATAAAAACGACTGTTTCATGAAGTTTAAGTTGGACGATTTGATTGGAAAAATTTTAACAGTACGTCGACTTAACTCAAAGGCAACAATTGGTTGACAAAAAAACCAATTTCCTTGGGATTGAGATCTTCTCGATTAAGAAAGTGGTAACTTTAATATAAGCTTTCCAGATAGAATCGTGGCTACTATCAATGACCTCAGTTCGAGGATTGCTCAATCGGAGTAATTAGGGTCTTCGACAAAGGTTGACGAAAGGTTTTAAGTCTTTTCTGATAAGAGAATATTACATTAAGGTATAAAGATGGAAAGATAAAATCCATTAAAAGACCCGAAGATGCAGAAAAAAGGGCGGATATGCGAATAAAGGCGGCAGTGTGAAAAGAAGTTTTGCTACTCGTATGAAGATTGATCCTTAGAAGGTACATGAAGTGATCACGCCCCCCCGGAAAAGCTGGAGTTTGAGCGATGATTCCAAAAGTTAAAGGGAGAAAAAGAAGGAATCCTACCAAACGAGGAAGAGGTCGGGAAGGAATTTCGAGGAAGGGGACGAGATTGAGCTCGAAGAAAACGGGACGAAGGGATGCTTCGTGGGAGAACTCGAGGAGGAAGAGTGAACCAAAAATGGCGGAAATAGGAGTAATGAATACAAAATGTGATAATGAGAAGAGACCTGCGTCGGACAAGCGTAAGAGATTCACACTCTGTCGATCTGAAAAAATACGAAGGAACTCATTAGGTTAAAAATAGAGTTAATACCTTGAAAACTCCAAATTAGTATATTTGTGACAATCAAAAATTAACTTTTTTAATCATGAAAAACTTCAAACTGATATATTTATAATAAATTTATCCTAAGTTAATTTTTTTTACCACTAGAAGTCCTAAATTGATATATTTGTAACAAATTATCCAATGTTAATTTTCATTAAATTGGATTAATATAACAAAAAATCACAAATTAGTATACCTTTAATAAATGAATGATAAAATCTTAAATTAATATACTCATCAACCGCGACATGTTATCAAACTCAATAATTCAATAATAAAATATAATGGAGATTAATAAAGGACAAATTTATGACAAAGCTTTTCCCTCGTCATTAGTGTGCAAACGAGGACATCAATTTTGCGCAAAACCCAATGATGGTCAAAGATGAGCCACGGGCTGAGGAAATGAGGAAAGCTAGTTTATAAATCAAAGGCTTGATCCTACTTGGAAGGGAAACATAGGAGAGAAGTCATATTAGACGCCAGTGATTGGATTTGACTACCACGTCCTCAATTTCTTCACAAAGAGAGATGGAAAATGGTTAATAATTGTGTGTTTGGTAATCATTCTATTCCTATAATCAAATATTCAGAAATGATTTTTTCTAATTATGTTTCCTATATAAGTTTTTGAGCATTTGAAAACATTTGTTTCCTATTCAAAATATCTATTTTTGGAATATAAATACGTTGGTATGACCCTCAAATTTTTTTTGTGACTTAGAATTTTTAAATTTTTAAGTAATTTTATTACATTTTTCTCATTTTTCTTTTTTTTTTCTTTATTCATTTTTTTTTTTGTCTTCTTCTTCCTTTAGCCAATCGCTGGCGAAAAGGAAAGGAAAAAAAAAAGCCTTGATTCTAGAATTGTTCCTGAGAACAAAAAAGTAATTCTTTTTCCTTTTTGATTATGTTCCAAATTTATTCTCGAGAATAAAAAAGTTACCAACGGATTTTTTATTTTCTTTTTTATTATTATTCTAAGGAAAAAAAGAATAAAATCTGGTATCGTTTGATACGTTACCAAACAAGCCATAAACGGGTAGTTTCACCCACATTTAGGAAGGATCATCTGTCGATCCCCTTGTTACAAAAATTAAGGAACCTTAGGCTACTAAAGGAAGTATAAGTATATCGGAAGTGATCATTTGAGGTATGAGACCTTTTCCGCTCATTAGCTGTTATTCTACCAATTTCGTCCAAAATTCACACTACTTGAGCATAAGAAGGTTGCAAAAATCCATTCCTCTTTTTTGGGATATAGATAATAACATGAATACAAGTATCTTTTACAATATAACATTGTCCATTGCATAACTATTCCAATGTCAACTCTATCAACATTAATCAAAAAGTGAACCGAATAAGAAATTTCCAACTTTACAGCAAGTTTCCCTGTTTATAAAATTTCTTGAAAATGGCAATCTAATGCAACACACTTATCATACGAAAAGCATTAAAATGTCAATCATCACTTTGTCCAATGTAAAATGGAAAAATTGTCCAGAAAATTTTAAACTTATTATATTTTTATCAATTTAAATCTAAACATTTTAATTTATTGATTGAGTTATCAACTTTTTCATATTCTGCCAAATGAATTCATTCAGTCAATTTTGATCGAAAATCACTAACGTTAACAATTTTATTGATATTTTAACATTTTTTTATCTTTTTATTTTTTCATTTTTTATTTTCTTTTTCATTTCTTCTCTTCTTCTTCACTTTTTTTTGGGTCGCTTAGCCCTTGCCAGTTGCGGACGGGGGCTAGGATGCCGTCGTCAGCCGTAGACAAGGGAGAACTAGGTCTGTGGGGCGAGGCGAGGGATAGATGTAGGAGTCGTCGGAGGTGAGGAGCTTGCAAAGAGGATGGTAGACATGGTCCGGAGCTCAAGGTGGGGGTGGCTGTGTAAGAGGTGGGCGAGCTTAAGGCAGAGTGAGTTGGGATCAACCTGCTTCAAGACCCTCCTTCTCCTTCTCCTCCTTTTTCTTCGTCCTTCATCATCCGCCATCACAACCAAGGGAAACACTAATTCACCATTGGCCTGGATCCCCAATCCACCCAGCTCCAGCAAGCACAACTCGCAGTGGTCCTTGGCCCCAATCCGTCCAACTTCGAAACCCTAATCTCCCACCCCATGTCCTCCTACAATGAGCTCCGATCTGAAGCCGATTCCCTCTTCAGCCTCACCAAGCAGATCGATCCCAACTCCCTCTCCCTTAAGCTCGCCCACCTCCTCCACAATTGCCCCCACTTAACTCCATGTTCGCCATCCTTCTCCGCAAGCTCCTCACCCGTGACAGCTCCTATATCTACCCCCTGCCTCACCCCGGAGTTCCAATCCTTCCTAGCCCGAGATCACGACCCCCACCCATGGCCCTTGCCGGCCATAGTAAAAGAAAAAGTGAAGAAAAAGAGAAGAAATTAAAAAAGGAAAAAGAAATTAAAAATTAAAAATTAAAAATTAAAAATTAAAAATTAAAAATTGAGAAAATATTAAATAATATTAAAAATGATCCATATTAGTCCGATTGTGCCACGTAGAATGGCCATTGTTAACGTCAGTAATTTTCAACCAAAATTGATTGGATGAATTATATTGGCAAAATGTGAAATGGTTTAGAACTTAATTAACAAAATTTGAAAGTTTAGATTCAATTGACAAAAGTGCAATAAAAAAACTTTTTAGATAATTTTCTCAATGCAAAATAGTTGGGTAAGGGGAGAATTACCAAAAAAGTCATAAACCTATTGCAATTGTGCCAATTCAGTCATAAACTTTTTTTTTTGGGCCAATTTAGTCCTAAACCTTTTTTACAATTGTACCAATTCAGTCTATCCGGCCAAAATTGGCCGGCCGGCGTTGACGTGGACGCCAGCTAGGGACAGCTAGCCGGCAAGGCAATTTTTTAATAATTTTTTTTGAATCTTTTGTCTTTTTTTGATTTTTTTTTCCCCACTTCTTCTTCCTCTGGCCAGCCGACGTGGGCCAGAGGCGAGAGCCAGTGAGGTTAGCCTCGCCGACCACCGGCGAGGCTCACCCCTGCCAACCACTGGCGAAGGCGAGCCTCGCCCAACGACGGCAAGGCCACCGTCGCAAGATCTGGCGAGGCTCAGCCTCGCTCAGCCATGGCGAGGTCGAGCCTCACCAGATATGGCGACGGCGGCCTCGCCGGCCGCCAGCAAGGACCGTCACTAGATCTGGCAACCTCTCACACTTCTAGTCGTCAGCGACCCGGGCCAGGGCCCTGCCGCCCCCTTCGGACTCGTTTGCACCCTCTCCGGGGACACCCTTGAGATTTGGTGACGTTCCTCGCTGGTGACCGGTGAGGCCACCGTCACTGGGCAAGGCTCATCGTCGCCAGGTTTGGACGGCGAACCTCGCCGTCCAGATCTGGCGACGCAGACCGCCGTCACAAGATCTGGCGAGGTTCGGCCTCGCCTAGCTATGGCAAGGTCGATCCTCGCCAGATCTGGTGACAGCGGCCTCACCATCGCTGGGTGAGGCTCGCCTTCGCTAGTGGCCGGCGGGGGCGAGCCGCGCCAACCCTCGCCTCTGGCCGGTGCCAACCGGCCAGCGGAAGAAAAAGGTGTGAAAAAAAAAACATAGAAAAATTCGAAAAAAAATATTAAAAAATTGCCTCGCCGGCCAGCTATCCTCGCTTGGTGTCCATGTCAGCCCCGGCCGGTCAATTTTGGTCAGATGGATTGAATTGGCATAATTGTAAAAGGTTTAGGACTAAATTGGCTCGAAAAAAAAAGTTTATAACTAAATTTGCACAATTGCAATAGGTTTATAACTTTTTTGGTAATTCTACCGTTGGGTAAGAGCAAGAGTTGAGAGAGGAGTCGGTCAATTTTAATCAGGAATGTCTGAAAATTGAAATAATAATAATAAAGTTGTATTTTGATGTGAGGTCCAGTCCAAGTCCAAGTACCCTTTTTTTTATTTGGTCGGTAAATCCAAGTATCCTCACTCGCCCTAGAAATGAACTTACGGTTCAGCCCACCATCTAGCATCTACCACCAACTGCATTCAGTCAGAAAAGAAATTGAAAATATCTCAAACTCAACACGAAGACAAGAAGACATACGAAGACGATGAAACATCAATTCATGTCTTGGGTTCTTCTGCTGATCCAGCTTCCAAGTTCAAAGTGAACACGGAAGGATCGTTGCCACCAGCTGTATTCTGCAGTAGCAGGTACAGCTTAATGTCTCTTCATTGGTGGAGAATTGGCCAGCAAACCGCGTGGAAATTCGATGCAAGTCATGAATCATGATTAATCACGAAACACGCGACCGACGTACTTGCATTTCGTTTCATTGTGAGAAACCAAATGGCGACAAAACTCAGTCAAACCCCCAACGTGCGACGCAATGACCAAATAAAATCCATCTTTACCTCTCTAGTCTGTATGTTTCCTTTTAAGTATGTTTTTTATAATTCTTATTTGTTAACCCTTGCTTCATGTGATTGAGAAAATGGGTCATAAGCTGGATTACATTCTCTAGCATACGCTGGCAACGTATTTTATCCTATAAATGGTTCAAGTATCCATTTTATTAAAATATTTAAATAATAAATCAATCTTTTATCTAACAACTTAAATTTTGAGAATAATTGATTGTGGTCCTATAAAATTTTATTAGAGCTGAAAGGTCCTAAGTTTGAATATTTTCAAACCTCATTTGTCCCCCATTTAAATTTTCATACTTAGTACTAGAACCAGACTAAAAATAATGAGAAACTGTTAAAATATTTAAATAATAAATATTTTTATCTAACAATTTAAAATTTTAAAATAATTGATTATGATCTTATAAAATCTTATATGTTTTCATCCTTACTTTTAAAAAACTACAACCAAGTGAAAAAGCCCCCAAAAACCCGATTCTCTTTAATTTCAAATTTCATGAAAAATATAAAAGAATTAGAATGAATCCTTTTCATGCTTTAGGATAGATTGCATGCTTATTTATGTCATACAATTTTGGTCATGTTATCATATCATTTCATGTTAGAATAGTGACATGTATTGTATAAGTCGTGATTTTCATTAAATAAAATGAAAACAAAAAATTTGAAATTGCGTGTTAATTAGAAATCATATCTAGAATTATTTATAAGAATCCTGATTTAACAGCGCAGATGCTTTCGTTGCTTTAAGTTATGTTTTGCATTATTTAATTACTTTCTTAAGTGTTAAATTGGTGGTATGCGCACCTGTATGATCACCTCACACGTTAGGAAGCTAAATTAAAATCAATTCAATTACCAAACATTTTTTTGAAAATTAAAAAAGAAATGGTACCGAAAGGACACTAGGATAGTCTAGTGTAACCAAGTTTCCATACCCAAAATCTCTAGTTCATAAGAGTAAGATAATCCTCATGTTATTTTACTTAGGTGTCTAATCGACCTACCCTAAACCGATTAGTTGCGACTCCTAGATAATAATCTTTTGCATGTCAAAACCCTAAGTTGCGATTTGGTATGGGCTTGGGAGAGCCCGAGCTAAGCTTAAAGACTTAGTAGTCTATCAACCTAGTTGTAGGTGATGAACCCGAAAAATTGGGGTCACGACAACAATTCAACCATAAACTTTTTAATTATGTTAATTGAGTCACAAACAATTTCGTATTTTGTCAATTTAGTCTATCCGATTAATTTTGGTTCAAAATCGCTAACATGGATAACGACCATCCTATATAGCACGACTAATACTAACGTAGATAATTTTTAATGATATCTAGATATTTTTCCAAACTTTTTATTTATTTTTTATTTTTCCTTTCTCTTTTTCTTTTTAACTTTTTCTTGCTATAGTTGGCGAAGGTTGATGGGCGCTTGCCCAAATCTAGGGAGGCTAGCCTCACCTGTGGCCATGATGGCCTTGCCCAAATCTGGGCGAGGGCCGCGACCCTTTCTTGTGTCGCCAGCCACAATAATAAATAAATAAATAAATAAATAAATAAAGAGAAGAGAAAAACAAATAATTTAAAAAAAAAATAAAAAAAAATGATCTAGGTCGATGCCGGCCATGCCATAAAGAATGGCTAGCGTGGGTCAATTTTCTCGCTTAAATATATGTTTCCTACATTCTCGGAGATCAACATCAGCTCGAGCGTGGGAGAGAAGCTGCTGTTCGGGGGATGGGATCAGTCCAACTTGGACTCAAGGCGTGGGGGCCTTGTGTTTCGAATGGGCTGGATTTTGTTGTTGGGCTCAGGTTAGTTTATTGGGCTTTTAAGGTTATTTTCACGTATAGGACGGAGTTCGTGGATAGGTCAAGTGAGTGGGCTAATTTCGGAGCCGGGCTTATTTGGGACTTGCTGGAAGTTGGTTTTGAGTGATCTTAGTGTAAGTGGGCTTAAGTGTTTCCTTTGATGAACTTGGGCCTTGATCTTGGCCGTTGTCCGAATGGGTTCGAGTCATTGAGCCCACTTCTTCAATTAGGCTTTTAGTGTTCAGGATCCAAATCCATGAGTCCTTAACCAACCCATACTCGGACCAGGCCCTGGGAGCCGGGCAAAGGTCCCATTTTCGGATAAAAAAATTAAAAAAATTCAGAATTTTTTTTATCTAAAATTTAGAAAAAGCTTTAAAAAATATTTTTTTGAATATTTTTCTCTTAAAGTACAGGAAATAATTTATTTTTTAAAATTTTTTATGAAAAAGCTTAAAAATTAGTTTTTTTAGTAGTTTTCATTAAAATTGTGCGAAAATCTTTGATGAAAAATCATGCTCAAAATTAAACAAACTCTTAAGGCTTTACGATCAGGTTTGAATGTTTCTTTTTTCTTCAGACAAATACCTTTGATCATGCACCTTCAATATGATGATCATGGTTTCCCTTTAGCCTAATTAGGAATGGCATTTTACTTATTTCTTAGCATTAAATGCATGTTTTCCCTTGCGATTTATTTAATGCTTCCTTGATTGCTCATAGTTATTTTAATAATTGCGCACTCACATGATTACCTCGTACGATAATGGGTAAGTTCAAAATCAATCCAAATTGCTTGACAAATATCTTTTTCAAATAAGGGTAAAAACAACCAAAAACCCCAAACTTTTCTCACTACGATACATTTACCCAAACTTTTTTTTGCAATACAAATAAACCCTAAACTTATATCTACGTGTACAATATAACATATTTATCCAAACTTATTTTTTATGACACCAAAAACTCTAAATTTTTTCAGTAATACAAAAAAAAAAAAAAACCCCTAAATTTTTATCAGTGTGGTTTAACCCAAAAATTTGATTTTATAGGAAAAATTTTGGGTTTTTGGTGTCATTAAAAAAAAGTTTAGAGTAAATGTGTTACATAACTAAAAGTTTGGGGGGTTTTTTGTGTTACAGAAAAAGTTTGGGGTAATTGTATCACGATGGGAAAAAATTAAGATTTGGTGTCACAAAAATTAGTTTAAAGTAAATGTGTCACTCTGAGCAAAATTTGAGGTCTTTTTTATTTTTTTCTGTGGCTTTTCTCGTTTAAATAAAGAAGATTAGGTAATGATAGGGGTGATCGGTTCCTAGTATGATCTGGTTCGGTTCCTAGGCGAAGGTGGCTCAAGGAAACCAATGATAAATATACTTTCCATCACCCCCCCCCCTTTTTTTTTCTTTTTTTTTTAAAGTATTTGCTCTTTACCCATGAAAAGATCAAAAGGCTACAAAAATTGTGTGAACTTCACATACTTAGCAATATTATTCTTTATCTTAGCCAAAAGGCCAAGGAAGGCATGCTTTAGTTGGAGCATAACTTCGCTTTTATGCACAACTTCTCTCACGGTATTTGCGTGCTTATTCAATGTAGGACTTTTAGTGTATGGCTTGTCTTTCTAGTCTCTTGTGGTATCAAGCCTCCTATGCAAATGCCTTTAGTGTATGAGTCTTAGTTTGTCTCTGTTGTTGTGTCTAGTGTATGCCAAGAGTTCCACATCGAACGAGCACACAAAGAATGTGAGAGGAGTTGTGCATAAAACCCACCAAGCCTTGCTCTAGCCAAATCACACCTCTCTTGGCTTTTTGTCTAAATATTTGCATCTCAATAATATTTAGAACACTCTTAAAAATTAAAGGTTAAAATATATCTTTAATAATTTTAAATAAAGAAAATTAAATTTTAAAAAAATAATCGAGTCGGTCGAGTCCAGGCAATTCCATCCTTAGAATCGAGAATTGGATCGATTTCACTAATCCCAATTTTAGTGAATTGAGAACCAGACCAGCAAATTCTAGGTATGAACATATGAGGAATTTATATCTATAAAAAAGGAAAGGGTATAGGTATAAAAAAAAAAGAATAGAATAGGCACATAAGGCTTTGCCGAAAAAAGAAAAAAGAAGGCTGAATGAGATAATGGTAAAAAAGAAAGCATTTCTTCCTCTTTTATATGTTGCATCTATAGTATTTTTGCCCTGGTGGATCTCTCTCTCATTTAATAAAAGTCTTGAAATTTGGATTACTAATTGGCAGAATATTAGGCAATCTAAAACTTTTTTGACAAATATTCAAGAAAAGAGTATTCTAGAAAAATTTATAAAATTGGAAGAGTGCCCCTTGGGATCGACTAGACCATAGTTTGGTCTAGTCCAGGTGGTTCCTTTGCTCCCCCTAGGTATCGAAAGGGCGTTAGTTGATCAATTAATGTAGCCAAGTCTCCGACCTTAGATTATCTCGTTGTGTATGAAGTAAGGTATACTCCCATGCCTTTTGATTTATATTAGACCCCAGTAAACTAGTGGTGACTCATTGAAAAATCCTTAAAGCGTCAATTTGACCTGACATTTGAACTACTTAATGTCGTGTGAGGTATAGACTTTGGAGAGCTTGTGCCCAATCAAGGGTTATATACTTGCCTTTTAGATATTACCCCTAAACTTATATCTGTTTGTCTTCAGATGGAAAAGGTAGGTTGCGACATAACTGTATTTATGGTAGTGTGATCCACCAACATTGTGCATTGCATAAATATTCCAATGTCAACTCTATCAACATTAATAAAAAAGTGAACCAAATAAGAAATTTCCAACTCTACAGCAAGTTTTCCTGCTTATAAAATTTCTTGAAAATGGCAATCTAATGCAACACACTTATCATACGAAAAGCATTGAAATGTCAATCATCACTTTGTCCAATGTAAAATGGAAAAATTGTCCAGAAAATTATAAAATTATTATATTTTTATCAATTTATATCTTAACCTTTTAATTTTATCGATTGAGATATCAACTTTTTCATATTCTGTCAAATGAGTTCATTCGGTCAATTTTGACTGAAAATCACTGACGTTAACAATTTTATTGATATATCAATATTTTTTCATTTTTTATTTTCTTTTTCATTTCTTCTCTTCTTCTTCACTTTTTTTGGGGTCGCTTAGCCTTTGCCACTTGCGGACAAGGGCTAGGATGCTCTCGTCAGCCGTAGGCAAGGGAGAACTAGGTCTGTGGGGTGAGGCAGGGGGTAGATGTAGGAGTCGTCAGAGGTGAGGAGCTTGCGAAGAGGATGGTAGACATGGTCCGGAGCTCAAGGTGGGGGTGGCTGTGTAAGAGGTGGGCGAGCTTGAGGCAGAGTGAGTTGGGATCAACCTGCTTCAAGACCCTCATTCTCCTCCTCCTCCTCCTTTTTCTTCGTCCTTCATCATCTGCCATCACAACCAAGGGAAACACTAATTCGCCATCGCCCTGGATCCCCAATCCACCCAACTCCAGCAAGCACAACTCGCAGTGGTCCTTGGCCCCAACCCGTCCAACTTTAAAAACCCTAATCTCCCACCCCACGTCCTCTTACAATGAGACCTGATCCGAAGCCAATTCCCTCTTCAGCCTTGCCAAGCAGACCGATCCCCACTCTCTCTCCCTTAAGCTTGCCCACCTCCTTCACAATTGCCCCCACTTAGCTCCATGTTCGCCATACTTCTCCGCAAGCTCCTCACCCGTGACGGCTCCTATATCTACCCCTGCCTCACCCCGGAGTTCCAATCCTTCCTAGCCCGAGATCACGACCCCCACCCATGTCCCTCGCTGGCCATAGTGAAAGAAAAAGTGAAGAAGAAAAAGAGAAGAAATACAAAAAGGAAAAAGAAATTAAAAATTAAAAATTGAGAAAATATTAAATAATATTAAAAATGATCCATATTAGTCCAAATGTGCCACGTAGAATGGCTATTGTTAACTTCAATAATTTTCGACCAAAATTGATTGGATGAATTATATTGACAAAACATGAAATGGTCTAAAACTTAATTAATAAAATTTAAAAGTTCTAGATTCAATTGACAAAAGTGCAATAGAAGGACTTTTTGGGCAATTTTCTCAATGCACAATAGTTGGGTAAGAGTAAAAGTTGAGAGAGGAGTCAGTCAATTTTAATCAGGAATGTCTGAAAATTGAAATAATAATAAAAAAGTTGTATTTTGATGTGAGGTCCGGTCCAAGTCCAAGTACCTTTTTTTATTTGGTCGGTAAGTCCAAGTATCCTCACTCGCCCTAGAAATGAACTTACGGTTCAGCCCACCATCTAGCATCTACCACCAACTGCATTCAGTCAGAAAAGAAATTGAAAATATCTCAAACTCAACACGAAGACAAGAAGACATACGAGGACGATGAAACATCAATTCATGTCTTGGGTTCTTCTGCTGATCCAGCTTCCAAGTTCAAAGTGAACACAGAAGGATCGTTGCCACCAGCTGTATTCTGCAGTAGCAGGTACAGCTTAATGTCTCTTCATTGGTGGAGAATTGACCAGCAAACCGCGTGGAAATTCGATGCAAGTCATGAATCATGATTAATCACGAAACACGCGACCGACGTACTTGCATTTCGTTTCATCGTGAGAAACCAAATGGCGACAAAACTCAGTCAAACCCCCAATGTGCGACGCAATGACCAAATAAAATCCATCTTTACCTCTCTAGTCTGTATGTTTCCTTTCAAGTATGTTTTTAATAATTCTTATTTGTTAACCCTTGCTTCACGTGATTGAGAAAATGGGTCATAAGCTGGATTACATTCTCTAGCATACGCTGGCAACGTATTTTATCCTCGCATTGGGTTTAAGTATCCATTTTATTAAAATATTTAAACAATAAATCAGTCTTTTATCTAACAATTTAAATTTTGAGAATAATTGAGTGTGGTCCTATAAAATCTTATTAGAGCTGAAAGGTCCTAAGTTAGAATATTTTCAAACCTCGTTTGTCCCCCAAACCAGACTAAAAATAATGAGAAACTGTTAGAATATTTAAATAATATATATTTTTATCTAACAATTTAAAATTTTAAAATAATTGATTATGATCTTATAAAATCTCATATGTTTTCATCCTTACTTTTAAAAAATTACAACCACTGTCCTCACTTTTGTCATTTCATTTCAAATTGCGTCCGACATTAGATCTTATTTGCAGATTAGGCATTTCGCTTGATACTTTGCCCTTTCTGCCATTCCAGATCCACCAACAATGAATGCTCACTTATCTAAAACCCTAAATTATCTAGCCACCCATTGCCTTAGCTCTTTCCTTGCCGATACAGCTGATGCCCTTAGTGGAGTCGCTGCCTATCTGAGAGTCTCCGCTCGTCGTGGCGTCACCACTCTTGGCCGTCGCTCTTAAAAAAGCCACCACCTGTCACCCATGGTCGGGGATCCCTCGACCCTATAACGTCCTTTGCGGAAATCGACTGCCCCTTTAGGCAGCCAAGATCTCGGCTGAGTCTGGTGGCCTCGAGCTCCGTTGTAGTGTCAATCTAGAGCCTTTTGAGGGGCTCGTGCTTTGCCTCAGCGTCGAGCTCAAGCACTAGATCTAATAGGCTCGAGCTCCGTCATGGGCATCGACCTCAAGTCCCAAATCTGGCTCGTGTTTTTTTCATGTCTAGGACGGAGTTCGTGGATAGGTCAAGTGAGTGGGCTAGCCGAGCTTATTTGGGACGTGTCGGAAGTTGGTTTTAAGTGGTCTTAGTGTAAGTGGGCTTAAGTGTTTTCCTTTGATGAACTTGGGCCTTGATCTCGGCCCTTGACCGAATGGGTTCGAGTCATTGAGCCCACTTCTTCAAATAGGTTTTTAGTGTTCACGACCCAAACCCATGAATCCTTACCCGACCTATATTCGGACCAGGCCCTGGGGGCCTGGCACAGGTCCCATATTCGGATTAAAAATTTTAAAAATTTTAAAAATTCAAAATTTTTTTATCTAAAAATCAGAAAAAGCTTTAAAGATATATTTTTTGAATATTTTTCTCTTAAAGTATGGGAAATAATTTATTTTTAAAAAAAATTATGAAAAAGCTTAAAAATTAGTTTTGAGTAGTTTTTTTTTTATTAAAAATGTGCAAAAATCTTTGATGAAAAATCATGCTCAAAATTAAACAAACTCTTAAGGCTTTACGATAATGTTTGAATGTTTCTTTTTTCTTGAGATGAATACCTTTGATCACGCACCTTCAATATGATGATCATGGTTTCCCTTTAGCCTAATTAGGAATGGCATTTTACTTATTTCTTAGCACTAAATGCCTGTTTTCCCTTGCGATTTATTTAATGCTTCATTGATTACTCATAGTTATTTTAATAATTGCGCACTCGCATGATTACCTCGTATGATAGTGGATAGGTTCAAAATCAATCCAAACTGCTTGACAAACATTTTTTTTCAAATAAGGGTAAAAGCGACTAAAAACCCCAAACTTTTCTCACTAAGTTACATTTACCCAATTTTTTTTTGTGATATAAATAAACCCTAAACTTATATCTACGTGACACATTTACCCAAAACTTGTACAATATAACATATTTACCCAAACTTATTTTTTATGATACCAAAAACTCTAAACTTTTTTTAGTAATACAAAAAAAAAAAAAACCTAAATTTGTATTTGTGTGGTTTAACCCAAAAAAATGATTTTACAGGAAAAATTTTGGGTTCTTGGTGTCATTAAAAAAAATTGGAGTAATATCACATAAGTAAAAGTTTGGGGGTTTTTTGTGTTACAGAAAAAAGTTTGGGGTAAATGTATCACAATGGACAAAATTTAGGATTTTGGCGTCACAAAAAATAGTTTAAGGTAAATTTGTCACTCTAAGCAAAATTTGGGATTTTCTTTTGTGGCTATTCTCGTTTAAATAAAGAAGATTAGGTAATGATAGGGGTGATCGATTCTTGGTTTGATTCGGTTCCAGTTCCTAGGCAGCTCAAGGAAACCAATGATAAATATACTTTCCATCCCCTTTTTTTTTTTGAAAAAAAAGAAGGTATTTGCTCTTTACCCATGAAAAGATCAAAATGCTACAAAAATTGTGTGAACTTCACATACTTAGCAATATTATACTTTATCTTAGCCAAAAGGCCAAGGAAGGCATGCTTTAGTTGGAGCATGACTTCGCTTTTATGCACAACTTCTCTCACGGTCTTTGCGTTCTTATTCAATCTAGGACTTTTAGTGTATGGCTTGTCTTTCTAGTCTCTTGTGGTATCAAGCCTCCTATGCAAATGCCTCATTGTATGAGTCTTAGTTTGTCTCTGTTGTTGTGTCTAGTGTATGCCAAGAGTTCCACATCGAACGAGCACACAAAGAATGTGAGAGGAGTTGTGCATAAAACCCACCAAGCCTTGCTCTAGCCATATCACGCCTCTCTTGGCTTGTTGTCTAAATATTTGCATCTCAATATTATTTAGAACACTCTTAATAATTAAAAGTTAAAATATATCTTTAATAATTTTAAATAAAGAAAATTAAATTAAAAATAATAATAATCGATTCGGTTGAGTCCATGCAGTTCCATTCTTAGAATCAAGAATTGGACTGATTTCACCAATCCCAATTTTAGTGAATTGAGTACCAAACCAGCAAATCCTAGGTATGAAAATATGGGGAATTTATATCCATGAAAAAGGAAAGGTTATAGGTATAAAAAAAGAATAGACTAGGCACATAAGGCTCTGCCGAAAAAAGAAAAAAAGTCTTGAAATTTGGATTATTAATTGGCGGAATACTAGGCAATCTGAAACTGTTTTGACAAATATTCAGAAAAAGAGTATTCTAGAAAAATTCATAAAATTGGAAGAGTGCCCCTTGGGATCGACTAAACTAGCCAGTTTGGTCTAGTCCAAGTGGTTCCTTTTGCTCCCCCTAGATATCAAAAGGGCGCTAATTGATCAATTAATGTAGCCAAGTCTCTGACCCTAGATTCTCTCATTGTGTATGAAATAAGGTATACTCCCATGCCTCTTGATTTCTAGTAGACCTCGATAGACTAGTGGTGACTTATTGGAAAATCCTTAAAGTGTCAATTTGACCTGACATTTGAATTCTTCAATGTCGCGTGAGGTATGGACTTTGAAGAGCATGTGTCCAATCAAGGGTTGTATACTTGCCTTTTAGGTATTACCCCTAAACCTATATCTTTTCATCTTCAGATGGAAAAGGTAGGTTGCGACGTAATTGTATTTATGTTAGTGTGATCCACCAACTTTGGGTACAAGTAATGCAAGTTACATATCTAACATCTTAAGAGCTACTAGTGAATTCTAGCTTTTTTTATGCCTGTTAGTTTGGAAGGTTGGACGTAGTCTTATCACAGTCTAAATCGCTATCAACCTGCATGGATTTATTTTTATCTCATTCTACTTGTTATTTTATTTACTTGATAAAAGCAACACACGCGTAGTTTTAGCTCATATCTAGATTGTTCCTGCACATAAAAACTTGCTTCTACTCAATTTCGCAAAAAGTAGCCAACTTCACTAGAAAACTTATTCTCTTTAGGTTATATCACTAGCCACAACACTCAACACACTAGATGTCATATTTTGATTTTCAAAATGTTGGTTGTTGGTACGGAAATTCTCATAGAAAAAGATATTTGACTATATTTCTTTTGATAACAAATCAAGAGAATTTTAGAGATGAAAATTTCTTCAAAGCACGAGGTGAATGTTGCATATTTTTTTTTCAAGATATCAAAAAATGTCTTTGAAATATATATTAATATATGTCAGAAAGTTCAACCCAAAAACTTAAGTTAATAGGTATAAAGAGATTAGCTGAATATAAAGAGCATACAAACCTCATGATCAAGCGATGTATGGCATAGCAAATATCTAATCCCTTCATCAAAGGAAATCGCCGAGCGAAAGTACAAGTGAGCCTGCCAAAATATTTAGTAGGACCCCTTCACTCAAAAAACTTAAGCCAATAAGTTATGTGCCAATTATAATATATTAACTATTCTACACTACACTAATTTTTCGATATAAGACTTTTATTACATAATTTACAATTTCCCCTCACTTGGGAGCTCATTGTTAGGTCTACTTTCTTCTAATTTAAGTATCCTTCCGCACCAACATTTTACAAGCTGAATCTCCAAAGCTCATCTTCATCTTTGGTCTTTTTCTCCGGACCAAACCATGAAAACTACCAGTGGGACCATGTTACCATACCCTACTATCTGCCATTGGGACCATGTTACCATACCATAATATCTACCTTCATCCTTGGT
This sequence comes from Eucalyptus pauciflora, assembly GCA_007663325.1. Lineage (NCBI taxonomy): Eukaryota > Viridiplantae > Streptophyta > Magnoliopsida > Myrtales > Myrtaceae > Eucalyptus > Eucalyptus pauciflora. The sequence goes on from VMYD01000281.1 coordinate 1,347,973, forward strand.
CTATTTTCCCGTCACAAGATTTCTTATTTGAGATATTCGTCAAATACCCATACATTGGGAATGGACCACTAATCAACAATTGACTCTAAAACTGAGACAAGAGTAATGCAATTTGTGTAATTTCTATGTATTTTGATATGCTATAATGGAGAGTATATGGGCTTATTTATATAGTTAGTTAGGGATATACACAATTAAGGGAGATGTATGTGCAGTCTTGAGAGGTGTGGAGAATCTAGGGGAAATCATAATCAATTCTAACATCACCCAAACTCATGGTGACTCAGAAGAAATCAACTAGAGTTTGGAGAAAAGATCCAAAACGAAAAATCCTAGATGGAACGCCAAAGCAATTTGGTGTGCTAAAGAAAAAATCAGCTAACGTTGTCATGGCTGTTTACGTGATTGTTGTGTGTTGTTGTGGCTGTTGTGTAGACTACAAGACAACTGAACAAGCTAAGGTGGCTATTGGACTATATGGACAATGTTGACAAAGATATTAATAGTTATTGAAAAAAAAGAAAGACATGAGATAAGAAGTGTCTTCTAAGTGTGCACTCAAGTGCGCACCGAGCGTAGATACCAAGATAAGAATAATGAAGAAGAAAAAATTGTGTAATTTCATTATATTCCAATGTGTTATAACTAAAAGTGCATGAGCCTAAACTTTTTTGATGATTATCTAAAGAAACAAGACAATGATGACATTGTTTATAATCACTGAGGGACATGCACAATCTAAGGGAAATATATATAATATAATATAATTCCAAGAGATATGAAGAATCAAGAGAAATATCCTAATTATCTCTAATAATACAAGCGATGAGATATTCATTAGTTACCAAAGGAAAGAGTAATTCGATCAAAGTAGAAATTGAAGTATATCTAATAGGATATGAAATTGTAAAAAATCACTTATAACTCTTTATAGCTAGCATAGGGTTCGCAAGAACTTAGTTATGCCTAACGAGGGTCGTAAGTGGCCGCTTACCAACAAAGAGTGTAATCCCTCCCCTAAATATCTTCTAGGTTTTTTTTTTCTTGTGTTTGCAGATGTGGCACTAACACTATGTGTACACTTTTTGGGTAAATCAACGATGCCCTATCAGCCATTTGACGGTCATATTCATAATGTTTCAGGGAAAGACTCCATTTCAGAAATTTAGATTACTAGTAAGATTTTTTTTTTTTTTATAGTAACTGAGGGCAGAATAAAAAACTTAGGGGATCAAATTGCATGAATTTAAAATTAGTGCCACATCACTATCATGGATGGTAGTATGAAAAAGAATTGAGAATTGATCAGAATCAATATGATTCTTGGTTCCAATTTATTGGAACTAGTAGGTATCTATCCGATTCTCAATTGTAGGTGTGGAACCACCACTTAAATCAGACTGGTAATTTATAAATGTATATTCAATATTTTAAAAAGTTTCTGACGAAAATAAAATTTTAAGAAAATGAAAATCCTAAAATCCCTAAATTTGAAGCTCAACATCCATCAAGTGGATGCTTGTCTCGTCTCACTCTCACCTCGTCTGAGTTTTCTCTCTACCTCTTAGTCATAGCCTCGACTCTTAAGCTCAATGTCTATCGACTCACAATCTCGACTCTCAACTTTTAATATGAGTCCAATCTTTTTACTGATTTACAATTAAGTATATGGAAGTTCTTTGTTTTTTTGTTTTACTTTGGCTTGCTATAAAGTGTTGAATTGAGTGTGTGAAGCTTGGTGCGATTAGTTCCATGGACCCATTCAAGAACCAAACTGGACTAGGGGTGCAGTTCCCCGTAGATCCATAAAACCAACGGGTGGTTATGGGTTTTAATTTTTCGGAATCGATCCTTATTGAGTGGTTCTCAATTCTAGGGTGGGGACTACCTACTTGGACCATGCTCAACCCTAATCATGGGCTTTGTGAGCAAACACCTTGATGGTGGTTGTCGCTTGTCATTGATTTCCCTCATGATTGTCCTAACAATGGTCACCAGAAATTTCAAACCGCCACCCTCCCTCAATGTAATAGCCAGAGGTCTAGGCGATTCCCAATTCTAATTTTTTGGAACCAGCATTCTTCAATCTATTTCCAAGATATAGGGTGCAACCAGACCGAGTTATTAAACTCTTTACTTTTGTCTTTTTTTACAAAGAGCCCTGATTATGTTATAATAATCCATGAACTATAGGAAACTCTTATTAGTTGACATGGGTTCTCACACTCGAGCTCTATTTGTCTTAAAAGTAGGGAAAATGCCATTAAAAATCTCAAATTATGTTAATTGTGACACATTTATCACAAGCTTTATTATACATGTATAACACATCTACCCTAAACCTCAAATTATGTCAAACTATTACCCATGTGACATATTTACTCTCCGTCAAAATTCTGTTAATGAATGCCTTTTAAAAATCTTATGTAGCTACCGATATGGAGATGAAAAGCAAATAGTGTTAATGTGTCAAAAATATGTAACTTATTGAATTTTTTTTTTTTTTAACTTCCTCTTTTGTTTTCTTCCTTGGTTTGGCAATGGTGAGGACAGTGGTGATGGTGATAGTAAGGGTGAAGGTGATGGGGAGGATGGCGGTGAATACAAAGGAAGGAAAAAAAGAAAAAAAAAAGGAAAAAAAATCTTGACGGAGCGTAACTATGTGGCGCCAGTCTAAATTTGAGAATTTTAGTTTCATAAATAATTTAAGATAAATTTATCATATGGATACAAGTCTAGCGTTTTTTGTGAAATAAAAAAAGTTTGGGATGAATAACTCACATGGTTAGAAGTTTGGGTTAAATATAAGATTTTTTATGACACAAAAAAATTTAGGATAAATGTGTTATAATGAGTATAATTTGAGATTTTTGTTGACTTTCGCCTAATAGTAAAAACACAGCATGGCTTGTCTTTTTCCTTGCAAATCGATGTGAGATCTCACACTTGAGCTCTATTTTTTTTTTTTCCAGTTTTAGTCATCTTAAAAAGATACCCCATATTGATTTGCAAGGAAAAAAAATGCTGCCTTTTTACTTTTAAAGCATTTAGAGAGCAAAGAGATAGATAGCTATGCTTAGTCCTTGTTCTCAAGGACTGGACCGATTAGTTTTGCAATTGAATCGGACCAGTCCTTATTGGTCCATTCTCAATTCAAGGTTTTAGAACCAAAAGCCAAAGGGTTGGGTTTCCAGTTCCAAGCCAAGACTAGAACCAATCCATTTGGAAACCGATCACCTCTAGTAATAACTTTACGTTTTTCATTTTTTATTTTTAATTAAATTTTTATTTTTATTCGATTGTAATCTAGGTTCACAGCATACTCTATAGGATTGGATATAGCCATATGCTAAAAAAAAATCTTATTTCATGCAACATTTTGATTTTATTAACTAAATTTTATCTTAAAGTCTCACATTGAAGAATTTAATTGTGATTTTTTATTTAGGAAAATCTTCAAGGATTTTTTTTTTTTGGGCATCATCTTATCATCCCAATATATATAAGAAGACCAATAAGATGGGATTTGATTGTGATATATGCACTACAAAAGAGAAAAATTCATAAACAAATTAATATGCTAAAAAAATTGTCTCTGTTAAATTATTTCTAGATTCTACTCAACAATTTATCATAAATTCAACAATCTAGAAAGAGTTAGGTTTCTAGGAAATTTTTTTCTTTTCGACATAACTAATTTTATAAAAGTAAAATCTAACAATAAAAAAACATAGTGCCTTTTGATATACATGGAAACTTTTTTTAGTAACTAAATCCTACATTAAAACGGAAAAACTAAGAAAAAGAAAATAAATAAATTTAGAATCATCACTTTAAATCACAATTGAATGATCGAGAGTAATTTGATTTTTATTTTTGATAAAAATTAGATGATAGTCACGTAGGAAATGGAAATAGCGCCGCCTCCGTCAAATTTGTTTAGGCACGCATCATTACAAACGAGGAAAGCATATGCCTCTTCATTTCCCTCTCACTTGATTTCCATTTTTTCCCCAAGACATCCCCGCCCCTCTTTCGAATCGGAGTGATTTGATTGAGCTTTGCGGAACTTTCATCGAGCGACGGTCGCATCAGCATCACAGGAGAAAGGAAAAAAAATAGGAAAGAATGTCTACCGACTTTAAATCCATCCCTCTAATCGGTACTTTCTCCTTACTTTTCCATCGATCGGATGCGAAACCTCATCGACCCCGACGTTCATTCCGGTGCGTTTCGATCTCGTTCTGCAGATATCGGTCCCCTCTTGGCCAAGTGCGATGATCCGGACATGGGTGAAGACCCGGGCGTGGCGGAAGTCGTCCGGCAGTTGGATCGGGCTTGTAGGGAGGCTGGTTTCTTTTACGTGGTTAGTGACTTTGTCCCCACTCGCTCCTTCGGGAAGTTTAGCGTCGACCCAGTTGCTGAAAACGCGAGCGCGAGCTTACTAAGCTGTTTTCAAGTCAATCCGAGTGCTTTGTAGTGGGGTTCTGTATTTGATGGCAGAAATTTATGAGGTGGCTGTCCATAACATCGAGGTCGGCGAATATGTGCTTGTTATCTTGTTTTGCCGAACGCGTGAACTCCTGGTTGCGTCTAAACTTGTTTTCGTATTCGGCTGTTACTGTTCCCAGTATAAGCTGTACTGAATGGTTTTTGTTTTTTTAAGAAATATGTTTGGTATGCGTTGTGGGTTGGTCTCCTGATAGACCCAGTCTTGACATGTTGAGTTTTTTATGGTGAAAGGTCGTTTAATTAGGCCCCTTTTATTGCTAATAAGTACAACATTTTTGCGGGAGCTTGTTTTTGTGAGTTTGCTTGAGTTTGTAGAGTGAGGAATGGGAACTTAAAACTCAAATGGAGTTTTAGGCATGGCAATTGCAGAAATTACATAAAAGCATGTGGCTGTTAAAAACTATCTTGTTTTAAGTTCAGCGGGGGGAGAAAAGCACGAATATTGTGTGCTTCCTTATTCATTCTTCATTGATGTGGGAATGTGTAAACTTTGTCATTGACCAGAAGGGCCATGGTATTCCCGACTCCCTCATTAAAAAGGTTAGAACCTTGACGCACGAATTTTTCGAACTTCCTTATGAGGAGAAGTCAAAGATCAAGATGACTCCAGTGGCAGGATACAGGTTAGACTCCCCTGGCATTCTTGAAGTGTCCTCTTGGCGATTGTCAATTTTAGATTGATCACTAGCTGTGTTTTCTTCTCTTAAATTTGATATGCAGAAATGCATATGAATTATTAATAAGTTTTACTTTATCATAGAACATGGGATGGAAGCATCAAATAGAATGACAAGCTGTGTTCTCTTGTCTTAGATTTTCTATGCAGCAAGTTGTCTGTTAGTAATTTTTGGCTTGTTGTAGAACATGAACAGAAGGATCAAATTACAAAGAAAACACTGATTCAAATAAATCAGAAAGATAAGCGCCCTAAATGTTTGCCTTCCACATGTGAGCGGTGAGGAATACAGAGCTTACTTAATTAGTGAAACAAAATAAGCTTCCGGAAAGGGTGCTTCGAGGAATTTAATGACCTGCCAATTGTCATTCCCATATGATATTTCTCTCTGATGGTAAAGTAGCTTGGCCAGTATACAGAAACAAATGGTCATGCAAAACCTCTCTTCAGCATCATGATCTGATTCTGGTTGCTAGACCTCCCTATACATGTATTTCTAGGATTTTTCCACTTTCTCATTCCTAGGAAAATTATAATCTTGTAATATTGCAAGTTTATACTGGTTTTCAAGTGAATTGCTAATTAGCTTAAAAGTGACTTTTAACATTTTTTTGCAGGGGATACCAGAGAGTTGGTGAAAATATTACAAAAGGTGTACCTGACATGCACGAGGCCATTGATGTAGGTTGCTTCACCAATGTTTTGGTTATTGTTTAGATATGCTTGCCCTAAGTACGAGATTAATATATTATGTTGATCGAAAGGTAGCAGTTAGTATCATATGGCTTATCCCTGTATGGTAGGGTTCTCTAATCACTATAAGAATCTGTGTTTTCTGAGGTGTCTTTTTTCTTGGATAATTTGTTAAGCTCCGTTGAAGTGGAGTGAAATTGTGATTAGCACTGTTCAATCTGTAAAAGTTTTAGGCAATCCTTAATTCAAGCGAACAGAGTTTCTCCGCATGAAACTCGTACAAATTATGCCAATGTTATTCCACAACGAATTGCACAGTTATATAGTCCTTTAGGAGTCTGCACAAGTATTAGCATGATAATGCTGAGATGTTATCATAGTATTCCACTGCTGTCTCCCGCGTTATTATCTCCCTCCCATTGAAATGACTTAAAATGTGATGTGCATGGAGCAGTGTTACAGAGAAGTGAGGCAAGGGATGTATGGAGATCTTGGCAAGGTCATGGAAGGAGGTAATCAGTGGTATGTTGAATCAAGAACTCTGACCTAAGATACATGTCTGTCTCTTATTTTGTAGCCCCTTTAGCCATGTCACCAGACATTTGGTCTGGTGGCCTTGTTGGGGACTGATCAGGGGCGTGATCATGGTTGTACCCTGACAAGAGCACCATTTTAACTGTTCTTCATCAGCAGCAAGTATTGATCATAAGAAACTTTAGTACTTGTCATACTTGTTTTCCTTAGGTTCATCATTATATCAATGTCATCAAACTGAACTGGGCAAATGGGCAGTGGCAATTGGGCAGTGCCATTATGTATAGACTTAGGTCCCTTGTTGATATATCACTTTGCCGTTCCTTGTTCTTTTATTCTAAGAGTGTGTAATATAAAGATTGTTCTATGAAACACACATATGAGTAGTAAATATGTCTGGAATTCAACTTTTTAACAAACTAAACTTGAGATGGAGTCCTAAGATGAAAATTATAAATATTTTTTTTCCATAAGCTCAGCCTTTTCATTTAATTCATTGCAAATCTCTTAACACTGCTAACATTCAGGTATATGATAGCTTGTTTTTGATTGAGTTACATGTTGCTGATTTATTCTGGAATGTGTTAACGCATTTTGCTTTTGTCCCCAATGCAGGCCAGTTAATCCTCCAGATTTAAAGCCAATCATGGAGGAATATGTTAGCCTTTGCACTGGTATAGACTCTTGATTAGTGGTTCTCTGTCAGTACTTTTGGTGGTTTTCTGTCAATACTTTTCTTATCCATCATTTTTGTACACATGATTCTGATTGTTCCTAGAACTTTCAAGAAAGATCATGAGAGGTATTGCATTAGCATTAGGTGGATCCCCAAATGAATTTGAAGGTCAAAGAGCTGGAGATCCATTTTGGGTATTGCGTATAATCGGTTATCCAGGTGCATCAAAAGCAAATGGCCTTGGAACTCCTGAAAATGACATTGGATGGTGATACATTTGTCCTCTCATCGCGAGTTAATTCATTGTCAATGATTGTACTCTACAATTCTTCATTACTGTAGTCTCTCACGTGGTTTTTTCTTTCTTTTCTTCTTATGCATGAAACAAACAGCGGAGCGCACACTGATTATGGTAACTTTCTGAGTCTTTAGAGGATTTCATACTTGAAATAAAGGACCGTGAGTTTATATATTGGTTATGATGCTATGTTACAGGTTTGTTGACTCTGGTGAATCAGGATGATGACATCACTGCTCTTCAGGTACAGTCACAATTTTTTTTAATGTTTTAGTTTTCATATTTTAAATGAGTTCTTAATCATTAAAGAGTAATTACAGAACCAGTGAGACTGAGTTAAGTATTAAATTGATTTAAATTGTTCTGCTAATTCCTTAGAGAAGTCTGTTCTTGGAATTTCGAGATGACATGTATGAGTACATTTTCTAGTCCAGGCTGTTGGTCATTCCAGAGGGCAGTGTATGTTTGGTGTGGCTTTGCTTTTAACTTTTGTTTTTCTTCTCCTTTTGACTTTTAGAAATTGATATTAGCTTTTCATTATGGAACACTTCACTCTTTAGAACGTATAAGTAACATCTCAAGTCGCCATAATATTTTTCACAACATTTTTAATATATTGAATTTGGCAGTAAATGCAACAGTTAGTTGTTTGGTTTGGATTAAAGGAAATTTAGATGCCATGCTAGTTCCTACCAAGACAAAGATTGCAGTCAATTTAATAATGACCAAGTGGAATTTGGAATATCCTCTTTAGACCAAGCCAAGGAGGCCCTCAATAGATGATTGACGTTGATGCAAATGGATTTAGATTTGATCATCAGAATATGTTTGGGTCTATCTATCCTGATTGTTAAGTACTTTCTTTAATGTTCAGAGCAGCTGCACAACCATGGTCATAAATACAGCCCCTAATTTTTGTCATCCCATAGGTTGCCACAGCAATATAAATGTCTCATGTTACTCATTTTGATTGATCCTCTGCTTAGTTGGTTGTTGTTATTGTCATCTCATTCTATTGGTGTTAGATCATGCCGAATGAGTGAGAAGGTTTAAATCTTGAATGGTATCAGATCACATTCTGTAATAAATTACAATCAGTATTACACCTTATTCAGTGAAAACCTGCCATGCATTTTGCTTATCAAAACTTCATAGCTCCTCTATTAGGTTCATTTTGATCTTGGTGAGTTTTTGAAGGTCAAGAACCTCTCTGGTGAGTGGATCTCTGCTGTTCCTATTCCCGGAACATTTGTTTGCAACATAGGCGACATGCTTAAGGTATGAACTTGGGGAAGAAGACTCCTTGATGTTCATTTCTGACTTTGTGCTGGATTCGCAAATCAATTTTTGGTCTGGACAACTGCAGATTTGGTCCAATGGCCTATATGACTCAACATTGCATCGCGTAATTAATAGTTGCCCAAGATATCGAGTCTGTGTAGCATACTTTTATGAGGTTAGTTTCTTGACTGGAATCTCCTTTATGCATTTCTTTTTGTTGAATCCAGTTCTTTTCTGAATGCTAATTAATGTTTTACAAACAGCCAAATTTCGATGTCCCGGTGGAGCCTTTAGATGTCTGTGTGAGGAGAACCGGTGGAACCAGGAAGTTTGGAAGAGCATGCTATGGAGAGCATTTAGTTAGCAAAGTCCAAACAAATTTTGTGGAGTAAAATACAAAATCCCATCTCTTCCATTGTCAGTTTAAGCTTGACATAAATGATGTATTTTGTATTTGATTGCTTAATGTTGTACTCTCTGCTGTGGATACTGAATTTGTAAAGTCATGGAATAATAATTGCACATATTTCTTCCGAAGGCCTTAATAACGGGGTCGACTGTGGGTGCTACATTTATCCTGTTTTTATTCTTTAGGCTATTGGATTTTCACTTGCAGGATCTTGAATATGTAGTGTATCATGGTTTACTTGACCATGAGGCTACTGTACTAATAGACAAAGGGTCCTTCTAGACAAAGGTCCTCCCCATTTCTATTCACTCTCTTGTTTGATAACAGAGAGGTTGTGTTTTTCTTTTGTTTGATTATATTATCTTTTCAGGTCTGTTGATAGTCAAGTTAATAGATCTACGAAAGTTTACTCGACTCTATGCAAATCAACAACTTCAACAACATTAATTTACTATACTCAAATGATACTTAAATTCACGAGAAACTTATATGCTTGCAGTTACAATGCATGATGCAAACATTAAAAAAACTAAGTACAGAAAGCTGCTGTGCCCCATTATTTTCTGGCAGAAGCCACATGACAATTGCTTTAGCCCTGTCTAATAACTTTACTTGCTATCGGTTCCTTTTGAGTGCCGCATAAGAAGGTGATGGTGCTGGGGCGATCTCAGGTGTCACTGACCCTTTGGAGGCATCCTTGGCATTTGACTGACTAATCTTGCAGGGGACATATCTCATTGATCTCTCGTTTGGGCACTTTACCTTCTTGGAGAAGAAGGCATCACATTCTGCCAAAGATCTCTGTGATGGAAGACCTAAACTGCAGTTCATCCTTACGTCGAGCTTTTTCTTCAAGATCAACTTCCGGCATTCCGGCCCAACCTGTGTGAAGTAATTGTTGTTCAGTGTTAGTGCACTCAGCTTCGGCAGCATGCACAGAGTCTCAGGTACTGGCCCGTATAAATGGTTATGCAACAAGTTTAGCTGATTCATCTGCTGCAGACAGCCGAAGGAATCTGGTATGGGACCAGTCAACTGATTGATACTGGCATCGAAAGTAGTGATTTTCTTCAGAAGTCCTATCTCATACGGAAGGCAACCTGATAATTGGTTATTCAGGAACAGCACCTCTAGCAACGACTTTGAAGTTTGCCCTACGCTCCGAGGGATTGGGCCTGTGAACTTGTTGTTGGCTAGGGTGAGATAACTTACGGGTGTTTTACTGAGATTTTCCGGGATTGTCCCATTGAACTTCTTGTTGTTGAGAAAGAGAACTTCAAGGTCCAGAGGGAATACTTGCGGTGGTATCGGTCCAATCAGGTTGTTGAACCTGAGATCCAAGAAAGTGAGCCTGGTGGCGCCTAGAACGGTCATTGGGAATGCTCCTCGTAACTTCTTGTTGCTCAAGTCGAGCTCGTAGAAATACTTGAGCTTGGAAATACTGGAGGGGATGCGACCGGTAATGCTGTTGGAGTTTTTGCATGAAAGAATACGACATCGGGTAGTCTCTCATTGAAGTTGTTGATAGGGAGCTGTCCCTTGTCATTGCAGAAGCCGAAGCCATTGAAGTCGGTGCCAGCGAGACCCAACATCTTGTAGCCGGGTACAGTTGCACAGGTGAAGCCCGTGTATTTGCAGATCCTTTTCCTTTGCCATTCCAGGTCGCAGTGACATTCTGGGGTTGCACTTGCCCTTGCTTATGCGCCTCTTGAAATCCTGTATTGGTTGATACACAATTCCCCAGCTGGCTACGCCGCAGCGGCACTGGAATTGGAGGTGAAGGCGGCAGGGGCGGAGGTGGAGGTGGAGGGGACGGCGGAGGCGGTGACTGCAGAGGTGGAGGCGGCGGCGGAGACGGCTGTGGCAGCGACGTTGGTGGGGGAGGGGGAGAAGGAGGGCAATACCCACTCTACGTGCCAAGAGCACAAAATGTACTTCTAAGTGATTGCCCCATAGATCCTATATCTATCTATATGAAAAAGAAATCATGTAACAAAGGGGATTTTTATTTGTACAAATGGTACTTCGAACTTGGAACGAGCATGAAGAAATTAACCATACTTCTTTATCTTTTGAGCAGGTGGGGAGCCAATCCAGATACCGCCACCACCGATTAATATTTCAATTGCCTCTCGGCCTGTTTTTGCAGTTGAAGTGCTGCCACAAGAAACAAGGCAAGAATGGAAGATAACCAAGAGCAGAAGCAGCAATGCGGATGAGGTCGGACATGGTATTTTGGCCATAGCTGCTCCGCAAATGAATTAAGGGGACCTGAAGCAGATGCTGCAGACTCTCTACTTGTGGACTGCTACAGATGGATGGTCCTCCCTCTGAAGAGGAGAGCGGTTTGATATGCCTCCACCGGGGTCATGAAAGCTATAAATAGAGGCTTCGCAGATATGGACAAAGTGTCGGCTAGCTAGCAAGAGATTATCTTATCGCTGATCCAAGCATCAAATCGAATTTCCGACTTCATTATGAACTTTGGGAGGATTAAAGACTAGGGTGGTGCAAACTTTTTTATATCAGTCCAATCAGTTCGGGAATAAGGACTAGAAAATGTGGGTGTCTGTTACGCTTTTTTGGGCTGATGATATTTCGTTACAGCTATCGTTACTAGAATTGTCAAAAAAATCCAACCCCAACACGATCCAAACACGAAACAAGTATAATACATGTTTCGTGTTTGGGTCGTGTTCGAGTAACAAATATAAAACAAACAAAAAAATGTGTTTCGGGTTGGGTCGGGTTGAACATTTTTCAACCCGAAACACATTAATTTTAAATTCCAAACACTCCATGAACACAAACACTTTAGCCCGAAACAGTCAAACACAGACACAAGTGCGCCTTCTTCTCCGACGAGTGCGCCTTCTCGTGGAGGTCCGCTGCCGCCCTCCGATCGACGTGCCTCCGCCTCGCCCTCGCCGTTGCCACCCCTCGCCTCCGCCTCGCCGACGCCGGAACCCTAGCCGCCACGTGCGGCCGACCGTCGTCGATGGCTCGGGGATTGGGTTCGCTCGGCGATCATGGCGCTCGCTTCTCGCCTCGTTTCCAAGTCCCGGCAGGTGAGGAGCCCCCCCTCCAGATCCACGCGCCTTCCCCCCTCTCGCCGCTCATCAAATGCCGTCCCGAATTTCCGCTCGATAGCGCGCGATTCTGTTCGCCCCCCGAGGAAACGGTATCTTTCCTTTTCGAGGGGTTCTTCGATCTGGGCGATAGCAATTTCGCTAGGGTTGAGCAATTTCGAGGTGAAACGCGGCGCTCGGTTTTTCTTCATCAGTGGGGAGACGGGTTGTACCAATGGTGCTCAACATTGGCCGTGGAGATCGGGAATTTTGCATTTCGCAAAGTCGTCGCTTTCCGTTCGGGCGATTGTTGATGATTGTCTGTTGCTCTTTATTGCGGGGGGATTTGATTCGGCGATTGTGTTTCTGTGCGCTTGAATTTTTAGATTCTTGTATTAAGGAAATTGCTTGTCTGATGCATTTAGTTGTCTATGAAATTCTTTGGGTTCAGGTTAAAAGTTAAGTTGAAGCAGCTAGCTGCTTTCTGAACAACATCATGAACAGGAGGTAAAGTTCTTTAAAATTGATTGATTTCAGAGATTTGCAGTCTGCATTTCTGAAGGACTTTGCTCAAATTCTGTCACTTGAAACTTGAATATGCAGTTAAAGCAGAAAAGTCTAGAACTCCAGATTGCTGATTTGAAAATTAAGCAGTATGTGCTTTCTGAACAACATCATAAACAGGAGGTAAAGTTCTTTAAAATTGATTGATGGGTCTTTCTTGTTCGAGCTTATCTTGTTAAAATGAATGGTTGGTTGGAGTGTGAATGGGGAATTCTGTGGATAGGCTTCAGCGAAGCGGTTCAGGGTGATGGGGAGAGGGAAGATTGTGCGGAGGAGAGCTGGGAAGCAGCATCTACTGGCGAAGAAGGACACCAAAAGGAAGTTGCGGTTGTCGAAGTTGGTGGGTTCTTTTTTTTTTTTTTTCTTTTTTTGGGCAATTCTTGCTGTTGTTGTTGCTATTGCTGGTTTTGTGCTGCTGCTGTTATTAATTTGATATCTTGCTGCTACTTTCTGCCAGAAATGCATGTTTGTTGCAGAATTTGACTGGAACTAGAGCACTTTTCTTGATGATTATTTTCGATAGGGACAGGTTGCATAAAATGATCGCTGAATTTTGCTGAAATTGTGTTTTGAGTACCAGTTACCAACTGTAGGATCATCTGTAGATTAATAGACAAGCCGGTGCACTCACTTCTTTCTCATCATCCACCTTCTTATGTGATTCAGTCATGGACTTGCTACTTTAGCATTCTATGTGCGGAGTGATGGTTTCTGCTTTGTTGGATTGTTTACCTGAAGGATTAAGATGTTGATGCCCTGCCTCATGCTATTTTGAAGAAGACTCTGACTGTTTGTACTATGGTTAAATTCTTCAACGGGGTCTTTCTTTCTTCTACTAGGTTCAGATCCCTACTAAAAAGTTTTATATTTTCGAGTTATCAAGATATTTGTGAACCTAAAGTTTACATGTAATTTAAAACTCAAAATCTGCTTTTACTTTTATTTCAGTGATGAGTTCCTTAAAGTTTACATGTAACATATTACTAGGAGATAGGTTTTTGTGCAAGGAACTGCTACCGTTTATTGACACTAACAGATTCTTAGTGTACGAGCTTGAGCAAAGCATAATAGAATAATCACTACTTAAAATTTTTATCTCGGGTCCTCTTGTATTTGTTTTCTGCTGATGATTGAAGGGAACTGGCTGGTCATCTGCTCTGTCTCCCTCAAGTTCTTTGCTTATCTGGTCTGATCATAAACTCCTAGATGCATAAGCATTTCTCAGAATGTTTTCTCCTCCTCATAAACTCCTAGATGCATAAGCATTTCTCAGAATGTTTCCTCCTCCTCCTCCTCCTTCACTTTTGTCCTTGTCAACTATTATATCTAATGGCCTTTGTGCTTTCTTCTAGGATTGCTAGATGTCTTCAACAGGGGATTCTAATGTCACAAATAGAAGGAGGAGATCTACAATGTGGGAGCATTTTAAAGAGATTCTTGGTCAAGAAAAGGCTGAGTGTTTATATTGTAGCACCCTTATTGGTTGTGCTAGTGGTCAAGGGACTAGCTTAATGCATCATCTAGCTAGATATGCAGATGTTGGAAAAAGGCAAAAAAGTGCCTCGAGTCAAGTTGTTGGGGGTGGGAGTTCATCAAGTCCTTGGAAATTTGATCAGGATGCTAGCATAAAAGAATTAGCGATTATGTTTATTCTTAGTGAGTTGCCTTTTAAGTTGGTAGAACATGAGAGATTTCATCGATTTGTGAATAGAATCTAGCCAAAATTCTTAATCCCGTCATGCGACACATCGAGGCATGATTGTTATGATTTATACATGGAGGAAAGAAACAAATTGAAGAAATATTTCTCCGAGACATCTCCTAGAGTATGTCTAACAACTGACGCATGGACATCTTTTGGCTTGCCTATGGACCCAAGCTATTGACAGTTGTGATTAATCTTGTTATCTGGGACAAGCATTCCAAACTGCTAGGAACAGTGGGGCTTTTGATTTGCATGATTGGAGGGATCATGTATCAGCAATCTACAAGCAAACCTAAGCCTGAGAAACAAGTAGAAGCCGAAGAGACTGAGGAGGAACAGCAGCAGCTAATTGAGATGCAATCTAGCAAGCAAAGCTAGATAGATGATGCATTCCTTTTGCTACCATTCTTTTCCCATTCATTCTAGTGATCTAGGGAATACGAAGAATTATAGATTGTTCTCTATGTACTCTTACATTTTACATGTAGGAATCAGATATGGTACAGTGATGGTTTAAGCAGCCATTTCAATTGTTGCAGGATATTGCACGCTTTTGACATTGGATTGAATTGATCTTGGTCAGACTTCAGAGTTCCTTTACTGATATTTTTGCTGCCATGAAGCTTTGATGACACCACATGCACAACCCATTTTTGGTTCCCCCTCGGGTTGGCTTAGTGTGGATTAATCTTGTTATCTCATATCTAGATGAACATTTGCTAGGAACAGTGTGGCTTTTGATTTTGTGTGCTTGGTGTGTTCGCGCATCAGCAATCAACAAGCATGCCTAAGCTTGTAAGAGAAGTAGAAGCCAAAGAGAAAGAAGCAGAACAGCGACATCGACTTGAGTAGAGAATCGAATGTTTCCATGAAAGGAGAATTGTTCCATATGTATGTTTCTCATTTTCTTGTCTGCAGGATATTTCAACAGATTGTAATGGTAGGTGGCATTCTCATCCGTGGGTTGTACCAAGCCTACGTCACATCTGGTGACAAATCTAGACAGGTGTTGTACTCAATGGCGACCATTGTTTGCTGTGTAATTTTGGGGAATGCTGCTTTCCCAGTGCTTTTGCAGCTGAGCTTCATTTTCCGGTGATTATGAAGGTTGTTTGCAATTTTGAACTTCTTGAGTATCTGAATTATAAGTTTGATGAACTACGGCAAACTCGTTAGTTTTCCTGCTTATCAATAACATGAGTTTTGTAGCGGATCTGATGACTTTATTTCACACTCAAGTAGCTGTGCCTATGCAATCTTTAAAACTAGCTTCAAAAGGAAGTAATTATGGAATGCAAAATTCAAGATCATGGTACACTTTGGATCGATATGCATCCCCACTCCCTAGAAAGACAGTGGCAGAAATTTTTACTGACTGGATGTAGGACTTCTTCACTTTTCTACAGCTTACGGTCTTTCTTACATTCTCCATGTTGGATCACCCTTCTTTTCTATTAGTTCATGCCAGCCAAATTTTTGGTACCTCTAATGCGCATCTTCACCTTTGCAGGAAAGAAATGGGAATGACAATTTTCCAGAAAAAAAACTTATGCTGTTTTGACATGCCATTCTGGCGTGTATTTAGAAAGCTGCATTGATTTATGACAGAAATGCATAACTTCCTTGAATGCCATGATGATTTTGCTGTTTGGTTTAGTTGTTCTGATCTTGAAGATTCTTAAGAAGTTTTGCCTTTCGAAGACTGGGGCGTGGAATGATGATTTAGACCCATATGAGAGAGCTGTTCTATTGAGGAAAGAAAGATATGCAAGCGTTATAATTTTTATGTTCACCTGTACTAAGTCTCACCGCAATATTTTGGAACAAATAGAAAAAAAGGGAGGTGAAAAAAAAAAAGAAAGTGAAAACCCAGAACCCAACCTGACCCGACCCGAATTTCCGATGCGAGTCTAATGTGTTTCGGGTCGGGTCGGGTAATATCAAAACCCGACCCGACCCGACCCATTTATACCCCCAATCGTTACAGCTATGTAGATGAGAGTGGGGCTCTCCTGGTAGATCCCGTGAATGGAGAGCTAAGCGTAAAAAAGAGAAGCAAGGACATGGTGGGTCTGGTCCTGCATGGAAAGAGATAGGCGTCAATCAGTGAACGTAGCTGACTCGGGTCGTTGAAAAGTCTTCGGGGTATTGGATTTGCTTGGTCTCTCCGTATATGAAAACCCTGCAAGAAAGCTATCAGTACGTCCTATGCTCCCACCTTTTTCTCTCGAGAGAGAAGGGGAAATACTATCCAGATGGAAGGAGATAGTAGAATGCCGAACGAGAGTTCTGACTGCGAATTCGCCTTTCCGATCTGGTCCGACATACCACATGTAATGCAGTTTTGTGGGGGGGGGGAGAGCACAATAAATCTTGTTATATGGAGCGAGTTTTGATCCTCACATTTCTTGTGGTACAAAATTTGTATTTCTCTCCTACACTATTGGTGATCAGAATTTGCGAGAAATTAGTTAGGAGAATTAGGGGTGAGCAAGATGGACTGACAAGATTGGGAAACCGCTCAAATTAGATCGAATCGGTCGTTGGGTCTGATTACTGATTTATAAAAGTAAAACCGTTATTTGAACAGTCTAGTTCTCGATTTGAAAGGGGAACTAGACCGAATATATATATAGGTGTGTGTATTTAATTCAAAAAATTCAGGGAAGAGAGCGGTATGAATGGTCTCACTGATTTGCTTTGCTCTCAATAGTTCTTAAATCTCTTGCCTTTTTTCTCTTTATTCATATTTTCCTTTTATTTTCCCCTGTTGACTGACCTTCCTCATTATCTTCCAAAGAGAATATTCTTCTCTATGCTCTTTCCCTCACAACCAGATTCTCTTGGTAATTTGTTGCCAAAATAAAATGGAGACAATTTCCTCTGCTTCCCTCTTTGATCACTGCCATATTTGTTGCCCCTGGAGGAATTAATTCCTTCGATGCTGGCCGAAATTTGCCAGAGAAGCATGGAAGATTTCTCTAATTGATTGGTTGAACCTTTTTCTTCTTGCCGGAGAAAAGCTGAAATTTCTCACCCTCTTTCTTTTTTTAATTTCATCTTCATGTTAAATAAGTGACCACTTCTTGAGTAGAACTGGACCGGACTCTTAAGAGAAATGTCATGTGCAATCTTTGGAGAGGAAGAATAACCTAGATGACGAGTCGAGTCTACTCGTTGTAGTGGTAATCCATAGGAAAAAAAAGTCATAAAATTATTGTGTTTGTGTCAATTCAGTATCAAAATTTTTAATTGGGTCAATTTATTTATACATTTTGTATTTGTACCAATTATCCACCCACCAATTTTGATTGGAAATTGCTAACATAAATGTGTGATTGTCCTATGTGGCATGATCGGTACTAATGTGAACATTTTTAATAATATTTAACAATTTTTTTTTAATTTTTTTAATTTTCTATTTTGTTCTTTACTCTCTCTCTTTTTGGTTGAGGTACAAGGGAACAATGCCCTCTATGGGCACAATGAATGCGTTGCGACCCTATCCCAAGTCTAGTGAGAGCTATGACCACTTCGCAATGGCTGATGAGGGCATGGTGAGGGCCATGACACCCTCGCTAGATGTAGGCTAGGTGAGGGCACCATGGCCTGCACTAGGTTTGTGCCTTTGCCAAGTTTGAGTGAGGATCGTGATGCCCTCGCTCGATCTAGGCGAGGGCTTTATGGCCCTCGGTCATGGCTAACAGCACTTGTCAACTCTTAGCCATGAAAAAAGAGAGTGAAGAATAGAAATGAAAAGAAAAATAAAAAGAAAAATATCAAAAATTCAAAATATTATAAAAAAAAAGTCCACGTCAACACCGATCATATCATGTAAGACAATCGACGTTTTTGTTAGTGCTTTAAAATTCAATTGGTCCAATTAAAATATTTAGGATATATAAGATTTTTGGTGACATAAAAAAATTGTGGTAAATGTATCATAGTAAATATAGTTGAGGTTTTTGTTGGGTTTTGCCAAATAGTAAAAAGAAGGCATGTCTTTTTCCTTCCAAATCAATGTAGGATCTCACACTCGAGCTCTATTTTTTTTTTTTTTTCACTTTTAGTCATCCTAAGAAGATGTCCCATATCAATCTACAAGGGAAAAAAATGCTGAGCATTTAGAAAGCAAAGGGTAAATAGCTATGCTTAGTCCCAGTTCTTAAGAACCGGATCAACTGGTTCTAAAATTGAATTGGACCAGTCCTTATTGGTCCATTCTTAGTTCAAAATTTTGGAAGCAGAAGCCAAAGATTTGGTTCTCGATTCCAAGCTTATAACCAGTCCACCTAGAAATTGATCATCTCTAGAAAGAGCTTTAATTAGCTTTTTATTTTTATTCAATTGTAATCTAGGTTCACAACATACTCTATAGGATTGGATATAGCCAAATCCTTTAAAAAAAAAAAAGAAATCTTATTTCATGTAAGCTTTTGATTTAATTAAATTTTATCTTAAAGTCTCACGTCGGAGAATTTAATTATGATTTTATTTTGGAAAATCTTCAAAGTTCTTTTTTTTTTTTTTTTTTGCATCATTTGATCATCCCATTATATAGGGGTGAGAATTGCCCGGACTAGACTAGACCAGCCAGTTTAGTTCGATCCCAAAGTGATCGGTTCTATTCTCAATTCTATAAAAATGGAAGCGGTGATTGTTCGTCCAATTCCCGATTCTAGGGGATCAAATCTGATCAGACTAACTCTTTTCAAAAAAGAAATATATATATATATATATATATATATATATATATAAAGGGGTGAGGATCGGAGTACTATATGAGAGAACAAGAAAGTATAAGAGAGAACAGATCTATATGATATTGAGAATGTATAAGAACTAAATAAAATCGCGGGAATTAAAAATAATATAAAGACAAAAGGCAATATATAATATATAAAGGAAAAGAATACATAAACAAAGACCAACCATGAAGGTGGTATGAACTTGTATTGAATAAACTGAAAGTTTACATGTATTGAAAGAACATGTATTTAAAGAACATGTATTGAAAGGTGCAGAAAATTAAAGCATCAAGTCATCCACTAGGGCGGTAATCCGCACTCCAGGGATTATCGATGTTTGTATTACAAAAGATGGTTAACCAACTATCATGTAAGTTGGTAACCCTGTATAAACTATGCTAGATGTATTTGAAAAACAAACTTACTTTGTAACAAGGGATACAAGGTAAGAGAGCTTGAAGATGGAAGGGATGAGGATGAGGATGCAAAGGATGAGGGTTTACAAGAGGTAGAGGGAAGGAGAGGAGAGAAATCTGGAAAATTTCGAGTCCCCTTCTCTTGTGTCGGGAGAGTGTATTTATAGTGGTGCTACAGTGAAAGTGCTACAGTGCTGAACAGTGTAAAGTGAACAGTACTGAGTGAACAGTATAAAGTGAACAGTGAATAGTGTATGAATAGTGAACAGTGTTTCTTTAGCGTATAGCCTTTGCGCCGCTTCAATAGTGTTGGCATGTGATGTCTTGATTCAATCTCTGTCCAGATTGATCCCGTAGCAGTCGTCTTCATTTGTATTTCCACTGTGATGTGATTGGGATGATCCGTCTGTATTGTCTTGAGATTTGGAAGATCCACATTGTGATCCTTCCGCTTCTGATAGCATTGTTCTGAGGGTATTGCAGTATTCTTCCCTACTCTGAACTGCAGCAAGGGCTGCAGTAGCCATAGATTTTTCCTGTAGAAATGATGTATTTGATGGAATTGTAGTCAATTGGGTCTTTTGGCTTTTTAGCCAGGTTTTGACCGCTTCTTCAGAACCTTGTTCAAGTCTTTTGAATCCATCCCACCATTTTGTCTTGTATTTTCGGACAAGAAGTGGTATTAGATTGGGGGTTGTATTGTATTCAAATTCCCAGGCTGTTACCCATGAGATTTTGAAGATTATGAAAAAATGCATAAGGCAATGAAACCTTGATTCATGAGGGTTTGGTTTATAGTGTTTGCGAAATGTTTGGTAACCCTGTTCAACAATGGGGTGTAATATGATTTCTAAGGGACCAAAGAGATCCCACCAGGAGTAGAACCAATTTGGTATGGTTTGTCTTGGGAAGTTGTCTTTAAAGAATACTAGCCAAGTATGCTGGAATTTTGTATTTTGTCTGTAAAAGACATTCCACCAGGCTTGTTGGTAATCCCAGTAGGTGTATGAGGAGGAATAAGGTAGACTTTGGGTAAGTCTGGTTTGGAATTTTCTGGGTGTATGAGGTGAATCTCCCCAATGTAAGGGGTGTATGACTTTACTGATGGATATGGTGGAGTAAAGGATGTTTTCTGTATTGGTTTTGTCGGTAAAGTGGGTGAACCTTGCCGACTCTGTCTCCACTAAAATTTGCTCATAATAAGTAAGAGTTTTGTTTGTATTATGAGGTTTAAAAAGCCAATTTTTTGGAAAGATGTTTTTTGCGAATTTGATAGGATCTTCATCGTAGAACCCATCTTCCACAGTCAATAATTTTTGAAAAGATGTTTTGGCATAAAATTTTGATTTTTGAGAATGAGGGGTTGCCTGTGGCTTAATGACCACCTCATTTGAAATCCTTTTGTATTCCGCTAAACAGATCAGCGGGGAAGGGTTGTTGCTTATTTCGATGGCACTGGATGGCTCTTTCTTTACTGTTTTTTGTAAAGATTGGGCAAGAATGTTTAATGATTCCTGGGGTAGTATGCTGGCTAGTTTTTGATAAATAGCCAGACCTTCGTCTTTCGGGGGTATAAGTGGTTTGTTTTGCTGTAGGAATTCTTGATTGTTTTCTGCCATCTGAAGCCATGTCTTAACGGGTGTTAAGCCTGTCGGCTTTGGTGATGTATTGGAAGTTTCGGCAATGACCTTGTCTTTGCCTTTGTCTTTTTTGTTTTTGGTTGATCTTGGCATGGTGATGGTATCCCCTGTAAAAATTCTCTTGTGAGAAAATCGGGTAATGAATTTGAAGAACCATTTATAAATTCAATGTCAAAATCAAATACTGAAAGTATGGCTTGCCATCTGGCAAAAATCTGTTTTGATGCAATGTTTAATACGTCTTTTTGTAAAACGTCTTTAGCTGATTTGCAATCAATTCTTAAGAGGAATTTTTGATTTAACAAATCTCCTTGGAATTTTGATATGGACAAGACTATAGCAAGTATCTCTTTTTTGATTGTTGAATAATTTTGTTGAGTAGAATTCCAATGTTTTGAAATAAACTGAACAACTTGTTCTTTGTTATTTTTGACTTGTTTAAGAATACCGCCATATCCTATTTCTGAGGCATCTGTTTCAACTATTTTGAATGTAGAGGGGTCAGCCAGATGTAAGCAAGGTATTTCTTTAACATGAGTCTTAATTTGTTTGACTATGTTAGTATGGACAGAAGTCCATGGTGGAGGATCTTTTTGCAATCTTTGGTGTAAAGGTTTACAAAGGATGTTTATATTAGGGAAGAAATCCAAAATGTAATTGAGACTCCCTAAAAACCTTTGTAGTTGAGTTTTGTCTTTGATCTCATCAGGGAATTTATCAGTAAAGGAAATTGATCTTTCTATAGGGGTTATGGTGTTTAAATGAATGTAATGACCTAGGAATCTAATCTTGGTTTTAAAAAGTGCTATTTTAGTGGGAGAGACAACAAGACCATTTTGTATGATTACTTTTATGAAAGTAGACAAATGTTTAAAGTGTTGTTCTATATTAGAGGAGAAGACAAGGACATCATCTATATAAACTATGATATATTCAGAGTAGGGATTGAGGATGTCATTCATAATTCTTTGAAATTCTGAAGGGGCATTTTTGAGGCCAAAAGGCATAACATTCCATTCATATTGGCCGAAAGGGACCGTAAAAGCTGTCTTGTATTTATCCTTTTCACTGATTTGTATTTGCCAGAATCCTGATTTCATGTCAAATTTAGAAAATATTTTTGACCTACATAGTCTATTTAACAAATCTTTCTTGTTGGGTATAGGATATCTTATCCATCTAAGGGCTGTATTTAAAGGTTTATAATTAATAACTAATCTGGGAACTCCTCTTTCTAGTTCAGCATTTTTGTTGACATAGAAAGCAGAACAGCTCCATGGCGATTGGCTTTTTCTTATGAGTTTTTTATTTAAAAGATCATGTATTTCTGCTTGGCAAAATTTTAGAACTTCTTGGTTCATTTGTGTAGGACGAGCTTTTGTAGGTATTTTGTTTTCAGAAAATTCATGTTCATAAGGTAAATCAACAATATGCTTTTTTCTTTCCCAAAAAGCGTTGGGTAAAGTAGAGCATATGGTTTTTTCTATGTGTTTTTGTAGAGAAGAGATTTTTTCTATAATATTTGGTTTTGTAAGATGTTCTTCTATTCTTTTGAATTCTAAGTCTTCTTTTAGGAATTCAAGCTGGTTTTCTTTGTCTTTTATAAGGCAATTGATTTCAGAAATAGAATGTTCTTGTAAAATGTTTAAGCTTCTCTTTTGTGGTTTTGTTATGAAATTGAATGTGATCTTTCTGTTTAGAGTATGAGTTTCAATACCTTCATTAGTGACTGAAAAAGGTTGGATTAATTGTATGAAAGGTGTTCCAAGAATTACCTGTTGTCTCATATTTTTGACTAAAAGAAAAGATGTTTTGTAGGACATTTGATCTTTTATTATTGAAGCTTCAGGTAGCTTGTATTGTATATTTAGTTTGTCTCCTGAGGCTGATTTTAAGGATTCTGATGTTTTGTCAAAGTATCTAGTAGGAACAAGGCATTCTTTAATACAATTGAGATCAGCTCCTGTATCAAAGAGTGCTGTTGTTTCAATAGTAAATTCATTGTTGATTTTTATCAAAATATTAATGATCCATTTTCTAGATGTTATTTCTGTTAATAACATAAGAAAGGCTGGATCAGTAGACTCAGAGGTATTAGTGATTTCATTTTGATCTTCTAAAGTTTTTCCTTTTATAACAAGAGATTTTATAGTAGAAATTTCCTGTTTCATTTCTATCTGTGTTGATTTGAGGGCTTGTATTTCTAATTTTTGTTGTTTTATTTCATTTTGAAGATCATTAATGTTTATGGGCCTAGAAAGGGGTTTCTTGTTTTTATTGAGAATGTCTTTGAGGTTGTAGGATGTATAGGAATTAGTGGCAATGTTCATGGAAGAATGAAGGTTATCAAGGTATTCTTTCTTGGCTTCAGGGTTAGTGATCTTATCAGCAGTGCTAAGGAGAAATTCTTCTTCTTTTGTTAACATGTTTATTTCAGGAATGGGTTTTTCTGGAGAAGTGTCTTCATAATCGGAATCGGAGGAGGAATCTATTTCATTAATTTGAAGACCTTCTTCCTCAAGAAGTTCATCAGAAGAAGTATCATCATTTTCTATGAAGATGTTGTTTAATTGGTTAAGAGTATTGTCGTCGAGAGAAAGTTCATTTAGTTTTTTATTAATCCTACAATATTTTGAAATATGACCTTTTCTTCCACAAGAATAGCATTTGATGTCTTTAAAATTTTTCTTATCAGTATGGGGTCTATTTTGATTATTCTGATGTCTTTGTTTATTCCTACGAGGCGGAGGTTTGTTGTGATGTTTTTTTGTTTCTTTTTCAGGAGGACAAGTTCCTTTACATTTTGATTTTGTTTTTTCATTATAAGAGGGGTCGTATTGAGCACAAAAATCTCCTAGACTACGATTGGTGAGAGATTGTTCTTCTTTGAGCTGTCTTTGTAATTTGATAGTATTGCACATTTGGGTACCTTGTCTGTAAACATAAGAGATTATTTCTCCATAGGAAAGGAGATCATAAGGAATTTGACCACTGTATTCTTCTCTAATTCTATCTCTAACTTGGTCACCTATGATCTGAGGTAAACCAGCTAAGAATTTTTCTTTCCAAAAAGGTTGATTGCAATCAGGTCTAACAAGAACCCTTTGAAGGAAAAGTTCTTTGTATTCTCTGAATCTTCCTAAGGATTTACAACGCATATTAGATAAGAGATCTTGGTTCCTATCTCTAATGTGTGAAGGGTCTCCTATGAAGTGTTGTGAAATAGAGTAAATAAGGGTGTTTACCGCATCTTGGATGAGACGTCCTTGATCATCATCCATGCGTTGTCCAAAATCGTCTATTTTATAAGCAGTTAAAACTTGTATTTTTTGTTCTTCAGTTAAATAATTATCCCACCAACCTTTTAGTTGTCCAGTAAAACCGGCTACTAAAAGATTAGCAACAGCATGATCAGAAACATCTTGTTGTGTTTTATAGGCATTAGCAAGCATAACCATGTTGTTCAGAATATTCATGATATTGGTTTCGGCCACACCATCTATATTCCATTCATAAATAGCGTCAGGAGAGTATTTATTCTGTATTTTTTGCGATGATTCTTCTTGGGCTATGTCGGGTGGGGTTGCTCTACTGTAATAAAGTTTTTGAGGATGTCTCCAATTAAGTCTATTTACTTCATGGACAGATTCATTGTCAGAGTCATTGGAGGATTTGGTCAAAGTACTAATAGTAGGTTGGTCAGGGGTGTCTTTAATAATTAGTCCTTGAAATTTAGGAGTGTCTAGTATAGGAGGAGGTTCTTCTAGCTTTGCTTTCCCTAGGAGTTTTTTCTTTTGTTCTATGGCTCTGGCAAACTCTGGACTAAGGTTTTTTGGGAATTCAAAGGTTTTGAAAATGGGTTTTTTGAGTGTGTCAACAGGTGGAGTGGTTACGTGGGTAGGATTTTGTATGGTGGATTCTAACCTGTTTAATTGTTTTCCTATGGTTACTAGATGTTGATTAGTAAAATTGTTTTGTTCAATGACTTTATGGGTGTATAAGGAGTCTCCTTTGTCTGGAATTCTAAAAGGAGTAGCATTAACCTCGCTTTCTCCATGTTGTATTTTTATTCTCCTAAGGGGTGGATGGTTGGATTCTATGGTTTCACCATTATCTAGTTTCCACTTATAATGATGATCTAAAACAACAATTTCTTTTGGTTCAAGGAATTGTTCTTCTAACCAATCAAAGAAAAATATATGGACTTCATATTCATATATGTAGTCGTAATATTTTTGCTTGATATCTTTTGCTTTTTCAGCAAAGGTTTTGAAGAACCATTCTCTGATTTGTTTGTTGTTTTCAGAATTAAATTCTTTGTTAAGAAAAGCTCTGTTTGGTTCAAATTGTTTTTCTAGAACATTAAGCTCAGCATCTATCATTTGGGAATAAGTGGGAGAATGATGAGGAGAATCTGTATTTTCTATGACGGGTTCAGGCTGGTTTTGTTGGTAAACAGGCCTGGAAATTCCTGATCTATTATCTAAACCACTAATTTCTGGTTCAAGAGGTGTCTCATTATTACTTCTACTGGTAGAAGGATGTAAAGGTGTAGTATTACGTGTAGAAATGTCTCTATGCACACTAGGCGGAGGTGTGTTTCTATGAGTACTGGGAGGAATTGTGATTATAGGAGGAAGATTAGGATTTAGATCTACGGATCTTGTATAAGAATTATGAAAAGAAGGACTAGATCTAGAATCAAATGATCTTCTGGGGAATCTAATGGTCACTCTTCCTTCTGGATGTTGAATGACATTAGTCGGATCTGTATTTTGAACAACTTGTTGGGGAATTTGGTTTTATAATTCCCATTGTTCTGGTAAAGTAATCTGGTTCCAGTTAATAGATCTAGGAATTGTCGTATTTGCTCTAGAAATGTCAGTTTGGAGAAGAAGTGTTTCTCCCCGTGGACTATGTTTGAAAGCATTTTCTCCAAAAGCGGAGGACATGGCTTTGTAGTGAATTCTATAGACAAGGGCTAAAGGTATAGATCCATCTGCTACTTTATAATTATGAGTTTTGATTTGGAGTGTTAAGGCTCTAAGAATATTCTTATCTTTGAGAGAAACTGAGAAGTTGGGATAACAGTCAAAATGTATAGGTCCTTTGCAGAGACTTGTCTCCACAGTGCCTAGAATGGACTCATCATAATTTAAGAGACGTGAATCTCGTAAAACTAAGAGAATAGAAGTATTAAGACCTTCTTTAGTGAGAGGCTTGACTCCTACTTGGACTAATCCTATATGAATGTAATTGTATTTTTGTTTATGTTTATGGATAGACTCTTTGTTTAAAAGATGTATTTTTTCATAGGAATTAGAAAGAGGAACATCTCTTTCTTCTGTAGATATGACATAGTCTGATTTTTTGAAAAATTTCAATTTTGATTGTTTGTATATTTCTTTAAGCTGTATTTTAGGAATTTCCCAATTTTCTATAGATTTGTTGAAATCTTCTATCCTTACTTCTTCTCTATGTATAGGACTTGGATCTGAGTCCATTTGTGATAGAGAACTAGAGGAAGATGTAGATCTTCTAAGTAAGCTCATGCTTAAGATCGGAACTAATCCTTCTTTGGAACCGTTACAGAGCTAAACCAACGGTCTGACAGCCACTCAGGGTCTTACGGCCTGGACCACTCTGTAGAAGCAAGAAGGATGCCAACGAATGGCTCTCGATCTAAGAGTATGTTCTTACAAAGACTATCTATAACTTTCCCTTTATGGCTCTGATACCATAAAGGGGTGAGGATCGGAGTACTATATGAGAGAACAAGAAAGTATAAGAGAGAACAGATCTATATGATATTGAGAATGTATAAGAACTAAATAAAATCGCGGGAATTAAAAATAATATAAAGACAAAAGGCAATATATAATATATAAAGGAAAAGAATACATAAACAAAGACCAACCATGAAGGTGGTATGAACTTGTATTGAATAAACTGAAAGTTTACATGTATTGAAAGAACATGTATTTAAAGAACATGTATTGAAAGGTGCAGAAAATTAAAGCATCAAGTCATCCACTAGGGCGGTAATCCGCACTCCAGGGATTATCGATGTTTGTATTACAAAAGATGGTTAACCAACTATCATGTAAGTTGGTAACCCTGTATAAACTATGCTAGATGTATTTGAAAAACAAACTTACTTTGTAACAAGGGATACAAGGTAAGAGAGCTTGAAGATGGAAGGGATGAGGATGAGGATGGAAAGGATGAGGGTTTACAAGAGGTAGAGGGAAGGAGAGGAGAGAAATCTGGAAAATTTCGAGTCCCCTTCTCTTGTGTCGGGAGAGTGTATTTATAGTGGTGCTACAGTGAAAGTGCTACAGTGCTGAACAGTGTAAAGTGAACAGTACTGAGTGAACAGTATAAAGTGAACAGTGAATAGTGTATGAATAGTGAACAGTGTTTCTTTAGCGTATAGCCTTTGCGCCGCTTCAATAGTATTGGCATGTGATGTCTTGATTCAATCTCTGTCCAGATTGATCCCGTAGCAGTCGTCTTCATTTGTATTTCCACTGTGATGTGATTGGGATGATCCGTCTGTATTGTCTTGAGATTTGGAAGATCCACATTGTGATCCTTCCGCTTCTGATAGCATTGTTCTGAGGGTATTGCAGTATTCTTCCCTACTCTGAACTGCAGCAAGGGCTGCAATAGCCATAGATTTTTCCTGTAGAAATGATGTATTTGATGGAATTGTAGTCAATTGGGTCTTTTGGCTTTTTAGCCAGGTTTTGACCGCTTCTTCAGAACCTTGTTCAAGTCTTTTGAATCCATCCCACCATTTTGTCTTGTATTTTCGGACAAGAAGTGGTATTAGATTGGGGGTTGTATTGTATTCAAATTCCCAGGCTGTTACCCATGAGATTTTGAAGATTATGAAAAAATGCATAAGGCAATGAAACCTTGATTCATGAGGGTTTGGTTTATAGTGTTTGCGAAATGTTTGGTAACCCTGTTCAACAATGGGGTGCAATATGATTTCTAAGGGACCAAAGAGATCCCACCAGGAGTAGAACCAATTTGGTATGGTTTGTCTTGGGAAGTTGTCTTTAAAGAATACTAGCCAAGTATGCTGGAATTTTGTATTTTGTCTGTAAAAGACATTCCACCAGGCTTGTTGGTAATCCCAGTAGGTGTATGAGGAGGAATAAGGTAGACTTTGGGTAAGTCTGGTTTGGAATTTTCTGGGTGTATGAGGTGAATCTCCCCAATGTAAGGGGTGTATGACTTTACTGATGGATATGGTGGAGTAAAGGATGTTTTCTGTATTGGTTTTGTCGGTAAAGTGGGTGAACCTTGCCGACTCTGTCTCCACTAAAATTTGCTCATAATAAGTAAGAGTTTTGTTTGTATTATGAGGTTTAAAAAGCCAATTTTTTGGAAAGATGTTTTTTGCGAATTTGATAGGATCTTCATCGTAGAACCCATCTTCCACAGTCAATAATTTTTGAAAAGATGTTTTGGCATAAAATTTTGATTTTTGAGAATGAGGGGTTGCCTGTGGCTTAATGACCACCTCATTTGAAATCCTTTTGTATTCCGCTAAACAGATCAGCGGGGAAGGGTTGTTGCTTATTTCGATGGCACTGGATGGCTCTTTCTTTACTGTTGTTTGTAAAGATTGGGCAAGAATGTTTAATGATTCCTGGGGTAGTATGTTGGCTAGTTTTTGATAAATAGCCAGACCTTCGTCTTTCGGGGGTATAAGTGGTTTGTTTTGCTATAGGAATTCTTGATTGTTTTCTGCCATCTGAAGCCATGTCTTAACGGGTATTAAGCCTGTCGGCTTTGGTGATGTATTGGAAGTTTCGGCAATGACCTTGTCTTTGCCTTTGTCTTTTTTGTTTTTGGTTGATCTTGGCATGGTGATGGTATCCCCTGTAAAAATTCTCTTGTGAGAAAATCGGGTAATGAATTTGAAGAACCATTTATAAATTCAATGTCAAAATCAAATACTGAAAGTATGGCTTGCCATCTGGCAAAAATCTGTTTTGATGCAATGTTTAATACGTCTTTTTGTAAAACGTCTTTAGCTGATTTGCAATCAATTCTTAAGAGGAATTTTTGATTTAACAAATCTCCTTGGAATTTTGATATGGACAAGACTATAGCAAGTATCTCTTTTTTTATTGTTGAATAATTTTGTTGAGTAGAATTCCAATGTTTTGAAATAAACTGAACAACTTGTTCTTTGTTATTTTTGACTTGTTTAAGAATACCGCCATATCCTATTTCTGAGGCATCTGTTTCAACTATTTTGAATGTAGAGGGGTCAGCCAGATGTAAGCAAGGTATTTCTTTAACATGAGTCTTAATTTGTTTGACTATGTTAGTATGGACAGAAGTCCATGGTGGAGGATCTTTTTGCAATCTTTGGTGTAAAGGTTTACAAAGGATGTTTATATTAGGGAAGAAATCCAAAATGTAATTGAGACTCCCTAAAAACCTTTGTAGTTGAGTTTTGTCTTTGATCTCATCAGGGAATTTATCAGTAAAGGAAATTGATCTTTCTATAGGGGTTATGGTGTTTAAATGAATGTAATGACCTAGGAATCTAATCTTGGTTTTAAAAAGTGCTATTTTAGTGGGAGAGACAACAAGACCATTTTGTATGATTACTTTTATGAAAGTAGACAAATGTTTAAAGTGTTGTTCTATATTAGAGGAGAAGACAAGGACATCATCTATATAAACTATGATATATTCAGAGTAGGGATTGAGGATGTCATTCATAATTCTTTGAAATTCTGAAGGGGCATTTTTGAGGCCAAAAGGCATAACATTCCATTCATATTGGCCGAAAGGGACCGTAAAAGCTGTCTTGTATTTATCCTTTTCACTGATTTGTATTTGCCAGAATCCTGATTTCATGTCAAATTTAGAAAATATTTTTGACCTACATAGTCTATTTAACAAATCTTTCTTGTTGGGTATAGGATATCTTATCCATCTAAGGGCTGTATTTAAAGGTTTATAATTAATAACTAATCTGGGAACTCCTCTTTCTAGTTCAGCATTTTTGTTGACATAGAAAGCAGAACAGCTCCATGGCGATTGGCTTTTTCTTATGAGTTTTTTATTTAAAAGATCATGTATTTCTGCTTGGCAAAATTTTAGAACTTCTTGGTTCATTTGTGTAGGACGAGCTTTTGTAGGTATTTTGTTTTCAGAAAATTCATGTTCATAAGGTAAATCAACAATATGCTTTTTTCTTTCCCAAAAAGCGTTGGGTAAAGTAGAGCATATGGTTTTTTCTATGTGTTTTTGTAGAGAAGAGATTTTTTCTATAATATTTGGTTTTGTAAGATGTTCTTCTATTCTTTTGAATTCTAAGTCTTCTTTTAGGAATTCAAGCTGGTTTTCTTTGTCTTTTATAAGGCAATTGATTTCAGAAATAGAATGTTCTTGTAAAATGTTTAAGCTTCTCTTTTGTGGTTTTGTTATGAAATTGAATGTGATCTTTCTGTTTAGAGTATGAGTTTCAATACCTTCATTAGTGACTGAAAAAGGTTGGATTAATTGTATGAAAGGTGTTCCAAGAATTACCTGTTGTCTCATATTTTTGACTAAAAGAAAAGATGTTTTGTAGGACATTTGATCTTTTATTATTGAAGCTTCAGGTAGCTTGTATTGTATATTTAGTTTGTCTCCTGAGGCTGATTTTAAGGATTCTGATGTTTTGTCAAAGTATCTAGTAGGAACAAGGCCTTCTTTAATACAATTGAGATCAGCTCCTGTATCAAAGAGTGCTGTTGTTTCAATAGTAAATTCATTGTTGATTTTTATCAAAATATTAATGATCCATTTTCTAGATGTTATTTCTGTTAATAACATAAGAAATGCTGGATCAGTAGACTCAGAGGTATTAGTGATTTCATTTTGATCTTCTAAAGTTTTTCCTTTTATAACAAGAGATTTTATAGTAGAAATTTCCTGTTTCATTTCTATCTGTGTTGATTTGAGGGCTTGTATTTCTAATTTTTGTTGTTTTATTTCATTTTGAAGATCATTAATGTTTATGGGCCTAGAAAGGGGTTTCTTGTTTTTATTGAGAATGTCTTTGAGGTTGTAGGATGTATAGGAATTAGTGGCAATGTTCATGGAAGAATGAAGGTTATCAAGGTATTCTTTCTTGGCTTCAGGGTTAGTGATCTTATCAGCAGTGCTAAGGAGAAATTCTTCTTCTTTTGTTAACATGTTTATTTCAGGAATGGGTTTTTCTGGAGAAGTGTCTTCATAATCGGAATCGGAGGAGGAATCTATTTCATTAATTTGAAGACCTTCTTCCTCAAGAAGTTCATCAGAAGAAGTATCATCATTTTCTATGAAGATGTTGTTTAATTGGTTAAGAGTATTGTCGTCGAGAGAAAGTTCATTTAGTTTTTTATTAATCCTACAATATTTTGAAATATGACATTTTCTTCCACAAGAATAGCATTTGATGTCTTTAAAATTTTTCTTATCAGTATGGGGTCTATTTTGATTATTCTGATGTCTTTGTTTATTCCTACGAGGCGGAGGTTTGTTGTGATGTTTTTTTGTTTCTTTTTCAGGAGGACAAGTTCCTTTACATTTTGATTTTGTTTTTTCATTATAAGAGGGGTCGTATTGAGCACAAAAATCTCCTAGACTACGATTGGTGAGAGATTGTTCTTCTTTGAGCTGTCTTTGTAATTTGATAGTATTGCACATTTGGGTACCTTGTCTGTAAACATAAGAGATTATTTCTCCATAGGAAAGGAGATCATAAGGAATTTGACCATATATATATATATATATATATTGAATTTATTAAAAATAACAATAAAACCAAAAAATAATAACAATTCTCGTATTTTTCTTAATTTTAATTTTTTTTGCTAAGTGATAAGTTCCATGGGACCAAACCTAACCAGTGTGACATCTCGAAATTTGGCCCTATTTCGAAATATATGAAATGGTTATTTCGTTGATGCGCTTATAGTTACTTTACTCTGAACTGATTACTCACGAGTTAACTGATCTATTGGGCGAGACTGTATGGGGTTAAAACACGAAAAACTATTCAATCAGGAATAGATCGTTTGACCATAAGGATTGACAATGATCAATACTATGCTGTATAAATCAATTAGCGAATGGATATAAATTGATTCGACGAAACTGCGTAGTCGATTTGCAGGTGATTCTGCATGATTACGATATTCTCGTCAAATGACAATAAACCGATTTTCTATTGATATTATATTCATGGTACGTAATTGAACCCTCGCGATTACATGACAACCGATGGTAGTTCGTGATTTGAAAATGCACAAACATGGATTGAAAATTATCAACTACGGGTCAGTCACGTGAGAATTCCTAAAAGCCACCCGATAAATTAGGTCATACTAAAGTCGCGTTTGATCGATTTTAATATGAAATTTAATTTGATTTCGAGTATTGAACTTTCGAGGATTTCGAGGTTTAATTATTGGATGTCGCCTCATCGTCCGTCGAATTATCAGCAGTCTGAAATTTTCAAAAAAGGAATTATCGGACAAAAAAGAGAGAAGAAATTCGGATCAAGAAGCAAAATTGAAATTTTTGGACCAAAAAGATTGTTTTTATGAAATTAGTAATATAAAAAAAAGTGGGGACATAATACTAGGCCAAGAGAGTTTTAAGGAAAAGTGGGTGAATAGTATGATGAGATTTTGGGAAATGTCTTGGTAAATCTTTTTGGGAAAAAACCACCAAAAATCCCAAACTTTGCCTAGAGTGACAAATTTACCTCAAACTTTCTTTTGTGACATGAAAAACCCCAAATTTTGCAAACTGTGACACATTTACCCCCATTAAGGGCATTTTTTGTCTTATTATTATTTTTTTTTTGTTTTTTATTTTTTTTTCTTCTCTCTTCCCTCCACTGGCCATGGCGGAGCCGGCGGAGGGAAGCCAGTGTCTGGCGATGACGGCCCTCGTCGGACACCGACAGAGGTAAGAAAAAAAAAGAAAAAAAAGAAAAAAGTTTTTAAAAGTAAAAAGACCAAAATGCCCCTATGATTTGGGATAAATGTGTCACACAAATGAAAATTCAGGGTTTTTTGTGCCACAAATGAAAGTTTGGGGTAAATGTGCCACGGTTAGCAAACTTCAGGATTTTTCATGTAACAAAAAAAAGTTTTGGATAAATTTGTCACTTTGAGCAAAGTTTGAGGTTTTTGGTGGCTTTTTTCCAATCTTTTTTATTATCTTTCTTTTTCTTCTCTTCTCTCTCTCTTTCTTCTCCCTTCCCTCACGGCTCCTCCCTCTGCAGACCGCCCATCCTCCCTTCTCTTCTTCTCCACCTCCACTTCATTCCCCCTCCTTCTCACACCTTTCTCCCCCATCCTCTGTCCATTCTTCCCCCTCCTTTAGTTTTTTCTTTTTACTCAACCTCCCTCATTTTTTTCTTTCCACCACCATCACCCACGCCACCACATCACCACCGCCCACACCTCCACCCCTTCCACCAACGCCATCTTCATGACAACCTTGGCATCATCGACGTTGCCGCAAGCTGCTATCCCTAATCTGCCGTCACCGGCATCCGCTCGAGCCATCGTGGCCATCCTCGTCGCCTCGAGCCACCCCCATCACCACCAAACACCCCACTCCAAGGAGCCGTGGGCTTCAAATGCCGAGCCGCCGCCTTCGCTGTGTCGTTTGTGCCACCTTTAGTGTCGTGAGACTCAAGTTCTTGACGCCGTCGCGCCACGGTCACCACAGGCTTGCTGTCGTCGAAAATCCGTGAGTTAACTTCTTAATCATGGATTAGGGTGTTAATTACGTTTAGGGAGTTGTTAGTCTAATATTAATGACTGTTAGTATTTATTAATTTTAGTTTAGCCTTAATTGCGATTAAGGATGATTTAGATTAAATTTAAGTGCGATTAGTTTAAGTAATTACAATTAGATTAATTAATCATGATTAGATTAATTAGTTGAGTTTATTTTTATTAATCATGATTAGTTTAATTAATCGTAATTTATTTATTTAATCGTTATTTACTTAATTAATTGTAATTATTTTAATAACGCTGATTAATTTTAGTTAAGTATCGTTAGGTTAATTAAGTGGGTTTAGTTTAATTAATTTTAATTAGTCTAATTAATCATGATTAGCATAATTAATCGCGATTAGTGTAATTAATGACGAATTAGCCGTTAAGTAGAATTTTATGCTTGTTTTTCTGGATGAGATTGTGCGTAATTTTGGTTGTTTGCACATATGATGTTATGCTATTGATTGCCCAATTATAGATTTTTATTTACTATTCTCAAAGAAGGTTTTTTGGGCAAGAAAATAGAAAAATATAAAGTGTAAGGTTTGGATGCCGAATTTTACGTACTAAATAAAACAATGGGGTTATAAAATAGAAGTGTGCAAAGTTTGACGGGTTGATTTCAAATATGTGATCATGTACGAATATTTTACTGAGATTTTTAAATATGAAAAATTGTCAAAGTTAATTGTTTGAAAACTAAATATTGTGTACTTGGCTAATTAATGGCAATAAAAATTGGCTTGATTGATAGTGTACTTGAGTGGTCATTTAATCAAACCTATCACCCAACGGGAGTTTTGGGGACGATGCCCGATTTTTATCAGATGCTCAGTGGAGGTCTGGATGCCGAGTCGCGATTGAGGCCAAACCGATGCTCCTTTATGGAATGTTGTCTAGGCGAGGGTTCTAGATGATACCGTGCCCGATGGGGTAGGATGATGTCCGGTCATGCCGGAAGACCGCCAACTCTTATGTTGGCCGTGGCCCGAGGGGTCGTAATAATTGGAACACGTGTGTTGGCAATGCACATGGAGCTTTAGTATGTATTTTGATTGTTATTTATGCATGTTGCACTATTATTACCATGTGAGATGTGCTATTATGTAGGAGTGTGCCAATGTGAGATAAGTTTATATGTGGTGTGTGTTTAGGCTGCCTTCGAGACGAATTTGCGTCCTAATTGAGGTTTAGATTGTTAACTCGCTGAGATTTATATCTCACCCCGTTGTTGTTAAATATTTTCAGGTCCATAATATGGAGAACCGTCACGTGCGGTTTGGGGTCTCAATGGACCAAGACGTAGGTGTGCCTAGCATTACTTTTGGTTGGCCTCATCGATACCCTCTCTAACCATTTTTGCCTATTGGTCATTAAGGCCCTATTTGGTAACCATCTAAACATGGCCAAATTCTGATTCTTTGTTCCCGGGAGTAATTTTGGAATATAATTGCGTTTGGTAAAATTTTTGTTTCCGAGAACAAATTTGGAGTGGAATCAAGAATAAAAAAAAAGTTGATTCTTGTTCCGAGAACAAATTTGAGAATCAAAACCAACTCTTCTTCTTCTTCCCTTCCGCCATCCTGCGACCGCCGTCTACCACCGCCCGCCGCCAATCACCGTTTGTCGGTCCGGCGAGCTCGCCGGAGGCAAGCCTAGCCACTGGCGAGGCTCGACCGATGAGGGCCGGCCTCGCCGAGGGCCGGCAACGCTCCGGTGAGGTCGCTGGCCCTTGTCTGGCCACAAGAAGTAGAAGAAGAATATGAGAAAAAGGAAAAAGGAAAAAAAGAAAAGAAAAAAAAAGGAAAAAAGTAAAAAAATTATTTAAAAACTAAAAGAAATTGATTTGGAATAGAATCAATGAGCACGGTACCAAACACAATTCTATTCCAGAATCAGAAATTTTGGACAGTTACCAAACGCGTTCTTTTACTCAGAATTAGTTTCCGGGAACAGAATAAAAAAGAATAATTTCTAATCAGAATATATTCCCAAGAATAGAATCGTTACCATACGTGCCCTAAGAAGTTGTCTTTTGAGGTAGACTTGTAAATATCAAACTTCCTGGGGTTAAGAAGTGGATAAATAAAGGTGTCGCTTTTGGAAATCATATGTTGTGTTCTACTATCCTTGATTTGATGGTTGATTGGGTGTCTATTTAAGTTGCTTATGCATGCGTTTAATTGAAAGATAAAAAGAATGGGTCGACGACGTGTCCGGGGACGTCGCACTTTTAATCGACTATTGAGGAATGTTCACGCGCTCGGGGTTCAGGGCATGACAATCGGTCAGTCCAATCCTATTCCTGATCCTAGGACCGTTTGGTCTGGTCTTAGTCCCAAAAATTGGGAAGCGAGAACCGATCACCCCTACCATTGTATATATAAGAAGACCAATAAGATGGGATTTGATAGTGATGTATGCACAACAAAAGTGAAAATTCATAAACAAATGATCGTGCTAAAAAATTGTCTATGTTAAATTATTTATAGATTCTACTCGACAATTTATTCATAAATTTGATCGACAATGTAGAAAAGAATTAGGTTTCTTGAATTTTTTTTCTTTTTGACATAACTAATTTCATAGAAGTGAAGTCTAACAATTAAAAATATAATGTCTTTTAATGTACATGGAATTTTTTTAATAACTAAATCCTACATAGAAACGGAAAAACTAGAATAAATAAATAAATAAATAAATAAATTTAGAATCATCACTTTAAATTGTAATTGAATGATTGAGTATAATTTTATTTTTGATAGAAATTGGATGGCTAATCACGTAAGGGATGGAAATGAGCAAATATCTCTTTATTTTCCTCTTACTTCGATTTCCATTTTTCCCCCAAGGACATCTCGGCCCTTCTTTCTTCCCAGCACTCCCATGTAGGCTCAAATCCGAGTGATTTCATTGAGCTCGCCGAACTTCCATTGAGCAACAGTCGCATCAGCATCGCAAGGAAAAAGAAAAAGAAAGAATGTCCACCAACTTTAAATCCATCCCTCCAATTGATACTTTCTCCTCAGTTTCCACCGATCGGATGCGAAACCTCATCGACCTGACGTTCAATCTGGTGCGTTTTGATCTTGTTCTACAAATATCGGTCCCCTCATGGCCAAGTGCAATGATCTGGACATGGGTGAAGACCCAAGCGTGGCTGGCTAAATATATACTTAATTTTTCAAAAAAAATTGTGACCAAAAGAAAATTTTTAAGAAAAATGAAAATCCTTAAATCCTTAAATTTGAAGCTCAAGTCCCATCAACTAAGTGCTTGTTTCGTCTTAATATCGTCTGAGTCATCTCTCTATCTCTCACTCATGGCCTCAACTCTCAAGCTCAATGCCCATCGGTTCTTGGCCTCGCCTCTCAACCTTTAATATGAGTTCAATCTTTATACTGATCCTACAATCAATAATAGGAAAGTTCTTTATTTTTTGTGTTTTTTTTTTTGGGCTTGCTATAAAATGTTGCATTGATGCATTGTGACATTCGGGTCATTGCTCGATGGAATAATGAGCCTCAAGTGTTTAGCAATCATCGATGTGCCACCACGCTTGTCACCGGATCACACCACCCACGCTACCGCCGCTGTGTCTTGCTACCATGTTACGTAGTCATCATGCCTCACCGCCTGTCCTTGACACCACAATAACACCTCGTCACCAGATCAGCACCATTGCCACACTACCATCTCACCACTGGAGCCTCACCATCACAGCCACTTAGGGTGCGCATGATAAAATTTCTTGGCTGGGGAAGAGTTTTTTTTTCCAGAAATAGTTATTTTCTATTTCTATTCCGGGGAACAGTTTCTGAGCAAAAGAACCCGTTTGATAACTGCACAAAATTTCTATTCTTGGAATAGAAAAAGAATAGAAATGCGTTTGGTAACGCAACGATTCTTTTTTGTATTTATTTGTTTATTGTATTTGTTTTTTATTCTTTTATTTGTTTTTTATTCTTTATTTGTATTTATTTGTTTATTTTTTTTGTATTTATTTTTTTTGTATTTATTTTTTTTGTATTTATTTGTTTTTTTTTGTATTTATTTGTTTTTTTTTGTATTTATTTGTTTTATTTGTATTTTATTTGTTTTTTAAAATTTTCTTGCGTTTTTTTTTGTATTTATTTGTTTTTTATTTGTTTTTTATTTGTTTTTTATTTGTTTTTTTGTATTTATTTGCTTTATTTTTATTTATTTATTTTTATTTTCTTGCGTTTGTTTTTTATTTGTTTTTATTTATTTATTTTTGTATTTTTATTTGTATTTGTATTTATTTGTTTTTTATTATTTATTTGTATTTATTTGTTTATTTGTTTATATATATTTTTTTGTATTTTTTTGTATTTTATTTTTTTATTATTTGTTTTTTTATTTATTTGCCTTATTTTTTTTTTGTTTTTTTTTTAATTTTCTTGCGTTTGTTTTATATTTGTATTTATTTGTTTATTTATTTATTTTTGTATTTTTTTTGTATTTTTGTATTTTTTTGTATTTTTGTATTTTTTGTATTTTTATTTGTTTTTTTTTATTTTTGCTCACAGTCGGCGACGGGTGACCGGTGGCTGCGTTGGTCGGCGGTGGCTCCAGATGGTTGAAGGTGGCCACGGCAAGAGAGAAATAAAAAAAAAAAAATTTGCTTATTTCTAGAAATTGTTCCTAAGACAAGAAGCAACTTTTTTTTGTTTCTCGTTTCTATTCTCAGGCTAACTTTTCTATTCCGGGGAATAGAAATCAACTTGCTGTTATCAAACGGGTTTCTATTCTTTTTTTGTTTTGGGGAACAAAAGAATAGAAATTTTTGGGCCGGGGAAGGTTACCATGCAGCACCTTAGCCTCCCATGCAAAGCCACCTCACCCTGCGCATGAGCCGTGCCACCTTAATATGCTGAAACCACGCCAAGTCATCGTCATCACCCCTGTCATGTCACCCACCCTTGACACCTAGCAACCTTGTCACCTCATTTCACTGTCCATTGCCATGTTTCCCCTAGCTATCGTGGATTGGTGTCGTAGAGTCAACCATGCAACCGCACTAAGGAGAATGACCAAATTAAAAAGAGGAATGGTAGGTACTTCTTCTCTTCGTTTTACTACTCTTGGCCCCCATTCATATTTTCTTACCACTCTCTCTCTCTCTCTCCCTCTCTCCTTTTTGCTCGCACTCAACACCATAACCATGCCGTCCAACCGCCAGCGACACCCTTAGCCAGCCAAGCTGCTCGCATTGCCTTGCGTCATCGCCACAACACAACTTGGACCATTGAAGAACCAACCGTTGTTCGGGACTTTTTTTGTAACATCCTCGATTTCGACCCCGTGAGGATTGGCCATAAGGTCCTAAGAGGATCGATCATGGGCCATTGGCCATGGATCGATCGGTTTGATCAGCAAGGAATCACAGATTGGTCATGGATCGACCAGTCACGAATTGGTCGAGGCATTGGCTGTGAATTTCTACCGACCACACCGATGGGATAGGACCACCAGATCATAAGATGACTTTTTGATCACGAGAATTGGTTACAAGATGATTTTGGATTGGTGGTGGTCACGGGTCGATCCGACCGGTTGCAGTTTTTGGTCGCGGGTGACTCCGACCGGTTATGCACCGATACACAGACGATCTGAATTGATCAAATGCGACCATCTTCTAATAAAAAAAATGCACCATTCCCTATTTAATTCTTAGTGATTAAAACGGAATCTCGAATTGGTGATGTCTGATCATGGATTGGTAATGCACCGACCATGAACCCTACTAGTGGATCGGGTGCCAATCAGATTGAGCCCAGGGATAGACTCGGCTATTTTGTCACTAATTCTAAGGTCCATGAGTGCCTTGGCTTAGTGCTAGGCCATGGGTAGCCTTAGGATTGGTCTTGAACCGATCAAAAGACAAACGGCCCTTTTGGCCAATCGACCGTCCAAAGGAACGATTTGGGCGAATATGGAATCGTTTATACGATTAACGAACTTATTGAATATGTTACTATGTGATGTTGATAAGCTTGTTGGTGAAATAGCTTAATTGATCAGCCATCGACACTGTTTTGTGAGTGTTGTACTTGCTAGACTTTAATGATGATGAGATGCTTTCCTAGTAGAGAACTAGGAATTTTATTTACTGAGTTTCCCCAAAACTTACCCCTCATCTTTCAGTCTTGTAGGCATGGAAGTCTCACGTCAGTTTTGAGAGCTGTAGTCACACTAGAGGAGATAGGATTTCCCTGGCCTATGTAAAAAACTTGTACTGTGATGTAAAAAAGAAAAAAGAGCCCGTAGAGAAATGGCTTGTAAAAGTATTGTTATAATATAAGTCAGTGTGTTCAGTATAATGTATGTCCCAGTCTTCCAGTTGTTGTTTGTCCAAGGAAATGTTTCATTCACGTTTCCGGATGTACATGATAACAAGATAAAAAGAATTGGGACGGCGACGAGCTTGGGACATCGCGAAAATAACCCTTGTCACTCGTGACCCTGGAGGTGGAGTTGAAGTTGTGACATTTTTCGACCATCGTTAAGCCGCAAGGACACACATAGGACTTGAGGCAAGTAGATTGTTTTCCATTCTATGCTATGTAGGTTGATTGTTGCTCAGCAATGTCATTTCCTTGGATCTCTGTTGTCTCAGTTGATTTCATATATCTATTTGCATCAGTTGGCGATTTCGGAAGACTTACGTAACTAGCATCGTTGAGTTTATGGTTTACTAAGTTCGTGAATGTTTTGTTGAGATGCTGGTTGTTGAGATTTATGTGTATTTGAGGTTGAATGACACGAGTCATGGACGAAATCTGGGGACGTCGTTGTTTTCAAGTTCAGGTCACTATAGACTCGATATTATGTTAATTTTATACCAATTTATGTGGTACGAATTTTGTGAGGCACTCACAAAAGTCGCACCTTATACCTTGTTCTACAACATACTTTAATTTTGGATTTTTGGAACTTTATATGATCAAATTATATTTGGAAAAGTACACGGATTTGAATAAGTTTTTCTTGGAAATTTACGAACCTTTACAAGGTTTTTATTTCCATGGAATTTTCGACAAGAAATTTAACCAAGTGTTCTTCATGAAAGTTGTAGATTACGTCTTAAAATATAATGTGTGATTTCTCCATGACTTTTGAAACTTATTAAACTTGCAAAACATCCATTTTCATTTTTGTTCTAGTTTTGCCCTTGTTTTTGGCCCAAATTACACGGATTGTTGAGGGTCATACAAGCTGAACTAGGTTTTGAGTTCTTCACGAAAAACATTCCTCTAGGTCTCGTCCACATCAATTTTTAGAACTGATTTACTCGATGTATGCTAGTCCTTCTAAAGATGTGTAAACTACCCTTTTGGGACAATTTTGGGATTTTGGAATATATTCCTTTTGTGACTTGTCTTTTAGGCTGGTACTGCCAACTAACTATTTTGTACCATTTCTACAATTTACAAATAGATTAAAGATGGTTGGTTCTGAAATTGAGTTATTTCTTGTGCATTAGCAAAGTGAATGACGTTTTTTTTTTTTTAATTTAATTATTTAATTGTTGGGCCAAGGAGTGCAAATGTCTCTTATTTCGATTTCCATTTTTCCCCCGAGGACATCCCAACCCCTCATTCTTCTCGGCGCTTGCATGTAGGCTCGAATCTAAGCAATTTGATTGAGTTCATTGAACTTTCATCAAGCGACCGTAGCATCAGCATCATGGGAAAAAGAAGAAAGAATGTCTATTGACTTTAAATCCATCCCTCTAACGGTAATTTTAGAACTGATTTACTCGGCAGATGCTCGTGATTTCCAAAGATGTGCAAACTACCATTTTTGGACAATTTTGGGATAAATTCCTTTTATGACTTGTCTTTTTAGGCTAATACTGTGACATCCCAAAATTTGACCCTCATTTTGATAATATGAAATGGTTACTTTGTCGATGCGCCTATGGTCATTTTACTCTCAGTTGGCCACTCACGATTTAACTAATCAATTAGGTGAAGCCGTTAAGTGATATAATCGTGTACGGTTTTTCTACATGCTTGAATGGTTGTGATAGCTACGATTTTGAGGTTACTTCATTCTTGAAAAATGTTCTAGACATCTTCAGATATGACATACATTTTACTCAAGATTTTATGGATTTAAAGGAATAAGATTTCAGCTACGTTACATGTAGGGTAGAATCACGGATTGTGCTGGAAACAGTGACCTTTTAGTGTTTAATGAATTTTTATCAACTCTTAGGGTTTGATTTTCGAAAGAGTTTCTTCACAAAAGATGTTCATCACATCTTTTATTTTAACATAGTCAAATTTTAGATCAAATGGACAAGTTTTGGACCTCAAACCAAACTAATTTTGGAAAAACATAATTTCTATACACGGACACAGTTTTGTAATGGTTTGGGCGATTTACTGCTCTCATTCTAGGAAGAATTGGGTTAAGGTGTCTTCATGAAATTTTTTCTTAAGTGTCCTTTATAACATATTCAAATTTGAGAATTTTCTAAGCTTGTTTGGATACATTTATGGAATTAAACTTGGAGGCACGCGAGTGGACCGGTTTCTGCCGATTAGGGTTGATTGTGGTTTTGTGGTTATTCTTGGTGTCGTGCTTGCTGGATAAGGTATATTCGGTGATGTGGTTGACTTTTGGCATACTTAGAACTTATACGTGATAATATGTGAATGGTTGTTCTATGGTGATTGTTTATCATTATTGCAAAAGATAGCCTTATGAGCTTTTAATTAGAAAAATAATTAGGTGTCGAGTTTGGACACCAAAACTTGTTCGCTTTATAAAACAATGAAGTTTTAAACTAGGTGCGTGCAAATTTTGACGGGTTAATTTTCTGTATATGAGCACCTACGAATTTCT
Organism: Eucalyptus pauciflora; assembly: GCA_007663325.1. NCBI lineage: Eukaryota > Viridiplantae > Streptophyta > Magnoliopsida > Myrtales > Myrtaceae > Eucalyptus > Eucalyptus pauciflora. Next base: position 1,390,876 of record VMYD01000281.1, read on the forward strand.
TTCCAAATGTTTTGAACAAAAAAAAAGGGGATTACCCAAGTTTAGTTCCAAAAATGGTGGTTAGGAAAGAAAATAGAAAATGAATAAGGTGTCGAGTTTGGACGTGTGGTGCCCCTCGACGGCCCCTGATCTGTTAGGGTCGCCACATCGCTTCCTTATCCTGGATGTCCTAATTTCCTTATATTATTAGACTCAGTGAATCCATGAGTCTGGGGGTCTATCACATTTTTCATTGGTCCCTACGCAATTTATATGGAGGAAGCGGATCCAACAACTCCCTACCTAGACACTGAAATGATGCACACTAGATATACACAAGATACTAACCAGGCACTTTTTATTTACATATACTTGATAGACATCGTTTGTCGGTACATCAAAAGCCCAAGTTTTCTATACTTGGCTATATCCAAAAACTAGACCGACATTTTCCCATTAGCTATTCACAATGTGTCAATTAGCAAATGCCGGTGTCCAAAAATTTTCACTATTGACCCCACGTCCTCGGTCACTCTATGTCGCTTGAGCCCTCGTCATCGTCCTCTGGCGATGGTGGTAGCGGTCCCAGAGTACATCCGTTCCATTGAACATACAAGATGACGAACTCCGGATATGTGGGGCCCGAGAGGAGGCCATTGTCGATCGTCAGTATAACCCTCACTCGGATGAATGTCAGTCCCAGCAAATTAGGATCATGATACTCTAACCGTTCCCATTGCAAATAGACAAGGATACCATAGAAAGTATCGGGAGGTGCGGGCAGTAGTGGCATCTTGATCACTTTGTCAAATGTTAGTCCAACGAGGGGTGAGTACAATTACTCAGCAGTTAATGTTCTACTAAACCATATAACGTACGTTTGTCACTACTCAATTTATGCAATCCAAATCAGCACACATAATAGTTGTAACAATCCAATTCAAAACATGTGATAGTAATAATAAGCATGCGTCTATTCAGAAAGATTTAATGATGAAACAGCATATCAGAAACAAGGAGAATTCAGAATTTCATTTTATTTTGATCTGCTACCACCATCTTCCGAAGGACCAGTGTTTGCGTCCCTCCAGGCATATCGCACCCAACCTGGCATCACGACGTCCTCCGGTTCCATATTTCAGTCACCGGGCATCTAGAGTATGTTACGTTACACCTCCAAGCATCTCGCACCCCACCTGGAATCACAAGGAACCTCCGGGGCTCACCATGTCAATGATGTCCCCTACCCTCCAGAACGTGTATCGTCATACTTCCGGGCATCCCGACACCCGAGGAACCTCTAGGGCTCACCAGTCCCTAGACTTCCAGAGGCATCGCCACTACGATCCTCTAGGCAACCCGACGCCCAGGGCATCGTCGACCCGAGGGTCAGATGGCTTCAATAACACATCAACCATGGTGTAGTAGTCTCAAGATTTTAAAATCAATGCATGCCAACATCAATAATCCAACAATTGCTTTAAATTCTAAATCTCACATCCAGAATTTGAACCAAAATAGAACGAACCTTTAAGGAATATCAACTACAATGATGAGCAAAACGTTTGATAAAATGTAGAGTTTTAAGAAATCTATAGGAATGGATCAAGATTTAAATTTTGTACCATTTACATTCCTTCCTTTGTTCGAAAATTTCGGGTGCAACTTATAATATTCTTCACACGTCCAAATTTGAATGAAGTAAGTTCATCAAAATAGCAAATAAGTCTTGAAATCAATGCATCGGTGAATCCAATTCTCGATTCCGACTTTGGGGTTTTCAAAACAAATTTCATGAAAGGTTTTAAGAGTTTCGGGAACACCCAACATTCCTCGACACATTGCGAGTAATACCTTGGCAGTTAGAAATCCCCACACGATCCTCACGATTTTTCAAAATAGAATTTCTAAACTTTTGCAAATACCAAGAGTCGACACATATACAGATGCCGAAATTTTCCTCAACCATAGACAACCTCAAAATCCTTCCAATCACCTAGTCCAAAAATCAACTCAATCATTTGCGATTCACCATTTGGCGCGAGAATTCGAATAATGCCAATCTATGGATGCATTTCATCAAGTAATGATAGGATTACGCGATATAGGTTAGTAGATATCGACTTGCCTTAGGTCTGACAGCGTTGACAGCAAGTGGATCGTGAGTTGGGGACGCGATGGTGGCAAGTCGACGGTGAGGCGAATCCGAGAGTTTGTGGGCTACGAATGCGGCTAAGGCGGGTCGGACAAAAGCAATCGTAGGCAAGGCGTGGCTGGTGCGGTAGTCGGCGACATGGTGGTCATTGGTGTATAGCAGGGAGGGAATGAGACTGTGTGGAACTTCTACTAAAGGTTTGCTGAAGAACAACGGATGAAGGTAGCTGAAAATGGGTGAATGGAACTACAAGGAAGAAATCGTCTCTCTCTCTCTCTCTCAACTGTCCTTCTTTGGCCAGCTCACTAGTTGACCGTTCTAGTCAACAAAAGAAACCTGGTGGCAGCAGGAGGAGGGAACGAGTGGAGGGGAACGTGGCCTTCCCTAGTGGCTTCTTTGCCACTTGGTCTCACGAAGAGAGAAGCTGTAGGCAGCTGTACCAAACCACTTCTTCGCTGGCCACCGAGGATGCATTTCGTGGCTGCTCGGTCAAGGAATCCTCCTTTGGTTGACCAATTGCGGGGAGATAGGGAGAGGAGCCGAATTGTCCTTCGACGGTCACGCATCGTCACGTTTGCATGGCCATTGGTGGGAATATTAAGGTAGCCATCTAAGGAGAGGGGCGGCGGCGGCGGCGGGTTGCACAAAATTGGGGTCTTCAACTTAGTTAGTTGGCGAGACGGCTCGGGGTTAACATTTCTCTTTGTAGCCGATCGCATTAAGTGAGAAACTTTAAACAAATGCCATTACGAAGCTTGTCGATATACGATGTCTAGGTCCGGTGATAATAGTATCGGAACGGCGTTTATAAATGGCGTCAACGGTGTATTCTGACGAAAATCTTATCGATTCGTCACGGTCTGTTACATATTCGAGGGTCGGTGAATTCCGGATATCACAGGACGCCGAATTTTATGTGCTCAATAAAACGATGAGGTTTATAGTAGAAGTGTGGAAAGTTTGACAGATTGATTTTAAGTACATGATCGCGTATGAATTTATTTCAGAATGTTTTGACAAAAAAAAAAACAAAAACAAAAAAAGAGGTTGCAAGGTTTATTATTTGAAAAAGGGATTTGGCTGTTCTTGGCTAATGAGGAAGATAATAATGGGCTTGACTGTGTGTGCTCGTGTGATCACCTAATACCTTGATGTGTATGAATATGCGGGGTAATGAACCCGTCCTGATGCATATGAATACGCAAGACAATGCTCCTGTGTGGAATATTGTCTAGGCAGAGACGTTGCCGTTCGCAGATGGATTTCGAAACGAAGCTCTTGTGTGGAATGCCGTCTAGGCGAAGGATGGTAGATGATGCCGTGCCCGATGGGGCGGGACGATGCCTGGTTACGCCGGATGACCGTCGACTTTCGAGTTGGCCGTGGCCGATAGGTCGTAATAACTGGAACACGCCTGAATGGTTGTGATAGCTACGATTTTGAGGTTACTTCCTTTTTGAAAAATGTTCTAGACATCTTCATAAATGACATACATTTTACTCAAGATTTTATGGATTTAAAGGAATAAGATTTCAACTTCGTTACATGTAGGGCAGAATCGCGGATTGTGCTGGAAACAGTGACCATTCAGTGTTTAATGAATTTTTATCAACTCTTAGGTTTCGATTTTCGAAAGAGTTTCTTCACAAAAGATGTTCATCACATCATTTATTTTAACATAGTCAAATTTCAGATCAAACGAACAAGTTTTGGACCTTGAACCAAACTGATTTTAGAAAAACATAATTTCTGTACACGGACACAGTTTTGTAATGGTTTAGGCGATTTACTGCTCTCATTCTAGTGAGATCTGGGTTAAGGTGTCTTCATGGAAAGTGTTTCTTTAAGTGTCCTTTATAACATATTCAAATTTGAGAATTTTATAAGCTTGTTTGGTTATGTTTTTGGAATTAAACTTGGAGGCATGCGAGTGGACCGATTTCTGCCGGTTAGGGCCGATTGTGGTTTTGTGGTTATTCTTGGGGTGGTGCTTGCTTGATAAGGTATATTTGGTGATGTGGTTGACTTTTGGCATGCTTACAACTTATACGTGATAATATGTGAATGGTTGTTCTATGGTGATTGTTTATCATTATTGCAAAAGATGGCCTTATGAGCTTTGAATTAGAAAAACAATTAGGTGTCGGGTTTGGACACCAAAAATTATTTGCTCTATAAAGCAATGCAGTTTTAAACTAGGTGTGTGCAAATTTTGATAGATTAATTTTGAGTACGTGAACACCTACGCATTTCTTTCAAAATGTTTTGAACAAAAAAAAAACGGGGATTATTCAAGTTTAGTTCCAAAAAGGGTGATTGGGAAAGAAAATAGAAAATAAATAAGGTGTCGGGTTTGGGCCCCGAATTTTATGTGCTCAATAAAACAGTGAAGTTTTAAACTAGGTGCATGCAAAATTTGATGAATTAATACGTGAGCACCCACGAATTTCTTTCCAAAGTTTTTGAACAAAAAAAAAAAGAGGGGATTACCCAAGTTTAGTTCCTAAAAGGGTAGTGGGGAAAGAAAATAGAAAATAAATAAGGTGTCGGGTTTGGACGTATGGTGCCCTTCGACGGCCCCCGATCAGTTAGGGTCGCCACATCGCTTCCTTATCCTGGATGTCCTCCTTTCCTTATATCATTGGACTAAGTGGAATATTGTCTAGGCAGAGGATGCTAGACATTGCCATTCTCGGATGGATTTCGAAACGAATCTCTTGTGTGGAATGCCATCTAGGCGAAGGATGCTAAATGATGCCGTGCCCGACAGGGCGGGACGATGCCCAGTTACGCCGGATGACCATCGACTTTCGAGTTGGCCGTGGCCAATAGGTCGTGATAACTGGAACACGCCTAAATGGTTGTGATAGCTACGATTTTGAGATTACTTCCTTCTTGAAAAATGTTCAAGACATCTTCAGATATGACATACATTTTATTCAAGATTTTATGCATTTAAAGGAATGCGATTTTAGATTCGTTACAAGTAGGGCAGAATCGCGGATTGTGCTGGAAACAGTGACCTTTTAGTATTTAATGAATTTTTATCAACTCCTAGGGTTCGATTTTCGAAAGAGTTTCTTCATAAAACATGTTCATCACATCTTTTTTTTTAACATAGTCAAATTTCAGATCAAAAGGACAAGTTTTGGATTTCGAACCAAACTGATTTTGGAAAAACATAATTTCTGTACACAGACACAGTTTTGTAACGATTTGGATGATTTACTGCTCTCATTCTAGAAATATCTGGGTTAAGGTGTCTTCATGAAAAGTGTTTTTTTAAGTGTCCTTTATAACATATTTAAATTTGAGAATTTTCTAAGCTTGTTTGGTTATGTTTTTGGAATTAAACTTGGAGGCACGCGAGTGGACCGGTTTCTGCCGGTTAGGGCCGATTGTGGTTTTGTGGTTATTCTTGGTATCATGCTTGCTAAATAAGGTATATTCGGTGATGTGGTTGACTTTTGGCATGCTTAGAACTTATACGTCATAATTGTGAATGATTGTTCTATGGTGATTGTTTATTATTATTGCAAAAGTTTGCCTTATGAGCTTTTAATTAGAAAAACAATTAGGTGTCGAGTTTGGACACCAAAACTTGTTTGTTCTATAAAATAATGAAGTTTGAAACTAGGTGCGTGCAAATTTTGACTGATTAATTTTGAGTACATGAGCACCCACGAATTTCTTTCAAAATTTTTTGAACAAATAAAAAAAAAAAAGAGATTACCCAACTTTAGTTCCAAAAAGGGAGGTTGGGAAAGAAAATAGAAAATAAATAAGATGTCGGGATTGGACGCCGAATTTTATGTGTGTAATAATACAATGAACTTTTAAACTAGGTGCGTGCAAAGTTTTGACCAATTAATATGTGAGCACCTATGAATTTCTTTCCAAATGTTTTGAACCAAAAAAAAAAAAGGATTACCCAAGTTTAGTTCCTAAAAGGGTGGTTGGAAAAGAAAATATAAAATAAATAAGGTGTCGGGTTTGGATGTGTGGCGCCCCTCGACGGCCCCCGATCCGTTAGGGTCGCCACATCGCTTCATCATCATGGATGTCATCTTTTCCTTATATCATTGGACTCAATGGAATATCGTCTAGGCAGAGGATGCTAGACGTTGCTGTTCGCGGATGGATTTCGGAACGAAGCTCTTGTGTGGAATGCCATCTAGGCGAAGGATGTTAGATGATGACGTGCCTGAGGGGGCAGGACGATGCCCGGTTACAACGGATGACCGTCCACTTTCGAGTTGGTCGTGGCCGATAGGTCGTAATAACTGGAACACGCCTGAATGGTTGTGATAGTTACGATTTTGAGGTTACTTCCTTCTTGAAAAATGTTCTAGACATCTTCAGATATGGCATATATTTTACTCAAGATTTTATGCATTTAAAGGAATAAGATTTCAGATTCGTTACATGTAGGGAAGAATCGCGGATTGTGCTGGAAACAGTGACCTTTCAGTGTTTAATGAATTTTTATCAACTCTTAAGGTTTGATTTTCGAAAGAGTTTCTTCACAAAAGATGTTCATCACATTTTTTATTTTAACATAGTCAAATTTCAGATCAAACAGACAAGTTTTGGACCCAGAACTAAACTGATTTTAGAAAAACATAATTTCTGTACACAGACACAGTTTTGTAACGATTTGGACGATTTACTACACTCATTCTAGGAAGATCTGGGTTAAGGTGTCTGGATGAAAAGTGTTTTTTTAAGTGTCCTTTATAACATATTTAAATTTGAGAATTTTCTAAGCTTGTTTGGTTATGTTTTTGGAATTAAACTTGGAGGCACGCGAGTGGACTGGTTTCTGCCGGTTAGGGCCGATTGTGGTTTTGTGGTTATTCTTGGTATCATGCTTGCTAAATAAGGTATATTCGGTGATGTGGTTGAATTTTGGCATGCTTAGAACTTATACGTCATAATATGTGAATGATTGTTCTATGGTGATTGTTTATCATTATTGGAAAAGTTGGCCTTATGAGCTTTTAATTAGAAAAACAATTAGGTGTCGAGTTTGGATACCAAAACTTGTTTGTTCTATAAAATAATGAAGTTTGAAACTAGGTGCGTGCAAATTTTGACGGATTAATTTTGAGTACCTGAGCACCCACGAATTTCTTTCAAAATGTTTTGAACAAAAAAAAAAAAAGAAGAGATTACCCAAGTTTAGTTCCAAAAAGGGCGGTTGGGAAAGAAAATAGAAAATAAATAAGATGTCGGGATTGGACGCCGAATTTTATGTGCTTAATAATACAATGAATTTTTAAACTAGGTGAGTGCAAAGTTTGACCAATTAATATGTGAGCACCTACGAATTTCTTTCCAAATGTTTTGAACCCAAAAAAAAAAGGGATTACCCAAGTTTAGTTCCTAAAAGGGTGGTTGGGAAAGAAAATAGAAAATAAATAAGGTGTCGGGTTTGGATGTGTGGCGCCCCTCGACGGCCCCCGATCAGTTAGGGTCGCCACATCGCTTCATCATCCTGGATGTCATCTTTTCCTTATATCATTGGACTCAATCGAATATCATCTAGGCAGAGGATGCTAGACGTTGCTGTCCGCGGATGTATTTCGGAACGAAGCTCTTTTGTGGAATGCCGTCTAGGCGAAGGATGCTAGATGATGCCATGCCCGAGGGGGCAGGACGATGCCCGGTTACACCGGATGACCGTCGACTTTCGAGTTGGCCGTGGCCGATAGGTCGTAATAACTGGAACACGCCTGAATGGTTGTGATAGCTACGATTTTGAGGTTACTTACTTCTTGAAAAATGTTCTAGACATCTTTAGATATGACATACATTTTACTCAAGATTTTATGGATTTAAAGGAATAAGATTTCAGCTTCGTTACATGTAGGGAAGAATCGCGGATTGTGCTGGAAACAGTGACCTTTCAGTGTTTAATGAATTTTTATCAACTCTTAGGGTTCGATTTTCGAAAGAGTTTCTTCGCAATAGATGTTCATCACATCTTTTATTTTAACATAGTCAAATTTCAGATCAAACGGACAAGTTTTGGACCCGGAATCAAAATGATTTTAGAAAAACATAATTTCTGTACACAGACATAGTTTTGTAACGATTTGGACGATTTACTGCTCTCATTCTAGGAAGATCTGGGTTAAGGTGTCTACATGAAAAGTGTTTTTTTAAGTGTCCTTTATAACATATTTAAATTTGAGAATTTTCTAAGCTTATTTGGTTATGTTTTTGGAATTAAACTTGGAGGCACGCGAGTGGACCGGTTTCTGCCGGTTAGGACCGATTGTGGTTTTATGGTTATTCTTGGTATCGTGCTTGCTGAATAAGGTATATTCAGTGATGTGGTTGACTTTTGGCATGCTTAGAACTTATACGTCATAATATGTGAATGGTTGTTCTATGGTGATTGTTTATCATTATTGGAAAAGTTGGCCTTATGAGCTTTTAATTAGAAAAACAATTAGGTGTCGAGTTTGGACACCAAAACTTGTTTGCTCTATAAAATAATGAAGTTTGAAACTATATGCGTGCAAATTTTGACGGATTAATTTTGAGTACGTGAGCACCCACGAATTTCTTTCTAAATGTTTTGAACATAAAAAAAAAAAAAAAGAGATTACCCAAGTTTAGTTCCAAAAAGGGCGGTTGGGAAAGAAAATAGAAAATAAATAAGATGACGGGATTGGACACCGAATTTTATGTGCTTAATAATACAATGAAGTTTTAAACTAGGTGCGTGCAAAGTTTGACGAATTAATATGTGAGCACTTATGAATTTCTTTCCAAATGTTTTGAACCAAAAAAAAAAGGGATTACCCAAGTTTAGTTCCTAAAAGGGTGGTTGGGAAAGAAAATAGAAAATAAATAAGGTGTCGGGTTTGGATGTGTGGCGCCCCTCGACGGCCCCCGATCCGTTAGGGTCGCCACATCGCTTCATCATCATGGATATCATCTTTTCCTTATATCATTGGACTCAATGGAATATCGTCTAGGCAGAGGATGCTAGACGTTGCTGTTCGTGGATGGATTTCGGAACGAAGCTATTGTGTGGAATGTCGTCTAGGCGAAGGATGTTAGATGATGCCGTGCCTGAGGGGGCAGGACGATGCCCGGTTACACCGGATGACCGTCGACTTTCGAGTTGGTCGTGGCCGATAGGTCGTAATAACTGGAACACGCCTGAATGGTTGTGATAGTTACGATTTTGAGGTTACTTCCTTCTTGAAAAATGTTCTAGACATCTTCAGATATGACATACATTTTACTCAAGATTTTATGGATTTAAAGGAATAAGATTTCAGATTCGTTACATGTAGGGAAGAATCGCGGATTGTGCTGGAAACAGTGACCTTTCATTGTTTAATGAATTTTTATCAACTCTTAGGGTTCGATTTTTGAAAGAGTTTCTTCACAAAAGATGTTCATCACATCTTTTATTTTAACATAGTCAAATTTCAGATCAAACAGACAAGTTTTGGACCCAGAACTAAACTGATTTTAGAAAAACATAATTTCTGTACACAGACACAGTTTTGTAACGATTTGAACGATTTATCGCTCTCATTCTCGAAAGATCTGGGTTAAGGTGTCTGCATGAAAAGTGTTTTTTTAAGTATACTTTATAACATATTTAAATTTGAGAATTTTCTAAGCTTGTTCGGTTATGTTTTTGGAATTAAACTTGGAGGCACGCGAGTGGACCGGTTTCTGCCGGTTAGGGCCGATTGTGGTTTTGTGGTTATTCTTGGTATCATGCTTGCTAAATAAGGTATATTCGGTGATGTGGTTGACTTTTGGCATGCTTAGAACTTATACGTCATAATACGTGAATGATTGTTCTATGGTGATTGTTTATCATTATTGGAAAAGTTGACCTTATGAGCTTTTAATTAGAAAAACAATTAGGTGTCGAGTTTGGACACCAAAACTTGTTTGTTCTATAAAATAATGAAGTTTGAAACTAGGTGCGTGCAAGTTTTGACGGATTAATTTTGAGTACGTGAGCACCCACGAATTTCTTTCAAAATGTTTTGAACAAAAAAAAAAAAAAAAGAGATTACCCAAGTTTAGTTCCAAAAAGGGCGGTTGGGAAAGAAAATAGAAAATAAATAAGATGTTGTGATTGGACGCCGAACTTTATGTGCTTAATAATACAATGAATTTTTAAACTAGGTGCGTGCAAAGTTTGACCAATTAATATGTGAGCACCTATGAATTTCTTTCCAAATGTTTTGAACAAAAATAAAGGGATTACCCAAGTTTAGTTCCTAAAAGGGTGGTTGCGAAAGAAAATAGAAAATAAATAAGGTGTCGGGTTTGGATGTGTGGCGCCCCTTGATGGCCCCCAATCCGTTAGGGTCGCCACATCGCTTCATCATCCTGGATGTCTTCTTTTCCTTATATCATTGGACTCAGTGGAATATCGTCTAGGTAGAGGATGCTAGACGTTGTTGTTCGCGGATGGATTTCGGAACGAAGCTCTTTTGTGGAATGCCGTCTAGGTGAAGGATGTTAGATGATGCCATGCCGGATGGGGCAGGACGATGTCTGGTTACACCGGATGACCGTTGACTTTCGAGTTGGCCATGGCCGATAGGTCGTAATAACTGGAACACGCCTGAATCGTTGTGATAGTTACGATTTTGAGGTTACTTCCTTCTTGAAAAATGATCTAGACATCTTCTGATATAACATACATTTTACTCAAGATTTTATGGATTTAAAGGAATAAGATTTCAGCTTCGTTACATGTAGGGAAGAATCGCGGATTGTGCTGGAAACAGTGACCTTTCAGTGTTTAATGAATTTTTATCAACTCTTAGGGTTCGATTTTCGAAAGAGTTTCTTCGCAAAAGATGTTCATCACATCTTTTATTTTAACATAGTCAAATTTCAGATCAAACGGACAAGTTTTGGACTTGGAATCAAAATGATTTTAGAAAAACATAATTTCTGTACACAGACACAGTTTTGTAACGATTTGGACGATTTACTACACTCATTCTAGGAAGATCTGGGTTAAGGTGTCTGGATGAAAAGTGTTTTTTTAAGTGTCCTTTATAACATATTTAAATTTGAGAATTTTCTAAGCTTGTTTGGTTATGTTTCTGGAATTAAACTTGGAGGCATGCGAGTGGACCAGTTTCTGCCGGTTAGGACCGATTGTGGTTTTGTGGTTATTCTTGGTATCATGCTTGCTAAATAAGGTATATTCGGTGATGTGGTTGACTTTTGGCATGCTTAGAACTTATACGTCATAATATGTTAATGATTGTTCTATGGTGATTGTTTATCATTATTGGAAAAGTTGGCCTTATGATCTTTTAATTAGAAAAACAATTAGGTGTGAGTTTGGACACCAAAACTTGTTTGTTCTATTAAATAATGAAGTTTGAAACTAGGTGCGTGCAAATTTTGACGGATTAATTTTGAGTACGTGAGCACCCACGAATTTCTTTCAAAATGTTTTGAAAAAAAAAAAAAAGAAGAGATTACCCAAGTTTAGTTCCAAAAAGAGCGGTTGGGAAAGAAAATAGAAAATAAATAAGATGTCGGGATTGGACGCCGAATTTTATGTGCTTAATAATACAATGAATTTTTAAACTAGGTGCGTGCAAAGTTTGACCAATTAATATGTGAGCACCTACGAATTTCTTTCCAAATGTTTTGAACAAAAAAAAAAGGGATTACCCAAGTTTAGTTCCTAAAAGGGTGGTTGGGATAGAAAATATAAAATAAATAAGGTGTCGGGTTTGGATGTGTGGCACCCCTCGACGGCCCCCGATCCGTTAGGGTCGCCACATCGCTTCATCATCCTGGATGTCATCTTTTCCTTATATCATTGGACTCAATGGAATATCGTCTAGGCAGAGGATGCTAGACGTTGCTGTTCGCGGATGGATTTCGGAACGAAGCTCTTTTGTGGAATGCCAACTAGGCGAAGGATGCTAGATGATGCTGTGCCCGAGGGGGCAGGACGATGCCCGGTTACACCGGATGACCGTCGACTTTCGAGTTGGCCGTGGCCGATAGGTCGTAATAACTGGAACACGCCTGAATGGTTGTGATAGCTACGATTTTGAGGTTACTTACTTCTTGAAAAATGTTCTAGACATCTTTAGATATGACATACATTTTACTCAAGATTTTATGGATTTAAAGGAATAAGATTTCAGCTTCGTTACATGTAGGGAAGAATCGCGGATTGTGCTGGAAACAGTGACCTTTCAGTGTTTAATGAATTTTTAACAACTCTTAGGGTTCGATTTTCGAAAGAGTTTCTTCGCAAAAGATGTTCATCACATCTTTTATTTTAACATAGTCAAATTTCAGATCAAACGGACAAGCTTTGGACCCGGAATCAAAATGATTTTAGGAAAACATAATTTCTGTACACATACACTGTTTTGTAACGATTTGGACGATTTACTGCTCTCATTCTAGGAAGATCTGGGTTAAGGTGTCTGCATGAAAAGTGTTTTTTTAAGTGTCCTTTATAACATATTTAAATTTAAGAATTTTCTAAGCTTATTTGGTTATGTTTTTGGAATTATACTTGGAGGCACGCGAGTGGACCGGTTTCTGCCGGTTAGGACCGATTGTGGTTTTGTGGTTATTCTTGGTATCGTGCTTGCTGAATAAGGTATATTCAGTGATGTGGTTGACTTTTGGCATGCTTAGAACTTATACGTCATAATATGTGAATGATTGTTCTATGGTGATTGTTTATCATTATTGGAAAAGTTGGCCTTATGAGCTTTTAATTAGAAAAACAATTAGGTGTCGAGTTTGGACACTAAAACTTGTTTGTTCTATAAAATAATGAAGTTTGAAACTAGATGCATGCAAATTTTGACGGATTAATTTTGAGTACGTGAGCACCCACGAATTTCTTTCAAAATGTTTTGAACAAAAAAAAAAAAGAGATTACCCAAGTTTAGTTCCAAAAATGGCGGTTGGGAAAGAAAATAAAAAATAAATAAGGTGTCGGGATTGGACGCCGAATTTTATGTGCTTAATAATATAATGAAGTTTTAAACTAGGTGCGTGCAAAGTTTGACGAATTAATATGTGAGCACCTACGAATTTCTTTCCAAATGTTTTGAACAAAAAAAAAAGAGATTACCCAAGTTTAGTTCCTAAACAGATGGTTGGAAAAGAAAATAGAAAATAAATAAGGTGTCGGGTTTGGACATGTGGCGCCCCTCGACAGCCCCCGATCCGTTAGGGTCGCCACATCGCTTCCTTATCCTGGATGTCCTCCTTTCCTTATATTATCGGACTCAGTGAATCCATGAGTATGGGGGTCTATCACATTTTTCATTGGTCCCTGCGCAATTTATATGGCGGAAGCGGATGCAACAACTCCCTACCTAAACACTGAAATGATGCACACTAGATATACACAGGATACTAACCATGCACTTTTTATTTACATATACTTGATAGACATCGTTTGTCGGTACATCAAAAGCCTAAGTTTCCTATACTTGACTATATCCAAAACTAGACCGACATTTTTCCATCAGATATTCACAAGGCGTCCATCAGCAAGTGCCGGTGTCCAAAAATTTTCACTACTGACCCCACGTCCTCGGTCACTCTATGTCGCTCGAGCCCTCGTCATCGTCCTCTGGCGGTGGTGGTAGCGGCCCCAGAGTACGTCTGTTCCATTGAACATACAAGATGACGAACTCCTGATATGTGGGACTCGGGAGGAGGCCAGTGTCGATTGTCAGTATAACCCTCACTCGGATGAATGTCAGTCCCAGCAAATCAGGACCATGATTCTTCAACTGTTCCCATTGCAAATCGATAGGGATACCATAGAAAGTATTGGGAGGTGCGGGCAGTAGTGGCATCTTGGTCACTCTGTCAAATGTTAGTCCCACGAGGGGTAAGTACAACTACTCAGCGGTCAAAGTTCTACTAAACTATATAACGTACATTTGTCACTACTCAATTTATGCAATCCAAATCAACACACATAATAGTAGTAACAATCCAATTCAAAACATGTGACAGTAATAATAAGCATGCATCCATTCAAAAAGATTTAATGATGAAACAGCATATCAGAAACAAGGAGAATTCAGAATTTCATTTTAATTCGATCTGCTACCACCATCCTTCGGAGGACCAGTGTTTGCGTCCCTCCAGGCATATCACACCCAACCTGGCATCACGACGTCCTCCGATTCCATATTTCAGTCACCGGGCATTCGGAGTATGTTACGTTACACCTCCAAGCATCTCCCACCCCACTTGGCATCACGAGGAACCTCCGGGGCTCACCATGTCAATGATGTCCCCTACCCTCTAGAACGTGTATCGTCATACTTTCGGGCATCTCGACACTCGAGGAACCTCTAAGGCTCACCAATCCCTAGACTTCCAGAGGCGTCGCCACTACGATCCTCTAGGCAACCCGACGCCCGGGGCATCGTCGACCCAAGGGTCTGACGGCATCAATAACACATCAACCATGGTGTAGCAGTCTCAAGATTTTAAAATCAATGCATGCTGACATCAATAATCCAACAGTTGCTTTAAATTCTAAATCTCACATCCAGAATTTGAGCCAAAACAGAACAAACCTTTAAGGAATATCAATTACAATGATGAGCAAAACGTTTTATAAAATGTAGAGTTTTTAGAAATATACAGGAATGGATCAAGATTTAAATTGTACCATTTACATTCCTTCCTTTGTTCGAAAATTTCGGGTGCAACTTATAATATTCTTCACACCTCAAAATTTTAAAGAAGTAAGTTCATCAAAACAGCAAATAAGTTTTGAAATATGTGCATCAGTGAATCCAATTCTCGATTCCAACTTTGGGGTTTTCAAAACAAATTTCATGCAAGGTTTTAAGAGTTTTGGGAACTCCCAACATTCCTTGACACATTGCGAGTAATACCTCGGCAGTTAGAAATCCCCACACGATCCTTAAGATTTTTCAAAATAGAATTTCTAAACTTTTGCAAATACCAAGAGTCAACACATATACAGATGCTGAAATTTTCCTCAACCATAGACAACCTCAAAATCCTTCCAATCACCTAGTCCAAAAATCAACTTAATCATTCGCGATTCACCATTTGGCGTGAGAATTCGAATAATGCCAATCTATGGATGCATTCATCAAGTAATGACAGGATTACGCGATATAGGTTAGTAGATATCGACTTGCCTTAGGTCCGATAGCGTCAACAGAAAGTGGATCATGAGTTGGGGACACGATGGTGGCAAGTGGACGGTGAGGCGAATCTGAGAGTTTGTGGGCTACGAATGCGGCTAAGGCGGGCCGGACAGAAGCAACCGTAGGCAAGGCGCGGCTAGTGCGACGGTCGGCGGCATGGTGGTCGTTGGTGTACAACAGGGAGGGAATGAGACCGTGTGGAACTTCTACTAAAGGTTTGTTGAAGAACAACGGATGAAGGTAGCTGAAAATGGGTGAATGGAACTACAAGGAAGAGATCTTCTCTCTCTCTCTCTCTCTCTCTCTCTCTCTCTCTCTCAACTGTCCTTCTTCGGCCAGCTCGCTAGTTGACCGTTCTAGTCAACAAAAGAAACCTGGTGGCAACAGGAGGAGGGAACGAGTGGAGGGGAATGTGGCCTTCCCTGGTGGCTTCTTTGCCACTTGGTCTCATGAAGAGAGAAGCTGTAGGCAGCTGTCCCAAACCTCTTCTCCATTGGCCACCGAGGATGCATTTCGTGGTTGCTCGGTCAAGGAATCCTCCTTTGGTTGACCGATTGCGAGGAGATAGGGAGAGGAGCCGAATTGTCCTTCGGCGGTCACGCATCCTCACGTTTGCATGACCGTTGGTGGGAATATTCACGTAGCCATCTAAGGAGAGGGGCAGCGGCGGCAGGGCGCACAAAATTGGGGTCTTCGACTCAGTTAGTTGGCGAGACGGCTCGGGGTTGACGTTTGTCTTCGTAGCCAATCGCATTAAGCGAGAAACTTTAAACAAATGCCATTGCGAAACTTGTCGATATATGATGTCTCAGTCCGGTGATAATAGTATCAAAACGACGTTTATAAATGGCGTCAACGGTGTAGTCTGAGAAAATTCTTATCGATCCGTCACGGTCTGTTACATACTCAAGGGTCGGCGAATTCCGGATATCACCGGACGCCGAATTTTATGTGCTCAATAAAACGATGAGGTTTATAGTAGAAGTGTGGAAAGTTTGACAGATTGATTTTGAGTACATGATTGCGTACGAATTTATTTCGAAATGTTTTGGACAAAAAAGAAGAAGAGGTTATAAGCTTTATTATTTAAAAATGGATTTTGGTGTTCTTGGCTGATGAGGAAGATAACAATGGACTTGATTGATGGTGTGCTCGTGCGATCACCTAATACCTTGATGTGTATGAATATGCGGGGTAACGAACCCGTCCTGATGCATATGAATACGCAGGTTGATGCTCCTATGTGGAATACCGTTTAGGCAAAGGATGCTAGACATTGCTGTTCACGGATGGATTTCGGAACGAAGCTCTTGTGTAGAATGCCATCTAGGCAAAGGATGCTAGATGATGCCATGCTCGACAGGGCGGGATGATGCCCGGTTACGCCGGATGACCGTCGACTTTCGAGTTGGCCGTGGCCGATAGGTCGTAATAATTGGAACACGCCTGAATGGTTGCGATAGCTGCGCCTGATTATGGGACAAAATTGTGTGGCGCGGTATGGGACATGTTATAACGATTAGGCCTTATAATCGGGACCCATGTGATTGAAATGATGTGTTCCGGTTGTTAATCGGGACCCATGTGATTGAAACAATGTGTTCCAGTTGTTAAACCGCGCGTGCTGCACTAATGATGGTATATATGTTGAGCTAACGTGTAGGTATGTGCCGAGGTGAGGTAAGTTCTGTATGGTGCGTGTTTAGGACCACATTTAAGGCGAATTTGCGTCCTGATCAGGGTTTAAGATTTTGACTCGCTAAGATTTTATCTCACCCCATCGTGGGCTAACCTTTTTCAGGGCCGTAGCATGGAGATTTGCTGAGTGCAGATGTGGTGGGCGCGAGATGCAACACCTTTTGGCTAGCCTTGTCATTAGCGAAGTTTAGGGTGACCCTGATCCCTGAGGATTTTGAGAGGATCGATAGGAAGTGGCCATAGAAAGGATTGTACTATTAAACTTCCTAGGGGTAACATTGAATAAATGAATATGTGGTCTTCGGCAACATTTGTTGCATTTCTACTATCCCTATGTTTGTTTATTGGCCGGGTGTTTATTTAATTCGCTTCCGCATGTGCTTAATTGAAAGAAAAAAAAAAGAATGGGTCGGCGACGCATCCTGGGACATCGCATTTTTAATCGACTGCCGAGGGATGTGCGCATGCCCGGGATTCGGGGCGTGACAAGTACTGCCGGCTAACTATTTTGTATCATTTCTACAATTTATAAATAGATAAAAGATGGTTGGTTCTAAAATTGAGTTGTTTCATGTGCATCAATAAAGTGAATAACATTTTTTAATTTAATTATTTAATTGTTGGGCCTTGGAGAGCAAATGTCTCTTATTTCAATTTCCACTTTCCCCTCGAGGACATCCTAGCCCCTCATTCTTCCCGGTGCTCACGTGTAGGCTCGAATCCAAGTGATTTGATTGAGCTCACCGAGCTTTCATCGAGGGACCGTCGCATTAGCAACACAGGAAAAAGAAGAATGAATGTCTACTGACTTTAAATCCATTCCTCTAACTGTAATTTTTAGGATTGATTTACTCAGTGGATGCTAGTGATTTCCAAAGATGTGCAAACTATCATTTTAGGGATAATTTTGGAATTTTGGGATATATTCCTTTTGTGACTTGTCTTTTAGGCTGGTACTGCCGGCTAACTATTTTGTACCATTTCTACGATTTATAAATAGATAAAAGATGGTTGGTTATGAAATTGAGTTGTTTCCTGTGCATCAGCAAAGTGAATGACATTTTTTAATTTAATTATTTTATTGCTAGGCCATGGAGAGCAAATGTCTCTTATTTCGATTTCCATTTTTCCCCCAAGGACATCCCGGCCCCTCATTCTTCCCGGCGCTCGCGTGTAGGCCTGAATCTGAATGATTTGATTGAGCTCACTGAACTTTTATCGAGCAACTGTCGCATCAACATCACGAGAAAAAGAAGAAAGAATGTCTACTTACTTTAAATCCATCCCTCTAACAATAATTTCTAGAATTGATTTACTTGGTGGATGTTGGTGATTTCCAAAGATGTGCAAACTACCTTTTTTTGGGACAATTTTTGGATAAATTACTTTTGTGACTTGTCTTTTAGGTCGGTATTGCCGGCTAACCGTTTTGTACCATTTCTACGATTTATAAATAGATAAAAGATGGTTGGTTCTAAAATTTTGTTTCTTGTGCATTAGCAAAGCGAATGACGTTTTTGAATTCAATTATTTAATTCCTAGGCCATGGAGATTTAATTATTTAATTGTTGGGCCATGGAGAGCAAATGTCTCCTATTTCGATTTCCACTTTTCCCCCGAGGACATCCCAGCCCCTTATTCTACCCGGCGCTCACATGTAGGCTCAAATCTGAGCCATTTGATTGAGCTCACCAAACTTTCATCGAGCGACCGTCGCATAAGCATTACGGGACAAAGAAGAAAGAATGTGTACCGACTTTAAATCCATCCCTCTAACGGCAATTTTTAGAACTGATTCACTCGGTGAATGCTAGTGATTTCCAAAGATGTGCAAACTACCCTTTTTGGGACAATTTTGCGATAAATTCCTTTGGTGACTTGTCTTTTTTATTGGAACTGCCGGCTAACTATTTTGTATCATTTCTACGATTTACAAATAGATAAAAGATGAATGGTTCTGCAATTGAATTGTTTCCTCGTATCAACAAAGTGAATGACGTTTTTGAATTTAATTATTTATTTGCTTGGTCATGGAGATTTAAGTATTTAAATGCTGAGCCATGTAGAGCAAATGTCTCTTATTTTGATTTCCATTTTTCCCGGGAAAACATCCCAGCCCCTCATTCTTCCCACGCTTGTGTGTAGGCTCGAATCTGAGTGATTTGATTGAGAGCGACCGTGGCATCAACATCATAGGAAAAAGAAGAAAGAATGTCTACTGACTTTAAATCCATCCCTCTAATTGGTACTTTCTCCTTAGTTTCCATCGATCGGATGCGAAACCTGATCGACCCGATGTTCAATCTAGTGCATTTCAATCTTGTTCTGCAGATATCGGTCCCCTCATGGCCAAGTGCGATGATCCGGACATGGGTGAAGACCCGGGCTTGGCTGAAGTTGTCAGGCAGTTGGATAAGGCTTGTAGGGAGGCTGGTTTTTTCTACGTGGTTAGTGACTTTGTCCTCGCTCGCTCCTTCGGGTAGTTTAGCGTCAACCCAGTTGCTGAAAACGCAAGCGCGACCTTACTAAGCTATTTTCAAACAATCGGAATGCTTTGTAGTGGGATTCTGTATTTGATGGCAGAAATTTATGTGGTCACTTTCCATAACATCGAGGTCGGCGATTATGTGCTTGTTATCTTGTTTTGCTGAACGCGTGAACACGTAGTTGCATCCGAATTTGTTTTCGTATTCAGCTATTAATGTTCCCAGTATAAGCTGTACTGAATCTCTTGCCTCTGTTGGTAACATCTGGTCTTTTTTAAGAAATATGTTTATTATGCATTGTGGGTCGGTCTCTTGATTAGAGGTGTCTAAATGGGTCATAGATTCATTTTTAGAGTCATATTTTATTTATATATGTTGTATATCGGTCAGAGACTTTTAAAGACCCCACTAAAGTGGGTAAAAAAAAAACGAGTATGATTTATATGGGTCGAAAATGGGTCAAAACTTATGACCCATTTTCGACCCATTTAAACTATCAAGTGGATTAGAACCTATTTCCAAGTTTTTAATCCAAGCCTCACACAATCTTTCTCTTTTTAATTTTATAAAAATGTTTTTTTAATAAAAAATCGAAATTTTGATTATTTTTTATATTTCTTTTTTTTTTTTTCTTTTTTCTTTCTTCTTCCTCCTTCCTTAGCCGGTGGCCGGCACGGTGATGGGCCAAGCGAAGCTCGAGCTCGATAGCACGTGAGCATGTGGTCGCCAATGACTGGCAAGGCTCGAGCCTTGCTAAATTTAACGAGACTTGAGCTCACTGGCGTCAGGTGAGCTCGAGTCTCGTTGGATTCGGTGAGGCCGAGCTCTCTAGACATCTGGCGAGGTTCGATCTCACCAACGTCGGCCGAGCTCGAGCTCGCCTGTGGCCGGTCACTGGCCATCATCGTGGCCAGCAACTGGCCGAAGAAGAAGAAAAAAGAAAAAAGAAAAAAATAATAATTAAAGAGTATGTTTTTAAAAAATTAAAAATTAAAAAGATTAAAAATTCGATTTTAAAAAAAAATAAAAAATAATTACAAATTCGCTTTTTAATTTTTTTTAAAGAAATCATAAAAATTTTCTATTGAATTTGTATCGTATAAAAATGTTTTAGCAATACCATTTTTTAAAAATATCATAAAATTTAACTTTCTTAGTTTTAGTTAAAGGTTTTTCACGTTGTAGTTTTTAGTTACTTAATGTTATGTTTACTTTAGATAAGAGAAGCATGTGGATGGTCTAATTCTTTATAAATCTTTCAATTTATAGGTTTTTTTAAAACTTTTTTTATTTTATTTACTATTTTTTAATTATTTAATTTTTAATTTAATTTGAAGTATTAATCCAATTAGCATATAACTTAAAGTAGGCGTAGGTTTTCCTAGAATATTAATAGATTTCAGCAATATGAGTCGGCTCAAGTATGGGTTAGGTCGGGTATGAGACACTATATTTACACTACATGAATATGGGTCAAAACGGGTTAAATAGGTTAAATATGGGTCCACCCATTTTCAACCTGACCAACCCATTTGACGAGTCAACTCCTGATAGACCCATTCTTGACATGTTGAGTTTTTTAGGGTGAAAGATTGTTTAATTAGGCCTTTTCATTGATAATAAGTACAATATTATTGCGGGAGCTTGTTTTTGTCAGTTTACTTGAGTTTGTAGAGTGAGGAATGGGAACTTAAAACTCAAATGGAGTTTTAGGCATGGCAATCGCAGAAATTACATAAAAAAGCATGTTGCTGTTAAAAACTGTCTTGTTTTTAGTTCAGTGGGGGGAAAAAGCACGAATATTGTGTGCTTCCTTATTCATTCTTCAGTGATGTGGAAGTGTGTAAACTTTGTCATTGACCAGAAGGGCCATGGTATTCCCGACTCCCTCATTAAAAAGGTTAGAACCTTGACGCACGAATTTTTCGAACTTCCTTATGAAGAGAAGTTGAAGATCAAGATGATTCCAGCGGCAGGATACAGGTTAGACTCCCCTAGCATTCTTGAAATGTCCTTTCGATGATTGTCAATTTTAGATCCATCACTAGCTGTGTTCTCTTAAATTTGGTATGCAGTCAAATGCATATGAATTATAGATAATTTTTAATAGAATCACAAGCTGTGTTCTCTTATCTTAAATTTTCTATGCAGCAAGATGTCCGTGAACTGTTAATAATTTTTGGCTTGTTGTAGAACATGAACAGAAGGATCAAATTACGAAGAAAAAACTGATTCAAATAAATCAGAAAGAATATCATATACTATAGTTAAGCTTTAGAAAATAAGCTCCCCAGATGTTTGCCTCCCTAATGTGAGTGGTGAGGAACACACAGCTTATTTAATCAGTGAAACAAAATAAATTTCCGAAAAGGGTGCTTCGAGGAATTTAATGATTGTCATTCCCATATGATATTGCTTTCTGATGGTAAAGTAGCTTGGCCAGTATACAGAAAAATAATGGTCATGCAAAACCTCTCTCCAGCATCATGATCTGATTCTGGTCATTAGGCCTCCCTATACCCGTATTTCTAGGATTTTCCCACTTTTTCATTCCTAGGAAAATTATAGTCTTGTAATATTACAAGTTTATACTGGTTTCCAGGTGAATTGCTAATTAGCTTAGAAGTGACTTTAACAATTTTTGCAGGGGATACCAGAGACTTCGTGAAAACATCACGAAAGGTGCACCTGACATGCACGAGGCCATTGACGTAGGTTGCTTCACCAATGTTTTGGTTGTTGTTCAGATATACTTGCCCTAAGTACAAGATTATTATATCATGTTGATCGAACAGTAACAGTTCCCTGGTATCATATGACTTGTCCCTGTATGGTAGGGTTCTCTAATCATTAAAAGCATCCGTGTTTTCCGAATGCCTTTTTCCTTGGATAATTTGTTAAGCTCCATTGCAGTGGAGTGAAATTTTGATTAGCACTGTTCAATCTGTGAAAGTCTTAGGCAATCTTTAATTCAAGTGAACATGAAACTCATACAAATTATGTCAATGTCACAATTTCGTGCATACGCAAACCAGGCGTACGTAGAGCATTGTGTTTTGAGCTTGAACGCGCGGTAATTTTGCACCGTGAGTTTATACCCAAGTGAGTTGTTTATTTATTAACATTTTGGGTTTGGGGTTAAATTTAGGTGTGGGAAACACTTGAGTTTGAGCGATTGTAAACTTTTATATTCCAATTATAGTAGATTATTTGCTTCTGGCTCTCCCCGTGGATATAGGTACCGATACTTGGACCGAACCACGTAAATTTCTGGTGTCATTATTTTTCTCTTTTATTCCGCTGGTGATTTCGCATTGACGTAAATTGCAAGATCCTGTCGTTTCCGCGTATTATATCCCAACAATGTTTTCCACTATGAATTGCGCAGTTATATAGTCCTTAAGGTGGGGTCCATATCACTGAATATGGAGCCTGCACTGGTATTAGGACGATTATACTTAGATGTTATCACAGTATTCCACTGCTGTCTCCTGCGCTGTTATCTCTCTCCCACTGCAATGACTTAAAATGTGATATATTTGGAGCAGTGTTACAGAGAAGTCAGGAAAGGGATGTATGGAGATCTTGGCAAGGTCATCGAAGGATGTAATCAGTGGTATGTTGATTCAAGAACTCTAACCTAAGATAATTGTCTACGCCTCTTATTTTGTAGCCCCTTTAACCGTGTCGCTAGACATTTGGTCTAGTGGCCATGTAGGGGAGCGATCAGGGGGCGCGATCAGGGTTGTACCCTGACAAGAGCACCGTTCCTTTTAACTGTTCTTCATCAGCAGCAAGTATTGATCATAAGAAACTTTAGTACTCGTCATGCTTGTTTTCCTTAGGTCCATCATTATGTCAATGTCATCGAACTGAACTGAGCAAAAGGACAGTGGCAATTGGGCAGTGGCATTATGTATAAACTTAGGTCCCATGTTGATCTCTCACTTTGCCGTTCCTTGTTCTTTTATTCCAGCACTAGTTAATATAATGATTGTTCAATGAAACGCACATATGAGTAGTAAATATGTCTGGAATTCATCGTTTGAGCAAACTAAACTTGAGATGGAGTCCTAAGATGAAAATTATTATTATTTCTTCCATAAGCTCAGCCTTTTCATTTAATTCATTGCACGTCTATTAACACTGCTAACATTCAGGTACATGATAGCTTGTTTTGGATTGAGTTACATGTTGCTGATTTATTTGGAGTGTGTTAATGCATTTTGCTTTTGTCCCCAATGCAGGCCAGTTAATCCTCCAGATTTAAAGCCAATTATGGAGGAATACATTAGCCTTTGCACTGGTATAGACTCTTCATTAGTGGTTCTCTGTCAATACTTTTGGTGGTTCTCTGTCAACACTTTTCTTATCCATCATCTTTCTACACGTGATTCTGATTGTTCCTAGAACTTTCAAGAAAGATCATGATAGGCATTGCATTAGCGTTAGGCGGATCCCCAAGTGAATTTGAAGGTCAAAGAGCTGGAGATCCATTTTGGGTATTGCGTATACTCGGTTATCCAGGTGCATCAAAAGCAAATGGCCTTGGAAATCCTGAAAATGACATTGGATGGTGATACATTTGTCCTCTCATTGCGAGTTAATGCATTGTCAATGATTGTACTCTACAATTCTTCATTATTGTAGTCTCTCACGCGGTTTTTTCTTTCTTTTCTTCTTTTGCATGAAACATTCAGCGGAGCGCACACCGATTATGGTAACTTTCTGAGTCTTTTAGAGGATTTGATACTTGAAGGGACAATGAGTTTATATATTGGTCATGATGCTACATTATAGGTTTGTTGACTCTGTTGAATCAGGATGATGACATCACTGCTCTTCAGGTACAACCGTAATTTTTTTTAATGTTTTATTTTTAAAATTTTAAATAAGTTCTTAATCATTAAAGAGTAATTACAGAACAAGTGAGACTGAGTTAAATATTGAATTAACTCAAGTTGTTCTGCTAATTCCTTAGAGAAGTCTGTTCTTGGAATGTCGAGATGACATGTATGAGTACGTTTTCTGGTTCAGGCTGTTGGTCATTCCAAATGGCAGTGTATGTTTGGTGTCGCTTTGCTTTTAACTTTTGTTTTTCTTCTCCCTTTGACTATTAGAAATTGATATTAGCTTTTCATTATGGAACACTTCACTCTTTAGAACGTATAAGTAACATCTCAAGTCACCATAATGTTGTTCACAACATTTTTAATTTATCAAATTTGGCAGTAAATGCAACAGTTAGTTGTTTGGTTTGGCTTATGGGAAAACTAAATGACATGTTAGTTGCCATTTGGAAAGAGTGGCTCATTTATTATTACTAAATCCAGCAGTCTTGTTAACCACCTACCAAGACAAAGATTACAGTCAATTTAATAATGGCTAAGTGGAATTCGGAATATCCTCTTTAGACCAAAACAAGGAGGCCCTTAACAGATGATTGATGTTGATGAAAATGGATTTAGATTTGATCATCAGAATCTGTTTGGGTCTATCTATACTGATTGTTAAGTAGTTCCTTTAATGTTCAGAGCAGCTGCGCAACCATGGTCATAAATACAGCTCCCGATCCTTGTTTTGAGCCTCGGTTCCCAGTGCTTTGTAAATTTCTCATGTTTCTCATTTTGATTGATCCTCTCCTTAGTTTGTTGTTGTTGATGATGTCTCATTTTATTGGTGTTAGATCATGCAGAATGAGTGAAAAGGTTTAAATCTTGAACGGTATCATATCACTTTCAGCAATAAATTATCATGCAGAATGAGTGAAAAGGTTTAAATCTTGAATGGTGTCAGATCACATTATGTAATAAATTACAGTCAGTATTACACCTTATTCAGTGGACCTGCTATGCATTTCGGTTATCAAAACTTTATAGCTCCTCTATTAGGTTCATTTTGATCTTGGTGAGTTTTTGAAGGTCAAGAACCTCTCTGGTGAGTGGATCTCTGCTGTTCCTGTTCCCGGAACATTTGTTTGCAACATAGGCGACATGCTTAAGGTATAAACTTGGGGAAGAAGACTCCTTGATGTTCATTTCTGACTTTGTACTGGTATCGCAAATCAATTTTTGGTCTGGACAACTGCAGATTTGGTCCAATGGCTTATATGACGCAACAGTGCATCGTGTAATTAACAGTTGCCCAAGATATCGAGTCTGTGTAGCATACTTTTATGAGGTTAATTTCTAGACTGGAATCTCCTTCAAGCATTTCTTTTTGTTGAATCCGGTTCTTTTCTGAACACTAAGTAATGTTTTACAAACAGCCCAATTTCGATGTCCTGGTGGAGCCTTTAGATGTCTGTGTGAGGAGAACCGGTGGAACCAAGAAGCTTGGAAGAGCATGCTATGGAGAGCATTTAGTTAGCAAAGTCCTAACGAACTTTGTGGTGTAAAATACAAAATCCCATCTATTTCATTGTCAGTTTAAGCTTGACATAAATGATGTATTTGGCATTTGATTGCTTGATGTTGTACTCTGTGCTGAGGATACTGAATTTGTAAAACCCTGGAACAATAGTTGCATGTATGTCTTCCGAAGTCCTTAATAACAGGGTAGACAGTGGGTGCTACACATATCCCTTTTTATTCTTTAGGCTATTAAATTTTCACTTGCAGGATCTTGAATTTGTAGGTTGTATCATGCTTTACTTAACTAGTGGCCACTGTACTACTAGACAGAGGTCCTCCCCATTTCTATTCACTCTTTTTTTTTATAACAGAGCGGTTGTGTTTTCTTTTGTTTGATTATATTTTCAGTTCTCTTGATAGTCAAGTTGATAGATCTACCAAAAGCTTACTCGACTCTATGCAAGTTGACAAGTTCAACAGCATTAATTTACTATACTCAGATGATACTCAAATTCACGAGAAACTCACATGCTTGTAATCACGATGCATGATACAAATATATATAAAAATAAAAAATAAAAACATGTTCAGAAAGCTGCTGTGCCCCATTATTTTTCTGGTAGAAGCCACATTACAATTGCTTTAGCCCTATCTAATAACTTTACTTGCTATCGGTGCCTATTGAGTGCTGCTTAAGAAGGTGATGGTGCCGGGGCGATCTCAGGTGTCAATGACCCTTTGGAGGCATCTTCGGCGTTTAACTGACTAATCTTGCAGGGTACATATCTCATTGACTTCTCGGTTGGGCACTTTACCTTCTTGGAGAAGAAGGCATCACATTCTGCCGGAGATCTCTGTGATGGAAGACCTAAAATGCAGTTCATCTTACATCGAGCTTTTTCTTCAAGATCAACTTCTGGCATTCTGGCCCAACCTGTGTGAAGTAATTGTTGTTCAGTGTTAGTGCACTCAGCTTCGGCAGCACGCACACCGTCTCAAGTACTGGCCCGTATAAATGGTTATACGACAAGTTTAGCTGATTCATCTGCTGCAGACAGCCGAAGGAATGTGATATCGGACCAGTCAACTGACTGATACTGGCGTCGAAAGAAGTTGTTTTCTTCAGGAGTCCTATCTCATATGGAAGGCAACGCGATAATCGGTTATTCAGGAACAGCACCTCTAGCAACGACTTTGAAGTTTGCCCTATGCTCCGAGGGATGGGGCCTGTGAACTTGTTGTTGGCTAGGGTGAGATAACTTACGGGTGTTTTACCAAGATTTTCCGGGATTGTCCCGTTGGACTTGTTGTTGTTGAGAAAGAGAATTTCAAGGTCCAGAGTGAATACTTGCGATGGTATCGGTCCAGTCAGCTTGTTGAACCTGAGATCCAAGAAAGTGAGCTGGGTGGCGCCTAGAACGGTCATTGGGAATGCTCCTCGTAGCTTGTTGTTGCTCAAGTCGAGCTCGTAGAAATACTTGAGCGTGGAAATACTGGAGGGGATGCGACGGGTAATGTTGTTGGAGTTTGCATGAAAGAATACGAGATCGGGTAGTTTCTCAATGAAGTTATCGATAGTGAGCTGTCCCTTGTCATTGCAGAAGCCGAAGCCATTGAAGTCCGCGCCGGCGAGACCCAACATCTTGTAGCCGGGTACAGTTGCACAGGTGAAGCCCGTGTAATTGCAGATCTTGTCTCCTTTGCCATTCCAGGTCGCAGTGACATTCTCCTGGTAGAATCCCGTGAATGGAGAGCTTGGCCTCGAAAAGAGAAGCAAGGACGTGGTGGGTCTGGCCCTGCATGGAAAGAGAGAGATAGGCCTCAATCAGTGAACGTAGCTGACTCGGGTCGCTGAAAAGTCTTCGGGGTATTGCATTTGCTGGGTCTCTCCGTATATGAAAACCCTGCAAGAAAGCTATCAGTACGTCCTATGCTCCCACCCGTTTCTCTCTCGAGAGAAGGGGGAAACGCTATCCAGACTGAAGAAGATAGGAGAATGCCGAACGAGAGTTTTGACCGCGAATTCGCCTTTCCCATCAGGTCCGACATACTACACGTAATGCAGTTGGGGAGGCTCGCGACAAATCTTGTTCTTATAATCCGTCTCAAAAGGGTAATACCGAGCGAGTTTTAATCCTCACATTTCTTGCGGTACAAAATTTGTGTTGCTTTCGCCTACACTATTGGTGATCAGAATTTGCGAGAAATTGGTAATTAGGGGTGAGCAAAATGGACCGACTAGACTAGGAATCGCTCGAACTAAATCGAACCGGCCGTTAAGTCTGATTACTGATTTATAAAAGTATAATTGGTATTCGGACAGTCTAGTTTTCATTTTTAAAGGGGAACCGGACCGAATATATATTCATGTTTTTCTGATTTGTTCCCAATACTTCTTAAATCTCTCACCTTTTTTTCTTTTTATTCATGTTTTCCTTTTATTCCCCCAGTTGATTGACCTTCCCCATTATCTTCCAAAGAGAATTTCCTTCTCTATATGCTCTTTCCCTCGTAACCAGATTCTCTTGGTGATTTCTTACCAAAATAAGTGACCAATTCTTGAATAGAACCGGACCGGATCGGAAACCAATGACTCTTAAGGGGAATGTCCTGTGCAATCTCTGGAGAGGAAGAATAACATAAATGACGAGTCGAGTCATTAGTAGTGGTAATCCATAGAAAAAGTATTAAAAAAAAAGTCCTAAAATTATTATATTTGTATCAATTTAGTATCAAATCTTTTAATTGGATCAATTTATTTGTACATCTTTTGTTTTTGTACCAATTCAATTCATCCATCAATTTTGATTGAAAATTGCTAACATAAATGCGTAAACAGTTCCATGTAACATAATCGGTACTGATGTAAATATTTTTAATAATATTTTACAATTTTTTTTTTTGTTTTCTATATTTTTTTTTTTTTCTATTTTGTTCTTACTCTCTCTCTTTGGTTGAGGCGTTGGCAAGGGCCGTTGGCCGACCCTCGCCCACCACAACAAGGGAACATTGCCCTCTGTGGGCTGTGACAACCTCGCAGTGGCTGATGAGTGCATGGCGAGGCCGTGACGCCCTCGCTCGATCTAGGCCAGGGGAGGGCACCATGGCCCGCACTAGGTCCGTGCCTTCGCCTCTAATCAGTACTTTCTCCTTAGTTTCCATCGATGGGATGCGAAACCCGATCGACCCGACGTTCAATCCAGTGCGTTTCAATCTTGTTCTGCAGATATGGGTCCCCTCATGGCCAAGTGCGATGATCCGGACATGGGTGAAGACCCGGGCGTGGCTGAAGTTGTCAGGCAGTTGGATCAGGTTTGTAGGGAGGCTGGTTTTTTCTACGTGGTTAGTGACTTTGTCCCGCTCGCTCCTTCGGGTAGCTTAGCGTCGACCCAGTTGCTGAAAACGCAAGCGCGAGCTTACTAAGCTGTTTTCAAATCAATCGGAGTGCTTTGTAGTGGGATTCTGTATTTGATGGCAGAAATTTATGCGGTCGCTGTCCATAACATCGAGGTCGGCGAATATGTGCTTGTTAGCTTGTTTTGCCGAACGCGTGAACACGTGGTTGCATCCGAACTTGTTTTCATATTCAGCTGTTAATGTTCCCAGTATAAGCTGTATTGAATCTCTTGCCTCTGTTGGTTCATCTGGTCTTTTTTAAGAAGTATGTTCGATGTACATTGTGGGTCGGTCTCCTGATAGACCCATTGTTGACATGTTGAGTTTTTTTTAGGGGGAAAGGTTGTTTAATTAGGCCTTTTCATTGATAATAAGTTAAGTACAATATTATTGCGGGTGCTTGTTTCTGTCAGTTCACTTGAGTTTGTAGAGTGAGGAATGGGAACTTAAAACTCAAATGGAGTTTTAGGCATGGCAATCACAGAAATTACATAAAAAAGCATGTTGCTGTTAAAAACTGTCTTGTTTTTAGTTCAGTGGGGGTAAAAGCACGAATATTGTGTGCTTCCTCATTCATTCTTCAGTGATGTGGAAGTGTGTAAACTTTGTCATTGACCAGAAGGGCCATGGTATACCCAACTCCCTCATTAAAAAGGTTCTTGACGCACGAAGTTTTCGAACTTCCTTATGAAGAGAAGTTGAAGATCAAGATGACTCCAGCGGCAGGATACAGGTTAGACTCCCCTAGCATTCTTGAAATGTCCTTTTGACGATTGTCAACTTTAGATCGATCACTAGCTGTGTTCTCTTCTCTTTGATTTGATATGCAGTTAAATGCACATGAATTGTTAATAAGTTTTACTTTATTGTAAAACATGGGATGGAAGCATCAAATAGAATCACAAGCTGTGTTCTCTTATCTTAAATTTTCTATGTAGCAAGATGTCCACGAACTGTTAATAATTTTTGGCTTGTTGTAGAACATGAACAGAAGGATCAAATTACAAAGAAAACACTGATTCAAATAAATCAGAAAGAATATCATGTCCTATAGTTAAGCTTTAGAAAATAAGCTCCCCAGACGTTTGCCCCCCCACATGTGAGTGGTGAGGAATACACAGCTTACTTAATTAGCAAAACAAAATAAGCTTCCGAAAAGGGTGCTTCGAGGAATTTAATGACCTGCCAATTGTCATTCCCATATGATATTGATAGTAAAGTAGCTTGGCCAGCATACAGAAAAAAAATGGTCATGCAAAACCTCTCTCCAGCATCATGATCTGATTCTGGTCACTACACCTCCCTATACCTGTATTTCTACGATTTTTCCGCTTTTTCATTCCTAGGAAAATTATAATCATGTAATATTGCAAGTTTATACTAGTTTCCAGGTGAATTGCTAATTAGCTTAAACGTGACTTTAACATTTTTTGCAGGGGATACCAGAGACTTCATGAAAATATCACAAAAGGTGTACCTGACATGCACGGGGCCATTGACGTAGGTTGCTTCACCAATGTTTTGGTTGTTGTTCAGAAATACTTGCCTTAAGTACAAGATTATTATATCATGTTGATCCAACAGTAACAGTTCCCTGGTATCATATGGCTTGTCCCTGTATGGTAGGGTTCTCTAATCATTAAAAGCATCCGTGTTTACCGGGATGCCTTTTTTCTTGGATAATTTGTTTAGCTCCATTGGAGTGGAGTGTTTTGATTAGCACTGTTCAATCTGTGAAAGTCTTAGGCAATCTTTTATTCAAGCGAACAGAATTTCTCTGCATGAAACTCGTACAAATTATGTCAATGTTATTCCACTATGAATTGCGCAGTTATATTGTCCTTTAGGTGGGGATCCATATCACTGAATGTGGAGCCTGCACTGGTATTGGGACGATGATACTGAGATGTTATCCTAGTATTCTGCTGCTGTCTCACACGCTGTTATCTCCCTCCCACTGCAATGACTTAAAATGTGATATTATTTGGAGCAGTGTTACAGAGAAGTGAGGCAAGGGATGTATGGAGAACTTGGCAAGGTCATGGAAGGATGTAATCAGTGGTATGTTGAATCAGAACTCTAACCTAAGATAATTGTCTATGTCTCTTATTTTGTAGCCCCTTTAACCGTGTCACTAGACATTTGGTCTAGTGGCATGTGGGGGAGCGATCAGGGGGTGCGATCAGGGTTGTACCCTGACAAGAGCACCGTTCCTTTTAACTGTTCTTCGTTAGCAGCAAGTATTGATCATAAGAAACTTTATTACTCGTCATGCTTGTTTTCCTTAGGTCCATCATTATGTCAATGTCATCGAACTGAACTGAGCAAATGGACAGTGGCAATTGGGCAGTGGCATTATGTATAAACTTAGGTCCCATGTTGATCTATCACTTTGCCGTTCCTTGTTCTTTTATTCCAACACTAGTTAATATAATGATTGTTCAATGAAATGCACATATGAGTAGTAAATATGTCTGGATTTCATCGTTTTAGCAAACTAAACTTGAGATAGAGTCCTAAGATGAAAATTATAAGTATTATTTCTTCCATAAGCTCAGCCTTTTCATTTAATTCATTGCACTTCTCTTAACACTGCTAACGTTCAGGTATATGATAGCTTGCTTTGGATTGAGTTACATGTTGCTGATTTATTCTGGAATGTGTTAACGCATTTTTCTTTTGTCCCCAATGCAGGCCAGCTAATCCTTCAGATTTAAAGCCAATCATGGAGGAATACGTTAGCCTTTGCACTGGTATAGACTCTTGATTAGTGGTTCTCTGTCAATACTTTTCTTATCCATCATTTTTGTACACATGATTCTGATTGTTCCTAGAACTTTCAAGAAAGATCATGAGAGGTGTTGCATTAGCATTAGGCGGATCCCCAAATGAATTTGAAGGTCAAAGAGCTGGAGATCCATTTTGGGTATTGCGTATAATCGGTTATCCAGGTGCATCAAAAGCAAATGGCCTTGGAAGTCCTGAAAATGACATTGGATGGTGATACTTTTGTCCTCTCATCGCGAGTTAATTCATTGTCAATGATTGTACTCTAGAATTCCTCATTACTGTAGTCTCTCATGTGGTTTTTCTTTTCTTTTCTTCTTGTGCATGAAGCAAACAGCGGAGCGCGCACTGATTATGGCAACTTTCTGAGTCTTTAGAGGATTTCATACTTGAAATAAAGGACAATGAGTTTATATATTGGTTATGATGCTATGTTATGGGTTTGTTGACTCTGGTGAATCAGGAGGATGACATCACTGCTCTTCAGGTACAGTTGCAATTTCTTTTAATGTTTTAGTTTTGATATTTTAAATGAGTTCTTAATCATTAAAGAGTAATTACAGAACAAGTGAGACTGAGTTAAGTATTAAATTGATTCAAATTGTTCTGCTAATTCCTTAGAGAAGTCTGTTCTTGGAATTTCAAGATGACATGTATGAGTACGTTTTCTAGTCCAGGCTGTTGGTCATTCCAAATGGCAGTGTATGTTTGGTGTGGCTTTGCTTTTAACTTTTGTTTTTCTTCTCCTTTTGACTTTTAGAAATTGATATTAGCTTTTCATTATGGAACACTTCACTCTTTAGAACGTATAAGTAACATCTCAAGTTGCCATAATGTTTTTCACAACATTTATAATATATCGAATTTGGCAGTAAATGCAACAGTTAGTTGTTTGGTTTGGATTAAAGCAAAAACCAAGACAAAGATTGCAGTCAATTTAATAATGGCCAAGTGGAATTTGGAATATCCTCTTTAGACCAAACCAAGGAGGCCCTCAATAGATGATTGACGTTGACGAAAATGGATTTAGATTTGATCATCAGAATATGTTTGGGTCTATCTATCCTGATTGTTAAGTAGTTTCTTTAATGTTCAGAGCAGCTGCACAACCATGGTCATAAATACAGCTCCTAATTTTTGTCATCCCATAGGTTGCCACTGCAATATAAATTTCTCATGTTACTCATTTTGATTGATCCTCTGCTTAGTTGGTTGCTGTTATTGTCATCTCATTCTATTGGTGTTAGATCATGCAGAATGAGTGAGAAGGTTTAAATCTTGAATGGTATCAGATCACATTCTGTAATAAATTACAATCAGTATTACACCTTATTCAGTGAAAACCTGCCACGCATTTCGGTTATCAAAACTTCATAGCTCCTCTATTAGGTTCATTTTGATCTGGGTGAGTTTTTGAAGGTCAAGAACCTCTCTGGTGAGTGGATCTCTGCTGTTCCTATCCCAGGAACATTTGTTTGCAACATAGGCGACATGCTTAAGGTATAAACTTGGGGAAGAAGACTCCTTGATGTTCATTTCTGACTTTGTGCTGGATTGGCAAATCAATTTTTGGTCTGGACAACTGCAGATTTGGTCCAATGGCTTATATGACTCAACATTGCATGGCGTAATTAATAGTTGCCCAAGACATCGAGTCTGTGTAGCATACTTTTATGAGGTTAATTTCTTAACTGGAATCTCCTTTGTGCATTTCTTTTTGTTGAATCCAGTTCTTTTCTGAACACTAATTAATGTTTTACAAACAGCCCAATTCTGATGTCCCGGTGGAGCCTTTAGATGTCTGTGTGGGGAGAACCGGTGGAACCAGGAAGTTTGGAAGAGCATGCTATGGAGAGCATTTAGTTAGCAAAGTCCAAACAAATTTTGTGGAGTAAAATACAAAATCCCATCTCTTCCGTAGTCAGTTTAAGCTTGACATAAATGATGTATTTTGCATTTGATTGCTTAATGTTGTACTCTCTGCTGTGGATACTGAATTTGTAAAGTCATGGAATAATAGTTGCATGTATTTCTTCCGAAGTCCTTAATAACAGGGTCGACTGTGGGTGCTACATTTATCCTGTTTTTATTCTTTAGGCTATTGGATTTTCACTTGCAGGATCTTGAATTTGTAGTGTATCATGATTTACTTGACCATGTGGCTACTGTACTAATAGACAAAGGGTCCTTCTAGACAAAGGTCCTCCCCATTTCTATTCACTCTTGTTTGATAACAGAGAGGTTGTGTTTTTCTTTTGTTTGATTGTATTATCTTTTCAGGTCTCTCAATAGTCAAGTTAATAGATCTACGAAAGTTTACTCGACTCTATGCAAATCGACAACTTCAACTGCATTAATTTACTATACTCAAATGATACTTAAAATTCACGAGAAACTTACAATGCATGATGCAAATATTAAAAAAACTAAGTACAGAAAGCTGCTGTGCCCCATTATTTTTCTGGCAGAAGCCACATGACAATTGCTTTAGCCCTGTCTAATAACTTTACTTGCTATCGGTTCCTATTGAGTGCTGCATAAGAAGGTGATGGTGCTGGGGCGATCTCAGGTGTCACTGACCCTTTGGAGGCATCCTCGGCATTTAACTGACTAATCTTGCAGGGGACATATCTCATTGACTTCTCGTTTGGGCACTTTACCTTCTTGGAGAAGAAGGCAGCACATTCTGCCGGAGATCTCTGTGATGGAAGGCCTAAAATGCAGTTCATCCTTACATCTAGTTTTTTTTTCATGATCAACTTCCGGCATTCTGGCCCAACCTGTGTGAAGTAATTGTTGTTCAGTGTTAGTGCACTCAGCTTCGGCAGCACGCACACCGTCTCAAGTACTGGCCCGTATAAATGGTTATGCGACAAGTTTAGCTGATTCATCTGCTGCAGACAGCCGAAGGAATGTGGTATGGGACCAGTCAACTGATTGATACTGGCGTCGAAAGTAGTGGTTTTCTTCAGAAGTCCTATCTCATACGGAAGGCAACCCGATAATTGGTTATTCAGGAACAGCACCTCTAGCAACGAATTTGAAGTTTGCCCTATGCTCGGAGGGATTGGGCCTGTGAACTTGTTGTTGGCTAGGGTGAGATAACTTACGGGTGTTTTACCAAGATTTTCCGGGATTGTCCCATTGAACTTGTTGTTGTTGAGAAAGAGAACTTCAAGGTCCAGAGTGAATACTTGCGATGGTATCGGTCCAGTCAGCTTGTTGAACCTGAGATCCAAGAAAGTGAGATTGGTGGCGCCTAGAACGGTCATTGGGAATGCTCCTCGCAGCTTGTTGTTGCTCAAGTCGAGTTCGTAGAAATACTGGAGCTTGCAAATATTGGAGGGGATGCCACCGGTAATGTTGTTGGAGTTTGCATGAAAGAATACGAGATCGGGTAGTCTCTCAATGAAGTTGTCGATAGGGAGCTGTTTGTCATTGCAGAAGCCGAAGCCATTGAAGTCAATGCCGGCGAGAGCCAACATCTTCTTGCCGGGTAAAGGTGCACAGGTGAAGCCCGTGTAATTGCATATCTTTTTTCCTGTGCCATTCCAGGTCGCAATGACCTTCTTAGGGTCGCACTTGCTTACGAGCCTCTTGAAATCCTGTATTGGTTGATACACAATATCCAGCCGGGGCGTCTTGGAGGGAGGCGGCGGATGTGGACGCGGCGATGGCGGATGTGGACGCGGCGATGGCGATGGCGATGGTGAAGGCGGAGGCGGAGGCGGAGGCGGAGGTGGAGGTGGAGGCGGAGGTGGTGGTGGAGGTGGAGGTGGAGGTGGAGGTGGAGGTGGAGGTGGAGGTGGGCATACAGGCTCTGGAAGGGGAGGCGGAGGTGGTGGTGGAGGTGGAGGTGGAGGTGGAGGTGGAGGTGGGCATACAGGCTCTGGAGGTGGAGGTGGAGGTGATGGTTGCGGTGTTGGTGGGCATACAGGCTCTGGAGGTGGAGGTGGAGGTGATGGTTGCGGTGTTGGTGGGCATACAGGCTCTGGAGGGGGCGGGGGAGGGGGAGAAGGAGCGCAACACCCACTCCCCGGGCCAGGAGCAGGGGGGGAGCCAATCGAGATGCCGCCACCGCCGATTACTATTTCGATTGCCTCTCGGCCTGTTTTTGCAGCTGAAGTGCCGCCAGAAGCTTGAACAAGGCAAGAATGGAAGATGACCAAGGGCAGAAGCAGCAATGCAGATGAGGTGGGACCTGGTATTTTGGCCATAGCTACTCCGCGAATGAACCAAGGGGACCCGAAGCAGATGCTGCAGACTCTCTACTTATGAACTGCTACAGATGGATGGTCCTCCCTCTGAAGAGGAGAACGGTCTGATATGCCCCTACCGGAGTCATGAAAGCTATAAATAGAGGCTTCGCAGATATGGACAAAGTGTCGGCCAGCGCCACTGGTGAGAAATTATCTCATCGCTGGTCCAAGCAGCAAAACAAATTTCCGACGTCACTAGGAACTTTGGGAGGATTAAAGACTAAGGATGGTGCAAACTTTTTTATGTCGGTCCTATCAGTTTGGGAATAAGGACTAGAAAATGTGGGTGTCTTACGTTTTTTTTATTGGGGGGTCGTTGCTGGTGATATTTGGTTACAGCTATGGAGATGAGAGTGGGGCTCTCCTGGCAAAATCACGTGAAACGGAGAGCTAGGCGTCAAAAAGGGAAGCAAGGACATGGTGGGTCTGGTCGTGCATGGAAAGAGATAGGCCTGAATCAGTGAACGTAGCTGACTTGGGTCGTTGAAAAGTCTTCGGAGTCTTGCATTTGCTGGGTCTCTCCGTATATGAAAACCCTGCAAGAAAGCTATCAGTACGTCCTATGCTCCCTACCTTTTTCTCTATCGATAGAAGGGGAAATACTATCCAAATGGGAGGAGATGGGAGAATGCCGAACGAGTTTTTGACGGCGAATTCACCTTTCTGATCAGCTCCGATATACTACATGTAGTGCAGTTGGGGAGGCTTGCGACAAATCTTGTTCTTATAAGCCGGCTTGAAAGGGTAATGTCAAGCGAGGTTTGATCCTTGCTCTTCTTGCAATACAAAATTTGTAGTGTCTCGCCTACATTGTTGGTGATCGGAATTTGCGAGAAATTAATTAGGAGAAAATTAGGAGCAAGCAAGACAGACCAATTGAATTGGGAATCGCTCGTACTATATCGAATTGGCCAATGAGGTTCGATTACTGATTCCTAAAATTGAAATTGGTGTTCAAACAGTCCGGTCCCCACTTCCAAGGGAGAACACTGAACTGGGATTCCTAAACCTAAAATTGTTTATGCCTTTTGCTCTTCTTTTTTTTTTTTATTTGCCTTTTGCTTTTTGCTTTTTGCTTTTCGCTTTTCGCTTTGCCTTTTACCAATGCATATTGGTTCTTATGGGAATTCCATCATTGAATTCACGGAACATAACACTAATGGACTCTATCCATGTGTTTAATTGAGTCGTGCACATTTGTAGGTCAATTTAGTGAGCTCTTTGCAAGAATAAATAAGAGATGAATTTGAGTTCATTTCCCATGACTTATTATGAAATTTAGTGAGATACCAGTTGGGTTGAGGAGTAAAATTTGTTTTGTCTTCCCGCTGCTTTATCATTCTTCCCCAAGCAACTATTTTCTAAATAAGATATTTGGATAGTCTACCAGGCCTAGATTCTCTTTCTTTTGTTTTTTTCATGATTGGGGCTGCAACCTACTTATGATTTCTCTTCAAAGAACGTGGGATGAATAAAATAACCATGAATAACTCATAGATGAATAATTATCCAAATGCTAGAAAAATTTAAAGTTGACAATCAAGAGGGTTTTTTATGTTTCTTTTAAGAAGTTCTTTTGCCACTTTTCCATCATTTTTAAGAAGCCAAACATATTTTAGCTTGTTCATTATTGTTGCTTTCATTTTCGTTTTGTTTAACTAGAAATGAAACCAAAAAAAAAAAAGGAAGAAGAACAACTTGTTAGGCCTTGGAATTGACCCTAGAACATGTGACGAGGTAGGTTTAAAGTTCCAGATTTCGACAAGTAGGTTTCAGGTTCCAAAAAAATGAGGAATATGTACTTGAAAGTAGGTTCTAAGTTCCAACTAGAACATGTAAGAAATCTGGAACCGTTTATTTGCTTCACTCCCATTAGTTCTTAAGTCTCCCGCCTCTTTCTTTTTATTCATATTTTTCCTTTTATTCCTTCCCTGTTGACTGACCTTTCCCATTATCTTCTAAAGAGAATATCCCTCTCTATACGCTCTTTCCCTCACAACTAGATTTTTCCAAAATAAAATGGACAAAATTTCCTTTACTTTCCCTCTTCGATCACTACCATATTTGTTGCCCCTTTTTATGCAGTCTAAAGGAATTAATACCTTCGATCATGCTAGTCAAAATTTGCCAAAGAAAATCATGGAAGATTTCTCTAATTGATTGGTTGAACCTCTTTCTTTTTGCCAAAGAAAAGCCGAAATCTCTTGCACTCTTTCTTTTTTAATTTCATCTTCAGATTTCTCTAATTGATTGGTTGAACCTCTTTCTTGGGTAGACCCGAACTGAACTGGAAACTAATCACTCCTAAAGGGAATGTCCTGTGCGATCTTTGGAGAGGAAGAATAATATAGATGATGAGTCGGTCATTAGTTAGATCAAACTCCTACTCGTTGCAACGGTAATCCTCAGGAAAAGTATAAAAAAAAAGTCATAAAACTATTGCCTTGATGAAAATTTAGTGTCAAACCTTTTAATTGGATCAATTTATTGCTACATCTTCTGTATTTGTACCAATTAAATCCA
Source organism: Eucalyptus pauciflora (assembly GCA_007663325.1). Lineage (NCBI taxonomy): Eukaryota > Viridiplantae > Streptophyta > Magnoliopsida > Myrtales > Myrtaceae > Eucalyptus > Eucalyptus pauciflora. The sequence goes on from VMYD01000281.1 coordinate 1,429,711, forward strand.
CCAATCAATTTTGATTGAAAATCGCTAGCATAGATGCATTGTTATCCTATGTGGCATGATCGATGTTGATGTGGACATTTTTAATAATATTTTATAATATTTTCTTATTTTCTTTTATGTTCTTTACTCTCTCTTTTTGGCTAAGGGGCTGGCAAGGGCTGTTGGCCAACCCTCACTCGCCACAACAAGGCAACGATGCCCTTTTTGGGCACAGTGAGTGTTTCATGGCCCTTGCCCAAGTCTAGTGAGGGTTGTGACGACCTTGCAATGGTCGATGAGGGCATGGTGAGGGTTGTGACGACCTTGCAATGGTTGATGAGGGCATGGTGAGGGCTATGATGCCCCCGCTAGATCTAGGCTAGGTGAGAGTACCATGGCCCCCACCAATTCTTGTGCTCTTACTAGGTACGAGTGAGGGTCGTGATGCCCTCACTCAATTTGGTCGAGGGCTTTGTGGCCCATGGTCATGGCCAACAGCTCTTGTCAGCTCTTGGCCATTAAAGGAAAAGTGAAGAATAGATTTGAAAATAAAAAAAAATTAAAATTCAAAATTCAAAATATTATTTATAAATGTCCACATCAGTGTCGGCCATATATAAGATGATTGACGTTTTCGTCAACGCTCTAAAACTCAATTGATCTAATTAAAATATTTATGACTAAATTACCACGAGTATAATTGATTTAAGACTTCTTCTTTTTTGGTGCTATTCTTAATAATCCATTGAGTGTGAACTTTAGTTATTGTCTTCATTGAGTATAAGTTGTGCAATCCACATATCCTTCTATCTTCAATTACAATAATAAGCAAAAAATATTACATGGTTTAGTTGGTGTGATTTATTCTATGGGAAAAGCAATACAAGATTTTACTGTAGATCAATGTTTTCCAAATCCAAATTATATCTAACAGCTCAATTGTTTTCCCCTCAAATAATTCATGAAATAATCTTTCCAATTAAAAAAAAAAACACACACACACAATATATATATATATATATATATAGCTTCCCCTACAAAGTCTAAGTTAAACTTTCCTTCTTGGTATCATCCAAAAGAAAAAACATTTCCATATTATACAAATTATCCAAAAAGTCCTAAACTTATAATATACAGTCAAACCATTCTTAAACCTTTCAATTATGCCAATTTAGTCTTATACTTTTTGACAATTCGCTAATTTAGTCCTACACATTTTAATTGTGTCGATTAATTCTTAAACCTTCTAAGGATTTATTAATTTAGTCCAAAACCTTTTAATGATTTACTAATGTAGTTATTTTAATCAATTTTGATCAGAAATCGCTGACATGAATGCCAACTGGCCTATGTTGCATAACGGATGCTAACATAGACAATTTTTTAAAAAAAAGTTATGAAATTTTCCCTTCTTTTTTTTTTTTTTTTTTGCCTTTTCTTTTCCTCTTGCTTATTGTAGGTTGTTGGCCATGGCCAAGTACTGGCCAAAGGAAGAAAAGAAAAAACAAAGAAAAAATTTCAAAAAATATAAAAATGCAAAAATCATTCAAGTTAGTACATATCATGCCACATAAGATAGTCGATCGATGTCCATGTCAATGAATTCTAATCAAAATTCGTCAGAATAACTAAATTTGACAAATCGCAAAAGGTTAAGAGCTATATTGGCAAATCCTTAAAAAGGTTTGGAATTAAATTAACACAATTAAAATGTTTAGGATTAAATTGACAAATCATTAAAAGGTTGATGACTAAATTGGCATAATTAAAGGGTTTAAGACTAAATTGGCCATCACAAAATAAGTTTAGAACTTTTTGGACAATTATTGCCATGGCATTTGATTTGGACTTTCATGTGATTAGGCTTCCACACAATTCAACTTGGATTAGGTTTCGTTCACAATCTCAAATTCGAGGCATAATTTTGATGAATCTCCACCTTAACTTGATGTTGAAACCAAGTTACTATAGTTATGTCGGAACCTGAACTTTGCTATGATTATTCCACAATCTCTCATTGACTCTATTGCTCTAGACATCTTCCAAAATTAAACGGCAATTGAACTTCACCATGATAATGGACCTCATCAAAAAGCCAACTCCGCTTGCATCTTCAACCACTCAACAAGAATTCTCAGACACGATCTCCTATATCACAGATATAGTAAAGCCCATGTTACATCCATACTAAGAAGAGATCGAACTTGTATTTTGTGTTGAGTAGTATGCAAGTATTGCCAGTTTCTAGTTGATTCGAATTAATATTACAACAATTGCTCCTACCCAAAATTTTAGAAACTTGTTGAATGTAAATATATTTAATTTCAAGCACCACAATCAATAAACTCGTTTACCTTATGCATATCCAAGAAATATGCATGTAAAACTAGCAATATAACAAGAAAAATTTTAATTTCCAAGGACATTGCATTCGAATTATTTCTTTAATAAGTTAACAAGTGTTTTGGAGATATCGTCAATAAAAAGACCCATTATTAATAATTTTTACACTTTTGACGTGTCACTATAGCAAACAGGCAAAAGACCAAGCAGCTTTCAATGTTTGTAGCATCAACGATGCGTACGACAAGTACACGGATTTAATGAAGCACTTATTTCATTACTAGTTGAGATTAGATAATTGAGAAAAGAAAAGGCAAAACTACTTAGTTTCTCATAGACTAAATGTTTTGAGCATTCTTGCACTATCCATAGCGATCGGAGATTCTGTAATTGATGATGATGGTCCAGAAAAGTTGAGTGAGATTATTTGAATAAAATCGGATCATTAATTGATGTTAGTTATTTGTACTCCACAGCCTCCAATAGTTATGTCAAATTATGCTTAGAAAATGAAAAACAAAATAGAGTCAAGAGTCTGTTCGTTTCGCGGAAAATGAGCCATTTCTGGAAAATATTTTCCCAGAAATCATTTTCCAGGAAAATGACAATATTTTCTGGTGTTCGACTAAAACCTGAAAATATTTCGGAAAATATTTTCCGGTGTTCGGTAAGGAAAATATTTTCTGCTTCCCAGATTGGCAAGCGCGAGCGTCAAGCTCAAGGCTCGCCAGATTGACAAGCGCGAGTTTGAGATCGATGAGCTTGAGGTTCACTTGGTCTGACGACTACCCAAGAAAGAAGAATATGGGAAACAAAAAAATAAAGAAAAATAAAAATAATAAAAATAAAAAGGAAAGAAAAATGAAATTAAAAATAATTCGAATTAAAAAAATAAAAAGAAAATTAAAAAATCATGCGAATGAAAAAAGAAAAGAAGAAAAAGAAATGGGAGGAGGAAGTCATGATTTGTAGAGATGTGAGATAAGAGAGATCAAGTGAGGAAAATGTTTTCCACTTTTCAAAAGTGGAAAACATTTTCCCCTACTTTAGAAGACTTTTTTCCTTTGATGAAAAACGTTTTCCTCAAGGAATTCATTTTCCGTGAAACAAACGCCGGAAAATCCGTAAAACGTTTTCCCGGAAATTATTTTCCGCTAAACGAATGGATCCTAATATTATGAAAAATTTAAAACTGGTATTCTTGTGACGAGTTTACTCCAAACTAATTTTTTCAAAAATTACAAACTAGTATACTTGTAATAAATTTACCTTTAAGTGATATGAAATTCCACATGGATTTGCCATGTTTGTCATCCAACTCGGAAATTTCACCGTAAAATTTGACGGAAGTTAACAAAGGTAAATATGTCACTATGGTATCGGCTTTTAGGTTTTTGATGACTAAAAAATTAGCTTAATATAAATTCATCACATGTATATTAATTTGTAGTTTTTAATGGTATTAGCTCAGAGAAAGGCAATTTTGTAAGTCTATAATTTTCCTTATGATGTATGCATGAATCGCATAGTCTTAGTCGTTTATAAATGAGCAGTTCGTAATTTCAGAGAAAATAATCCATAAATCATCCACAAACTACAAAAATGAAAAGTTTCAACTTTCAATGAAAAGAAGAGGTTAAAAAGACTGTAAAGACAAAGGTGCACAAACCACTCGACATGCCCTTCATCCCCGGCAAGTCCGGCGCCCATTTGAAAGGAACGTGAGTGATTTGAGTCGTCCCAAGTTCCAAAAGTACTATCTTCTTCCGCCCTCTCGCCGGGAGATTTCTTCTCTATATTTTAATAGAAGTAGTAATTATAGATACGCCCAAAGGAAATGCCAAAGATGAAACCTCCCGTGCTCTGTCGTCCCCTCCCGTGCTCTGTCGTCCCCTCCCGTCCTCTTGGAATATTATGTAAGGAGTCTCGGAGAGATTGACGGGAGCAATTCATCATTCTAGAATCGGTATGCTCAAATACATTTTATCGTATACCTTATTCATAATCCTATATCATAACAGAAGTTTATAAGTTTTTAATGGACGAGTAAGATTTGTTCTCTTTGGTGATTTATCGATTATTGATTCTCAAGAAATTTGTAAAATTGTCTGATTGACGGGGGAGTCCTGCAGGATTAATCCCTTATATTGATATAGAGGTTTTCTTTTTTTTCCCATTATTACAAGGATGCAAATTTAGCCCACACATCACTGTCCACTTGGCGAGCTCATCACCCATGCCTTATGACAATGTTAAGTGTGGGAGCTCACAATTGATGAAACGCCTAAGTCCAAGCCCCCTATTCGCAAACTGAATAATCAAGTTTCACGATATCGAGCACAGTTGGTTGAGAGTCCCTCCCTTATCACTGAGGTTGAGAGTTCGAAACCCTGCATTGCTAGCGATTTAAGTGGAGGCCATGCCAGTGGGTTGTTGTGCTAATCTTTCCTGAGGTATAGGAGCCCAGCCCTCAGGAGCTGTTCGGGCACAGGAGACACATGGCGGAGTCCTCGGTCACCAAAAACAAAAAACTGGGAAATCAAACCTATGACCTACTTCTTGCAAATCAAATCTTGAAGCATTCAACCCACCACCATGACGGTGCTTGTCCAGTGATCTTGTTTATGTGCAAAACTAAACATAGACACATTCTTTTCTTACTCAGAGCTTCGTTTGTTATGTTATTGAGCATAAGGTGAGTGCTATCAAGCTTCCGTCAATATGCGATAATGGGTTGATTAATTCGATTGCACATGGTGATGTTTACTACGAGAAGACTAGGCTTATAGAAATGCATCGCCGTTAGTTTGCATAAGAATAACGGGAGTTATATCATCTTCGTTTCGAAACTTCAAATGTCTTCCTTCATGCGACATTGAGTCTGATTGTTAGTGTTATGATGATATGATTCTCTACATTTTGTCATAATCACAAGAAAAGTGTTTCTTATTTTGTTAAATTTTGTTGCCTCAAAAATCTCAATTTTATTTTATTTTTGTATAGATTATGCTTAGTCTAAGTTCCTGCCATAAAAAAGGTCTACAAGTCGAGAATTACTCGTACAATCTTTCGATAACTTTTCTTTTACAGGACTAAGTAGAGATAGGGAAGCAAACTACCTAATGCGGATGTTGTTTTGATACGCTTAAATCACATATTCGTTCGCTCCATTTTGCTTCTAACAATAAAAAAAAATTAAAAATAAAATAATAAAAATAAATAAATAATTTAAGGTAAGGTCTTGCCTCGACAGATTACATCCTATCTCAGAATCCCTCATGCGACAAGAAAATAAAGGGAAAAGAAATCGGCAACCTCCCACTTGGTATCTTTTGCCAATCTGCACATGGAAGTGAGTCCAAGAAGCAGGAGTAAGACGCATCTTTATTAGAGAAAGATGGAGACTGCTGTGTTACAAGACAATTTTACTCGGGACAAAAATTAATTAGTTACTTTTTCCAATGAGAACAAACGAACTCCAATTATTCCAAGCATATGCCAAAAGGGATCATTGCTAGAGGCACAACTATCCGAATAGGTTGATTATTAAGGGTACTGATAGGTCCATGCACATGTTCTATGGGACTGGGGAGACTAAGACCTGACCTAGGAATCACATGATGGTATGTACCACATGTACTCGGTGCGCATATAGATCCAACACATCCCAAATAATCGAATAGTTCATGTTATATACAGCAATTGGGTGCACGGATAAGGCATGCGAAATATTTGATTTATCTCTTAATCAATTCCAAACAATCTCATATCTGAAGGAGGATCAATCTTACATACTAGTCTATAGTTACTAATAGTGTAAAAAAAGAATCACTAGAATGATATTTTGTACCATTGGTACCATTCGATTTTAGTCTCTACTTTTTTGCTTATGATTCTCAGGATTAATCTCTAGTCATGTCCCAACATTTGAATAGTCGCTCATTCCTAAACAGATTACCTGAGTACTCATATCGAAAGTTTGACTAAGGTGTGTATCAAATCTCATTGTGGCTCAGATTATCAATTTTTTCATTGTTTATATATAATAAGATGACGCAGCATGTTGATCTTCAGTTATTAGTTAGCATTCAAATGCGAATGCTAGTGGGATTATCAATTTTTCTCTATTTGCATTAGTCTTACATGGATCAAATTGTATATTTATGACTCCATGCTTAGGTTATGTATTTTCACATTGTTACATATAATATATTGTCGCCACATATAGGGCTCTATTAGTTAGTCAGCATAATTTGTATTTATAACAATGAAAGTGCGAATTTCGTCCTAAAATCATTACCAATATTAGTTTGTGGACCAAATTCATCATAAAACAAGACACGAGGACGCAAATTGAACAAAAATAGTACAAGCACTGTATTTATAATAACTTTTTTTCCCTATATTCCAATGCAAATATGAAATTTGTATTGAAATCGGGATCGAGTGTTAGTTTAGGGATCAATCAAGTCACTAAGTATAATAATAGGTTCACAATTGGACCTACCAGAAATCAGTTTTCACTTCTCGTCACCATTGCTTTGAAGGCTACGACAAAAGTCTAATTTTAGGGGGTACGGCTATTTTCACGTGCGGAACTTTCATTTGTATGCGCCCGCGCAATATGTTCGATAGGATTGGCGACAGGGAAAACACTGAAAGAAAGAAAACGAACTCTTGGAAGATAGTGGGGGCATCGGATCGGGAAGAGAGAAGAGGGAGAAAAGTAGAGGAGCACGTTCTGTCTGGACAGCATCATCTATTGGACAGAAGAGAGAGGAGGGGCGAGAGGAGGCGGCGGTGGTTGAAGGACTCGGAGGCGATTGAGAGCAGTGTGACTTGCGGGGGGCGGACGGCGCCGGCTGCAGTGGCGGAGATGAGTTTTGTGTGCATAGTAGGGGGAGAGATAGGCGAGAAATATGTTTCGTTTTTTCTTATTAAAGTTTTGCTTGTTCCGCACAAATGAATGAATTGAAAATATTTTCTAAAATCGATGCTCACAAAACATAAAACGAAAGATATTTTCATCATTCATGAAAATATTTAAATATAAATTTATGTCGATGTGAAAACAAGTTTCGTTGGCTAAATATGTTGAGCTATATAAATAATCATTTTTAAAAAAATATATATCTTATAAATCATTCATTTTTGGAAAAGAAATGGAACCTTAGGCATTGGATATTTTCAAAAGAAAACTCGCAAAATAGAAATTGACAGAAGGAAGGATGAGGAAAACATGACTGTTAGGCTCTGTTTATTTTACGAAAAATAAATTATCTAGAAAATGTTTTCCGAAAAACTATCACTTATATCATTCAAAATATTAGTCAATGAAAAATTGTTATCATTATTAAAAATAATTTAATTTTAAATATTTTCATGGATCATTAAAGTATTTTTGATTCATTCATTTTGTGAACAAGACAAGAGAACATTTTTAGGAAAGTAATTTGTAAAAAAAATATTTCTTTGTGAAACAAATGCACCCTTAATTCTGGTAAATTTTGCCCGTGAGTAACATTCGTAACTTATAGTTTATCAATTAAAAATATATTTTTTCAATAAGGAATGAAGAAAAATATTGCCTCCTCTATATATACTAATTAAATTTCCATTTTTTTTCCGTCAATCGTGTGGGTTGATTTTCCTTTATAGTAATTTGCCACCAGTAGTTTTGCAATGTTTTGTTACGATATTTATTTATTTATTTTTGAAACATCGTAACTATAACTCGTAACCAAGCATGATAAGTATATGTTGGTCAAAATCAGTTTGTTGACAAGCCTCTCTCTCTTAATGATCCGCAACGGCGACCGGTCGGCAAGCTCACATGAGATCTGCTGTGAGCTCTGCGTTCTTGCTTCTGTCAACAAATATTGCGCAGAGAGTTAGAGGCGGCATTGACCAACATCCACCCCGAGGAACTGTGCCACCTTCAAGCTCGAACACGGCCGACTTCCATGGCTGGAGGTCATACGAGCAGAGAAAGAGATATAGAGGAGGAGGGGGAAGAGAGATTGATAGGCGTTATAGGGTTACATCATTTGGCGATTTCGTAATTATCCACTTAATGAGGAAACATGACAAGCATTCAACGGTGTGCCTATGGAATAACGGACATGGCCATGGTAAATGTAAAAAGTATCCCCTCTTTCGGTTCAATAATGTTGGAAGAGGCCAAGGATTTAACACCTCCGTGGTCCATCTTTTCCTTGTACTTCTTGTCGTGCTTTCCAAGATATTAAGGCTGATCATCGATCTAGAGTGGTGATGTATGGAGATTTGCCTATGTAAGTTCCTAAGCAAAATCTCGTATTATTATGCGATAGACCAATAGGTGGAATTTTATGCTAAATCTACTTGTTACGACCTTCTTGATATGTTTGATCTTTTGGATTATTATTACTAGAATGTCCAATCTAATTGTGAAAATTGAAGAACAAGGCAGTACACTTCAAATAAGCTAGAACATTTGTTTCACGGACCGTAGTGGCGTAGGAATTCTCCCGTACTTACATACTCTTGTGAGTGGGGCTAGTGGTGTTGAGGTTAAAAGTGAATGATGCAAAGGGGATAGTACAACTAGTTCATGAGACTAGCGTTGTGGCATTTGTATTTGGAGTTCTAAGACAGAAAGGTTATATCTTTGCGAAACGCTAAAGGCAAAGTTGGTTTCCCGTGCATCAACTAGGGGTGAGTGATTTCAAGTTTCTTATATGTTTCACTTAGAACTTGTAACTTACTTTCGGGTACAGATTCTTCATTTTTAAAAACCTGAAACTTATCCTATTACAGGTTCCAAGATCCAACATGATCTATTTTTTTATTCATTTTTAGTTAAACAAAATGAAAATGAATGTAATAATAATGAACAAGCTTAGACATGTTTGGCTTCTTAAAAATGATGGAAGAGTGGCAAAAGAACTTCTTACAAGAAACATACAGAAATCGTATTGATTGTCCACTTCAATTTTTTCTAGAATTTGGATCATCATTCATCTATGACTTCCCCATGGTTATTTCATTCATCCCACATACTTTTAAGAGAAACCACAAGTAGGTTGCAGCCACAATCATGAAAGAAGCAAAGCAAAGAGAATAAAGATGAATTTAGGTCTTTGTAGACTATCCAAATATCTTATTTAGAAAATAATTGCTTGGGGAAGAATGATAAAGCAACTGGAAGACAAAACAAATTTTACTTCTTAACCCGATGGGTATATCATAAATTACATAACAAATCATATGAAATGAACTTGAACTCATTTCTTATTTTTCTTTCCAAAGAGCTCACTAAATTGACCCACAAATGTGCACAACTCAATTAAACAAATGGATGGAGTCCATTAACATTATGTTCCATGAATTTGATGATGAAAATCCCATGAGAACCACAACGCATTGGTAAAAGGCAAAAAGAAAGTCAAATGGCATAAATAAATTTAGGTTTAGGAATCCCAATCCAGTTCCGGTCCTGGTTCACTGTTCGTGGTTCTAGTTCTAATTCCTATAGGAACTGGGAATTGAACTCGAAAACAAACCGGATCCACCGATCCAGTTATTTGGTTCTCGATTCTACTTGGAAATCATGCTCACCCTTAGCATCAACTATTTAGGAGATGAGATCATGGCAAACCAAAACTAGTTGTTGTGCCTAAAATGGTTTGTGTGTCTCACTCAAGAGATTAGATGTCTGAGCTAAGTTGAGCGTGGTATGATTTTCAATATGAGGATGTTACTCGCCATACTGTTCTTAAGAATAATTATAGAAGGAAGGTTGGCCTAATGTGCCCCGGACTCATTAGGTACCACGCAATTAAGGAATTGTTGGCCCATGATAGATAGTATCAGAGTATGATTCCTCCAATAGGTGGGTTATTTCAGAAAAAACCTATGGTATACCTAGTCCACAAAAGTAGAGAGTGAATTGTTGGAGTAAAAGGGGCTCAGACAAAGTGCTACTCTCATCTAGCTTCTAGAATGACAATGGGGGTATCAAAAAAAAAAAAAAAACCAAATTACTCACTAAAGTGGAAAAATATTCATGGATCAATTGGTGAATCTCAAGATGGGTTTGCTACCACGTTTTCAACAATAAGAAAAAACTCCATTGGTTTGCTGGAATCAAGAGAAGCCTTGTGGGTGGAAAAGGGGTTGCTATAAACGCAGTTAACTCTGAATGCCATACTTGTCAAGGAAAGCACAAATGACCAATGGTAGCCATCAAGGAAAGCCACCAATGCAGTGCAATGGCCAATTTTGTTGGCCAAGCATTATCATTCCATGTAAGACCCGAGGTAGGGTGTTAATAGTTGAGGAAATCAAAGAAGCGACAAAACAGCCCGCAACGACAACGTTGCGGAATTGAACACTCCCGTACTCTTGTTAATATAGCTAGTGGCATTAGGGTCAAGACGTACTCACGTAACCTTGTGAGTAGAGCTAGTGGCATCTAGGTTCAGGGTGAATGATGCATAAGGGATGATACAACTAGTTCATGAGAGTGGTGTTGGAGCTCCTATACACAAACTAATCATGAGCTAATGCTATACGATCCTTGGAACAAGAATAGGAAAGGCCGGCCTAGTGTGTTCTCGACTCACTAAACGTCACATGGGCTATTACGCAATCAAGTAACTACCGGTGCATAACATTAGCATGCCCAATCCAAAATCTTAAGTTAAAACGTGTATAAAGACTAGATGTATATAAAGAGAATATGAATATTGTATACAAATGATATGGGATACTTTGATGATTATAACCCGTATATAAAAGAAAACAAAAAAAACAAAGCCTACTTTTTGGGGGTCTAGCCTCTTTTTGGTCAAAAAGTCACCAAGCTCTGGGAATCGAATATTAGCTTTGGCAATTGTAAGATACATTTTCCATGATCCTCTTCCCACTCAGACCTTAAATGGGGACCGAAAGGCTTTTGCTTTCGCTTTTGCTTTACATCGTTTGTACCTTGCTTTTCTTCGTTTCCTTTTTCATGTGACAGTTGTCCGCCAAACCAGTACATTTCACATCGATGGCTTTCTGCCCTTCAATCACTCGTCGTCATCCCCGTCCATCGGAGATTTCTTTTGGGGAGACTTGGAAGAAGAAGTTGAGGCAACATAGTCATGGACGCATGAAATATTTGAAAGGAGCCTCAGATGTCAGAGTCCGCCGATAACCTCGCTCAAATTGAAACGGTGAGTTCCGCGAGTAAGAGGGTGCCCGTCAAGTGCCGATGGCTGAATTGACCTTTTTCTCATTTCGTTGAAAGAGAGGTGAATGGAAAGAAGAAGAAAAAAGACCTTCACCTCGGATTACCGAAAAGAGTTGACTTGACCTGGTTGCGCAGTCCACAGACCGTGGGATTTATGTCCAAATAAAATTGGGTTGGATAACATGATTATCGCACGTCTCATTCTTATCTCATCTAACTTTCCTTCTCATTCACGTTCTTTCTTTTTTTTTGACTTAAGCATCGAAAGGTCCGCTTGAGAAAAATCCCGGAAGGCTTGCTTACTTGCGGTGCACGGATTAGTTGCCTCCACCGAGGCTTGGGTTGGCCCAATGATAGCGGACCTAGCATTGCGCATCATCACTCTCAAAACCACCCAATAGTCTCCCGTGGGATGCCGTGGTTTCCAAGTATAATCACATTAGCATAAGGGCCTATGCTCTTAACGGTCATCGCAAGAGAAAACTTTAAGTGCGGTGGTTCGCACGCGGACCTCGAATGAAGAAGATGAACAAGTCTATCACTTTAGCTTTCCCAATTACCTTCGATCCGAGACTTTCGAGGGTTAATTGAAAGCTTTTTCCTTTGTCGACCTCCTCAAGAGATGTCCATTTGGCACAATAAAAGCTTTCGTTACTATTGTTTTAGTGAGATGCTGCGTTGACATGATGTTTCCGATATGCATTTGGCAAAGCCGCGTTGTCATGTGGCGTGCTGATTAGCACCAACAATAGTACGTGAACACATGCTTTTCTCGCATAGTTTTGTAGATCTAATTATTATAATTTAAATGAATGTGCGTTTATTTCGCAAAAAATTAATAATTTGCAAAAACATTTCCAATTTAAAAATAATCGCTTATATCATTACAAAAATAAATAATAGAAAAAAATTCATCGTTTACGAAAATAATTAGATATAAATTATTATCAATAATAAATATATTTTTCCTTAACTAATTATTTCAAATGATATAAGTGATTATTTTTAATAAAATATTCTCCAAATCAATTATTTTTTATGAAATAAATGCAGCCTGTAAGAAAGACATTATATATATATATATAATAAAGAAGCATTGAGAGGTTAAAAAAGAAAAATCTTGACCAAAAAAATAAAAAGATAATGACACCAAATGTGATGAATAGATCTAATCATAAGCCAAGCCCGCGCAAATAAGCGGGTTGGCCCTAATTCTTTTGATGTGGGCGGCCTTGGCCAATATTTTTTTCTCGCACCTCAGATTTGGGCAAGAGGTATCCAAGCCCGCCCCCATTTTTATGATCCGAATATTATATCCCTAAAAGCTAAAAAGCTAAATTTTCAGACGCTTTCCAGTACAATGTGAAAATCTTCACTTATACCGTGTTATTTCTTATTTCCAAACTTACTTAGATTGTTTTTATTTCATTTCTATCTCCATATTTATTTGCCAGTCATTGTTTTCTACAAAAAAAATTCCAACAATATATTGGCCCGCCCATGCTTTCTTCATGGGTGATCTTGGGCACTTAATTAGGCCCGCATATTCAAAGTCCAAGATTACGTCTGTTTCGTGGAAAAATAATGATTTGGAAAATGTTCCTCTATGCCTAGGGCACCAGAATATTGAACCATGAACAAAGAAAGGCATTAAAAAACAACTTGACTAGTAATTCTGAGGCCCCAATCTTTGACTGGATGAGACACCAAATAAATAGAGAGGGAGGGTAGAGCTTTTGGCTTTCTCTTGTTGTCTAAGACTTGATTCCCAAAGTTGATTGTTCGTATCACTTAAAATAATTAGTTAACAAAAAATATTTTCATTATCGACAGCAATTAATATATTTAAACATTTTTGTAGATGATGAAAAAGAGTTTTTGTTCATTTGTTTTGTTAGCAATACAAGTGATCATTTTTTAGGAAAATGTTTTCCAAATTATTTATTTTCCACGGAACAAACGAAGCTTAAATGCTCATTTTATAACCTAAAATATAAGTGCTAAGAATTTGAGTACTTTATATTGGGCAGTGCTATTTCCATCCTCATTTTGGGTAAAACGCTAAATTTTTTAGTAATTGATTGAAATACTCTCCCCTTCCTCTCTTCAATTTGTTGTTTCTTTTTTTATCAGGCTATGATACATTAAATTAAAATTAATAATTCTTTCTAGGCAAAGTGATAACATGATGCAAGATAGATGATATCTTGTAGAGTGTAATGTATCATTTGTATATTGTTACTAATAAAAGAGGTGATAGAAATAAATGCAATATTTCCCTAGCCTGATAAAAAAAGAAACAACAAATTGAAGGGAGAAAGGGGATGGTATTTTGGTCAGTTAACTGAAAAAAAATGAGTGTCTTAGCTAAAATGAGGGTGGAAATAGTGCACCATTAATATTAAGTGTTCATAGTCTTAAGTAATAAAAATAGAAATTTTTTTTTTTTTTTTTTGGTAATAAATGAAGATTGATGACTGAATATTGGCATATATGGAATTGTGATCATTATTTGAATATTTTGGCGGTATAATTGGTGAGATTCTAATTGTCGTCAAATCCTTTCACTTGATGAATTAAGTAACTCCTTCCTTAACTTACCCCATTAAGTGAGTTTTTCCCTTAATTAGATATTTTAAATCCTTGTGAATTTTGATTGTCAAGAAGCTTAATCTCATTAAATACAGATTTTATTTTTTTTAATTGTCATAACCTAATTGGATAATGAAATAGGCCTTAAGCGAGCCCATGGAAAGTTGGGGTCCAAGTGGGCCTTCTCCAAGTCTGCTAGGCTCGGTAAGTGATCAAGTCTTTGCCATCAACTTCAATCCAAGCCCAAAGATTTTTTTGGAAATAAGAAAAAAATGGAATGGTTTTATTTAGGGATAAGTATATTGAAAGTCCTAAAACTTGTCATGAAAGTGTTATCAAGTCATAAAAATTTCAAAAAATGTAATTAAGTCCTAAGAAAGAAAGTACAATTAAGTCTCAAAACTTCTAAAAATACAATTGAGTTTAAAAACTTATCAAATTGATCTAAATCAAGTCATTCCGTTGATTACATATTTTGAAAATTTTAGGACTTGATTACACTTTCATGACAAGTTTCAAGACTTGAATATGCTTTTGTGACAATTTTTAGAACTTGATTACATTTTTTGAAAGTTTTGAGACTCGATTACACTTTCGTGACAAGTTTAAAGACTTGATTACACTTTTTGAAAATTTTAGGACTTAATTGCACTTTTATAATAAGTTTTATAACTTTCATTACACTTATTCCTTTATAAGAGAGGGCCCACGAGAGTAGATAAACCCGAAACTCATGAAATGCCTTACTAATCTCAAAAATGGAATATTTTTCAACTGGTCATTACTGCAGGATCAGTCCAAAGCAATTTTTTTCTTTAATAGGAGAATGTATGTATCGTGAAAGTGGAAAGGAAAAAAAGGAAATCAGAATACAAGGTTCTACAAGAAAAAAAATTGAACTTCAATAGCAAAATGTTACAATATATGGCAAATGACCATAAGGCAAATGGACCAAACACTTTTAATCCTCTTGCTTATGCGAAATGTACAATTAGGCCCTCAAATTTTCCAATGCAATGAAGTTCTCTAGCTTGTTTGATTTGTGCAAGCAATTTTCATAAGTTGCTTTATTTTGCAGTCGCATCCTTTTGCAAGCTGACGTCTCCAATTATTTTACTTTTATCAACTATGACAATATTATATGAAAGTCACACTGACCACCATCAAGCGAGGATAAAGGCATTTTTGGCACATAGTAGTGACACATAGACAAAATAGTGGCATGATAATGGAAGGACCTAATTGTATAAATCAAGCAAGATATTCCACCCAATTGCGAAATGGAAAAGTGGACGACTCAATTGCACACTTTGCCTTGAGATAGGGGGCAAAAGTTGGAAGAAGAGTGCAGTAATAGCAAACCGACATACCCTGCTCCACACAGCAGTAAGTCATGGGTTTTATTTTGCTTGTGATCCTAGCTTGTTTAAAAGTTGAAAGAAGCTCATAGAACTAAGGCAAGTTGAAGGCTATCTATCCAATAAACAAGAGGTCGAACAATTCCCCAGCAAGGCCCAAGAGAAACAGTAGTTCTTACATATATTGTCCAAATAAGCAACATCGGATCTAGGACGATACGAATTAGAGTACATAAATCAACATTTTTGTAAATGCAGGTGACCCTAGATAAGATGGAACATTATATAGACCCCTTGTAACAAGCTTGCATCACACAAATTTTCATAGCATTTTCCAAAATGTGAGTTTTATTGCAGAGGGTTTATGCTTTTCATCGGATTGAATAAGAATGTCATACCTTTTACAAGCTCATGAAACCACTAATTAACCAACATATTCTTTTTCTGTACTCGTGTAATTTTTTTTTCCTTGGAAAACTACTTCATCCTACATTCTTCTTTGAAAAATTTAGACTTTCATACTTTTTATTTCTTATGACCGCGGAGAACCCGCATCATAAATTCTATACAGATGCCCATTCATAAGGTCGAATCAGGCATACCATCTGGACAGATTTTTAAGGCATTTTCTTGCGTAATTTGCTAGAGTAATTTGTCCGTTTGGGGCAGATAAACTTTTCCTTTTAAGCTTTCCTTTTTCCTTCCAGCTAAAATTGAGCATTAGTTTTGAGTTATAGAAATATCTATGATACTGACCTCAATAAATCATGTTAGATGACGATGTTAATACCCTAGGGTTCTCACTCACGTTATGTACGAGTTCACTTTCGAGAAATAATGTAATAAAGCACAAACACGCGCATAAGAAAATAATGGATGCTTCACTTATTTTTGGGCATAAAATCCTAAAATAACACGAATTTTGCATCTTATAAGTAAAGCGGTCAGAACTTTAAAATAGATCGAGGAAATGGATATATGGTTACTGCTTGTCAGTTAACTAGCTCTTAGGGTTCGACGTGGCCGATTAATTTTTTAATGATTATTTTTGTTATTCAACACTGGTAATGGGAAAAGGAAATAGAAAAACAAAGAGTAAAATGACAAAAGTATATAACAATTCCGAGAGCGAGGGAAAGGGAAAATAAGGGATGGGAGAGAGGGCCGAAGATGGTAGACGATCCTCGCCAAGGCCCGCAAGGGCGTTTGCCCTAGCAAAAGGTAGATTGTTAATCGCTAAAAGCAAAATCAAAAGTATCTTCAAAGAGTATAGATTCACACTTACGCACACAAGACAAATGAATGGCGTTGAAAGCTAATTTGTTTGCCAATTCACTATCAGATTCATTTTGCTTTGAAAGATAAAGAAAACAAATCAAATTTACTTGAAATTATCAAGTTGTCCTAGAAAATTTAAGCGTAACAAGACTAAAGTGATTCAAATTAATTCGATAAAATCAAGAATGAAAAGAAAAGCCAATGCCAAAAACCTTAATTTTAGCTATATACCAAGATAATTTAATGAATAACGTGTATGTATGGAAGTAGACCGTCCCATTCAATGTTTGATTGACTCGAAGTTTCTATCCATATATAGTTTGTGGCCCATATTTTCTGAAAACAAGGCGTATTCTTTGGAAAAGTGACAAAATAATAGATTTTCAAGGAATCGAGCTAATGCGTGGTGAGATTGTGGAATGAATTTGACAGAACAAAAGTGTTTGACATGTTTGCAAAAAATGAACTTTGGGATAGAAGAGTTCACCACTAAGGCATAAAGGATCATTCCGCTAGCTAAGGATAAAAAACTCAAAAATTCTCCACCAATGAATTGGATAAAGAATTGAAAGAACCTCTCTCTTTAGAGAAATTATCATATATTATCAACTCCCAATTTGCTTGCATACAATGGAGAGTTCACCTCTTATTTATAGAGGGATTAGGACACCAAATTAGAAACATCAAACTAGGAAACTTAAAATTAGGAAAATTTATAATAGGAAATATCAAAATAGAAAACATAAAACTAGGAATTTTTTACATAGGAAACCTTTGGCTCAAGCCAAATGAGTCATTCTTCTTCAATTTCTAGAAATTTCATCTGAGACGCGTTATCTTTATTGGAACTGTTGGATCATCTTGTGGTCAAAATCTTCCTTTTTGCTTGCATAAATATTATATAGGCGTAGTTGATTATCAAGTGACGGGAGCTTCATAGAGTAGCTTTCTTGTTTTTCTCTTACAGTTTGGTACATGTGGATGAAGATTATGTGAGAAAGAGAGAATTCTTTGAACAGAGTGAGAATAGCCTAGATAACTCTTGCCTCATGACAAAGCACATCATTTATGGAAGATGATTTAGGAAGCAAGCAAAGAGTCAAGATTTTCTTAGCAAAATTGACTTTGAGGAGCAGCAAGTTCAAAGGGACGATCTCTTTAAAGTCTCTAGTGAAATTTGGAATCTCCCAAAGAAAGCTATAGGCATCAGGCTCCACTAAAATCTTTTTTAACACACTGTACTTAGTTTGAATAATTTCAGCTAGTTCATCTAGAGTGACAACAAAGTTTTTCTTGCTGAGACATGGTTTGGAAAATGAGATATCAATAAAAGAGAGCCACAAGAGTGGATGAACTTCATCTTTTATGATGCAAAAAGATTTGAGCTTGAGATTGTCAAAAAGTTTTGAAAGAAAAATTCTGCGGGCATCAAGATTTTCAAATCAACATGTCTATGAGAAAGGGGGCCACGATTTTTGAAAGCTTGAAAAGTGGCCTCATGATCCTCACGTAAAAACATTTTAGAATTATAAGAGGAATCAAGAGGGAAACTTTCAATAGGTCAAAGTTCTAGAATTTCCGGTCGTCGTCATCTTCGCGACATTTGTCTCCATATGTTTCTTGGATCTCAATTTTGACCTCCCTTGGCTTTGGTTGTTCAATGTAGGAGCAAGAACAAAAAATTTTACTTGATCTATGATCAGTTGAGGGGCAATCTCAATGGAAACAATGACATCCTCTTGCTCTGTGTTAGTAGAGGATTTCTGAGGTGATGACCGTTCTATTGTCCAAGAGAGTTCACCAATAGGTGCAAGAGGTAGTAGTGCTAGTTGTTGTTGGGCCTCTAGTTGTTCGATCTTGAAAACTAGAATCGATTGACCCATTAGTTGCTACACAATCAATTCCTTTCTTGGTGGAACTTTTATCAGTAGGGGTGGTGCTCCGAGTTGTGGTAATAGAACAATGGGTGCTCCCTTCCAACTTGAAGTCAAGACTATGGAGTTTTTACAAGCAGTGTTACTCCTTCGATGGACATTGGTTGGGCAGTGCTTGTAGTTGTAGATTCTCTAGGTTCTACATCATGTTGAGACACATGACCACTTTTGCCTTGGGTGACTTCAGTGGATCCTTCTAGTTCATTAGTGAGATCAAAATGTGTGGGTCCTCCTTTTGATGCTCTAGCCAGCATTGCAATTGATTGAGAAGATTTTCTTGTTCCAATGGCCTTATGAGTTGTATGAGGTTTAGAAGCCATTTGATAGAGAAATGAGAGGTGTTGTGTATAGAACAGGGAAAAATGGATACTAAAATGTAATGGGAGATCACTAGCGGTTACAGCCAGTGGTTTTCATAAAAGAAACGTGAGCACTATCTCATTATAAATAGGACTAGTTTAGCCACATTTAAAAATGCTAGCCGTTACTTAATAACAGTAATTTTCTTGTTGATTTTTCAGAATTTATACTCAAAAATAAATTGTTGGGTGAGGTGAAAAAATTTGTAATGTTAATGAAATCATTAGTCAAGAAAATATCAACACAGAAGTTACCGAAAAAAGAGAAATGCATTGTAATGGTAACTATTTCAGAATTTTAATGCTTGCCTATGTCTGTTGTGTTCAATGATCTTTGATCAAGATTTCAATCGTCATGATTCTTGCCATTTCCTATAGTGAATGATTTCTTCTTTCAACGGCACAATTTTGTTGAGGGGTGTACACTATGGAGAAATTATGTTCCGGTCCATTCTCATTGCAATATTTGGTGAAACTCTAGTTCTCAAATTCTCCTCTATATTTGGTCTTGATTTTTGTGATGTCATACTATTTTTCTTTTTGGATTTCGAGTGAATTTCACAAATGATTGGAATGCTTCATGTTTGTTAGACAGAAATATCACACATGTGAATCGTGAGTAATCATTAATAATCACCAAACAGCATCTTCCACCTCCTAAACTCATAGTTCTTGTTGGTCTAAACAAGTTCATAGTAAGAGCTGCAATGATCAATGAATAGCAATAGTATATATTGACTTGAAAAAAGATCTGATTTGCTTTTCCAAAGTGCACGCATTGAAAGAGTCACATTTCTTATCATTTATCTTTGGTAGACCATGCACAAGATCTTTTGAGAACATCTAGAAAATTTACTTCGCATTAACATGACCTAATTTTTTGTATCAGAGATCACACTCATCTTCTTTTCTTTTCTTTTTAATAAACATTAGGCATTGGGCATCATCAAGATTTACATTAAGCAAGTAAATATTACCATACATTTTAACTATAAAAAAATTATGACTTGTCTTTGCTTATGCCAACACATTTACTTCTCCAAAACTAATTTTTTATCCCTTGTCACATAGTTGACCAATACTTGAAGGATTATGATTTAAGCCTTTGACGAGTGAAACATCTTCAATGATTAGATTTCTTAGCCTAATGTTTCATTTGCCAAATATCCCTCCATTGTCCCTTACTCCTAAAGTGACAGTGCCCCATCTATATTGGTGAGGTTTATATGTCTCGAGTAGACACTATCTAGATACCACCTATTTTTCCTCAAGATCACCTGCAATCAAGAAGATTCTATTTTTTTTCTTTGGTACCCATGCAAACTAAGATCCCTTTTGTTGGGTTTTGAATTTGCATCAAATCTCCAATGAATCTTTTTGAGCTTCAACTACTCATTTTGACATTCTTGCTTGAAATGACCATATTCATTATAGCTAGAGCAATCAGTGAATTGCTTGTCAATAGATTTTGTGAAGTGTCTTGCATATGACTCTTATAAAAATGTACAAGAGGTTTTTGTCTCAGTCTTTCTTCGACTTTTGGAAATAAATACTTCTTGATGTCATTTTCCATGTGTCCTAAACCACATTTGTTGTTGTGAAGGATTTGAATTGAGAGAATGTACTTAAGGTCTTTGATCCGAAAGAAAACTTAGCGCCAATTTTTTAAATCTCTTCCTTGAGAGTGCTATTTTCCACTTGAGAGTTCAAGATCTCTTATCCAAAGATCATGTTCCTTCTTCAAGTCATCAAGAACAGCTATAAAAACAAGGTTTTTAGTGGTAAGATCAGTAAGCATTTTTCTTCAAAACATAAATTATTTTTGAAGCCTTTTTGTGTTCCTCAAACCTTTCCTTCAATAAATCTCGTAACCATTTGTAAATAAGTTTACAATTGTTTACCTTATTTTCCTCTTCATGTTCAGAGTCGGCCATTAGGCAGAGATTTGCTTCCTCTTCATCACTAGATTCACATTCAATGTCACTCGATGATTCAGCCTTTAGAACTCTCATCTTCTTTTCATATTTTGTTTCTTTATCTTAAGATGAGCAATCAAGTTTTATGTGACCCAATTTCCTACATTCATAATAAAGGATGTCCTTACCTCTGGATTCTTTTTTGCTTTTGTATGGCTTTCAATCATTTGAGTACTTCATTTGACGTTTGCCTCTAAAGTTTCCTTCTTTCTTTATGAACTCTTTAATTTTCTAGTCAAAATTGCCATATCTTAATCATCATCTTTGTTATTGGACGATATTTGTTCACCTGTGAATACTTTGGCTTTCTTACCTTTTGAATCGCTTTTTAGGTGTTCCACTTCGTAAGACATGAGCGTTCAAATTATCTCACCCATTATGGTTGGATCATTTAGAGACTTTTCTCCAACATACTTTTTAGTGTCTATAGTCATGGCATTTGAAGCCCCTTATGCCTCCGCCATTTGAAGCCCCTTATGTCTCCTCCATATGATTCTTTTTGGAGCTCTTTAATGAACTTACTAGACTTTTCCTTTTTCTTTTTTCAAAGCATTGTCAAAGTTGCTAGATGAAGTAGCATTTATTAAGAATGTTCCTTTTATTGAAGACTTAGCCCAAAACCACTTGCAACCCATTAATTGCTTCTCCACTTTCATAGCTATCTTGCAAGTGTCTTCAAAGGACCCAAATGGTTGAAACACACTAAATCGGCAATATTATGCTCTTACATCTCTAGTACATCACACCTCTTACGAAGTTGTTTGAACTCCCTCAAGTACTCTGTAATGCTCATCCCATGTTGCTTGAGAGAGTTCAATTTTAGAAATAAATTTTACTTATAGTTCATGGGTAAAAACCTCTTCTTCACAGGCTTGTTAAGTTTTTCCCAAGATACGACCTTACCTTTTCCTTCCCTAATTCTTTGAATTTTCAAGTTTTCCCACCATAAAGAAGCATACTTCTTAAATTCAAGAATAGCAACCTCACACATCTTTTCATTCAAGTACAACTTGAATTCAAATACTTGTTCAATAGCATGCAACCAATCAACAAAGTTGGTGAAATTGATACTACCTTCAAGTTCGAGTCTTCCACTTTGATTTCGCGGTTACTATCATCATGCCTCCATCTTCTTCTAACATGTATCATGAGAGTCACCTCCAATGTGTTGGACTCATCACCAAAGCTTGGAGAGTGGTCTCAATCAACGTGTCGTGGACAATGAATTGGTGGTCTTCGTGGTTGTACTTGTCTTGCTTGATTCTCTAAGAGGCTAAGGACTTGCGCCATCTATTGTTGGAGATTTTCTATGGCACATTCTCTTCTCCCATCGTGGGCGTGGTCCAAAGTCAAGCCTCTAGAATCAGATCATTCAGAGCGGAAGTGTGAAACAATACATGGAAGAAGTTACCCAAGTAGTTTAACCTAGGAGCTCTTATACTAATTTGATGTGTGGTGACGTGTTTGCATGAGAAGGCGGAACGAAAGTGTTTGATGTGTTTGCATGAGAAGAACTTTAGGATAGAGTAGTTCATCACCAAGGTATAAAAGATTACTCCACCAGCTGAGGATAAGGAACTTGAAGGTTCACCTCCAACAAATTAGATAAAAGAGCCACTCACCTGAGATAAATTCTAACATATTATCAACTCACAAATTTGCTTGCATATAATTGGGAGCTCACATTTTATTCATAGATGGACTAGGACACTTTAGTAGGAGAAAATATTCGGTGGTTTATAACCGGTCATCACTAGCCTACGTGGCATATATAAACCCACGTGGATTCAATTATAATTCGACACATGGTGTTTGACATCGAATAAAAATTAAATTGCAAACCCATTTTTCTCTCTCCTTTGGCTCTGGCGGAAGGCTATGGAAAGGATGAGTAGAAGCAACATTAAATGCTCGCATTTATTGCTACTCTCTCTCTCTCTCTCTCTCTCTAAATACTTTTTTTCATTTGAAAATGGAGCTTTCCTCTCTTTCTCTCCAAGGCTATCCTTTTTTTCTCTATCCCTCTCTCATCTCAAGCCCTCCCTCCTCCTCCTTCAACTTCGTCCTTGCCACCATCATTGTACTCTAGCTCCAAAAATTGTCGACTATCTCAAGTTTCAATTTCGAGCTCGAGCATGTCACTTATGACTTTGAAGCAGAAGTGAAAGAGGCTTGTAAGGCTCAATATACCAATAGCAGCCCCACCACCTTCGCCTCCCCCAAGAGCCTCGTCTATCATAGCTACTAGATCCCAAGCCCCTTTTGCCTCCATCTTCACATGCCACTTGCATTTCTTCACCAAATAGATTAGGTTTTGTTTTTCTTAGGTTCAACGTGCATTCATGACCAGTCTCCCACACAAGTTATAATCCCATATTTTACTATTGCTCACTTTAGAAAGAAAATCCAAAAGTGGCATATGATATTTGGGTTATTTTTGTGGAAGAATTGATGTGTTGAGTTCTTAGTAATTCTTGATATAGTAGTCCAGCATTAATAGTTGCTTGAGTTTTAAGCCTAAATGATTTAGCCAAGTCGCCCACCATCTATTCGATGAAATGTTTGAATTGGGTTTGGGATCCGACACTTTTGGGTTTTCTGCCTAAGGTAAATGATATCAGGGATAACAATACAACTTAAAGGGGGTGAATAAGTTGTTTTCAAAATATGATGATCTTTTGCGGAAATTAGCTAATCGCTAAGTAAAGATTACCTCAACCTAATGTTTATGCAAGTACTAACTAGGTATATGCCAATGTATATAAAAGGGTGAAAACGATGGGACATGAAAAATTATAGTGGTCTGGTTTATCCACAATCCTACATCCACTCTTCATATTAACAACCTCAAGATAAGCTAGATTCTATTAACAATCTACTTGGAAAGTTACAAATAACTAGCACTGATCATTTACACGATAGATCACACCATCTGGATTCAACTAATATTCTTACACCAATATACTAAATCCTTAGCACAATTGCCAAACAGCATAAATATCAAAATAGTATAATAGAGAGCTTATAGCTAAGAACAATAGTACATAAGTTACTTGATCTTTTTATATGTTGCACTCTCGCTCAGTTTCTCGTGGTCTTCTCTTTTATACTCTTCCTCAATCTAACCATTGAAGATGAATTAGAGAAGCAAATAACCGTTGGAGAGTTTCCATTGGGCTGCTATCCAGGGAAGGTATTATCCATACAGTTTCTTTCCTTGAACTTTTGTAGGTTAACCAAAAATAGCAAGCGCTACCATCTTTTCGTTGCAGTCTCTGACTGACCTATTCGACAACTTAGCTACTCTGCTACATGCTTTATCCCGATTCAACTGCTGTGCAAATCCAGATCTTTCAACGGCTACTTAGTTGACCCAACGAACATCATCTAATTTACTTAGTTGTTACATCGCCATCAACCTGATATTTACAACTTCAACATAAATATCCTCAGTAGTTGATCTTTTAGGTTGACTGGTGCTATTTGTCGTATCATGACATTTGCAAACTCCTTTCCAGTGGATCACACCACAAATATTGCAGTGTCCTTTAGTCCAAACCTTTGCATATAATATGGTAAGTAATATATTAAGGATAGTTTGTGCATCATCAAAATCTCTTGAAGATGTTTTCTCCAACAAATGAGAGTAGAGCCAAGGATCCTCACCCTGTATGGGAGAGAATCCGATCGCAAACACACGTCGAAACTAGGGAAGGAGAAACTCTAATATGTGAAAAAATGTGAGCAACATGTGAAAGCAAAGGTAGATAGGGCTCGAGACCTAGTAGTTGCAACTAGCAGAAATCTTGGGGGAAGCGGAAGTGGTGGGGACGCTACTGGTATATCCAACCTCGCAAGTTCCTTCCGCTTCCACATCAAAATCATTGGCGATGTACCCGAGCCTGAAATCAAAACTTGAGACCATTGGTGGTAGAGTTGGAGCCAGAAAGGCGATGATGGCGACAAGGACGAAGTCGAAAAAGGAGGAAGAGGGGAGTACTTGAGGTGAGTGAGGGATAGAGAGAAAAGATGGCCTCCGAGAGGAAGAAATGGAAGCTCCATTTTCATAGGAAAAGAGTACTTATAAAGAGGAGAAAAAGAGCTGCAATAAATTCCGGCATTCAATGTTACTTCTGCTTAGCCTTTAGTCAGAGCTAGAGGAGAGAAAAAAATAGGCTTGCAATTTAATTTTTTATTCCATCTCAAACACCACATGTTGCTTTATTATTAGATCCACATGGGCTTATATACGCCACATGAGCTAGTGATGTGGTGGTTATAAACCATTGAATATTTTCTCTTATACTATGAAGCATCAACCTAGAGGTAAGTATGGTCAAGGTGGGCGATTTCTATCCTGAAAGCCAGAACCTCCCACCAATGACTAGTTTTAAAAAATTGAAACTAGGAATCACTTGTTGGTTCCATAGACATGGTAAATCTAATTTCTATGTGGGTACTTCTTTGCAAAATGTGTGTGTCCTGAAAGCCAGAACCTCCCACCAATGACCGGTTTTAAAAAATTGAAACTAGGAACCACTTGTTGGTTCCATAGACATGTGTGTGTGTGTTGCTTTGTATCTAAGATTGGTGTAAGCCGGTTTGTTCAGTCTTTGATTGATCAACTAAAACAACCTTACCTATTGATAGCTATACCTTGAAAATCTTAATACCATAATACCTTTGTCCTTTAAACAAAGTCTAGACGGACTGAGAAATGAGACTCTACTTACTCGATAGACACATGAACAGCAAGTTAATAGTTCAAATGATGACTACTTATGCATTTCAATTGACATTTGATACTCTTCTAATTTTATCAATCCACAAATCTTGAAGGACATACCAAAGAAAACACAAGTTATTACTAAATTTTCTAGGAAGTTATAGTTGAGAGTGGAATTTTTTCTAAAAAAACATATATATATCAATTAGGTCCGGGTAAGTGGGTGGGCGGCTCCACGCTTGGAATCGGGATCCGAATCAGTATTTATCGGTTCCAGTAAATTGAAATCGGAAACCGAACCAGTATTCATTGATTCTAGTATCTAGGCCGATCAGGTCCAATTTTTCTAGCAATTCTCGATTTCTTTACACACCCTTGCATCAAACTTGGAAATATTAAACTAACATACCTTATACTAGGAAATATCATATTAGGAAGCATTAAACTAGGAAATCTATTTAAAATAGGAAACCACTTGAAATGGGAAACCTTTGGCTCAAGTTGAATGAGTCTTTATTCTTCAACTTCTAGAAACTTCATCTAAGACATTTTCCTCTTGTTGGAACTTGGATATCATCTTGTGGCCGGAATCTCCCACTGCTTGCATAAATATAAAATCGCCTTAGTTAATTAATGAGGATTGAATTGTACTCATGAGTTATTCGTGTTCAATGGAACTTCCAAGCTCTGATCACTTTCGAAGCTTGCCTGCTCTTACATCATGAGCTTAATGGACAGCCATGATGAAAATTTATGATTTCTTCCTTTGTTGATGTTCCGGCCGACATGATTCTTGCAACTTAGAAAACACTCGAACTCAATCTTTAAGACGAAACTAATTCATCGAGTCAAATCACAGAATTCCCAGCACTTGATGATCGGACGGTGCGGTATTGTAGGTAATTTGTAATTGGCAAAACCCATAAAATCCATTAACTAATGGAGACAAAACGCTAGACTAGTCCCGACATTATTGGTCATAATGTAAATTGACCTACTGTTTGGGATAGGAACGGACCGGGGGGAGGGGACCCCGAATAGGAACATTGAGGGGACCATCATCGATTCAATTGCGACAAGGTTGACGACTTCCGAAGGCAACAAAACAAAACGGAAAGCAGACAACGTCGAAGACAAAGTTAAGTGTGGCCATTGGGGTTGTCCCAAGGGCCAAGAAGTGGTCCACCGTCATCTCCCACCGCACTTTTTGACTTTTGCCTCCCCCATGCTTTCCCACTAAGGATGTGTGGACTTCTCGACCCTTTGAAACCAGCCATCTCTCTCTCGAAGATGATTAGGTACCACTTCTGTCGATGCATAAACCAAGCGTGATTCATCAGCAATAGTGCCAAAAATTGACCGTTTGACAAAATTAATGCTTAGCGTGATTGGTAATAGTGAATTCTAGGTCGGCCGAAAAAAGAAATTGGTGAATCCTCACGTTTCAATATGACTCGCTTATTTAAACTCACTTGTTCTTTTTCATGTGGCTGTTGAAATCAATTTATTATAACAATCTCTATATCTCTAGGGTTACTCTTTTTTATTGATCGCATACGAGCATTTTTGGAGACACTAGCTACTTATGTTTAAGATTTGATGTCAGGTCCAGCCGTCAACGTAAAATAATATGTATCTATCTACTATTAAATAACCGATATGTGTACTTGAGATTAATTTTGTTATTGAATATTCCCACATGAACTTATTTAATGGTAAATGTGTGAATATTTCCTTTGCACTGGAAAAGTTGGTCCTCTTACCATTTTCTTTTGCTTACTCACTCAACAAGCGCTCCAAAATACTCGTCAACGAAATTATTGCGTCGTCAACGAAATCATTGCACATACAGGCTTACTTAGTCGCCCTATTTGACTAAACCACCATATGGGTTTTAGATGTTAGCTTGTCAATTATTTTCACATCACAATATATTCAACACCTTCCAACCATAAAAAAACAAGCATTCTCTCTCTTGTCAACGAAATTATTGCGCAAACAACCTTAATCAATCGATCAATGTACTTGACTAAAGCCACAAAGTATTGTCTTAGAGGTTAACCTGTCAATTGTTTTCACATCACAATTTCATTCAACACCTTCCCACCATCCAAACCAAGCTCTCTCTCTCTCTCTCTCTCTCTAAGATTTTAATTGTCATTTAATCAAATATTAAATACATGAAGTGGCCGTCCCCAACCGCCAACCTCTTTTCGCACTTTGGTCAACCGTCCCTTACACGACACCCGGAGCGTCGGCTGCTTTCCCATTGTTTGACCCGGTCCCTTTCGTGTCTTTTAATGCCCGCTTTTCTCACTTGCGCAGGCGGTCGTGGGGACCAAAAATAGCTTTGAGTGACGTAGAAAAAAACAAAGAAGGGCACGAAGCAAAAGCCCAACGAGGCATCCAAGGACAAGAACCAAAGAAATAAAGCTCACCCTTTTGTATAACATTAATTTAATAAATTCAGGTAAGAAGGAGAAAAGAAGAAGATAAAGAAAAGTGGAAGCGTGATGAATGATGAGAAAGAAAGAACGACCCCACTTTCTTTTTCTTTGATTTGCCATTTGGGAAACGTTTTACCAGATCCACCATCTTCTTTTTCAAATGCTCATCATCATCATCATCAGTCCTTACACATTGCTCAAGAGAAATGACTAGTTCAGACATTGTACAATGAAATTGAAAGATCTGCACTAATTGTACTAACCTAACCAACCCACAAGTCTCTCCTTCGAGAATTTATGACCACTTTTTTCTTTTCATGGGTCTCAATTTTTTTTCCACTCCACTTTTCGATCGATTAGATGATTCACTAAACCAAACCCGTAAAGGAACAATATTCAGATGCGATAGTTTCATCTTCGAAAAACCACATCTCCCCCTCATAGTAATATCACGGGGTCCTGTCCATCTTGCGGGCGGGCGGGGGCGGGAAAGAAAGACGGTGGACATCGGCCGTACTATTTATATTAGCATGCACTCCAGTCGACTTGATTAGGGCCCGTTGTTTCGAATGCTCCTTGTATTCAACATGCTACCTTCCACGGAAGAATGAGGTCTCAAGAGGACTCGAGGATGAGGCTGGTCGAATCGGCCACGGAGAGAGAGTGGTTGTGCTCTCCCTCGTAGGTGACGATGAGCATCGCCGGGTCGTCCGACGCTCTCTCGACGTGCTTCCTCGCTGGGCATCCTCTGACACTACTGCACTTGTAGTATCCCCTGTCGTGAGGAAGGGGGAAAAAGGAAAATGCAAATGAGAAACCGAGCTACAAAGCGTTATCTCTACTCAGTGATGGAGAGAACACTAATATTTTCTAAAGGGTTTTGCTAACGAGCGTCCTAAAGTACATACTAAGCAACAATTAAGAGGAGTAAAGCTAACCCAAGACAGGAAAAAAGGGCCGTAAGTGAGCTTATTGAGAGCAGCCAGCGTCTATAAATACCCAAAATGAATTTTTCATTAACAGATAAATTCGTAAATAACTTCTTAATATCCGCAATATTATTGTTTTTTTTTTTGTTTTAGAGAGAGAAAAGGGGGGGAGGAAGAGAGGAGGGAAAAATTGAGTACCGTGGATGAGGAGAGCCCTTGATGGGTTTCTGCCCGTACTTCCTCCAAGAGTACTCGTCCGGTGGAATATCGGCCATCTTCAGGCTAATCGCCGGGACCCTCACCACCCTCTTCAGTCTCAATTTCCTGCTCATCCGAAAGTGAGAAACATTCATTACTACTACGCATTTATTTTTACTTTTTCATAGAAATTAAGGCTATGCATCAATTCTCATCCACAATCCCACCAAACAAAACCCTTCTATAGCTAGCCACAAATATCCAAAATTTCACAATTTATGTTAATTTTTGTGAATAAGTTGTGAAGAGCAGCTCGAGGTTCGAATCACAGCATTTCGGCCTTAAAAACAGCATCCACAACACCGTGACATAAATAGAGCCTTGTCCAATACACATGAAGAGGTTATTTCATAAAAATAATCTAATTGAAAGTCCATTAATATCATAGAACTAAAAAGATACATAGAAAAAACTCAACAGTAAACCGGAAAAATTAACGAACTATTAGTGCTAATAGTATGTGGACACAATTTCACTGTTGTGCGATTGAAATTCGGATAATAGGCGTCAATTTTTAGTTACCTCTTCTTGGAGCAATGACACCGCCCGGAGGATGACGCGCACCTGCCGGAGCCCAAGGTCTCGGAGCTGCACTTCCTCTTCAGCGACGACGAGGACGACAGCGGTGGCTTCCCGCTTATGGAGGAGCTCGTGATCTGGAAAGTCGATGAGGAGGAGCATTGTTGCTGCTTCACGACAGCATGACGCTCGTTCACATTGTTATAGTTAACATTACCGTTGATATTGTCGGCGGTCAAGGACGACCCAAACGGGAAGCTAGCGTCCGAGAAGCTGATCGTCG
Organism: Eucalyptus pauciflora; assembly: GCA_007663325.1. Classification (NCBI taxonomy): domain Eukaryota; kingdom Viridiplantae; phylum Streptophyta; class Magnoliopsida; order Myrtales; family Myrtaceae; genus Eucalyptus; species Eucalyptus pauciflora. The sequence goes on from VMYD01000281.1 coordinate 1,459,909, forward strand.
TCGACGAGTCCCTCCTCTCGCCGATCACCCCGTTGCTCTTCGATATCACGGCCGAGCCGCCATAGTGGCCGAGAGGAAGCGCCGGCGCCGGCGCCGGCGTCGGCGGGATCTGCTGGATCGGGGTGGCGTAGTAAATCTTGGGCTGGTGGGGGTGCTGGTTCGGCAATTTGTCCAGGGCCGTTTGGACCGGGGCCCTCCGGAACCGGGCGTGGCCGGTGCGGGTGCGGCCGAGGAGGGAGATGACGTTCTTGAACTTGCAGACGGCGTCGTCGGCGACGGCTCGGCAGTCTCGCTCCAGGTCCAACGGGGGTGCTTCCTGCGCCTGCGCGTGCTGTATCTGAGAGTGGGAGAGGAGCTTGATGAGCTTCCCGACGCTCTCGAGGCCCGAGGCGGCCTCTTTCACTGCGGTCTCCTCCATCTTGGCCGAGAAGGTCGTGTCGTTCCGGTAACCCAGCATGAGCTCCACGGCCATGGCAGCAACACCATGAAAATGAAAAATGGCAGAGAGAGAGAGAGAGAGAGAGAGAGAGAGAGAGGTAAAAGGGGAATGAAGGGAAGGGAAGTTGTTGATAAATAGAGAGGGAGAGAGAGAGAGTCTTGGTGAAGTGTAAGTGAGGGTTTGCAAACTCCAGTCCTGCCGTGCAAAAATTGTAGGTGAGAATGTAAAATCCAACCCAACGATGACTTTCTCCTTCCCATTTATAATATGTTTGGGAGCACATGTGGCATGGAGTTGGGGGAGAAAATGCCTCAAAAGTCAAAATCAATTTGTTTTCCTTCATTTCCTTCTCATAAAATTTCCAAAATCATGCTTATTTTCCATAATTATTTTTATTCCCGTCTTTTTCCGCTTTTTTGTTGGGCTAGTAGCTGTGTACTTTTGATTATCGTGACATGATTCTACAATCCAAAAATGAATGTAAAGAAAACGGTAACCACCAGATGACTAGGAAATAGTATCTATTCTCGTAAAGACGCTATCATTGTGCCATCCACCTCATTAGTGCTATGAGTATTGATCGCGCATCGATTAATTATCAAGAAACATGATTTCTTCTTCATTTGATAATCTTCCAAGTTTTCTTTTGACATCGTAATGATTTGTTCTTTCAATTTTACCATAAGCATTAAATGATTATTCTTCTAATTATTATGCCTCATTATCTACCTCTTGGTTATGTGTCAAGGCATATTTATGCTTAGCATCGTCACATTCATGTCGTAGCTAGATCAAAATATCACCATGACTAAGTAATCGTCAAATAGGATGGAAAAGGAATTTACTATCTTTATCGTTTAATTAGGAAAAAACTTAAGTAGAAGGTTCGATTAGGTAATTAAATCTATCACATCTCAAGCAATGCAAAGAAGTTCTCGTAATTGGAGTTTTGGGGGACTTTTTATATTTCACCGTAGTAGATTTTCATATATTCATCAGAATTACTTTTGGTTTGTGTGTTGCTCACGAGAACTTCTTCCCTCGATATTTTCACATTAAAAATTCTCGCATTAGAAAATCAATATTAATTTCCCTAAAAGAGGAAGAAGGCACCATATGTTCATAAGACATTTTAAAAAACATCCGCAACCCGTGTCGTTGAACAAACAAACTTACATATCATTGTCAAAATTCTCTTAGATTAATTCGCTCTTTACTTAAGGAAGAGAACGATCGCATCATTAATCTTTATGGGGTCATTTTAAAATATTACGGATTAGTAGAACTTCTGTATTTATCCCCGACAAGGGTCGATGAGGGCTATTCGATTGTTGAATAACTTGAGACCATGAAACACAATTACATATATATATATATATATATATATATATATGTATGTATGTGTGTATGTTAATTACAGTTGGGGAAATAGAATGATATGGTTTTATATGGAAGGAAGAAGGGTAGGCTACACGTGAGGACATTGACCTGATCAGGGAAGTGGGGCCCATGCGGAGGTAATATTTTCTCGGTCGACAGGAGGTGGGGACGTCGTGGGGACGATCAAGTCAGACCCTTGTCCCAGAGCCGTCTGATTCTTTGACTAAGAAGGGTACAACGATAACATGGTTGGTTGGTGCCAGCACGATTGAGTTGACTTTTTAGTCACTTCTAGTTTTCTATTGAAAATAATGATGATGATGAGATAATAAAATTAAAAATTAGGATTGTTGTTTCTTCACGTCTCTAGTCTATGAGCGCCGATGTTAGGTCGACAACAGATGAGATTACAAACGAATAAGGACATTTTGGAAGAGGGAGGAGGAAGAGTGAGCTCGAGAGCTTGACTTTTTTTCTTCTTTTCTATTTTTAATGGCTAAAGTTTGAATTGTTCAATTCAAAATTAATTTTAGTATTATTTCTACTTAATTCTAATCGAGAATGCTTGAATCTAGTCGTTTCCAACCCAATCAAGGGGTTTGTGTTGTTTATTTTTGTTTTTCTTATGCCTTTAGCTCATTGTAGCACGATAATGACTACATATCAACATCGGGAGTTCGTAATTGTCCAATCAATTCTACGTTATGAGTTCTCATATAGAAAAGTGATCCAGAGAATGCCAACTGAAGAGAGGCATTGATATAGGTTGTTGAATCAAGTTGGTGAGGTGATTAGGATTTTGTACTTGGAATTTGAAATCACTAGGCATAGGATTTGAAGGGTGGAGATAAGAAAGTACTTTTATTGAGGTCATGTATGTTTATTGAGAGTGAGAAGAGTAGATGGGAACAAGACCTCATTCTTACGCTCCGTTTGTTTAGTGGAAAATAAATAATTTTAAAAATATTTTTTTTAAAATTATCACTTATATCACTAGAAATAATTAAGTAATAAAAAATATTTTCATTATCGACAACAAATTATATCTAAATATTTGTATGGATAATGAAAATATCTTTTATTTATTGATATTTAAAAGCGATACAAATAATCACTTTTAGGAAAATATCTTCCAAATCATTTATTTTCAGCGAAACAAATGTACCATGAGAATAAAAACGCTCCTTACTATGTTTTGATTAATGTGAGGAGAGGTGGGTATGGATAAAAAAGAACTATGTATGATTTAACATAATAGAAAAAACCGTGGAGAAATATTTATGACAAGAAAACAATTAAATAAAAAAATGACATTATATATATCTCATTCGTGTCTTTGACAACTTTGAAATGAATTTCCATTATGTCTCAAAGTATAAAGAACCTCACATTCCTATTCGAAAATCATGATGTAATGAGGGGGAATGTGTGACAACCTTTGACATTGTGAATGAGAAGTGAGAACCCAAAATTTGCTTGTATAAAATACAATTTCACATCGAAGGATTTAAGGTGAATATACATATAATGCATGGGACCACATTGTCGCAAAGGGTATGTGGTCCGAGAGGTGAGACGGTCAGGATCCGAGAGGTTGGAATGAACAAATCTGCATCTGAAAACGTCTTTAGTTCTTCAAGATGAGGTTGGACCAACTCGTATTTGGTGTGGAATTCACTATCTGTTTTTGGACATTAGTGTTGAGTTCATTGATTCTTGTCTTCTTGGAGCACGCCACCATCAATTTCTCTATGATGCGAACGAAAACGGGGTGGTTCTAGGGACCGTCACCCGTGACAAGACTTTCTAAAGGGAATACCAGGATTCCCAAACCTTGCGTGACTAAGCATGCGTAAATACCTATCCTGGGATTGAGCCGATGACTGGGACGTGTTCCCATGCTTCGGCTTGGGAGTCCCTGGTTGTGGATTTGATTCCCGTCCTGGAAATTTAGACTTAAGGAAAGTCATGACAGTGAATTGCTGTGTTAGTTTCCCTTTAGATAGTCGGCTAATAACAATTCATGGTTCTGAGTTATCCTAAAAAAGAAAAATATGCGTGAACCAAGATATTAGGAAAATATATATATCTTAGTACAACATTAAATGTTAATGATTACCAAAACGCTGAGGCATTTTTGTTGCATAGGATAGATGTAATCGCTCAAATAAAGTGTTCTAGGGGTGTTACAATAACACATGCCGGATCCGGTTCGGGTTTTGGATATCCACCGACAAAATCTAAAATTTGGATCCCACCCCATTTCCCAATAACAACTTGATTTGATTTTGGACAGGAATTCTTTTCCTAATACCGCACTAAGCTTTTTGACACGTATGAGCACATGCAAGCTCAGCTTTACAACCCTTTTTATATACAATCAATACAAATAATTGATATTAAATGTGCTGCATGCTGATTAACTCTTTTAATCTTTTTTCTTTTGGTACGCATTAGACGCGTGTAATCAATACGTATTTACATGTTATTTCTGGTGACACGAGGGCCTTTAAATGTATTTAGACATGTTTATATACTTTTAAACACACTTTACTTATCTATGCATGAAAAATATTTTTTTTTAAATAATTGTTTATATCATTCGGAATAATAGGTCAAATGAAAATGTTTTCATAATTGATAATATATATTTTTGTGAATAATGATTTTCATTCATTCATTTTATAAGCGATGCAATCATTTTTAAGAAAATAATTTTGAAATCATTCATTTTCTCCGAAATAAATAGAGACAGGTTTTCAAATTCAATACAAGATTAGGAAACATATAATATTCACCTGACTTTGAAATAAAATGATTATGACACGATTTGATTATGATATGGAGTTATAATTTCCCGGCTCTATTTTATGTGACATCACAATGGACAATGCTTATTGTAACTTTAACTCCCAGCTGATATACTAACAACAACTCTATCCATTTTAAAGGAGAAAATTACCATACAGTTACATCTTCAAATTTACTGAAATTAATGATGACAAAGTGTTTATGAAGGAAGTGGCAAATTTGTCATGAGACGCCTTTGCGTAAGCATTGTTCGACATTTTGTGTCGTTATTGAAATAACTACAGTTTTCCGTGATGAGAATTTGGGTCTCACATAAATGGACTTCCAAAAGTGTAATAACATTCTATACAGGGTCCATTTATTTTACGGAAAATAAAAAATCTGAAAAATATTATCCTAAAATTGATATCTTATATAACCTAAAGTAATCAGTTAATGAGGATGTTTTTATTTCATTGAAATTTTTATTTTCATCGATGAAATAATTATCTTTCACCGAAATTCATTCTTGGCTTTTTTAAGATTGAAACAGGTTATGCAACGATTCTAGAAATGAGTTGTATCAACGGAACACAAGGAATAAATATGCTTCAACGAAATTTAATTAACAATGAAGCCCCATAACATAAAAAGTTTTGTCGGAATATAATTGACGACAAAGTGCAATGATAAAAATACAACATTAGAATTTAATCCATGAAGAAGATCTGAAAACTAAAGGGCATCCCGTAATTTGATTGATGATGAGATATTTGAAATTGTGACTAAAGTAGCACAATCAAAAGATATTTAAATTGCGAACATGGAAAGATAAAAATAAATTTGTGAGAACATTGAATTATGTGATTGATTGAGAGAGCCTTTACAAAAACTACACTTTTGGTATTTATAACCCTCTTTAGATAGTTACAAATAGCAGTTACACATTATGGTTACTAAATTTGACATAACAAATAACTCCTTAATCCTTTCGGTGATTACTGGAAGTTTACTTCACAAATACTTATCCAAAAGAAATTACACAAATTCTAAATTAATGGATATGGACATAACCACCCAACATCTCATCTTCTTCGAAATGATAGAAGTGAAAACAACATAATCTTCGATTGAAGAATATGGGGTTTCTTGTGTCAATAACTTCTTGTTGATGTCAATGAATGTGTTGAGAAATTCTAAGGCTCTCGTTGATAACTTCACATTGTGTTGTTGATGATTTCACCGGTGAATTGTCGATTACCTTCAAGTTATTGATAATTCTACTCATAAAATACCAAATTTTGCTCTAATTGACTAAGCCTATCACTTGTCAATAATAACCGAAAGATGGTCATTTTTTGGTATAAACATATGCTCCCCTTTAAAAGAATGGAATGATTTATCGATCATTTGATTCTTTTACATTAGATAATTATGAGTCATCATGTTCCCCCTTATCACTGGGGAATTCGATTTTTCTTTGTCAAATCTTATTTTGGTCAAATTCATCATTTGATATGTTTTTCCACAAAAACCACCTTTTGTGTGAAGTCTTCATGTGACCCTATATTTCTATCCTTAAGTAGTTGCTCATACTTAGACACCCTCATTGCCACTTGACAATAATCTTCAAAAAATTAGCTTTCGAATTTTTCTCTAAGATTAGATTTCAATCCATTGAAAGCCAAGTTTGCAAATTCTTTCTCTAAGATTATAGGTAAGGCATTAATTTAAAATGATTGAGCGCTTGTTATTGTATTGATAGGGTGTGGCCAAATTAATAATGGATTTTTCATCATTCTATAAAATTGAGAATGTAATTATTCCTCCACTGCTTAATTACACACTGCATTAGGAGGTAAATTAGCGTTATGAGTAAAAGTAGTTTTTAACAAAGACAAAGGAATTAACCAAAGTCTTAAAAGCTCATCTGTCCCTACTTCTCCCACTAAGCTATAAATTGGCCAATGTATTCATCTTTGCCCGTAAAGGTTTAGAAGAGGCTTATTATCAACTCGTCCAAGATGTAATATCCTAAAGACAGGTATGATAACACTCCCTAGCTAATCCCAATTGTTATCAAACTTCTTCGACAAATTGTGCTAGGTTCAATTGTGGATTTGGTTGGCCATTTTGCCCCCTAGGTGGTATCATTGGTCTTGCCAAATTACAAATGTTAATCAAAATGTTAGACCCAATAGGAATATACACATTGGGTGAAACTGGCTCTACACCTTCAACATTTTCCCATTGACTGGCATTGACTAGTTTGATTTGTCAAATTATTGTCATCAATTTAGTTATTTTAACCAACATCAGCTGATTATTCTCATAATTGTTAGAAGATTAAGGCCTTTAAGTAATTCTTTTAAGGAGTTGACTAATCTGCATTTGCTTAATTCTTATAGGAGGTTAATTACTCTTATCAACATTGTTGGCATCCATAAATGAAGGGGGATTAGGAACATACTCAAATGTAATATGCTATATCGCCTCACTGCTCCTTGAACCATCTCCCATGGAAGCCAACATATGTGCATTTGGTGGAACTTCTCTGGATTGTTCTTCAGTGAGACGTCGGGAAAGGTTTGCCCCCTTCTTCTACCACTTGATTAACGGTTGAAGATTCGAAGTGCACAACCTTGTTACTATCATTAGGATTGTTACCTACGGCATTGCCAGGCTTTGGATGATTCCTTGTTCTTGGCATTGAATTTGATAATATCAAACCACAAGTTATCTCATCAGGCATGCCAAAAAGATATTTCATCAAAATTGGATCGTCGACGAAGTATCTTTTACAAGAATTCGTTCAATGACTTCTTTTAAGATTGAGATAGGTTATATGTTTATTCCCGACAAGAGTTGCATTAATGGAACATTGGGAATAGATAAATTTCAACGGAAACAATGACATAAAATAGTTTGCTGAAATTTAGACGAAGTGTACTAATAAAATACAACGTCGAAATTTATCGATGACAAAGATCTGAAAATTACAACAAATATACAATTTAGAATTTAATTGATGACAAGGAATCTAAAACTAAGATTAAAGTATGGGAATCAATTAAATTGCAACAAATGAAAAATAAGGATAAATTTATGTGAACATTGAGTTCTATGATTGATTGAGAGAGCCTTTACAAAAAGCTAAACGGCGGTTACACATGATGGTTACTAAATTTGAAAGAATAAACAATTCTTTTAATCCTTTCGACGGTTTCTAGAAGTTACTTCACTAACACTCATCTAAAAGAAGTTACACAAATCCTACATTGACGGATATAGATACAACCACCCAACAGCTATCTTCTTCAACGTGATAGAAGTGAAAACAATGTACTCCTATAAAAGAATATGGGGTTCTTCGTGTCAATTGCTTGCTCTCAATATCAATAACTTTGTCAAGAAATTTCAAGGATCATGTCAATAACTTCACACTATGTTGTCAATGTCTTCACTGGGGAGTTGACAATTTTTATCAAGTTATCGATATTTCTATTTGTAAATGACCAAATTATGCTCTCATCGACTGAGTAAATACATATGTGTTCGTCATTTATCGATAATGAACAAAAGTTGATCATTTTTTTGTGTAAATATATACATGTTTCAATGACATCAGGGCTATAGTAAACATAAGATCACCACTTAGAGGTTGGTCGCAAAGAGTTCAAAGAAAAATGTAACTCATTTGATATTTCTACTCCTGTACCATGTCACATTGGAATCTTCCTTCCTGTACAGAGAGAAACGAAATGATCTCGTGAGCCCACATTCCTCTCACCAGTGTCGCGACAGAAGTTCAGAACAGGAGTCAAATGGCACTGACGGGGCTCGTCTTGTCTCGTCTGGTTCACGTGGTTCAGCTCCAATTAGAAGCCAAAGAGAGTGAACAAGACCGTCCGATGAGATTCGTGGACTAGATCTACTTCTGACAATTCTTTCGCGATTCACCATGGATGTGGGCCATTCCAGGGGTCGTGATTCATGTAATTCGGGCAAAATTCGTGAAACCCATCCGCACGATCGTGCAAAGTACTAATCGTTAGAAATAAGAGAAGCACGCCACCACAGTGGGTGGTATGCTAGGTAAGTCTTCATCTTGATATATAAATTAATCGTGTCGTGTCGTGTCGTGTCAAATTCAAGTGTAGATTCTCCAAGCCGTGTTGAAATTATCACCCCTTTGGGGCCCCTCAAACAAAGTGTTTCCTAGTGCAGCATGTCATGGAGACAAATATTTGTGATGGGTCCGTTTGTTTGATAAACGATTGTCTTTAAAGAAATCGCTTTCCGGATTTTCCGGTATTTTAGTGACGGGAAACTAATCGATTTACGAAAAACGTTTTCCACATATTGAGAGCAACAAGTTTGAGTCGAGGGAAAACAACTTCTTCCTCTTCCGGTAAAAGAGAAAACTTTCCTTATACCACCAAATAGAGAACTTTAAATTCTTCAAGCCGTGTTGAAATTATCACCCCTTCCACAGCCCCTCAAACAAAGTATTTCTTATTGCTGTGTGTCGTGGTGATGAATATTTGTGGTGGGTCCATTTGTTTGACGGAAGATTGTCTTCGGGAAATTATTTTCCGGATTTTTCGATGTTTGAATGACGAAAACCTAATTGATTTACAAAAAAACGTTTTTTGCTAATGGAGAACAAGAAGTTTGAATTGGGGGGAGGGGGGGAATGACTTCTTCATCTTCTAACCACCAAACAAAAGAGAAATAATCATTTTCCTTAAAAATGATTTCCATTGAAAATATTTATTTTTATGATGAAATTTCCAGCGAAATGACCGTAAAGAGAAGTCAGTTTTCCCCAATCTAAATTTATTATTTTGAGTCCATAAAAAATATTTTTCATCGTTCAAATATCAAAAAGTCAGAAAATAATTTTTTGAATTTTTTTTTTTTTTTCACATAAACGTCCCAATGCATAAGAGGTGTACCCGCAAACATGGAGCTACAAGCCTACAATTGTTGACGAGCATATGCAACCATGATGGTGCACGGCAACATCTTCCGCCGTGATTGGCGTTTTTCAAGCCCCCTCTCCCTCTAATTCGGCACGTGCGGCGGACTCGCTCGGACAAAACGCAAAGTCAGAGACGGAACGTGGAAGGAAGGACATTGGGGGAGACGTGATTGATGAATTGGGGCTGCCTCCGTGTTGACCTTTCGCCGAAAGCATTTCGGGACCAGCGTCAAGCTTTTCTTCCCTTTCTCTCTCTTTAGTACTTCTTCTTCTTTTTCTTTTTTCTTTTTCAGAAAAATGGTTAAGTGAGGATTTTTAATTTATTATGAAAATAACAGTTTATTCTAGATTATAAAAAAATAAATAATAAATAATTGAAAATCATTGTGAAATCTACTCTTTCAAAAATTTGTAACTCACAATAAATTATTATTCTCATAATAACCCAGAAACCGTTATGTTAACCAAATTCTTTATTTTATAACATGCTCAAGATCGTGAGTTAATGAAGCCTTACGAGGTACAAGAACTGCCTTGTCTCTCGACCCGTCCTCATGATGTTGGGAGACGTGCAACTTGGGAATAAGATCTTACTAATAAATCCCTCGACCCTCGACCCTCGACCCTCTCGACATTGATTCTGAAATCCGTCACGTGTGGATTGAATAACATCGTGCCATCAAAGCTTACCTTAGATAGATGTATTGAGCTCTAGTACTTGTTGTATTTGACCTTTCAGCATAGAGATTTGGAGTACTACTTTTCTTTGGTTCATTTGTCGTCATTTTGTTTGTTGATTTATATGAGAAGTTTAATATAGTGTCCTATATCCACTTACCGTTGTTATGGCTCGTTTTACTTTTTGAGTAAAGAAAATTAAGGAAAAATTACACAATCAATTATAAACATATTATATGGATGCTAATTCAATTCTGAATTTTAAAATTTTATCAATTTAGTCCTAAATATTTTCGTCAAATTCTAATATAATCATTCCGGTAAATTTTCGCTAGACATTGCTAAGTCAGTTATCCTATGTACAATTGATTTTCTGCAAAAATTGGTCAAAAGGATTAAATTTGAATTCCGCACAAATGTTTGAACTAAATTGATAAAATTAAAAAAATTTAGAACCGAATTGGCATTTTATATAATAGATTTAGGACTAATTGGACAACTTCCCTGGAAAATTGAAGAGATACAATCCCTTTATGCCTTACTCGGTAATATTAGTGGAAAAATCTTCGTTTCACTAATTTGTAGACCCATAATGAGATTAATGATGCTTGCATTTTTCCGAGAGAATTCTTCATCAGCCTCCTAACATAATATAAATCTTTTGGGGAATTTACCAAATACTTTCGTCACTTTACATCCTCTCCGTCTGGATTTACAGCTTTGCGTCTTGAGTTATTGACCTTTGATACGAAAATTGAATTTCACATAAGTCGATGTCTTACAATTATTTACTAAAACGCCACTTCTCTTTCCAAATTGCCCTTGCTACAATTCCATGTTTTCCAACCGTCCAAAACCAGATGCACCAATTAATCGACAGCCGCCCCCATTCACTCAGCCACCAACCCCGCAGCCGTCCCGGCCTTCGTGCCGCTCGTCACCATCTGTGTTGACCGAGGATTTAACCCTTGAGATCATTTATTCAATGAATTGCGTGCAAATTACTCTTAACTTAAAGTCGCTTGTAGAGATCGTATGTCTGAACTTAACTGATTCATGAGATTGATGTTTCGTGGACCCTTTGTAGCCAGTCTTCACGCCCCCGCCTATACGCGTTTGGAGGCAAAGGGTCAATAATTGATGTGGCTTTTTGATGACTAGTTCACTAAAATATGTGCGTATGACCAGCGATCATAGTATGACATTTAATTCAAATTGTAAAGTGATATAGGGTTCATTATGACAGAATTGATGATGCGTTCCAACAGACAAGATCCGACATGGTAGTTGGGAATGCATAGGATCTCGATATCGCACGTTTGTCGTTGAAAAACTCGCTGCAAAGTACTTCTATGGAATTAATTCTCTAATTCGTAAGCTCGATTGTCGTACTTTCTTGGGTTGATTATGATTTTGTCTCCGATAACGTACTGCTTTTTTTATCTTTCGCCTTGTCTTCCAACTGGACAATTGATGATGCTGAGGTATGTTCAGTTTGGGGTTGCTTAGTACCCACACTTTTAAAGTCAATATATGCTTAAATTCTTTTTTTTTTTAAATTAATCTAGTGATACAAGTGTGTTGATCCGATTATATAGAAATCCATGAATTACCATATAAAATTCATAAACCGATTAACTCGAGACTTTTTAACTCTTCCAGCGGTCATGCTTAGAGCAATTTGCACATAATGTGTGTCATTTGAACGATTGATTTCTAGTTTTCTCTCTCAAATCTCAACTTTTACGGTTTTTTTTTCCCTTAAAGTTTACTTATCCAATCGGGCTAGACCAAAATTATCACATACTTTAGTTGAGACAATTATATCTGAGCTTATCCGAATTTAGTAGAACTACTGTGGACATTGTGCATTCGAAATGCCAGACCAAGCACCGGAATATGGTAAGTTTATTTTGTTTGGGTTCCATATAGGATGTAAAATGCAATAACAAGTTGCCTCCTTTTGTAAAGTGCACATTTATTTTATAAATGAATTCCTTGGTAATTGACAATAAATATTACATTAACAATTTTTTTTTTACGCATGCAAAAAAAAATTATAAAGGTACGAGAATAATAAAATTTCTAATGAAGTACGACATAAGTGCGCATAAACTTTAAAAAATGGAAGCACAAAAAATATCTATGATGTTTGGTGATCATAAGAGAGTAACATTTATTTGACATCGTAAATATGATGAAAATTAATTTTTTATGACATTTTACAATGTCTTGGGAGTCGACGTCATAGCATTTATAAGATACCCTAGATAGAAAAAGTTAAACGTTTAAATACTTATGACATTTTGGATTAAGTTATACCTAAAAAAACATTAATCTTTGAAAACTAATGTTGACAATCTTCATTAAGCATTGTCATAACATGGTGGAATATTCGGTTTGACTACAACTATTGATTATTGAGCAAGCATGTCACTGTTGTCTCACCACGGTGCTCGTGGGAGTAAAGTTAGGGGTTATCCTATGCCATGACATGACAGGACCTGCTTGGCAAACGAACTAAGGCTTTCTAAGGCTGAGGGGCTATTCAAGAGTCCCAACCTATGAGAAGAGACACCTAACTGCTCGGTAATAAGCTCTATACCACTAGTTCAACCACTGCATTGGTCATACGTAGCGATATAATTTATTTATTTTTTGTTAAATTTTTTTATTATTTTTTTTTTGGTAAAGATATAGTTTGATCTGTGATCAAACAAAAAAAAATTATCTAAAATTTGAAGAGAGCGAGGAAAAAAGGAAGAGCCTTTTCATTAGAGAACCTTGAAAAGAGGTGGGAAAAAGATATTTGGGCTTATATTTAGGGCCAAACCTTCTTTAGGCCCTTGAGTCCTACATTTTGGACCCAACCTTTTAAAGTGCAAGTTTGGGGCTTCCTATAAAAACCCCCGAGTGTGGCTCAGATGGCATCAGCTTGATCAATCAAATTGGATTACACATTAATTTTATGGTTCAGGTTGATTATATCTTATGTATAAATCTGAGAATATATAATACAAAAAGTAAAATTGATATAATTATTTAGTTTATGGAATTATTGGTTTAGGGTAGTTTTCTGGTAGAAATTATTTTAGTTCATCTATATAACCTTTTTCCATGGATTAAACATGAATAAACAAAATCAACCATTAGCCCTTCTACTTTAGTAAACGTGAAAAATGCATTAGCCTTTCAGATTCAAGTGGTTAGGTAAGTTGCTTAACTCTGCATCAAATGCTTGAATGCAGTTAGATTGTCATGTTCATGCCCGACTTTTTTTCGTTGCTATCCTTTTCTTGATTAGATATTGTGTGAAAAAGCTAGTAAAGGATGACTACTTATTAAAATTTGAAACTTGTTAGATTAGTGAATATTTATTAATTATGTCAAAGGAATATCTAGCATACTCGGAACAAAATTCTAGTAACATCGACGCTCTCTTTTTCCTTTTGGTGTATATATTCAATATTGTTTTTTTTTCCATTTCTACGTAACTTTTGAAATAATATATGACATGGTTAGATATTATGTATTTTGATTACCTGAAGTGACTCGTTCTAATTTTTTCGAGTACACATAGCAAACAAGTTTTTTTTTTTTGGGTAAAGGTAAGTAATATATAGATTTTACCAGAAGAATGTACAAATAAGGAGGCCCGACACCAACAAGAATGAACACTCAAAAGACAAGGAAGTCAAAAGAGTGTAGGGGTGCTATGGAACCACAAGAAAAGCACCAAAAGCCAAAAGGAAATAACAAGAAAAGGAAAGAACGAACAATCAATCAAAGATTGTCGAAGGCAATCCCCAACTTTGCTGCAGTCTTCTATTCCTCGGAGTGTCAGAAACGTGGTTGAAAGACAAAGCTTTATCCTTAATCGCCTTATGAAGGTACATCTTCAACGCCAGGAGGAAGAGGGAGTGGTTGCGAAAGGTGATCGCATTCCGCTCATTCCAACTAAGATGACAAGTCATTTTTTTCATATATAAGAAAATTAAGAAAGTTGATGAAGGAAAAAATAACATTATATATATATATATATATATATATATATATATATATATATATATTTATTGTAGCAAAAGGAAGGATTCATACATCTCCTGCTAGGAGCAAGCTTAAAACAGGTAGGGGCACAATAACATACTCGAAGATTTCGCGCAGTAGGATACCAGAAGATCTCTGATTACCAGCTCTACCGCCATCCTGCAATCCGATTCAACTATGCCTTTCCCGTGGCCGAGGTCCCATGCCCGAGAACGACCCTTCAGATGGCCCGAAGTTCAGCCTTCAAAGCATGGCAATGTCCCATGTGACTCCAGGAGCCTTCAATCAACTTCCCTTTATCATCACGTATCGGTCTGCCCACGGATGCGGCGCCCGGATTTCCTTCAGCATCTCCCTTAATCTTTAGATTCCTCCCATCGCGATGGCTATGGGGTTCCAGCGGATCATGTGGGTTTTCGTAATAGAACTCGATTGTGTAGAAGATGGAAATATTGGCTCGTAAAATATCTTTCATTGAGCAGTAGGATTAGCTGGGCATGCGAGCTTATCATCGGATACTCCTGAATTCCTCCATCGCGCCATTATAACCTGCATGAAACTCCAAATTGTGGCCCAAACCCCAACCGACCTCTCCAAAATCATCCTGCAGGTTCTGTTGAAGCAACGGTTGAGTAGACAAGAATTCCTTTAGTACATGAATGGTGGAATTCAACCTTATCTCGGCATGTAGGACGGTTTGCATTGGCAGTCAGATGCCGCTCTCCGCGAAATTGATTTGTCCTCAGACTTTGATGCCCCTTCACCCGTAAAAGAGCTATGATCCTCTGCGCTCCCTTCTATTCCCAGATAGATTCCAGAATTGAATTCCTTCCTCATGCTCCTCCCCATATAGAAATTCAAACGGTGACATTGTGGAGTACCGCCCTTGATCAGCTAAACCCCACAATATAACATCTTGGCCACACTCCTCTTGAGATCATAGCATGGGTATAAGAGAGTATTTCTTCGGGCAGGAAGGGCTCAACAAGTGGACAGTTACAGTCCTGCTCCACTACATAGTCACTAGCAAGTGAGCCTATAAGATGAAATGGAATGGAGTCCTCTGCATATTAGACGCGAAGGGCCTCAACCATCCATCAATTATCAGTCCCAAACCGCGTTTTCATCCCACCACGAATCTTCCAGCCCGCACACTGCAGTATAAGCGGCCAAATCTCGACAAGAGCTTTCCAGAGTGAAGAGTCTTCTCGTTTCTATATGGCCTGCTCCATCTAAGCTACAACTTCAGCCATGTTTAGCAAGGAGACATTAGGCCCATAGTTCGCCCGGCGTGGTAAGCAAACCCTTGCCTAGTATCATCAGTAAAGACCTAATTCCTCACTTCAAGCTTACTAATTCCTCACTTCGCTCGGCCTAGAGCTTCTAGTTAAGAAGATGCACTTTGCGTTTCTGTTCTGTATCTTCCCAGATGAACCACGACAGAGCTCTTCAATGGTGTTGCAAGTATCCATGGGGGAGTTTGACTGATTACATTATGTATTGCGGGATTACAGCAACCGAAGACAGAACAAGGTTAATTGAACCAGCGAGCGATGAAGTTTTTAACTTTTCACCCTAATAGCCTAGTTTGGACCTATCACCGCTTGATGAATAGCTTACCCAAATTTTGGGTGATTTCGAGGCCACTTTCAGAGACCAAGGCTTTCTAAGGAGACTTAGAGCCATTCTTGGAGTTAGTTCTGGTCTTGGGCTCTCTCCCCATTAAATTCAACCTTAATCTGAACAAAATTCAGTTGTCCACTCCACATTACCTAAAATAATGTATCGTCCTACTTACAAACTATAAACAGATCTGTTAGTTATTTATATTGTAGTAATTGGGCAAGCATTTTAGTTAGGAATACAACTAAAAAGAACTTCGGGTTATCATCAAAGTTTGTTTTTCGGGTCTTAAAACTGAAGTTTCATTAACTCCAAGAGAGTCCATGCATATCGTAAGATAAGATATCCAACAAAGATTTCGGGGATAAGACAAGGGGAGTTCCTTCTTTCGGTGGGCTTTGGCTACCTATTTCCAACGACATGGGCTAGGTTCACAATGGGTCGATTTGGCTTTGCACTCATCATTCCAGGCCCGTAGTGCCCATGGGCTCTGCTCTTCTTCCATAATGCAGTTGACTAGCGAAGTACAATCTAATCGTACTTGAAGTGAACTCCACTGAACTCTCTTCACATTTGCTTCTCTCTTCAATAAAGCGTAGACCAGTGAGCAAAGCTAAGGTTTCAGCCGCTTCGACCGATCCAGCCAAGATAGAATTTGCGAAGCCATCCACCAACGCTCTTCTGTAGTCTCGAGTCACCCCTGCTACGGCTGCTTCCGACGAGTTCTCCGATTTGGAGCAATCGACGTTGATTACCAAAGACCCTCGCTCCGGTGGCTGCCATTAAGAAGGTAAGCTTGTCCCGTTCTTAGTTGCCGTTTCTGGCCCTGGATTCCATCTCATAAAACTGGCTTGCTCTGTAAGTGCGAGATCCAACGTTCTGCTCGCGTTCGGCCAGCAGGAGCTAAAAACGAAACCCCTTGCGTGCCCTCCAAATTGACCACAAGATGCCTACAATTTCCTCATGCGAGACCTGGTATGTGTTAGTTTCAAAGCATTTCAATAACCATTTGCCCAGTCGAGTGATTGGTATGTCTGAAGATCGTGACTTGATTTTTTCCTGTGCCCATATTGAAGCTGTCCAGGGACAAAGCAAGAGCGTGTCCTCAATCGTCTTCGGCACTTGGTGGCATAGTGGGCATAAGGGGTCTAGTAATGTCTTTCTTCTATAGAGGTTTTTTTCTGATGGGTAGGGCGTTTTAGCAGGCTTTCCATAGGAAGATGGGAATTTTCGTGTAAGTTTTTAGTTTCCATAGTCGTGTCCAAAAGGATCTTGGGGCTTGGAAGGAGGTGGAGTCTGAATTTGGTTGTTGCTTTTGGTTGGATAGATATAGTTTATTGTAGGCGCTCTTGACTGTGTAATGCCCGGTTTTGTCCCCTGTCCATACCAAATGGTCTTCCTCAAGAGTTTTTGCTCAGAAGAATTGCTAAGATTTCATTAGCCATGTTATCATCAAACATCTTCCGCAACATATGCTCATTCCAAGTTCTATCCTCTTGGTTAATGAGTTCCTCCACCCATTGGGGCGCTTCAATGCTTCAAAGCATTTCATGGAAGAACAAGTGCTTAAAATCATTTAGTGACCAATTCAATTTTAAACATTTTCGATTTTGTTAATTTAGCCCTAAACCAGCTGGTGTCCATATTAGCAAATATTCGACCAATTTGACCGAAAGGATTACGTGGGAAAATTGTAAAAAAAAAGTTATAAATCTATTACATTTTTACTAATTCATTTATAAATATTTTAATTTTGTCAATTAAGTCAAACATTTTCACTTTTTACCAATTAAGTTTGTTTGGCCAATTTTGGCCGAAATTCGTTAATGTGAACGTCGGCCATTCTATATGGCACAATTGATACTAACTTAAACAATTTTTAATAGTATTTAATAATTTTTACTTTTCTTCTTTTTTCCTTTTTTTTCTTTTCTTTATTTGTTTTTTAACTAAGGCCGACAAGGGCCATGTAAACCTCATTGGCCATAGGCAAGGGTTGTGTAGCCCTCCCTTGGGTGAGGGCGACCTCACCATGGTCTCACTAATCGAGGATGAAGGCGACCTGACCCATGGCCGTGGTTGCAATGGCCTTGCCCAAATTTGGTGAGGGTCGTGATCCTTGCTCATAGCCAGCGAAGGCCTAATGACCTAGCTAGCCATAGTTGGAAATAATATTAATAATAATAATTCAAAAAAAATAAAATTTTATTAAAAATTATCGACATCGGTCATGTTATTAAGGACAATCGGCATCCATATTAGTGAATTTTGGCAAAAATTAACTGAATAGACTCAAATGGTAAAAGGCGAAAAGATTTAGCACTTAATTGACAAAATTGAAAAATTTAGTATATATTTAGAGACTTTTTGAACAATTTTCCATTACTACATTAATAAATCGTCAGCTATTTTAAGACTAAATTGATAATTTATTAAATATTTTAGGACTCTTTGGATTATTTAATTCATCGTTTAGTCTATAGTATAAAACAAATTCAAAAAATCTTTCGACCTCAATGTTTTGCACCCAAAAAAAAAAAAAAAAAAATCCAAGAACGCCCATGTAATATTACTTACTCTGTCGTACAGAAGCTGCCTCATCATATCCTTTAACTCTTTCGTACATTGCAAATCTAGATGAAGTCGCTAAATTTATTTATTTTTCTTAAATAAAGAAACGAGACAAGTTTCTTTCCATTTTTCCCACACAATCATGTATGTGGCCTTTTGCTGAAAAGAATATGTTGCTCTGATTAGTCAGTATATTGATCTAGTGCTTTGAAATACGATTAGTCGATCTAAGTGAGAGAAAACTACCTTAAATTGATGCCAGAAGCAGAATGAATGAGACCCAATCTCTGATTTCCAGTGATTTTCCATTCGCCATGCCATTACATTCAAAGTAGAAGGCGGGTGTAATCATTACTAGAGATTCCTAACAGATTCCCTGTTTGCGCCCCATATTTCTCACGCCTAATGAAGCTCCGTTCTTCCAATTTTGCAAGATTTTACCCTCGACTGGACTTCTTTTATCCATAGATCCCTTAGGACCAGATCTGGAATTTTATAACTAGTCGATTACAAGGAGATTCTGGCAATCATTGCATTTGGATTTTGAGACCCTGGGCAAACCTTTTTCCACCAGGGAGGATCCATGCAAAGATTAAGCAATTTGAGCGTGAAACAACTCTAAATAAACCTTGCCTCTGTCCATTTCTCAGATCTTACGCCACCTCTCTGCCTCTCTAGCTCTCTCATTCTACTTGCTTAAAGCTCATCCGGAGAGAACTATGCCGAATTTTATCCACACACCGTTCCAGCCTTTCCTTTAACTCATTTTGAGCCTCCATCAAGCTTAGCGAGCTAAGGGAAAGCTCCTCTATCAAGCTTAGCAAGCTAAGGGAAAGCTTCATCCAGATGCGAATGTGAGAAAGAGCTCGAATTCATGGCCACCAATTAAAAAAGAAAAAAAGAAAAAGAGCCTAGATTTTAGGTCAGGAAAACCTCTAGGGTTGAGTATTGTTTAGTTTCCTCCTATGGTCACTAAACCTTTAAGAAGATAGCTAAAATCTCATATCAGAAAGATAATAGGCTGTTTTAAAAGGGCATGCAAAGTTTTCAATGAGAATCTCGACATAAGAATAGTAGAAGTGGCAAAACTTTTGTACAATGCTTATTTGAGTAACATAACTTTTTTTGCTCTCTTAAATGCCACAAATTTGAAAAATCGATTACTTAAGTGTCAATTTCGATTTGCCTCACTGGAAAATCCGATGTAGAAATTGGTCGTCCAACATGGCTTCACCGGCGTTGACGTCCACAATATTTTAATTTTTTTGTTATTTTGTTGAATCTTTATTTTTATTTTTTACTTTTTTATTTTTTATTTTTTTAAGGATTGGCGAGGGTCATCAACGACCCTCACAAGCCACGAAATCCTCGCCCCATGGGTGAAGGTCGCTTCGCCCTTGACCGCAAAGGCCCTAGGCGAGGCAGTCAAATGCCCTTGCCGACTCACTTGCGACCAGTGAGATTGCAATGCCTTTGTTGAGGGCCTTTGAGACCAAATCTAGGCGAGGGCTACCTCGCTCTCTCTGCAAAGGCCTCAGGGGAGGGCAAGGCCTTCACGGCCGAGGGCAAGGGTTTCATGTCTGACGAGGGTCGTCGGTGACTCTCGCCAACCCTAAAGATAAAAATAAAAACAAAAAATCAAAACTATTCCAAAATTTCACGTAGGATGATTTGCCAGAATTGGTACTCAAGTGATTGATTTTTCTCCAATGTGGTACTCAAGTGAGCGAAGAAAAAAAAATTACACTCTTACTATTCTTACCCCTAAGCATCTCTATTTAATGTTACAAACACTGATCTAGCTAGTTTAGGGATTAGAGTTACAAATATGGTCATACATGGCCGCAACCTTCTCTAGTGCCTCTCTAGCGTTCATCAACCTCACTGGCATATTATCTGAGAGTTCTAATAATTTTGAAAGATTAGAAACCCATGGATGATTGTCAATTACATTATTTTAAGATGGAATCATGATATGCATAGCCACGCCTCTTCTAATGTGAGTTTGAATACACATACACATTATATATATATATATATATATATATATGTGTGTGTGTGTGTGTGTGTGTGTGTCAAATAATGTATCTAATGTGTTTGGAATAATAGAAAACTATGATTCCTTGTTTGGATTGGTATAGATTCTGTTTAGATTAGATTATTTTGGGCTTGAACCGCGGCACCAATTGCCATGCCAGCTCTGATGCAAAATCGAATATGTATACACACCTTATAATATGTTACGTTTTGTGTCTAATGTCTCTGGAATGATAGGAAACTACGATTCCAGTTTGGCTTGTTATAGGTTCTGTTTTGAACTAATTACATTGATTTGAACTTGAAACAAGACATGTATGGTCCCATCTTTATGAATATCATTTGAATATATAGCAAACTTATTTACATGCTAAATGATGTAACTTATGTGATAGAAATGATAAGGAAGCATGAATGCATAATTAGATTGCTAAACTCTTGTATGGCTTTCAAATTAAGCTTTTATTTAGTGGATGCTGCCAAAAGGAGTGGGTATGCCATACATTAAAAGAAAGAGACTTACGGAATGGTAGAGACAAATAGAGCTTTTGCACTTTTTGTGGGAGAGATGTCCTCAAATGCCCATGACTGTTCATTTCGTCACGAATAAACAATCGGTATGGGCGTCCTCAGGTTGGCTAGATAGTCCAGGTATCGTTCCTATGGAGTGACCTATCTTTTGGGACGGTAGTTGGCTAGCGTATAGAAAAATTATCCAATCAGTTATAAATTTATTGTATGAATATTAATTCAGTCCTAATTTTTTCAATTTTATTATTTTAGTCACATTTTGTGCAAAAGTCCAATATATTTATTTCGATAAATTTCGCCAGAAATTACTGATATAATGATTTAATCATTGCTAGGCCATCCTACGTAGCACACCATCACATCAACAATTTTCAACAAAAAATTGGCCAAAAGAATTATTTTGGAATTTCTTGCAGAGATTTAGGACTAAATTAACAAAATTCAAAAATTTAAGACTGAATTAGCATTGATATAATAGGTTTACAACTGATTGGATAATTACCCCTTATAGCAAAATTCTTGAGATGATTTATTTCTCTCTACACAATGCATGCCTATATCTGAAGTTTAGCATACATATTATGTTCATCTAATCATTGCATCCTTGTTCTAGCTTGCTTTCAAAGAACTGTATTATTGTACTCACCTAGATGCGTAGTATTTTATTTTATTTTTTGGTTCGAAAACAACTTTATTGAATACAAAAAGCTTAAACAGCAAAGCCCATGTTCGGGGTGTCAAGACAAAACAAATCCCAAAGGATGCGGGGATGGACTATCTAATTGCGAGGTAGACTACTTAATCTATAACCTTTACTAATCCAATCAGGCACTTAATTAGACTGCCTCGAGCAATGGACCACAGAGAAGTTCTTAATATGGCCCATTATCTCACGGGACTTCAAGATAAGAGCACTGATTTCGCACGGGGGTTGATCTGAGAAGTTGACCGAAGTAACCAAAGCTAAATAGACAGATTCAAGTACAACCACGTCGTTCTTCTTGGCTTCGAGAGGAGAGAGAGAGAAGCGAGCAAGGCAAGGGCTTCTGATTGAAGGGCAGACGACACTGGAGCCGAGCGTGCCATGCCCTCCACCAGCGCGCCAGCCGCATCCCGTACGGCATAAGCGAAATAGCCAGTGGTCGAACCTTCAAAGAACGAGCCATCAAAGTTCGCCTTTAAAAATCTTCCCTTTGGGGAATCCGACTTCAAGTAGGGCGCCTATTTTTGAATTGAGCTCCTGTTCTTTAAAGTTCCATTTGCCCCAATTTTTTAGCATGTTCTGTGTCGATGTCATCTAGTTCCAAATGACCCTAACCCTTAGAATCACCAAATGTGTAACGATCCGGGCCCCAGTATGTAATATTGTCCGTTTTGGATACTAAGTCCTCACGACTTTAAAATGCGTTACACAAATTAGAGGGACTCAACCTTTATAAACTAGCTTAGGACTCCCCCCTAAGCGATGTGGGACTAGAGAGGGACCCATTCCCTTTCTTTGCGCACGTCCGGGGACCGAGGCGCGGACGCACTCCCATCCCTCCTCCCCGCACACTGTCGCTTGGGCTATCACACTCTCCACCCCTTAGGAGGGCAACGCCCTCGCTATGGCCCCACACGCGGTTGGGAGCAGTCAGCTCTGATACCATTTGTAACAACCCGGTTCCTTTTAGACACTGAGTCCTCATAGCTTTAAAACACGTTACACAGATTAGAGGGACCAAGCATTTATAAACTAGCCCAAAACTCCCCCCTAAGCGATGTGGGACTAGAGAGGGACTGAGTCCTCATGGCTAGAGAGGGATTCCCAATGTATAATATTGTTCGTTTTAGACACTGAGTCCTCATGGCTTTAAAACACGTTACACAGATTAGAGGGACCAAGCATTTATAAATTAGCCCAGAACTCCCCCCTAAGCGATGTGGGACTAGAGAGGGACTGAGTCCTCATGGCTAGAGAGGGACTGAGGGACTGAGCCCTCATGGCTAGAGAGGGACTGAGCCCACTGTATAATATTGTCAATTTTAGACACTGAGTCATCATGGCTTTAAAACACGTTACACAGATTAGAGGGACCAAGCATTTATAAACTAGCCAAGGACTCCCCCCTAAGCGATGTGGGACTAGAGAGGGACCCCTTCCCCTTCCTTGCGCACGTCCGAGGACCGAGGCGCGAACGCACCACCATCCCTCCTCCCCGCGCACCGTCACTTGGGATGTCACAAAATGCTTGCCATCTTAACATGTCATTGGATATTGTTGACGTTAGCTAATTCCGTTCTCTGGCCTCGACTAGGTCTCTTATTGAGCTTTGCAACTCACCCTAAAATACTTTTAGATATCAAAGTGAAAAATTATCCAAAAAGTTCTAAAACTATTACACTTTTGTCAATTCAATCATGAACATTTTAATTTTGTCAATTCAGTCCTGAACTTTTTCGCTTCTACATTCGGCCAATTTTGATCGAAAAATGTTGACGTGAAATCGACAATGTCACGTAAGACACTAGCGTCGACGTATATAATTTTTAATAATATTTTATTATATATATATATATAGCTTTCTTCTTTTCCTTTTTTGGTAGCTGGCCATGGCCAACTTGCTAGCCTCCCCTGCCACAAGTGAGGCCCAACCGGGCAAGGGCAAGCCTTGGTGAGGCAGACCCTCACCCAGGCCAGAGCTGCCTCGTCGAGCATCGGCTGGGTGACAACGACATTGGGCAAGGGTCAACCTTGCGATCTAGTGAGGGGAACCCTCACTTAGGCAAGTGTCGGCCTAGCTCGAACCAAATATGGTAAGGTTGGCCCTCACCCACACTAGGGTAGCCTCGTCAACCCTCGTCAGGCCACACCTAGGTGAGGGCTCCCCTCGCTTAGCCGAGCCTCGCCTGAGGCAGTTGAGGCTAGCTGACCAGCTGTGGCTAGTGGCTGGTGGCTGGCCACGGAAAAGGAAAAGTAGAAAGTCAAAAAGGAAAGAAATAAATAATAATAATAATAATAATAAATAATAAATAATAATAAATCAAAAAAATAATAAAATATTATCAAAAATTATCCACATCAGCACTGATGGTTCTACGTGGCACTACTAGCATCCACCTCAGCACTTTTCAATCAAAATTAACCAGATGGACTTAATTAGCAATAAGTGAAAAGGTCTAGAGCTGAATTAGCAAAATTAAAAAAAAATATATATATGACTAAATTAGAAAAAGTGTAATAGGTTTAAGGCTTTTTGAGCAATTTTCCTGATATTTAAGATGGGTTGAAAAGTTATTTTGGACGTGTTGTCTCTCAAGTGAGGCCCTTGTGTCCTTTCACCATGTGTAGTGTGTACTTTCCTACCATTGTGCAATGTGCGATTCACAAACCGTCATGGATACTGGAGATCTTGGTCAGCTAAAATGGGAGATTAACCTTTGCAAGACGTATGATACGGGGTGTTGGTTTGAACTTTCTTGTCTTGACCTTCATCGCCTCCATGACCACTCATCCCGTTCCTCTCGGTTTTTCCTGGGCCATCCATTTCTTGTGCCTGAGCCGGAGCCAGTACTACTTGAAGGCGAAGCTAGTTTGTGAACTTGTTATCATCCTATGTTTGTCTTTTGATGCATGCGGTTAGATTTTCTTAGTGGAACTATCCTGGAAGCGATCTTTTATGTTGTTGTTATGTAGATTTGGATCTCTAAGCTGAATGAAAGTGGTGATGAATTTCCTTTAGATGCTTGTCCTAATATTATAAGTTAGATCGCACTTAAACGAACTTAGACATGGATCAACTTGTTCAAGGGAAACAATAAACCTAAAGCTCCATCGATGTCTTCAATCTATGAAAAATCACTTTTATGAAACTTAAATGTTCAAGGTCTCTCTTCAAATGAGTTTTACAAGGTTTCGTTTCATGAGGAAGGTTTGTTCCCTTGGATGCGTCACACTCTTGAGACCTTTAGCCGATATCGTGCCTAAATCCTGATATTCCTAGACTGGAGCTTCACCACTACTCAGTCAATTCAAGCTTCACCTTGGGATCTTCTTGTGTTATATTCAATGTAAAAATTGCATCAAGGAAAGGGAAGACATAATCTCTTTTATGTCTTACTTTTTATACATTGATAAATCTCAAAAGCATTCATTTTTTATTCAATACTTATTTAATTCTTCTCGAATTTTGTTGTTTGATTTTAGTTTTGAATTGAAGTTTTTTGTAAAGAATTTGTCTCTATTATAAGTGAAGTGATTTTTTAATGAAATAAGTTATATTGAAACTTTTATAAATTTCAAAAGCATGAAATAAAACTATTTACATAACAACGTTGATAGTTTTGATAACTCATATTATTTAATTATTCAATTTTATTTAGAATAAGGAAAGTAACCTTTAAATACTCATTATATTCTATTTTTTTCACCTTAAGCTAAGCTAAGCTTGTGAACTTCTTATTATCAATATTTAAAATATATATATTCTATCCAAATTAAGTGGATTATTAAAGAAAATTACTTTCGTTATCATCCTAAATTGAGTGGATTGTCATCATGGACGATATATTAAAGTAAGTGCATTCCAAAAGCAGGAGATGACAATTAAATGTAAACTCGCTATAATGTAAACAATCGGATCATAGACCTAAAATAGTGGATTTATGCATTCCGTTTAACTTCTCTGTGATTACAATAAAAGATAGAGATGTGTGTTGAGTCAAAAGAGTAATGGTAAATAAGCTGTAATTTATATCTACACAACAGTGGCGTCGACAATTGAGATTGGGTCAAGTGGGCAAGCTTGGAAATTTGGGTGTTACGGGTTTTCCAAATAAGCCATAGAGTCATGGCCAAGTTTGAATTGAAGAGCTCTATAACCCATTTGTCCATTTTGGTTATGTTAAGAGGGAATATGTTGATATTTATGTGTTAGCTTGACTAGTCCTTGTGTGTTCAACCACATTGGAGAAAGATGTGCTTGACGATTTTCGGGGCTAATGAGCATAAGGGACAAATGGGATTAGGTAATACCATTCTCTTGTGCAAAATTTCTCGTGATGTTATTGCATTCTAGTAGATACTCCATAGGAAGAATCATAGTTTGGGGGTGGAAGGGAGGGAGTTCAATTTCCAAATTCTAGTCCAAAGGGTTTTGGGTGTCTAATAAGATGTTATTGCTTGGTTTGAACCGATATTCATGGTTATGGACCTTAGGCCGTTGTACCCGCTCTTCACTTTATAAGAATCGATGCTATTCCCAGTCCAAACTAGTCGATCTACCTGCAGGTTTAGACTAATTGGAATCAACAAGACTTCTTTCACAATATGATATTCGAAGAAATCGTATAGCTCTATTTATACTACACGTTAGACTTCTGGTCAATAAAATCAACCACTGTTCGGGAGTCTTCTTGATTGGCTGGCCTCCAATTAAACCAATAGGCAACCATTTATCGTCACGAATATAGATGGATTTACCATCACATAGAGATCAATAAACATCAAGATAAATCGCATCTCTTCCCATTAACAAACTTTATCAGCCCCATAATCGACGAGATTCCTTTCCTACACTAAAAAATCACCTCTTGGGAAATATATGCCTTTTAGGACCTAATGAAATAAGGTTGAAAGGGACTGTGAAAGTCTCCAAGATTGCTTTTCCTATATGGCTTTATTAGAAGTGATCAAGTCTTAAATATAGACAGTTTCTACTAAGGCAAAAATTGCACAACTATTTTAAATAGAATATCCTTGCCTGCTTAGCCTTCAAGTTTTATGTGTTGGAGAAATATCTCCAAGTGATTTCGATAATGTCTAAATTATCCTTAGTATAATGTTTACTATGCTGTATGCAGATGTTTTTCTATAGAAAGGACTGCATAATATCCATTGTGTGATCCAATTGATGGAAGTATGCAACAAGTTCAAAAACAGATTTTTTGTAAATGGTAACAATGGACCTAAAGATCAACTGATGACGATGTATATATCGCAAATGCAAATATCAGGTCATTGTTGTTATGGCAACCACAAACATTTAGTGATGTTCATCGAGTCAGCAAACTAGCTGTTGTGACTAAGGATTCGCATAGCAGCAAAATTCAATTGAAACCAGTAATCAAGAAGCTAGACCGTCTGACGGGTTTATTAGAGACTGCAATGAAGGGACATAAGCAAATGCCATTCTTAGGAAGACTACAACTGTTCAGGAAAAAGGATTGTATAAGCAATTATATCTCTGGACAGTAGCTCAACGGTAACTCCAACAGCTCTTTGCTTTTCCAATCCAACTCCAACATATAGATTGAAGATGGATATAAAAGAAAAGACCTCATAAGCCAAGGAAGAGAGAGTGCAACATTCCAAGTTCTAAAGATTTGCATTTAGCTATATTCCAAGCAATACATTTTCTTTTAAATTGTTTCACTAAAAAGTGGACGTGGGCTTAGGGATGAACCTGAACCACTATTTATCATTGTATGCTACTATCCTACTCTCTTTACTCTCATAGGCACATATTATGATCACAAACTTTGAAACATCACCTTAACTCGATTTTTACTTAGCCTCAGCTAATTTCCTCAAAAGATTGTTAAGTTTTGTGAACCTATTTCCCCTCTAGGTTGTTTTATTAGCCCCCAACATTATGTTGACCTTAGCTGGTACTCGAGCAAACATTTGTTTCATGGATTGACTCAGATGGTATTTCAAGATACTTCCTTATCTTCTCAATGATCGACACTCTCAACCTTGTGCCATGCTCTTATTTCAAATTTAGTGGGTAGCCACTACTAAAGAGACATATCTGATTTATTCAAGTTGATGGCTTGACCTGTCACAAAACAATATTAATTCATTATGGCAGTTGGGTTTTGACACTCCATAACTATCCCACTAAGGAAAAAGATAGCATTATTAGTAGATAACAAATGGCAAAGTGTACGGCAGAACCTGTTCAACTTGGCTCCTCTTATACTCCACTTTTTGGATGCTTTGTTCATCAGCCAAGGAAAAGCATAAGCCATTAAGATGAAGAGATGGGGCATAATGGGTCACCCTATCTGATTCCACGAGAAAGTTGAAAGTAATGCTAAGGTTCTCCATTGACTTTCGCACTAAAATAGACCATAGAAACACGTTGCATATATATAACGCTCATAGAATCCCATTAACATGCATGCCCTCAAGAAATCCTATTCCACCATCTCATACACTTCTTGTATCTCCAGTTTCAAGACTGCTTCAAATTTCTTTTCCTCTTTTTTACCCTAAATTGGTGTAATACCTCTTGAACAATCAAAATATTATCTTGAATTTGTCGGTCATTAACAAAGGTGCTCTACTTGGTGGCTATTAACTTAAGAAGGCAACATGTCAAATAGTTAGCCATCACCTTTCTGATAATTTTATAATTGAAGTTACAAAGGCTGATGGGTCTAAAATGACTAATGCTTTCTAAATTTGGTATTTTAAGGATGAGTGAAATGAACATATTATTGAGCAAGGGGTCTAGAGTACTTGATTCAAAGAAATATTTAACCATCTTGACCCACATCTGACTAGATATTCTCTAATGATGATCGTGGAATTGGTCGTTCAAACCATACTGGTTAGGAGCTTTTAATGCACCTATTTCAAAAAATGCTTATCTCATTTCCTCTATCGCTATAGGGCCAATCAAGCCTTTATTCATATCCTCTCTAACTATGCAAGGGCATTGATAAATCATTAGTTGAAAGTCTATCAAACCCACTAATTCATAAAGGGACCGATAAAGGTTAACAATATGTTGTTTCAACAAGCTAGGCTCCCAAAACTAGTTATGGTTGTCAACTCTCAACACCATAATCTTGTTACTCTATCTCGTCTGAACAATAATTGTATAGATATACTTAGCGTTTTTATCCCCCTCCCTATTTTAACTAGTTTATCAATGACCTCATGTCTCAACACATTTCTTCCTACCTTTAGAGTTTTTCATTATGTTCCACAACTACCTGAAATTTCTCCTTTTAGAAAGCACCTGACATTCTATATGTAAGTTTAGTGAGTTTCTTGAACACCTTGATTGAACAAGAAGCATTTGAAAATTTCCTTTTTACTTTAAGTAGCTAATTCCTCAAAAACCTTTTTAACTTTATATGTGAAACCCCCTCGTGACAAAAGTGGACTATGCCAAGTCCTCTTGAAAGTCTCACCATAAGCCTAATCATCCAACCAAAAAGCTTTGAATTTGAATTCTTTTTTCCTCCATTCACTTGTTGGATGCAAGGAAAGAAGTGGAGATTATGATATAAGCCAACAACTAGTAGGGCAAAAAGTTTTGTGTTAGGGAAGAAAACCCTCTGGTCAATGTTGTGCAATTCCTATACAACATTTTTTTAACTAGGGTTGTCCTTCTGTATTGTTCGCCTAGGAAAAAGCACAATCATTACTCTTAACATCCTTAGGTAATCAATCATTAAGAAGCACTCTAAAAGCAACTAGCATATAGTAATCTACTTCCCTCTTCCCTACATCCTACCAATGGTAAAGTATTTCATTGAGATCTCATCCATACAAATACGAGGAGTTGATTGTAGGCATGAATAGTATGTAGTTGTTACCGAAGCAAGAGCCACTCTTGAAAAAATATGAAAGCATGTAAGAAAGTAATTCTCGTGCTATATCCACCATTCATATTTTTTTATCAAGCAAATCGATGTATTCCCTAGAGTTTGATACCATTTCAATTGACACCTCACAATTCGCATAATCACTATACACCCCCTCCCCCCAGGCGCGTGCCGCTAAACCTCCTAAATGCACCAATATAATGAGATTGGAAAATGAAGATGCCATTTAACATGATCCACAACTATATCCTTGTTTTTTCTCTCCACAAGAAAACTAAATTGGGCTTTTCAAGAGCCACTAGGGCTGTAAGTGCCTAAAATGTCTAGAGAGTACCTAGCCCCTAACAACTCTAATTCAAAAGCCCTATATCATACTTGGTGGCTTATTAGAATTAAACACTAAGGCCCCTCTTTCCCATCTTCCACCATCTAGATGGGGGTTTCAAGCAACTATATGTCATCCATAGAGAAAAAGCTAGATCCTTATCGCCCAAAAGGATTAATTCTTTTTTATTTCTTTGACACATGGGCTTTTAGCCCATTTTTGCATTTTTTTCAAAGAACCTGAAGACAATTATGAGCTAGGAGATTGGACAATCAAAATGTTATCAAGAAGACAAGTCAACAGCCTGATAATCAACGCGATTCAACCCACCACTAAAGCTATTTCTATCAAGAATCACTAGTTCCATACCAATGTGTGTGCCAGTACCTCGGGTATTATCTCCTCCTCATTAGGAATAGAAATCTATCTACCATAGAATGTTTTCCAAAATGGACTTGGTTCACATACTTCTGCTTTGAGACATTAGTCGAAATTCCTAATTATGTTCTTTTCCAACTTTGACTGTTCATTCATCAGTTCCTTGTAATAGGTGGCATAATACTCAATCCTCCCACATGAGTAGCAAAAGTGGGGAGTCATTCATAATTGGAAGTCCACCTAAATCTTTCTTCCCTTGAGATTGACAATGGTACCCAATTTTAAAGGGGCTGCTAGGTCCATGTGAATTCTTTCTTTATAGACTCTATAAGGGTTGTTACCTTTTGTATCTAATTTAACATCCGAAATCTTGTTGATTTTATCGCCACAATATGGTAAGCCTCCCCCCACGATATGGCAAACCGTGAATTTGCACCCAAAAGGCTCAATGCATGAACTTGTAGCAATCCTATAAAACATCCAAATCACATTGTCAATAAAACCAACAAATTGGTCAAAAGGACAGTGGCCCAGCATCTAGCACGCTATGTTTATCAATTTCTCAAGAAAAAGATATAGGACAAACAACCCCAATTCAATTAGGGCACAAACCACTGACTCAATTTTCCAAGCTCACTCCATTGTACGTACAAACACCTAATCGTTAACGTTAGGTTTGGAAAAGAATTTCCCATAAAGGGTAACGCTACATTCACACTTTTTTTAAATGGGGTTTCTCCTTGCACCACCACTAAATGATCTCCCGACCACATATTACCTAATCTTTTGGATAAAATAACTAAATGGAGTTCAATCTCATTCTCACCTACCATTGTTGTGGCCTGCGAAAAATGAAATAAAGCAAGAAATAAAGTGCCAACTAGTCTGCCAAAGCATATGGATTAACTCGGCAACTATCATTCTATTAGTATTAAATTGCTATTTTTTGAATTTTATCAAGAGCAACTTTCCAAGTTTAGGAAAAGTAATTGAGTACTCTTCTTATAAAACCAAATAATTGTTTGATGAGATGGGATTTAGGTGATGGCTACTTTTTTTTTTTATGGGGATAGCATTAGAATCTTTGCTTGCAACGGAGAAAATGCCACTTAGCAATATACAATACTAAGTGGCACGCTTAAAAAGGCAACACCTAGAGACACTCTATTATGACACATTTATATAAGTATATCATGCAATCATCTCAATATTCGAATAAGTAGAAAATTAGCATAATTTATTATATCAATTATTATATATATTAGTTAATGATTTGTTTACTTATAATTAGGAAAAAATTTAAATAAGGACATAAAGTGTCTTCATTTTCTCAATATAAGGCTCAAAGTAAACATTATTTCAAATAAAGGCTTAAAGTGACTGCATGAGGCTCGAAATAGGGCCTAAGCACATTAGCATGTGAAATTGTGGCTGGCTGGCGAGCGATTGATTTTTTTGGTGGTTAGAATAAACCATTTTTGTCCAAAACAAAATTATGAACAATGATTAAAAAAAAAAGCCAAAAAAAAAAGAAGGAAATGCAAAAAAACAAAAAAACAAAAAAACAAAAGGAGAGAGAGATCAAAGATGATGCGGGCATGCACCATCGCCATTCCGACTTTACAGGCGAGGATTGTCAACTCCTGCCGAGGGTAGGCTGACGCTCGACATCATGATGAAGCTCGACCGCAAATTTGTGGTGGCAAAGCTCAATGTTGGGCCGTTCTGTATTTTTCGAGCTCCCTCTCCGGTTGTTGTCTCACCAGCGACTATAGTTCTAGCTAGTCAAGTGCAATGGTCTCAACACTGCCCTTCTAGCCACCCTCATCCGAGTCCACCCTTAAATATGGTGGTCAAAATAATATTTCTTAATCATTGGGATTTGCCCTAGTGGCCGCCTTTCCCACATGGAAAAGGGGAGATGGGGAGTTCAATTCTCTATTTTCTCATGAGGATTGAGGGTAAGGATGTTTGGTTTCGGGTGCGAAGATTGACTCCCACATTTTGTAAAGAGACAAGACAAATTGATAGTAAATGAGAGTTAGAGTAGAACAGACCCAAAAAAAATAATATTTCTTTTGTTTATTTCTTGAGTAATCCTGAGTGTTGCCTTTCATGTGAATCTTATTAATGAGCAAAAGATGAAATCCTCTCTTTTTTCAGGTACAACTTGCCAATGTTGATAGAAGGGAGGGGGGTCGGGGGTGTGCATGTCCACGGGCTACTTGGCGAATTTGAACCGGCAGTGCGAGGCGCTCAGGAGCCCCATACAACTCACTCATGGCATGTCACTCCGCTGTCTACTTGGAGAGAATTTTAACGAATGGAGTCAAAGAGGGCTTACTCGTCGGACAGTTCATCTTCCATGTCCATGATCAATTCTGACATTGAAGGCGAAGCGGAAATGGACGGTGGCTTCGAGAGGAAAATGGAGCAAAGAAGAAAGGTTAAGCTGAATTTCTTCTTCTACTTTCCTCAGCTTTTTTAGTTTTTCATTTTTTGAATCTTTATCCAGAATTTTTTTGGGATAAAAATGCCTATTCCAATCGCCAGAAAAATCAAGTGCTCACTAGCCAACAAGTTCAAATCCTTATTGGAAATTGACTTTATCACTTCGGATCCTTATTTAAAATAATATCCATTTTAGGCCATTTTTTGAGGAAATGAAAGTATTTCAAACTCCTATTTAAAATTTTCCCTTATAAATAAGAACAAATATTAATCTTAATATAAAACATTTAATTAATTTCAATAAAATTACTATTCCATTAGTCCGTTATCAATATACTAATTTTTTTTTAGTCTTCACTTAACATATTGTAGAGAATATTAGATGCCGGGATCACCTTTATTGTTTAGCTATCTTAATCCAAAGTATAATGCTACACGTACTAAGAGCTTACTAAGAAATCCTTCTTAAATGTCGTGACATTTTATGTGACACATGCCATGTCATTAAGAACAATACAATCGTTGAAATTAATATGTATATAAAAAAGGGAAAGATAACGCAAATTGGACAAAAAGAAAAAGAAGGAATAATACCTTGTCCTTATTAAAAACTTCTAATTCTATCGTGTTCCTAACTGTGGACCTTTTCCAAGTTTTCTGGTCCCAAATCATTCCACTTTCTTAGTATTTATCAACATCATATTCTTTCCAAAGGTCCAGGAACCTAATTAAGCTCGGACAAAAAAATTACATATGTCAAAATCCGAATATTGGGAAAACTCCAATTTTCCCTCTATGTGCTCCCACGATTTCCTAGTTTGGATAATAGCTCTTCATTACAAAATAATAATAATAATAATAACTATCAAACCGAAAGGAAAAAAAAAAGCATAAACAACTTGTCTGTGCTTAATTTTGGACGAAGCGATCGAAGGACTATGATTTAGGGCATTGTATTTGAATAAAGGTAAAGAATGATCTATAGACGTGCTACACAACTAGAAAGGAATCGCAGAAAAAGCTTCTAAATGAATGAATATCTGACATATGCTGCATCGTTTAGTAAGAAAGTCTTAGTAAATTCTTACTAAATATAGGATTATATAATCGAATTGCTCATTTGTCCATATTATGTTACTTTACAAAACTCACCTATGATATTTACATAAAATGTTAGATATCAGGATCTCCTCTATTAATAATCTATATTTAATATAAAAACTCGCTTTTAGGTCATGCATACCAAATAATAGATATGCAAAATCCATTTTTTTGTATACGTATCTTGTAAGAATATTGGTTATTTACATCATACTAAAATAAATGTAAGAAACCATTCTCAACGTTTATTATTAAAAAAAAAAAAAAAGCTCATCATTGATGTAAAAAACTCACTTATGTTTATAACAAACACTAATGCTAGATTGTACATTTAAAGCTTTGATGAGTTTCATCAGCGTCCATATGCCTTGTGGAGCCACATCATTGGCATAGGCACGCGTGTGATGTCACATGACGCAACCCACGAAATCATGCTCAATTTTTCTATGATACATCATATTATTAGATTATGACTATCCATAGCATTTGTTCATATAATCAAGAGAAATTGAGGTTTACCAAATTCATATACTGAATGATGTGACAGACTACTTTCGTGATTGAATACGGTCCACCTATTTAATCAGCCACTTGCAATCCATCACATTTCTAGTATACGAATTTTGTAAATCAATTATAACATACCTAACACAGCTATACATAAATTCATGATACGTTTCATTCACTCCCTCTTTTTCAAACCTTGCGGTGACTAAGGAACTTCATGGTGGTTAGCACCATACGACTATTCAACGGTGTATCATATGACTAATCAACAATAGTTCCTAAGTTCCCATCACACCATGATCTATCTATCACGTCCCAATCTATTTCTTTTTATATTGGTCGGTCCTAGAGATCTCCAAACCATCCTCTGCTCTCACACCATAACCCAAAATAAATTCTTTCTTCAAAACAAAATTCTTCGCATGTTTCTCGTTTCTATGGACGGCCCAACCTCAAATGATTGACCATCGGCCTAACTCGGCATCGCCAATTGGCGACTCGTCGTACCTTTTTCTGCTAATTAGGTGTCAGTAGGTGCATCAATCAACTTCCATTCCTTTGCTTAAATGGTCATTAAAGTCAAAATGGCCATTTTATAATTTCTCATTGACCCTGTCAAGAGTCCACAAACGTCCGTAAGTCCATCTTGGGCCCTTCTTACGTTACACCGACGTTTACTTTGTCCATGAATTTTCACCGTCCGGCGATGATGGGCGAACCCTTTCAAAAATATCACTCGAATTGAAGCTCAAGAACATCTCTACTAACGAAAAGAAGCATGCGCATTGCTTCAGAGAGAGGCATTCAATTTTGGGCATGCTTTCTTTACTTATTTCGGCAGGGGGAAAAAAAGCTTACGCAATTAGACTAGTGTGGGCAATAAATACGTTTTATATGCCATGTCAGATTATGGAAAAAAAAAATTTAGTCTTGAGATTCTAATCTCGACATGTATTAATTTTTTTTAACCGCGCTTTATAAATTTGAAACGGGGAAAATTAATTTACGGTACCACCTGATCTGAACATGGAAAGAAACTTAAGTGAAAAAAAGAAAGAAATTTTGCCAAGGACCAGGCTTCTGGCTTGCCAATTACGAACTGCTACTTGTCCTAAATCTGTACGGTAATACTGTAATACTCTCTCTCTCTCTTTCTCTCTCTCTCTCTCTCTTCCTTCTCTCTGTCTCTGTATTGTCTGAAAGCCGAATCGAATAGAAAAAAAGGGGGAGAGAGAAAGAGAAGCGACCGATTCTTGAAACCAAAGGAAGCCCCTTTGAAATCCTCGACCCACCAACATCCTCAACCTTCGCCATCACCACCACCACGACCTCCACCACCCAACCACCACCCTTTCCCGCAACCCAACTCACACCCTTTTTCATCCAGCCAGAGAGAGACAGAGAGAAAGAGAGAGAGAGACGCACACGCAGGCATTCCAGTCTAGAGAGAGAGAGAAAGAGAGAGAGAGACCCAGCTGCAGTATACCCATCTACAGAGCCGAGAAGGGTCGGAGGGAGCGAGGGTCCTCGCCGGTAGTGAAGCTCTCGGCCTTGCAGCAGAGCTACATGAGCCGGCGGAGCAACATCTTCCGGGGGCTGTCGGCGCCGCCCGACTCCTCGTCGGACGGGGCCATGAAGTCCCCGGCGGCCGTGTTCTGGCTGGTCCTCCACGGCCTCTGCTGCCTCATCAGCCTCGTCCTCGGCTTCCGCTTCTCCCGCCTCGTCTTCTTCCTCGTCTTCTCCTCCTCCTGGACCGGGCCCCCCGCCACCACCCTCTTCACCGCGTCGCCGCTCCGGCAGGCGGCGGAGATCTCCGGGAATCTGGAGATTCGCTCCTCCCCGGTCGCCGCGGGCGGCGGGGCTCTGCCCGTCAACACGACGGTGCCCCGGGTCGTGGTCGGGCGGCACGGGATCCGGATCCGGCCGTGGCCGCACCCCAACCCGGTCGAGGTCATGAAGGCGCACGAGATCATCGAGCGGGTGCAGAGGGAGCAGCGTGCCCAGTTCGGAGTGAAGAACCCGAGGACGGTCATCGCCGTCACGCCCACCTACGTCAGGACCTTCCAGACGCTCCACATCACCGGCGTGATGCACTCGCTCATGCTGGTGCCGTACGATTTGCTGTGGGTCGTGGTGGAGGCCGGCGGGGCGAGCAACGAGACCGCCTCCATCCTCGCCAAGTCCGGCCTCAGGACCATCCACGTCGGGTTCGACCAGGGGATGCCGAGCATCTGGGCGGATCGGCACAAGCTCGAGGCGAAAATGCGGCTTCACGCATTGAGGTAATCGAATTATGCGCGATCTCTCATTTTGCTAAGGTCGATGTTCGTTTCTCGTTAGGCCGGTGAAAGAATTCTGAGAAAGTGGGAGCGAAAAAAAAGTGATCTTTTTGCCGTTTCTCTTGTGGAAGTTTGACTAGAAGGGACTTGCCAGACTGAGAATCGATCGTTATCTGAAACAAAACGCGCTGTAACAGTGAAAAAGTGGGAGTTTTTTTTTTTTTTTTTTAATGCAAAACGGTTAAGGGAAGTGCAAGGCTATGAATCTCAACGTGTTGCCTCTCCTTTTGATGAACATTATCATGTTTTAAAGTGCCTTGGTTTTGGGAGCATTAAAGTAGAACTAGTACGTATTTCTGGTGGCCTCTGAATCGAACTTGGTTAATGTCATTGGAGCAGAATTGTGCGAGAGGAGAAGCTGGATGGAATTGTGGTGTTTGCGGATGATAGCAATATGCACAGCATGGAGCTCTTTGATGAGATCCAGAATGTGAAATGGATCGGCGCCCTTTCGATAGGCATTCTGGCTCACTCGAGCACGACGACGGATGAATCTGAGTCGTCGACGGTTCAGCGAGTGGCTGAAGATGAAAATCGGCCGGTGCCTGTGCAGGGTCCAGCCTGTAACTCGTCTAATAAGCTGGTCGGCTGGCACACCTTCAATACACAGCCTTACGAGGGGAAGGCTGCGATTTACATAGACGATCGAGCTACGGTGTTGCCACGGAAGTTGGAGTGGTCAGGATTCGTGCTGAACTCTAGGCTGGTTTGGAAGGATGCGGAGGATAAACCGGAGTGGGCAAATGATCTGGATTCGCTCGAGGGGGTTGATGATGTCGAGAGTCCCCTGTCCCTGGCGAAAGACCCTTCTATTGTGGAGCCTCTTGGAAGCTGTGGCCGCCAAGTCATGCTCTGGTGGCTTCGTGTTGAAGCTCGTTCCGACAGCAGATTTCCTCCTGGGTTAGTTTTCCTTGAAACTTAGTACTTCAAAAATATGCACTGACGTCTTTACCAAAAAAAAAAAAATATGCACTGACGTTAGAGAAATCCTATAATTGTGCAGTTATATCATGCTTTGACTTCTTACTTGAAAATAGTAGAATATTTACAATTCTCTTCCAGTTGAGCCTTGAAGCAGTGCAGTTTTGTGAATACTCTTTAAGCTTGTTTTGGTTGTGTGCTGTACTTAAACCTCAAAAAATATTTGTCCGTTATCATTGGTTTTGGTGTTTGGATTCTTAACATGACATTATGTCGAGGAACATAATGTTTTTAACTCATCCACTAAGTAATTTGGATCATACAGTATATGGGGACAAAGGTTGAACTGGTAGAGAAATTTTGGCAAAACATGTGATATGCTATCCTTCTTTTTGTTGATCTTAAAAGTAATCGAGTTTGGATTTCTGTACCGAGGCAAAAGATTTTGCTTCTGTCTATGGAGATATTTCTGTTAAAAAACTTACTTGGAGAGCTTTGTGCTTTGTGTAGTGTGAACTCAAGTCTTTTCTGATGTACTAGAGATTTTATCAGATGATGTTGCAGCAGACCGTTTATATAAATTTTTCTTGGGGATTTTTATATTTCATTCTAGTAAGGCTTAGTAATGTTAGCCTTGGCATGGTTTAAACTATATAGCCTTGTAATTCTTCTGATTCTAGTGGCAGAGTTGTTATGTTTTTATCAACTAGGTAGATTTGAAGGGTTGCCATGTCAAAAGCTGGTTCTTGGTTGGGATTTGTAATGGGGAAAAGGGCTAATACTCCAAAGGGCCAAATTACATTTCATGTTCTTTGAAAATTGGAAGCCAATTTACCTATGTGATATGAATATGTCAGAGTTCCTCGGAAAAGATTTACCCCCTTCTGAACTTGTACTATATTATGGCCATTAACCCTTGTCAATTGTTTCCCTTAGCATGTGTTGAGCATGTGATTTTTAGGGGTAAGGTGCAAATCATCCTTAATTTACTAAAATGCTCTTTTTGCCCTCAGTTATCATGAATAATGGATCAAATATAGAATAACTTCATTTTAACCTCATATTTACAAGTCTAATATTTGGAATGTGAAACATAAATTTATCAGATTAATATAGTAAATTTAAAACTATTAACTTTAAATGAAAAAAGGGGAAAACTCTAAGAGATAATCTACTGGGAGACTTGAAATTGACACCATCAGGATATAATCGTTTGAAGAGTAGAATAAGGGAAATTCAATCACTTGGTCGTCAGTCACACTGCAGATCTAGTTGCACCTCTCTCAATGATGAGCCATATCTCTCTCTCTCTCTCTCTCTCTCGCGCGCGCGATCTCGACCTCGACCTCGAAGTTTCATCAATGTAATTTTCAATCTACTATTGTATTGTCCTGATTTTAGTCTTAATTAATTACTTTAAATTAGAATCATATACAATTAGTGGTGATAATGAACCACTAGTGGCAATTTCAAGTTGCTACTGGATTTTGCATCTTTTCCTAATTAACTCCTGCATGGTCAGTTTTCTTAATTTTTCATATATATGTTCATTTGATTTTTTATTGATTATATAGATAGATTAAACTAAACTTTAAGGTAATTGGCTGTGATTTGAAATTTCTGTATAT
Organism: Eucalyptus pauciflora; assembly: GCA_007663325.1. NCBI lineage: Eukaryota > Viridiplantae > Streptophyta > Magnoliopsida > Myrtales > Myrtaceae > Eucalyptus > Eucalyptus pauciflora. Next base: position 1,499,240 of record VMYD01000281.1, read on the forward strand.
AGCTCCCTTTAATTTGAGTAGAGGCCTAAAAAGGTTCTAAAGAAATTGCATTGTACTCCTTGAAAGTCATGTGCACGACGCATGCTAATGAATCAAGGGCCAATGGATGTAGAGAGATATGTGTTGGCCGTTATCTGAGGAATTCTAAAGATAAGATAAGCACAAATATGTTTTGTAAATGATGATTGTGTTCATCTAGTGTTTCATTTATATACTGTACTTGTTTGTGGGTTGGGGCAAAATTGTGTTCATCAAGTTAACAATTTAGTTGCACGCTCACTCAGATGTAAAATATATTATACAGAGGTGGAATCTCTCTTTTTTTTTTGTTTTTTGCAAGGAAAACATCTTTCTATTTCAATCTGCTAGCATTAGTCCTTGTATTATCCAGATAACATCCTATAGTAAAAGTAATTGTCAACACTAGTGACTGTGAGACTGCCTGCTGTGCACTAAGAGGACCTGTTAGGTAGCTTAATGTCTGCCACAATTTAGTGGTTGACCTACAACTATCATTTTATATAGATCCGGTGGAATGTTAACAACGAACAGAGCAATTTATTTTAATACTCAAGGGCCTTGGTGGAATTTTTAGTTTGTGCCTTGAAGTTTGCAGACTACCTTAAGTTTCTTTATACCAACATTGGAAGCTTGTAAGGCACATAAGGTTGATATTTATGCTTTCTTTTCTTGATTAGTCTTCACAACCAGTGGCCTAGTGGAGAAACAAAATAGGGGGAAAAAATTACTCGTATTTCTATTGAAATTATATAAGAGTTAGCAGCGGGGCAGAACACATACAACATTACTTGAAAGCATTTACAGAATGTTTAATTGCATAAAAGCCAGCAGATGAGATAGGAATAAGATAATTATTGCTTGCTTGAACTTGAAGAGAGATATAATAAGTGGTTTTGTCTGGATGGTATTAATTGCTTTGAGCAATCAATCATGATAAGCTCCCTGACAACATTTAAAGAAATTTTTGAGATATAGTTGGAACTTGGAGAACAAAAGCTAACTTCAGGTATCTCTTTATCTGTACTGTTCATATAGATATTAGAAATGCATATATCTTTTGTTATAAGACTAGTTTAGGAGACAGAAGGGGATAAATGAGAGTGTTCATGACCTACGCCAACTTTACAAACCATGGAACTAGGATTATCCTTATTATACTGAAGTCACTGAACTAGGTTTTGGCTCACTTCACTAAAAAGCCTATATCACTTTGTGCAGTTGATACTGCATAATTAGAATCTCTGCATGTAAAGTTGGAGAGGTAAAAGGAATTTTTTATAAATGGATGTTAAAATTAATAGGCCCATTAATTGACTTTCAAAATAATTTTTGAAGCAACTCTCTTCTTGCCAGTAATGAACTGAATGGGTTTGGAACTGTTGAAATAAAAAGTGAGGTTTTGATCAGGATGGGAGGCTTTATAATTCAAGTTCTTGTTGATATTTGCTGTGAGAGAGAGAGCCATTCGATGTGTTCATGTGTGTTTCAGGGTTGGTAATTAAACTGATTGTATCTTTCTCACATGTATCTCTTAGGATATACATTTCATGAAAACCCCAGGGCTCTGATTGTCAGATGGCATGTATACCTGTGTCAGATATGAAAGACCCAAAAAAAAGGTTGATACATGATACACGCTACGATTAGATAATAATATGACTGATCTCAATGGGACATTTTTATTCCTTGAGTAGTTGACATGCTTTCTGCATGTAAAAATTGAAGTAAGACAGCAGAGTGTTTCATTAAACACTATAGCTCCGTATTTCCTTTAAGAAATTTGGATTTAAATGTGACTTCAAGTGACACTTGGGATAATTGGTTACGTAATGATTGTTGAAATTATGGAACACTTGAATCTAATTGACCAATTTTTGGGATCACACTTCACGACACAGATTCGATTTGATATCCTCACCCTGATCCTAGGTCTGATCTGTAGTTAGAGATGATGATGTGGAATGTCTGGGAGAATCTTAGTATATCTTGCACTAAACCTGAAGCTTCGTGTACTGTACAACCAATTGCAGTTATACTAATTATCAGGTTTCGCAGCTTTGTGGTTGTGTGCCAAGGATCCATGGAAGCAGTTGAGTAACATGAGACGGAAAGGAGTTGTTGAAAGTCACCAGACTTGGGAACCCTCTTAGGTTGAAAAGAAAAAAGGCTAAAACTGATGAAATAAATTTTCTGTCCAGTGTTTAGTGGAAAAATCTACAGGTGACATGAAAGGATCTGTAGTAGCCCTTTCCTCAGAAAACCTCTGCCCAGGACCAAAAACGATTTTGTCACCTGAAAACTATAAATGATGCTCATTTGTACCATGAAACCCTTTGATGTGAGAACCCAAAGAGGAAAGACGATTTGTTGAGAGGAGAAAAGGAAATTGGGAATTTGCAGCTTACCGGTAAATTAGGATTACAGCTAATTTAGCCAAAAGAAAAACTATTGCAAAGAAGTGCACTGACCAGGTCCCGAACCAGCTTAGAAGGGCAGAGAAGTGAGGAATGGTTTGGTAAGATAAAATGGGTAATAAGATGATTCTAAGGGCTTAGTTGGTAACCATCCTGTGTTTCTATTTTTCTGTTCTTTTGTTCTCCGGAACAGAAAAAGAACAAAATTCTGTTTGGTAAATCAGCCAATTATTATATTCCTGGAATAGAAAAGAGGCCAGGGAATAAATTTGGAACAGAAACCTACTTCTTTGTTCTTGGGAACAGAAATGGACAAACTATTACTGAACAGAATTGTTCTCAAGAACATAAAGGTTACCAAACGCACCCTAAATGATAAGGTTAGTCCTTGCGATTTTCAATCTAGTATGAACCCATTCGTGAACTATTCTATCAGATCTGAGGGAAGTACTCTCATATCAATATCAATAATTCATTATAGTTTGTTTGATCCTATCATGAGGTCACAACTAATGGTAGGGTTGGGTTGCTTGTTGAGCTCAGATGATTTTCATGGCATCTTGCTTGACATTTACTTAGAAGTGAAAATTAGCAGTCAACTTTGCAGCAGGAAATAATGGGATTGCCTGAATTTACTTCTTGTTGGTGGTTATCTCTTGTTTTTCTGAGTTTTGAGTAAATGGCTGGCACTCTGCACAAGGCAATAGTGCAGTTTTCTCACCTGACTTCCACCTTGAATTCATGATCTGCGGCTTGTGTATTTGTCTAGAACTATATCATTTTTTGCGGAGATAGCTTACTTGCCTTATATTTGGCCTCTGTCTAATTGATGCTTTGCATATTATTAGTTGGAAAACAGATTGATCGCTAGTTGCCTGATGTGTCTGCAATGTCCCTTTCCCCTTCTGAAAATGATGGCTTTCCAAGTAGCTTAGCAGTAAAAGGCTCCCTCTGAAATTCATGGACTTGATCCATATGCGCTCTCAGAATTTCACTGAACTCGGCTGCTTCTGGTGATGATGTTAGAGTGGCTCAAAGTGTTTTGTTGGAACCACATCAGAAAGCTTAAACACATTGGAAAATAAAGATACTTTCTTGAGGATACTCTTTCTTGAGGGCTCTGTTTGTATATCGACCATTAGGCTAGAACCCTCATTGTCTGATATAAGCATGGGCAACCCTATAAGTTATGCTACCACAGAGACTATCGTATCATGTAATTTCATAATTTGGCAAGTAGTGTAATGCTAAAATGGCAAAGGGTTCCATTATTCATACGCTTGTGTTGGTGAGCTACCAGACTATCTGTGCTTACAGTATTGCTCCTGAAACTTATTAATTAGCTTTACTTTTGCAGATGGGTAATTGACCCTCCTTTGGAGATCACTGTCCCAGCAAAACGCACACCATGGCCCGATGCTCCTCCAGAGCTTCCATCCACTGAAAAAGTGATGAACATCCAAGATAACCAAGCGGTGAAGCGTCCAACAAAAACTCGATCATCCAGATCAAAGCGAAGTTCTCGGGGTAAGAGGAAGCGTGAGGCAAGAATAACAGAGACAGAGATCCGAGGAAAGCATACCGATTAAAATTGAACCATGCTATGAAGGAGGAGTTCAATATATAAAACATCAACAAATCCAATCATCGCATGTAAAATGTTTGATCATTCCTGGGTGCACACAGAGAAGCATCCCGTAAACGCATTTCGAGCAGAGTCCATAAAGGGTGCATATTTTTTCATTATTTTTGTTTTTGGTTTCTCTTTTGGGTGAATCGATATTTGGTTTTAGGTGTAATCTGCCGTATTGCCCACAGCCTGGGAAATACTTCGCCTGACCTGAAGCATCAAATGCTATATACATGGGCTCTAGAGATAGAAGTATACAGTCCTTTTACTCGGTCAAATTTCATAGAAACGATAGTTTTGTAATAAGTTTTCTGCAAGATTGTTCTTTCTGATGTCCGAAAGGCTACATGAGACTTAAAGAATGCTGAAACACGTTTCATCCTCAATCGGAAATTTACTGTTCAGACTTACCTCGAGCTCCAGAAACATTCGGTACAGGCGAAAGTTTGGTATTGACAATGCATGAAGAACTTGAAGAGCTTTGAAGTTATTGCATAAGCATAAGGAACCAAACGTTAAAGAAATAAATGACGATAACCCAAATTCCACGATAAGCCAAAAGGCTCGGATAGGTCACTTTCGGAATCTCTCTCTCTCTCTCTCTCTCCTTCTCGCGTTGGGTCTGTCTCTGCATGTGCGTGAACCCTCATTGTCTGATAGAACTTGACAGTTGACGAGTGACGAAGAGAAGTGGAATGTGGTTCTGCAGATTGGTAGGAGAAATCTTATCTCCTTCAAAGACTTAAAATATTCAAGTGGCTTATTATGCTCCAGCACCGATGAACTGTAGCAAGTCTTGTCCGGATGCTCAAGAATCCCTGCCCCTTCCTCTTTCTCCCTCTCTTATATTCTTCCCAGAACGTCACGGCTCCAGAGCAATCGAAACTGACGGTTTCTGCGCAAAACGACGGCCCCAAAGAGAGGCACTTTTATTGGGCTGTCGCTGTTCTCCAGTGGTGTGGCCGTTCTTGTGGATGCAGAGATAATGGCTGTGCCGCCTACGCAGGTTGCTCGGATTGCTTCCGTGGGACATGACCGCTGACCAGGTCGTGGCTGTTGGACCGTTAGTTGCCATCTAACTTTCTCGTTCTCGTCCACATATGTAAAATAAGGAGAAGAAAGAAAGAAAGAAAAGAAGAAAATCAAAAAGGAATCGTGATGTCCACTCCTTTGTTTTCATTCAAACCCATGAGCTGTTCAAAGTGATAATCATATGGAATTCTAATCATTGAATAAGGAAATTTCTCTCGGACCGGTGTCCATAAATCGTGACTCATACGTTTGGATAATCACCGAAGAAACGACCCTTCCAGACATATTAAGAATTGATCCATAAAGTGTCGACCGTGTATGTAGAACATATCTGTATGTGTCAATGACATGAATGGCTAGATTAACTGACCAATCTAGCATCTCATCCATGTGTTTGTACCTAAAATTTGCTTGAATTGGAACGTAAAAAATGTATTTTAGTTCGATATGACGTACTTGCGCACTCATACTCTACCGCGATTAACGGTGCATGTGAACTAGACTTACGTGTTAAGTGCATCCAAGGTAAGGGGAGAGGGGCTTGTTAGATGGAGGAAAGTCAGTTTCTTGTGATGCCCTTCGATCCGAAGAAAATAAGTGATTGGGTCGGCTTGCCGACCGCCTAAGGTGGGCCAATAGCTCTGTATTCCTGTCCTGACCAACTCACCCAATAAAAAAAAAACAAAAGTAGCAAAACAGAAAAAAAAAAAAAATCATCAAAATCAAACAATTTCCCAAGAATCCTCGCAGTCTCATCAGTCATTTCTAGCCGCCGTAATAATTAAATCTTCCCAACGATATACAATAAAATATAGAATTAACAAAAAGTGTGCTAGCAAGTGCTTCCACATATTTATTAAATATTTTAAATATAGGCAAAAGGGTAAATCTCCCAGAACAATAATAAACAATTTACATTTGAAATTTTAATTGTGCATTTCACGATGAACATTAGCGCAACTAGATCTAAATTCTATGTTATTTTATTAATTTTACTAGATCTAAATTCTGGGAATTCTCACAAAATTCACTTGTTTCTAGGAACTCCTTTAATATAAATTTGGTTTATTCATAGAAGACTGTAAGTGCCCAAAAATGCGTCTATATACAATAATGTATGGAGGAGCTTGCACGATCCGAATCAGAGAGGATGGGCAACCAATAAATAGATTTTTGATGATTTTCTTTATTAATTAGTGATTTTAATGATTTTGTCCATTGTGAGGAAAAGCTCATATTCTTACTCTGCTGCGGCCTAGAAATTAGAACTTTAATAATGCGAGGGACACATTATGGGCCACAGAAAAAATCTACGAAAAAAAATGCATAATATATTTTTTGGGACTATATATAAATTAAAGGCTGATTTTTTATTTCTTGTTTGGCAGAAGATCCACACCGCCATCCGCTGCCGAAATAACAGAATCCTAGAAAAGTGAGACAAGTTTAATATGCGTATTTGAATACGTTATCCGAAGAAATGAAAATATGTATATATATAATATATTTAGGTAGGTAACTATTCTTTGATCATTAGTCGTTGTACATCTAATTTTCTCTAGCTAGAAAATTCACCATCTTTCGTAGCAGACTCGTCATTTGGAAAATGGTACAGCTTCCGGGTGATAAATTGGACCACATGGACCATAACCTAGTATCAATAGGAAAGGGTGTTTTACTTGTCAAATTATGTTCACCTTCCTCAATAGCATAAACATACGACTTTTTGCTCTACAACTCGACGATTGCTATATCTATACCACCATATCATAGGTCGCTAGATCAATATGCCACAAATGACAAGATAATAGGAAACCTAACCTTACGACCCTTCAAATCAAAGAGGAAAAAGTCTACAAATTTTGGTCAAACAAGATAACCTTGGGTAGTTCATACTAACTCCTTACAAAACAATGATCATATTATCTTATTTGCATCTTGATGCCAAGGAGGTAAATCTTATATACAAATAATCCACAGAGGCAATTTCTAAGTTGAATTTATTCATTAAATAATAGTTCCACAACATGAGGGTATGGGTGCCCCTACTTCCTATGATGAGGAAGCAATCTTTGCATTGGGTCATCACCCTATAAAGTAAATATTAGTACCTCCAACTTTCATTAATTTGGTAAATTCTCCAAGGAGATACTATTAGCTTCTAAATTTGGCTTCAAATACAAATTGGATAAGATGTTACGCCTTTAAGCATGATTTCTAGATATTTGAGAGACAATAAATGAAATCGGTTGGATTTTGACTTTTGTTGAGGGCTACATTTTCTTTATCCTCGGTCTCCAACCAAATTTCTAATTAACGAGTTACAAATATAAATATTACTCTCAAGTAAATAGTTTATTAATATCGAATGTGGGATATTTTTTACTGTGAAATAATAATCAGCGAATTGATTGGGACAAAAATTCTTCATGTGGAGGTACGCCATGAGAAAAATTATGGCAAAAATTTAATAAAACACCGGAAAATTGTTTTTTTTTTTAACCCAGGGAACCCCGCACGGCCGGCAGCCGGAAGTAAACCACTGGGGGCAACACGTGCTAGCCACCACACACGTGGCACCGGGCAAGTCACCACATCGCTTCAGCCTCCCTGCTTCGGGGCCCGGAAAATTGTTTTTTGCAATAACAAAAAGTGCAAAACAAAAAAGGGGCAATGTGGTCACCGCTCCAGCACATAAAAAACGAGGACCCTAGCTTTAGTGTGGTGTGACCTTTCCCCCACCTACTCGCGCGATGATCGTGAGGTCTATCTAACCCCCGTGGCAGAAGAGCAGCCATGGTTGCTCTCCATAGAGTCTACATCATCGGCTCCCATGTCATCGAGATTGATAAAAACGAGGAAATGACCCGATTGCATAAATTAAAATAAATCCGCATGAGAAATATTCATATATTCAGTGAATTTGCTTAAGAAATATTCAGATATTCAACGAATTTGCTTAAATCATATTATTTTTTGGTAATTCGGCCGTCCAAAGAGGGGAAAAGTCGCGCGTCTGAGGTGACGTTCGAAGCTACCGTTTTGTAGTCGAGTAAAACCAAACATTCGAGTGTGATAATGCACAGGGAACGAGGAAAGCCCATGCCCGCCCGCGGCTACGAACATGGTCGGCTCATCCCTATTGGCTCTCCCAAGTTATTTGCTCCTTTGCTCCTTCGCCGCTGGCGCTGTCAGTCGCAGTCTCATTTATGTTGCAGAAGAAAGAAAGAAAAATCGAAATTCGCAGACTTAAATATATATATTTATTTATTTATTTATGAAAAATATTGAAAAGTACCTTCGAGATGAAGCTGGTTTGGTAATATTATAGTCTGGAAATATCTATATATTTTTGCTTGGCGTGGTAATCAAATTTTTGAATTTTGGAAATGTCTCGATCATTGTTCTTCTTACTTTCTTTCTTTTTTACTAGACGCCTATGAGGTCCATTTGGAGTTATCGATGAGACCCGTGTATAGTTCTTCCTTAGGCTAAACCATTTTGTTAGTACTTTTACTGTTGAGCTTTTCCTTAGTGGCTAATTAAGCAATAGTTAGTGCTTCGTGGTTAAGCTTTTCTTTAGGAACAAACGCGCAATCATAAACTTATCACACAGGAACCAATTGATTCCTAAACCCGAGGGAACATACAATCAAGTCTCTTGGTTATATCCGTCCAATTTACTTGATATGGCAATTCAGTCATTGGTGATTGTTTTAAGCATAAGGGTGACAAAATTGATGTGGACAAAACTTAACGAAACAAGGTTGTATTTCTTCCGATTCTTTTTCTCTCTTTTTTCTCTTCTTCTTTACAATAACGGACTCAATGCTCCTCTTGAATCTTGACCTAAATCGGCATTGACCCAAAGCAAAATAATCTCTTGTATCATTTGAAGCAATTAGCCAATGAAAAATGTTTATATTATCAAAAAGAAAATTATGATTGAAGATTTTCATTGGCAATAAAAATATTTTTTGTTCATTTATTTTTATAAGTGATACAAGCTATCGCTTTTAAGAAAATATTTTTCAACTCATTCATTTCTTGACAAACAAACAGAGCTAAAGTCATCCAGGTCTTCTTCATCAAACCTTGTCTGCAAATGAGTGATATGAGTATTTGGGATACTTAAGATGAGCTTTGGGGAATATAATGATGAATAGTATGGGGTTATTTGGGTTCCATAATTATTAAGCGTTGAGCTCAAATATGAACTAAATTTGGGCTAAAAATTAAGTTTGCATATTTGGAGAAAATTGTCTAATTAATTAAAAATCAGTTAAATAGACGTTAATTTAGTAATAAACTTTTTAAATTTTGTCAATTTAATCATAAACCTTTATTTGAAATTCTACCAAAGTATTTCGAAACAATTTTTGTGGAAAATTACTGACATGGTAGTGTGTCGTGTGAGATAATCGATGATGACTAGACCGCCACATTAGCGATTTTCTAATGAAAATTGACCGAAATGACTAAATTAAAATTTTGTACAAAGATTTTGGACTAAATTGGCAAAATTAAAAAATTTAGGACTGAATTAGCATTTTTATAATATATTTAAAATTGATTGAGTAACTTTTCCACAAATTTGGGTGGAGATGAATTCTATTAGCGAAAGTGTGCTCCCTTAACTCGATTTAATTGCACCCCTAAGTAAAGTGTGCTTTTTCAGATATGATTCCATCTATATAAAGTTATCACTAAAACAAAATCGTTAGTAAATGTACCCGGTCTAAGACTTTGTTATGCACCGACACATTGATCCAAAAGTCATAAAGTTAGGTAAAAGTGGGAATACAAATATATACTCATTAAAAATCTATCTGAAAATTTCATTTTTAGCAAAACTTTCTCTGAGGCAGAGCCGTGGCAAAGTTGGGGTAGCAAGTCAATAAAGAATGGTAAAAGTTAGTGCAAGCAATGTCTCGTGGGCTCGCCGTCTTGGATTTGTTTCTTTAGAATATGTTTGGTGTGATATTTACTCTTTTTTCTTTTTCTTTTTTTTTTCCTTTTTTTTTAATCAACATTTGAAATTGAACTGTATTGGTATCTAACACTTAAGATCTTTCAGCAATGGATAATACCTTTAGTAATTATTTTTCTAATTTTCTAAAACTTATAATTTTTCTTTTGATTTCATAATTTTGGAAGGAAAATACAATCGTGCGAGTAATTTTTAAATTGAAACAAAAGGATTTGGTTTATTGATAGATAAATTCGAAATCAAATTATGAATTTTGGTTCCGTTCGTTGCAATTTGGGTTCTACGAACCTTGATGAGGTCAAATTTATAGTCTCGATCAATTAACGCCTACAAATTCTCGAAATAATACGACTAGTTAAATAGACAGTAATAGAATAATTCCGTCAGAAAAATATTAGGAAAATAAATTATTATGCTCCACTTGATTAAAAAAAATTATCGTCGTGCGAGAGAAAACCCCAGCTCCCACAACTAAACATTCTCCATAGAAAATCCTCGAGCGAGCACATGAAATGAGATCTATGCTTTAGCGACTTGAAGATCGATAGAGATTTTTTTTTCTGATATCACGAAATTCTAGAAATCTTTTTTCCATTTATTTACGTAATAGATTTGTGAAAATTTCTATGTGAATGGTGTTTCCAACACGTTTCCAACGCAATCCGCTAGCCCGACCCGATCCTTACGAAAGTACTCCTCAACTCGGGAGGAATCGTGAAGTTGATGCATTCTCGGTTGACTATTGAGATTTCTTAAAAGGATTGAATGCCCATAAACCATCATGTGAAAACTTGTTGACTTAAGATCTAATAAAGACTTTTAGACTCGACTATACTTTCGTGAGATTCATTTTTAAGTTTAATGTAGGACGGAAAATATAAGCGTTTACTCAAGTTAATGCTATTCCTTATCAAGCTAATGCATGAAATTACGATTAGTCTTTCTATTCAATTTTCATAAGAAATTACTAACATGATGATGTATCACATAAATAGTTGATGATGACTAGATCTTCACATCAAAAATTTCTAACAAAAGTAATTGGAATGACCACATTGGAATTTCACACAAATATTTATAATTAAATTGATAAAATTTAAAAAAAAATCATGATTGAATTGATTTCTATATAATAAATTTATAATTAATTGAGTAGTTGGCAATAATGTACATGATGGACACGCCGAATGAGTTGAAGGGACACATTTTCCTACGAAACAAAACCACGTTTTGAGTAGGGCTTAGCTCTTTCTTTTCGGATAACAGAGAGAAAAAAGTTTATCCTCAAATTGAATTCAATAATTGGATGTCTAGGATCTCAAAATATCTATCTGGAGCGATTTCGTGGAGCTCAAGAAAAGTAGTACGTTTTTTACTAGAAAGTAAGCGGTTGATCACTTAAAGTAAATAAAATAAGGAAATTAATCGAATATCGAATTTACATGATTTGGACGATGTGTTTTCTTCATTGAAAGAATAATATGCTACAAATTAAGCAATATTAAGGAAATTACAACCATTCAAATCAGTAAAGTACTTTGGTGTTTCCTCAATCTCATGTATACCAAACAACTCATATTGTATTTTAGTCTCGAAATTCTTGCGAAAGAATTCATTAATCTCATAAAAAAATCCACAAATCTTAATGCAAGATTATCGTTGTCGAAACTCTCTTGGAATTCCTTTGGAATATCCACGATGGACTCTACACATTTACGCCACAACAAGCATTGGGGCGCTTATTGAAACCGTGTTTGAAGACCAAACAAAGAATCCGAGTTTTTGAAGGAAAACTATTTTAAAAAAATTATTTTTCAACTTTTCAGAATTTAATGATGGAAAACTAAAAAACAACAAGTTTAAATTGAGGGAAAATATCATCCTTTTTATTAAAAAGAAAATTGATTTTCTTCAATCACTAAATAAATGAAAACTAACCATTTTCCTTAAAAATGATTTCCACATGAAATTTTTTCCTTTATTATGAAGTTTTTAGTGAAATAAACACACCCATAGACAATATTGATCTTCATATACTAATCAAGAAATCCTTTTTCTCTTAACTCCAACATGGAGATGAACTTCAATTTTTTGCATCCTAATTTGATTCGACTTACGGAAGCCGAGTCCAATTTGAACTTTCCACATTATTGGAATATTTAGGTTCTCCAACCATAGGAAAAATTGTTTAAAAAGTCCCAAATTTATTGCAATTTTGTCAATTCAGTTATAAACTTTTTTAAGTTTTGCTAATTGACTCAATCTAGTCAATTTTGGTTGACAATCTAGTCTCAATTTTGGCCAGAAATATGTGGACAAATTTTAATATTTAAAAATAATTCCTTGATTTTTATTTATTTTTCTTTTTTGGTTCAAAGTGTCAACAGGGCCACTTGTCTCTGGGAGAGGGTCACGACCCTTGCCCAATGCTAGCCCTCAGTTAGTGGAGGTCGTTGACCCTCGGCTAGTGGTTGGTGGCCTTGCTAGCCTTTAAACCAAAAAAAAGGGCAGAAAAGAAAGAAAAAGAATTAAAATTGATCAGTTCATCCATACCAATAATTTCCAAGTAAAATTGATCGGATGGACTTAATTATCAAATTATGAAAAAAAATTTATGACTCAATTGGTAAAATTGAAAGATTTATGATATAATATGCTTAGACTTTTTGGATATTTTTCCCTCTAACTATATAGATCGGATGTTAGATAATTTCGTAAAGGTAGATTTTTTTTCAATGCTCGACTATGTTTCTTGTGCAATCAATTTCTATAAAGTTCTCAACACCTGCAGTCAAATTAATTGATCATTGTCATTACGAAAAATGTCCAAGTTGCACGACATGTCAAAATAGACTTCTCAAGCTAACGTGGTTTACCCACAAAAAAGACTCTCTCTCTCTCTCGACGCAACACTATCACGACTGTCATGTGCAATTGGCACCACATAAGCATCACCGGCAAGTTTATTCATTAGATCAGTAATGCTATATTCGTAAATCGATAGCATTAGCAACTCCTTGTTGAAGGGTATGACTGATTGGACAAATTACTAAAGTTAGAAGATTTAATTGCTCGGGAAAGTAAAATACAATTAGAATTAATATCACGAAAAACTCCAAACTAGTGCGTTTATAACAAATTTATCATAAATTAGTTATTACGTCACTAAAAGTAAAAAACCGGTACACTTGTCAAAAATCCTACATCAGTACATTTCACAAATTTGCCTTAGACTATTAATTTATTGTAATGTTTTATCTAGCTTAACAATTGGTTCAGAGTAAATTTGTTACGTGAGTATAGATTTTTTTATGTATTAACCCTTCCAATCCTAACCATGTACTAACAAAAAATCTAAAAAAACTAAAAACGCCTGTTCCATCGAATTCTTAAAATCAGATTTCCTACAACAATAAAAACAAAAACGCTTTTTGCGGTATTTCCGAAAGCTCCTAATCCTGCCGAGATTCACGTCTAGTTGCATCGGGACCAACCAAAGGAGAAAAGGGAAGATTCAAATCCAAGCAACTTCTCGTTAATTACCGCGGTCAAAGCAAACCGGATTGGCCTCGCTTTTTTCTAGTGACCAAGCACGACCCACGAACCCCTCCGTTTTCCCCGCTCGCGGCACGTACCGGCGCACCCGGTCACCGGTCATCCCCCAACTTGCACGAAAAACATAATTAAAAAATAAAATAAAAAATATTTTCATTTTTTATTTTATTTTTTCCTCCCTTTATTTTTCTTTTTCTCTCTGATTTATTGAAATTAACCCAAATATTAAATAAATCCCATGAATTTGCCTTTATAAACTCCCCCTCCACCCCACCTTCTCCGCACACTCTCCTCCTCCTCCTCCTCCTCCTCCTCCTTCTGCCACCAATCTTCCTCCTTCATTGTCCTCGTCCATCCATGGCGATCCCGGCCACCGCCGCCGCGGCCCTCCTCCTCTTCTGCGTTCTCGCCGCCGTCGCTACCGCGGCCGCCGCGAGGACCGACGAGGAGGTCATGGGCATGTACGAGCTCTGGCTCGCCAAGCACGGCAAGGCCTACAACGGCCTCGGCGAGCGGGAGCGGCGGTTCGAGATCTTCCGCGACAACCTCCGGTTCGTCGACGAGCACAACGCCCTCAACCGGTCGTACACCCTCGGGATGAACCGGTTCGCCGACCTCACCAACGAGGAGTACCGGCGCGTCTACCTCGGCACCCGGAGCGACCCCATCCGCCGGGTGGCGAAGGCGGGGCGCGCGAGCGACCGCTACGCCTCCCGCCCCGGCGACGACGGCATGCTGCCGGCCGCCGTCGACTGGAGGACCAAGGGCGCCGTTAACAAGGTCAAGGACCAGGGAGCTTGCGGTAATTTCACATCTTGACCTCTCTTAGCTTTTTCCCCCCCTTACTTTTTCACTTTGCCTGCGCGGATCATGTTCGTTTCTTGGAGACGAAGTTTCCCATTTATAGTCTTTAGCCTCTCTTTATTAATTTTAACTATAATCTATTAACTTGTTGCTGAATCTTTTTACGCATGAACTGAATATCGGAGGAGTGGGTTGATTGTATATATATTTGTATGGATCGATACGAATCCTATCGATATGATGACTTTTTGAAAATTGAAATCCTACCCTTATCTCTTTGAGGTAGTTCAGTTGTGTTGGCTAGAGATTTTGAACCTGATTTGGTTGGTAATCTTGTTTGTTTTGCGCTGCAACAAGAAAAAAGTTCATATTTTTTTTTTGGGTACCACTGCCCTTGGCAGATGCTGTTGATCTAAGGAGGGGCTAGGATGTTCTGGTGATTTGATGAATTTATTACTGTGTGGAAGATGCATATTTGGTAGGTTTGGGTGGATAGCATGTGACGTTGATTGATTGAAGGGTAGTTTTGACCGTTTGCCTGTGAAAAGAATGGTAGTTTTGGTTTGGCTTGGACTTGTTGGCTGAGACAAAAGAGAGTTGAATTAGTGCCCACCTTTTCTTATTGGGGAAGATATCCTCTCACCTCACCCAACCATAAAATTTATTTCATATATATTATAAAAATATTATAATATAAGCAGATATTTAATGTTAAGTCTAACATCACATTTTAGCCAAAAAGTAAAAAAGGGGGAAAGAGAAAAGTCTCGACATCACATGGATAGACTAAAACCAGTGAATTATACAGTTGTCCTCCTACATCACTTTGGGTTTACTCAATCAAATTAGGCTTATGTAATCATCGTCAGTTGAGGGTTTGACAAATGAATTCAGATGCATGAACAACGTTTTGGCATTAAATCAACACGTTTCTGCTACAGATTACCCGTTTGCTGTATTGATCTGCCTCTGCAGTAATCACAAATTTAGCTCATCAAGCTGAAAACCTGATTTGTTTTCCTCCCTCATCTTTAACAGGAAGCTGCTGGGCCTTCTCTACCATCGCCGCCGTGGAAGGAATCAACCAGATCGTCACTGGCGAGTTCATATCCCTCTCCGAGCAAGAGCTTGTGGATTGTGACCGGTCCTATGATGCCGGTTGCAATGGTGGGCTCATGGACTATGCCTTCCAGTTCATCATTGACAACGGTGGCATCGACACTGATGAGGACTACCCTTACGTGGGAGTCGATGGAACCTGTGATGCGTCTGGGGTCAGTACTTCCTAGTCCTTCGCAATTCACATCAGTTGTCGAAGTCGACATCATTCTAGTTTGGGAACTGTGTTTTGGAGGGGATTGAATTTTATTTTTTCTGATTGCTGGCTTTCGAATGAAAATTGCAGGTTAACTCAAAGGTGGTGAGCATTGATGCGTACGAGGATGTCCCGGCCTTTGACGAGAGAGCCTTGAAGAAGGCTGTGGCTCATCAACCCGTGAGTGTTGCCATTGAAGCTGGAGGCATGGATTTCCAACTTTATGAATCCGTGAGTGACTTTTAAGACTTTGTAATCTTTTTCAATCAGTGGCTGCAATGAAATGTAGTTTCTATCAGAACCAGATTCCATGATGGATATGAAATTGGAACCGTAATACAGAGAATTTTCGAGGCACTGTATAATGCCTTGTTATAACTAAACCTAAACCCTGCCGAATCTGCAGGGCGTGTTCACCGGCGAATGTGGAACTGCATTGGACCACGGTGTGATCGCGGTTGGATACGGGAGGCAACATGGGGCCGACTACTGGCTTGTAAGGAACTCATGGGGCGCCTTTTGGGGCGAGAGCGGATACATCAAGATGGAGAGGAACTTGGCCAACAACTACTATGGCAAGTGCGGTATCGCAATGGAGGCTTCTTACCCTGTCAAGACCACCCAGAACCCTCCCAGTAAATATTCTTCAATGGGAAGCAGCGGTGGCATCGAGCTTGTCAGCAGTTCTTGAAGCCCGGAATAGAGGAAAACTTACCGAAGGGTGCAAGATTGATTGTCTTTGAGTTCGGGGATCACTCTGGGTTCACATAATTGTGTTACATTCCTTCCCGGGGGTCGGTTTATGGAAGGGGGAAAGGAATATGGATGCACATCGGGCGGTTTTCTTATGATTCTACTGTAAATAGCTGCTTTCATTTCATCGACATTTGAATTCCGAAGAATTGCACCATAAGAAGTAATAGTTATTGTAACTCGAATTGCCTAGTTCAAGTCTTCAATTGAAACTCCTCTGATCCTATGGGCACGCTCAACTTTGTCCACTCCCTTTGTCTCTCGGCATGAATTCACCTCCCCTGATCCTATGGGCACGCTGATCCAAAGACAGGAATGGTGTTGGTAATTACAGGTTCCTGATGAGTTCTCTCTGATTCATCAGAAACCCGACCTCGTTGGTTTGGTGAATAGCAGTCTTAACTCAAATGCTACCATGACGAACTTAGACTGGCCAATTTTGCAAGGGTTTGATGACAAGTGGCTAGCAAAGCACCCCTTTGCTGGCCTTGTTTTTGGGTGGAATGGTCTCATTTGTGAGCGATGCTGCAATGAGAATGAAGCCATTGAGGCAGGCCACAGACAAAAAGCGGCCAGGGCGACCGGTGATGTTCAAATGACATTAGCAGGGCTTTGAAGGAAATGATGATATGCAGGTATAGATAGTGATCAAATCATGGTCGTGGCGACACTGGTGCGATGGTCGCTGCAACAATAATCTCAATAAATTTAATCTTCGTGTCATAATATGATATCAAATTTAGATACAATCATCTAA
Source organism: Eucalyptus pauciflora (assembly GCA_007663325.1). NCBI lineage: Eukaryota > Viridiplantae > Streptophyta > Magnoliopsida > Myrtales > Myrtaceae > Eucalyptus > Eucalyptus pauciflora. The sequence goes on from VMYD01000281.1 coordinate 1,516,511, forward strand.
TTATCTCATCTTTCTTTCGAGCCTGTACATAAGTTTAGTTCTCATATCCTCCAACAAGTGAATCTTCACACAACAAAAAAATTGAGATTTGCAGGGTCATTAATTGGCTCACATCCGTTGGTCCCTGCACTTGTGTCTCTAAATTGTTAAAAAAGACAAAATTTTTTTTCAAAAGTTGAGACACCATATGTGAATATTCCCCCAATGAATGATTTTTTTATTTGTTTCCGCACGAGAAAGTTGAGTTGAGACTCTTGAGAGGGTTAAATTTCGGGTATTTTACTCTCGGTAGGGTTATAACCTGAATCTACCCCAACCCTAATAATACTTGCACCTTTAACTTACAACCTGAAGAAGACTAAGGTTCGAACCAAAATACCCAAAAATTTCAGTTGGTCCAAGCCGGGCTGAACTTTTTTGACACCCCACTGAATCAATAAGCAAAATTTTTCTTTATATGGTCCGTTGTTTCTAACCGTGTTTTGGTTTAACCAATAAAAAGTTCATGATAATCAAAATAATTTGTCATAACGTTTGTTATTTAGACCATACATTTGTTATCTATACGTAGGGTATTGAATTCTAGAAGTTATTTAGTGAAAGAACTTTTGTTTTTTTAGTGAAAAATTGAACTTTCCTATTATTTTATATTTTGTCATGTGGTCCAATATGAATTTTATAAAAGTCCCCAAACTTTAGGAGTACTACGCTTTTGCACTAAACTGTCAATCGTTATGCATTACGCCTTTGAACTTCAATTTAACTGCCATTAACACTAGGTTATATTTTTTATTAGCGTGTGCAATGGAAAAAGAGAAATTTCTCTTTTATCCTTGATTTCCATGAAAATGGACCCAAAAAAAAAAAAAGATGGAGAAAAATTAATAAATAAAAATATATGTATCAGAAAACACACATCTCACTAAACATAATCAGTTGATATTTGATGAATGAACTAATAGAACTACTAAGCTGTTTTAAGTAAAAGAAATGCAGTTAATTAACATGGGAAAAGAGGTTTTAATACTAAAATACCATAGTATGAAATTTGGATACTTGCTTTAAATAGTTAATTAATACAGAAACGAAGTACTCAATAAGAATATTTAAAATTATCACATTGGATTTCAGTTTATTATTTCCTTTTATGAGTGAGGACATAAATTCTTTTTGTTATTCTTTTTCATGTATTTCTATCAACAATTTTTCTTAAATTAAATCAACCCTTTAAATATACATGATGAGTTAACAATTTTTGTCCAATGAATTTCTTTTATTACTACTACTACTACTACTAGTAGGGCTTTTCCCTCTTTATTTAATTTGTGTTCATTCTTTTTCTATGAATATCTTGCTTAGTTTTATTAAAGTGGCAATAATTACTAGATTTTAACAATTTTCTATTTATTTTTCCTATTAGTTGTACTTCAGTTAACTCAGTTTTCTCTCATTTTCTATATTTTTTAATTTTCTCACAAAGGGTTAAAAAGAGATTTACATCAAAAAATTAAATGAAAATATACTTTTAACTCTTAAAAGTCATGGGTATTTTATACGTTAATAGAAAAAAAATAATGGAGAGCTAACAATTGTAACAAATGAAAGTTCAGGGATATTATATAATAATTGAAAGTTTGAGAACAGATGGCTATTATCCCCAAAGTCCATGAGGTATTTTGTAATTTGTCCTAAACTTTAATTAACTTCTATCATAACATTTTTTGCAATCTAGACAATAATATAGGCCCCATAGGTTATTTAGTGAAAGAAATTTTGATTTTTAGTGAAAAATCGAAGTCCCTTGTTAATTTCTATTTTGACATGTGCATTCCAATGCATTTTTCACTTGACTTGTTGTCTCACTTCCTTGGGCCCCTGCTTTACCTCCAAAAGACTCTTCCAGACATGGAAATTGGAAGGTGTTACTCGCACGCTCCGCCTTTCCGCTTCGTCTTTGAATCTCTCCCCTCTTTCACTTCATCACGCCCTCGAGTTTCTTTTTCTGATGATTTTTTTTTCTTTTCTTTTCTGGGCGTTTTCGTGAGGAAAGCTTTTGCCCTCTGGATGCAGAAATCTGGTCGGTCTTCCGAAGTTTCTCGTGTTCAACCTCTAAACAAAAAAAAAATATTGGGTGGTTCAGGAGCCCATGTCAGCGTGGTCTCCAACCACTCACGCGGTGCCATGTGGAAGCGTGGCCCCTTGTCGTCTTCTGCATTTTTCCTTTCTTTCTCCTCTCCCTAGCCTTCTTCCTATCCTCTCTTAGCCTGCGCACATCCACTCTCCTCCTAGCCTGCACATTCTCTCTCATTTGTAGACCCTTTTCTTTCTTCACGCCTCTCCTCTCCCTTCCTTCCGTAAATTCAAAATTTCAGGTTTCCTTGTCTTGGCTTGCTCGCTCTCTTCGACGCTCGTGCTATATTTGAGTCGACGTTGCTGGCCAGGCTCTTGCTCCCGTTGACGTTCGCCGCAAGCTCGCTTGACTTCACCTCCATCTTCACTGTCACTCTCGGCCTCTCCCTCACTCCCGCTCTCCCTCCTTCGATCTTCCCCCGCCCCGTGCTACTGTTCCGTTCGCATTCCACCACTTGATCAACATAAAAGAAAAAGTTTCGCTTGTGTAACTCCACTTGTTGCAACCTATGTTGTATTTTGAGAGTGTTCACAAATCCTAGAGAGATGTTAAATCTAACATTTAGAATCGGAGAAATTTCACCAGCTTCACCTCACCAACCTCAAGACCGAGGCGGGTGAGGCTCAAGCTTGATAGATCTGACGAGGTAGAGCTCGTTCAAGACTAGCAAGGTGGAGCTCATAGATCATAGTGAGGCTCCACCTCCCTAGGTCCTAACGAGGTTGGCGTGTTATTTTCAAACAACATTAGTTGTTTAAATTTGTTTATAATGGACATCATACCTATTTTATTAGTTAATATCTCAAGTTTTTGAATCTATTTCTCAATAGCTTTGGGTGTAGTAAGTTTTTAAATCTCTATCTTGCCAAAAAAGTGTTCTAATCTTTTTTACTTGATGATACAAATGAGGGGATGAGACCTCTATATATACAAGTATTCTTTGGATTACAACCACAGATCTCTATTCAATTTAACAGTGAAGATTTTATTTTCCCCATTTGCCAACTATCCACATAAATTACAAGAACACTCTAGAATAATGTGCATTTTCCATATTTGCCCCTAAGAAAATTCTAGAATAGAACCCTAGCACTTAAAGGCTCGCGGGTCTTCTTGGATGATCCTTAGTCCATTGTGCCGGGAAGCCTCTGGGCCGTGAGACATGGCTTGATGAGGGAAATCTAAACATCAAATCTTAATGCTTTCCTTGCTCTGTAGATCTCTGATCTTTTGGTTGCTCAAAAAACCTATGAGTACTTGTGAATTGGGTATGGAGAGCGTACGTTGGTCTGGGTTCATGTCAACAATTGGACATTACACCTCTGAACTTCAATTTTGTAATCGCCATTAATACTTGTTATATTTTTTAAACTTTCAACCATTGCACTGTAATTGCCATTAATAAGTGGTTATATTTTTTATAAGCATTTGCAACGGAAAAAAGGAAATCTCCTTTTTACCCTTGATTTCCATGAAAATGAATAAAAAAAGAACAAAGAAGATAGAGAAAAATAAATAAATTAAAATATATGCATCCGAAAACACAAATCTCACTTAATATAACCAATTGTTATGTGATGAATTAACTAATGGAACTAGTAAGCTATTTTGAAGAAAAGAAATGCGGTTAAGTAATATGGGACAAGAGGTCTCAAAAAAAAAGAGAGAAGAAGATCAAAGTACGAAGTTTGGATACTCATTATGTGTTTTAAATGGTTAATTAATACAAAAATGACGTACCTAATAAAAAAGTTTTAAAATATCACATTGGGTTTCAATCAATCATTTCGTTTTATGGGTTGAGGACATAATTTCCTTTTATTATTTTTTTCATGTATTTTCGTCAATGAATTTTTCTTAAATTAAATCAACCCTTTAAGTATACATGATGGTCTCTCAGTCATCTGCTTAGAAGAAGCACGATTACCTACTTTATTTGCCGAACTAGCTGTTGCTCCTGCTGATGACAGCAAAAATGTACAGTTGGGCTGTGATGAGTTTTCACCCGATCAAGCGTTTCTCATTAGCACCTGGGGGAGAATAAATGTCGTCACTATCTCTAACGAGTTTACATTATACATTCTCGGGTTATTCAGAAAAGCTTGCGGGCTTTTGATTTTTCTGGGGGAGGGCAAGTTAAGTCTTCCTACAGGGTCCTCTCGGATCAATGTCCTTGGTTACACACTCACCACGCTAAGAGATAATTTGCGCATAGTATGGTGCATGAGGACCCATGGGAATGCACAAGATGCAAGAGGCGCACTTCTCTCCTCGGGTCTTTTGGATTTACTTCTGCATTTGCTCCATGAACTTAAGCCTCCCCCAATTATCAGAAAAGCCCTTAATCAGGGTCAGTACCAAGGCAGTGCAGATTCTAAACAATTGAAACAGTACCCTTACGAGGGGTTTCGCAGAGACATTATTGCAGTCATCGGCAACCGTTTGTACTGGGGGAGGAGCATGCAAGAGAACCATACCCACGATGAGAATCATAACACCAATTCGATGACAAATGAATATCATATTCAAACAGAAGACGACCCATAAATGAGGCCTTAATGAGTCAAGAACAGAAGCACATCTAATTTATTTAGTTCGAGCATTTCGTCAAACGAGTGATGCGCACTTCGATCAATGAACTTGTACGCATATGAAGCGATGATTCAATTTCAGATCATCACAATGCGCGTTCAAGACATTAAAAGAGCTTCAATCACAACCTATTTTCTCTTAAATTCGAATGAGAACCAAGTACTTCAAACTTCCCACCAGAGAACAGGGCAGAAAAGAGGAGTTTTGGTGCGAACGGTGGGAGCAGCGGAAATCGACGGCCACAAAGAAGAAATGGTCACCTCCCAAAATCATGCTCTGTTTCCGTGTACAAGTGTAATCAAAATCAAAGTACAATTTTTTGGTGAAAAATTCGGGGATTGACAACAAATTATTTTTTAGAATCAAATCGTCCGAGTAAAAGCACTCAACGGTCAACGGTCACAATGGCCACGCGCCTTTGTTCTTGCCCCCAAAATATTTCCTAATTTGAAACTCTTGTATCTCACTTGATGATCCACTCGGAATTCTCATCTTCTTCGAGTATTGCTCGCCGCTCGTTGAAATCCCACGCGCCTCTGTTCTTCCCCCTCTGTCTCGCCTCCCTCTCTGTCGTTCTCTCTCTATTTCTGTCTCTGTCTCTGTCTCTGTGAAAAGGCTGTGACCGAGAGAATCAGTGATAATGTTTTATTAGCTCTCGGCACCTCGCAAAATCAAAGTGCAATTTTTTGTTGAAAAAATTGGAGGCAGACAACAATTCGTGGCTAATTCGGAGATCGACAACAAATTATTTTTCAGAATCACTCGTCCGAGTAAGCACTCAACGGTCACAAAGCCCTAATATTTCCTATTTTGAAACTCCCGCATCTCCCTTGATGATCCGCTCAGAATTCTCATCTTCTTCAAGTATTTCCTAATATTTCCTAATTTGCAATCGCACTAGCTTTCTTCTTCCCCTCCCTCTCACCCCTTCTTCGTCGCGCTCTCTCTCTCTCTCTCTCTCTCTCTCTGTGAAAACCCACGATCATCATCTCTTCGTCTGTTCATCTCTTCATCACTTGGCGATAATGGGGTATCGAAGTTTTCCGGCAGCGACGGTCTATTTTCGGTCTGCAAACCGTCTTTCAAAAGGGGAGAGAAAGACGAAGCTCGATTTCGCATCTCTCAGTCTCTTGGCAGACGTAGCTTCTTTGATCTCCGAGGGAAAGCTAAGTCTCGGGCCTTCCATCTTGGATCGTGATGTTGAGAAGAAGGTCACCCTCGTGACCACCGCCACTTTTGGGCCAATCGGTGTCGGATGGATCGTTCGGAAGAAGAGATCCCCGCGAGCGCGAAGGCTGACATTCCACGCCCAGACGTCAAGTTCTGACCCATTTGTCGTTGTCCAAAACAACGAGCAAGAGCCTTCGAGAGCTGTCGCTGAGAACCACAAGAAGAGGTCGCGCACATTCGATTCCTCCGAAACCCAAGAATGGGGAAGAGTTTCCAAGAAACCCAAGAAAACTCCCAAGACGGGTCTCGCGGCTCTAATCGGACCGAGCAAATTGCCGACGAAGTACATGGACAAAATTCAGGAGATGCAAGGTCGGGATATGACGCTCGTGGTGGAGAAGACTCTTACTGCCACGGACATGAGCCGAGGCCAAAGTAGGCTCTCTATACCCAACAAGCAGATAAGGCAAGGTTTCCTGAGCGAAGAAGAGATCCGAATCCTAGACAGGAAGGAGGGCATTAAGGTTTCCCTCATTGAGCCGTGCCTCGAAGTTTCTCACGGCTTGCGACTCAAGAGGTGGAATTACCAGAGCAAAATTTTTTCTTACGTGTTGACGGAGAGGTGGAATGGGGTCGCGCATCCTTACGCGCGGAATGAACTCATGAAGGATGTCGTCATTCAGCTTTGGTCCTTCAGGGTGGATGGCAGCCTTTGGTTTTGCCTCAAGAAAGTTGAAGACCAACAAAGCAATGGAAAGGATGGCTGTGATCTTCCTCCTATTTTGTGAAGAAGTAATTCATGATATTTCTCTACGTTCACCCGGTACATAACTAGTTAGCTTCACTTTTCTCATACTTTTTTTTTCTTAAATTTCAATGTCTAGGTAATTTCATTCTTTCCTATTATTTCGGGACCACTAATGGCGTCTCGATGAAGTTAGAAGTGATAGTAGCTGGGGTAGTCCTCATAAATCAACTGTGGTTGATCATGATTTTCTGATGGAGTTTTTTGTTGCCCTTGAGTTTTTCTACTTTTGTATTTTTGGTTGGATTTTACATTTGATAGGTTCAAATGGAAAGTGTATATAGTGCTATAAAATCAATGTTCATTGGAATGACAGTAGACACTAAAGTGTCGATTTTTTCCATATTGAGATCTTTTGAACATTTTAACTATTTTTCATATGTTAATGAATGCCATCGCTAAAGAAACGTGCACGGTAAAAAGAACTCAAAGTCGTAAAGATGACGACATAGTGAGTCAATAGGTAAAAAGGGTACTATTCGTCAAACACAAGTATGTTATTCCTTTTCGACTTAAATTGGGTTGTAATAAAGAAAGCTACATCTATGCTGCTAAAATTATCAAACCACCATGAGATTACATGTATAAAGTTATTGCAACTGAACCCCTTCTCCTTAGGAGAGATCACGTAAGTCCTAAATTAAGCATTTCATGGCCAGGCAAGACAGAGATCTCTACAAGTTAGATCCCCATTTTTCTTTCAGTAACTGCTATTGTAAATCTTCTCAGGCTCTAATATTCTCTCCAAGGATGGGAACATCCTTTTTCAGAATAGATGATTTAACCGTCTTTCCTGGAGTCTTAACTGCACAAGCAGATATTTCATGCCAACTAGTGTGACAAATGTAGGACGCCAAGATACCTAGTTTGAGTCTGACAGGATACTTGAAAGTTGAAGCCAACAGTTGATTAATTGAGTATGAGAGTAGATGCACAAAGTGAAGAAAGCAAGTGTAGAACAGAATGTACAAAGATTGAGGATTCAAGTAGGATGGTACTGGTACCTCAAAACGCATATTGCATCCTTCCTGAATCTCAAGTAAACATCCTCCTCCTCCTCCCACTCCAGCTCAAGACGCAAAGACTTCAAATGCGCCAAAATAAACCTTGTTCCGGTGGAATCATCATAAGTTTTTCCCCCCAGAGATTTTTCATCAATCGTATATTTGTTGACACTGTTAAGTCATTGTTAAGAGTGTCAGTGCCATCGGAAGAGGCCACATTCTGCCGTTTTGCGTTCGTTTATCTCTTTCAAAGAGCCCAGCAGATTACCCTTAGAAAAGTCGAGGCCTTTACAAAGTCATTGTCGGGAGCTTCAACAATATCCACAATCAACTCGTTCTCAGCCCAAGAATGAAGTTCCTTGAGCTTCTTAATTCTCACTGTGCGGCTCTCTTGTACCAAATCCTTACTGGTACCTCGTGCCTTACTGGAATCATCAGAAACCAGTTGTTGCTCTTCATTTCCATTGTGTGCCAAACCTGGAAAATCTATAGAGACCAGAGAACTACAGAGAAAGGCTTCTTATAAGAGTAATTGTTCCCTGCAAGATTTTGACAGGGTTCCGCGAGACAATTGCTCTTGATATTGGTGGGAAAGGATCATGTTCAATTTTAGATTCAAGAGCATGTCCTTATCTATGTTTTAGATCAAAGGTAGTCCAACTAGTAGATTTGCCCTTGCTATGGGCAGTCTTCTGCTGAGAGCTGGTAGATAATTTCATCCTGAGTAGCGCACTACGCATTCTATAAGTATAAGCCGCCCAGCTGGATCCTGAATGCTTCCGCTTTGATATGCCTTTATGCCTTTTAACTCACAAGATGGCATCACACAAGTGTCCTAAAACTAATGAATATAACAGTGGCACAGGCTGAGATGAACCAGAATTCACCATTTAAGGAACACTGAAACAATAAACCAGTGCAAGTGTAAAGTTTGAGAGAAGAAGCAAATCATTTAGTCTCTATATCTATGAAAACTAATGTTTCTCAATAGCTACCCTTCTGCAGATGACAGAGACTGCTCAACACTACGTATTCACGATCGCCATATTTCTCTCTTAGTTGACCACTTCACTTAACTATACAAATACTTTTCCAATACTTCTTTACTCATACCCTCTTTTTCTTTAGAACACCGATGTACTTATTTCTCCAGGACTTGAAGGTCCTTCATTTCCGTAAGAGTAAATTTTCATCATAGACAAGGAAAACGAAAAAAACTCCATGGTCACCACCTGTAGTTCTGAAAACGTATTTATAAGTGAAAATGAGAATTCTCTTTCAAAAGAAATGTAATGACAACACGCTAATTCATCAAAATTTCTTTAGTCTTGCTTTCCCCTCAATGTCTAGGGGCAAAAATTGCCACCAGGATACCATGGAACAAATTTCTGTTGATTAAAACATTAGAGAAACACATCATGGAAAAATCTAGGAACTACTGAAAAGGGTATGCTAATCAAGTGGATTAATAGACATTTGACATTTTTCGGGCAGAATTTACAAGCTTTGGTCCTCCTGTCTTCTGATCCAACTCCACGCGAAGACCAAGCTCTGCAATCTCCAGTGTATTAACAGTTCCCCGGAACTCCAAATCAGCAATGGCTCATTGGTTTTTGGAATTTCCCTTGAACATGTTTCTGACTGTCCAAATACCCCATTCTCTCAAGGACAGGTTATCTTCATCCACAACGCACTGCTGCATTAGCAGAATAACCCCATCCTTGCACCTGAACTCATCTTGCACGCTCCTCCTCCAGTACAAACAGTTGCCAATGACTGCACCGATGTCTCTCCGAAACCCTTTGTAAGGGCACTGTTTCAGTTGTTTAGGATCTGCACTCCCTTGGTGCGGAGCCTGATTAATGGCTTCTCTGATAATTGCGGAAGGCTCAAGTTCACAGAGCCAATTCAGAAGCAAATCCAAAAGATCCGACGAGAGAATTGCACCTGTTGTGTCTTGTGTATTTCTCATGGGTCCTCGTGCACCATCCTGTGCGCAAATGTCTCTCAGCGTGGTGAGAGTGTAACCAAGGACATCAACCACAGAGGACCTTCATAGAGGAAAAATCAACAACCGGACCGCTAGCTTTTCTGAATAATCTGAGAATGTATAATGCAAACTCTTTAGAGACAGTGACATCGTTTATTCACTCATTTTGGATCTCCCACGCTATGCTAATGAGAAATGCCTGTTCTGGTGAAAACTCTTCACAGCCCAACTGTGCATGTTTGCTGTCATCAGCAGGAGCAACTGCTAGTTTGGCAAAAAAAAAAGGTAAATGTGCTTCTTCTAAGCAGATGACTGAGAGAAGCAATTTAAACCATTCTTCTCGAAATCCAACTGTCAAACAAGAGCACATGACATTATGTGACGAAGACAAAAACACAATTAGGTTCAATCAAAGTGGGAGGGAAAGAACTTGAGAAAGTGGCCTAAAGAGAAGCAAGCGAAAATGGAACGTACCTATTGAAGCAGTCCGAGCAATTTCTGACACCAAAGACAAACCAGGATCTTGACACAGCTCTGGCAGGTGTACAGGGTTCCCATCTTGACCATTATACAGTATCATACACAAAGGATTAATTATGTCTTCACTCCAAATTCTTGCAGGCATGAGAAATTCATTTGGAAAGAATTGAACCCGAATAGTTAGCTGGTGTCTTTTTCTAGCCAATGAGACATTTGCTAGAGCCTACAGGGCTATCCTGGTAGCTCCACAATCTAAGGCAGGATTATGCATCGGAGCCCTCAAGATGGTCAAAGTGATCCCAACTACATTCTTCTCGATGAAGGTATCCCGATTTACAACCTCTCCAAGCACATAGGTTCCTCATAAGCTTCAGTGATGGTACTAGAAGTTCAGAATTCAAATATTCCGAGTGTTCTTGAATTAGATCAAGTATCAAAGCAAGGACACTCCTTGAAGCAAGATCCGCATGCCCATCTGCATTTCCTGATAGGGAATGCTAGGTTGCTAGATTTATTTCACGAGGGATACAGAGGGGCCTTCCTATGTGGTTGTCTCACTTAGAAACGAGAGTAGTGTGTCTTCTGCATTGCTTATTCAGTTTTCTTTATGGATAAAAGTTGAAATCGATGTTGTTTTAGTTTTTTTAGATGCATCTATGTTTTGATGTTGGAGATAGGGCTTCCAAGAGGGTAAAGGGGATCTACGTCATGTTGATCCTCCTGCAAGCTTGACTAATCAACCAGCCAAGGCCTCTAAAGATAGTTCCCAGTGCAGGTTCGACATATACTGAAGAGGTACTTAAAGTTAGAAGTAGTTGAGCAAGTTGCGTAATTTCTGGCAATGATAACAAAAATTATTAACAGAGTTGAAGCCATCAGAGGAGAGTCTTGAGGAGAGGGATATCTACTTTGGAAAATTTGGAGATATTGAGATCTCAGGCTACTATCTTGAAATAGAATGCCTCCCTATAATGTTTCTATCAAGCATTTGTTCCAGGCATTGTTGCCCTTTGTTTTGGGCATACTTGTTTTGTTCATCTCTGTTGCTGTCTAAATGTTGATTACTTATTAACTTCTTCTTTGGCAAATTGTGGGAGCAGTAAAGGTGATATTTCCTGTAGGAGATGATGATGCATCTATTGTTGCAAAAGCTCAAGCTGTGGTGTCGCTACACCAGAAAGAAGCAGAGTTACTGAGACCCATTGTCGAGGTTCCCCCAGAAAGAACAAGCTTGAATACTCAGGAAAGGAAAAGCGTTCTAAACCTGTAACTTGATGCAGCTGCTACTACTTTGTCTTCTCCTAGGCAAAGGTTTAGACAATTCTAATGTGTGTTCTGGTGGTTCATCTCTCATGAATTACTGACTTCACATTTCTGGATGCATTCCATGTTCGTAAGCTTGAAGACAGCTGCTGGCGTACTCTCCGTAAATAAATATTTAGACAAGTATATCTGTGGAAAATCCTAGGTAATTTTAAAGGGTTTTAACCATAGTCGACATGGCATTTCGAGGCCTATAGATAGTCAGAATCTTTGTTACTCCTTTGAGCTCAGTTAGCTAATTTGATCATTAAGTACTTACAGATTTATACAATGACTTTATATCCTTCACGAGGCTCATGACGGTGGCATCTTTGGCCATATTCCATAGGAAAGAGTGGCATGTTGGTGCTACATTTCACGTATATCGTTTGGATGGTTTGGTTTAAGGCAAGTTAATACCTTCATAATTTAAGAGTGTTTGATAATGTATTGTATGTTCTGGTTGGTGCATTTTTATGAGTCCATTGATGAGTGGATGTATTATTCCAAATGGATTTTTTCAATTTGCTGTTCAAGAGTTTTGAAATTGCGTTTGTTCGATTTCAATCTTCTTCTTGCGCATATTATTGGTGGGTCTCGATTGAACTTGTGATTGCCTAATAATACCCTTTTTACCTATTGACTCACTATGTCGTCATCTTTACGACTTTGAGTTCTTTTTATCGTGCACATTTCTTTAGCGATGGCAGTCATTAACATATGAAAAATAGTAAAAATGTTCAAAAGATCTCAATATGGAAAAAATCAACACTTTAGTGTCTATATCCATTCCAATGCTCAGTGATTCCATAGCACTATATATACTTTTCATTTGAACGTATAAAATGCAATATCCAACCAAAAATACAAAAGTAGAAAAACTCAAGAGCAACAAAAAACTCCATCAGAAAATCATGATCAACCACAGTTGATCTATGAGGACTACCACAGCTACTATCACTTCTAACTTCATCGAGACGCCATTAGTGGTCTCGAAATAATAGGAAAGAATGAAATTACCTAGACATTGAAATTTAAGAAAAAAAAAGTATGAGAAAAGTGAAGCTAACTAGTTATGTACCGGGGTAGAGAAATATCATGAATTACTTCTTCACGAAATAGGAGCAAGATCACAGCCATCCTTTCCATTGCCTTGTTGGTCTTCAACTTTCTTGAGGCAAAACCAAAGGCTGCCATCCACCCTGAAGGACCAAAGCTGAATGACGACATCCTTCATGAGCTCATTCCGCGCGTAAGGATGCGCGACCCCATTCCACCTCTCCGTCAACATGTAAGAAAAATTTTTGCTCTGGTAATTCCACCTCTTGAGTTGCAAGCCGTGAGAAACTTCGAGGCACGGCTCAATGAGGGAAACCTTAATGCCCTCCTTCCTATCTAGGATTCGGATCTCTTCTTCGCTCAGGAAACCTTGCCTTATCTGCTTGTTGGGTATAGAGAGCCTACTTTGGCCTCGGCTCATGTCCGTGGCAGTAAGAGTCTTCTCCACCACGAGCGTCATATCCCGACCTTGCATCTCCTGAATTTTGTCCATGTACTTCGTCGGCAATTTGCTCGGTCCGATTAGAGCCGCGAGACCCGTCTTGGGAGTTTTCTTGGGTTTCTTGGAAACTCTTCCCCATTCTTGGGTTTCGGAGGAATCGAATGTGCGCGACCTCTTCTTGTGGTTCTCAGCGACAGCTCTCGAAGGCTCTTGCTCGTTGTTTTGGACAACGACAAATGGGTCAGAACTTGACGTCTGGGCGTAGAATGTGGGCCTTCGCGCTCGCGGGGATCTCTTCTTCCGAACGATCCATCCGACACCGATTGGCCCAAAAGTGGTGGTGGTCACGAGGGTGACCTTCTTCTCAACATCACGATCCAAGATGGAAGGCCCGAGACTTAGCTTTCCCTCGGAGATCAAAGAAGCTACGTCTGCCAAGAGACTGAGAGATGCGAAATCGAGCTTCGTCTTTCTCTCCCCCTTTGAAAGACGGTTTGCAGACCGAAAGTAGACCGTCGCTGCCGGAAAAATTTCGATACCCCATTATCGCCAAGTGATGAAGAGATGAACAGACGAAGAAATGATGATCGTGGGTTTTCACAGAGAGAGAGAGAGAGAGAGAGCGAGCGACGAAGAAGGGGTGAGAGGGAGGGGAAGAAGAAAGCTAGTGCGATTGCAAATTAGGAAATATTAGGAAATACTTGAAGAAGATGAGAATTCCGAGCGGATCATAAGTGAGATGCGGGAGTTTCAGAATAGGAAAGATTAGGGCTTTGTGACCGTTGAGTGCTTACTCGGACGAGTGATTCTGAAAAATAATTTGTTGTCGATCTCCGAATTAGCCACGAATTGTTGTCTGCCCCCGAATTTTTCACCAAAAAATTGCACTTTGATTTTGCGAGGAGCCGAGAGCTAATAAAACATTATCACTGATTTCTCTCGGTCACAGCCATTTCACAGAGAGAGAGAGACAGAGATAGAGATAGAGAGAGAACGACAGAGAGGGGGGCGAGACAGAGGGGGAAGAACAGAGGCGCGTGGGATTTCAACGAGCGGCGAGCAATACTCGAAGAAGATGAGAATTCCGAGTGGATCAAGTGAGATACGAGAGTTTCGAATTAGGAAATATTTTGGGGTAAGAACAAAGGCGCGTGGCCATTGTGACCGTTGTGACCGTTGAGTGCTTTTACTCGGACGATTTGATTCTAAAAAATAATTTGTTGTCAATCCCCGAATTTTTCACCAAAAATTTGTACTTTGATTTTGATTACACGTGCACACGGAAACAGAGCATGATTTTGGGAGGTGACCATTTCTTCTTTGTGGCCGTCGATTTCCGCTGCTCCCACCGTTCGCACCAAAACTCCTCTTTTCTGCCCTGTTCTCTGGTGGGAAGTTTGAAGTACTTGGTTCTCATTCGAAACTTTGATGTTTAAGAGAAAATAGGTTGTGACTGAAGCTCTTTTAATGTCTTGAACGCGCATTGTGATGATCTGAAATTGAGTCATCGCTTCATATGCGTACAAGCTCATTGATTGAAGTGCACGTCACTCGTTTGACGAAATGCTCGAACTAAATAAATTAGGATGTGCTTCTGTTCTTGACTCATTAAGGCCTCATTTATGGGTCGTCTTCTGTTTGAATATGATATTCATTTGTCATCGAATTGGTGTTATGATTCTCATCGTGGGTATGGTTCTCTTGGTCGCTATGTTTGTGTGGTCATCTGCAATTGTGGAGTGAGTATTGTGGTGGTCGGAGGTCTATGATGATGGAGGAAGCATGTTTGTACTGTGTTGTTCTTATCGCAATACCGGGGCACGATGTTCTCCAGCATAGTTCAGGTATGGTCTATTGATTAATGTGTAGAACCTGTGTCAATGAAGATCTCACGTGATTGATCAAAGAGATCTCAGGCTCCAATGTTCTTTCCAGGATGGAACATCCCTTTTTGGAATGGACGATCGGACCATCTTCGTCGCTAACTACAAAAGCAGATAAATGGTGTGAAAAAATGTTAATAAGTATTCCATGCCAAATAGCGTGACAAATGTTGGATGCCAAGATATGAAGTTACAAAATACTTGTAAGTTGAAGACAATGGTTGATTAATTGACTACAAGATAGCGTACTTCCAGTAAAGTCGAGGCCTTTACAAAATCATTGTCGAGAGCTTCCACGATACCACAATCAACTCGTTCCGGCCCAAGAATGAAGTTCCTTGAGCTTCTTAAGTCCTGTTGCGTGGGTTCTCTTGTACCAAATCCTTACTGGTACCTTGTACCTTACTGTAATCATCAGAAAGCAATTGTTGCTCTTCATTTCCCTTGTGTGTCAAACCTGGAAAATGTACAGAAGACCAAAGAATTGCCGAGGAAGGCTTCTTATGAGGGTTATTGTTCCCCGCAAGATTTTGACAGGGGTTCGGCAAGACAATTGCTTTTGATATTGATGGGAAAGGATCATGTTCAATTTCAGATTCAAGAGCATGTCCTTGTGGATGCTTTAGATGAATGGCAGCCCAACTAGTAGATTTGCCCTTGCTAGGGGAAGTCTTCTTCTACTGAGAGCTAGCATATAAATTCATCTTAAGTAGGGCACTACCATATAGAGCATTCTATAAGTATGGCTGTGCTTCAACCTTTGTGAGGGAAAAGCAAACGTTGCCATCCACTCTAAAGGACAAAGGTGGATGAGACCATCCTTTTTGAGTCCATTCCACCTGTAAGGATGCATTACCGCATTCTACCGCTTGATCAATATAAAAGAAAAAGTTTCGCTTGTGTAACTCCACTTCTTGAGTTGCAATATTTTGAGAGTGTTCGTAAATCGTAGAGAGAAATTCTATAGAGAGAATGTTAAATCTAATATTTAGAATCAGAGAAATTTCACTGGCTTCACCTCACCAACCTCAAGACCGAGGCTGGTGAGGCTCAAGTTTGATAGATCTAACGAGGTAGAGCTCATTCGAGACTGGCAAGGTGGAGCTCATAGATCATAGTGAGGCTCCACGGAGGTCTTAACGAGGTTGTCATGTTATTTTCAAACAACATTGGTTGTTTAATTTTTTTTTATAATGGACATTGTGCTTATTTTATTAGATAATATATCAAGTTTTTGAATTTATTTCGCAATAGCTTTGGGAGTAGTAAGTTTTTAAATCTCTATCTTGCCAAAAAAAGTGTTCTAATTTTTTTGTACTTATGAGATGATACAAATGAGGGAATGAGACCTCTATATATAAGAAGTATTCTTTGGATTACAACCATAGATCTCCATTTAATTTAACAGTGAAGATTTTTATTTCTCTGTCTGCCAACTATCCACATAAATGACAAGAACACTCTAGAATAGTGTGCATTTTCCATATTCGCCCCTAAGAAAATTCTAGAATAGAACCCTAGCACTTAAAGGCTCGCTGGTCTTCTTGGATGATCCTTAGTCCATTGTGCCCGGAAGCCTCTGGGCCGTGAGACATGGCTTGATGAGGGAAACCTAAACATCAAATCTTAATGCTTTCCTCGCTCTGTAGAGCTCTCATCTTTTGGTTGCTCAAAAAACCTATGAGTACTTGTGAATTGGGCATGGAGAGCGTACGTTGGTCTGGGTTCATGTCAACAATTGGACATTACACCTCTGAACATCAATTTTGTAATTGCCATTAATACTTGGTTATATTTTTTAAACTTTCAACCATTGCACTGTAATTGCCATTAATAAGTGGTTATATTTTTTATTAGCATGTGCAACGGAAAAAGGGAAATCTCTTTTTTACCCTTGATTTCCATGAAAATGAATAAAAAAAAGAACAAAGAAGATGGAGAAAAATAAATAAATTAAAATATATGCATCAGAAAACACAAATCTCACTAAATATAACCAGTTGTTATATGATGAATTAACTAATGGAACTAGTAAGCTATTTTAAAGAAAAGAAATGCGGTTAAGTAATATGGGACAAGAGGTCTCAAAAAATAGAAAAAAAGAAAAAAGATCAAAGTACGAAGTTTGGATACTCATTATGTGTTTTAAATGGTTAATTAATACAAAAATGATGTACCTAATAAAAAAGTTTTAAAATATCACATTGGATTTCAATCAATCATTTCGTTTTATGGGTTGAGGACATAATTTCCTTTTATTATTTTTTTCATGTATTTTTGTCAATGAATTTTTCTTAAATTAAATCAACCCTTTAAGTATACATGATGGTCTCTCAGTCATCTGCTTAGAAGAAGCACATTTACCTACTTTATTTGCCGAACTAGTCCTGCTGATGACAGCAAAAATGTACAGTTGATCTGTGATGAGTTTTCACCCGATCAAGCGTTTCTCATTAGCATCTGTGGGAGAATAAATGTCGTCACTATCTCTAATGAGTTTACATTATACATTCTCGGATTATTCAGAAAAGCTTGCGGGCTTGTTGATTTTTCTGGGGGAGGGCAAGTTAAGTCTTCCTATAGGGTCCTCTCGGATCAATGTCCTTGGTTACACACTCACCACGCTAAGAGATAATTTGCGCATAGTATGGTGCATGAGGACCCATGGGAAATGCACAAGATGCAAGAGGCGCACTTCTCTCCTCGGGTCTTTTGGATTTACTTCTGCATTTGCTCCATGAACTTAAGCCTCCCCCAATTATCAGAAAAGCCCTTAATCAGGGTCAGCACCAAGGCAGTGCAGATTCTAAACAACTGAAACAGTACCCTTACGAGGGGTTTCGCAGAGACATTATTGCAGTCATCGGCAACTATTTGTACTGGGAGAGGAGCATGCAAGATGAGTTCAGATGCAAGGATGGGATTACTCTGCTTATGCAGCAGTGCTTTGCGGATGAAGATAACATGTTCTTGAGAGAATGGGGTATTTGGACAATCAGAAACTTGTTCGAGGGAAATACGAAAACCAACAAGAGGTTGCTGAATTGGAGCTTTGGGGAACTGTTAATACACTGGAGATTGCAGAGCTTGGTCTTCGAGTGGAGTTGGATCAGAAGACTGGAAGACCAAAGCTGTAAATTTTGCATGAAAATTGTCAAATGTCTATTAATCCACTTGATAAGCATACCCTTTTCAATAGTTTCTTAAATTTTTCCATCATGTGTTTTTCTGATGTCTTAATCAACGGAAATTTTGTCCATGGCATCCTGGTGGCAATTTTGGCCACTAGACATTGAGGGAAAAGCGAGATTAAAGAAATTTTGATGAATTAGCATGTTCTTATGATGTTTGTTTTAATTTTCGAGACTACAAGCGGTGACATTATTGAGTTTTTCTCGTTTTCCTTGTCTACTCTTATGGAAATAAAGGACCTTCAAATCCTGAAGAAGTACACCGGCGATTTGAAGAAAAAAGGGAACGAGTAAGGAAGCATCGGAAAAGTATTTGTATGGTTGAGGGAAGTGATCAACTAAGAGAGGATTATGGCGATTGCCATTAGGAAGTGTTGAGTAGTTTCTTTCCTCTGCAGTTGGTAGCTATAGAGAACATTAGTTTTCATAAATATAGAAACTTAATGCCTTGCTTCTTCTTGCTAATTTCTCAAACTTTATACTTGCACTCTTTTGTTGTTTCGGTTTTCCTTAAATGGTGAAATCTAGTTCATCTCAACTTTCTGGTGGCATTGACGCTCTTAACAATGACTTTAATAGTGTCAACAAATATATGGTTGATGAAAAATCTTTCTTGTTTGTTTTTTTTTTTGGGGGGGTTGGGGGGGGGGTAGGGGAAGAGAGGAACCTAGGATGATTCCACTGGAACAAAGTTTATTTTGGCGGCATTTGAAGTCTTCACCTCTTGAGCCGGATTGGGAGGAGGACGAGATGTTTACTTGAGATTCAGGAAGCATGCGATACGCATTTCGAGGTACCAGTGCCATTCTACTTTAGTCCTCACTCTTTGTACATATTAGTCTACTCACTTTCTTCACTTTGTGCATCCACTTGTATACTCAATCAATCAACCGTTGTCTTCAACTTTCAAGTATTTTGTCAGACTCAAACTTGGTATTTTGGCATCCAACATTTGTCATGCTAATTGGCACGTAATACTATTGGTGGTCAACATATTTTCACATCATACATCTACTTGTGCAATTAGGACTCCAGGAAAGATGGTTCAATCATCCATTATGAAAAGGATTGTTCCATCCTAGAAAGAACACTAGAGCCTGAGAAGATTTACATCAGCAATTGCTGAAAGCAAAATGGGGATTTGATCTGTAAAGATCATCGTCTTGCCTAACAATAAAATGCCTAATTTAGGAGGACTTCTGGGATTTCTCCTAAAGAGAAGGGGTTTTGTTGCGATAACGTTTTACATGTAATCTCATCGTGGTTCATTTTCTTGTGATGATTTTAGCAACATTTATATAGCATATATATATTACAACCCAATTTAAGTCGAAAAGGAATAACATATAAATTACATCCGGTCGTCTTTAACTACCTGCTTATAGCTTTTTTATCTCATTATGTATTTCATCTAAAGTTAAATGATTGAAAATTCATTTTATCCCGAAAATCATGAATGTAACTTCCTAACTTGTTGTAAGATCACAAACCAAATGAAATTCAATTAGAATTATTGTTGAGACAAAACAACCTATCTGACAACTTTATTTTCCAACCATTTCTATCTTTCATCTTTTATTCCTTTCCGTTTATATTTGTTTATTTTTTGATAATTATTTCTTTTTCTTTCCCTTTCTCAGTCCATCATCTCTGATGCAACAGCCTCTCAATTCTCTTTTTTCTTTCCTTTAGTCTTCTTCTATGTCTAAACAGTCAGCGCTCACTGATCAATCACACGAGGAGCTTTATTGACACAGGTTCTACACCTTAAATTTAATCAATAGACCATACCTGAACTACGCCAGAGAACAACGCGCCCCGGTACTGTGATAAGAACAGCGCAACACAAACATGCTTTCCTCCATTATCATAGTCCTCCGGACACCATAGAACTCCCACCACAATTGCAGATGACCATGCAAACACACCATAGTATATGGAACTCAGACAAAAAAAGAAACAACATAGCGAGAGAGAATACTAGGACCAAGCATAGCAACCAAGAGAAACATACCGTAGATGAGAATCATAACACCAATTCAATGACAAATGAATATCATATTCCAACGAAAGAGGACCCATAAATGAGGCTTTAATGAGTCGAGAACAGGTTGGATTGAGGTAGCGTGACTTTCGATTCAAGGGTTGAATAGAAGCACATCCTGATTTATTTAGTTCGAGGATTTCATCAAACGAGTGATATGCATTTCGATCAATGAACTTGTACACAGATAAAGCGATGACTCAATTTCAAATCATCACAACAATATTAACACGCATTAAACACATTAAAAGAGCTTCAGTCACAACTTTTCTCACAAACATCAAATAGAGCTCAAGGCCTCTGTTTCATTCGTAGGCGACAGAAACAGAGTTAATGGATTTTACGTTGGTTAATTGGATTTCTAGCCTCGGCCAGTGTGCAGATCGGAGAATGGAGGCCCTAGACGTGTTCGAAATGAGGATCAGCGCCTGCAAAGGAGTTCTGAATGAGAACCAACTACTTCAAACTTCCTGGCCAGAAAACAGGGCAGAAAAGAGGATTTTTGGCGCAGTGGTGGGAGCGGCAGAGATCGACGGCCATGGCAGATTTCTGGCGATTGAGAACGACGAAGACGACCTGTGAATGAGAGAAATCAGTGACGATCTTTCATTAGCCCTCGGCTCCTCCCAAAATCGTGCTCTGTTTTCAGGTACACGTGTAATTAAAATCCGGAGAATTGTAATACACGTGCAATTAAAATCAAAGTACAATTTTTTGGTGAAAAATTCGGGGGCAGACAACAATTCGTGGCTAATTCGGAGATCGACAACAAATTATTTTTCAGAATCACTCGTCCGAGTAAGCACTCAACGGTCACAAAGCCCTAATATTTCCTATTTTGAAACTCCCGCATCTCACTTATGATCCACTCAGAATTCTCATCTTCTTCATGTATTTCCTAATATTTCCTAATTTGGATTCGCACTACCTTTCTTCTTCCCCTCCCTCTCACCCCTTCTTCGTCGCTCTCTCTCTCTCTCTCCCCCTCTGTGGCAAAACCCACGATCATCGTCTCTTCGTCTGTTCATCTCTTCAGCACTTGGCGATAATGGGGTATCAAAGTTTTCCGGCAGCGACGGTCTATTTTCGGTCTGCAAACCGTCTTTCAAAGGGGGAGAGAAAGATGAAGCTCGATTGCTCATCTCTCAGTCTCTTGGCAGACGTAGCTTCTTTGATCTCCCAGGGAAAGCTAAGTCTCGGGCCTTCCATCTTGGATCGTGATGTTGAGAAGAAGGTCACCCTCGTGACCACCACCACTTTTGGGCCAATCGGTGTCGGATGGATCGTTCGGAAGAAGAGATCCCCGCGAGCGCGAAGGCCGACATTCCACGCCCAGACGTCAAGTTCTGACCCATTTGTCGTTGTCCAAAACAACAAGCAAGAGCCTTCGAGAGCTGTCGCTGAGAACCACAAGAAGAGGTCGCGTACATTTGATTCCTCCGAAACCCAAGAATGGGGAAGAGTTTCCAAGAAACCCAAGAAAACTCCCAAGACGGGTCTCGCGGCTCTAATCGGACCGAGCAAATTGCCGACGAAGTACATGGACAAAATTCAGGAGATGCAAGGTCGGGATATGACGCTCGTGGTGGAGAAGACTCTTACTGCCACGGACATGAGCCGAGGCCAAAGTAGGCTCTCTATACCCCACAAGCAGATAAGGCAAGGTTTCCTGAGCGAAGAAGAGATCCGAATCCTAGATAGGAAGGAGGGCATTAAGGTTTCCCTCATTGAGCCGTGCCTCGAAGTTTCTCAAGGCTTGCAACTCAAGAGGTGGAATTACAAGAGCAAAAATTTTTCTTACGTGTTGACGGAGAGATGGAATGGGGTCGCGCATCCTTACGCGCGGAATGAACTCATGAGGGATGTTGTCATTCAGCTTTGGTCCTTCAGGGTGGATGGCAGCCTTTGGTTTTGCCTCAAGAAAGTTGAAGACCAACAAGGCAATGAAAACGATGGCTGTGATCTTCCTCCTATCTCGTGAAGAAGTAATTCATGATTCTTCTCTAAGTTCACCACGGTACATAACTAGTTAGCTTCACTTTTCTTATACTTTTTTTTTAAAAATTTCAATGTCTAGCTAATTTCATTCTTTCCTATTATTTCGGGAGTGTTTTTGGTGTCTCAATGAAGTTAGGAAGTTATAGGAGTTGGGATAGTCCTCATAGATCAACTATGGTTGATCGTGATATTTTCATGAAGTTTTTTGTTGTTCTCGAGTTTTTCCATTTTTGTAGTTTTGGTTGCAGTTGACATTTTATACATTCAAATGAGAAGTGTATATAGTGCTATGGAATCACTGAGCATTGAAATGGATATAGACACTAAAGTGTCGATTTTTCCATATTGAGATCTTTATAAAATTTTAACTATTTTTCATATGTTAGTGGATGTCATCCCTAAAGAAATGTGCACAGTAAAAAGAACTCAAAAAGAGAATATGACATTATGTGATGAAGACAAGAATGCAATTAGGTTCAACCAAAGTGGGAGGAAAAGAACTTGAGAAAGTGGCCTAAAGAGAAGCAAGCAAAATGGAACGTACCTATTGAAGCGGTCCGAGCAATTTCTGACACCAAAGACAAACCAGGATCACCACACAGCTCTGCCACGTGTACAGGGTTCCCATCTTGACAAGTATATAGTATCGTACACAAAGGATCGACTATGTCTTGGCTCCAAATTCTTGCAGGCATGAGAAATTCATTCGGAAAGAATTGAACCCAAATAGTTTGTTCCAGCCAATGAGACATTTGCTAGAGCGTGCAGGGCTATCCTGATGGCTCCGCAATCTAAGGCAGGGGTGTGCATCGGAGCCCTCAAGATGGTCAAAGTGATTCCAACTCCATTCTTCTCGATGAAAGTATCCTGATTTACAACTTCTCCAAGCACATAGTTTCCTCAGAAGCTTCAGTGATGGTACCAGAATCTCATAATTTAAATATTTTAAGTGTCCTTGAATTAGATCAAGTATCAAAGCAAGGACACTCCTTGAAGCAAGATCCGCACGCCCATCTGCATTTCTTTATATTTTCACAAGAAACTTCTAAGGCATCCGGTGGACTTGTGGTTTTAGAATAAGCAAACAACGGGTCGAGGATATCTTCTGGCAAAGAGGACCCCACATTCTTGTCCATTGAAGATTAATTATTCTTTTGGCTGCACACACAGAAAGCACCTAATCAACTATGCGGCGTTTTTATCTTACAAGGAACTATCAAAGACTAACTTCCATCGGGAGTCAAGGTCCTCAAGCTGAAAACTTGTCCACAAATCATGCCCCAATAAGAAAAAAGGCAACATATCGATTCATCATCAACAGTAGGGGGTTCCACGTAATGAGCGCAAAATCCACCCGACCTGTCCTCGGCAATTTTTCAAACACTTGGTGGGCACGAACTACAAAGTGCATAAGAGCAAAGCGGGATCCCCGTTTGATGCTCAACTCTGCCACAGAACTACTGTTGATATGCTTGCGATCATAACCTTCTTCCCTTTCAAATGCTAATTGAGCTCTCCAAGGTGATTCCTGTAAAACCAAATTACGAAGATAGAATGGGGGGTAAAAATGAAACCAGAGGTGGAATCTAATTCGAATTTGCCTCCTCCTCCTCGGATTTTAGGAGAAGAAATAGAACTTCAAGAGGTTTCTGTGAGATTGTCAAACGACGAAGCCCAACGCCTTTACAGAAAGTTCGCCGAGAAAGACTGTTTTGCCCAAATGTTACTTGTGCAAAATTATTTTCTCAATCTGGTCATATGTATTTCTGGCTTCTAAAGAAAATAATAATAATAAAACACCAATATATTTTGGTGCAATTTTCATTCCTATTGAAAAATGAGAGTAGCGGAATTTTTTCTCTTGATTTCATTATTGATGAACATGAAAATTCAAAATGTTTTCAGTCATGCTAACCCATATAGAGCGGTCTATGAATACAAGATGTGAATATTGTTATCTATTTACATTTATTTTCCTCACACATTACATTTTTCTCGGTTCACATCAATATTTGAAAGTTCTCATCATTGCTAATTAAGGTTGTCTCTTCCCGGTTTTGCCTCATCATTCCAAAATATCTCTTCAACTATGGGATATGAGGGTTTGCCTATAGTTTCTCTTGTGGTCAAGCTGGGGCATCCTTCTTTACAATTTGCTCATTTTAGATCTATGAATCTTGCTGGATTTGTTTTAGGGAAAAATGACACAAATGAATCTTGAATTTTGACCCAATGTACAATATAGTCTTTAAACTTTTAATTTGTTCTATATGGTCCTTGAACTTTGAACTTATCCAATGTAATGTATGTTCAAATGAGTTCCCAAACTATATGAAATTGTTTAATATTATCATTTCATTAATTCATGTTCAGCTTATTAGTTCATGATTGTGGCGACGTTGTTGCAATGATGGCTAGTTGGCTACAACAATTCTCAATAAATTTAACTTCTGTCATAATCTGCTATTGGATTTAAATACAATCATCTAATCCTCTCATCTTTCTGTTGGGCCCGTATATTAGTTCAGTTCTTAGGTTATATCCTATGGCGATATCCCCCCAAAGCTAATCTTCACACAACATCGTTGGTTTAACTCTTTGAAAAGGTTGGTAATGTCAATTAGGGCCGAAGGTATTTCCAATTTAGAAACCGAAGATCACCCATTCAATCCCATCACGCTCTAGGTCTCATCGACTTGCACGGGTCAAGTGCTTAAATTTAATTGGTTTATGAGAATTGCAAGATCTTCTGTAAGCTTACACTCGTCAACCTTTGCCCTTGTGTCTATAAATTGTAAAAGAAATGTTTTCTAAAAAGTCATAACAAACATATGTGATCCCACATATTTTTTTTTTGTTTATTTGTTGTCATAAATCCGTTAGCAAACTTTATCTTTATATGGTCTGTTTTCTAAATCTTTTTTGCTTTAACCAATTAAAAGTTCATGATGATCAAAATAATTTATCGTAACATTTGTTATCTACACCACAAATTTGTTATCTATATGTAGGGTATTGAATTCTTGATGTTATTTAGTGAAAAAAGCTTTTCATTTCAGTGGAAAATTGAACATTCCTGTTATTTAACATGTTGAAGCCCCCAAACTTTAGGAGTAGTACAACTTTTGCACTCAACTGCCATTAATACTGGGTTATATTTATCATTAGCATGTGCAATGGAAAAAAGGAATTTTTTTTTACCCGAGATTTCAATGAAAATGAGAAAAATGGAAGATGGAGAAAAATAAATAAATGAAAACATATGTATCAGAAAACACGAATCTCGCTAAATAATATCTGTCAATATTTGATGAATAAACTAATAGAACTAATAAACTATTTTAAGAAAAAGAAATGCGGTTAAGTATGAAATTAAAATACTCATTACGTGTTTTAAATAGTTAATTAGTACAAAAATGATGCACCGAATAAAAATATTTAAAAATATCACGTTGGATTGCGGTTAATTATTTCCTTTTATAAGTTGAGGACATAATTCCCTTTTATTAGTATTTTTTGATTATTTTTTTTTGAATCAATTTTTCATAAATTAAATCAGCCATTTAAATATACAAGGTGAGCTAACAATTGTTGTCCATTGAATTTTTCTTTCTTTTGGACGATTAGGGCTTTTCCATCTTTATTTAATTTTTGTTCATTCTTTTTCTATGAATATCTTGCTTAGTTTTACTAAAGTGGCGATATTTATTAGATGTTAACAAATTTCTATTTATCTTTCCTATTATTAGTACTTTAGTTGACCTAGTTTTCTTCCATATATATATATATATCGGCCTAACAAATTTTTTTTTTGTTGGGGGGGGGGCGGGAATCTACCCAGCAATTTTACGTAGGTATTGATGGCCTATAGGCTATAGGTTACTTATAGTGAAAGAAATTTTGGCTTTAGTGAAAACCAGCAATTTAATTAAAAATCGAACTTTCTTGTTGTTATTATTATTTTTTATTTTGACATGTTCGTTGTTGTCTCACTTCTTTTGGGCCTCCATTAACCCAATATACGACGTGCTGGGAATAAAGCAAATTGGCAGAGATCGTCAAAATCCTCCTTCCGAAAGAATTAAAGAAAGTATAGGGGAGGAAAACATGAAGAAAAGATTTCCATTCCATCGGGCCCACCGTTCCCGGTCATCAGGAGCGTGTGAAGAAAAAATGGAGAAGAGTGGGCACATCGACTAGCCCGAATTTACCTCCAAAAGACTCCTCCAAACATGGAAGTCACGCTCGCACATCTCGCCTTCCCGCTTCCTCTTGAATCTCTCCCCTCTTTCGCTTCATCACATACTCACACACGCACGCAGGTTAACCTCACAGAGAGAGATGCGCGAAGCAGTTGGTTCTCTGTTATTTCTTCTTCATTTGCATTGGCAATGCCAATGCGCTCGGGTGACTTCCTTTTTTCTTAATGGGTTTTCTTTCTTGGTGTTTTCGTGAGGAATGTTTTGCCCTTTTGAAGCAGAAAAATGGTCGGTCTTTTGAAGTATCTCGTGTTTTATTCATGTTGTTTGGGAGTTGGTTGGAAACGAAAGGGATGAGGAAACAAGTTGATGGGTCTGAAACAATGCCCTGAACCATGGGCTTGCAGTTGAACTATTTGATCAAATGTCTCAACCTCGGAGCATTCCGGTTTTTACAGCTTTTGTAATATGCTAAACAGCGAATGCTAGGTTGCTGGATTTATTCCATGATCAAGGATGGAG
Source organism: Eucalyptus pauciflora (assembly GCA_007663325.1). NCBI lineage: Eukaryota > Viridiplantae > Streptophyta > Magnoliopsida > Myrtales > Myrtaceae > Eucalyptus > Eucalyptus pauciflora. The sequence continues at coordinate 1,543,323 of VMYD01000281.1, forward strand.
AGGGGCCTTCCTATGTGATTGTCTCACTTAGAAATGAGAGTAGTGTGTCTTCTGCATTGTTTATTCATTTTTCTTTATGGATAAAAATTGAAATTGATGTTGTTTTGGTTTTTTCAGATGCATATATCTTTTGATGTTGGAGATAGGGCTTCCAAGGGGGTAAGGAGGCTTGATGTCATGTCGATCCTCCTGCAAGCTTGACTAATCAACCAGACAAGACCTCTAAGAATAGTTCCTGGCACAGGTTCAGCATATGCTGAAGATGGACTTCAAGTTAGAAGTAGTTGAGCAAGTTGGGTAATTTCTGGCAATGATAAGAAAAATTATATAACAGAGTTGAAGCTGTCAGCGGATAGTCTTGAGAAAGAGAGGGGTATCTACTTTGAAAAATTCGGCGATATTGAGATCTTGGGCTACTATCCTGAAATAGAATGGCTCCCTATAATGTTTCTATCAAGCATTTGTCGCAGGCATTCTTGCCCTTTGTTTCAGGCATACTTGTTTTGTTCATCTCTATTGCTGTCTAAATGTTGATTACTTGTTAACTTCTTCTTTGGCAGATCGTGGGAGCAGTAAAGGTGATATTTCCTGTAGGAGATGATGATGCATCTATTGTTGCAAAAGCTCAAGCTGTGGTGTCGCTACACCAGAAAGAAGCAGAGTTACTGAGACCCATTGCCAAGGTTCCCCCAGAAAGAACAAGCTTGAATACTCAGGAAAGGAAAAGCGTTTTAAACCTGTAACTTGATGCTGCTGCTACTACTTTGTCTTCTCCTAGGCAAAGGATTTTAGACAATTCTAATGTGTGTTCTAGTGGTTCATCTCTCATGAATTACTGACTTCCCATTTCTGGATGCATTCCATGTTCGTAAGCTTGAAGACAGCTGCTGGCGTACTCTCCATAAATAAATATTTAGACAAGTATACCTGTGGAAAATCCTAGGTAATTTCAAAGGGTTTTAACCATAGTCGACATGGCATTTCGTGGCCTATAGATAGTCAGAATTTTTGTTACTCCTTTGAGCTCAGTTAGCTAATTTGATCATTAAGTACGTACAGATTTATACAATGACTTTATATCCTTCACGAGGCTCATGACGGTGGCATCTTTGGCCATATTCCATAGGAAAGAGTGGCATGTTGATGCTACATTTCATGTATATCGTTTGGATGGTTTGGTTTAAGGCAAGTTAATACCTTCATAATTTAAGAGTGTTTGGTAATGTATTGTCTGTTCTGGTTGGTGCATTTTTATGAGTCCATTGATGAGTGGATGTATTATTCCAAATGGATTTTTTCAATTTGCTGTTCAAGAGTTTTGAAATTGCGTTTGTTCGATTTCAATCTTCTTCTTGCACATATTATTGGTGGGTCTCGATTGAACTTGTGATTGCCTAATAATACCCTTTTTACCTATTGACTCACTATGTCGTCATCTTTACGACTTTGAGTTCTTTTTACCGTGCACGTTTCTTTAGCGATGGCATTCATTAACATATGAAAAATAGTTAAAATGTTCAAAAGATCTCAATATGGAAAAAATCGACACTTTAGTGTCTATAGTCATTCCAATGGACATTGATTTTATAGCACTATATACACTTTCCATTTGAACATATCAAATGTAAAATCCAACCAAAAATACAAAAGAAGAAAAAACTTGAGCAACAAAAAACTCCATCAGAAAATCATGATCAACCACAGTTGACCACAGTTGATCTATGAGGACTACCCCAGCTACTATCACTTCTAACTTCATCGAGACGCCATTAGTGGTTCCGAAATAATAGGAAAGAATGAAATTACCTAGACATTGAATTTTTTTTTTTTTTTAAAAAGTATGAGAAAAGTGAAGCTAACTAGTTATGTACCGGGGTGAACGTAGAGAAATATCATGAATTACTTCTTCATGAAATAGGAGGAAGATCACAGCCATCGTTTCCATTGCCTTGTTGGTCTTCAACTTTCTTGAGGCAAAACCAAAGGCTGCCATCCACCCTGAAGGACCAAAGCTGAATGACGACATCCTTCATGAGTTCATTCCGCGCGTAAGGATGCGCGACCCCATTCCACCTCTCCGTCAACACGTAAGAAAAAATTTTGCTCTGGTAATTCCACCTCTTGAGTCGCAAGCCGTGAGAAACTTCGAGGCACGGCTCAATGAGGGAGACCTTAATGCCCTCCTTCCTATCTAGGATTCGGATCTCTTCTTCGCTCAGGAAACCTTGCCTTATCTGCTTGTTGGGTATAGAGAGCCTACTTTGGCCTCGGCTCATGTCCGTGGCAGTAAGAGTCTTCTCCACCACGAGCGTCATATCCCGACCTTGCATCTCCTGAATTTTGTCCATGTACTTCGTCGACAATTTGCTCGGTCCGATTAGAGCCGCGAGACCCGTCTTGGGAGTTTTCTTGGGTTTCTTGGAAACTCTTCCCCATTCTTGGGTTTCGGAGGAATCGAATGTGCGCGACCTCTTCTTGTGGTTCTCAGCGACAGCTCTCGAAGGCTCTTGCTCGTTGTTTTGGACAACGACAAACGGGTCAGAACTTGACGTCTGGGCGTGGAATGTCGGCCTTCGCGCTCGCGGGGATCTCTTCTTCCGAACGATCCATCCGACACCGATTGGCCCAAAAGTGGCGGTGGTCACGAGGGTGACCTTCTTCTCAACATCACGATCCAAGATGGAAGGCCCGAGACTTAGCTTTCCCTCGGAGATCAATGAAGCTACGTCTGCCAAGAGACTGAGAGATGCGAAATCGAGCTTCGTCTTTCTCTCCCCTTTTGAAAGACGGTTTGCAGACCGAAAATAGACCGTCGCTGCCGGAAAACTTCGATACCCCATTATCGCCAAGTGATGAAGAGATGAACAGACGAAGAGACGATGATCGTGGGTTTTCACAGAGAGAGAGAGAGAGAGAGAGAGAGAGAGAGAGAGAGAGAGAGAGCGACGAAGAAGGGGTGAGAGGGAGGGGAAGAAGAAAGCTAGTGCGATTGCAAATTAGGCAATATTAGGAAATACTTGAAGAAGATGAGAATTCCGAGCGGATCATAAGTGAGATGCGGGAGTTTCAGAATAGGAAAGATTAGGGCTTTGTGACCGTTGAGTGCTTACTCGGACGAGTGATTCTGAAAAATAATTTGTTGTCGATCTCAGAATTAGCGACGAATTGTTGTCTGCCCCCGAATTTTTCACCAAAAAATTGCACTTTGATTTTGCGAGGAGCCGAGAGCTAATAAAACATTATCACTGATTTCTCTCGGTCACGGGTCTTCTTCGTCGTTCTCAATCGCCAGAAATCTGCCGTGGCTGTCGATCTCCACCGCTCCCACCACGGCGCCAAAACTCCTCTTTTCTGCCCTGTTTTCTGGCCGGGAAGTTTCATCTTCATTGCCAACACGTCTAGGACCTCCATTCTCGGATCTGCACACCGGCCAAGGCTAGAAATCCAATTCACCAATGTAAAAATCCGTTCGCTCTGTTTCTGTCGCGTATGAATGAAACAGAGGCCTTGAGCTCTATTTGATGTTTGTAAGAAAAGAGTTTGTGACTGAAGCTCTTTTGAGCTCTTTTGAAGTGTTTAATATGGGCTGATGTTGTTGTGATTTTCTGAAAATGAATCATCGCTTTATATGTTTACAGGTTCATTGATCTAAATGCATATCACTCGTTTGATGAAATGCTTGAACTAAATAAATCAGGATGTGCTTCTATTCAACCCTTGAATTGAAAGTCACGCTACCTCAATCCAACCTGTTCTCGACTCATTAAAGCCTCATTTATGGGTCGTCTTTTGTTGGAATATGATATTCATTTGTCATTGAATTGGTGTTATGATTCTCATCTTCGGTATGTTTCTCTTGGTCGCTAGGCTTGGTCCCGGTATTCTCTCTCGCTGTGTTGTTTCTTTTTTTGTCTGAGTTCCATTTACTAGGGTGTGTTTGCGTGGTCATCTGCAATTGTGGTGGGAGTTCTGTGGTGGCCGAAGGTCTATGATAATGGAGGAAAGCATGTTTGTGTTGCGCTGTTCTTATTGCAGTACCGAGGCGCGTTGTTCTTTAAGCCTAGTTTAGGTATGGTCTACTGATTAAGGTGTAGAACCCGTGTTGATGAAGTTCCTCGTGTAATTGATCAGTGAGTGCTGAATGTTTAGTTATAGAAGAAGACTAAAGGAAAGCAGAAAGAGAGTGGAGAGGCTGTTGCGTCAGAGACGATGGACCGAGAAAGGGAAAGAAAAAGAAATAACTATTAATAATATAAACAGAAGAAATAAAAGATGAAAGATAAAAAATGGTTGGAAAATATGGTTGTCGTATAGGTTGTTTAGTCTCAACAATAATTTTAATTGAATTTCATTTAGTCTGTAATCTTACAATTTAGGAAGTTACATTCATGATTTTCGGGAAAAAATGAATTTTCAATTGTTTAACTTTAGATGAAGTACATAATGAGATAAAAAAAACTATAATCAGGTAGTCAAACACAACCGGGTGACTGACCTAAAAAAAAAAAAAAAAACACAACCGAGTGTAATTTATATGTTATTCCTTTTCGACTTAAATTGGGTTGTAATATAGAAAGCTATATAAATGTTGCTAAAATCTATCACAAGAAAATGAACCACAATGAGATTACATGTAAAAAAAGTTATTGCAACGGAACCCCTTCTCTTTAGGAGAAATCCAATAAGTCCTCCAAAAGACCCGAGGAGAGAAGTGCGCCTCTTGCGTCTTGTGTATTTCCCATGGGTCCTCATGCACCATACTGTGCACAAATTATCTCTCAGCCTGGTGAGCGTGTAATCAAGGACATTGATACGAGAGGACCCTGTAGGAAGACTTAACTTGCCCTCTCCTGGAAAAATCAACAGGCCCGCTAGCTTTTCTGAATAATCTGAGAATGTATAATGTAAACTCGTCAGAGATAGTGACGACGTTTATTCTCCCACAGGTGCAAATGAGAAACGCTTGATCGGGTGAAAACTCATCACAGCCCAACTGTACATCTTTGCTGTTATCAGTAGGAGCAATAGCTAGTTCGGTAAATAAAGTAGGTAAATGTGCTTCTTCTGAGCAGATGACTGAGAGAAGCAATTTAAGCCATTCTTCTCGAAATCCAACTGTCAAACAAGAGAATATGCATTATGTGATGAAGACAAGAACACAATTAGGTTCAATCAAAGTGGGAGGAAAAGAACTTGAGAAAGTGGCCTAAAGAGAAGCAAGCGAAAATGGAACATACCTATATTGAAGCAGTCCGAGCAATTTCTGACACCAAAGACAAACCAGGATCTCCACACAGCTCTACCACATGTACAGGGTTCCCATCTTGACAAGTATATAGTATCGTACACAAATGATCGACTATGTCTTGGCTCCAAATTCTTGCAGGCATGAGAAATTCATTCGGAAAGAATTGAACCCAAATAGTTTGTTCCAGCCAATGAGACATTTGCTAGAGTGTGCAGGGCTATCCTGATGGCTCCGCAATCTAAGGCAGGGGTGTGCATCAGAGCCCTCAAGATGGTCAAAGTGATTCCAACTCCATTCTTCTCAATGAAAGTATCCTGATTTACAACTTCTCCAAGCACATAGGTTCCTCAGAAGCTCCGGTGATGGTACCAGAATCTCAGAATTTAAATATTTTAAGTATCCTTTTGAATTAGATCAAGTATCAAAGCAAGGACACTCCTTGAAGCAAGATCCGCACGCCCATCTGCATTTCTTTATATTTTCGCAAGAAACTTCTAAGGCATCCGCTGGACTTGTGGTTTTAGAATAAGCAAACAACGGGTCGAGGATATCTTCTGGCAAAGAGGACCCCACATTCTTGTCCATTGAAGATTAATTATTCTTTTGGCTGCACACACAGAAAGCACCTAATCAACCATGCGGCGTTTTCATCGTACAAGGAACTATCAAAGACTAACTTCCATCGGGAGACAAGGTCCTCGAGCTGAAAACTTGTCCACAAAGCATGCCCCAATAAGAAAAAAGGCAACATATCGACTCATCGTCAACAGTAGGGGGTTCAAATCCACCCGACCTGTCATCGGCAACTTTTCAAACACTTGGTGGGCATGAACTACAAAGTGCATAAGAGCAAGCGGGATCCCCGTTTGATTCTCAACTCTGCCACACAACTACCGTTGATATGCTTGTGATCATAACCTTCGTCCCTTCCAAATGCTAATTGAGCTCTCCGAGGTGATTCCCGTAAAACCAAATTACGAAGATAGAATGGGGGGTAAAAATGAAATCAGAGGTGGAATTTAATTCGAATTTGTCTTCTCCTTTCGGATTTTAGGAGAAGAAAGAGAACTTCAAGAGGTTTCTGTGAGATTCTCAAACGACGAAGCCCAACGCCTTTACAGAAAGTTCGCTGAGAAAGACTGTTTTGCCCAAATGTTACTTGTGAATTATTTTCTCAATCTCATCATATGTATTTTTGGCTTCTAAAGAAAAAAAAAAAAAATGAGAGCAGCGGAAATTTTTCTTCTGATTTCATTATTGATGAACATGAAAATTAAAAATGTTTTCGGTCATGCTAACCCATACAAACCGGTCTATGAATACAAGATTTGAATCTTGATATCTATTTACATTTAGTGAAAAAAAAATTTCATTTCAATGGAAAATTGAACATTCCTGTTATTTAACATGTTGAAGCCCCCAAACTTTAGGAGTAGTACAACTTTTGCACAAAACTTTTAATCATTACACGATACGTATCTAAACTTCAATTTGTAACCGCCATTAATACTTGGTTATATTTTTCATTAGCATGTGCAATGGAGAAGAGGAAATCCTTTTTTTACCCAATATTTCCATGAAAATGAAAAAAATGGAAGATGGAGAAAAATAAATAAATTAAAACATATGTATCAGAAAACACACATCTCACTAAATAAAATCTGTCAATATTTGATGAATAAACTAATAGAACTAATAAACTATTAAAAGAAAAAGAAATGCGGTTAAGTATGAAGTTTGGATACTCGTTACGTGTTTTAAATAGTTAATTTATACACAAATGATGCACCCAATAAAAATATTTAAAAATATCACGTTGGATTTCAGTTATTTATTTCCTTTTATGAGTTGAGGACATAATTCCCTTTAATTATTATTTTTTGATGTATTTTTATGAATCAATTTTTCATAAATTAAATCAGCCATTTAAAATACACGGTGAGCTAACAATTGCTGTCCATTGGATTTCTTTCTTTTTGAGATTAGGGCTTTTCCCTCTTTATTTACTTTGCGTTCATTCTGTTTCTATGAACATCTTGCTTAGTTTTACTGAAGTGGGATATTTATTAGATGTTAACAAATTTCTATTTATCTTTCCTATTATTAGTACTTTAGTTGACCTAGTTTTCTCCCGTTTTTTCTATATTATTTTTTTTTTCATTTTCTCACATAGCGTAAAAGAAAGATTTCCATCACAATTAAATTTTCACACTTAGTACTAAGTAAAAAGACTAGATTAAGTTTGAAAGGAAGTGTTAGAATATTTAAATAATAAACAATTCATTCACCTTTATCTAATAATTTAAGCTTTTAGACCAGTTGATAATGGACAAAGAATTCAAGGAAGGTATGTTACTAGTTCTAGGGGCCTGGAGTCCTGAAAAAGTTTGTAAGTCAGGTCAATCGATTGTGTGTGAAATACATGTGCTTGATACTTCCAGGCCCACGAGCGGTAGTGAGCCTTATGTTAGAAACTCAACACGTCCTTCTACATGCGTAAGGCTTGCAGCAATAGTTCTGGGTTAGTCTCGTCCTCCGAGAAATGTAGCACGAAAAATCTCATATTATGCGTCCTCTTGTCTTAGTTTATTTTTACCCTGCAGAAGCCTATATAGAGAGATTAATCGTATTGGGCCAGTTTTCACATGGATAATTTTTAGCTGGTTCTTGTTTTTTGTGGTGTCATTTTGTCTATCATTTCCGTTACTTTTAATTTAGCCAGATTGTGGGAGTATGCAGCTGATGATGATGCATTGGTTGAAGGAGAAGCTCTAGCTGCTCCGGAAAGAAACAGAGTCACTATATGTCCCGGTGCCGAGTCTCCAGTACAAAGAGCAAGCTCTAGTATTGGGAATAGGAAAAGTATTATAAACCCAGAAATTGTTGCTGCTGCTACTACTTTGTCTTCTCCGAGGCAAAGGAATTAGGGTGCTTCCAATCTAATGTACATTCTAAACATATTAATCCGTTAGATCTTGTAACGTTTAAATTTTTATGAACTCTTTATTTAAATTTCATTTGTGACTAATTTCCATACTCGGCTGCTATTACGCCTAAGAGAGTACTCGCATATTAAATAACTTAAGGTTGCTAGTTTGTATTTTTATAATGGATTAACAATTATAACTAGCAGCTAAGCAATTTGTCTTTTAGCATCAAGAAAAAAGAAAAAAAATATATATAAGTGAGATTGATTAATTGGTTATTCTTTATGAATAGAATAGGAGTTGATCTATAAAGATACTTTCTAGTCTTTGTGTATTCCAAGATTCCTAGAATTGATTAATTGGAATTCTTCATGAAAAGAATATGAATTGATTAAGAAAAAGACTTCACGGTCTTCGTTTAATTCAAGATTTTAAGTTTTGATGGTGGTCCTATTAGGCTTTCGTGAACCACTATATGAACTGATCTAAAATAACTTTGTGGTCTTTGTTTGGTCCAAGATTTCAAGTTTTGACCACGGATCTCGAAAAACTCTTCCCTCGCATTACTAAGGTCACATGAATCACCACGTGGACAAACTATATATTGAGCCACCTCGTACATATATTGAAATTTCTGTGTGAGATCCGTAGACAATTAATCTCAACCGATTCTTATGGCAAAATTAAACTAAATGCTCTAATTCAATTTTCGGAGGAGTAATAATAGAGTTGAAGGATAAAAAGGTTAAGACTTCTCACATTTTTAACTATTTTCTTTTGCCCATGTTTATCTTAAGATAAATGATATCAGGGAGAAAAAATTAAAGAGGGTAATGGTTAATTCTAATATTTTAAACCAGTAGATCTTATAATGTTCAAATTTTTATGAATTCTTTATTTATTTTCCTTTTGTGACTAATTTCCATACTCAACCGTTATTATGCCTGAGAGAGTGCTCGCATATTAAATAAATCTATGGTTGCTAGTTTGTATGATGGGTGAACAATTAATAACGAATAGCAAATCAATTTGTCTTTTAGCATCAAGAAAAAAGAAAAAAAATATATAAATGAGACTAATTAATTGGTTATTCTCTATGGACATATTATGAATTGATCTAAAAGAAAATACTTTTTGTCGTTTGTTTATCCCAAGATTCCTAGGACTGATTAACTGGAATTCTTTGTAAAAAGAATATGAATTGATATATACAAAGGCTTTTTGGTGTTTGTTTATTAGGTTAATACCTTGAAAAATCCCAAACTGGTACACTTGTGATAAATTTATCCAAAACTATTTTTTGACCACCAAAAATCCCAAACTGGTATACCTTTGACAAATTTACCCCAAACTGTTACACTTGTGACAAATTTACTCTCTGTTAGTTTTCGTTAAATTTTAATTAAATTAAATAACACGTGACAGTTAATTGGTATACCAATTTGAGATTTTACACTCCGTTTGTCATAGTTTACAATTTTTTGTGGTATTAATCAAATTTAGCAGAAGGTATAATTGTCACAAATTTACCAGTTTTGGGTTTTTTGTGGTCGAATAAATTAGTTTGGGGTAAATTTGTCATAAATGTACTAGTTTAGGGTTTTTTTATGGTTAGTTGGGGTAAATTTGTTACAAGTGTACCAGTGTATGGTTTTTTATGGTCAAAAAAATAGTTTGGGGTAAATTTGTCACAAATGTACTAGTTTGGGGTTTTTCAAGGTATTAACCCTTGTTTATTTTAAGGTTTCAGTTCTAACAGCGGTCCCGTTATTAGGCTTTTGTGAACCACCACATGAACTGATCGAGAAAAAAAAAATTCGATCTTCATTTATTCCAAGATTCTAAGTTCTGACCATTGATTTATAAAAGCTCTATGGTCGCGTTACTAAGCTCACTTGAACCACCATGAGTACAAACTATTTATTGAACCACTTCATGCATATGTTGAAATTTCTATGTGAGACCCGAGGACAATTAATTTCAACTAACTCTTCAGGAAAATTAAGCTAAATGCTCTAATTGGATTTTCGGACTAGTAATAATAGAGTTGAAGTATAAAAAGATAAAGACTTCTCACATTTTTAACTAATTTCTTTTGCCAAACATGTTTATCTTATGAGAGATAATATCGGGGATAACAAATTAAAGAGGGTAACGCTTTGTTCTAACATTTTAAACCGTTAGATCTTGTAATGTTCAAATTTTTATGAACTCTTCATTTTTTTTTTTCATTTGTGACTAATTTCCATGCTCAACCGCTATTATGCCTTAGAGAGTAATCGCATATTAAATAAATCTATGGTTGCTAGTTTGTATGATGGGTGAGCAATTATTAACGAACAACAAAGCGATTTGTGTTTTAGCATCAGGAAAAAAAAAGAAATAATATAAATGAGACTGATTAATTGGTTATACTCTATGGACATAGTATGAATTGATCTAAAAAAAAAAAATACTTTTTTGTTGTATGTTTATTCCAAGATTCCTAGGACTGATTAATTGGAATTCTTTACAAAAAGAATACGAATTGATCTACACAAAGGCTTTATGGTCTTTGTTTATTTCAAGATTTCAATTCTGACAATGGTCCTGTTATTAGGCTTTCGTGAACTACCATATGAATTAATCTAGAAAAAGACTTCCTAGTTTTTGTTTAAGGCTTTCATGAACTATCATATGAATTAATCTAGAAAAAGACTTCCTAGTCTTTGTTTACTCCAAAATTTCAAGTTTGGATAGCTGCTCCTTTGATCTAGGAAAGTACTTTTTGGCCTTTGTTTATTCTAAGATTTCAAGTTCATACAATTGTCCCGTTGATCTAGAAAAAAACATTATGGTCTTTATTTATTCCAAGTTTTGATTGTTGATCCAGAAAATATTTTATGTTGACTAATTTTAAAAAAAATATAAATAATTATTTTTCGGAAAGTATTTTTGAAATCTCTCATTTTCCCCGAAACGCCTTAATCATTTGTAAAAAAGTCTTATCTAACAAGTTCTTTCCCATGGATTGAAAACATATTTGCATTAGCACTTCAAAAGAGGGTGGTTATGTCAGAATTCGATTAGAGAGGAGGAGGTAAGAAATTATGTAGTGGCAAATTCGTAATAAGTTGGTTGCTAGAAGTGCGAATTTACTCTATGACTAAAGAGAGAAAAGACAGCCGATGGGTCAAAGATTCAACATCAGGGCCCTCGTAGGACAACTCAAGCGACCTTTTTTTTATAAAAAAGATAAATTAAAATTTGATACAAATAATTGAATATAGTGAGTAAAAGTGCAATAATAAGAAAAGGAGCACAAAAAAGTAAAAAGGTAGATCAACCTTGGATACTTGAGCCTGATGAGTGAGTGCACGGTAGATCAATCTTGGATCCTTTGTGGATACTCTAGCCTGACGAGTGCACAGTGCAAGGTTGATCAACTTTGGATCCTTTGTGGATACTCTATCCTGACGAGTGCACAGTGCATGGTTGATCAACCCGAGAAAGTATTGGGTGGTCCGGGACCACCACGTCAGCGTGGTCCCGGACCACTCACGCGGCGCCACGCGTGCGTGGAGGGGACAAAAAACAGAAAGAGTAGAGAGAGCGTCAGAGAGGTGGCGTGAGTGGTCCGGGACCACGCTGACGTGGCGGTCCCGGACCACCTAATATTTTCTCTGATCCACCTTTTATCCTTGAGCCGAATGAGTGCACCTTGGGAAAAGGTGCTCACAAAACGATAAGCGCCGGCTCCCCTCCCCCTCCAAAAAAAAAAAAACACAATCCTTGAATTATCAATTTCCAGAAAAAAGGACTATATTGTCCTTCTCGTTGCCATGATTTGTTAGATTACCAATTATAATCATAATCTACACCTAAACTAATTAATTATAAATACAGATAATGTCTATTTTGTAACTCACCTTAAAAAAGTGATTAAAGGAAAGGGGTGGATAAAAACATGATTCTTTAAAACAATATCGTATGCATGGATACACAATCGAAATATTCATCTTGCATGATATCGTCACATTCAAGTAATTCTAGATATGTCAAAATCGGCCAACAAAATTTTTGGCAAACTCAGTAAACAGAGCATTTCTCCATTAATTACAATCAACATGTTTCCCGTTCTTTATTAACCATCTTTTTTACGTGCTATTGTCATATGATATAAGTACTATGTGAAAAAACTTCTCGACACAGCAAGGAAGAAAGTATTTCATGCATGAGTTATATGAATATCTAAAGAAAATCTTTGCGAATTTAATTCTTGATTGGTGCTTCGATTAAGCAGTTAATAAAGGTGCAATCCCCCACACAGGTCAAGTACAAACGATTTTTGGAACCAAAAGAAAAAGAAAAACAAGAACAAATCATTTGGGTATTTGGACCGCCTCAATCGATTTTACGCTAGCCTCCATTTGTGACGAAATTCAAACAATTGGCAAAATGGGGATGTGATATGGGAATTTGCTGGTCTCCCTCCTCTCCTTCACCAATTTCTCCTCTAGACTCCAATTCATTGGATAGGACACATCGCAATTTGATTGAGACTCCATGTGGATGTCACGTGTGGACCCACAAGTTCAACATAATTCATTTGATCAGTTTGATCTGAATATATAAGTAATTCTTTTTCCTTATCAAAAGAAGCATTTTTTTCCGTTGTTGCGTATAATTAATTTTGGCATGTCTGGGACCTCTAAATCTGCTTCACCTCTGTGTCTCAAGCTTTTGAGTTACTCTCATCACTTATGAGAAAAAGTACAATTAATTTGAGCTCAAAGCTTACCTCCCTAAAATGGATTTGAAGGGGCATCTCCTAGTAAGGTGAGGGCAGTTTGTCGCTCTGGCCTACAATGACTCCTAGTTCTTTTCCCACCAAATCAAGCTGAAAAAACTTCAATTCATCTCCCTATTCACACCACATCCATGATATGAGATTGATGTTAGAATAATTGTGGGTGGACGAGTCATCACTACAAGATAAATAATCTTGCAAAGCACTATGGTAGTTTTTTTGATGTAAAATTAATTCCACGTGAACACGGATAATCTAGACACATGATTGGATTTGTATGTTGAATCGGAGTAGTTAAATTATGTGAGGCAATTTCTTTTGTTCTTTTTTGATTGGCTAATCCCAATCCCCAAGTCATCCTCGAATTAATAAAACACATTACCAATGAAGTGTGATTAGTTAGTGGAATCGAGGCTAGACACCTCAGTAGAGATATCTTTTCAACCCCCTTATTCAAGTCCAAACACGTGAGGCCAAATATTCAAAGTCATCGAAGAATGACCCCACGCCTTTATTGTACATAGAGATGGCAAAATGGGTCTTAGACCCATTATGATCCATTTAAATCATAAATGAGTTATGTATGGTATGGATCACTTATTTTAAAAAAAAAACTAGTCGAATAGGTTTAAAAATTGAAATTATAAGGCCTAGAATATTAAAAAAACTCGTTTTGAGTCTCAATACTGGAAAAATGAGAAAAATGTGAAATTATTCATTGTTGCTGTTGGTTCTGGGCGAACTTCTCGCTCCATCGCGGGGAGACGATGGAGGAAGGAGAAAAGAAAGAGAGAGGAGAACAGTAAAAAAGAAAACAAAGTTGAAATTAGTGGGCCCATTTGGACACGTACTAATCAACTACTGGACTAGAGCATGAATATTTTCTCCGGAAGGAACAGCATCTCCTTTGTTCCAAAACCTGTAGCCATAAAAGTAGCAATTCTTTCTTTTTCTTTTTTTTTTCATTTTTATTTTTGCTTATAAAGCATCAATTCAAAGGATAAAAGAAACCCATTTAAGGCAAAGGCGGAGAAATGCAGATCAATTCTTCACAAGAAATGGCTGCTATTCGCTACAAGGAGCTCTTGGGTTGGTATGTAATCACTCTCAAGCTCCGAGAAACTATGGAATCTCGACTCCCCAAGAAATCAACCTATGGGAGCAAAATCGTCCCCGACTATGAGCCGAGGCCTTCCGAGTCCGAGTGGGTCATCTCCATTGAAGAGAAGCTCATGCAAGGTCGCCAGGAAAACATCCCAGGCTCGTGGGCAAAGCTCTCTATTTACCGGATCCCACGCCATCTCAAGCATGGCGAGGACAAGGCCTGGGTCCCCCAGATCGTCTCCCTTGGGCCGTACCACCACGGTGACGAGCACCTCCGCCATATGGAGCGGCACAAGTGGCGCTGCCTCCACCGCATTCTCGAGCGCTCCGGTCAGGGGATAGGCCTCTATCTAGACTCGGTGAAGAAGGTCGAGCGGAGAGCTCGCGCCTGCTACGAAGGAAGGATATCCATGAGCCGTAACGAATTCGTGGAGATGATGGTTCTCGATGGCTGCTTTGTGATCGAGATGTTCCAGGGATTCACCAAGGGATTCGGAAAACTTGGCTACGCTTTCAATGACCCAGTCTTCTCAATGCAAGCATCGATACTCCAAATACAGCGGGACATGATCATGCTCGAGAATCAGATCCCGCTCTTCATACTCGACCGACTGCTTCGTCTCCAGTTCGGTGACCCCAATCAGAAGGAGCGCGTGGCCAAGCTGGCGCTCCGATTCTTCAGCCCTCTGATTGGGATCCCTTTGACTACGTTCTCTGGCACCACACCCAAATGGGTGACGCTCTACCCCCTTGACGAGGACCAACGCAAAAGATTCCAGTACTCTGACATCTATGACCGCTCGGAGTTGGACCTCTTTGACAAGAACTCCATCCAAAGATTGAAGTTCGACCCGTTATACGACCATGAAAATGTCCATTGCCTCGAAGTGGTCCGGAGAAGCCTCCTGCACTTGGACCTAAAGCGGCCCAAAACCGAGCAATGGTTGCAAATCCAGGCACGGCTCACTTTCTGCTTGAGCGAGCTCCGGGAAACCGGGATCCAGATAAGGCCGAGAAACTTCCGAAATTGGGGTGACATCCAGTTCAAGAACGGGATCCTCAAGATCCCACCCATTAAGATCCATGAAGGGACGAGGTCGCTCTTCCTTAACTTGATTGCCTTCGAGCAGTCTCAATTCAATTGTAGCCACTACGTCACCTCGTACGTAATCTTCATGAACAATTTGATCAACTCCCCAGAGGACATCTTGTACCTCCACGATTGCCGGATCATCCATCACTGCCTTGGGAGTGACGCCGAGGTGGCTGACCTCTTCCACCAGCTTTGCCGGGGGGGTGGCCTTCGACCATATGGACAGTTATCTCTGGGACATAGCTAAGGATGTGTCGAAGTACCATTGTGGATTATTTTCCTTTAATCAAGATACTATCACTTCCGGTACAATTTATGCTAAGGCAAAACTCATTCTTGCATTATTGTGGGGTATCTTGACCATCTTTCTCACCCGCAAGTGGAATGCCTGGGTAGCCATTCTCAAGAACAAGTATTTCGACAATCCTTGGTCAATTATTTCTGTAATTGCTGCTTTAGTTTTACTTGTGCTTAGTTTTATACAGGCCTTCTATGGAATCTATGCCTACTATAGGCCGCGTTCTTGATTTCTCATGCAATGTTAATCGTCCGATGTCAAACTGGATTAATCAAATTATGTGGTGCAATATCTTTTGTTTTTTCTTTCATTCTTATTTTTATTTTTATTTTTGCTACTCCCAATCCTCAGGTCAACCCTGTATATTAAAAGGACTACCATTTCCTCTTCTCGCAATTAAAGAATCTTAAGAGATTCAAACCTCTGACCCAAAATTGAGAAGAAACAATAATAACATCAACCTCAACTTTTATTTTCTTTTCCCTTCTTATAAAAAAGGCCTCAACTTTCCCATTTTGTGGTAAATAATAATTAAGAAATTGACTATTAGATCAGTCGAAAAACTAACTTCCTTCATTCGTGTGAACATACCGTTGATTTTATACTCAATTTATATCTCAATTGATGCTGATGAGTGATTGGCGATTCAAGGCACATAGATGGCGAAATTATTTTAAAAGGAGTTAATAACAACACTTAATAGATTCAACACAAATTATTATTCTTTAATTCGTAGAGGTGGTCCATACGAGCTACTTTGCCTAATTGATGATACTGACTTAAAAGTAATCAATAAAGATCAATGATACATATGAAGCTCTTTTTGAATTTAGGAAAATGTGGCCTTTCTAGAAGTCATTTTCCAGAAAATAATAATAGAAACCATTTTCTAGAAAAATAATAATATTGTCCGGTGTTTAGCTAAAAAACTTGAAAATGAACTAGAAGTTTGTTTTTATCATTTGATATGAAAAAATCCGATTTGACTTTTCTCCATATGGTCCTTTTAATAGATTATTATTTTTTTCTTTTTTTAAAATAAAATTTTATTTATTTTCTTTTCCTACTTTTTATTTTTTTCATTTATTTTTTTCTTTACGACATTCTTCTTCTTTGGTCAGTTACTGGTCACAGCAATAGCCGACGATTGGCCAAAGATGAGCTCGAGCTTGAGCTCATTGCTTGGCAAACTAGCAAGCCAGAGGCTCACACTCACCGATCGACAAGCCAAAGGCTTATGGTCATCGAGCTCATGAAGCGTGCTGATTTGGCTATCGGCAAACTCAAGGCCTCAAGCCTCACTAGACTGATGAGCCAAAGGCTCAAGCTTGCCCAAGGCCAACAACCTCGAGGCTCGCTTGTGGCTGATCCTCGGTTGGCAATGGCCAAGAAAGAATGAAAATTAAAAAAAGAAAAAAAAAAGAATGAAAGGAAAAAAAAGAAAAAGAGAGAATATAAAATTCGAATTTAAAAAAAAAAAGAAAAAAAAAGAAATGGAGGCTAGCCAAATGAGATAAAAGAAAATAAGTGAAGAAAATGCTTTCCTCTCTTGAAAAGTAAAAATCTTTTACTCTATTTTAGAAGACTTTTTTTTTTCATTGATGGAAAATGTTTTCCTTGACCAGTTTATTTTCCACGAAACGAATATCGAAAAATTCGGAAATGATTTCCATGAAACAAACGGATCATTGATGTTGGAAAAATCTCCTCTTTTGTCCAATTTCCTTATAAAGCAGCAATTCAATGACTGAAACGCAAGAACGGCAAAGGCAGAGAAACACAGAAAAATTCTTCACCAAAAATAGTTGCTGTTTGCAACAAAGAGCTCTTGAGTTGGTATTTAATCACTATCAAGCTCAGAGAAACTGTGGAATCTAAACTCCCCAAGAAATCAACCTCCAGTGCATCCACAGAATTAATAGATCACCACCACCACCACCACCAAACAGCCTCAGGACCACCCGGTTCACAATCTATAGTGAAAACCATTTGAGGCTCTCTGGATCGCAGTCAAGAACAACTCGGGCGAAAACGTCTCCAATGATGAGCTGAGGCCGCCTGAGCCTGAATGGGTCATTTCCATCGGATCCTGCACCATCTCAAGGATGGTGAGGACAAGGCCTACATCACCCCGATTGTCTCCCTCGGCCGGTACCACCATAGTAAGAAGTGCCTCTGCCAGAAGGACCGGCATAAGTGGTGCTGCCCCCACCACATCCGCAGGCGCACTGGTCGTGAGATAAGCCTCTATCTAGACTCAGTGAAGGAGTCAAGGAAAGAGCTTGCGCTTGTTACGAGGGGGACGATATCCATTGAGCAGCAATGAGCTCTTGGAGATGATGATTCTTGATGGGCGCTTTGTGATTGAGCAATTCCAAGGAGTCGCCGAGGGGTTCAAGGGACTTGGCTATCCTCACATTGACCCTATCTTCTCGATGCAGGAATCCATATGCACACGATCGAGCGGGACATGATCATGCTCGAGAGTCAGATCCCGTTTTCATACTTGACCAGGTTCTAAGCCTCCAGCTCGGCAACCCCAACCAGAAGAGGCTCGTGGCTAAGCTGGCACTCCAGTCCTTCAATCCTCTAATGCCGATGGATGAGCCTTTGACCAAGCTTTAGCTGCAATAGGCTGGAGTCTCTCAGCTACGCCAGCCCCTTTGACCCGTTATCAGACCAGGGCAAGTTCCATTGCCTCAAAGAGTTTTGGCAGAGCCTCCTCCGCTTGGGCCAAAACCAGAGCCAAGGGCGAGGATCAAAGTGACGGTCGTCTCCAACCGGGTCACCAACAAGAGGCAGCAGCAGCTCATTTACTGTGTGATAGAGCTTCGGTATGCTGTGATCAAATTCAGAAAGAGGAAGATGGACAGGTTCTGGGACGACATTCAGTTCAAGGACGGGATCCTCCAGATCCCACGGCTTCTGATCCACGATGGGACGAGGTCACTCTGCCTCAACTCGATAGCCTTTGAGCATTCTCACTCAACTCGATAGCCTTTGAGCATTCTCACTTCGATTGCAGCAACGACATCACCTCATACATAATCTTCATGGACAACTCGATCAACTTCCCCGAGGATGTTGATTAAATAGATTTGTTCTCCCAATTCCTAAAAGCCATGTGCCATTAGAACAAACCTCAAAGCCTCCTAACAACTCCGCAAGCATCTTTAAAGCAGCTTTCTGGTAACCCCTCCCATCTTAAATAAGAACAAATCATGGCTGACGGTATATGTACTGCGAACCCATGAAAGGCAAGCAAGAGAGGGACTCTGAGCTGGCCAAGGCTGACGCTTTTATTGTCTACCCAAAAGCAAAAACAA